>JAUIMM010000015.1:49215625-50473750 GCA_031769625.1 Taudactylus pleione
AGGTCCCCTATGGATACTTTACCGGACAAGTGGACCGATGCTACAGGTTACATAGGTGAGTATGTGTACATGTGTGTGTGTGTATGTATGTTTAATAAACTTATACTGTCACGGTGTGTGTGTCCTGTGTTTTTTTAAACATTTTTTTTACAGGTGAACTACAGGTACTAGTGGGCCCTTAATGCCCTGCATGCTGGTACTTGTGGTTCTCCAAGTACCAGCATGCGGGGCAGGCTAGCTGGGACTTGCAGTTCTACTTGTAAAGACAATGTTTGATATTCTTTATTTACACCACACCACACAATCAACCCGCCACCCACCGCCACCAGGGGTGGCGGGGATAGCCCCGGGCTATCAGCCTGGGCCTGGGGTGCCCTGGAGAGGGTGACCCCTTTATTGGGGGGGTCCCCAGCTCTCCAGGGATCCCCGGCCTGGGCTGACTAGCGGTCAGGGTTGATGCTGCGGCTGGGGGGCCCGGTGAAAGGGCTCCCCTGGCTGTGGCATCAGCCCCCCGCTAGAAAAAGTCCAGTGCTGGTTCTGGAACATACAGGGGAACCCTACTCATTTTTTGTCCCCTATATTTCCAGAACCAGGACCGGATCAGAGCCCAGAGCTGGTTGCGCAGAATACAGGGGACCCCTACGTCGTTTGTCCCCCGTATTTTGGCAACCAGCGCTGGTTCTGACTAGCCCGGTGCTGGTTGTGCTTAAGTACAGGGGACCCCTACGTCGTTTGTCCCCTGTATTTAAGCACACCCAGCACTGGGTTACTAATGCCCGGGGCTGGTTGCTCTTTTTTGGGGGGGTGCACGCCATTTTTTTCTTTTTTTACACAGGTTTTTTTTTTTTACCACAGCAGCACAGACGGGTCTCACGGACCTGTCATTGCTCTGTGCCAATCACACAGATGCATGTAGCACGGATCTCCCGGGTTCGTGCTACATGCAAATGGGCACCATAACGCTGATTGGCTTCCTGTCTGCCACTGCAGTGCCACTCCTAGATGGGCCACGTGTTTGTGCCGCCCCCTTGTGTCGCTTAGCATAGTCAATCAGCTTCCTCGGTACAACCTTTTGGCCTAAAAACAATATTGTGAGGTGTGAGGTGTTCAGAATAGAGTGGAAATGAGTGGAAATTAATGTTATTGGGGTTATTAATAGCGTAGGAACAAAAAAAGGCCCATTTATGTGATTTTAGCGGTTTTTTTTTATTTTTTAAGAAAAAATCCAGATCCAAAACACAAAACCCAGAACCCAAAACACGGAAGGGTGGTTTTGGCAAAACCAATCCAGATCCAAAACACGAAGAAAGATCCAGATCCAAAACCAAAACACAAAACACGAAAAGTGTCCGGTGCACACCCCTACTGCACACCAATTTTACTTTTAAATGTCTGCTGTGATGTTTTATAAGGATGCACAGACAGTAAAAGTAAAAGCATCAAGCCCTAGCACAACCTACTGTACTATTACGTTTTTATCTCCCTGCTTGATTCTTTACAACCTTGCGTTCTTACTCCTAAAATATTGCTTGTTGAAACTTTGTTTATTCTCTAAATAAATCATGAGAATTTTGGAACATCAGGA
The DNA here is from genome assembly GCA_031769625.1 of Taudactylus pleione. Classification (NCBI taxonomy): domain Eukaryota; kingdom Metazoa; phylum Chordata; class Amphibia; order Anura; family Myobatrachidae; genus Taudactylus; species Taudactylus pleione. The sequence goes on from JAUIMM010000015.1 coordinate 49,217,211, forward strand.
CTATATTTCACGTGCCTCATTGCAAATGTTCATATTATATTTACAGTGGCATAGCATATGTGTGCATGTAAATACTCTCCCCTCTATAAATGTGCCTACATAAGCCTTAAAGACGGTCTGGAGGCAGTAAATTGGGTAGTTTGGCACATCCAAAAAACTAGGATCTCTATCCTAGAACCCTGATTAAAATATATTTTCATACAAAACAAAATCTTGAATTTGCATAGGTGTAGAATTGGATGCATTCAGCAAAGAATGTCACTGTGTATATGTCCTGCCAGTTCCTCTTGTTCAAGGGCGCAATTTTGTTGGAAAACATGAAAATAAGTTGAGGAACTCACAAAAGAGGAATAATTAACATTTGCAGTGTACATCCACGTATTTAGAAAATCAATAGATAATACAGTATGCTCAAATATATATATACAGTATGTATATATATATATATATATATATATATATATATATATATTAGAGATGTGCAGGCTCGGATAGGTTCGAGTTTGCACATGGAGTTCGGATTTTTCCCTCCAAAAAAACGGAACTCAGAAAGAGGCTAAACGTCATCTTGCACGGACGAACATCATCATTCCTGGACAAAAGTCCAGGAATGATGATGTTCGTCCGTGCAAGATGACGTTTAGCCTCTTTCTGAGTTCCGTTTTTTTGGAGGGAAAAATCCGAACTCCACGTGCAAACTCGAACCTATCCGAGCCTGCACATCCCTAATATATATATATCTTATACGTATATAACATTCATTGGTCTGTTTGTTTGTTTGCCTGTCCGGTTATGCATTCGGGCACCCCTGCACTGATTGGGATGAAACCAACGGGAGGTGGTCCAGTTGGAAAACTTCACAGAGGGGTGGCAATTAACTTAATAATTTGAAGATTTAAACCCGGTACTTCAGTTCGTGCGTGCCAGGTACTTCAGTTAGTGTGTGTGTATATATATATATATATTATATATACAGTCGATAGCCAGAGTAACAGCCATGTGCAGCACCGACAGCGGCTAGATGGGCTGGGTGTGACTCAATAAGGTGCTGGTAGGTTGCCAAAGGTATTTAGAGCCATGCTGACTGCAGTGCATTCCACAGCTGCTGGAGGGTGCGTGGTGGAGGCTCCAAAGAGTGGACACAACGATCAAGATGGTTCCACAGATGCTCAATTGGGTTCAAGTCTGGGGAATTAGGGGGCCAGGGACGTGACTCATCGGCGAAGGCAACCCTTCGCCAATCAGCGGAGGTCCAATTCCGATACAGGTGTGAAAAGTGAAGCCTTTTCTGCAGATCCACCTTCGTTAGCATAGGTGCAGTGACCATCCGTTTGATTCAAAGTCCCATATTCATGCAGCAGGGTTTGCTGAACTGTCATTTTAGACACACATCTGGTGCCCCCAGGTTCATTTTGGTGGTGAGCTGCTCCACTGAGGCGCGTCAGTCGGCCCTCACGCACCTACGTAGTCGACGTTCACCTATCACATCAATGGCACATGGTGCTCTGCAGTTTTCACGTCAGCTATTTGCAATAGTGCGATTTATCCAGTCACGATACACCAACACCACAGCAGTACACGAACAGACCACAAACTGCACTGTTTCAGAAATACTGCCACTCTTTGCCCGAAAGCCAATTATCATCACTTTTTGCAACTCGCCCCTTTTACCCATGACAGCAACGAGTGATATGTGTACAGAAAGCCTATCGCACACGTTATATAACCATCAAGCTAGAGCACGGCATGTAACATACTTCATGGGCTACCGCTGCCGACATCAACTGTAGGAGGTGGTCATAATAATGTGACTCGACTATATATATACATGTACAGTCGAATCACATTATTATGACTACCTAGATTTGGGGTGCAAACTTGCACTCGCCATTCCCATGCCTGGGGTGCACCCCAAATCTAGGAGTGGCGAGTGCAATGGTTTTATGTCTTTGTTTATTTGGTTAATTTTTAATTAACCTTTTTGTGATCACAGCTTTCTCATGCACCCCTGTGCAAGCTCATTTATTTTAACCTGTGTCAGCTGCTGCATTGTTAGTATGATAGAAGCTATGTTTGGTGACTGTCTTACCTTTAAAAGCAATAAGGTAGTTGGCAGTTAACATGTTTTCAGTTTAAATTCTGTGATAGCAGCTACCAGGTTCCCATAAGTATGACAGATAGTGTAGGACCTGCTGAGAAATGGGGTCCCATGATGTGGGCTGCAGGCTTAAATGCATTGATCAATCCATGAACCAAAACCCCATTATTTATGTATTATGGTGAGTGATTTAATACATACTGTACATACATCTATTCAAATATGAAATACAGTTGAGCGCTCTATAGAATAATGTCAGTTAACTTTGTTCATGAGTCAACCTTGCTAGCCTTCCTTTACTCGACAGCAGTTTATTTCAATGGGCTCTATTTATTAACATTATTTTTACTAAAATAAAGTGAAAAAGGGTGTTTTCACACCCTTTTCACATTATTTTAGTTTCACCTATAGTTATTACAGGGCAATTGGAGTAGAATTAGTAAAATTCGACTCCAACCCCCAGTATCACTTATTTTTAGTAAAGCAGATCGCATTTCCCATAATTGTAATGGGAAATGTGATCTGACCATAGTTACTAAAAATAAATTGTAAAAAAATACCGGGGGAAGCCCTGTGATAATAACGTCACCTGGAGATGGCATTATCCAGGGTCTCCCCCGGTTACCGGGCTCCCACTCTGCTCTAATGGGGAGAGCAGAGGTGGGAGCCGGTACCAGTAATCAGCTATGTGGTCTAAGCAGACCGCAAGCTGATTGCTGTAAAAAAAAGAAAAAAAAAATTAAAAATTTTTTTTTTTACTTACCTGACTCCAGGGACCGGTGATCGGGCCTCCGGTGATGGCTCCTCTCCGGTCAGCTGGACTCCCACAGTGCACTGGGGCCCGGTCATCAGGTGATCGGGCCCCAGTGCAGTATGGGAGATCACCTGATCGGGAAGCCCGGAGAAGATCACCGGAGGCCAGGAGGATGCAGGTAAGTCTAATGAAGGGAGGGGGGGACGCGGGTGGGGTGAGCGGAGGTCGCGGGGGGCCGCGATCATGGGGGGCAGGGCTTAGCACCGGGGGCGGGGCTTAGCGCCGTGGGGGGGTAGTAGCGGTGGTCGGTCGGCGCATGCGCGGGCTCTTAGTCACGGAATTTTTTCCGAAAATACCGCGACTAGAGTGCGGATGGGATCCGCAGGGACAGAGCTTTATCGCAAGCTCTGTCCCTGCAAGGGATTTATAGTAAATCCCTGTGATATTGCCTGAATTCGCAATGCGAATTCACTCGGTAATATCATACTACAATCCGCATTCAATATGCGGATTGTAGTAAATAGAGCCCATTATCTTGTGTTCTTATATGTAGCTCATTCCTCCCTTAGTTATATTACTCCTGAAAGCCCAGCAGAGATGTTCAGCACGTCTGTATAAATTACAGCTTTTCTGTTTGTCACCAGTGTTACTTAGCCCGGTGCAGGGTACAATTCTCATTTGAGTAACGCTGTAGGTGGCTTGACTGTTCCTTTGTATGTTTCCCTGCTACCTATTTTTATATATTCAAAGAAACCTATTATGCACCTCTGGTTTATGAATATATATCTTTTGTCTCTATCGTTTACATTTATATTCCAGTTACAATATATATATATTTTTTTTTTGTTCTAGGAGAGAAAAACAAGGAGCACACAGTGTAGAATGATATCAAGCTTTATATAGTGAAATATGCATACAATCGCGTACATCTAAGACAATCTGCATGAGTCAGCCTGTTTAGTCACCAGTAAAACGAGACCCGTCACTTCCACTCCAAGATAATTTTTCTCTCCTGGGACAGGGTCACCGAATCCAATTTTGTACCGGGGACCGCAGCTCACACACTAGAAGTCACACTAGATCAGCGTGAGTTTCAAGCCTCACACTGGACAGCTAATAGATATGAGCAAGTGTCCAGGTATTGCCGCCCCAAACAAGTTTCGTCACTAATGGACTTCCTCAGTGGGTGTGCCCTCACATCACCCTGACGATACTTTACACCAGCAATGCAGCGTAATCATTAAAAGCATACAATACATTTAACCCATTATTCCTTCAAGTAATCAGCATCTATTTCAACCAATGCCTATTATAAAGCATGTCAGTGCCAAAAAACAATACAATGTATCTATTGACATGTTTTTCATAAAAAATAAATAGACCACAAAATTAGTATAATAAATACATATTATCAAAAATGCATATATGCAATTTATCAATAACTAGAAATGATTGGACAATTACATTTATCCTGCACTATAAGCGAATAATAAATATTGTAATTTTCTATTAATCAACCAATTACAACAAAATGACCTATACCTAAATTCATAACTGAGTATGATAGAAATGGATTTGATCAACCAGCAAAGGAGTAACAACTCAACAACAATGCTGATTTCACTTCTCTACCATCCCCACATATCGAACTTAGGCGCTCATTCAGACCCGCTTGCTCGATGCATATGCAAATTTGGGTAGGCAGGCGATCGCACGGCAAGGCATTAGCACGCCCACTATGTCTTGGCGTGTGATCGCTTTGTGTATGCTGATGCCCACCAGCCTGTCTTAAGATGCCCACTTGCGCACATCATCTCCAGGAAGTGTATGCAACCATCGGTACATCAGGTACCATCGGATGCGATCGCAGCGCTTGAGGCTGACCATACCCTACCGCAAGCACTGCGAGCACTGCAGTGTAAAAACCAGCCAGGTGATGTGTACTATGACACTGCCTATAATTTATGCCTCGGAAACGGCGTTGAGACGTTCAGGCACGCCTCAGTTCGCATCTCCACTCCCCTGTTTCAAGCAGCCAGGCCCTATCACCACTCACAATCGGCTTCTCCTGACACTCACTCTGCTAGGCTGTCTATGCACAGTGAGCAAATGCTTTCCGATCTCTCGCTGTGGTTCGCGCACTGCGATGCGTATGCATGCATGTAGTGCAAACCATCGGCAGCTATCAGCGAAGGCTTCCTAGCGAGCGTGTCTGAATCAGGCCCTAAATCTGCAGGGGACTACAAATAGGAGACTATATCATAACTTTCATTTAAACCTACTAGCCCTGAAATAATCAACATGTCTATCCAGTAGGTTTCCCCATGGGGCAATTTTTTTCATAGAAAATCTCCTCCTCTTTCATCTAATGATACAGACACAGTGCGCGACCATTAACCATTCCTTTATGTATGTATTATTCACTTTATTGTTGCTGCGTAGTGAGACTTTATTGATTTTTATATATGTATTATTATGTGTACTTTTTTAAGTGGTTTTTATATTTTTGTGTCTATATTATATGGCCGTATTGTGCCCTTTACACCTGAGATAAAGCAATGTTTAGAGCAGATAGCAGAATTAGAAGAGCCGAGGCATGCCATAAAAGATTAATGATTGTATGAAGTAAGCCAAAGGTATCATACAGTCGAAGAATAATGATTTAGATTCCTTAGGCTAACAACTAAATAAATTAAATTAAGTTGGGAGATAACATCTGTGAAGAATTATATTTAGAAAAAAAAGAGATTTGCCCCCCAGCACACTGCAGCAAAAACAATACTTAAATCCTACATGATAATAGCGATTCAGAGGTATTAGTTACATACATTTGCAAATATATGAATAAGCGCCAGGCCAATCGTCAAGGCTCCTCTATACTGGGATTGTTTTTGCTGCAGTGTGCTGGGGTGCAAATCTCTTTTTTTTCTGTGTTCAGTGTAAACCCTGCCCTTTACAAGCACCTGTGTTATGCAATTAAGCTGATCTGAGCAACTACCATTTTTTTTTTTGCAAGAATTATATTTAGGCAAGGAGGATACCGAAAGGTTTAAGGCTGAATAAATATCCTACTTTGGCAATGAAAATAGTGATGATGAATGGCCCAGTAACTAAAATATGTGGAAATTTATCAATGATGAATAGGCCCCATAGTCTCCTATTTGTAGCCTCGTGCTAATTTAGGGCCCGATTCAGACCCGTTTGCAAGGCTGCATTTGGACCCTGCCGTCCACATTCAAACTATGCAAATCCTGTGACCGCTAGCAAGACATTAGCACATCCATAATGTTTTGCCGTACTATCGCGGTATGCAGTTAGATGCCAACCAGCCTGACACAAGACGCCCACTTTCCCTAAGTAACATACGTCATCTCCAGGAAGTGTGTTAAACAATCGGCAACATCGGCTGACATCAGACCCATATGCACCACTTGTGGCTGCCCATACCCTACCCACAAGCACTGCGAGTGCTTCTGTTTTAAATTCAGCCGTGTGACGTGTATGCTGATGATGCATCTTAATTATGCACGCCTCTGAAATGGCGTTTAAACTTACAGACACCCCTGCGTTCGGAACACCACACCCCCGTTACCATTGACCACCCCCTGTCACCACCCACAAACGGCTCGTCCTGTCACTTATGCATGCGGAGCGTCTATGTACTGGCTGCGATCGCTTCCCGATCGCAGCAACTGGTTCGTGCACGCGCACTGCGTCTTATACACATACGCAGATTGCGATCATCGGCCCGCTGCGTGCGAACGCAGCCTTGCGAATGGGTCTGAATCAGGCCATTAGTTCGATATGTGGGGATGGTAAAGAAGTGAAATTATAATTGCTGTTGAGTTGTTACTCCTTTGCTGGTTGATCAAATCCGTTTCTTTCATATTTAGTTCTGAATTTAGGTATAGGTAATTTTGATGTAATTGGTTGATTAATAGAAAATTACAATATTTATTATTCGCTTATAGTGCAGGATAAATGTAATTGCATATATGCATTTTTGATAATATGTATTTATTATACTAATTTTGTGGTATATTTATTTTTTATGAAAAACATGTAAAATATAAAAGCACTTTATTCGTCTGTTTATGAATAAAATGTAAGGATTGGTAATATGATGGATGTAATATAGGAATACATTAAGTAAGTAAGTAACCATTAGAGTGTTTTAATTAAGGACAGGTGATTGGAGAAATAATTGCTAGCGATATGTAGGAACTGTTACCATCAATACCACCATTCACCATTTAACTAATCCAGATTTTAATTAATTGTTGTGCTTTGCTGATATTGGTTTAGTCTAGTAGTTACTGAAAATGCTTTTTGTAATAATATAGCACTGAGATTCATTGTGAATCTCAATGATAATTTCAATAGTTGTATTGTTTTTTGGCACTGACATGCTTTATAATAGGCATTAGTTGAAATAGACGCTGATTAGTTGAAGGAATAATGGGTTAAATGTATTGTATGTTTTTAATGATTACGCTGCATTGCTAATATAAAGGATCGCAAATAAAAAGTATAGTGGTCGCTCACATCAGCTTAGTGATATTGCAAAGATGCTTGTAAAGGGCGGGGTTTACACTGAACCACATAAAAAAGGGACATTCCCTGCAGCAATATCAGCAAAAATACTTGAATCCTACATGATGATAGAAATTCAGGGGTATTAGTTGCATAAATTTGCAAATATATGATTAAGTGCCAGGCCAGGTTCAAGGCTCCTCTATACCAGCGTCCCTAACATTCAGGGGTTCATGTCTGAGGAGCAGGGCACCCCAAAAGAATCCAGCCAAGGACCATCCCCAGGGCATCACACGAAAAAGGGAAAAAAGGTGATAGTGAAGAGTAAAGTATAGATGTGTAAAGATATAAGTGTTAATATAATAAGAAAGAATTCAAATTACATAAATAATAAACAAACAAATAAAAAGATGATGAAAAAGTATCTATGTGAATTAAGTTGTGATGCCCTGAAAAAGGCCCAGCCAGAGCAACTCCGGGGGCCCCACGCCCAAACGCTCACCCCAAAATAATTATTGCTACCTAATAGTAGCACCCACTCTGGGTCATATAATTACAAATTAATGTACTGCATAATAACAGCACTTGTACAAGCTGAGAGCTGACTCACCTAGGAGGTACCCCAGAAACCTCCAAATGGCACTATACGGAGCAGCACATCCTCCCAATGCTGGTTCCCTTCATGCCTCTCAGAACTGCAAATAAAAAGTATAGTGGTCACTCACATCAGCTTAATGATATTGCACAGGTGCTTGTAAAGGGCGGGGTTTACACTAAACCACAGAAAAAAGGGATATTCCCTCCAGCACACTGCAGCAATATCAGCAAAAATACTTGAATCCTACATGATAATAGAAACAAATTCTTACCTTTATAACACCGGTGTGCACACAGACCCAGCACCCCCAGCTCCCTTCCGGGTGTGGACGTGATGATGTCACACATAGGTGGCTGGGGGTGTGGTACTCGGTCTCCATAGGAACATAGTGACACCCTCCACCAATGCAGGCATATGGCTACAAATAAACAAACATAGCAGAATAGATTTTTGTAACCTCCAAAACCCATTTCAAATAATAAGTAAATCATCTATATAATGGCCACAGTACACTAGGTTCACTGCAAATGGGCCCCCCCAAATATATATCTGTTCGAATACTCCCATATATAAGTTTGCAAAACTGGGGGCGAACCTAGTGCCCATGGCCACCACCTGTAAAAAATACTGATCCTCAAAAGTGAAATAATTGTGTTTTAAAATAGAAGTGATGAAGTACAGTATGAAATTTCTTAATTCAATGGAGATGTATGTATCCATTTCCAGAAAACTGGCTACTGCTTTAACTCCTTGGTCATGCGGCATATGTGTGTACAATGCTTATACATCTAATTAAAAAAATGCATACCCGGATTTCCATTTTATAATTTTAATGGTGTTAAGAAGGTGCATGGTGTCCCTTAAATGTGATTTCAAATTAGTGACAAATTTCTGTAAAAAGTAATCAACAAATTGTGATAAATTAGATGTGAGGGACCCTATACCAGAAAAATAGGTCTCCTAGGCGGCAGTGGTGGATCCAGGGGGGAGCGATCAGGGCGATTGCCCTCTGTACACATAGCCCTGATTCTTGAAAGCCTCGCCCAATTCTTTACAAATATAGATCACACACTGGCTCAGCTGGGCAGCCGCTAGCGTGTCTGCTGCCTGTCATCAGCAGTGCAGGTGTGACGGTGGCCATGGTGCAGCACCAGCGTGATGTGCATATTCTTTGTTGCTGAGTCATTGTGGAATGTGGAGCATATCATTGGGGTTCGGTGGGGGGGGTCTGGTGCATATGTGTGGCTGGAGGGAGCCTCCTTGTGGATCATATTGTTTATGTGGGGGGTCCAGGGGGGTCTGGTGGACATGTGGGGCTGGGGGGAGCCTGCTTGTGGACCATATTATTATTGTGGGGGGACCCAGGGGGAGTCAGTATTATTCTTAAATCGCCCCCCTAAAAGTAAAGTATAGATCCGCCACTGCCAGGTGGTGCAGTTAGTGACTTGTGAATTTTAGGGATGTGATAAAAGAAAGGTGTGATAGGAAATGAAATATTCAAAAATATTAATTCATCTCCTCGAAGGGCCCCATTTAATAGTTGAAGATATTCCTCCTGAAATTTAGTAGTCGGATCACCAGAAATCCTCTGGTAGAAGGACACATCATTAAGTTGTTGAATAGCCTCTTTTAATTAATAATCTCTGGATAATAACACAACTCCCCCCCTTTATCGGCACTCCTAATGACAATTGAAAGATCCTTTTCATGCTCTCTGAGGGCTTTCTATTCTTGTTTATTTAGATTAGACCAATTGGATTAATGGAATAGATTTTCTATACATCATTAACAGTGTTTTTGTAAAATTACATTATAGTATTTGATTTTTGTCCAACAGGATAAAAGGATTATCCTTATAGTCATGGTTATCATGGGCTAATTAAAAAAAAAATAGCCCGTGATAATCAGGACTGTAAGTATAATTAAGTTAAAACATATAGAAAGAATAAATATCTGCAAAACATATAAGTTTGAGTTGTTCTCTTAACATCTACTGTGAATCCAGCGAGTCTTAGTTAGGATGTCTATCTGGATCTTTAATGGTGAGGATCTTTTTGCCGACATTTCATATGCTCTCTAGTTATCATATATTACATCTGGACTGCTTTGGTAAGATGATGTTGTCTATGGATGTAGTTTGGAATGCCACACATCTATACAATTACATGAAGTTATTCAAAACATTAAATTAATACTTATATCTCTCAGGTTCTTTAATTCTTCTTGTTATTCAGTTTTCTTACATTGAGGGTCCATACATATAAAAGAGAAAAAAGTAACAATAGTGTACTTCGTTTATACAACACAATTTCCTTCAATAAAAGGAAAGGTAGAGCAAAGTCCAAGAAAACGTCCTTGATAAATTCTCAACCATGTGACGGAATTAGAAGGTGAGGCACCCAGTGGTGAAAATAGATGAGAATAGGCAATGCTCACATCAAAAGCTTACATCAAAAGGTAAGATGAAATCATATAAAGGTTTCTTTTAATTTATTCATCATGGTTATTTATCAAAATCACAAACTTCCAATCGCCACATGTCCGTATTCATAGGAAAAGAAAGCTTACATGTATACTTACATGTAACTGGTACTTTATATTCATGTAGCAGTTTCTTTCAATCCCTCCAGATTTTAAATATCACTCCCACTCCAGAAATGGGTTTAAGGACATTTATTCATAAAGCATAAAACAAAAGAAAAATATTACAAGCTCAATAAAAGATTTTCATAAGTGACAATGCACCTGGAATCGTATCCTTATACTAGGATGATGTTAAAGTTCCTAATCCAATATGGCATAAAACCAAAAAGGGGCCCCAAAAAGGTCCTTACCACAAGGTAGAAATCACTGGTAAGAGGTAGATATGTCCATACAACACCATACCACTGACGTGTTTTGACTTCAAACTGCCTTCAGCAAGGTGATGGTGTTGTTATGTCTTACTAAGGTATATATGCTCTAGAAAGTCCTGCCCCAATTTAGGGCTACATAGTAATAAAAATACAATTTAAGCATCCAAAACTTGGTAGTAAACAATTCCTATACAAATCATGACATATAGCTAGTCATGGACCTAAAATCATCAGAGAAACCATTTAATTTCAAATTCTACATTTAGGCCATGGGGAACTAATGTATTTACATCATATATATATATATATATATTTAATTTCACTTTGTGCTTATGTACTTCCCAAGTCTTTCTTCGGCCAATTTGCCTTCACTTTTTTGATTCCTATAACAAGTGAGATGGAATTTATGGAACATTTATATTTATCCTTAAAGTGGTTTGATAAATTGTATTTATCAAACCTCTTTTTATGTTTCTAGCATGCTCATTCCATCTTACCCGCAACATTCTTAAAGTTCTTCCAATGTATTGCAAATCACATTCACATTGGATCAAATATATACAATTGTTACTGTTGCATGTAATGAACTCCTGAATTTTAAAAGAACTTCCATTTGAAGTGGAAACAAATTTTAAAACTTAACTTGGAGTTCCTTTGTGTCCTACACATCACACAATCCCCCTATCTGTGGAATCCCACTGTTTTTATGCATCCATTATGTTGTCCTGGGACTGTTCTTTTAACCAGATGGTTTCTTAAATTCTTCACTCTTCTATATACAAATGAAGGTCTGTCTGGAACAACATCTTTTAAATCTAAAAAAATTTATTTTTACTTACTAATATCAAAGTGAGGGTAATATTATAAGTATTTTAATTTAAAATGTTACAAAATTAATTTAAATCTTCCTCACTACCATGCCAAATAAAAATAGTATAATCTATGTATCTTTTCCATAGCTTGATGTTTGATATGTAAACATTATTTCTCCAAATATGGTTCTCTTCCCAAAAACCCATACAAATATTTGCATATGCTGGGGCAAATTTCATAGCCATCACAGTACCCTGTATTTGTTGATAAAAATGACCCTTGAACCAGAAAAAAATGTTTTTCAATATAAAATCTATTGCTTCTTCTAAAAAAATAATTTTGGTTTTATTCATATCACTGTTTCCAGGGGTCTGCTTCCTTGCTTCTATTCCAATTTGATGATCTACAATGGAAAATAGGGAGCTTACATCTGCCATTATTAAAAAATCTTAATTCGTCCATTCTATATTCTTTAATTCGTTAATAACATTTATAGTATCTTTTAAATATGATTTTAATTTTAGAACCTCAGGCTGAAGATGGTAATCCACATACTGGGAAAGATTCCTATAAAAAGTGAGATGGAATTTATGGAACATTTATATTTATCCTTAAAGTGGTTTGATAAATTGATCCAATGTGAATGTGGTTTGCGGGTAAGATGGAATGAGCATGTTAGGAACATTAAAAAGGTTTTGATAAACACAATTTATTTGGTTCAAGGATAATTTGTATCAACAAATACAGGGTACTGCGATGGGTACAGAATTTGTCCCAGTATATGCAAATATTTATATGGGTTTTCGGGAAAGAGAACCATATTTGAAGAAATAATGTTTACATATCAAATATCAACCTATGGAAAAGATACATAGATTATATTATTTTCATTTGGCATGATAGTGAGGAAGATTTAAATTCATTTTGCACAATTTTAAATGAAAATACTTATAATATTGCCCTCACTTTTGATATTTGTAAAGTTAAAATAAAGTTTTTAGATTTATGTACCTTTATATATGTAAATGGGGGATCCATTGAAACAAAAACTCCTGTTAAACCCACGTATAATAACACCTATATTCCAATTACAAATAATCATCATCCGACATGGCTGAAGAGTGTTCCTCGTAGTCAGATCCAAAGAATTAGGAGCAATTGTTCAGAACTACATGTTTAGATGAACAAGTGGGAAAAATTAAATAACGGTTTATGGAGAAAGGATATATTAAAAATAAAATCAACGAAACAGTGGACCAGATAAGAAATACAGACAGAACAAGTCTTCTCAAATATAAAGAGAAAATAAATGGGGGTAAACAAAGAATATCTTTTATTTCTACATTTAACGACCAATATATAGAAGTAGAGAAATCCATTAGAAAACATTGGCACATTTTAATCAAAGACCCAGTTTTAAAAGATGTAATTCCAGACAGACCTTCATTTGTATATAGAAGAGTGAAGAATTTAAGAAACCATCTGGTTAAAAGTGCAGTACCAGAACAACGTAATGTATGCATAAAAACAGTGGGATTCCACAGATATGGTGATTGTGTGATGTGTAGTACACAAAAAAACCTCTGAGTAAAGTCTTAGAATTTGTTTCCACTTCAAATGGACGTTCTTTAAAATTCAGGATTTCATTACATGCAACAGTAACAATTGTATATATTTGATCCAATGTGAATGTGGTTTGCAGTACATTGGAATAACTTCAAAAATGTTGCGGGTAAGATGGAATGAGCATGTTAGGAACATAAAATAGGTTTTTATAAACACAATTTATCAAACCACTTTAAGGATAAATATAAATGTTCCATAAATTCCATCTCACTTGTTATAGGAATCAAAAAAGTGAAGGCAAATAGGTGGAAGATAGACTTGGGAAGTACATTATCACAAAGTGAAATGAAATATATATATGATGTAAATACGTTAGTTCCCCATGGCCTCAATGTAGAATTTGAAATTAAATGGTTTCTCTGATTTTAGGTCCACAATTTCTATATTTTTAAAGATGCTTTTTGTACCACACTGATTTTATTTATGATCCCTGTTCCTACAATTTTAAAATATGTTTTTTGTAATATATTTATTTTATTCATGATCTTTGCTTTTAATTTTATAATATTATTAGTTTCATATATTAACTAAGTGCTATATATTCTTCATATCTTCTTATTCTTATTTTTATTTATATGAAATATAGAGGAGTGACTATGGACATAGATTTTAGTCTATTTATTATAATGGTATTAAAATGGTTACCCTCCGTTTTAACACAAAACAAGGGAATATCCTCCTCCAAAATGGCACCTGACTAAACAATAGAGGCAGCAATGAAGAGGTTAGCGTGACATGTAGCAATGGAATGCAGATCATGGGGGCGGATTCTTCCGTTATTCACGTGTGGACTGCATACTGGAAATCCTCCACACAACTATTAAGGATAGGCTAGTAGCCGCTCTGTGCGGATCAGTATAGAAACAGGAAAGGTATGGTTATGATAGAACACTTCCAGTCACTGCAAGGAAAGCGTGGTTTGGAAGTGCGTCATCACGTTCACTAGAGACAAAAATGTAGTTGTCCTAGTGTTTAGTAATATGGGGAATATGATTTGTTCTTCACCCTGGTTTCCTAGGTAACAGAAATAACATGTGGTTACAGGAAGTACTATTTTTTAAAAACTATTTAAAGGTTACTATGAGTTTCTAATTTATATTTAACATGTTTGAAATTACATATGACTAGCTATATGTCATGATTTGTATAGGAATTGTTTACTACCAAGTTTTAGATGCTTAAAATGTATTTTTATTACTATGTAGCTCTAAATTGGGGCAGGACTTTCTAGAGCATATATGCCTTAGTAAGACATAACAACACCATCACCTTGCTGAAGGCAGTTTGAAGTCAAAACACGTCAGTGGTATGGTGTTGTATGGACATATCTACCTCTTACCAGTGATTTCTACCTTGTGGTAAGGACCTTTTAGGGGCCCCTTTTTGGTTTTATGCCATATTGGATTAGGAACTTTAACATCATCCTGGTATAAGGATACGATTCCAGGTGCATTGTCACTTATGAAAATCTTTTATTGAGCTTGGAATATATTTCTTTTGTTTTATGTTTTATGAATAAATGTCCTTAAACCCATTTCTGGAGTGGGAGTGATATTTCAAATCTGGAGGGATTGAAAGAAACTGCTACATGAATATAAAGTGCCAGTTACATGTAAGCATACATGTAAGCTTTCTTTTCCTATGAATACGGACATGTGGTGATTGGAAGTTCGTGATTTTGATAAATAACCATGAGGAATAAATAAAAAGATTATATGATTTCAACATACCTTTTGATGTAAGCTTTTGATGTGAGCATTGCCTATTCTCATCTATTTTCACCACTGGGTGCCTCACCTTCTAATTCCGACACGTGGTTGAGAATTTATCAAGGACGTTTTCTTGGACTTTGCTCTACCTTTCCTTTTATTGAAGGAAATTGTGTTGTATAAACGAAGTACACTATTGTTACTTTTTTCTCTTTTATATGTATGGACCCTCGATGTAAGAAAACTGAGTAATAGGAAGAATTAAAGAACCTGAGAGACATAAGTATTAATTCAATGTTTTGAATAACTTAATGTAATTGTATATTATAACCCTACAGTGGAGCACAAGGTTTCCACTCCCCTTCTTGTATATGCTTATTTGTCTAGTCTTGATAACACTGGACAGAATCCTGAGCTGCTCCTCTCCAGCACAAAGCCATATATTTTGTTTGTTCACACATTAATCTAGTTGAGGGGTTTATGCAATTCATATGGTCATATGGGTCAAAATAGGGGTTTTATTTATTATTTTTTGGTATCTCGTATTATCTATTCTATCGGTAGTAAGATTGGGTAATGAGGTTCACTTGATTCTATTTATTTTATAGTGGGAGTTTGACTCGCACTAAAATATAGGAATGCAGACAAATATGTATATCTTTCAAGTATTCATTGAACTTTTCTCTATGCTATATATATTCATTTTTATATATTGTTCTCCTTAAAAGTAAGATGTAAAATAAATATGTAAATGTATATCAATCTGGAGTCACTCTAAAAGTAACATAGTATTTTGAAAACTGTTTGATTGTTGCAATACTATGGTGGTACAGTAAATACACTGCCTCATATATGGAGAGCCTGGGGTCGAATCCCAGTGTGGGATTCTGAGAATATTTCACATTTTTTATTTAATAGGGATTATCACAATGTTTAAATATTCAATTGTTTTGAATGTGTTAAATCAAGACACCATTACTTTTTAGGTAGAATTTTTAAGTTTAACAATGATGCAAGTTTGCCCCTACAGTATCAGAAAATACCTCTGATCATTCCAGTTCAAGGTGAAAAAAAAAGAAACTCCTGTCAGACCTTAATTATACGTTGTTTTTTGGAGCAATACATAGGAGATAATAAAAAACTGCTACGGGCTTCTACTAAAGTAAGCGTACATGTAAGCATCTGTGTATGATATTCTGATCACGTGTGGGGTGCTCACAATGGGATCTTGGTTACCCCTAAAAAGAACCTCTTGGATTGGGACTTTCACTATACCACATTCAGTACCCACTTTTGGGGTGTGAAAAATCAATGTTGAACATTATCACCAAATATATTTTCTCTTGATGTTTTTCTTACATATGGATTAATACATTGAAAACATGTAGAGTTTGAAATAACTTTTTGGAACAACTCATAGCGCGGATTTGTAAGATCAATTTTGTTTGTAGTAATGATATTTTATTGTATATATATTATGGATTTGAATCGTGCATGTCTATATTTATAACTTCATGAGATTTTTTGTCTGCAGTATTTAGACACAAAAAAACTCATTTAAGAGAAATGATGATCTGAGCACACTTAGGGCCTGATTCAGAGCCGGACGCAATTAGCGCTCGCTCGTCCAGAAAATAGGGGTGGCTATTCAAATGAACCGTTCGCTCTTTGCGGTCTGTTCACGCCTCTAGGTCTGAACGAGCGAACAAAACTTGCGGCCGTTTTTTGGAAAAATACGCCCCCTGGCCGCTCGCATCCTACGTCATGTCCGCTATTTATTAGATTAATCGAGTACATCGACCAGCGTATGAACTGCTCGCTATTCTTGTGGTTGGTTTTTGCTACCACAATCTTGAGAGCAGTTCTGGCTATAAAATAACCCAGTGACGTGGTCAATGACGCTGCTGTTTTAATTATGCACACCCATAAAACGCCCGTTTTGACCTTTAAGCACGCCTGCGTTCGGATCTCCACTCCCCGTTTTCAAGCACCTTCCCCTGTTACCACCCACATACGCCTCTTTCTGTCACTCAAATTATCAGGCATTCGCTATTTTGCGAGCACATGAATTTCGACCGCACTGACTGGTTCGCGCATGTGTATAACGATCCGTACGCATGCGCAGTTGGGCAAACATCGCTCGGAGCGAACGAGCGGCCGCTTACGAGCGGCTCTGAATCAGGCCCTTAGGTCAACAGGTGTGGATGATATGTTGATTGGCAAGTTAAATAATTGAATGCAGAAGCAGGTATACGTCCTGTCCTGTATATGATTCCTCTTTGATAAAGCCCCATATTGGAGCGAAAAGAGATTTACCTGCCAGTGATTATATATTACAGTAGCTTTGCTGCCACACTACTGAAACTGGGATCTTGTGCTGTAGAAGCCTAATAGACCATACTTACCGACTTTCTTTCACTCCTTTCTGGGAGCAGCCGGAGAGGACCATCTTCTATCTGCTTCGGGGGGCGGGCAACATTAGATCCCGCCCCCTTTACAGGAAACCCCCGCGAGTCCGCGCAGAGGGGGTGGGGCTAAATGACGCGATTCTTGTATGACAGTTCAAAAGTCAATGATCTCTAAATACGGGCAAAGATTTATATATTCTAATTATGGGCATAGGGAATTTGTTTTTCACATCACATTGGTACTGGCTGTGGTAAAATCACTCACAAATGGTATAATCTTCTTAGTAACATTTTGCTTTGATTTTAGACATTCTTCACGTATATATATATATATATATATATATATATATGATAAACCACAATAAAATAATAATAACCCTTCATTTACATTTAATAGCAAATTTAACTAAAGAGTACAATCTATTTTTTTCTTTGTATGGGCAGTCGAATTTTCGATGCTCCCCTTGCAAATTATCTCACAGAAAGCTTAGGCCCTCATTCAGAGCCACTCGCTAGCGGCAGTACGCTCGTTCCGAGCGATGTTCGCACATCTGCGCATGCGTACGGTTTTTAGTACGCATGCGCGAACCAGTCAGTGCGGCCGAAAATCATTTGTACGCAATATAGCGAGTGCCTGCTATTTTGAGTGACAGAATGAGGCGTATGTGGGTGGTAACAGGGGAAGGTGCTTGAAAACGGAGAGTGGAGATCCGATCGCAGGCGTGCTTAAAGGTCAAAACGGGCGTTTTATGGGTGTGCATGATTAATACAGCAGCGTCAATGACCACGTCACTTGGTTTTTTTTAACTCAGAACTGCTCGCAAAATAGCGGTTGAAAAAACCAACCTCAAGATAGCGAGCAGTTCATATCCTGTTCGATGTACTCGATTAATCTAATAAATAGCGGACATGACGTATGGTGCGAGCGGCCAGGGGGCGTTTTTATCAAATAAACGAGCGTATGTTTTGCTCGCTCGTTCAGACTTAGAGGTGTGAACAGACTGCAATGTGCGAACGGATCATTTGCATAGCCACCCCTTGTTTTTGAACGAATGAACGCAAATAGCGAACGGCTCTGAATGAGGGCCTTAGTTTCTCGTGGTTTCTCGTGTTAGTGCTGTAGTGGGATAACATTGAACGAAGTAGTGTGCACATCGGCCGGTGGATAGAACTGACCATCACTACTGTACATAGGTTGCACTGACATTTATTACAAACTGACAGCTGACAGAAGATGAGCTTTTAAGAGACACACTGTAATGTGCATCTGATATGTATGATTTATGTACTTTAAGTTGTTAATGGGTACATTACATTAATACTGTATTTTCTCTATAGAGTCTTTCATGTAAAGTGTTCATTTCTCTGAGATGATTCATTATTTTCTATCTTTTAGAACAATATAAGAAAGCTTTATTGTAATTTTCTTTCAAGATCAAATCAATACTGTTATGATCCCTTGTCGCGGTGCCCCTAAAAGGTGCGGAGATTGTAGGCCGGTTCCTACTCTGCCTATTTGGTAATCTGGCACTGGGGACATGCATTACACAGAGTGTACTCACTAAGGTGCAGTTGCGATCGAGACAGAGGCTATCAGAAATGTTGTAGAAAAGTAATGGGTGTTCCTGAGCGGTGACTGGGAGGTGGCTAGTAGTGGTCTGATTGGTGGGCATGTTATGGGAGTGTCACGGTCGTGCCAATGCAAGCAGCTGCGGTCACAGATGCACAGCCACATACATAAGAGGCAGAGGCGGCACTGGGTTCTTTAAAGCCCAATGCAGCCTGCGTGTATGTGTCAGAAAAGGGAGGTTGGCCTTCTGTGTAAGGGGGTGTGCCCCTGTAACACCCCCCAGTTTCATCACTCTGGAGGTGTGCCCAGCACTCCCAGATATGCTGGGCGGCCCCTAGAGACTCTCCCTACGTTCCCAGCTCATCCTCAGTGCTCAGGAGCTGGGTACTGCACAATAAATCACAGTGCAGTGCCCAGCTCCCAGTCACTGAGGAGGAGCCAGCAATTTGGTGTCACCCCTCGGAAGGTGATACCTGGTGTGGCCCACACCCCCCTAGTGACACAACTGATAGGAGGCCATGGTCAGATGGAGAAACTGTACCTGCCATAGGGCTGATGCAAGTTTTGTTGGTGTGACTGATGGTGGTGTATAAGGATGCACCAATCGTTATTACAGCGTGCACAGGCGCTAATAGTGGGCATCTCAGACACTGCACAAATGTATGTACACCCTCTGCTGCTGAGTGTGCCTCAGAATCACCCCCAATACGTAATTTTTCCACTAAGAAAATGAAAGCGGGCAGCTGATTGCAATGGGAAATCCTATCTTTTCTGTACTGGTACCTGTAAAAAGCTTTCATAAAGTTTTGATAGATGTCACCTGGTACACAACACCACTGTGACATAATAAAAATGGGTAGAATACAAATTTTGCCAACTGAATCATTATTCGTTATCCCACCATCATAAACACAGTTTTTAGACTATTGTAACAAATATAAAATTTAAAATTTGATATCCAAGAGTGATCTCCCCCACATCAATCCTGTTTCTATGATCCTGGGGTTGGGTATGAGATCCCAGGAGTCGGAATGCCGCTTGTCAGAATACAGACAGCAACATCCCGACAGTCAGAATCCTGACACCTATAAGAAAAACAAGTAAGTCTAACCCTTACCCCTAACCCTAATTCTCCCTCCCTGGTGCCTAACCTTAACCTCCCCCCTAGTGCCTAAACCTAATCTCCTCGTACCCTAAACCTATAGGTTGGGGCCCGTCTGGTGCAGCACATAGACTTCAGTTAGGACCCCAAGAAGGAGCCGGAGGATGGAGCGGGGCCTCGGAAGATTAACTGGGAGCAGCCACAGCAGGAGGAGGAAAAAGGTGAGTTATATACAGTCAGGTGCATAAATATTGGGACATTGACAGAATTTTCATATTTTGGCCTCTATTCACCACCACAATGGCTTTGAAATGAAACAAACAAGATGTGCTTTAACTGCAGACTTTCAGATTTAATTTGAGGGTAATTACATCCAAATCAGGTGAACGGTGTAGGAATTACAACGGTTTCTATATGTGCCTCCCACTTTTTAAGGGGCCAAAAGTAATGGGACTATCAACTCAAAAGCTATTTCATGGACAGGTGTGGGCTATTCCCTCGTTATTTCATTATCAATTAAGCAGGTAAAAGGTCTGGAGTTGATTCTAGGTGTGACATTTGCATTTGGAATCAGTTGCTGTCGACTCTCAATATGAGATCCAAAGAGCTGTCACTATTAGTGAAGCAAGCCATCATTAGGCTGAAAAATAAAAAAAAACCATCAGAGAGATAGCAAAAACATTAGGCGTGGCCAATTCAACTGTTTGGAACATTCTTAAAAAGAAAGAACGCATCGGAGAGCTCAGCAACACCAAAAGACCCGGAAGAACATGGAAAACAACTGTGGTGGATGACAGAAGAATTATTTCCCTGGTGAAGAAAAACCCCTTCACAATAGTTGACCAATTCAAGAATACTCTCCAGGAGGTAGGTGTATATGTGTCAAAGTCAACAATCAAGAGAAGACTTCACAAGAGTGAATATAGAGGGTTCACCACAAGATGTAAACCATTGGTGAGCCACAAAAACAGGAAGACCAGATTAGAGTTTGCCAAACAATATCTAAAAAAGCCATTACAGTTCTGGAACAACATCCTATGGACAGATGAGACAAAGATCAACTTGTACCAGAGTGATGGGAAGAGAAGAGTATGGAGAAGGAAAGGAACTGCTCATGATCCAAAACATACCACCTCATCAGTGAAGCATGGTGGTGGTAGTGTCATGGCGTGGGCATGTGTGGCTGCCAATGGAACTGGTTCCCTTGTATTTATTGATGATGTGACTGCTGACAAAAGCAGCAGAATGAATTCTGAAGTGTTTCGGGCAATATTATATGCTCAAATTCAGTCAAATGCTTCAGAACTCATTGGACGGCGCTTCACAGTGCAGATGGACAATGACCCGAAGCATACTGCAAAAGCAACCAAAGAGGGTTTTTAAGGCTAAAAAGTGGAATGTTATGCAATGGACAAGTCAATCCCCTGACCTGAATCCGATTGAGCATGCATTTCACTTGATGAAGACAAAACTGAAGGGAAAATGCCCCAAGAACAAGCAGGAACTGAAGACATTTGCAGTAGAGGCCTGGCAGAGCATCACCAGGGATGAAACCCTGCGTCTGGTGATGTCTATGCGTTCCAGACTTCAGGCTGTAATTGCCTGCAAAGGATTTGCAACAAAGTATTAAAAAGTGAAAGTTAGATTTAGGATTGTTTAGTTTGTCCCATTACTTTTGGCACCTTAAAAAGTGGGAGGCACATATAGAAACCGTTGTAATTCCTACACCGTTCACCTGATTTGGATGTAATTACCCTCAAATTAAATCTGAAAGTCTGCAGTTAAAGCACATCTTGTTTGTTTCATTTCAAAGCCACTGTGGTGGTGAATAGAGGCCAAAATATGAAAATTCTGTCAATGTCCCAATATTTATGCACCTGACTGTATATGTATATCCCGGGCCTATCGATTACTGTACACATACTGTTCTATCTCCCTGTCCCCATGTCCAGGGGCGCCGAGAGGGAAGGAAAGCAGGTACTAATAACCCGGGCCTGGGCTGCTGCTGTGTGCTGGGCTGCAGTGGGAGACTGCTCGCGGCCTCTGTGCAGCAGCCACATCAGTTCCTATGCCTGTTGGGGGGAGCAATCACGCTCATATTGACTTGATGGTTTTTCACAGATGTAGTGTAGTATAGGTGTATTATTGTAGCGACACGGACATGTTGCTGAAAGTGGTTATGTACGGAGTCGCTGAATTGCTCACACTGGAAGTCATACTAGGACAGGAGATCTGCACCTACTGTAGGGCTTGTGAAAGCTTCAGTGATGTGACCGAAGGTGGTGTCTAAAGATGTACAAAGCAAGACTGCAGTATCTTTAGACACTGAAAGTGGGAGTCTCGGTGCTGGCTGTACACTAGGGTAAGCTTTGTAGCGGCATTAGCATAAAGTCACAGACACAGCTGCAGCAAACGACACAAGGAAGGTTGTGACTGCCTTAGAATCAGGCCCTATGAGAATCAATCCCACCCCCTTAATAAACCCCACCCCCTCAACAGACCCCGCCTCCATTAGGGCTGCTTCTAGAAATTTCCCGCACTGGCTTCCATGCCAATCCACTCCTGATTCCGGCACCACGCTAGGACGCATCGCTAATGAGGTTGGTACACACTAGAGATCGTCTAGTGTGTACCAGCCTTTAGACAAATATACACCCCTGCACTGCCATAGGCTGCTGAGTCCAATGATCAGCACCCATGCCAGCCCCCATCCTAGAGGTTAAAACCATCTCTTTTCTTATGTCAGTCATTTGGTTTCTCAGATTATAGAATTGTAGTATAAACAGTTTTAAAGCTGTACTAACATCTAAATAAGGATTTTACTATGGTGCCCTTGCCCTAGCCAGAGTCCCAAGGTCTGTATTATTCTAAGTACAGTCCCAGAAGTAAACCGGGGGAAAGGAAAGCAGGTGCACCTAACATAAGCTGCAATCAGAAGACTCGCACACCACTGGCTTCCACCATCAGTTACAGTTAGTAAATGAAAGAGCCCCGTAAAAATGATTGCATGTACAGTAGGAGCCCTCAGTGCTGGGTCACTGGAGAAACAATGGTTTATGTAGATGGCAGTACAGCTTTCAACCAAGGGTTGTTATTTTGTGATTTTAGTACTATTTAAAGAATATATTTACAGTATATTGCAAATAAAACAGCATTATTGGTTGCAAATATTGTGAAAAATTACATTTATTTTGTGTTTCATTGACAGAAAGAAGAAAGGGGAAAAGAATGTTTCTAACCAAACATCTATGGTTGGATTTTTTGAGCTGGTTAGTACCTAAATTCATCAACCAACTTTATTTAGTTTTTGATACAAACAATTACATTTATAAAAAAACCCACAAAAATAAAGTTGACCTTTTTTAATAAACTGAATTGCTGCCTCGCTGTAGAGTTTGTGTGTTCTCTAGGCAATGCATTTGCTTAGGGGTTTCTAAAAAAAAAAAAAAACCTTTAGCAACACAAGTGATAACATGTGTGCAAATATGTTGTGACACATAATGCAGCAACCAATCATATTCTGAGTAAAAAATAAAATTGAAGGTTTCATTGGTTGCACATTACACCGCAATTTACATATGACCAATTGCCTTAGATTGTAACATATAACACAAACATGTGGCCTGCTTGGTAGTACCACACAGCTATTCTATTCGTTGTTCTTAACACAATTTTTATAATTTGGCCACTTGTTGGAAATGAGAATGTGGTATAATTTTGCTATAGAAGTTAGCACTACAAACAATATGGTGGACTGGGTGATCTTGCAGAAATCGCAGTTTCTGTATGCTTACCACTAAATTAAGTACAGCGACTACTAAATAAGCCTCTAACACAGCAGAAGATATCACCAATATTCAGTTATGTGCGGTGAGGTCAATGGCTGGGGAGGCACACATGGAGATAGGTCTGAGTGCTGGGAGCCTGTCTCACGCCCTACTTACTGTAACTCTCCCCTCACTACACTAAGTTTCAGTGTCCATTGATTCTCCTACCTGCTTTACTGTGTCTTCTCTTGCTGCTGAGCTCTAATCTCTAAACACTGCAGTGCAGTTCCTGGTCACATGACACATCCAAGGTGTCCATCAGTGCTCAAGGCACGTCCCCCATGCTCAGAGGCATGCCTCTATTAGCTCTCTTTCTGTGCAGCTTATTGCCTGTAGTGTTGCCACTCCCAGCTCTGCAAGCAGTGTCTGACTATACAGAAGCGAGGCTGAGTAGTTGCTGCCTCATCTCTCATATCTCTGCAATCCCAGGGAGCTCCACAAAGCTGGTGAGTGTTAACCATAAAAATGATTTCAATAAACAAAGAAGATGTTTATAAGTTATAAATATCTTCTTTGTATTATTGTAATCCTTTTTATATTAAATCTCAGGAGTATGAAAGGGGATGCTCTGACTCCCCTGTCTACCCTGACTGCATGTCCCTGCGATTGGAGCATACCACAGTCCTCATACACGTTGCAATTATGCTATTTATTAAGCTCCAAGGGGTCTATTCAGCAAAAATTGTTTTCCTTAAAAAATGCAGTAACTATCATTTCTGCATTTTTTAATTATTCAGCAATGGGTTAATGGAGAAGATAATGTAATTATCTTCTACATTAATTTCCATATCGCATAGTATCGCACTGTGTGGAGCAAGCCATTGCTCTCTACAGAGCTTTAATGCTTTTTGCTATTCAGCAAAGCAAAAAGCATTAAATTACTCAAAAAAATCTTTACTTTATATAACGCCATCTCAGAATGGCGTTACATGGAGAAAATCCTTACTTATCCCGAAAACTGCAAGGACAGAGGGAAATATTCCCATAAGTCCCTGCAGTTTCTTGAAACTCCACCCCTGTCAAAATGGTCTAAATTGATTGAAATGTGTACACCGGCTTTATATTAGTCTATATACATTTATATGTATGTGCTTTTATATTGCGAAGAATCAAAAGGTTTTGTTTTCAAAATACTGAAAACAATGCTTGCTGTAACATTGCAGGGACAGTGTGTTAACGCAACCGCTGTCTCTGCATAAAAAATGCTGAATAGGGGCCATAACATTTAATAATTGATAAAATAATTGATGTTGCCTGATAATATTCGGGGAAACATCGTCACTCTTGCTGAATAGAGCCCCAAAAACTGAAAGCATTCAGAGCTTCACCGCAGGAACTAAAGCCAACTTCAGAAGGCTTCAAACGGCATCAGTTAGCCTCTACCTATGGAAATGGAGACCAAAGTGCAAGGAGGGAACCATTTTGATACTTCTGCCTCCTCCCACCTGCACAGTTTTCTAATCACTAATTTTGTGCTTGAGCGGTAAAACTGCTGGAATGGAACCTGGCATTGCAGCTTTCACTGCAACTATTAGTGGTGAAAGTATAAGTGTAATACAGTGCTGTAACAAAGCAGCAGTGCACCCTGTGCCACTGGCTCTAGGAAGTGAAGTACTACCCGTAATGTCCCTTGGGCGCTTTGTGCGGCTCAGCAGTATTGCTACTCATGCAGGTGCTGTGGGTAAGCGACGGTGCTGCCCCCGGGGCCCTCTGTGACAGAATGTGTCGCACACCCCTATTTATGGCCCTGGTGTCAGGCTTCTCCGGGAGCATTTGATCCCAGCATGATAGATAGCCGCAAAACTTATTCTTTCTGTATCTCGCTGCAAATAGGAACATTAGGTTTCATGGTTTTATGACTAAATTGATAAGTAGGCCCTTAAAGTCAGGGTTGCATAAAATTGGATTTAAAAAAAAATAAAAAAATTAAAAATTGATTAATTTGATTTAAATCAGATTTTTTGGATTTAAATAGGATTTTTTATTAAAACAGTTTTTAAGTAAACATTTTACATTTTTAAACATTTATTTAAAAAAAATAATAAAAAATCCTATTTAAATCAAATAAATCCATTTTTGATTTTATTTTTTTTCAAAAATCCAATTTTATGCAACCCTGCTTAAAATGAAAAGAAATATGCAGAGAAGACTTTCTGTGTAATATACTGTAAGTGTTTGTATTGCTGTGCCCCTCTGGGAAGATAACATGTAAATAAATGTGTGAATACACTGTAAATGAAGCTCACAAATGACCTGAATATCTCCTTGCAGCTGCGCTATGCGGATACTCTCGATATAATATTGATGATTGTCGGCTTGCTGTGTGCTATCGCCTCTGGCGCTGGACTTCCTCTCATGATCATAGTCTTTGGGCAGATGACAGATACTTTTGTTCAAAGTGGAACTTCTCTAAATAGTAAGTATTATGTTTTCATTAATGAAGAACTAAAATATAGGATATAGAATTTCCATGCTCTCTGTATCATTCCAAGGCAGAATAGCTGGGGAACACTGTTTTTCTTTTTGCATACATTAATATCAAATATTAATATTCTGTCAAAATAGGATGTAATGTACTGTTTCATAGTTGCCAACTGTCTGTAATTTCTATATATAGTTTATAAACTTTAGGCCAGATTCAGTGATGTACGCTTTTCCAATGTTCTTGTAGTTGAAGTATAATCGGCAATCTGTGCATGTGTCTGAGTCACATGGTACATGCATCAAGGTACATTACCGTTGTCGCCCGCAGCGACTATTTACTTGCGTGTAATTGTCAGGGAGCATCTGTGGGAGGTTACACAGAGTGGTGACAAAGAACACAGGCCTATCGCAAATGTTTTGAGTGTGTGTCACATCCTACATCTGTGATCCCATATGCAAGAAAAATGTCTCCAGCGACTCAGTACCTGCGGCCATTCTACGCGACCATAGGGTTAAGGATTTGGGACAGATGCTGCGTCCTTGTACGCAGATACTTAGACTTGCAAAGCCGCAGGTGGGTGTCTCAATACATTCCTTGACGTCTGTGACATTTGCATATTTTCGCACATCCATTGCGTAAATGGACTCAGCAGCGGCGGCGGCGGCATTAGCGTACGACGTTGAATCAGTCCCTTTATTTCTGGAATTATTCTATTTCTTGTAAATGTCTGCACTTTGCATTTTTGATCATTTACACATTGAAATGTTGTTGTTTTTTGCATGTTAGATTTAATTCATGCTTGCCGATTTATAAATTCTCCTCCCTGGGAGAAGCCTGGGGAAGAGAAGCAAGGGGGCGGAGTCGGCCAGGCGGGTCACGTCATTAAGCCCTGCCCCCTCTCAGGAATTCGCTGTTAACGGCGGATGCTATTCTCATAAAATGGCATCATTAGGCCCCGCCCCAAACGCACGGACCCGCAGATCCCCGGCAATATTCTCCCCATTCTGCCCACTACACTTGGAAGTGAGCAGAATGCAGGAGAAGTGCCTACCCGAAAAATCGGGAGCCTCCCGTGACTTCCAGGAGGGTAGGCAAGTATGATTTCATTCTTATGCTGAAGTAGCAAGAATGTCAGTTTTTGAGGCCAATAAGAAAGACCAGCATCAGATAGAAAAGAAGTGTAACCAGACAGTGCATTTATTTCATCCCTAGAGATAGCTCACCTGATGCCTACCGTATTCCTTTTACCACAACACCAGTACACCTATATCAGCTGCTCACCAAATACTTACAGCTCTGTTTAGTAAAACATGCAAAGAATAGGAGAAAGATTTCAGAGCTTTTCATCAATAGATTATGTTCAAATTTATAAAGAAACACATGCTGGCACAGCTCCTGCTATAAAGATCTGTCCAGGAGAGGAGTTTGCCTGCATATTTGGCATATGCTAAAGATGGCATAATGTCTTTCTTTCTATAGATGGCCTTATGTTTGTCCGAAAAAATGAGAAAAGCTTCGCTTCTCTCACTTATACCCCTTTTACACCAGAGCAAAAACCTGGGTTTTTGCTGGGTCTACCCAGGTCGCAGCTCAGTGTAAAAGGGTCCCCTGAAAAATAACCTGGGTCAAGTGACCCAGCAATTCAACCCAGGTAGCTACCAGTGTTGGACCCAGGATGGACCCAGGTAATGATGCAGTGTAAATGGTGCAACCCGGGTTATCTGACCTGGATCATGCCTAAAATGAGCGGATTGGTGGTTGTGGAGCATTCACCTCCCATTTTTTATGACCTAACAGGTTTAGCAGGGCAGACCTGAGTTCAGTGTGAACAGGGCTGACCTGGGAGTAACCCAGATCAACGGTTTAGTGTAAATGGGTTTGACCTGGGTCTGACCAGGGTTGGAACCATGTCCAAAAACCCAGGTTGGACCTGGGTTTTTGGTGGAAAAGAGGTATTATATAAGTACTGTGCCAGAACAGCCTTTATTTATTTTATTAAATAGACCTCTAATACCCCTTTCAGACAGAGAAAAAAAAAGGACCTGGGTCCTTTTTCTGTGTGAAAGGGTCACCCAGGATGAAATTCTCTGAGGCTTCGACCCTCGTTGCTACCAAGGTTATTCCCGCGTCCGTCCGGGGTTGCCTGCTGTGTGGATGGCATGACCGTGGTTACGGTGACCTGGGTCATGCCTAAAAGTAGCTGATTGGAGAGCACAGTGGGCACTTGGAGTTGACATAATCTCCAAGCGCCCACTGAGAGTCTGAAGACCTGGGTCACTTGAAGACCCAGGGTCAGTGTGATCAGCGATGACCTGGAAATAACCCGGGTCTATCCACTGTGTGAAAAGGGGTAAATACTGAAACCCCAGCTTCAACCCGTGTTCAGTGTCCCGGGTTGGTTCAAGCTGGGGTTTCTATCTGAATGTGTTTTTACTGTTAGTTACTAGCCATGATTGTGCAGTGAAGGACACCTACTGTACCTAGTGGAGAAAGACTTGACTCAGAGGTAGATCCATGGGATGTGCCTACATTATTCTGTCACCACACACACTGCACAGGTAAAGATTTGTAACGTTTTTAAAATTCCCCCAAAATTTTTTATAATCGAGTTCAGTGAAATTTGACATTTTCCAAAGTCCGACAAGACATTAGTATCACAAGTGACATGCTTAGATGGATTGTTGATTGAAAGATCTACAGTAAAAAGGTAGACAATGTCTAGATAAACACCAGGGGCTAAATGTAATAGGGTAAGAGTTTAGAAAATGTGAGAGAAAACTCTCACATTTGTAAACTCAGCCAATGTAATAAAGTCACAGAACATACAAACTTCCATGTTTTTCAGACTCAAAAAACTCTCAAGATTTAAACTCTCATCCAGGTGTTTCCTCTTTTGAAAATACAACTTGATCAATGTATTAGTGAGAGTTTTACTGCTAAACTATCACATTTTCTAAACTCTCACCCCATTACATTTGACCCCTGATGTTAGACAGTCAATAGGTCGACAGGGTCAAAAGGTTGACAGGGCCAAAAGATTGAGAAAATGGTCAACACAAATATGATCGACATGATGTTTTTTTTAACCTTAATCTTAACCTTAACCCTCCCCTTGGTGCCTAACCCTAACCATCGGGGTAAGTGCCTAACCCTAACCATCGGGGTAAGTGCCTAACCCTAACCATCGGGGTAAGTGCCTAACCCTAACAGTTGGGGTAAGTGGCTAACTCTAACCATTGGCAGATCTAGACTCTTGCTTTAGGGGGGGTGGGTGGGTGGTATGTTTGTATGTACAGTGGTGGCAAGGATGTGCTTGCCACCACGTAGGCGATCCGTCCATCATTATGGATCCCAATGGGGGCCCTGGGAGTGAGGTATGTGTGTCCTGGGTCCTCAGACTCCTCATTAATATGGTTTTTGTCACCTGTAGGAGTGGGACCTTGTGTGTATATCAGAGCCAGTTTTAGACCAAGTAGAGCCCAGGGCAAAAATTCCTTTTGGTGCCCCACTTAAAATTAAAAAAAAAATGATGCTGTTTTTGTGTGTACTAAATAAAAACTCACCTTACCTATATGGTGTTTTCTCAGCAATGGGGAACCTCTGAAGAAATTGATCCTCCATGGGCAGACAGTGGGCCTTATTCAGACCCGGTCGCCAGTGCTGGGCGCTCTCAACCGTGTCGATGTTTGCCCCCTGGGCATGCGCATGTCGCAGCCGGCTCCGACGTGCGCATGCGCGAGACCCGACTAGCGACGGGCGCTCCATCACTACGGGTCTCGCACCAAAGGGGGCGAGCTGTCGATGGTGATTGACAGCTCGCCCCATTTGGGAGGTGGCAGCCAAACGGAGGCATTCCTGATGGAACGCTTGCCATTTGGGGGCGGCCCCACTGACATCAGGAATGATGTCAGTGGGGAGCTTCCTGCCCACAGCTTAGCTAGTGACCAGGAGGCTGCACTTTACACCACAAGCGGCCACCCTCATTCAGAGCGACCGCTTGTATCTAGCGATCGACTCTGAATGAGGGTCAGTGTCCTCAATCAGTAGTCGCCATTCACATTGAAGAGCAAATGGTCCGGAAGATTCCTGTTTGTGTAGGAATAAAATCAATGTCATCATCATACAACAGAAGTTCAACCAGAAATGTGCCCCGTGTCCCGTCCAGCCTCCTACCCCCTGTGTTCCCTCCAGCCCCGTCATTCCAGCTTCCAGCCCTCTGTGTCCGCTTCAGCCCCATCATTCCAGCTTCCACCCTTCTATGTCCCCTCCAGTCCCCTGTCATTCCAGCCTCCAGTCATCTGTGTACCCTCCAGCCCCTCATCATTCCAGCCACCAACCCCTTGTCATTCCACCCTTCAGCCCTGTGACCCCTACAGCCCCTCATCATTCCAGACTTCAGCCCTGTGTCCCCTCCAGCCCCTCATCGTTCCAGCCTTCAGTCCTCTGTGTCCCCTCCAGCCATCTGTCATTCTAGCCTCCTGTCCTCTCCAGCCCCTCATCCTTCCAGCCTTCAGCCCTCTGTGTCCCCTCCAGCCACCTGTCATTCCAACTTCCACCCCTGTGTCCCCTTCAGTCCCCTGTCATTCTAGCCCCCAGCCCCATGAGTAACCTCAACAACCAACCCACTCCCCGGCCCCCTCCAATTTACCTTTATTTCGGCAGCCAGATTGCTCCTTTTTTCTTTCAGTTTTGCTTCCTCCTGCTCCAGCCACGGCAGCCAGGTCCTTTCTTGTACGCTGCCTGCTTCTCAGGCTCTTCGGCTCTTCCTCTTCCTGAGCACTTGACACGTGGTAACACTTGTCCCTGTAGAGAGCCGGCTAGGTCAGGGGGCTTGGCCTAATTGCAGGAGGCATGGCCACGCCCCCTTATGGAGACAAAAATTATCCTTTTTTCAGTTGTGTTATGGGGGAGATCACCCTGATCACCCCCCCTGGATCCGCCACTGACCCTAACCCTCCGGTAAGTACCTAATCATAAACCTAACCCTAACAAAACAAAAAAAACATGTAGATGATTTTTGTGTCAACCTTTTGACCATATCAACCATTTGTACCTGTCAACCTTTAGTGTGTCTGCCTTTTGACCCTGTCAACCTATTGACTGTCTAACATCTGGTGTCTATCTAGACATTGTCTACATTTTTAATGTAGATCTTTAGACCAGATCCCCTTACCCTTAGATGGATCAACACACAGTGTGGCCCTGGAAATTATATAAATGTTATTTTTATTGAATGTCTGTTGGGAGGATAGAGCAGAAGAGCACAGTATAGAAATGGCGGGGAGTAAATCTTTATTATAGATAATTACTTGCTGCAGCTAGCTAACGAATGCATATACTTCATGACAGAAATATTATATTAAATTCAATGAAGGTGCTTTATATAAGATCATTTTACTCGTATGTTCTTATTTAGTTTTTACTTTTTATCTCTTTCCATAAAGTGTCTGCATTAAACATTACCAATGCAGATGGGACATGCAATGCAAAGTACATTGGACATTTTGACATAGAAGTTGAAATGACAAGGTAAGAACATTTTGGAAAATTATTAAGGTTGAATATTTTCCTTTATGTTTGTTATTTTTTAACTTGTTTTTCTGTTTTTCAGCAGGTAGAGTTACTTACAGTTGTTGTACAGCTATTGCATTTGCATCTTACTGTTTTATAAATGGAAAATAAATGTTATGACCCACAGGCCACTGGAGGATCTGCATTATAGTGAAACTGTCATCACACTGATTGGTCACAGCCCATTGGATGAAGCAATACTAATAGTCAGGCCTCACTGATCTCAGTAGTTCATTGGTTCAGCAGATGCTTTAACACTTATTGTTTCTAAAATGACGTTTGGATAATTAATCTCCCAGCTCTGGTAAACCCCTTAATGAGCGCCACAGAGTGTGAAAAGTACATGTTCAAAAATGGTTAATTAACCATGTCTCTCACATACATTACACACACTCAGTAGAAATATGTACAGTAGTTTTCTTTTAACCATGACTTTAATCTGTTTTGAGAAATGGAGCTTTCAGGCATTTATTTTGGGACATTACTGAGGGTGTTGTTTAGTTCCACATAAAAGGCACTTTCTTCTTCAGGGTCCATAGGGCTCCACAGGGAGACAATGAGGTGTAGTTGGCACTTGGAGGTTTGGACACCAACAGCAAAGCTTTTCTGTATCCCAGGATGCTCAAGTCCTTCCCCCTTTACCCCGCCCACAGTCTGAAGGCAACTCAGTTTTGTTGGTGTCTGGCAGGAGCTGGAACACAGATAGAACAGTGAGGCTGCTGTTAAGCAGCCAAGCTTAAATTTTATTATTTATTTTCATTTTTCATTCAGAGCAAGCAGCGCTAGACAGCCCTCTGGACATCTGCACTGCTGCTCCATTACCCCTGTGCGGTGACGCGACTCCAGCCCTCGGCTAGGTACTCTGGGCAGGGTTCCAGGGGGACCTACTTAGCAGGGCTTCTCGGACCCCAGACTGCAGCCGGGACTCAAGGGGACAGGTAAGGTGGGTTCCCGCTTGCGGGGACTCGCGTTTATGCGCAGTCTTACCTCCGGTCTCTGGAGACAGACCGGAGGCGCTGGCAGGGGACAGCTAAGGCCAGGTTATACAGCGCTATTTCCTACCAGCCACTGCTGTCTGTGTAGTTGAATTTAGTCCCTACTGCAGTTATATTGTATATTCTGTATTGTATGTGACTTGTGCTAGCACTGCTGTCTGTTTATTTTTTCTCAACTGTCAGCTTATACCTTTCCCTTTCTTTCCTTATAACCCTGGAATACTGAGGTATAGGGGTTCATTGTACCTCACATCTACCTGTATTTGTGATATCTGGGTTGCTCGCTGCACTGTACCTGATTGTGTCCTACATTATTCCTGCAGCTTTGTTTAGCAAAGGCAAGAATAACAAGCAGCCTGCTGCTCCCACTCTGGTGTATTGCAAATCCTGTTTCGCAGGCTTAGTTTCAGAGGAACTTACTCAAGATGGTCTATGTGCATCTTGTTATACGGCACCTGGCCCATCAGCCCCTGCACTCTCTCCTCAGGATGTCCCCATGGCATCTTTTTCACAGGTATTGGCACAGCAGGTACTCCCTGTGAGTCCTTTGCCTCCCCCATGGGTAGACGTGCTTTCTACCTCAGTGCAGAGTCTAGTGGCTACTTCTACAGCCTTTCAACAAATGCTGCAAACAGAGAGTCCCTTACCTAGTAAACCCCCTAAGCATGATGTGTTATCTTTCCAGTCCACCCAGCTATCAGATTCTGAGTTATCATCTGGGGAGCCAGAAGACGCAGACCCATCACTCTGAGTCCCCCTTGGGAGAGGAGGAGCTCCCTCTAAATTCAATATACCTGCTCTTGTGAGAGCTGTAACCTCTATTCTTCAAATAGAAGAGGCAGAACCCACTTCTAAGGCAAAAGAGCCACTATTTAAAAGACAGAAGGTAGTTTTGCCAGAGTTTCCTCACTCTGATCAGCTATCTGATCTTATGGGTGAAGCATGGAATATGCCAAGTAAAAAGTTTCAGCTGCCTAAATGCTTGATTTCCTTTTACCCTCTTTCAGCTACTGATTGCACTAACATGGAAATTCCCCCTGCAGTGGATGCCCACATGACACGTGCTTAGTTAAGAATGCTACCTTACCTATTCATGCTGTAACCTCTTTAAAGGAGACTACGGATAGAAGGAATGAAGCTTGCCTGAAGTCTATATACTCTCTTACAGGAGCTATTACTCATCCTGCCAGGGCTACAGCCTGGATGGCAAAAGCTATTGAGAATTGGGCAGAGGCCCTAGAAGATACATTTCCCTCATGCTTCAAGGGAACAGCTGTCCTACATATCTCACATTAGAGATGCAGCCTTCTTAGGATAGGTGGCTTTGGATACTGGTCTCCTAGCTTCCAAGGCACCTGCTACTTCCGTGGCAGCCCGACATATTGTTTGGCTTCCCTCATGGAATGCAGATTTGTACTCTAAAAAGGCTTTGGAGTCTTTGCCTTATTCTGGGGAGGTCCTGTTTGGCCCAGAATTGAATAAACTTGTTACTACCTTGGCAGCTTCCAAGACTGCGTTCTTGCCCTCTGCATCTGCTACAAGCCTTGGATGTCATCTTTTCGGTCCTTTCATCCCCAGGGAAAAGCTAAACGTCAGTCCTTTCCATGGCAGTCGGCATCCACTAAGGCCTCCAAGACTAGGTACAAACAGGCCTGGGCTACTAGACGTCCACCCTCCAAATCTGAGGACAAGCATTCAGCCTGATGGGGTGGGCCTCTCCCAGGCTGGGAGGCCGACTTCTTTAGTTCTCCCAGTTTTAGCGTCAAACCACCTCAGATGCCTGGGTAAAAGAAGTGGTCTCTCATGGATATGCCCTCTCATTCCTAAGGCAGCCCTCCAGCAGTTGTTTTGCACAGGACCTCTATCAGACCTAAGCCAAGACCTGCTCATCCAGAAGGCCATTCAGTCCTTACTGATCTCGGGGGTAATAATTTTGGTCCCCTCATCACAGCGAGGGAAGGGCTATTATTCTACCCTTTTCTTGGTTTAGAAGCCCAACGGGTCTCATCGGCCTATCCTCAACCTCAAGTCTCTGAATAAGTTTATCAGGGTGCCCAGGTTTCATATGGAAACCCTACTCTCTATTATCCTGGCTATGGAGCCTGGGGACTTTAAGGTGTCTATGGATATTCAGGACACTCACTTACATGCACTGTTTTGTTCTGGGTTGCTTGTGGACCCGGGGTGGTAGCAGGAGCGATCACAGAAGCAGATTTGAAAATAAAACTAGGATTTTTAATAAGTGCTTGAGTAGACATATAATGTGGCAGTAAATAAAAGTCCAGGAATATATAAATGTGCACAAGAGTTCTGTGGTGGGAGCAAAAGGGTTAATGTCCAGGTAGAAACAATTAGAGCTGTCCAGGTGTGCAGGTAGTGAAACTGAAAATAATCAAGCCAGGTTTGCAGGTAGTGAACTGAAAATAATAAAGCCAGGTTTGCAGGTAGTGAACTGAAGCGCAGGATGTCAGCAGGCTCATGCACTCAGGTATGGGCAAGGGTGATGGAGGAAGCGGGGTAGTCCAGTGGGAACTAGGAGCTGACAGGCAGACTGGCAGACAGCGAATTCACAGGAACAGGAAAGCACAGAGAACTCCCTCTCAGCTAGGCTGAGATACACGTTGCACTGGCAAAGAAGGAAGGCACTGACCCTTCCTAAATATCCCATGCCGTGCTGTTACTGGCCGGAGGGAACATGTGACTCACCAGGATTGGCCAGCCACATCACATGGCCAGAAGGCAAGATGGCGGCACCCATGCCAAATGGAACGGAGACGCCACCAGGCCTCACCAGCGCAGAGTGACAACAGGGCTGCACAACAACGCGCGCAGCCAAAGCCCCCCGCCAGACACCAGCTCCGCCACCAGACAGCCCGCGCCACAACGACCTCACAGGTAACACCCGCCTAGCGCCATGCTGAAATACCCTGGCAGTGACATGCACCCTCTCATCAGCAGTATCTCCGGTTTGCTGTCCTATAGCAACATTACCAAATTCAATCACTGCCTTTTGGGCTTTCTACAGCTCCTCAGGTTTTTACCAAGATCATGGCAGTTATGGTGGCATATCTTCATCGTCAGGGGATCAGACTGCTCCCATACTTGTATGATCTCTTGCTCTTAACAAGCTCCCAAGAAATTATTTATCGCCATCTACAAGTTCTTCCCTGATCCCTTCCTACAAATGCACGGTTGGCTGATTAACTCGAAAAAGTCTTCCCTGATCCCTTCTCAAAGAATGGTACATATGGGAGCCTTCCTGGACTCTCAGGCTCAGAGAATATTCCTGACAGCAGACAAATTCTCAGCACTACAGCACTGAGTGTGCAGATTACTTCACAGTCGCCGAGTGTCTATTCACTCTGCAATGCAGACCAACGGATAGAACAGTCTTTTGTTTATTCAAACTGCACACCTGCCCACAAATCGGAGTACTGTCATTTCTTTTGAAAGACTTCTTACATGTGGGGTACTGCCATAAGTATTGCAAGATTATAAAGGAGGATAATCCATTTACAGACTGATAACCTGCTTGTATGAAACGGATCACTGCCACTTCTTATTTGTGGAGGTTTTGATTTAAAGCACCGCTAGTCTGCAAAGGAGTTTAAGCAGTTCCGCTCCTCACTGTGCAAAGTTGCTGTTAAGCAAGGAGACTTGTGGAACTGTCCACTGACTCAGTATTTTAAATCATTGGATAAGTCCACTCTAATTTGAAACACTTTTATTGTTTTGTCTGTTTTTTGTCTATATGTTGTATACCGGTATTAGGTCCTTTTCATCTAAGATTATTGCTTTTATTGTGTATATTGACACACACATGCACCAATTGCATTACCTTAGACTAAATATCTTAATAATTCAATAAAATATACTACTATCTTAGCTGTACTCAGTATTTGTATTATTTTTACCCCATCTCCCCTTTCTACCCTTCCTTCCTGGGTGAGCGCTGGTTCTCTTTCTACATTTACAAGTCTTTAGGATCCTTGCCTTCCTTCAAGCTGGATTGGATCTTGGACTCTTTTAAAGTGCACGTTTCTACTCTGTCCATATGATTCCAGTGCAGGACGCTAAGCTGCGCTCTCTCGCTGTCAAAAGGGGCTGGGTATGCAAATTCCGTGATCGCACTGTCTGGTGTAAGGGCGCCCTCTATGTTTTAGAAAGCGATGGCAGAGTGAGAGCACGCAGTTATAAAGACACCCACTTTTCTTTCTTAGCAAAAGTCATCTCCAGGCAGTGTATGATTAATCAGAACCATCGAGTGCCATCGGAGCTACATGCAGTGCATGAGGTAGACCCTACACCACCGCAAGCACTGCGATCACTGCAGGCTGAAATACAACCAAGTGACGTGTACAATGACGCATCCATGCTAATTATGCACACCCATAAAACTCTGTTTTGACGCCCAGACACGCCTTCGTTCGCAGCACCACTCCCCCGTTCACAAGCACCTTCCCCTGTTACCACCCACAAACTCAAAATAGCGTTCAGTCTGTATACAGCAGTGACTGGTTTGCGCACGCACCCTGCGATGCATATGCATGCGCATACAGGCGTCAGTCGCCCATAGCATGCATCTGCGGCTTAGCGTCTGGGTCTGAATCGACCCCTCTGTTTCTTTTGGCTATAGCATCTGCCCATAGGGTATTGGATATAGGGGCTATTTCCTGTCGCTCCCCATTTCTAATCTTCTATCCAGACAGAGCAGTTCTTCGAATGCGCCCTGACTTCCTTCCCAAGGTGGTCTCTCGTTTCCACCTTAATGAGGAAATTGTGGTTCTGGCCTTTCAATCACCAGACCTCTCAGCAGGTGAGGCCTCATTGGATGTGGTCTGTGCTCTGAAGATCTATGTGGACCATACTAGTTCCATCAGGAAATCAGACTCCTTCTTTATCCTATATGGACTCCATAAGAAGGGATGGCCAGCTAACAAACAGACTCTGACCAGATGGCTTTGCATGACTATCTCACAGGCTTACACGCAAACTGGCCTTCCTGTGCCAGCTACAATATCTGCTCATTTTACTGACTCAGTGGGTCCCTCGTGGGCAGCCTGCCTTGACGCATCTGCCAAACAACTATGCAAAGCAGCCACGTGGTCTTCTGACCACACCATTTTTAGGCTTCCTTCAGGCGCTGGGTTCTCCTCTCAGCTCAGAAGCCTCCCTGCCCTTGAATAACTGCTTTGGGATATTCCAATTGTTTCCCTGTGGAGCCCTATGGACCCTGAATAAGAAAAGGAAAGTTATTATAAATTGCCCTTAACTCACTTTTTTTTAAGTCTATAGGGTCCACAGGGCACCCGCCATGACGTACCTAGCTTCTATGGGTTTCTTCTCTTGGTCACTTGTTTTCTTCTCTGTGTAAGAGTGTGATTCTTTAGTGTACCAGTCTTCCTTCTCTCCTCTCCGGCTCCTGCCTTGGGCTTGTTAGTAAAACAGAGTTGCCTTCAGGCTGTGGGCAGGGTATACGGGGAAGGACCGGAGCATCCTGGGATACAGAAAAGCTTTGCTGGTGGTGTCCGCTCCTCCGAGTACCACCTACACCCAATTGTCTCCCTGTGGACTTAGAAGAAAGAGAGTTAACAAGGGTATTTCTATCATTTAAACAAGAGGTTCAAAAACTGATCATAGCGAGTTCCAAGCTGGGGGGGTCAAAACTATTTTTTTTTTGGGGTGGGGGTTGGAGTTGTTTTCCGATTTCAAGCACGCAAAACATCTGATTGGAAAAGTCATATTCTGGAATCCTAGCAACAGAGGTACATGGTTCATAATATAAATTGGGGTCAATCAGTGGGTGGCTTTGAAAGCTCTACGGTTCCACTGATAATGAACAATTTTTATGTACCTTATTGGCATGTGGTACAGTATATTAAGTTAACATTCAGAATGTCCACCTGTCCACATGTTGACATGGTGTGAATGTCGACATCCAGAATGGCGCCATGTACAGAATGTACAGAATGTCATTTTAACACTGTGAATGTTGACATGTTGATGAATTTACATATATTTATATAATTAAAGGTGATGGGGCATATATGACCTTATTATACCTATTACTAAGGTTTATTTATTAAGAATCCATTAATACCTTAAGGAACAATTCCATTCTAATATGATTACTGCATTCAAATTTCAGTTTAAAACATATATCTGATTATGTTTACATATGCTAATTAAATCACTTCGAAATACACACCCCTGAAGACGATTGGCTAAGAGATTACACTGCAGAGAAATGGAGATCGTGAATATAAACAAACTGTCAGCTGAATGACATGCATATCTGCCATTGGTTCTGCTGATCACATGGATAGGTGACAGCGACGTGCCTATAGAAAGAATTAGCCCAGCGGTCACATGGACAACAGGCAGCGTGGTGATAGGTCACCTGAAAAGTCTGTTGTTATTGGTCCAGCGGGTCATGTAATAGGAAGGGAATGATATGATTGGATGTCAGGGATCAATAAAGCAGTGTCAGGCTGTACAATCTGGTTGCCTTGAAAAAACTCAGTACAGTGAAACGTACGTCGGTGTTTCCTCGCTACCAATTAATTCTATGTGATAACTATTGAATGTAGTTGTTATTCCCTATAATGATAATACTCTAATATTTGTGAAACAGGAAAAACTGTAGAATCTGGAAAAAACTGGTGAGTCCTGAATAGCAGAGATGCAGCAGTAATTCTTTGTGCAGCAACTGCAGTGTCTGGAAGTGTGTGAATGACCCAATATTTGAGGGACACTAAGAATTCATTTAAACTGCTGTCTCTGAAAATACATGAACCATCTACTTTCAAAGTGACACGGCCGTATTCAATTAGCCGCAATAAGTCAGTTTCTGTGGAAAAGTATCGCGAGTGATGTCATTTTGCCATGCGAAAAGTTTCCTCCGTATTCAATCCCAAATACTTTTCGCCAATGCGGAAAGTCAATGCAATGGGACCTGTGAAAAAATTTCGCCTATGAATAGGTGTTGAAAAAAGTGCAGAATTGGTGTTTCGGGGTGCAAAGCAGCGGGAACCCCCTGCACCCTTGGGACAGTCCCCCAAAGGTAAACTGCATCAAAACAAGTTTAGAGAAGTCTTTAGATCACCCCAAAAAAGTACTTTAGTTTTGGGGTTGAAAAATTTCAAAGTTGAGGGACAAAATTAAAAACTAGCTAAATAGACTCCAGAGGAGTCCCCAAGTATGCCCCAGGTCTTTTTAAGTTTGCAGATGGTTGCGGCAGGTGGATTTTTAACAATTTTTAAAAGTTCACTTTAGCAACTTAAAAATGTGCTTGCACCCATTTTCAGGTACCCCAAATTTGCTGGGACTAGTTATTTTCAACAAAAAAACCTTCTAAATGCTATTCTTCACCACTTCTGCAAACACGCTAAATAGCACCTATTGAGATCATTTCAGTACCCCAAATACCTTCAGCAGGGCTATTTGGGGGTATCTTGAGTGATTTCACAATGTCAGTGCATCTTTTTTGGGGTTGTCAGGCTGATTTCCCCAAATCTGACAGTATGTTTCGCATGTTACAGTTTTGCCGGCTCCCGTTTTCGCAGATTTCTAATTGAATACGGGTAAAAGCGGGCACGTGCGCAATACTTTTCCCGCATTGAAAACCAGTGAAGTGGGCGAAAAGACCTGCATGCGAACGGTATGGGACTTTTCGCTTGGAATTGAATATGCCCCTGTATATTTCCATACGGGGATTGTAACATTAAGTGAAATTCTCCTTACAGTGGATACATAGTATAACAAGGGCATACTAAAACCAGATAAGGAAACAACACGTTGGAGAGCGAGGTTGATTTTATTTATTTTTTTAATTTCTTTATTCATAAAAAATGTAAAAAAATGTTTTCTTTTCTCAATTGCTTTTAATATTACACTGGAGAGGCATATTTTTTTACTGAAATTAATAAAAGTTATATTTTAATATGATTTTTCTAGTGTGCCAACAAAGAGACATTCTTTCTTCTTGTCGCCATGCACATGTTGACGTTTTGACTGCATACCTTTTATTGAAAGTCTGCATAATCTATTATATTCTGTTTTCCATAGATATTCATACTACTACGTTGGGATTGGTTTTGGTGTCTTCATACTGAGTTTTTTCCAAGTTTGGACTTTTTTGTTATCCGCTGCGAGACAGACTCACAGGATCCGCCAGAGGTTTTTCAAAGCCGTCCTTCATCAGGAAATGGCTTGGTTTGATGCAAATCAGATTGGGACACTGAACACCAGACTGACAGAGTAAGACATTCTAATATTGGTAGAGCAATCAACTGAAAGATACTGTAATTAAAGTGGCTATGGCACATCTCATGCAGTCCCCTACTTTGTGTGTGACATCACATGTGGAACTGTCAGAGGCCGCCCTGTAAACTAATATAATATTCATGATTATGCATCAATTTACCGAGACCAGTGACATTGAAGTATTAAAGAGCAAAGTAGATTACTCCTGGGTACAGGAACTCTAGGAGGCATAATCAATTGGGCGCGTGAATTTTGCAGTAAAAATTACAACGGACATCTGAATCAATTTTCATTACCGCAGGTTTGCGGACTCCTGATACCCGTGGTATTGAATTGAATAAAAAACTTTTTGGCAAAATTTTAAATCAGGCCTACTCACTGTTTGCATGACTGAAAATGTAGATTGTAGGCAGAGATGATCAGTGTGTAGGTC
Organism: Taudactylus pleione; assembly: GCA_031769625.1. Classification (NCBI taxonomy): domain Eukaryota; kingdom Metazoa; phylum Chordata; class Amphibia; order Anura; family Myobatrachidae; genus Taudactylus; species Taudactylus pleione. The sequence goes on from JAUIMM010000015.1 coordinate 49,258,793, forward strand.
TCCGTGCCACTGCTGTGCTGCATCCAGCTCCCTGCCCTATGCAGGAACGTGCAGCTAAGGTAGGCAGAGCCTAACCTGTCATACTCCTGAGATTTGATATAAAAATGATTAGAATAATAGAGAGAAGATATTTATAACTTATTAACATCTTCTTTGTATATTGTAAACAGTTTTATAGTTGACACTCACCAGCTTTGTGGAGATATCTGGGACTGCAGGGAGACGAGAGATGAGGCAACAACAGCTCAGCCTTACTTCTGTATAGTCAGACACTGCTTGCAGAGCTGGGGGCGGGGCCACACCACTGGCAGTAAGCTGCACAGAAATTTGCCACCCAGGGCGGTAACTTGAGGAGTGCGAGTGGTGCCACCTCACAGAGCACAGGGCTCTGTGGGTGGTACCGTCTTTGCCCCACAGCCCTTGATTATTGCTAACAGAGTTTGCAGCCAGTACCGCTGCAACATTGCCACCCTTAGTACCCTTTTAACTCTACAGACAGGCACCCTGCAATGTGTACAGCTGCCCTGAGTGTCTTGAAGGGTGCTGGTAGCCCTGTCCCTATACGTGATGTCATGTGCAAAGGGGTCGGGGCTGGCACAGCGTGCTGTTAGTTAAGCCCTGTTACTGCTCTTTTGCCACCCTCATCATGCTACTAGTCTTCATTTCACTTTACATTATTCTCACTTCTCCTACCTGACATGCAGCAGTAACTAAGTTATGTAGCCCATACAGCACGAGGAGCTGCCCAACAGGAGGTCACCCAACTCCTGCTCGTCTATCCCTGTACCTGGCTGTTCTGGTAGCAAGTCCAAGCAAATTAACACAGCTCAATTTTCTCCCCGGGCAAATGGATAAAACCCTGCGCCATGGGGTTTTTCAAAATCACGCCCATAGTTGAATATGCCTCTATATGTGTAGTGACTAACAAAAATACAGTCAGGTCCATAAATATTGGGAAATTGACAGAAGTTTCATATTTTGGCCTCTATTCACCACCACAATGGCTTTGAAATGAAACAAACAAGATGTGCTTTAACTGCAGACGTTCAGATTTAATTTGAGGGCAATTACATCTAAATCAGGTGAACGGTGTAGGAATTACAATGGTTTCTATATGTGCCTTCCACTTTTTTACGGGGCCAAAAGTAATGGGACAAACTAAACAACCCTAAATCTAACTTTCACTTTTTAATACTTTGTTGCAAATCCTTTGCAGGCAATTACAGCCTGAAGTCTGGAACGCATAGACATCACCAGACGCTGGGTTTCATCCCTGGTGATGCGCTGCCAGGCCTCTACTGCAAATGTCTTCAGTTCCTGCTTGTTCTTGGGGTATTTTCCCTTCAGTTTTGTCTTCATCAAGTGAAATGCATGCTCAGTCGGATTCAGGTCAGGGGATTGACTTAGCCATTGCATAACATTCCACTTTTTAGCCTTAAAAAACTCTTTGGTTGCTTTTGCAGTATGCTTCGGGTCATTGTCCATCTGCACTGTGAAGCGCCGTCCAATGAGTTCTGAAGCATTTGACTGAATATGAGCATATAATATTGCCCGAAACACTTCAGAATTCATTCTGCTGCTTTTGTCAGCAGTCACATCATCAATAAATACAAGGGAACCAGTTCCATTGGCAGCCATACATGCCCACGCCATGACACTACCACCACCATGCTTCACTGATGAGGTGGTATGTTTTGGATCATGAGCAGTTCCTTTCCTTCTCCATACTCTTCTCTTCCCATCACTCTGGTACAAGTTGATCTTTGTCTCATCTGTCCATAGGATGTTGTTCCAGAAGTGTAATGGCTTTTTTAGATGTTGTTTGGCAAATTCTAATCTGGTCTTTCTGTTTTTGTGGCTCACCAATGGTTTACATCTTGTGGTGAACCCTCTATATTCACTCTTGTGAAGTCTTCTCTTAGTTGTTGACTTTGACACATATACATCTACCTCCTGGAGAGTGTTCTTGATTTGGCCAACTGTTGTGAAGGGGTTTTGCTTCACCAGGGAAATAATTCTTCTGTCATCCACCACAGTTGTTTTCCGTGGTCTTCCGGGTCTTTTGGTGTTGCTGAGCTCTCCGGTGCGTTCTTTCTTTTTAAGAATGTTCCAAACAGTTGATTTGGCCACACCTAATGTTTTTGCTATCTCTCTGATGGGTTTGTTTTGATTTTTCAGCCTAATGATGGCTTGCTTCACTGATAGTGACAGCTCTTTGGATCTCATATTGAGAGTCGACAGCAACTGATTCCAAATGCAAATGTCACACCTAGAATCAACTCCAGACCTTTTACCTGCTTAATTGATAATGAAATAATGAAGGAATAGCCCACACCTGTCCATAAAATAACTTTTGAGTTGATAGTCCCATTACTTTTGGTCCCTTAAAAAGTGGGAGGACATATAGAAACTGTTGTAATTCCTACACCGTTCACCTGATTTGGTTGTAATTACCCTCAAATTAAATCTGAAAGTCTGCAGTTAAAGCACATCTTGTTTGTTTCATTTCAAAGCCATTGTGGTGGTGAATAGAGGCCAAAATATGAAAATTCTTTCAATGTCCCAATATTTATGGACCTGCAGTATATTTGTTTTGTGTTTTAGTTGTATTTACAATGCATTCAAAGTAACATGTTATTATAAGCCATGCTTCAGATTGAATATTTTTCATTTTCATTTGAATAGTTAACTGTGGGCATAATAATTGACGTTATGCAGATTCTGTCCCAAAAATAGGTTGCACAAGGTTATAGATGCTTCTTTTGTTTTCTAGTGATATTAACACCATACATGAAGGACTTGGAGACAAGATTTCCATATTCACCCAGTACTTTTCCACCTTTATATCTGGCGTCATTGTTGGATTTGTGAATGGCTGGAAACTGACCCTGGTCATCCTGTCAGTAAGTCCTCTCCTGGGTGTATCTGTAGCGCTCTGGACCAAAGTAAGTTGGGTTATTTCAATATTTGTCTATTTAAAGTCTCCTAAAAATAAATGATTGAAACACTGTTTATAAATCCAAGCTATAATCACGTGTCCACTTCGTTCCTACAAAACAGACTCATACACTATTTGTATTTATTTATTTATTTTGAAGACCCTTATTTTTCTAATATGTTTGCACTTAAAGGGTTTGTCAGACAATTTTAACTAGAGATGTGCAGTTTGGTATTGACTCATTTTTTTCACCAAATTAGTGCAAGTTTGGATTAATCTTATTGGCTATCCAAATCACGTGAGAGCAGGATAGCCAATATGATGCCATTTTTGAGATCCGAAAATAACCGCTCATCTCTAATGTTAACTGAACTGCTTGTACATCATTTATTAAATACATTGCTTATGTTTTGGGGTTCCTTCCTTGTTTCTTTTAGCCATTTATTTATATCATCAGATAGAATTGTTTCATTTACTTCTGATAAAGTTGTGCTCTTTTAATTAAACTGTTTGGGACATATCCCAGTGACCCTAAAACAAATACATTTTCCTGCTTACGGACAAGACTGAAAATGACAGACGGAGGCTAGAAAGTAAAAAGCAGGGTTAGGAAAAAGTTGCAGGAATATATGTAGAAAGCAATAAATGAAACCAGAGAAAACTTTAATATCAAATGTGAAAATAGCTAACTGCTTTCACAGCAGGTTAAATAAAATGTAAGCAAACCAATACTACCAATAATGGCCTAATTATTATCATAAACTATGGTAGTAGACAGGTGCTTTACCAAGCAGGTGAGAGCAGCTGTTTAACTGAACAGTAATTTTAAATGAGTAAATGTCTTTCTTAAACTATTCTGAGTTGAAATTGTTCCTTAGTCCTGCAGGACAAACATCACATCATGTCATTGTCTTTAATTCCTAATTCCTGCGTTAATTCTGATAATTTTTTCTTTAACATGTATTGTTTTGTAGCATCTTATTTTATATGCTTTGAGTGACTCCAACAGCAATATATCGAAAACGAGTAACTTCCATCTTTTATTAGTTTCTTGTATTTGTTACCCTTCATTCACTGGGTCACAAGTCTCTACCTATAGTGGTTATCCATGTAGGGATTTATTTCCCTTATACTCAGATCTCTATTTCTCCCTCGCTCTTTCACTCTCTCCTACCTCCCTCCTTCCCTCCCTCTCGGCACTTTCTGCATAAATCCCCATATTGGAAATCTCAGGCCCCGGCCGCTGACATCGTTCATCGTCTCCATTCTCAACCCCAGAATGCTGCTGACATCGGGCTCTTCTGTATGCTGTACTGGTAGGGAAAATTATCGCCCATCGATGGCTAACAACCATCAATGGTTAATCATTGATAGATGATGGTTCCCTTCCATCGATGGTACTGAGCTCCCAGAAGGTTTTTTTCTCTTTCTACTTGGCATCGGGACTTGGGGCCTAGCTCCAACCCCTAATGCGGTCTGTGAAGTACCGCCCCCACTTTTTGGCCTGGTGAGTAATAGAGCAGGGATGACCATCGGTGGGTGAAAACATCAATGGTACCCCTGTGGATGGTTTTATACCATTGAGGTCAAACACCAGTGGTACCATCGATGGTTAACCCATCGATGTCCATCCCCATGTCTTGGTCGTAGCAGAGGAAGCTGTATGGAGTACTCCCCGGCCCCACTGCACATGACGGAGACAGAGCAGTGGCAATTATGAATTGTGGGCTGGGTTGGTTCTTGGATGTTTTTAAAACATAACAACACTGGTGATTATATAGTACAACCCTGTCTGTCTAGGAGCATTATGCACATTCTTGTGAATCAATTCTAACCAAGTATTTCAATGTGTAATGACAATGATAATCTATTTAGGGACTGTGGGCTGCGGACTGATTGTTGTACAGATAGTCAAACAAAACAGCTGTAACCTACTGTGGATATGTATAGTAAACCCAATAATATCCTGAATTCAGTATGACTATTGCACACCAATTCAGATGATAATCTTGCACCTTTAGTGCATAGATGTTGGTGGCAGCATATGTTTATAACCACTAAAGGTCTGTATAGGATATAGACAGTGCTGGATTAACCACAAGGCAGCCAGGGCTGTTGCCAGTGGCTTCACAATGGGGGTGTGGGCCGCACCAGGGTGTCACCCAAAATGCCGGTTCCTCCTCAGTGAAAGGAGCCGGGTGCTGCAGTGTGACATTATCCTGCAGCGCTCAGGCACAGCTCTGCAGGGGCAGGCTAGCATCGTCAGGGTTGCTGGGCACACCCACGGAGTTATGCAATCAGGATTTTCCGATAGGTCACGCCTCCTTTTGTTAGGCCACAACCCATTTTTGAACACCTATGCTCTGCCTTGCGAGAGGGGCTATGGAGTGCGCACTGGGTGTCACCAGACCCGGTGATGCCTCTGGCTATTACCCAGGGCCCCCCACACATAGCTATATTACCAGCATGGGGGGCTCTGTGACATATGTGAACTGAGGTTTCTGTGTGGCAAAATGTGAACTGGAGACCCTACAATGGTGCTGGGAGTATTTTTACATTATACTTTCTAATAGCATTGCCAGCATATCGTATTGACAATTCTATTGGTAGGGGCCCCACAATTAGTTACCTTGGGGTCCCCACAAACCTTAATCTTGCCGTGGATATAAAAATGAAACACAAAGAGCTTTGGTGACCAGCAGATGGCGCTGCAGTATGTCTTCCACTCCCTTTTTTATTTTTATTTTTCTTTGGAGAGATTAGCTGCCCTTACAAATGAGATATAAAAACTTTGTGCAATTTTTTTAAATGAGCATCTTATAAAAACATAATCTTTTCTTAGATTTTTTTTTTTGATCTTCTTCATGATGACTCTCACGAATAGTCACCTAAACAGATGGAGGAATTGATGATTTATGTGTTTAATTTCACAGCTTCTTGCCACCTTTACAATGAAGGAATTATCTGCTTATGCAAAAGCCGGAGCAGTGGCAGAGGAGGTCATTACAGCGATACGGACAGTCGTTGCTTTTAACGGACAGGAAAGGGCATTGACCAAGTATGCTATATTATTAATTCATTTTCTATTGTAGAATTCTCCACTGCCTGAGTGGCTAATTATGAAATGCTCCTGTAAGCACTACTAAACCTCACTCAGGGTCTGATTCAGACCCGGTCGCTCTGACAGAGCGCTCACTCTGAATCAGGTTCGGGTCTTTTTTTTCTAGGACGGCCTCCTGGCCGCTCGCATAACTGTGGGTGACCACCCACAGCTACAGCGAGTGGCCATGATGATGGTCGCGATGGTCGTGCCCACAGTTGGCAATGAATTTCCTGCATACTTTTCACAACGCTAATATTGCAGTAATGATTACAAATGTATACCAAAAAGCAAAACCCCCCAAAAATCCTCAAGATGGAGCAGGTACACTGTTAGCCAGCAGCTGTGAGGAGGGATGTCAAAACCTCCTATAGATATCAAGAGGACCTTTATAAATGTATAGGAAATGGTAAAACAAAAATAAAACCAGTGCTAATGGAAAAAAGTGTATTATGTCACACATATATAAACTACTAAATGGAAATAAGACGTTCAGGCTAAGGTATAAACATTATATAAACAGTTGTAATCTATTAAGAATTGTGATTATTAAAATACAAAAATGTAAAACAATGAATGTAACATTTGTGTGTCCATTTAAATATTAAGTATAGTCATTAGAAAAGAGCCCACTGACTTTACAGAGTTTGGATGTAAGACCATACTTGCATATTTTGAAACAGCATTTCAGGTAGATTGTGAAAGCAGCATCTGTGAGCGCGGTGCTAACGTGGGCGTATACTGCTACATCTGAGAGGCGCGCCATAAAATTCAGTTACATCCAAATGTAAATGAGCCCCAAAGCTGTTAGTGAGATCTACTTGTTAATGAAAACACACTAATACTTTTGTAGACAATACATGTAGCAATAGGGATCATTGTGCCTTATAACCAATGCAGGAAAATGATACTAATGATCCCATTTGAATGAATATAGCTTTGTTTTGTTTTTAATATAACAGCTTCATAATGTGGGTAAGATGCAATAAGTCTCTTCAGCAAGACAGGGAGATTGCTACTTATTTGGGGAGTCTCCCTGACAATGAGGGAGAGTTGTCAAGTGTGATTGGGACTAGTATTGCACAGTATAGAGAAAGCTCAAGCATGTAAATGAATGGGATATTACCCATATAAGGGGGAGTCCAAATAAGCAAGATGATCCTTTGCAAAGTTGTAGAGGTATCCCCCGGAATCCTTGTGAGTAGCTGTATCCTGTAGTAGGGCTGGGGAGCAGTGATTGAGCGTATCAGGAGTCAATAGGTGCCATATATGCAATCCTCATTGTATGCAGGAGAAAGTAAAACACACCTACTAGTTTCTCCATGGTTCCACCCTCAGCTTCATCAGAGGGATGTGCCATTGCAGACAGATAGCTGCTTAAGTCTCTTGCATCCAACATATGCATACTGATTACCAATGTATGGGAGGATTTTGTGTTGTTGTTATACAGTATGAGTGCCATCCAATTGATATTGCTCCCAACACTTTATTTCACCTCAATTCATAATGCCACCTCTGCTTGTCACCAGGTATATGCTCTGCACAAAACCACATACAAAATGTATTAATATCATTGTATATTTCTTAAAACTAATTTGCGGGAAGTATCACCAGAGTGTAAGAAAGAGGGACTGCAGCAGATATTGATAAGATTCGTTTCCATTCGCAAAAGCAGCCCCCATAAGTTTCTATGGTAGTTATTACAATATGAAATGTACTAAGCTCCAGAAAGAGTAGCTTTCCAGAGCTTGGCTATTATAGACAATGGGCTAAATTACTGTAACACAGGGCCGGCTCTTGGTGTGGTCGACAAGTCTCGTCGAACAGGGGCGCCACTCCATAGATGGGGCACCCCTCCCTAACATCCCGATTTCAGCGGGACAACATTATCCTGCTGTTCTGCTGTGGCCCGAAGTGGCCCGCGGGTGGTCAAATCAGGAGGTTAAGTACCCCGACCGCTGCAGCTGTGCGGCAATGCCGGACCCCGCAGTCTGAAGTGATGCTGGGCTCCCCCCAGCCTGACGTTACTTGGGAGATGTGCCATGCGGGCACGCCCCCAAATAACATAATTTAGGGGGTGTGGACTATGGTAATTAGGCCACGTCCCCATTTTCGGATGCGCACGACTACAGAGGCAACCATCACCCGGGTGGCACAGCTACCCCTGGAGCCGGCCCTGCTGCAACATTTTCCATAAGTTGATACTCAGCTAATGTCTGCTTGCACATGTCCACACATGCAGTACCACGGCCATGTCCAAACGAGAAAGTAAAGTGATTGCATAAGTGATCACTTTACTTCTGGCTGATCACCGACAGGGGGAGATGTACTGATCCTTGGAGAGTGATAAAGTGGAGAGAGATAAAGTACCTGCCAGTCAGCTCCTAACTGTCACTTTACAGGCTGTGTTTGAAAAATGGCAGTTAGGAGCTGATTCGTTGGTACTTTATCTCTCTCCTCATTATCACTCTCCAAGGCTTAGTACATCTGCCCCACATGCTCTTATCAGAGCCTCTGTCCTGGCGGGGTGTGGTATGAAAAGCTGACATTCAGAAGGTCGACACCAGAATGTACTAAGGTAGAGTCGCCAGGTCAGTACCCATTAGGAATATCGACATTAAAAATTGTCACAATGCTCATAATGTCAATGTTTAAAAAGTTGACATAAAGATTTTTTTTCTTATTTTAGCCTAAACCTAACACTGTAAATAAGCAAAAAACTGCATGTCGACATTTTACCCATGTAGACAATTTTGAATGTTGACATATTGTTTGCCGACCTAAAGTCCGTGTCGACAGATACTGTCCTTGCGACTCTACCTTTAGTTCATTCCCCTGGAAAATATTTTTTATTGCAGTGATAATTTCAGGAGCAGAGCGCACCTAGTAATAATAAATATGCAGGGATGAATGCATCCACATTTACACAACTCATCTTACTTTTCACTCTGTGCATGTTCCAGAACCAGGCGATCCAGAGTAGTACACAAAACAAATGCATCTCAACTTGTGCCTGAACGGACATAACTGGGCTTTAACGAGTCCTTCTCATGTAGATGAAGTTCAGTGGCGACAGAATTACGGGATACGCAGAGTTACACATACACATAATTACGTCTCTTTTCAGACAAATCGTTTTTTGCTCCTAGAAAAGGACTGGTACAGGTGCGCACAGATACTGATGAATATGAAACCAAGCATATCAATAGGCGCCGTCCAACCACAGGGAATCGTACAACTCTATACACGCGTTTCGTTCCATGCATGAACAATTACAGTCACCAGCCCCAATTCAGTGTATTGTATGATTTGGAGCACCATTTCTAACATTTACTGATTTTTTTTTTATAACGTAACTTGTCTGATTTGCACATTTTCATTTTTTAATCTTTGTGTTTTTTAAGACATTCTACAATGATGTATATTTGTTTCCCTGGTAGGTATACTGGCAATTTGCGAGATGCAAAACAAGTGGGTATAAAAAAGTCGATAGCAACAAATGTGTCAATGGGGTTCTCCCAGTTCCTCATCTTTGGAGCGTACGCATTGGCTTTCTGGTATGGAACCAAACTAACAATCGATGAGAAGGAAACATACAGCATTGGGAAAGTTCTGATTGTAAGTTAAACCTTTTACTTAATTTTAAACAATTAGTAATCAGACTTAAACAGGTTGAATCTCCCATATCCAAATATTCACGAAATACGGAAAATTCCGAAATACGGAATATTTTTAGCATGCTTGAGATAGTGAAACCTTTGCTGTAAGATGGTTCGATTTACACAAACTTTGTTTAAGGCACAAAATTATTGAAAATATAGTGTAAAATAACCCTCATGCTGTGTGTACAAGGTGTATATGAAACCTAAATGAATTTCATGTATGTACACAAACTTTTTTTGATGCACAAAATTATTACAAATATTGTATAAAATTACCTTCAGACTGTATGTATAAGGTATATATAAAACATAAAAGCTAACACTCTGAGTTTAGATTTGGGTCCCATTCCCAAGATATTTTATTACGGTATGCAAATATTCCAAAATACTAAATATTCCGATATCCAAAATACCCCTGTCCCAAGTATTTTGGATATGGGAGACTTATGGTGTGTACTCACGGTACAATAAAATGCACGATATCGTTATCAATCATATCAATCATCCAGCATACCGGGAAGGTGCAGGGCGATTAATCAGTGATATCGTTTTCACTGACTAATCGTACCGTGTGTATGCACCATTAATCTTTATTGATGATTCCAGACATATTTCATTTTTTCTTCATCCACTAGGGAACACAAGGAAAACTCTGGGGTATAGACTGGAGAAGAGAGTCTGGGCACCAAATAGTTAATGAAATCACCCACAAGCCCAGGCTCCTCTTCTCTTTACCCCGCCCCCAACTACTGGGACCTCAGTTTTAGTTTGGTGCCAAAGGCAGTAGCTGGGCACTGTTTTTTAGGAGGGATGTGTTAGATGTCCCCCCGCATTTTAACAGAGCGCAGAGAGTTTTTTTCTCTGATCTTACTTTTCTGAGCAAGTGGTGCAGGGCGTCCTACAGGAAGCCTTAACCGCTGCTCTACCAACCCAGCACCAGGGCCGCAGCACTGGCGACTTGGTCAATGACTTTGGCCGCGGACCGCACTGTAGCCGCATGCCACAGTCGGACCGTTGGGGAGAGGCGGACAGCTCACAAAGGTAAGAGAAGCTCCCTGCTAGCAGAAAGCCGCACACACCGCGGCAGTCACTGTGGTGCAGGAGCCCACTGCCGGTGCTTGTTGTGAGGGCACCGGTTGTCTCCACACTGCTCACTAGACTACCAGGGTTGTTACTTTAATGCAACACCGCTTAATAGCAGTGTTGGCCGATACCCTGGGGTCCACACCTATTAGTCCCTTCCCTAGCCCTGGGAGCGCTTCATCACTGCAGACATTGCATCCCAGGTTCAATCCTCCCCTCTCTCCACCTCCTCTGTGACGCTAAGCGGCCATTTTATGCATTGCCCGCCTCAGCATAGCTCAGGGAGAGATATTTGGGCTTCTGTCTCCTCCATATCTTGCTTTTAAGCCTGATTATTTAATTAGCTGCTGCATGCTATTAATAGCTGGTTTGTTGAGCATTATTAACATTATTAGCCCACTTATTCTACATCATTGAGTGGTCTAGGTGCATGCCAGTATATTGTACTGTGTGTCTGTGTGCCCTGCTGTTGCTTTGGCGCTTTGGGGACAGATATGTATGTATGTATTATGTATCTGTGTGTGTGTAATATATATATATATTAGGGGTGAGCGGGTTCGGATTTCTGAAATCCGAACCCCCCCGAGCCCCCCCGATCCGAGTCCGATCCGAGTCAGGCTCGACTTTTCCCGCCTGACTCGGATCTGAAATCGAGGCAAAACGTCATCATCCCGCCTTCCGAGTCTCGCGGGTTTTGGATCCTATATAAGGTACCCGCGTCGGCGCCATTTTCTCACTCGGCTGTGGACAGTGAAGAGGGAGGGTGGGAGTTAGGGCTGTGTAGTGTAGTGTAGTGTAGTGCTGCTGTTGTCCACTACTTCAAAGTCCATAGGGGCTGGCTGTGTTGTGCTGTGCTGCTGTTGTTAATAGGGGCTGTGTCCACTACTTCAAAGTCCATAGGGGCTGGCTGGACTGTGTTGTGCAGTCAGTTCTCCATAGGGGCTGTGTCCACTCCAAAGTCCTGTGCAGTGTCCCAGTCCTAAAGGAGTGCTGTAGTGTTGTCCAGGGGGTGCTCTGTCCATCAGGGGTGCTCCCCCCAAGTGCTAAAAAAATAATATATTTTCTGTGTTTGTGAATTGTGTGCGCAGTAGCCGCACGTGCATCAACAAAGTAGTGCCAAGCGTGCGCCTGTGTCATAAGTAAAGGGCCGGCTGGCTTGACCGTTAAAGGGTGCTGTAACCCCCAAAGTACACTCCAGTCCAAACCAAAAAAAAAATTATTTTCTGTGTTTGTGAATTGTGTGCGCAGTAGCCGCACGTGCATCAACAAAGTAGTGCCAAGCGTGCGCCTGTGTCATAAGTAAAGGGCCGGCTGGCTTGACCGTTAAAGGGTGCTGTAACCCCCGAAAGTACACTCCAGTCCAAACCCAAAAAAAATTATTTTCTGTGTTTGTGGATTGTGTGCGCAGTAGCCGCACGTGCATCAACAAAGTAGTGCCAAGCGTGCGCCTGTGTCATAAGTAAAGGGCCGGCTGGCTTGACCGTTAAAGGGTGCTGTAACCCCCGAAAGTACACTCCAGTCCAAACCAAAAAAAAATTATTTTCTGTGTTTGTGAATTGTGTGCGCAGTAGCCGCACGTGCATCAACAAAGTAGTGCCAAGCGTGCGCCTGTGTCATAAGTAAAGGGCCGGCTGGCTTGACCGTTAAAGGGTGCTGTAACCCCCGAAAGTACACTCCAGTCCAAACCAAAAAAAAATTATTTTCTGTGTTTGTGAATTGTGTGCGCAGTAGCCGCACGTGCATCAACAAAGTAGTGCCAAGCGTGCGCCTGTGTCATAAGTAAAGGGCCGGCTGGCTTGACCGTTAAGGGTGCTGTAACCCCCGAAAGTACACTCCAGTCCAAACCAAAAAAAAAATATTTTCTGTGTTTGTGAATTGTGTGCGCAGTAGCCGCACGTGCATCAACAAAGTAGTGCCAAGCGTGCGCCTGTGTCATAAGTAAAGGGCCGGCTGGCTTGACCGTTAAAGGGTGCTGTAACCCCCGAAAGTACACTCCAGTCCAAACCACAAAAAAATTATTTTCTGTGTTTGTGAATTGTGTGCGCAGTAGCCGCACGTGCACCAACAAAGTAGTGCCAAGCGTGCGCCTGTGTCATAAGTAAAGGGCCGGCTGGCTTGACCGTTAAAGGGTGCTGTAACCCCCGAAAGTACACTCCAGTCCAAACCAAAAAAAAATTATTTTCTGTGTTTGTGAATTGTGTGCGCAGTAGCCGCACGTGCATCAACAAAGTAGTGCCAAGCGTGCGCCTGTGTCATAAGTAAAGGGCCGGCTGGCTTGACCGTTAAGGGTGCTGTAACCCCCGAAAGTACACTCCAGTCCAAACCCAAAAAAAATTATTTTCTGTGTTTGTGAATTGTGTGCGCAGTAGCCGCACGTGCATCAACAAAGTAGTGCCAAGCGTGCGCCTGTGTCATAAGTAAAGGGCCGGCTGGCTTGACCGTTAAAGGGTGCTGTAACCCCTGAAAGTACACTCCAGTCCAAACAAAAAAAAAATTATTTTCTGTGTTTGTGAATTGTGTGCGCAGTAGCCGCACGTGCATCAACAAAGTAGTGCCAAGCGTGCGCCTGTGTCATAAGTAAAGGGCCGGCTGGCTTGACCGTTAAAGGGTGCTGTAACCCCCGAAAGTACACTCCAGTCCAAACCAAAAAAAAATTATTTTCTGTGTTTGTGAATTGTGTGCGCAGTAGCCGCACGTGCATCAACAAAGTAGTGCCAAGCGTGCGCCTGTGTCATAAGTAAAGGGCCGGCTGGCTTGACCGTTAAGGGTGCTGTAACCCCCGAAAGTACACTCCAGTCCAAACCAAAAAAAAATTATTTTCTGTGTTTGTGAATTGTGTGCGCAGTAGCCGCACGTGCATCAACAAAGTAGTGCCAAGCGTGCGCCTGTGTCATAAGTAAAGGGCCGGCTGGCTTGACCGTTAAAGGGTGCTGTAACCCCCGAAAGTACACTCCAGTCCAAACCAAAAAAAAATTATTTTCTGTGTTTGTGAATTGTGTGCGCAGTAGCCGCACGTGCATCAACAAAGTAGTGCCAAGCGTGCGCCTGTGTCATAAGTAAAGGGCCGGCTGGCTTGACCGTTAAAGGGTGCTGTAACCCCCGAAAGTACACTCCAGTCCAAACCAAAAAAAAATTATTTTCTGTGTTTGTGAATTGTGTGCGCAGTAGCCGCACGTGCATCAACAAAGTAGTGCCAAGCGTGCGCCTGTGTCATAAGTAAAGGGCCGGCTGGCTTGACCGTTAAGGGTGCTGTAACCCCCGAAAGTACACTCCAGTCCAAACCAAAAAAAAATTATTTTCTGTGTTTGTGAATTGTGTGCGCAGTAGCCGCACGTGCATCAACAAAGTAGTGCCAAGCGTGCGCCTGTGTCATAAGTAAAGGGCCGGCTGGCTTGACCGTTAAAGGGTGCTGTAACCCCCGAAAGTACACTCCAGTCCAAACCAAAAAAAAATTATTTTCTGTGTTTGTGAATTGTGTGCGCAGTAGCCGCACGTGCATCAACAAAGTAGTGCCAAGCGTGCGCCTGTGTCATAAGTAAAGGGCCGGCTGGCTTGACCGTTAAAGGGTGCTGTAACCCACAAAGTACACTCCAGTCCAAACCAAAAAAAAAATTATTTTCTGTGTTTAGCCGCACGTATATATCAAATCGATATAACATAAATGGAGGACCAAACTTTCTCCGATAAAAATAAAATAGAGAAAGATCAAGAACCACTTCCTCCTAGTGCTGAAGCTGCTGCCACTAGTCATGACATAGACGATAACATGCCATCAACGTCGTCTGCCAAGGCCGATGCCCAATGTCATAGTAGAGGGCACATACAATCCCAAATGGCAAAGTTCAGGAAAATGACCTTGAAAAAGACATTTAAATCAGCTGAAGAGAAACGTAAACTTGCCAATATGCCATTTACGACACGGAGTGGCAAGGAACGGCTAAGGTCGATCCCTAGTATGTTCATGACTAGTGGTTCAGCTTCACATGACGATGGAAGCCCTCCTCCCACTAAAAAAATCAAAAGAGTTAAGCTGGCAAAAGCACAGCGAAGAACTGTGCTTTCTAAGAAGATATCACAAATCCCCAAGGAGAGTCCAAGTGTGGTGGTGGTTGCGATGCCTGACCTTCCCAGCACTGGACGGGAAGAGGTGGCTCTTTCCACCATTTGCACGCCCCCTGCAAGTGCTGAAAGGAGCACCCACAGTCCACTTGCTGATATGCAAATTGAAGATGTCACTGTTGAAGTACAACAGGATGAGGATACTGGTGTAGCTGGCGCTGAGGAGGAAGTTGGCGAGGAGGATTCTGATGGTGATGTGGTTTGTTTAAATCAGGCTCCGGGGGAGACAGTTGTTGTCCGTGGGATGAAAAAGCCCATCACGGTCATGCCTGGGCAGAAGACCAAACATTCCACCTCTTTGGTCTGGCAATATTTCTATCCAAATCCGGACAACAACTGTCTTGCCATATGTACCATATGTAAAGGTGAAATAAGTAGGGGTAGGGACGTCAACCACCTAGGAACATCCTCCCTTATACGGCACCTGCATCGCGTTCATAAAAAGTTACTGTCAAGTTCAGAAACTTTGGCTAAGACCGTAAGCAGTCCAGGGACACCTAAATCCCGTTGTCCTGTTGTATCCAAGCGCCTGCAAACCACACCGTCAACTCCCTCCTCGTCAATTTCCTCCTTAGTCAGGATCGGAAGTAGTCCTGCAGGCCATGTCACTGGCATGACTGACTCTCCTATCCGGGATTCCTCTGGAGGATCCTGCATTGCTACGCCTACTGCTGCCGCTGCTGCTGTTGCTGCTGCTGGGAGTCGTTCATCATCCCAGAGAGGAAGTAAGAACACCACTACTTTTACTAAACAATTGACCCTCCAACAGTCCTTAGCGAGGAGGATGAAGTACGACAGCAGTCATCCTGAAGCAAAACGTATAACTGAGGCCTTGACTGCTATGTTGGTGTTAGACGTGCGTCCGGTATCCGCCATTAGTGCAGTGGGATTTAGACAATTGATGGAGGTAGTGTGTCCCCGGTTCCAAATCCCGTCTAGATTCCACTTCACTAGGCAGGCGATACCGAGACTGTACAGAAACGTCAGAAAAAGTGTCCTCAGTGTCCTGAAAAATGCCGTTGTACACAATGTCCACTTAACCACGGACATGTGGACAAGTGGAACAGGGCAGACTAAGGACTATATGACTGTGACAGCCCACTGGGTAGATGTATCACCTTACGCAGCAACAGCAGCAGCGTCACCAGTAGCAGCATCTCAGAAATGCCAGCTCGTTACAAGGCAGGCTACGCTGTGTATCACCGGTTTCAGTAAGAGGCACACCGCCGACAACCTCTTAGAGAAACTGAGGGAAATCATCGCCCAGTGGCTTACCCCACTTAGACTCTCCTGGGGATTTGTGATATCTGACAACGCCACCAATATTGTGCGGGCATTACATCTGGGCAAATTCCAGCATGTCCCATGTTTTGCTCACACAATAAACTTGGTGGTGCAGAATTTTCTGAAAAGCGACAGGGGCGTGCAGGAGACGCTTTGGGTGGCCCGAAAAATTTCTGGCCACTTTCGCCATTCAGCGACTGCGTGCCGAAGACTGGAGCGCCAGCAAACACTCTTGAACCTGCCCCACCATCACCTGAAGCAAGAGGTTGTGACGCGGTGGAACTCAACCCTCTATATGCTTCAGAGGATGGAGGAGCAGCAAAAGGCCATACAAGCCTATACATCCACCTATGACATAGGCAAAGGAGGGGGTATGCACCTGACTCAAGCGCAGTGGAGAATGATTTCCGTGTTGTGCAAGGTTCTCCAGCCCTTCGAACTTGCCACACGTGAAGTCAGTTCAGACACTGCCAGCTTGAGTCAGGTCATTCCCCTCATCAGGCTTTTGCAGAAGCAGCTGGAGAAAGTGAAGGAGGAGCTAAGACGGAGCGATTCCGCTCAGCATGTGGGACTTGTGGATGAAGCCCTTCATTCGCTTTGCCAGGATTCCAGGGTGGTCAATCTGTTGAAATCAGACCACTACGTTTTGGCCACCGTGCTCGATCCTAGGTTTAAAGCCTATGTGGTGTCTCTCTTTCCGGCCGACACAAGCCTGCAGAGGTGCAAAGACCTGCTGGTGAACACACTGTCAGCTGAAGCGGAACGTGACACGTCAACGGCTCCTTCTTCATTTTCTCCTGCAACTGGGGCTGCCAGGAAAAAACTTAGGTATCCTAAGCAACCCGCTGGCGGTGATGCAGGGCAGGCAGGACCAAGTTTGGACATCTGGTCCGGACTGAAGGACCTGGCAACAATTTCTGACATGTCTACTGTCACTGCATATGATACTGTCACCATTGACAGAATGGTGGAGGATTACATCGGTGACAGCATCCAAGTAGGCATGGCAGACAGTCCATACCTGTACTGGCAGGAAAAAGAGGCAATTTGGAGGCCCCTGTACAAACTGGCTCTATTTTACCTGAGTTGCCCCCCCTCCAGTGTGTACTCCGAAAGAGTGTTTAGTGCAGCCGGGAACCTTGTCAGCGAAAGGCGTAGGAGGTTGCTTCCACAGAATGTGGAGAAGATGATGTTCATCAAAATGAATTATCAGCTCTTCCAGGGAGACCAGCCTCCAGAAGGTACAGAGGGACCTGTGGTGGTGGATTCAAGTGGGGACGAGTTAATACTTTGTGAGGATGAGGATGTACACACTGAAGAGGGTGAGGAATCGGTGGATGAGGAGGATGAGGATGACATCTTGCCTCCATAGAGCCAGTTTGTGCAGGGACACATTAATTGCCAGCTTGTTTTGTGGGGGCCCAAACGAACCAATCATTTCAGCCACAGTTGTGTGGCAGACCCTGGCGCTGAAATGATTGGTTTGTTAAAGTGTGCATGTCCTGTTTATACAACATAAGGGTGGGTGGGAGGGCCCAAGGACAATTCCATCTTGCACCTCTTTTTTTTCTTTGCATTATGTACAGTTTGGGGCCTAGTTTTTCAAACTGCCATCCTGTCTGCCACTGCAGTTTCACGCCTAGATGGGTCACGTGTTTGTGCCGCCCACTCGTGTCGCTTAGCATAGTCATCCAGCTACCTCGGTGCAACCTTTTGGACATAAAAACACTATTGTGAGGTGTGAGGTGTTCAGAATAGACTGGAAATGAGTGGAAATTAAGGTTATTGAGGTTAATAATAGCATAGGAGCAGAAAAACCTACAAATTCTGTGATTTTAGCTGTTTTTATGCTTTTTTAAAAAAAAATACAGATCCAAAACACAAAACCCAGAACCCAAAACACGGAAGGGTGGTTTTGGCAAAACCAATCCAGATCCAAAACACGAAGAAAGATCCAGATCCAAAACCAAAACACAAAACACGAAAAGTGGCCGGTGCACACCCCTAATATATATATATGTAAAGTCAAAAATCCACTGCACTCGCCACTCCCAGATTTGGGGTGCAAACCTGCACTCGCCATTTCCAGGCTGGGGTGCAAAGTGGCCTGTGACCACATTGCTTAAATAAATAAACACAGAAAACTCAGCACTGTGTGTATATGTAGATATACACTTGTTGTATATTTTAATGCACAAAGCCCATTTGGACACTCTTTGTGTGAATCCCCTGATAGCACAGTGGCTGCTCATGCCTTTATGTGTGAGGATTTTCTTCGGTCACCTATAATGTCTTCCAAGAAAAGAGCTACCCTGGAGGTGGTGGCTTCAGTGCTGGGCACTTGTAAATATATATATATATATATATATATATATATGTGATTGAGCATCATTTATTTAAGTCGTATGGGGATGGCCATTGCGTCTGCTGCTTTACGGCCCTGCAACAGGTGACTTCACCCATTGCATCCAGCCAGGAACTGACTTGGGCATCCAGGTTAACACTGGTAATGTTACAGTTTGTAGACAGGAAGTTCCATACTCCCTGTCACTGTCGCGGGTCTCAGCTTTCCATGGCGGAGCCACCTGGGATGCAGACTTTTCCAACAGTCAGTCCAAGGGTCTGTTCATGTCCATATCCTTTCAGTAGATGCTTAGGCTCCCAGATATAGGCCTACTGCATGCGGTACAGTCCCTTCTCCTAGTGGAAGACTCAAAGCAAGACTCCCAGATCCAAACAGTAGAAGACATTTATAGAATTTCTGTATTCCGCTCAGCTGCTAGATCTCCTAGTGGAGTCACGGACTCAGCCTGGTAACCAAGTGTCCAAGCGCACTGTTACCCTCACCCAGCAGCGGATAGGGCTAAGTGGGAGTCTCCTCCCCATGTGGATGTCCATATTACTCTTATAATTAGGTCACCCTCTTTCCTATTCCTAATTTGGCATCTCTTAAAGATACTATGGATAGGAAGCTAGCAAATTTATTAAAAAACAATTTATGTGAATGCAGGAGCTCTAGCTCGTCCTGCCTTTTATCGGCTTGAATGGCTTAGCGATTGGCCGCTGGGCAGAAGCTTTGGAGGAAGGGCTTTCCTCTAGCACATCTCTATTAGAGAAGCAGCTTCTTTTCTCTCCATAGCAGCTATAGGTTCAGGCCTGAAAGGTGGACTTGGATGAAGAGCCTGGAGGCCCTTGCCTATTCGGGTAATCTTCTGTTTGGTCCAGCATTGGACAAGATAGTGGCCACGTTGACAGCATCTAAATCTGCTTTCTAGCCATCTGATACTACCCCAAGACCTAAAGCTTTAGTATCTTGTTCCTTTCGTCCTCAGGGCAGAGCCAGAGGTCAGCCATTCCCCAGAAGCCAGGGTTCAGCCTCTAAGGGATCCAAGCCCAGAAGTAAGCCACCCCAGTCCACTAGACATCCAGCTGCCAAGACAGTGGACAAACCTGCTGCAGGATGGGGCAGGCTTCCTCCCGAGAGACCTCAGAGTGGGAGGCTGGCTTCTTCATTTTTTAAGAGTACAGATGCATACAGACACTTGGGGCAGAGATGTCGTACCTTAGGGCTACGGTCACACTTTCGACAGCATCCACCTTCCTGGTTCTTTCCACTGGCCTTCCTACACAGCCAGAAAAGACAGAGGCTCTCGCGGCATCTCTACACTCTCTCAAGGACCTCGGGGGTCATCATTCGATTCCTCCATCCCAAAAAAGGTTAGGCTTTTACACCTGTCTGTTTCTGCTTCAGAAGCCAGATGGCTCTTTTCAACCCATTCTCAATTTGAAACACCTGAACAAATTTCTCTGGATTACCTACTTCCACATGGAGTCCCTTCAGTCCATCATTATAGCATTGGAACCTGGGGAGTTTATGGCATTGTTGGATATATTTACAATACGCTCCAGTTACCATCACTTCTTCAGGTTTGCAATACAACCAGCCATTCTCAGTTTCAGGTGTTATCCTTTGCTCTGTCCATGGCCCCTCATGTGTTCACGAAGGTCATGGCTGTAGTGGCAGCAGGTAATCAATGCAAGGATTGCCTTACCTTGACGACTTGCTTCTCCAGGCTCAATCACCAATAATTCTCATGGATCATATCCATCTAACAGTAGAGCTCCTACAGTCCCACAGATAGGTAATCAATTGGAGGATATCCACGCTATCTCTGTCCCAAGAGATGCTCCAGCTGGGAGCCTTCTTGGATTCCAGAGCTCAGAGAGTCTTCCTCCCTCCGGACAAGATTTTAATCTTACAAGCCAGAATATGCACCTTTCTCAGTCAGTGTTGAGAATCCATACACTTGTGCATGAACATTCTGGGGTCAATGGTCTCAAGGTTCGACATAGTGGAGTATGGTCAGTTCCACTCCCAACCTCTCCAAACAGTCATTCTGTAGTGATGGATTTAGACTGGCCCAAATTTCAAGGCTCCAGTGCTCACATCTGACAAGGGACACCCCTTTTGGATCCAGGACTGGGTCCCACTTACCACTGATGCAAGCCTTTGGGGGTGGGGGGGGGAGTTACTTATTATCTAATCTTCAGGGCCATTGGATGCATCAGTAGAGCCAGCTTTCCTTCAACATCCTGGAACTTCATGCCATGTACAGGGCTCTGTGTCATGCACAGCTCCTCCCTGAAAGATGACCGATGACGGTACTGTTGGATGGTGCAACCATGGTGGCCTACATAAGCCACCAAGGCAGCACTCGCAGTCAGGGAGCCATGTAAGAAGTCAGCCAAATTCTCCGCTGAGCGGAATGATATCTTCCTGTCCACCTTATTCATCACGGGTATTTAAGATTGGGAAATGGACTTCTTAGGTGGTCAGTACTTTCATGCAGGCAAGTGGGTGCTGCATCCAGACGTCTTCCAGCTATTATTATCAAACAAGGAATACAACGAGGTAACTATCCAGTCACTGTTTCCTTTGCAGATACTTCTTGGATATATAGGATATATAATAAATATTCAAAAAATGCAAACAATATGCTTATTAATAACGCTCCAATATTAATAGAACACCTTTATATTGTTTCTCTACAGTCTTTTAATGAACATGGGCTAATAACATCCTTTTCCCAAACCTGTTGGTTGCAGATTATATTGTTTAGTCACTGTATTTATTCACACAGGTGTCATGTGATCTCCAATAAATACTTGTGATAGCTGTACCCAGACTTAATCCAATATATTACCAGTTATTTCCAGCCTTATGGATATTATATATTCTCTGGAAAGTTCCTTTACAATAGCCACATAGTAGCACAATCCATAGTCCCAGTAAATTGGGTTTGAATTATTTATACCTCTCCTGCTGTTGTTTGGTATAATAGATCACACAGCTCATCTGGAGATGGTTAACAGGCGTTTTGTTTTTCTCCTGGATCTGGAACACCTATAAGGCAGTCCAAATGTACAGTTTCAAAAGCCAGTGGGGAATATATAACGCAACTTCCTCAGATATAAAAAAACCCTCTAGTGAGCTGGTATTAAAAGCGGGGATTTGTCCGTCCTAATTGCTGGACGCGCATGTGCAATCTAGCGTCCTGCATTTCAAGCCTCATTATGAGTGCCGTATATATATATATATATATATATATATATATATAGACTCCAGCGGCCATCTTTAAGATGTGTTCCAAGCCTTGTTTTTATGTTGTGCCTGCGTTCCAAGCCTCATTTTGAGCGTCATCTAAACAGGAACTCCAGCGGTCATCTTACTGTTTACAGACCTCATTTAATATTTCTGTGGCTAACTTTATTTAGCCAGCAAATTTGTATTTCCCTCAATTCGCGGTAGCCATTTTTGTTTTTTTATTTTTCTTTCCAGGCTGTAGCTATTTTCCTCCTCCTTTTAGTTATAGCGTCCATCTTTGTATACCCAAGGTTTCTTATTGGTGGCCATCTTGGTCCACCTAAGGATTCTTCTATTGCATATTTCATATATAAGAGAGATAGGAAAGAGAGCGAAAAAGATACCAGGTAGGAAGGAGGTTATACTGCATTTAATTTGATGGTATCATTCAACCCATGTGGGACTAGTGTTTGTAATCGGAAGATCCAGTATGTCTCCCTCCTACATAATCTAGTATATCTATCGCCTTCTCTCATAGTTATTCCTACCTATTCAATAACTACAATTCTAATCCTCTCTAATTCACCCTGCAGACATTCGGTAACATGTTTGTATAATGCATTGTTTCTTAACTTTTTCGTGATATTTCTTTTATATTCCATAAACCTCATGTATAACATTCTTGTGGTTTGGCCTATATACTGCAGACCGCAACCACACATTAATATATAGATTACACACATCGATCTACAATTTATAAAGGTCTTAATTGGAAATTTTTTTAGAGAGACATGAGATCTGATTTCGGTTGTTTTCCTCTCCGCATGCTTACAAGGATTGCATTTTAGTTTCCCACTTTTATGAAAGCCCTTCGGTTTTTGTGGAATCCAAGAGTTGATTTTTTCTGTCATACACATTTTTTTATTATTATAAAACTTGGAGCTAACTGTCGTTTGAGATTGTCTGATTTCCTAAACACTGCTTTGTCACATAGTTCAGGGATTTTGTTCAGGGTCTCATCCAATATCAATAATTTTTCTTAATAATTCCTTTTATCCTATATGCTTCACTGTTAAATTTGGTCACAAATACCATAAACCTGTTTTTCCCCATTTTCTTATTCTGACTGGTGTTACTTTACTAGTGTCTTTCTAGCAATTTCTATAATCTCATTTAATGCTTTGTCTAAAACCTCAGTCGGATAACCTTGTTCTAAAAAATAATTATATAAACCGGCCATTTGTTCTGAATACAATTCAGATGTAGAGCAGTTCCTTTTAATTCTAAGGAACTGACCTTTAGGATAATTGTTCTTCCATTGTTTTAGATGACTACTTTTATAACTTATGTATCTATTTTGATCTACTTTTTTAATATAGGGTTTTGATATGATAGTGTTATCTCTGGCAGCAAGTGTGATATCCAAGAAGTTAATTTCTGCCTGATGTGTATTATAAGATTTAGAGATTCTAAAAATAATCGACTAGGTGATACGAGGGACTGCAATGGGAACCAGTTTCACCCCCAGTTACATGAACCTATTCATGGGGAGGTTTAAGGAACACCATGTCTGCGGGAGTGAGCTGGGAGCGGGACTGGTCCTCTCTGGCAGATACATTGATTATTTAATTTTTATTTGGGATGATGCAATATCAGCTAGTCGATTATTTTTAGAATCGCTAAATCTTAATAGTTGGTGTATGTGGAGGTAATGTTTAATCAGGTACTTATAGGAAGTGTAATCACCTCTCGTTTAATCTTGTTCTCTCAATAACATTATTCTATAGAATTACAATTCAAACTATAACTGGACAGAGGAGTGTACTATATGGTTTATTTCATCCAACAAGCATATTTAAGTAAGTGGGGGAATTCCCATCTAGGTATCTTTAGCCTCCCTCCTAATCACATTCCCCAAATATACTTGAAGTCAACCGTTGGAGCTGGTAGGAAACAGGTGGGTGCGTACCCTACTTACGGGAAGGAGCAAATAATGAAGCTCATCAAGGTTTCTTTAGTGGATCCTCCAGAAATGTTCTTATATGTGGATCAGCAACATGGGTCTCCCCTCATCCAACCCCAAAGTGATGAAAAAGAGGGGGACTTTAAGATTTATATTATATTCAATAATGTAATGTCACCAATAACAAAGACAAGGATAAAAACATAAAAATATAAAAAGAAGTTTATACATGTGAGGGAAGTGGAGTCTGGAAATCCAAACAATCCCCCGTAGTGAAATAAAAGGTCAAATCACAAATGTGTATTAAATCATCCAAAACATCAATGGCTAATGGATCTGTGATTATAAAAAAGTCCCATGTACCAATACGTTTTGATCCGCTCTGCTGGAGATCTTTATCAAGGTGTGTGGGACTTATCAAATATGGCACTTTATATCCCCTGACCAATTAAACAATAATTGCATTCCGCTCCAGAACCATGTAGCATGGTTAATACATAAGGCCCCCATCCTTTTATTATTTACTGGGAGTGCATTATGCATGATCCCGGTGGGAGCCCCTATCCTAAACACTACCGGCGCGCACCACGTGTCCTCGTGTCACTTCCGGCACATCCCGTGAGTCATAACAGATGCACAGGATGCCTTCCCCCACGTGCTCCAATGCCGGTCTTACCGCTGGACATGTGGCCAGCTAACCGGATGTGTAACCAGATGTGACCTCAGTCTATCAGAGCTCAGACTGTACCACATCCTTCCTCATTTATTTCCATCTTAGTATCCTTAAGTACGAGGGTGCTAATCAAATATCTTGAATAAAACATACAAAATAGAACAATATCAATAAAATCAACACTTAAGATAAAAAGAAGGGGATGTTAAAACCAAACTAATTAGTACATCTTAAAAAACCTTTCATAAAAACCATTCATAAAAACCATTTCACATCAAAATCCTGTTTCAGACCTTCTGGAATTAAAGTTTTATTTTTATATATAAGTTCCATCTTCTCTTTAGCTATAGTGACTGTATTGTCCTTATTCCGCCGTGATTCTTTAACTATTTTAATTCCATAAAAATTCTTTATATCATTCATAGAACAATTATGGACAGCTTTGAAGTGTGCCGACAGGGCATGGGAATCTAAACCATTTTTGATATTCCTGAGATGTTCTCCGATACGGGTCTTAAGATTTCTTGTATTGCAGCCGATGTAAAATTTGCCACAACTACATTCTATAATGTAAATCAAATTTTTTGAGTTACATGTGATGAAATCTGAGATGACATGTGTTCTCCCATTCAAATTTATTGTGGTTACCTTTTTCTCATTTCCCAATTTCTTTATGTGTCTACAGCCCAAACATAATCCATATCTATAAAATCCTATGGACTTATTGTTTGTAATTTTTTGTACCTCACCTAAATGGGTGCTCCTTACTAATTTTGCTTTGAGGTTGGCTGCCCTTCTATATATGTATTGGTTTGTTTGGAATGTGTTTCCCTAGAATCAAAACTCTTTTTAAAATAGACCAGTGTTTACTAAAATCCTTCTTTATCTCTTTATGTTGTGAGTTGAAGTCAGAGCCGGATGCCCACTGGAACTTCTCTTTCTCCTTTTTTGGTTTGTTCGTCAATAATTTTTTCCGGTCCAATTTTTCTGTCAGCTCCAGAACTTTTGTGACTTTCTTTTTTTCATAGCCACTTGTGAGAAAGGCCTCTTTCATACTGTTTGCCTAATCTTTAAAGACCTCCAATGTTGTGCATATTCTCCTCACTCTTTTAAATTGTCCCCCTAGTGCGGATGTCAGCCATTGATTATGATGACAACTGTTGGCATAAATATAGGAGAGGGAATCGGTGGGTTTATGGTAGGTCTTAGTACATACTTTTCCATCTTCCAGGTATATGGTTACCTACAAAAAGTTGATGGACTGATGTTTGGATATCAAAAGTCAAAGTTATATTGCGGTCATTTTTGTTCAGTGTATCACAAAAGCTATCTAATTCTGTTCTTTCACCTTTCCAAATGAAAAAAAAAATAATCTATGTACCTACTCCAGAGCACTAGGTTTGCCCCTATGGGGGCATTGTTCCATTTGGTGTTGTTCTCCCATGCCCCTATAAAAATGTTAGCTTAACTAGGGGCAAACCTAGTGCCCATCGCAGTGCCAACTTGTTGTACATAGAAATCTTCCTTGAAAACCAAATAATTATGCCTCAGAATATATTTAATTCCCTGTATTAGGAAATTCTGTAAATTGGCATTTATCTCAGATCTCTGGAAGGCAGATCTGACATCTTCTATACCATGTTTGTGTTTAATTATGGTATAAAGTGAATCCACGTCCGCTGTAACCATAATGTAATTTCCATCCCAGATCAGGTCCTTTATCTTGTTTAAGAAACTTCCCGTGTCCTTAAGATGTGATCTGTTAAGGAGAACTAAAGGCTGCAGATAAAAGTCGATGAATTCAGACAAATTGCCAGTTATCGAATTAATGCCAGATACTATAGGTGTTACTGGGGGATTGACCGGGTCCTTGTGTATTTTTGGTAATACATACAATACCAGGATCCTTGGTGTATCTATTAGTAGGAATTTTGATTCTGTGGTGGTCAACGTTCCATTATCCACATAAATGTCAATCAAAGTTCTTTCTGCATTTTTTTCAAATGTATTTGAATCATTAAGTTGTCTCTGGACTTCATTTTCATAGTCCTCAACATCCATAAGGACAATGCCGCCCCCTCTGTCTGTGGGTTTAATTATTAACTCTTTTTTCTTGCTTAGATTCTTCAGTGCCATACTTTCTCCATAGTGAAGATTGAATTTAACTTTTTTGGTGCCTAGATTTTTTACCTCCTCCAAAACTTGGGCTGCAAAAGCATCTAGGTAGCTTCCTTTTAGGTACGACGGGAAGAACGTAGATTTTGGCTTAAAAGGGGTCCTCAATTCACCACCAATCTTATCATCTTCATCTTTATTTATCAACAAAAATATTTTTTTACTGTAAGCTTCCTTATATATTTTTGTAAATCAATGAAAAAAGCAAAATCATCAATTTTTGTGGAGGTTCAATATTTCAACCCTTTCCCCAACATCAATTTCTCATAATTGTTGAGGACATTGTTGGAGCTCAAGTTAAAGATCTTAACCTCTCCCCTAGTTTGCAGATTTCCCACAGAGGTATCTCCTACCATTCGTTCTTGGATAGAACCTCTGGTTGATTTCATGTTACATCGTATTTTTCTATTTAATTTTTGCTTCTGTATCTTTTTATTTCCCACACGTTTACCCCTATTCTTTTTTGAATTTATCTGTATCTCTTTCTCTCCACCCTTTTCTCTAAAAAATGCTTACGAAGTGTGGATAATGGTAGATCCAAAAGTGGAGCAAATCTGTTTCTATTGGGGGTATAGAGAGGTCTTTTTGGAGTAAAGAAGTCTTTTTCTTTTCTTGCATTTCTCATTAATTAAAAATTATTTTCTTTTGGGTACCTCCACCAATCATCAGTGTTTCTAGGTCTTCTGTTATATTTATTTTGGTAGGGCTTGTTATACTCCTCCCCATAGTATTATTTTCTATGATCATTGATTTGTGCTGTTTTAAAGTTGTTGTTAGTCCTATTTCTATATTTCCTAATATCTCGATGCCTTTACTTTGTAGTGGTCGGAGTTTTCTCTTTATAGAGGAAGGTGTGTTGATGTGAAAAAAGTGTCACTATTCCATTCATCATAATGGTCCACCTTTTCCTTATCAACTGTGGGTTCATTTTTATCTCTATTGAATTTCTTAAATTTTTTTAAGTTAAGATCTTTCTCTAATTTCATAACTTTCCTCTCTATTCTCTCCTCCAATTCTTTACATTCAGATATAAATCCACAAACGGTAGAACAAGAGACTTGTTCATTTCAATGCTATTTTCTAGTTCTTTAAATTCCATCCTCCTATCTTCTATTATTACATTCATTAATGAGAAAGAACAACTAGTGGTAATAGCTTCCCACTTTGTTCTGAATGACACAGAAGCCGTGGAAAAGGTGGATTTTTTGTCGATCCTCAAGCCCTTTGGAATGATCTGGTGGGCTAGATATTTCTCTAAAGTGGCTATCTCCCACCAGATCCGACATTCCTTCATTAGATCTTTTTCTAATTCTCTCATCACTGTATCAAGGTCATTATCTTGCACATTTATGTGATCTGAGTCGGACTCAAATAGAGTTTCAAATCTATCCAGCCTAGACTCTCTAAATGCATACATTATAAACAATTGCTGCAACCCTCAAAACACACCTGATGAAGCAATAACGAAAGTGAAAATGTAACAAATCTGTGAAGAGAGGGTGCGCAACACCTGCTAACAAATCTGTGAAGAGAGGGTGCGCAACACACTTGGCCCCTACTGTTCATTTTAATTTATTCTCTCATAATTATAAATCCATGATCATGTTTTTTTTCCCCTCAACAGGTATTTTTTTCAGTGATGATCGGGACTTTTTCCCTTGGTCTAGCAGCTCCTAATGTAGAGAGTATCGCCAATGCACGTGGAGCTGCCTATGAAGTGTACAGAATAATCAATAAGGTAAAGTGATTCACACATTTTTATTTAAAAAGCCTGCATTGGCTGGTATTCACATAAAAGCCCCAGGCATATCTTCTGAATTTCTAGTAAAGGTGGGTACACACTATAGCGATATATCTGCATATGATGGTCTTTCATACACACTGAACAGCCATCATCTGCTTCTGCCCACGGGTCTCAGAGGGGTGGGTTGGGGGCGTGTCCTGTCCCCCTCCCCGTGGGTGCCGCTGTGTGTACGGGCGGTCTACAGATCGTCCGTACACACTTGCCAATGGAGAGATATGTCTCCATACATATCTGTCCATCGGCTGTGCAGCACAGCCAATGCGAAATGTCTGTGAACGACGCTGTCCACAGACATATCATGGGTACACACTGGCTGACAGCCAGCAGATATATTGGCTGATCAATTGATCGGCCAATATAACTGTCATTGTGTACCCAGCTTAAGACTGCATTACACAGACATTGCACAAAGATGTCAGCAGAAGTACCTTCTACAGTGTATACATAAAACTGGATATGTAGGATAGGATACGCTACAAGATCACTCCTGGAATAGAAATAAAGCAATATAGACTTGTGTAATTTGCACAAAATAAACCAACATCAAAAAAGACCATACATCGTAGGTTGAAGGATAGCGAATACACACGCAGACAAATATACAGTGTATGTATATATATGTATATATATATATAATGTTAGAGACTATGGCACGTTGTATCTCAAAGGAAGTGTGATCTCTCTAGAATTAACTGCAACACAAACGAAATGTAAATGATGGAGAATTATCACACAGTTGTGCTGTCACTTTTATTTAATATTTACAGTATTATACTCGGATGTGTGCTGTTGTAGCTTTAAAGGCAGTAGAAATTGTTACTAAAATATACAGAGCCAAAATGTGTTCAGTTTCATAATTATTTTGTACGGTCAAGAACATGTCAAGTGTCTAAGGGCCCATTTCAATTAGGTGCGAAATCAGCCGATTTTTGCCCAGAAAGCTGCGAAAACTGACGATTTTCGACAAAAAACTGCCTAAAATAGCTGGAAAAGTACGGACAAGCAGGAAATTGTGTCTGTACCCAAAAAAAAGGCTGATGTACATCTGAAAATAAATTATAAGTGTATTATTGGCCATAATAAAAGTATTTAGGCTACTTATATTGCTTTGGTTGGTGGCAATTTTCATATATGAAAAAATGTTAATAGATGATAGAAAGCAATTTTTTCCCCAGGAAATTACTGTTCCACGTAAATTCGGGGTACGTTAAAATGGGTGCAAGTATATTTTTGTGTCTTAAAAGCGCACTTTTAATAACCAAAAATTTGACATGCAACTTTCAAAATTTTTTTAGAGTAATTTGTAATTAGGGGTGTGTCCAAAGGGTTCTCAATAAATCCCCACATTTTTAGTCAAAAATAGGGATTTTGCATTTTTTTCACCAGGTTTGAGATGGTGAAAACTTTTTGCCTGTCTTTCACTGTCTAATTATCACGGGTGCGATAATTGGCCACAAAATCGGCCAATTTTGGCGAGATTTCGCACCTAATTAAATTTGGCTCTTATACTAGGTTGGACAATTTATTTTAAAGGTTTGAATACACTAAAATGCTAAACTTGTTTTGTAATATTTTATTACAGTTTTGTTATAGTTTCTTGGTGTCTTATTGCATTTTTTTGTTTCCAGCATCGACCAATAGACAGTAGTTCTAATGAAGGACACAAGCCAGATAAATTGATAGGACACATCGAGTTTAAGAATATCCATTTCTCCTACCCAAGTCGACCTGATATACAAGTGAGTATTGACCACTGAAAAGTATAACAATGAATATGTCTAGACCTGTTTTGAGAACAGATCACAATACAGTCCTATTTATCTACACTGGAGGTTATATATAACCAGACTGTCAGGATCAAATCTGGGCATCTCCTATAGTGCTTTCGAGTCAGTACATTTGAACCTGTGCAGAAATGCATATTGTACCTAACCTTATGCAAGGTGAACCTAGAGTAATTATGGGAATTTAGAGATTAACTAAGTAAATGCTCAACAAACTGTGTACAAATGATGCAGGCCACTATTCCTCATGTGCTTTTTACAGAACCTATGTACAATGAATGTCTATTTATCTCAATATACAGTACATGGTCTGTTCTTTGTCTTTATACAACATTATTTATTGCATAATAACCTGAAATCCAGGATGGTTGCAGATTGTGAATATCACAAAGTCTTGTTCTCCGAAAAAACGTCACATTGTAAAATAGACCAATTCAGTTACTAACTCAAAACAAAAGTAGGGAAGGTGCTTATTCTTCATCTGCTTTCAAAATAATGACAACATGTGGTTTAAGAGAGGAGGGGGCCCGTGTGCAAGCTCCGTGCAGGCCCCTCCTCTCTGGCAGCACAGTAGACTCTGGTTTTGTGCCAGAGTCTACTAACCATGCGCAGGTCTACGGGAACATGGCGCCTGGGCTATGTTCCTGGAGATATCTTTATTGCGCATATGCGAAACAACAGGAAAATGGAAGCCCCACCATTTTCCTAGTGATTATTGCTGTACTGCAGTGCCGGCCAATGTGGGACTCTGGACAGGTAGGTATCATTATTGGTGTAGGGTATGCGTTGTGGGCCCCCATGACCTAGGGGCCTGTGTGCCCCGCACACCCTGCACCTATCATTGATATGCCAATGAAATATACTTATATAGTGCTTTGCTCACAAGCAAATTAAACTTGCAGCAAAAACATGTATATGAAATTACATTGTACAACTGACCAATAAATAATTATAATGACAAGTTTTTCATTATTTCTATATATTTTGTATTGTACTGTAGATTTTAAAGGGTCTGAACATCCAAGTTAAAGCTGGAAAGACTATTGCCCTTGTTGGGTCCAGTGGCTGTGGAAAAAGCACCACAATTCAGCTGTTACAGAGATTCTATGATCCTTCAATAGGGGAGGTAAGTGTCTGTGACCATCCCTTACTATTAAATATAGATGTTTGTTTAATCGATGGACTTCTGAAGTCAGAGCTGGGGGGCTAGTTGGTGTAATATGTTCTTCCTGATCCTAGGTGACGGTAGATGGACATGACGTGCGGACTCTCAATGTGCAGTGGCTAAGAGAAAATATCGGCGTCGTCAGCCAGGAGCCCATTTTGTTTGGAACGACAATCCGAGAAAATATCCGCTACGGAAGAGAGGTTGTTACCGACGCTGAGATCGAACAAGCGACTAAAGAAGCCAACGCCTATGAATTTATATCTAAGCTTCCAGATGTAAGATAACATTTCTTATATGATACAAAATGTGTATGAAATGTAGATCTGTGTGCAAAAAAGACTTGTGCAGCTGATAAATGAGTTTCGTATGAAGGTACCCCTACACCTCCACCAATACAATAATGTGAAAAAAACAGAAAATCACATAACCTGCACTCAGTCACGATATCCACTTTTGAAGAGATCAGTGATTTGACCAAGATTCAGTATTATATTTGGAAGATGACTCGTCTCAACAGGAGACCTTATAAACTCCCAATGGGGGTAAAAAGAAAAGAGAGTGCATATAGTGAAGCACAGTATTTAATGTTACAAAAACAGTTAAAATGACAGCATTCCCTAGGCAGGGTTTCCCAACGGACAAAGGTATGTAATTACCAGATGGCAGAGAGGTAAAACCTCAATGGGCGTGTGATGTATCACATCAATGTAAGTCCCGGGCACTCCACTGATCCATGCTCATGTCCCCAGCCTTCCGGCAATGGTACCTCCATCTGTCATGGATTGCCTCCTCACACCGATGCGTTTCGACCCCTCACCGGTGGTCTTTATCAAGGTGTCCCAATCACGGAAGGAAAAAAAAACCAAAACCCCATACTACGCTATGAGCCCCTCAGCCCGGTTCAAAGCCGGGGGGGGGCGCGATCAGTGTGATTGCTCCCCCCTCAGGTATAGGAGATTGCTGTGGCTGCTGCTTAGCAGCCATGAGCAATCTGCACCTGGATCCCTGGGTAAATTATACCCACTCCCCCCCCTCTTGGCACCCCTGCACAGCACCCCTGGCACCTACGTTGCTGACAAGTGTGGCTAATACGCACAGAAAAAAAAGTTTTTTTGTTATTTTTTTCACACTGGGGGTGAAGAGCACCCCTTAAGGACAGAGCACCCCCTGGACAACACAGCAGAACAGCCAGTCAGCCCCTATGGACAACAGCCAGCCAGCCCCTATGGACAGGACAACAGCCAGTCCCTATATATGGACAACAGACAGCCAGCCCCTATGGATGGACAGGACAACCTCAGTCACAAGACTCACAACAACAGCCAGTCAGCCCCTATATGGACAACAGCCAGCCCTTAAGCAACGCAATTGTAGCCAGCCCCTATGCAGTATGCACAGCAATATAGCACAGTTCGAAAGCTCCCTCCATCTTCACTCTCCACAGCTGGAATGAAAAATGGCGTAGATCACGGGACATTTATAGAATCCAAAACCCGTGAGAATCCAACAGCGGGATGATGACGTTTTGCCTCGTTTTCAGATCCGAGTCAGGCGGGAAAACCTGTGCAGACTCAGATCTGACTCGGATCCCCAAAGTTCGCTCATCCCTAATTTTGACCTATTGTTTTTGCAGATCTTTAATATAAGCCACCTAGAGTTTAGGTTTAGTGATCCCTAATGGTGCCTGTGGCTATCCAGCTGTTATTGATTTAGGGCTCCTAGCATTCGTTGTAAACTGTATGTAAAAAACTGCCGCTAACTATATAATGATCAATAATATGTTATCAGAGAAACGGATGTATAACAAATTTAATAATTGTTTATTAAACCATATAAAATTAAAGGATTACTTTAAAATATAAAGGAATTGGTATAAAACATCCTGTAGGTGGTAAATGCTTATATTAGGACTTGCTCCCAATGACTGATTGAATTAACACAGCAATAGTTACCAAGAAGTTGGATGGAGTGGTAGAACAGTCCTCTTAGCATGTCAGGCACAATATCCGGGGCTGTCAAAGTGTTCCACTTGTAGCAAGAGGTTGAACAGACTGGTAGAACAGTCCTCTTAGCATGTCAGGCGCAATATCCGGGGCTGTGAGAAAGATCCACTTGTAGCTGTAAATCCAAAGTCAATGAGTGAGATTGTTTGTATGTCCAAAGTCCAATGCAGTTGTCAGCAAACTTGGGTCATTTTCCAATCCTTACAGGTGTTGTAGTGTAGCTTAATGCGTTTCGCTGGATCAATATCATTCAGCTTCATCAGAACTGTTCTTATATTGTTCAGCAGCAGAACCGCAGGTTACTCATCACAGCTATATACTATTATACCATTGAAATGATTTCTCCATAACCTACAGCTGTATTATTTTATGTAATTTATGAAAGAGAATTAGGTGTTGATTTGTTTTATATTATTCTTTCCAGGGGTTAGATACAATGGTTGGGGAAAGAGGAGCGCAGCTCAGTGGAGGCCAGAAGCAAAGAATAGCTATTGCTCGGGCCCTAGTACGTAATCCCAAAATCCTGCTGCTGGATGAGGCGACATCAGCTCTGGATACACAGAGTGAAAGTATTGTGCAGAACGCCTTAGATAAGGTATGTATAGGCCATGTTATTTAATTAATCTATTAAGATAATCCCTTACAATGGTTGGTTGTTGTCCTATATGTTGATTGTTTTGTACACACTATATAAATATGTTATTCATACTTGTTCTCGTTCTTTATAAGGCTAGAGCAGGTCGTACCACAATTGTGATAGCTCACCGGCTATCCACCATCCGATCAGCTGATGTCATTGCTGGATTTCACAATGGCGTGGTGGTGGAACAAGGATCGCATGAAGATTTGATGAATAAAAAAGGGGTTTACTATTCTCTTGTAACGCTGCAGGTATTGTATTATTTATTTTCTTGGGAAATTTATTTGTAAAATATGCTTCTTTTATGTAGAGATGTGCGGGTTCAGTTTCCTGGAAACCGAACACAACCTAATCTAGGGGTTCCGAGAGTTCCGGCTCAGGTCTTCCCACCAAGTTCAGATACCAAAACAAGGCAAAAAGTAATATTCCCGGCATTGGATATCGTGTTTTTGGATTGCATATTAAAGTCCTTCCCACGTGATCAGGCGCCATTTCACACAGCAAAGCAGAGGGAGAGGGTATGGGACTGTGGGCTGGAGCACTGTGAGGCACTGTGCTAAAAAAAAAAATATTTAGCAAGCCATCAGGGCACCATTAGGGTGCCATTAGGTTGGGAGAAGTTAGGTTTAGGAGTTTAATAGGTGGATCTAGAGACAGGAGTTGGGAAGTGTGACTGCAGGCATCATTGTCACTTCTCAGAATATGTGGGTATGCCCCACACAAAGCACACTCACACACTGCAAATGGTGAAGATGAACATACTAGCTACTGTCTGTGCTGCTGTCGATTGTTTTTTAAAGTGAACCTGCAGCATTTTTTTCTGCAGTATACTCTGAGTTTGAGGCTGCTGCACCCCAAGAAGATCTCTTGGTTTTGAGTTTTTTTCCCCCAGTGATATATAAAACAAATTCAACAATGTATATATATATATATATATATATATATATATATATATATGGCGTCTGTGCACTGGGTGTTCTTTACAAAAAAGATTGTTTATATTGCTCATTTGTATCCTGAAGAAAATGCTGTGAGCATTGAAACGTCGATTTCCAGCTATTGCGGTGTTTGTGTGATTATTACTATATATATATATATTGTGATATGATTGGGGTAGGGGTCCCTCTCCTGGAGTGGATGGACACCTCCTTACACACAGCAGCCAGGAAATAGCACTCCAGTCGTGGGTTTTCGTGCAAGCTGGTCGGCGCCAGTTTTTATTGTGCAACACTAATAATCAAATAAACAAAACATAAAATAAACCCTAGCCCGTCTGGGCTCTAACTAGACAGTAAATTCCCTCACTAACCGAACACTAAATAAGCTCACGTCCACAGTACCATCTGGATAGAAAACAGTGTCTCAGAGCAAGCTAACCTGCGGGCCTGCTCTCCCAGGTATGAGACACTGCATCAAAACTCTTACATGGCTGTGTTGAGCCATTTCCTGGTGTAATTCCTAATTAGCCTGCTCACAGGCTGTAAAGCCTAACACCTGAAACGGCCCTGTGGATGGAGCAATCCCTTCTCTCTCACATCCACACCCCCAGGACCCATTCACCGGCTTTTACCAAAAGCCGACACTCAGATCCTGGGGGTTAAAACACATATTACAGGAATCTGGGACACAAATACATGCCATCCCTAACGTCTCCAGTGCTTCTATCACAATATATATATGTATATATATATATATTTTATTTTTTTTTCTGTTTAAAACAACAACTACAGTATTTTGTAATTGAATTAAAAAAAATTATATTGTACAGTATATTTCAAGAAGTGAACAGTTCAGACGAGTGGCGCAGCGTATATTACTGTTCTGTGTGTGGTGTGTTATCCTTTCAGTATAAGCAACGGTGTGTGCGGTGTGGTCCCACCCTAAATCTGCACCTCAAAACAATTCTCACAATGACCTGTGCCTCCAAGTGCATGCAAACAATTGCCAGTGTTTTTTTTTGTATAAAAAACAAAGCCATTAGTGAAAAAATATTTGCATAGTGTGTTATCCTTAAAGTGTAAGAGACAGATTGTGTGGTGGTTTTCCTCCAATCATCTGCTCCCCAAACCAATTTTCACAAAGATGACACGATGATGTCTCCTGCTTCAGTTTCTCCAGCAAATGCTGCTGCCGGAAAAAAGTGACCTTTCTCAAGAGACCCACTGGGGGTGAGGATGATGGGTCAACTCAGTGCACCAGAGTGATACACAATTATGACATCAGCATTAAAAGAATTTCCCAAAATTATTGACACCTCTACCATGACTCTGATAAGTATGCATCAATAGAATTGTGGAGGATTATTTTAATGACAATGTACAAATTACAATGTCACACAGTCCCTTTGAATACTGGGAGGAAAAAATAATAATTTGGACCCCCTTGTACAAAGTAAATTTGCTTTACTTAAGCTGCCGGGCACCTTGTGAGTGATCAGTGCTGGATACTACTTCCTAAAAATGTGTAAAAACTGATGTTCATAAAAATGAATTACTGTTCAACTTCTACGAAAAAGACCTTTGCTGCTAATTACAGCATAGTACAGAGACTTCTGTAATGGTGGAGCCCAGTGTGGATGAGCTAATATTGTGTGATGATGATATTAACAACACTGGTGAGGATGATAATGACATTTTCCAACTGTAGATTTGATTAATAACAACATTGTTAGCCACCTTAAACCCATTGGTAGCTTGTTTTGTGGGGGCACAAACAAATGAATGACAAAAATGGCTGTTCCTGTTACTGAAGTGCTTGGTTTGTTAAACTGTGCATATCCTTTTTATTATACAACATTAGGGTAGGTGGGAGGGCCCAAGGACAATTCCATCATGCACCACTTTTCATTATGGGCATTGCAAAGATTGTGTGTGTTTGACAGGCAGTGTATATTACGGGTTGGGTAGGTGAACCCGGTGCTGATAATGCCAGCGGTTAGAATCCTGGCAGCATAATCTCTAAAGTGGAAATCTCAAAGTATGCAGGTAAGTATTCTAACCCTTCCCCTAACCCACCTTTCCGCAGCCTAACCCCCCCTGCAGCCTAACCCTAATCGCCCCCCCCAACCCAGTCTGACCCTAATCCTTCCCTCCCACAGTCAACCTTTAACCCTCTTGCTAGTGCATAACCCCTATCCCTAGTATTCACTGTCGGAATCGCAGCCGTCGGGTTGCTGGGGCTGCCATTCTGACTGCTGTCAGGATTCTGATGCCATGATACTAACTGCCGGCACTGTGTGTGCCGCGATGCTGACTACTTTCCAATATTACTGTAAATTACTGTGGCTTTCATGTTTTGTATTTTGCAATGCCATCCATTTTGGATGCTTGTCTTTTAATAGTGTTTTCTATTTTTCCGATTTTTTTGGTTTGTTATAGCTATATTAACACTGTAATTTAATCAAACAATCAATAATGCTTTACATGGCTTCCACAAAATACTCCACCTCTAGTTACCTGTTACTTGTGCTGGCCTCGGCCTCTGATCTAGTTCTGAATTAATTAAAACATTCTATAGCAACGTATAGTTTATTTTAAACTGCCATCATGTCTGCCACTGCAGTGCCACTATGTTTCCTGTGTTTGTGCCGCTGCTTTGTCGCTTAATTTAGCCAGTCAGTATGCTGCAGCCTTTGGCCAATATGGGTGCAAACTGAAACCAATATTGTGAGCTGGTCAAAATTGACTGGACATGACTGGAAATTAATGTTACTGAGGTTAATAATACTGTAGGAACAGAAACAGGCCCAAATTACATAAACCTAGCTGCTTTTATAAATAAAAATTAAAAAACAATACACATGAGGGTGGTTTTGTCAAAACCAAAACACGATGATAAATTAGAACCAAAATCAAAACATGGGGGTCTGAGCACATCTCTAGCTTTATGACACTGGTTTGAGAAGTATATACAGTAAGCAAAATGGGATGTAGTCATGTGACCATCGGCCGCAAGGCCGCCGGTCATAATCCCGACATCGGAATGCTGGGCTAGGGATTTTTGATAGGTATCGAAATACAGACACCTATCATCATCCCAACACCAGAAAGCTGAGGATGCCATCCCATATGAAAGTAAGTATGAGAGGGGGGGAGTTAGGATTAAGGAGTCTAGCGGGGTTAGGTTTGGGTTAGGCACCCCTAGGTGGCAGGGTTAGGGTTACGCACCCTTAGAGAGAGGTTAGAGTTAGGCACCCCCTGGGAGGGTTACGTTTAGGGAGCAGTAAAAGAGGGTTAGGATTAGGTAGTCTAGCGGGGTTAGGTTTTGGGGGGAGGTTAGAGTTAGGAACTAGGAGGGAAGGTTGGGGTTAGGCACCACTAAGGGAGGGTTAGGGAGGGACAAGGGAGGGTTAGGGTACTTACCTGCCCCAGTTGGGATCTTGATCCTGTCGGGTATCTGCTGTTGCCAGCATTTCAATCCCATTCCTGCAAAAATAAACTATATAGAGCACTATTAAATAAAATAAAATGGTTGCAATTTTCTAGAACTAACATTATGAAAAGTCTTAGGGCCTGATTCAGAGCCGCTCGTAAGCGGCCGGTCGTTCGCTCCGAGCGATGTTTACCCAACTGCGCATGCGTACGGATCGTTATACGGATGCCCGAACTAGTCAGTGCGGTCGAAATTCATGTGCTCGCAAAATAGCGAATGCCTGATAATTTGAGTGACAGAAAGAGGCGTATGTGGGTGGTAACAGGGGAAGGTGCTTGAAAACGGGGAGTGGAGATCCGATCGCAGGCGTGCTTAAAGGTCAAAACGGGCGTTTTATGGGTGTGCATAATTAAAACAGCAGCGTCATTGAGCACGTCACTGGGTTATTTTATAGCCAGAACTGCTCGCAAAATTGTGGTAGCAAAAACCAACCACAAGAATAGCGAGCAGCTCATACCCTGGTCGATGTACTCGATTAATCTAATAAATAGCGGACATGACGTAGGATGCGAGCGGCCAGGGGGCGTAGTTTCCCAAAAAACGACCGCAAGTTTTGTTCGCTCGTTCAGACCTAGAGGCGTGAACAGACCGCAAACAGCGAACGGTTCATTTGAATA
This sequence comes from Taudactylus pleione, assembly GCA_031769625.1. Classification (NCBI taxonomy): domain Eukaryota; kingdom Metazoa; phylum Chordata; class Amphibia; order Anura; family Myobatrachidae; genus Taudactylus; species Taudactylus pleione. The sequence continues at coordinate 49,297,821 of JAUIMM010000015.1, forward strand.
GCCACCCCTATTTTCTGGACGAGCGAGCGCTAATTGCGTCTGGCTCTGAATCAGGCCCTTAATTTTTACTAAACAGAAAGGCTCAGTGTTTAAGTGTACAGGTTCTAAAATAGTGACACTGAGAGAGTTGCTACAGACCTTGCCCTAGTGTCCACAGCTCAATATTTATACATAGAACCCAAAACTGTATTTATTTTCCTCCAACTTTGTTTTGAATATACAGTATATTTATAAAATTATATTATCTTTGTTCCAGCAGCCCATTGTAGTTCTACTGTACTCAATGTTTTTTTTTAATTTTTACTATTACCCTGACCCATACCCATACACAGGGTTGCAAGGAGCTGCACTGCTATTCAGCAAGAGTCTGGTTTGCCCAAAGGGGGGTGAGGGGGCACACACTTTTGACCAGGTTGTAGCTGGTTTAAAATTCTGAAAGGGGTAGTAAGTTCCCCACAGTACTTAATCTAATTTGACTAACAAATGACACCATTGCCCAAAGGTTGCAGGAAGTGCCCCCGCACTTTTAAGCACGAGGTTTGCTCTGGAAATGCCTTTTTTTTTTAATTGTCCAGATTTTTTTAGTGAATTCTTTGGTCTGACAAGATGGGCCTGGGCTCACATTTTGACAGGGGAACACCAAATCATGGGTCACCCTATTTTAATATAACCATCTGAGCCTGGGATAACCTGGTGCTGGTTAATGCATCTGCAAGACACCTCATGTTCGATGTCCTCCTGCTTTTGCGGCCACCAACCCTGGTGATAGCAGTAGTGCTGTTTACTTATTTTAGGCAAAGTGAATGCACATACTTATTTATTTAATATGGCAGTCATCTAGTTTGCAGTGTAAAAGTTTTACGCCTACATTTAGGCCACAGGATACCAGCCTAACTCAATCAGACTCACCATGTTTATGTGTCCATTTGTTTTGGGGTTTTTTTCAATCACAGAATTATGACAAAAAGGAGGAGAAAATAGAAGATGATGATGAGGAAGCAGAAGATGAAGAAGAAGGAGAACTGTTTGATTATGATGATATAGCCACTGAAGATGATCCAGAGATTGCTGCTGATGTCTTGGAGAATATAAGCAGAAATGACTTGCATAGGCATTCCAGTAAGAGGAAAAGTAGAATACTTGCAAAAAGGAAATCCCAGTCCAACAATTCTTCCACCAATGCAAATGAGGTAAATCACATAACCAAGTACATATTACTATATTTTAACATTGGTCAAGTTCTGTTGATAGTCACACTATATTTAAAGAAAAAATATATATATTAATATTACAATGTTTTTTCATACAGGTTGTGGAAGAGAAACTTCCCTCTTTCTCTCTTCGTAGAATACTAGCGCTCAACAAACCTGAAATGTTCTACATAGTCATTGGCATTATCGCTGCAGCCATATCTGGTGGCATATACCCAACTTTTGCAGTCATTTTTGGAAAAATTATTGGGGTAAGATTTTTATTCAAGTGCACATAATAAATGTGATAACCTTATTTGTTTCTATTATAGTTTGAATTGCTCTGAGCCATCTTTATCTTTTATCATTTTAGTCATTCAGCATCCAAGATGAGAATGAAAAAAGTCAAAGGACAGTCTTGCTTTCCCTTATGTTTCTTGTGCTGGGGGTGATCAGTCTAATAGTATACATTTTCATGGTATGTATGTTTTTTACTTTATTAACCTTTATGAAAACTTTTATTTTATGAAATTTTATACATAAATAATATTTCTTCTTCAGGGTCTATAGGGAAAAACACGGAGATCCTTGGGGTTTAGGTGGAGGTTGGACCAGACAGTTAAAGCTGTTGACTCCCAGGATGCACTGGTCCTTCCCCCTATCATCATCATCATAATTTATTTATCATCATTTATTTATATGGTGCCACAAATGTTCCGCAGCACCTTACAAAGTACATAAACAAGTTGTAGACAAGCGACTTACAGAACAATACAATACAATACAGGACATGGATAATATATATTGCTACATTAGCGATCATAACACCCAGATAAGCAACAGAGCATAAGTAACCAAGTGTTAGGTGCCCTAGTGGTGAGTAAGAAGTAGATGAAACTAAAGTAGGGAGAAGCACAAGAGGGTAGAGAGCCCTGCTCATACCCCACCCCCAAGCCAGAGGCCCTGCAGTTAGTTCTACTGTCTGCAGGAGTCAGATCACCATTTAGACAGTGGGCTGCTTTAGGCAGCCCATAAGCTTTTATTTATTTGATTTAATAATTTTTTACTAGACTGTCCATGACACATCTGTGCTGACACTCCATCACCCCTCCGGGCGTCGCAACTCCAGTTCTGTCTGGTACTCTCGACGGGCTACGGGAACCTTGCTAGCTGGCCCCGCGGGATGACCAGAGACTGCAACTCGAAACCAGGGGACAGGTAAGGCGGGTTACCGCTTGCGGTAACACGCACACGGGCACTCTTTCCTCCGGTCTCAGGGGACAGACTGGAGGACACTGAGTGTACACCAGGGAAGTCCGCGTGCTCCACTAAAACCACCAGGTTACATATGGTGCGGGAAACCAGCATCCCTGGGGTCAATAATCAGCTAGGGGAGGTCAGCTTTCCCTATTTAAACGGCCCCTCCCCAGCTCAGGCGCCATTCCACAGCGTCTAAACCGCTTTGAGCTGCATTTTCTCTCCGGCCACGCCCTCTCAGAGGTCTATGGCGGCCATCTCCTAGGCTCCGCCACAGCTCTCTATGGGAACGCAGGGTCCGGGTCCCCCTACATACTTATCCCTGGAGCCAGGTTATGTAGCGATTTAGCCTACCGGACATTAGAGTCTGAGTAGTTGATTTTAGTGCTAAATGTGCAGTTACTTTTCTGCATTGTATGCGATCTGCTAGCACTGTGTGTCTGTTTGATATTTTCTTATGCCTATCACTTTTTTCTCCCTGTGTCCCTAACAATACTAGTGTGTTAAGGGTCCATATATACATCATTTCTCACCGGAGTTGTGAAGTCATCGCATACTAGGGCAGTTGCACTATACATAGTGCCATAAATGTGCTGAAGTTCTACAGCTTAATACAGGCTTGAACAGGCTATTTATATTACCTCCCTCCTTGAGTTTGTATACTCAGTGGTGATATTCTGCCTAATACCATAGTGCTATTCTACTCTGCAGTATGTCTAACAGGCAAAAGTAACAAAATAGCTGCTGCACCCACACTGCTGTTATGTAGGCCATGTGCAGCAGGATTAAATGAGGAAGATTTAATCCAAGAGGGACTTTGTGCCATCTGTAATAATACATTGGGCCCATCAGCTTCCCCAGCCCCTGTACAAGAGCCCCCCTGGGCTTCCTTTACTCACGTGCTAAATACACTTGTGGACCGCCTAACAGTCCCGGCAGTAATTCCTCCTTTGGTGTTGCCACAGCAGGTAAAGGCTGTAATTCCCCCTATGGAGTTGCCACAACAGGTACAAACAATTCCACTGCCTCCTCTGCCCGCTATCTTAGAGACAATGGTATCCATGGCTGTGAAAAATATACAGGGTGAGAAATCACTGCCCAGTAAAAATAAGCGTCCTCTGGTTTCCTCTTAGTCCACGTCCCTCTCAGATTCTGAGGTGTCTTCTGACGAGGCAGGAGACGCGGATTTATCTACTACTGAATCTCCCTCAGGGGAGGAGGAACTACAGGCAAAGATCCCTACCCTAGTACGAGCGGTTAGAAATATACTTCACATAGAAGATGATGAACCCGCTCCAAAGTCAAAGCACCCTCTTTTTAAGAAACAGATTAATTCTGCAGAATTTCCTATATCTGATCAGCTAGCTGAACATGTGATGCCTGTCTGGCAGACACCCGGTGAAAAGTTTCAGGCACATAAAAGACTGACCCATTGTTATCTTTTTCCAGCTGATCATTGTACTAGGTGGGAGACTCCCCGGGCAGTGGACTCTCATATCACGCGGTTGATCAAGAGTTCTACCTTACCTATTCTGTCCGCTTCCTCGCTGAAGGACCCCACGGATAAAAAGGTAGAAGCTGGTCTGAAATGTATGTATTCTCTTTCAGGAGCCTCTACTCGCCCATCCATGGCTATTGCTTGGGTGGCTAAAGCAATTGAAGGCTGGACAGATGTCCTCGAGGAGCTCCTCCCCGAGGACGCCTCTCAGGACATGCTTTCCCTTATTGCTCTCATTAGAGATGCAGCTTCATACATAGGGGATGCAATGTTGGATGTGAGTCTTTTAACCTCCAGAATATCATCCATGTCAGTGTCTGTCTGTCGCTCTCAGTGGCTACAGTCCTGGAAAGCGGCTGCAGACTCTAAGAAGGCCTTAGAATCGCTCCCTTACACCGGCCCTGACTTGGACAAGATTTTCACCTCTTTTGCGGCCTCTCAGACTGCTCTTCTGCCATCTGCTCCGGCTGCTATATGGACAACGTCTTTTAGAGTTTTTCACCCCCAAGGAAAACTTAGCGACCAGTCCTTTCCTCAAAAGCAGGCTTCCTCTAAGTCAGCCAATCCTGGGTCCAAGCAGGCCTGAGCCACCTGCCATCCTGCTGCAAAATCAGAGGATAAACCATCCGCCTGATGGCGTGGGCCTCCATCCGGGAGATCACAGGGTAGGAGGCAGACTACTTCTCTTTGCCCAGTGCTGGCATCAAATCACCTCAGATGATTGGGTACAGGAAGTGGTATCTTATGGTTACGCCCTCTTTTTCCTAAGACGACCACCCCACCAGCTTTTCTAGGCCCTTCCTCTGACCCAATCAATGCCCTACTTATACAAAAGGCTATTCGGTCATTACTGGAGATGGGAGTGATAGTTCCGGACCCTCTATCTCAGAGAGGAACAGGTTATTATGCCACCTTGTTTCTGGTTCAGAAGCCAAATGGGTCTTACCAACCTATTCTCAACCTCAGATCCCTGAACAAATTCATCAGGGTGCCCAGATTTTGGAATGGAAACCCTGCGCTCTTTAGTCCTAGCTATGGAACCGAGAAATTTTATGGTTTTACTTGATATTCAGGACACTTTCCTACATATACCTATAGCGCCTTCTCACCCGAAATTTCTCAGGTTTGCTGTTCTACAGCAACATTTTCAGTTCCAAGCTCTGCCCTTTGGACTTTCTATAGCCCCCTAGGTTTTTACCAAAATTATGTTGGTTAAGGCAGCTCACCTCTCAGAGAGTCAGACTGCTGCCATACCTGGACGACCTTAGCACATTTCCCATAGGTTCTTCAACAACACCTGCAGGTTTCCTTTGCCTTTCTGCAGGATCATGGTTGGCTAATCAATTTGAAGAAATCCTCCCTGGTTCCTTCACAAGTATTGATCCATCTGGGGGTCCTCCTAGATTCTCAGGTTCAAGAATCTTCCTAACAGCGGACAAGATCTCCACACTGCAACAACGTGTACGCAGACTACTCCACAGTCGCTGAGTGTCCATTCACTCAGCAATGCAGGTTCTGGGATCCATGGGCTCCACCTTCGTCAAGGTGCAATATGCCCAACTCCACTCAAGACCTCCTGATCCTCTGCAGGTAGAATGGATTGAAGTCCCAAACAATGGTTCTCTCTCCAAAGGTTCATCTGTCCCTCTCATGGTGGTTACAGACATCTCACCTAACCAGAAGATGCCCCTTCTGGATCTCGGACTGGGCAATCCTGACGACAGATACCAGTCTATGGGGTTGGGAGTGACTGGGCCACACTCCTTCCAGGGCTGCTGGACAATGGTCAAGACAGCTCTATCAATCAACGTGTTGGAACTCCAAGCAGTATACAAAGCCCTCACTCTGGCGCAGCATATTCTTCAGGGCAAACCTGTGCAGGTACAATCCGACAATGCCACGGCAGTAGCCTAACTCAGTCACCAAGGAGGCACTCAAAGTCGGGCAGCCATGTCAGAAGTGGATCACATTCTCACATGGGCAGGAAAACACCTTCCGGCAATCTTAGCAGTGTTCATTCCCAGAGTTCTGAATTAGGAAGCAGACTTCCTTAGCCATCACAATGTACAGGCTGGGGAATGGTCTTTCCACCCAGAAGTGTTTCAACTTCTTGTGGACAAGGTGGACCACATGGTCTTTCGACACAATCGCAAGCTGATGATATACAGATCAAAAACCAGAGATTCCGCGGCAGCCTTTGTAGACCCATTGTCCATAAAGTGGACCTTTCGGTTGGCATACCTGTTTCCTCCATACTCCCTCCTTCCTCGAGTCCTTTGGAAGTTCAAACAAGATGGAGGCATTGTCCTTCTGGTGGCTCCAGCATGGCCCAGACAACATTGGTACTCAGACCTTCAGAACCTCTCTATCGATGCTGCTCTTCTGCTGCCTCAACGGCCGGATCTGTTATCTTGTCTACAACCAGACTTGGGTCTTCTATCTTTGATGGCGTGGCTCTTGAGACATCCCTCTTAAGATCTAAGGGATTTTCTCGAGCAGTAGTACAGACTATGCTTAGGGCGTGTAAACCAGCTTCTGCCCGGATCTATTCCTACTCGTCCTGGTTTTCTTCTGAAGGTGGTCTCTAAATTCCATATCAATTAGGAAATTGTAGCCCTGGCCTTCTGTTCATCCGATTTTTCAGCTGGTGAGGCGTCCTTGGATTTATCTGTTCCTTTAGGAAAAAAGATTCTCTATTTGTCCTCTATGGATTCCACAAGAAGGGCTGGCCAGCTAACTAACAGACCATGGCCAGATGGATTTGCATGGCTATCTCACTTGCCTAGTGGCAGATGGGTCTCCCTGTGCCATCTACCATCACTGCTCATTCCACTCGCTCTGTGGGTCCTTTGTGGGCAGGCCGTCGTGGTGCCTTTGCTGAATTGCTTTGTAAGGCAGCCACATGGTCTTTTATCCACACCTTTCTGCGGTTCTATGCCTTTGATACATTTGCTTGATTTGGGCAATGGATACTACTTTCAGCTCAGGAGCGTCCCCTCCCTTGAATACTGCTTTGGGACATCCCCAAGTATCCCTGTGTATCCCTATGGACCCTGAAGAAGAAATTGAGAGTTATGGTAAAACTTACCTTTGACACCCCTGGCTTCTCTGGGTTGGTTTTCCTGGTCACCAGTCTCTGTCTCCCTTGTATGAGAGTGTGCTTCTTCTGTGTACCAGTCTTCCTTCTCTTCTGTCCTCCTCCTACCATTGGCTTGCTAAGTAACTGAAGGGCCTCTAGCTTGGGGGTGGGGTATATGGGGAAGGACCAATACATCCTTGGAGTCAACAGCTTTAACTGTCTGGTGTCTGGTCCAACCTCCACCTGAACCCCAAGGTGTCCCTGTGGACCCTATGGACTTCAAAGAAAGAGAGCTAGCAAAGGTAAGTTTTACCATAACTCTCATTATTGAACATCTAAGAGAGAACTGCGAAATGAAAAAAACAATGCTTTTTTTTTTTTTTCTTTCAGGGCTTTTCTTTTGGAATTTCGGGAGAAAATTTAACCATGAGACTAAGGTCTATATCATTTAAGGCACTCCTTCGGCAGGTACAATAGGTTGTTTATTGTATTAAATACACGTTTGTTTTGCATATCTAGACCAACTCTCCCTGATTGTCAGGGAGACTCCCTGAAATAGTAGCAATCCCCCTGACTCCGTGAAGAGTCTAGCAAACTCCCTGATTCCACCTTACCCACATTATAAAGCTGTTATATGTAAAAAAAGAAACCGAGATATATATCATTAGTATAATTTCCCAGCATTGGTTACAAGGCACAGTGATCCCTATGGCTACATTCATTTTCTAAAAAGTATCAGAGTGTTTTCATCAACAAGTAGATCTTACTAACTGCTTTGGGGCTCATTTACATTAGAATGTAAATCAATTTTATGGCACGCCCCTCAGATGTAGTAGCACACGCCCACTTTACCGCCGCGCTATTAGGTGCTGCTTTCACAATCTTCCTGAAATGCTTTGTCAAACATAGGCAAGTATGGTTTACTTTAGATGCTGTGATAGCCCACTGGGAAAATAATGGAAACATATTATAATGGGGATGTAGTCAGCATTTCGGCATGCGGGATGCTGACGGTTAAAATACTGGCTCCGGAACTTTGACTGCCGGCATCCTGAAGGTTAGTATCGGGAGTTAGGTTTAGGGTTAGGGATTAGGGTTAGGCACTAAGGGGGGAGGTTAGGGTTAGGCACCAGGGATGGAGGTATAGGGGTAAGGGTTAAGGGTTAGGTTTCTGATCTTATGCTGCCGGGATTCTGACCAGTGGCATCCCGACTGCCGGGATCCCATACCCAACCCATGAACTCATGCGTGATACATATAACATAATCCAATTGCTCCTACTCATGTGCCTTGATCTTTTCTCAATATAAATACAACTGTACCCCTCACATCCTTTGGGTGCCATTTACAATAAAACACTTGCCTGCCCATTTCTACTAATCATGTTCTATATGTTTTTTCATTAGGCTGCATTGACCACTAAGGAGCTGATTCAGAGTTGGGAGCAAAGCAAAAACACTAATATTCAGTTTAGCACAGGGGATTACCGTGTACCAGTATATTGGATGGGACATTCGTCAGGTCAGAGGGTCTCCCCCCCAACCCCTTCTCCTCCACAAAAGTTACCCAGGCTGTGACCACAGTGGGAGCCACCGGCAGGGAGTTGAGGGGATAGGGGTAGCATTCCTCACCTCCTAATGTGCAAGTAAAAATTACAATCCTGTACTTATCTACGTGATCTATGTGACTAAGGCCCTGATTCAGACCCACTCGTGAGCGGCTGTCCGCTCGCAAGTGGGTCGATGTTCTGCACTGAGCATGCGCTCAGGGAGGGAGCTCCGTCGTGCGCATGCGCCAGACGCGACGAGCGAAGGACTTTCCTTCGCTCGTTGTGTCTGATCAAAGGGGGCGTGCTGTCGATGTTGATTGACAGCACGCCCCCTTTGGTGGGCGTGCCTCCCTGACGGGGGCATTCCCACGGGAACGCCTCCTGTCAGAAGCCGGCCCACTGACATCACTAGTGATGTCAGTGGGAGTGATTTTGGCTCTGATAGAGCCAAAATCACTCCGGGGCTTGCGGTTGAAAACCTCAACCGCAGGCTCCGGCTCGCAGTTTCCATGGTCGCGATGGTCGCGGCCATCAAACTGCACGCTCGTATAGGCTGTGGGTGGTGACCCACAGCTATACGAGCGTCCAGGAGGACGCTCCATAGTTATGGAGCGGCCCTCATTCAGAGCGTGCGTACGGCTCTGAATGAGGGCCTAAGACCCAGGGCTGAAACTAGGATATCTGTCACCCGGTGCAAGGCAGTAATTTTGCGCCCCCTCCCTTCCCGTACCTGGATTTTGTCTTTGCTCCTCCATAAGGCTGTGCACTACTCAGACGTCCCTGGTATAGTGACTTACATTATTCCACACACATAATGCCCATTACACATTATGCCACACACTGCCTATTACCAAAGTGCCACTTACATATTTGCCCGACACCATTTTATGCCCCACAGTAAGGCTTCTAATTACTTTAAAATTACCTGCTAATTGTCAGTAGTTTTATGCTCATTACCAGGGGTTCCATGCTCGTCGCCAGGTGGTTACATGCTCATTGCCAGGGGGTTTCATGCTTGTTGCTATGGGTTTTATGCGCATTGCCAGGGATTACATGCTCGTTGCCATGGGGTTTATGCTCGTTACCAGGGGGTTTCACGGGAGAAGATGCAGCTTTCAGCATCTTCTCCCAGCACTTCTATGTGCATTGTGCTGGCCTATAGGACCTCTAGCATCTGTCTCCTCCTTGGCGGCAGACATTTTTGGATGGCCGTTTTCAGCAGAGTCTATGCAGACGGCTAGTCCGCATGGAATCTGCGGAAAACGGCCATCCAAAAATGGCCACCGCCAAGGAGGAGACAGACACTGGAGGTCCAGTAAGGATCTCTAGCAACTGTCTCCTCCTTGGCGCCGGCCATTTTTGGATGGCTGTTTTCTGAATTTGCAGCCCCCAAGCCACCACAAGTCAGCCCTTTTTCACCCCCTGCATTCCGGCACCTGGTGCATGTGCACCTCTAGTCCCCCCCTAGTTGCGGCCCTTCTAAGAACTATTTGTCAAGCTATACGGACAATGTCGTTTCGACATGTTTTTAGTATAGATGAGCGGTTGATGTCACAAATCCCCACAGAGACCCCAGAATCATACCCCGCTGCTTACCTGTCCGGGCGCTGTCCTGCGGCGTTCCGACTCCCTGGCTGATCACTGCCTCTGCTCCCATGTGGCCGCTCTCTTCTCCACTCCCCGCCGGCACCTGCACTCAGTCTCCTTCAGCTGGGCTGCCATCCACGAGTGCTCCTGCCACACTTTCAGGGTGAATGGGCGCAGCCATCTTGACCCCGAACATGTGATGCTGTCTCCACCTATGGAGCAGCTCTCCCTCTGGATCCAACCAGTTAGCATCCAGCAGCTGTTATAAAGGGACCTCCTGTCCCACTAGCAAGTTGCCAGTGCAACTAGTTTCTTAGTTTACTAAGTGACCTTCCCGCTGTGCTCCATAGGTATTTACTGCTATCTAGCTTAGTACTCACCTTACGGCTACCCAGCCACTCCGAGTAGCGTCCGAGCTACCACCATCACCTTACGGCTACCCAGCCACTCCGAGTAGCCTCCGAACTACCACCGTCACCTTACAGCTACCCAGCCGCTCCGAGTAGCATCCGAACTACCACCGTCACCTTACGGCTACCCAGCCACTCCGAGTAGCGTCCGAGCTACCACCATCACCTTACGGCTACCCAGCTGCTCCGAGTAGCGTCCGAGCTACCACCGTCACCTTACGGCTACCCAGCTGCTCCGAGTAGCGTCCGAGCTACCACCATCTCCATACGGCTCCCTAGCCGCACCAAGTAGCTTCCACGCTACCACCTCTCACCTCACGGCTTCTCAGCCACTCCAAGCAGTCCATACTGCCACCTTTCACCTGGCAGCTGCCTCAAGCAGTTTCCGAGTTGAACCAAACTCTCCACCAGTCTTCTGTATCCTCTCATGCGGAGAAACTTCATAAAACCAAGTCTCCTCCAGAGAGCACCTGAGTTGGGTAATCCAGGTCCAAGGCCCAGTCTGGGAACACAGCTTCAAAATCCCACGATTGTGACAGTTCGGTTTTGGCTCAAATCTCAGAAGGAGGCAAAGGGCAAAATTTACTAAGCGGCGGGTTCTAAACCCCGGCGGTTTGACAGCGGGTTCTATTCAGTTCTTAACCTTGGGGGTTTGGTGGCGGTTTTGACTGCAGTTTTGCATCGGTTTTGGCCTTAGTAAATCTGCAGATAGCAAAACCACCGCCAAACCACAGTCAAAACACATTTTAGAATAGAAGAGAACAGGGCTGTCATTTAGAAACCGCTGCAAAACCGCCACCAAACCCCCGGGGTTTAGAACAGAATAAAACCCGCCGTCAAACCTCCACCAAATCGCCAGGGTTTAGAACCCGCCGCTTAGTAAATTTTTCCCAAAATGTCATCTGTCACGGATATCTGTAATGCAGAATTAAGTTTAGGATGCGGGAAGGGGGGATTAGGGTTAGGCACCATCAGGGGAAGGTTAGGGTTAGGGTTAGGCACCACCAAGGGAGAGTTAGGGGGAGACAGTAGAGGGTTAGCACACTTACCAGGATGTTTAGTCTTTGGGCTTCAGCGTCGGTAATTAATACCCATTCCTTGCTTGCTAACTACAAACATTGTGGTCATGTCTGCACAGTCGCTAAATCTTCTACAATCACATTTTAGCACAATAATATACTGTAGATTTTAAATATTTACGTGTCTCTTGGCTTGCAATCATATATTTTGTTAAACATATTTGATGGTGTGGATAATAGTATCTGACCTGCGCAAATGTACTGTACTTTTAAAGTAAATGTGTGACTTTACTCCTAAACAATGAATTTGTTGCATGTGGGTAATATTGTGTCGTTACACACCAGTAACAAAATACTACAAATTATTTTCATAATACATTTCTAACTAGAATGCATTTATTTGAAGACTGTCAAAATATGAAAGCTGTTTATAATAAGCAGTGAATGTTTTGTAACAGGAAATCGGATTCTTTGATGATCATGCAAATGCAGTTGGTGTTTTACTGACCAGACTTGCTACAGATGCATCACAAGTAAAAGGGGTATGTATAAGTGACGCACTTTAGTCCTCTAAAGTTTGACAATTTACTGTTATGTTAAAGGGGATCTCCGACCTATTGTCACAGATGCAAATAGCATGCGCAGAAGAAAATGTACGAGCTTTTACTCATATTCCTCTTGGTTGGATTTCTCGGCATGAAATGAGTGGGATCTAGGCAGTGACATTGTGATTGCATTAAACTAGGCAGTGACCATGTGATCGCACGCAACTAGACAGTGACCATGTGATCGCATGGAACTAGGCAGTGACCATGTGATCGCAAATAACTTGGCACTGACCATGTGATCGCATGGAACTAGGCAGTGACATTGTGATCACACAGAGCTGTTCCGTCTTGTAGGAGTGTTGTGTGTAGGAGAGTCGCGCGTATGGAGAAGGGAAGCAAATGTTTATGTCTGCGGCTGCGTATGGGAAAGCAGTGGGTGGAGCGGCTTCCAACTTGAAGCCGCGCAAATGTTTGCATTAGCCCAACGGAAACTTGCATTAGCATAATGCAGTCATTCTGACTTCAATGGCATCACGCAAACACAGCCTCTTTGCTTCTCACTCAGAGTAAGCCCCACTATGTGTTATGTCTTACATGCCAGCAAACAAGGCTGTTTACTTTAGCTCGGTACACACCTAAATGGTGGTGCGATCCGGCGATGCGATGTTACGATACATTGCTTAGCCGTAGACACTACACAATGCGCCACATGTCAGCCTGATGTACCATTACATGCTGCATGTAACAACACCGCGTCGGCCGTGGATTCGTCCCATTGAACGTGCAGCACATCATTCACTGCTGTCGTTCATTGAACAATTCATTGAACAAAAGCAGTGAATGATGGATTGGGCATACACACTATACAATGTGTACGATATACTGAACAATAGATCTTATAGTGTGAACCCGGCTTTAAACTGACTTGTATGTAGGACATTCTTAGAAATATGGTAGCATCTACTTAGCAACTAGGAAATTTTTGCAGTATAGTGAAACTACTACTGTACATCACAAGATTAATGAATATTTGAATAAACGTATTTTATTTCAACAAACTCTTTTCTCTTCAGGGACATTGTCATATAAATATATGTTATGTTCTTTTACAATGGTGCCTTCAAATTGGGCTGGTGTTTTATTAATAATACCAATTTCACTTAATTTTCCTATCTCCAGGCTACTGGCAATCGTATTGGTTTGATCACTATGACAGTGTGCACTCTTCTGGCAGCAATCATAATTGCGTTTGCGCATTGCTGGCAGCTAACACTGCTTATTCTGGCATGTATACCATTTCTGATTGGTGCAAATTTCATTAGAATGAAATCCATGTCTGGCCACGCATCAAAGGATCAGAAAGCTTTAGAGGAAGCTGGAAGGGTAAGTCAGTTTAATTGTCATAATGTGACCATAAAAGACTTTATTTGGCGAATACTGTTGTCAATATATTTTACTTCAATGGAATTGGGAGGATTATAATTAAATAGAAATCAAACATTTTAAATAAATTAAAATAGCAATTTATGAGAGTCATAATATAGAGCAGTGGCACAGTAGTTAGTATTGCTGCCTCATAGCCCCAGTCAAAATATGACGACTGTTCATGACAAACCGTAAATATGCATATTTTGGGTTTGATTTAGGGATGGCAATCGACCATCAATGTTATCAAACATCGATGATTAACTACCGATAGTCGATGGTTTTGTCATCGATGGCAGAGATCCAATGGTTCTCTGCCATCAATGGTAGAGTAGAACCCGATGTTTGGCAGGGATTTTAGCCACACACCCTATTTTGATTGGCCTGCGGCCCTTATTTCCCCCCTCAGCAGTGGTGGCCATAGAGTGGTGCAAACCATTGATGGTTTACCATAGATTGTTTAGTGCCATTGATGGTAATCGCCGATGGAACCAGAGTTGGATTTAGACCTCATGGGGCCTTAGGCAAGGTACCAGTTTGGGGCCCACCCTCCCTCAAACAAGCCATAGCACTATGGACCTTATTCAGAGGCGGCCGTACGGTCTACGACCGCACGGCCGCCTCGATGTTTTGCCAGTGCGCATGCGCACGAGGGAGCCGGCTCCCTCATGCGCATGCGTGAGACCCGCTACGACCAGCGCTGTTTGTCTCTTTCCAAAGGGGGCGAGCTGTCGATGTTGATTGACAGCTCGCCCCGTTTGGAAGGCAGGCCGGGGGGGTGGCAGCCCAAACGGAGGCATTCCCATGGGAACGTCTGCCGTTTGGGGGCGGCCCCACTGACATCACTAGTGATGTCAGTGGAGAGCTTCCGGCTCTCTGACCTCTGACCATGACTCTCTGGTCTCTGACCATCGCGACCATCACCCGAGCGGTCGTTAGAGCTGTGGGTGTTAACCCACAGCCTAACGACCGCAACAGAGGCGGGCGGTCAGGATGCAAGTGGCCGCCCAGTTCTGAGCGACCGCTTGCATCCTCCGACCGCCTCTGAATTAGGCCCTATATGTGAGTTCCTGATTCATGCCCCTTACATAAATTTTTTGTTTTTCCTCCTTCAATTCAACTTTTTAAAGCTTTAAACATTACGGACATTAAAATGGAAATAAAAACAAACACAGTGCAAATATAATGTGCATATATAATACAAATAATTTATTTAAACCTTTAACGTCTGATATCATAGAAAGTGCAAACAATGTAGTACAAAATAATTTATATTAACTTTGAATACCTGATATCAGGGAAAATGCAAACAATGTTTATAATACAAAATAATGTATTATTAACTTTTAACGCCTGCTAGAAAAAAATCAAGGTTATACCAAAAAAATTTACTTTTTAACTCCTTACATAAAAAAGTGCAAATGTCTTGGCTTTCAATTCCTTATATCAGTAAGTGCAAACAATGTTAACCAAATCTTTTTATTAACTTTTAACACGACATAAAACACACTTCAAACAATCTTCGACAAAGTTAGTTATATTAACATTGAATGCCTGATATCAAAGTGTAAACAATGTAATAAAAAAAAATCCCTGATCACTATACACAGTTATAATTAATTTATTTTCACAAATATAGTTTCACTTTAACTTTACAAATATTGCTACAGTTTTACTCTGCGTGTTTTTTTTTTGCAAAAGCATTCACTAGGTCATTGAAGTCCAGTTGTTTAACAAGACCCTATTCCACCGCCATCACAGATAGTGCTGATAGACGATCTTGGCCCACGGTGGTTCTTCTTTCATTTTTAATTCATTTTAGACAGAAAAATGAGCTCTCTCCACTGGCATTAGCAATAGGCATACATAAAAAAAAATATGTAGCATGGTTTCTGTATTGGGAAATGTATCCTGGAGATCATGGTCAATTAATATATAGGTTGAGTCTCCCATATCCAAAATGCTTGGGACCAGGGGTATTTTGGATATCGGAATATTCCGTATTTTGGAATATTTGCATACCATAATGAGAGAGCTTTGGAATGAGACCCAAATCTAAACACAGAAAGCATTTATGTTTTATATACTCCTTATACACACATCCTGCAGGTAATTTTATACAATATTTTCAATAATTTTGTGGCTGAAACAAAGTTTGTGTACATTGAACCATCAAAAAGCAAAAGCACTATCTCAGTCATGCTCAATAAAATTCTGTATTTCGAATATTCAGCATTTTAGAATATTTGGATATGGGAGACTCAACCTATACTGCCTCATTACCAATTGGTTTACCTCCTGAGGTAACATTGAAGAAAATTGGATGAATTCTTCAGTAAAACTTTCTTCAAGATCAGCTGGATAACTGTTTTGCAGATTATCTGCCAAACTGCGCAGCTCATTTATGGGTATTCCAGCTGATGGTTTAAGAATTGCAAATTGCCTACTAATGTTTTTGTAGGACTTGTTTCGTTTCTTCAGCTCCACAAGAAGATAATCTATTATTATATTGATGGTATCTTTCTCTTGCTGAAAAATGCGATTCATCATCGGTCTTTTCCTCATCATGGAAAGGTTTCCGTTTTTTTGAGCGCTTTCCTTCACCTAGATAAGAATGGTTGGATGTCATATCTTTAGCTTCAATTTCAAAATTGTCAAAACAATCTCTAATTTTTCGAGTATATTCCTCCAGTGAATTCTAGATTCGTCGATACAAACATTTATTTTTTGCAAAGTTTTACTTGTTGCATTCAACCTTTCAAGAATGTTTCCCCATACATCAAGCAAGATAACAGTTTCAAAAGCATTAAATTGCTCTTCCAGAGCTATTGCTTCTCCTCAAGCATTCGCAGGTTGTTGTTCTGAGTCCTTCAATTCAATAAGTGCATCACCAACATACTTGTAGCCTCCAGGGGCGCTGAGAGGGGGGGAGCAGGTACAAATTACCTGGGCCCGGGCTTGCTGGAGGGGCCTGGTGGGGGCCCGGGTCTGGCACTGGTCCCCCTCCCTCTTACATCACAGCAGCCCAGCACATGCTACCGTGTGCTGGGCTGCACTGGTAGACTGCTTGCGGCTGCTAAAGCAGCAGCCAGAGCAGTCTCCTATAAAAGAACAAAGAACGAGCAGCGCTGATTGACAATAGAAAAATGACACTTTATTAAGCTTAAAATCTTAAAACACAAACTAATATATTGAATATATGTATAAAATAAATACAAAGTCAATAATAGTCAGCAATATATAGTTTTGAACCCTGGAGCAGTATTAATAGGTAGAGTCCTATAGGACTGTTTGATGAAAGGCAGTCCAACTTGGCAGCACACCAGTGCTGAATATAGTTACCCACTAGATGAAAAGGTCCACAATGTCCTTAATTAGCGATGGTCCCACACTGAGGTATGTCCAACGCAGATGACCGGACCGGATTACTTGAAAGTGGGTGATGCTGATGGTAATTTCCAAAGTCCAAAGTGGCAGCCACAAAGGTAAACCAGTGCCAATAATCCAAATAGTGTTTGATGACAAATCCAAGTGTCCAGGGTCAGCTGATAATCACCTATGCGTTTCACTGCTCTAGGCAGCTTTTTCAAGGTGTCCCAGTGATAAAAAGACTGACTTTAAATAGTGCTCCATATTAGCATCAATCGCTCTCAGCTGTTGACAATCAATTGATTGTCCATAATAATTTTTCTAGTCAGATATATTAAAAACATACATTCTAGCAACAGGAGGCAAAACCTATAATAATATATAGTGAACCGGAGGAGTACTTACTATAATTGTTGTGTATTCATTAAGAACGGGTCCTGATCGTGGTATCTCCGTCACTACGGAAGTTGTTTACTTCCACCGTGATGACGTCACACATCGGGCCCGGTAGTAGTGTTGGTACGCAGCGTGAATCACACTGCGTCTCACAGACTACCATCACCATGACCACCAGGAAACAATGACAAAAACACTGATCCCCGGTCTGATCACATAAATTAAATGTCAATCATACATGTTAGACATAAATCGTTGGAGTATATTTCTAATCAAATAATCAATAAAGAACCTCAATTGGTAGAGGGAGATGTTGTATTATAATTGATATAAAAATAAATAATAAATAGGAAGAATTGTATTTATGTATTGGATAGATAATAATTAATTAAAAATAAACAATATAATTAAATAAATAAAAAATACAACAATACACCATCAACCAATACATAACACTAATATATATAACCATAAAGGAAATTTTAAGATCTACTCAAATGATAAATAATAATATACGTACATATGTATATCTATAGACATAAATATGTATACACATGTAAAGACTGGATGGCATTATACAAAATTATTATTGAGTTGTTACATGACCACATTAAGTTCTAAAGCCTCATTTAGACCGCTCGGGAATAGTGTATTTAAATGAAAGGTCCAATAGATTTCTTGCTGACACAATTTTCTGAATCTGTCACCCCCACGCACCGTGGGTGGAATAAACTCAAGTCCTGTTACTGTCAAAGACTCAGGGTTACCCCCATGGTGTTCCAAAAAATGTTTGGGAATACTATGGTTCGTTAGTTTCTTTGTTATATTTCTATGATGTTCCATGAATCGCACTTTAAGTGATCTGGTAGTGCGTCCTACATATCTAAGGTGGCACCCACATTGGAGGAGATATACCACCCAGTTGGTATTACAATTAATGAAATCCAAAATTATTTTTTAGGGTAGCCTCTGATTGTAAAGGATTCAAGCATCATTTTTGCTTGTTCGACAAATTTTTCTTTTGTCGAACAATTCCTCCTAAGACGCAATAATTGGCCTTTGGGGATATTGCTCTTCGAAAGTCTGTAGTGGGCACTTTGAAAGTGGAGATAAGCAATCGTGCCCACTTCTTTTACATAATTAGAGGTAAAGATCAGATTATCATGTATTTCAAGAGTTATATCCAGGAAATTCATCTTCTTCATATCAAAAGAATGTGTGAAAACCAAATTATAAGTGTTGGTGTTGAGAAAATTAATAAAGTCCATAGCTGTGTTATAGTCCCCATCCCAAATAATAAACAGATCATCAATGAAATGGCCATAGAGGACCAGGCTCCCACCAAACTCCACCCCACACGTGCCGGTCCTCGACCTGGCCCATGTAGAAGTTGGCATAGCTCGGCGCGAACCTGGTCCCCATGGCCGTACCCATTGTTTGAAGATAAAGTTACAAGTTTAGTAGACAAGTTAGGTCCTATAAAAATAATAGAAAACCATCAAAGATTGTACAATCATCTCATGATACTAAAAGAAGGGGTAATTCTAAATTTATGAATCAAGGTGACCAATGTGAGAGTAAACTGGGTTATTGAGATAAGAGACGGAGAGATTCTTCTGGTGGGCAAGCACGAACAGCCAAGGCTTATAATGGTACTATGCAGAACTCTAAAGATGGTAACCAATTAGATCATAACTCAGGGATCCTTGGAGCTCGCCCGAAATCTCGATCCATAAACCATAGGTATATTGGAATAGGGAATTTTTTAGAGAGACGCCCACATTATTTCAGGGAACCGACATGGATGACCACACCATTAACTCCAACGATAAAAAGAAGTTGAAATTTAAGTGTAGAGGATGTAGAGGGGGAAAAAGGAGAAATATAAGAGACTAAAGATTAAAGGCCAGGAAGTTGCAAATAAATCTATTTTCAATCTGTCCTCCAAGACCCTATCTACAGATGAAGTATCACTCCTTAGTAAGGGACTCAAATTTTCACCCTCTTCAACACCCAACATATTTGAGTTATATGTTGATTTAAATAGATTCATCTGGTCCCTTTGTAGGAAAAGATTCTTTGCAAGAAAAACCCCAAAAACCAATAATGAACCATGTTCCCTCATTCTTTTGGATCAGTCAGACGATCCTTTAATTAAAATATTGGAGGATTTACAGTCTGAACGTGAACAAGATGATCAAACAAATCAAATAGAGAAAATCTTTAATATAAATAAAGAAAATCATAAACGCAAATCAGATTTTTTTCCAATAAGTTTTAAAAGTAGTAGCATTGAAGTGTTCTATAAAACAACTTTGGAAGGCTTTAGAAATCTTTGTTCTTCCAAAACGGGTTTGGGAAAAAATACAGATAATTTGACTAAACGGGAGAGAAAGGCTCTTAAGAATTTGACTAAAGATTCCACGATTATCATTAAAGAAGCGGATAAGGGTGGGGGATTGGTGATCCAAGATAAAAAAGATTACATTAAGGTAGCTCTAAGACAGCTTGAGGACAACAAATTTTATAAAGTCCTTCCAAGGGACCCTATTTTGAACTTTAAGGCGGAATTAGAATTAGTCTTGGATTCAGCATTGGATGATGGAGTTATATCCAAGGAAGAATATAATTTTTTGTTTCCTTCTTTTTCTGTCACTCCTATATACTATCACCTTCCCAAAATTCACAAGTCCCTCACTTCACCCCCGGGATGTCCTATATTTTGTGGTGTTGATTACCTCACCTCATCACTTTCGGCTTATGTTGACTCTTATCTTCAACCTCATGTCTCTTGGTTGAGGTTCCATATACGGGATACCACTCATTTTTTGCAGTTGATCAAGGATGTTACATGGAAACCTACCTATGCTTTTCTTACCCTGGATGTACAAAATTTGTACACAAATATTCCACACGAGCTGGGAATCCAGGTCATTGGAGACATTCTTGACCGTGATGCGGACTTAACTGAGAGACACAGACGGTTTCTTCTGGATTCTATTTCTTTTATTTTGACTCACAATTATTTTCTTTTTTCTAACACGTTTTATCTTCAAACAATGGGTACGGCCATGGGGACCAGGTTCGCGCCGAGCTATGCCAACCTCTACATGGGCCAGGTTGAGGACTGGCACATGTGGGGGGGGGCTTGGTGGGAGCCTGGTCCTCTATGGCCGTTTCTTTGATGATCTGTTTATTATTTGGGATGGGGACTATAACACAGCTATGGACTTTATTAATTTTCTCAACACCAACACTTATAATTTGGTTTTCACACATTCTTTTGATATGAAGAAGATGAATTTCCTGGATATAACTCTTGAAATACATGATAATCTGATCTTTACCTCTAATTATGTAAAAGAAGTGGGCACGAATGCTTATCCCCACTTTCAAAGTGCCCACTACAGACCTTGGATGACCAATATCCCCAAAGGCCAATTATTGCGTCTTAGGAGGAATTGTTCGACAAAAGAAAAATTTGTTGAACAAGCAAAAATTATGCTTGAATCCTTTACAATCAGAGGTTACCCTAAATATATATTAGATAAGGCATATCGAGAGACCTTGGAGACTGATAGAGAATTACTACCAGCTCCAAGGGCTGGTGGAGAGCAATATCAACAACAACAAAAACAAAAAGGGACAGGTGATTTAGCTTTTATTTCTAAACTTAATAACGCCTCAAATATTATAAAGAGAATTGTGAAATCAAATTATAGTATTCTCAAAAATGATAATATCCTCAGAGAGTGTCTTCCACCCAATCCCAAGTTCAGTTTTAGGAAGAACAGGTCCCTTAAAACTTCATTGGCTCCTAGTTTCTTAAAGTCAACTATTATAGACACTGAAGCCAACCCCGCAAAGACATGGTTACCTCAAAAAACTATAGGCTTCTTTAAATGTGGAGGAGGACGGTGCACCACATGTATATATGCGAACAATAAAACTTTTATGGTGACCAATCTAAGGGGAGAGGAAAAAATAATTTTGGATTTCATTAATTGTAATACCAACTGGGTGGTATATCTCCTCCAATGTGGGTGCCACCTTAGATATGTAGGACGCACTACCAGATCACTTAAAGTGCGATTCATGGAACATCGTAGAAATATAACAAAGAAACTAACTAACCATAGTATTCCCAAACATTTTTTGAAACACCATGGGGGTAACCCTGAGTCTTTGACAGTAACAGGACTTGAGTTTATTCCACCCACGGTGCGTGGGGGTGACAGATTTAGAAAATTGTGTCAGCAAGAAATCTATACACTATTCCTGAGCAGTCTAAATGAGGCTTTAGAACTTAATGTGGTCATGTAACAACTCAATAATAATTTTGTATAATGCCATCCAGTCTTTACATGTGTATACATATTTATGTCTATAGATATACATGTGTACGTATATTTATTATTTTTTATCATTTGAGTAGATCTTAAAATTTCCTTTATGGTTATATATATTAGTGTTATGTATTGGTTGATGGTGTATTGTTGTATTTTTTATTTATTTAATTATATTGTTTATTTTTAATTAATTATTATCTATCCAATACATAAATACAATTCTTCCTATTTATTATTTATTTTTATATCAATTATAATACAACATCTCCCTCTACCAATTGAGGTTCTTTATTGATTATTTGATTAGAAATATACTCCAACGATTTATGTCTAACATGTATGTATGATTGACATTTCATTTATGTGATCAGGCCGGGGATCAGTGTTTTTGTCATTGTTTCCTGGTGGTCATGGTGATGGTAGTCTGTGAGACGCAGCGTGATTCACGCTGCGTACCAACACTACTACCGGGCCCGACGTGTGACGTCATCACGGCGGAAGTAAACAACTTCCGTAGTGACGGAGATACCATGATCGGGACCTGTTCTTAATGAATACACAACAATTATAGTAAGTACTCCTCCGGTTCACTATATATTATTATAGGTTTTGCCTCCTGTTGCTAGAATGTATGTTTTTAATATATCTGACTAGAAAAATTATTATGGACAATCAATTGATTGTCAACAGCTGAGAGCGATTGATGCTAATATGGAGCACTATTTAAAGTCAGTCTTTTTATCACTGGGACACCTTGAAAAAGCTGCCTAGAGCAGTGAAACGCATAGGTGATTATCAGCTGACCCTGGACACTTGGATTTGTCATCAAACACTATTTGGATTATTGGCACTGGTTTACCTTTGTGGCTGCCACTTTGGACTTTGGAATTTACCATCAGCATCACCCACTTTCAAGTAATCCAGTCCGGTCATCTGCGTTGGACATACCTCAGTGTGGGACCATCGCTAATTAAGGACATTGTGGACCTTTTCATCTAGTGGGTAACTATATTCAGCACTGGTGTGCTGCCAAGTTGGACTGCCTTTCACCAAACAGTGCTATAGGATTCTACCTATTAATAGTGCTCCAGGGATCTAAACTATATATTGCTGACTATTATTGGCTTTGTATTTATTTTATACATATATTCAATATATTAGTTTGTGTTTTAAGATTTTAAGCTTAATAAAGTGTCATTTTTCTATTGTCAATCAGCGCTGCTTGTTCTTTGTTCTTTTATATAACCATTGGAGATTAACTGTCTCCGTGTTGCAGCTGCTGGGAGTAACACCTCTTGTCAGCGCCCTCTATATTCATTTATAGACCTCTTGCTTCAGAGCAGTCTCCTATGCCTATGGGGGGAGCGATCATGCTGATTGCACCCCCATTGGCTGTGCGCCGGACTGAGGGGCACACAGCACCCCCTTCCCCAGCACATTTTTTCTTTTTTTTTTTTCTAAGGGGGCTTGGGCATGCCTCCCGTGATTAGGCCACGCCCCCTGTCACCTGGGTTTGGCGAGGCTGTCGGCGGCCCTGGTGGCCTCTTCTTAATGCTTTTGTAGCATCAGCATGAGCTGACCATGTTGTGCTTGACAATCTTTTTAGGGAAAGGTGTCCAGATGCTTTGCTGAGATGTTTAGTGAGTATTTCCCATCAATGAGTTGATGAAGTAAAAAAAAGGTATAATGGCACTCCAAAAAATTAAAGAACGATACACCTGTTACACAAGAATCAGCAGCACATGCTCCAACTAGATTGAGTGAGCAAAACAAGGTACATACAGTGCTAAAGGATTGATTGCACAAATTCTTGCTTGCAATCCATTGTATTTGCCAGACATATTGCTGGCTTGTCATAGCTTTGTCCTCGACAGTTGCAAATGGCAATGTTTTTTTATCAGAAAGCACTGATAGTAAAGTGCTTTCAAGGTGCTCTCCAGTATGGGAATGTATTTGCACAAATCCTAAAAATCGCTCTACTGGTCCATCTTTATTCACATACTTCACAACTATTGCTAGTTGATCAACATGACTGAGATCCGAAGTGGAGTCCACAATAATAGAATAATATTTGGCCCTTTTGAGCTCTTTGACTAATGTATCCAAAACTTTAGCTCCCATAAGGTCAATAAATTCTTTCACTGTGGTTGAGGACATGTAATTACTTATTCCACCTCCTGCTCCTCCATATTGCTTGATATGAATTTCAAGAAATGGATCAAATTGGGCAATCAGTTCTAGGCACCCAAAGAAACATCCATTCTGTGGAGAACACAAATAACTCATCATTCCTATGAAAGGGTAAACCACATTCACTTGATAACGGCAACAACTCTCTTTAAAACTTCTCTCCAGTAGTTCTGTTCTTTATCCATTTGTAAAACAAGGGCATGGTCTATCCGGCAACTATGTTCGGCTCTTGTGTGAATTTCATTACACAACTGCGATGATCACTTGACGTTTCATGCTCCTTAAACCGTGATCCAGCATTTTTCCAATCGTTAAATCCAGCTGTTGCAAGGGCATGTGATGCACTGCTGTACAGTTTACAAGGGATGCAAAGTACAGTGCCTTTTGATTCAGAGTATATAAGCCAATCACGGTGAACACTTTCACCATTAATTTCTTTTCTCCAAAAAAGATCTGGAGTCAGAAGTCGTGTGCCATCAGAATAATTTCTCCTGGATGCTGAAAAATCTGACAAAGTATTTTTTAATGGATTGTGGGTAAAATATTCTCTCATGGATTCTGTAATGTTATTACCCAGTCCCCAGTCGGCGGGATCATGAGAATAACTTTCAATTATATCATCCACCGTAGATTTTATGTATGTATCTTGTGATTTTGATTCTTGACAAGGCGGTAGACGATGTCTGAATGCTCGCGATCTGAAGATCTGCAATTTCTTCAATGAAAGCAGAAGAGGTCTGTTGTACATCTGCTTCTTCTATCTCATGGGATGTTCCAGACTGCAGGCTGAAGATGTAATCTCCGAAAAGTTTTGCTTTTTGGAGTTTAGTACATAGGGGTCAGATCGTAGTTCCCATTGATAATAATGGGGACTGCAATCTGCAGTGCTAATTAGCACTTTGCCAGATATTTCTGTGAAATGTCCTGCATTCTGCTTTTCTCACATAGGAACTATACATAAAATGATGCAAAAACTACCATTTCTGGATGATTTTATATAATAGATTGATACATAGGTCCCCATGTTACATAGTAAATAATAACAGCGAAAAAAAAACAAATCTAATTTTTGTGAATTGCATTTTTGAATCACTATGCCATTCTGACGATAATGTGAATAAATGAAATAATTGATGTCCAAAAGGCAGGCCTCATATCTCTTCTGTGCTTAAGTTAGGTTTGTATGCTAAACCTTTTATTTAAAATGCCTGCTGGTATAAATTAGGTGTAGTTATCGGATAGATAGATATAGATATGAGATAGATATGAGATAGATAGATAGATAGATAGATAGACAGACAGACAGACAGACAGACAGACAGTCAGACAGACAGACAGACAGACAGACAGATAGATAGATAGATAGATAGATAGATAGATAGATAGATAGATAGATAGATAGATAGCTAAATATATCAATAGGAATAATCCATGTCCCCCATCATTCTGTTGTGTGTATATATATATATATATATATATATATGTATATATATTGATTTCAATGGAAATAATCAATTTCCCCCATGAAGTCTTGACCTGGTTACACTTACTGGATATATGCAGTACAATGTGACTGAATGAGAAAAATATATATATATGAAAGCAAATAAGTGTCCCTCTCCGGGCTTAGAAATTATACATCACAATCTCGTCACTAAGGTCAATGTTTCAAGTTTAATCAAAACTCATCATCAGGACAAAATAAAGCAAAGAGACCCTTACTTTCCTTTATACCCCATATCTTCCTTACTGTGTATGCCGCCAAACAGCTCCGCTTCCGGCCCACTCGCAACGCCTGGCAACTGCCGATGACGTCATGGGAGTCAGTGTGTCGCCTAGGCAACCATACGCTCAGTACATGTGACAACAAGTATAAACAATGTGCAAAAAAAAGCTAAATACATAAATATTAAAAACACATGATGGTTGTACATATTCTAGTACTAACTGATGCTCAATAGTCCATCATATGTCCAATCAACCAACATCTTGAAACCAAGACAAGATATGTACATAGTTAATTGGATAGTCACTTACTACTTCATATCAATGCATCAAACAAAAGTGTACGGTCAACTTCATACATATGTACAACAGTATCAAGTAGAGTAAGTTATATATACACTACGTATTAGTAACATTTATCAAGAAACACGAGGAATGGAGCGTATAACAGGTACTCAGCAATTGATAGATCGCAAGAGGGTAATAATTATACAGAGAACCCAAACCAAGAAATGACAAAGAAGTCATAAGCAGACATCCGTTGTTATGCATCATAACATTAGAGTACAAAATTTGACAAAAAACAATATCAAAAGAGGTTACAAAATATTACTAGTCTAACCCACCATTTATCTTGTGTATTTTTTGATCATTGCACACTATTCAATCAGTATAAATCACACGAATGCTGAAAAAGAAAGGTGGTAATTGAGGCCATTAGGTTTGACTGTGTCAAGTAAATGGATCCACCTGGTTTCTAAACATAATAAGGCCCTATGCCGGTCACCTCCACATTTTGTACTCTAATGTTATGATGATGTATAACAACGGATGTCTGCTTATGACTTCTTTGTCATTTCTTGGCCTAGTGACACCTACTGGATATATGCAGTTTTTACAATGTCACTAGATGGGTAAATACCTGGCTTGGCCTTGCTGGGTGCAGCACTGCTGCTGCTGATGTTTGCCGCTGGTGGCGGAGGGCCTGGAAGGCTGGCTGGCAGAGTCGCTGCTGGGGCGGGCAGCGGCGGGGCTGGTTGGATGATGGATCAGCTGGGAGGGACAGGGCAGCGGGCCGTGGACCCGGTGACGAAGCACACCCTCCTTCCCCCATGCGCAGGCGGCCACTTACACACAGTCTCAGAGCACTGTGCAGACAGCGGCGCGGGACTCTTTGGGAGTGGAGGCGGGACCGCATGACGTCACACGGTACTTGCGCAGTGTTCTTCTGGGAGCACTGTGATCGGGTGATTTCTTCGGGTAAAGGGGCCCGTCCACAGGTCCCTTGGGTCCCGCCGGGCCCTAGGCAAGCGCCTAGGATGCATAGTGGTAAATCCATCCCTGGATGGAACCATCGATGGACAGCACATTGGTGGCCAACCCTAGATTGATTCTGACCATATGCTTATATGTGTGTAGTTTGTATGTGTGGCTGCTGTTGTGCATTGTGACTAGGTTGTACTGGGCAGAGCCGTAACTAGACTTTTTGGTGCCCTGTGCCAGAAAGAGCATTGGCGCCCCCCTCAATTTTCAAAGGGACATAATGCACCCAAAAAAGGGCCATGGCTTCATGGGGAAGGGCCAGGTAAGAGATAGGAGAGGCCAGGAGATGCTGGGGATGAAATAAGAGGAAGCTACAAGCAATAATGATAATAAATAGAAAATTGACAGGCCCAAAAAGCGCCCCCTGATCTGTGGTGCCCTGTGCGATGCCACTGGCCGAACTACCCTAGCTACGGCCCTGGTGCTTGGAGCTGTGCTGCATAATTGAGGTTGTCCTGTCCATAGGGGCTGGCTGGCTGTCTGTTATCCATAGGAGCTGGCTGGCTATTGTCCTGTCCATAGGGGCTGGCTGTTTTGAGGTTGTCCTGTCTATAGGGGCTGGCTGGCTGTTGATGGCTGTTGTCCTGTCCATAGGGGCTGGCTGGCTGTTGTCCATAGGGGCTGGCTGGCTGGCTGTTGTCCATAGGGGCTGGCTGTCTGTTGTCCATATGGGCTGGCTGGCTGTTCTGCTGTGTTGTCCAGGGGGTGCTCTCTTCACCCCCAGTGTAATAAAAATCAAAAACAATTTTTTTGTGTGTGCATGTTAGCCACACCACCATTGAAAAAATAAAATAAAAATTTGTGTGTGCATAATTACGTATTAGCCACACCACCAGTGTGAAAATAAAAACTATTTTTAGGTGTGTGCGTGTTAGCCAGCCACACCACCAGTGAAAAAATAAAAACTATTTTTTGTGTGTACACCACCAGTGTGAATTTTTTTTTATTTTTAGTGTGTGCGTGTTAGCCTGCCACACCACCAGCGTGAAAATAAAAACAATTTTTTGGGATGTGTGTGTTAGCCTGCCACACCACTACTGAAAATAAAAACAAATTATTTGTGTGTACACCACCAGTGTGAAAATAAAAACAATTTTTTATGTGTGCATAATTGCGTATTAGCCACCCCACCAGTGAGAAAATAAAAACAATTTTTTGTGTGTGCGTGTTAGCCACACCACCAGTGAGAAAATAAAAACTATTTTTTTGTATGTGTGGTTGGTTGTGTTCTTTAGCCGTGCTGTAATTGCTTGGTGACACTGCTATAAGACCGCAGTGAGTATGGAGGAAAGCCACATGACACGAGAGCAGGATCCACATACGTGCCAGTCTAGTAGCTGCCGGCAGCAGTCATAATGATGATGCAAGGCCGTCAACGTCATCTATGAAAGCCGATGTACTAGGGCTTAAGTCAGGCCAAAAAGTCAGGCTAAAAAAAATCAACTTTTACCCTGTTAAAGAAAAGAAAATCTAAAGCTAAGTCAGCTTTTGAGAAACAAAAAATTGGCAATATGCCATTCACTACACAAAGTTGCAAGGAAAGGATTTATTATTTATGACTGGTGGTTCTAGTGATGATTTAAGCCCCTCTGCTTGTAGGAGAGTGCAAGTGTGTCCGCGATTGCCATGTGTGAGCCTGACCTTTCTAATACTGTACTTGAAGAGGATCCTCTTTCCACCATTTGCATGCCCTCTGCAAATGTGGGGATGAGCAGCACAAGTCAACATGCTGGCGTAGAAATCGAGGATGCTTCTGTGGAATTGCACAAGGAGGATGAGGAGGATATTTATGTAGTTGGCGATAACAACAAGGATGATGAGGATGTTGAAAAAACAGTTGTTGCCCATGGTGGGAAAAATCCCATTGTTGGCATGCCTGGGCAAACAACCAAAAAATCCACATCTCCTGTGTGGAATCATTTCCACCCAAATCCGGATAACTTTTGCCAAGCCATTTGTAACCATTGCCATGTAACAGTGAGTAGAGGTAAGGACCTTAACCATCTTGGAACCTCCTACCTGTTACGTCACTTACAGCACATTCATCAAATTGGAAAGGGTATTGAAACTTTGGGGACAAAAGAACGAACAACAATCAGTCCAGTGTCACATAGCTGCTCCCTTGTATCTGGATCCAAGCACCTGCTATCTCCACCACCAACACCTGCATCATCATCAAAATCCTCATTTGTGATCGGAAGTAGTCCTGCATCCAATATCATAAGGACTGACTCCTCTCCTTTTCGTTGTTCCTCAGAAGGATCCTTGAGTGTTATGCCTGCTGCTGCTGTTGCTATGAGTGGATCTTCATCCCAGAAGGGGACCAGGAAGAAGACTACTTTTAGTAGTTCAATCAAACAGTTGACTATCACACAATCTATTGCATTGGGAAACAAGTATGACAGCAAACACCCAGTTGCACAGCTGATTACTGACGCCATAACAGCTATGCTGGTATTAGATGTGCGTCCAGTATCCGCCATTAATGCAGCGGGTTTTAAACAGTTAATGGAGGTCCTGTGTCCCCGCTACCATGTCCCTTCTAGATTCCACTTCTCTAGAATAGCAATTCCCAATCTGTACAAGGACATTAAAAAAAACTTATTAATGTCCTCCGATATGCCATTGTGCCCACTGCCCACTTAACCACAGATATGTGGACAAGTGGTACAGGGCAAACTAAAGATTACATGACTGTGACAGCCCACTGGGTAGGTGTATTGCCTCCAACAGTGCAAACAGCAGCTGCATCAGCATCTAACAAATGCCAGCTCATTCAGAGGCAGGCTACTCTGTGTATCACCGGTTTCACTAAGAGGCATACCGCTGAGAACCTCAGGGAAATTATTGCAAAATGGCTTACCCCACTTGGACTCAGGATTTGTGATTTCTGACAATGCCAGCAATATTGTGCGAGCATTACATCACACAATTAATTTGGTGGTACAACATTTTTTTTTAAATGACAGGGGCATGCAGGAGATGCTATCGGTAGCACGAAAGATTTCTGGACATTTCTGACATTCAGCAACTGCATGTCAAAGATTGCAGCACCAGCAAGAACTGTTGAATTTTCCCCGCCATCAGCTGAAGCCTCTATATGCTTCAGCGGAAGGAGAAGCAGAAAAAGGCCATCCAAGGCTACACTGCAGCCTATGAAATAGGGAGAGGAGCGGGAATGCACCTTAGTCAAGCGCAGTGGAGAACCATTTCCGTGTTGTGCAAGGTTCTCAAACCCTTTGAACTTGCCACATGTGAAATTAGTTCAGACACTGCCAGCTTGAGTCAGGTCATTCCCCTAATCAGAATTTTGCAAAAACAGCTGTATAAAGTGAAGGAGGAGCTGAAATGGAGTGATTCCGCTAAGTATGTTGGACTTGTAGATCAAGCCCTTCATTCGCTTCGACAGGATCCAAAAGTCGTCAATCTGTTGAAATCAGATCACTATATTTTGGCGGCCATACTTGATCCTAGGTTTAAGTCATACCTTGTTTTTTTTTCGACGGACATAAATCTGAAAAGATGCAAAGAGCTGGTGGTGAAAAAATTGTCAGCTCAAGCAGAACTTGACACGGCAGCAACTCCTCCTTCATTTTCTACAGCTGCCAGGAAAAAACTAAATTTTTCTAAGAGATCCACTGCTGGTGGTTATGCAGATCAGTCAGCAAAACCTTATCACATCTGGTTGGGTCTGAAAGGACTGGCTACAATGAGTGACATGTCTACCGTGACTTTGTCTGATACGGTCACCATTCGGAGATTGGTGGATGACTATTTTAGGGATAGCATCCAAATAGGCATGTCAGACAGTCCGTTTCACTACCGGCAGGAAAAAGAGGCAATTTGGAGTTCCTTACACAAACTTGCTTTGCTGTACTTAATTTTCCCACCCTTCAGTGTGTACTCTGAAAGAGTTTTCAACGCAGTTGGAAACCTTGTCAGTGATCGTCGTAGGAGGTTACTTCCCCAAAATGTTGAAAAGATGATGTTCATCAAAATGAATTACAAATTCAATGAGGAAGACCTTTACCAGCACTTCGTCCAAAAAGTACAGAAGAGTCTGTAATGGTGGATTCCAGCGGGGACGAATTAATATTGTGTGAAGAAGAGGAGGATGCACACACTGATGGGGATGACGATGATGACATCTAATCTAATATATTGTAAAGCCTGTTTGTGTATGGGATCATTGCCACCAATGTCCACTGCGCATTGGCAGCTTGTTTTGTGGGGGGTCCAAACAAACCAATAATTTCAGCCACAAGTGGTAGTCCCTGTCGCTGAAGTGATTGGTTTGTTAAACTGTGATTGTCCTGTTTCATATATATAACATAAGGGTGGGTTAGAGAGCCCAAGGACAATTCCATCTTGCACCTTTTTCTTTTCCATTATGTGCTGTTTGGGGCATTGCTGCCTGACATTTTTAATGTTATGGTATATGAACGTCCAGAAATTGTAATGGCCACAGACACCATCTCCTGCATGCCCCTTTCATTTCATTTCAGAAAAGTCTGAACCAACTGCTGCTTGTTGTGTCAAGGGATCTCTGCCCTCAAGGCTGCAACATGGCCCAAAGTTCGCATCCTGCTTCATGGATAAAGTGAAGGCCACTTGTCGTCACTTCTCACCAGCCCTCAAGGCTGTAATGGCTGTGACTATGCAAGAGTTCCAGCCCTCAAGGCTGTTGCAGGACTGGTTCCTTCCTAATAATAGCTCTGTATTCCACTACTACTCAGCCCAGAGGCTACATCAACAATTAACCATCAACTATCAATTCTTCAGCCAGTGGCTGCACCAATTATCAAGTATCAACTCTTCTTACTTCAGCCAGTGGCTACACCAATTATCAAGTATCAACTCTTCTTACTTCAGCCAGTGTCTGCGCCAACTATCAATTGTTCAGCCAGTGGCTGCACCACTTATCAATTATCAACTCTTCTTACTTCAGCCAGTGTCTGCGCCACTTATCAGGTATCAACTCTTCTTACTTCGGCCAGTGTCTGTGCCAATTATCAAGTATCAACTCTTCTTATTTCAGCCAGTGTCTGTGCCAACTATCAATTCTTCTGCTAGTGGCTGCACCAATTATCAAGTATCAACTCTTCTTACTTCAGCAAGTGGCTGCGCCAACTATCAACTATCAATTCTTCAATCCTCAAGGTACCCCAACCATCATCTTTGCACAGTCCTTAACTCTATTTATCAATCAGTTTTGAGTCAGCTATCTGGATGCAACCTTTGGCCCTTAACTAGATGAAAAAATCAATATTGTGAGCTGTAAGGAGGTCAAAATTGATTGGAAATGAGTGGAAATTAATGTTATTGTGGTTAATAATGCTTTATGAACAAAAACTGACCCATTTTATGTGATTTTAGCTGTTTTTATGATTCTTTAAGAAAAAAAATCCAGATTCAAAACCAAAACCGAAAAACAAAACAGGGAGGTGAGGTTTTGCAAAACCAATCCAGATCCAAAATCAGGGGAGATCCACATCCAAAACCAAAACCCGGGGTCAGCGCACATCTTTAGTATAAACAATAGAGCTCCACTCTGCAGGCGTCTGTGCAGTCTATATTCTCATTCTAGTGACTAGTATAAACAATAGAGCTCCATTCTGCAGGCTTCTGTGCACTGTATAGTCTCATTGGGTTGGGTATGGGATGCCAGCACTCAGGATGCCGGCTTTCAGAATCCCGACACCGGCATCCTGACAGGGTTAGCATACTGACACCTGTCTGTATGTATCCTAAACCTACCCTTAAACCTAATCCGCCCTCCCTGCACCCTAACCCTAACCTCTCCCCCTAGTGCCTAAACCTAACCCTATCCCTAACCCTCCCCCTAACACCAATACTTACTGTCGGGATGCCAAGATTCTGACAGTTGTCGGGATTTCGGCGCCGGAATTCTTAGCGCCAGTATCCCAACTGTCGGTACATCCTGTTTCATTCTAGTGACTAGTATAGACAATAGAGCTCCATTTTGCAGGCTTTTGCGCACTGTAGAGCCTCATTCTGGTGAAAAACATGTGTCTATGTGCAGTTCAAAACTGGGTGCACAAAGACATCACTGAACAAAAGAGGATACAATAAATTTTCACTCTTGTTTTATGAGTGCAATAAATTCAGTTATTGTTTCCTTATAGGGGTCTTTGGGGTCTATTTACTAAGCCTTGGATGGAGATAAAATCGACAGAGATAAGGAAGCAGCCAATAAGCTCTTAACTGCCATGTCACAGGCTGTGTTTGAAAAATGACAGTTAGGAGCTGGTTGGCTGGTACTTTTTTGTTGATTTTATCTCCATCTAAGGCTTAGTAAATAGACCCCTTTGTCAGCAAAGTCCCATTCTCCACTCGGCTAAGACTTTGAACCCCAAGACATTTGTCATTCCCCAGTATCATGACAGTCCATCACATGGTTAGTGCACATATCTCACCTACAGCAAAATATCACTTGTGCACACAGCATGCTTGCCGACTTAGAAATTATCCTCTCCGGGAGAAGCCTGGGGAGGAGAAGCAGGTGGGCAGAGTTGGGACGTCAACTCGCGTCATTAAGCCCTGCCCCATCATGGGAATTCGCCGTGAACGCCGTATATTTAAATAGGGGCGGGGCTAAATGACTATATTCTCTATGAGAATTGTGTCATTAGGTCCTGCCCCTAATGCACGGACCCACTGATCCCCGGTAATGTCCTCCCCATTCTGCCCACTTCACTAGGAAGTGAGCAGAATGTGGGAGAAGTGCCTACCCTTCCAGGGGTGCGTGGGGTTACCCGAAAAATCGGGAGCCTCCCGCAACTTCCGGGAGGGTAGGGAAGTATGGCACACAGGGCCTGATTCAGCAGCGATCGCAACTGCAATCACGCACGCAATTGGCCGATTGTTGCATTCTGCGCATGCGTATGCACTGCAGTGTGCGTAGACTGCACTGCGATCTGGACTGCGTTCATAGTGACTATGCAGACCCATCGCAGAGTGATTGACAGGAAGTACCGCTTGGGGCTGGTGACGGGGGGGGGGGTCAGGGAAATGCAGGCGTGCCAGTGCATATAAACGCCGGTGCAGGGGTGTGCATAAATTAGCCCCTGCGATGCAATACGCAGCTTAGTCTTTCAGTGCCTGCGATGAGGTTAGCAATTCCTGAGTAAGGTCAGACCTTGTGCAAGTGTGTATGAAGCTGCGATGGTACTCCATGTTACCAATGGTTTCGCAGTCTTACTAAGTATTATGGATGTGTGTAAGGTAAAGAGGGCATCCTTATGTTAGGCTGCATATGGCATTGCTATTACTTTCATTAGCATATCTTCGCAATAAGATTGCATGCGTAATTGCTATTGCGATCACAGTTGCGATCCGTACTGAATCAGGCCAATAATACAGTACAGTATGTGGTAATGACATGATATAAAATAGGTGCTTAGTAATATCATGATTTTGGTAACTACCACTAATGAAGAATAATATAAATGCATAACCGCTCAAATTGTTGTTGACCAAAAAGGAAGCTTGTTAGTTAAAGGGTGTGGTCTGTAAGTTGGGGCGTGTTGTTTAGCTGATTCCCCGAATGAGGGGGCTGCCCCTGTTTTTCCCACACTCCAGGAGTCAGCGCCCTGTGGTATGATGGGAGATTATAACACTATTTATATAAATTGAACGTGATTTTATTGTTTCATGCAGATCTCAACTGAGGCAGTTGAAAATATAAGAACAGTGGTATCACTGACAAGAGAAGAGGCATTCTACAGGAGATATAATGAAAGCTTATCAGGCCCTTACAGGTAAGTCTTATGTTAAATAATAAATTTTGTAATTACAGCTGTATGAAATATTGGATAAGGTGTAGAGCCTATCACATGTATACTGTTACACCAGCCATTTTGTTAGCTGAAGCAATACCTACGAGAATGCAGCTTTATTGATACAATAGCAACCAGTGGCCTCGTATACTGTAGACTCTCAGTGGTGTCACTAGTAGCTACTGGATAAGTTGGGTATTGGTGATGGGTACATGTAGATGCTTTCTCATCTTCTGACTTGTATTTGCAGGGGCCCAAGGGGGGGGAAGTATTTTGTAAGCCATGCCCCTATTAGTATGTGACTATGGAATTGGTATGTAATGTCCGCGGCTGAATAGCTGCTGGGTCATATACCGATAACAAAAGACCGAAGGAACCAAATCCCGACCGGGGCAGGTAAGTACACTAACCCTCCCCTCTCCCTACCCTAACCCTCCCTTAGTGGTGCCTAACTACTAAGTACTAAGTACTCCCCTCCTAGTGCCTAGCTCTAACCTCCCCATCCCCGCACCCTAAACCTAACGCTCCCCTACTGATGCCTAACCCTAACCCCCCCATTTCCATACCCTAACCCTCCCAGGGGGGTGCCTATCCCTAAGTCCTCATGGGGTCCCCTAAAGTCTAGCCCCCCGTACCCCCCACGGCTACAACCTAAGACACCCAGCTTACCTTCATTCGGTATGCCGGGTGTCGGGATTTTGTAATGGGGCTAATGATAGGCATCGGGATTTGGATGCCTATCTTTAGTCCCATGTAGGGCTTGCAGTGTTGGGATATCGGAGGGTGGGATAACACCCACCGGTAACCTGACTGCATCCCTGTGACTACACCCCATCTTGCATTGTTCTGCCGCTTAGCAGTAGCATTAAATCTCCAAATATAAAGATTGTCTATGCCCTGTAAAAGAACCAGGAAATTGATCTTTTCATGGTGGCCCAGGGTATTTGCCAGCTTTATCTAATATTTCAAACTAAAATATGGTTCCAATATGTAAGTGGTTCTGTATTAAGTAAAAATATAGATCCTGATTCCGATGTGGACGGTATTGTACAGCCTCAGGGAAGCCCCAGGGAAGCTGCTGTGCAATACTGTCCAACTAATATGCTAAAGCAGCAGGAGGTGTCTGTAGGAAATAGAGGCCTCCTGTGTGCATCTGCGATTTGAGATGGTCGTCACCCTTGGCCAGTCTGCATAAGCCGAAGCTTACTCAGCCTGGCCATTGGTACCCCTCTGCCAGGTCCAGGAAGGCTACATCCCACAACGCAGACCCTGGACTTGGCACACCTACAAAAAAGGGCGACGCGCCCCCATTTTGTGCAAAGGTTCTGGTCACCACCCCTCAAATGCTGCAGCATGTTAATTATTCTCCGGCTAAGGGGGGACTGTGAGCAATCAACCCGTTCTGCATGTGCAGACCCACAACAATCGGTTATCTGCGTAGACCTTCTCTTGATCAGTCCCAAAATAAAGACTATTATATTGGGAGAATTTCTCACCTAAAACATATGAAATATGTACACTTGTAAATGATATAATATGCTTATAAGAAACATCCAAATTGCATGACTGACTTATGACAAGATTTTTGTTCTCTACATTAGGGACATGCCCCCGTTTTGTACAAAGGTCCTGGTCGCCACCCCCCAAATGCTGCAGCATGTCAATCATTCTCCGGCTAAGGGGGGACTGTGAGCAATCACGTAGGACCCATTCTGTGCATGCGCAGACCCTTAACAATCGGCTATGTGCGTAGACCTTCTCTTGATCAGTCCCATAATAAGGACTATTATATTGGGAGAATTTCTCACCTAAAACATGTAACATATGTACACGTGTAAATGATACACAGATGATATGCTTATAAGAAACATCCAAATTGCATGGCTGACTTCTGACAAGATTTTTGTTGTTGTTACTCTACATTAGGGACTCTTTGGCTAAAGCTCCAATCTATGGCATTACTTATTCCATTTCCCAGTCAATGAACTTCTTTGTGAACGCAGCTGTATTTCGGTTTGGAGCCTGGCTAATTGCACACTGCCACACACAATTCGAGAACGTGTTCATGTAAGTACGGAACTCCTATAAAACAAAGAACACTGTTGGTGGCACTTGATTTCAGGTGGCTCTGCATTATAGGATATATAATTTAGCTATAGCTGGAGTGGGTGGAAATGATTGCACTATCTTTGGAGAACACAGAGTACTGTATTTATCAATAAATATGAGTCTATTATATGTAGTGGGGCCATTTCTGTAAATATCGTGAACAGCACTGATTTAAATCCAGGGTGGATAAATCACAGGACTCAGATAGCCAATGTGCCTGTCAGATTATTACTGGCACTTAGAGCCATCTACTGTACACTTCAGTAGATGTACAGCTTCCATAGTTTCTGAAATTATCCTATGGACTCTTAGATTTGACTAGTCCCTGTTTTAAAGTATACTGTACCAGTCCCTATATGCCTCATATAGTATTGATAGATTGCATTGTCATGGATTTCTTCACTGTGTGTAACCCATAAACAGTTTATTGTTATACAAATATATTATTATTTAAGTTATTCATAGAAGTGATATACATACGCATAATATAATTGGCTTATTTTCTTTGTATTTTATGGCTGAGTTCCCAATCAAACTGAGCACAATACAGTATACAGTACGCTAGATCATAGTAACTCAGGAGCAGAAATAGTCACATTTATATTATACAGTGACAATCTAGATGAATGCCTTTTAATGTCAATAGTAATTATACGGTAATTTTATAGTTTATCTGCAATCATTATTTTATGTTTTCCTATAGAGTTTTCTCTGCAATTATTTTTGCCGCTATGAATGTGGGACGGTCCACATCTCTTGCACCTGACTTTGGAAAAGCCACAGTATCAGCCCAGCGCATTATGAAGCTTCTGGACAGGCAGCCAGCGATAGACAGTTACAGTGAGGATGGAGAGAAACTGGTAAGACAACTTACCAGTAACATGTCATGTTCTTTATATTTCCAGGGGCGCCGAGAGGGGGGGGGAGCGGGTACTAATTGCCCGGGCCCGGGCTTGCTGCGGAGGTCCGGGTCCGGCACCACTCCCTTCCCCCCTCTTCCATCACAGCAGCCCAGCACACAACAGCGCACTGGGAGACTGCTCGCGGCTGCTAAGAAGCAGCCACAGCAATCTCCTATGCCTGTGGGGGGAGAGATCAAGCTGATTGCGCCCCCCACTGGTTATGCACCAGGCTGTGGGCCACAAGTGGCGCTGAAAAGCTGTGTTTTTTTGTAACCTAAGAGGGCGTGGTCACACATCCCGCAATTAGGCCACACCCCCTTTCACCTGGGCCCGGCGCTGCTCTTGGCAGTCCTGTATATTTCCAAATAGTCTTAATGTTCTTGTTGCATTCATTACTTTGTATTGTGTTCTCATGTCCATGACCACTGATTTGGTTATTGTTTTGTGTGTTAATTATTTAAAACTAAATGAAGATTTGTCTTTTTTTTTAAAATGTGGTAACATTATACAAATAGCATACAGTCAAATTGTACAACGATTACATTATTAATATGCCATTCTCAGTCACTCCCGTTTTTATATCATTCTATCCCTATTTTTGATTCTAAAACTCATTGTTATACCTTACTTGAAGTGGTAAAATGCTCAATAAGTGCACAAAGCTTTGCAGGTTCTGCTGTATCACCTCCGTCCCTAGTTTAGCTTATACCCTTTCTTTCTTCTTCCTCCATAGGGGACACAGGCTTTACACTGGGTATACTGTAGGTTGGTGGAAACGAGTCTGGGCACCACACAGTTAACTTTGTTAGAAGCAGCCCAGGCTCCCCCTTCACCCTATATCCCGCCCCCAGCCATAAGCCACTTCAGTGTTTTGTGTTGGTGCCCGCGATGAGGCACACTGTGGAAGCTGTACTAACAGCTTCATAGGTTTTTTTATATTCCCTATTGAGTATTGAGTAAGCAGTGCTAGGCGTCCTGCAGGACACCCGCGCTACTGCTCTATCACCCCAACGCCGGCAGCAAAGGGCTGGTGACGTGCCAGAGTCCTTAGCTGTATGCTCCAGTCTCGGTGGAGATCCAAGTCGCATACGGTGCAGCAGGGGGAAGGTTTGTGTGGCACTCTGTTTAAAGGAAGCCTTGAGATTGCGACTTATCACTGCCGGTATAGGAGACACCAGTGGTGCAGGCAGGGGAGACCCAGGTTGTTTCTGCTTCCTCCCTAGACCACCAGGGCAGCGGGTCGCTAAGGCGCCCATTGCCCTGGGATCTATGCCTGAAGGGGGAGGTATGCTCTCCCCACTGGCTCCTCCCCCACCCCCTGAAGCTTTTCCTCTTAAGAGGAAGTTGTTTCAGGGTCATTGCTCCTCCTCACAGATGCTGGGCAGCCATGTCTTTCATTACCTGCAGTTCAGCTGGTCTTTGGAGAGTACAGGCTCCCGTTTTCCCTGTATTCCTCACCGTCTCTGGTCAGGTTATACATATTGCTCCTGCTTTCCCTGTTGGGGCTGGTTTGTTGAGCGTTTAGTGCCTTATATTATCTATATTGCATTGAATGTTCTGTATGTTTGAATGTATTTTGCATAAGTCAGTGTCTGCATTGTCCCACTTATTTGTTTATCTGTGGTGCATTTACATTCTCTGCTCTATCATGTTTTTGTGTGTGTGGGGTTCTCCTTGGATTCTGTGCTATGTCTTCCAGGCAGAGACGGATTTAGGCCCCTAGGCACAGAGCTAGTTTGCCCACCCCCCTTCTCCCACCGCACCTACTCCACCTTAGGGGTCCATCTACTGTTTGGGACAGTATAAAGATTTTATATATATATATATATATATATACATACACACATGGGTTGGGTACAGGATGCCGGCGCTCAAGAACCTGGCGGTAAGAAGCCCGATGCTGGCATCCCAACAGGGTTAGGATACCAACACTGGTCGGTATCTTAACCCTCCCCCACTCCCTACCCCTAACCCTCCCTCCCTCCCTGGTGCCTAAACCAAACCTCCCCTTAGTGCCTAATCTTAAATATATATATATATATATATATATATATATTAGGGGTGTGCACCGGCCACTTTTCGTGTTTTGTGTTTTGGTTTTGGATCTGGATCTTTCTTCGTGTTTTGGATCTGGATTGGTTTTGCCAAAACCACCCTTCCGTGTTTTGGGTTCTGGGTTTTGTGTTTTGGATCTGTATTTTTTTGAAAAAAAGCATAAAAACAGCTAAAATCACAGAATTTGTAGGTTTTTCTGCTCCTATGCTATTATTAACCTCAATAACCTTAATTTCCACTCATTTCCAGTCTATTCTGAACACCTCACACCTCACAATAGTGTTTTTATGTCCAAAAGGTTGCACCGAGGTAGCTGGATGACTATGCTAAGCGACACGAGTGGGCGGCACAAACACGTGACCCATCTAGGAGTGACACTGCAGTGGCAGACAGGATGGCAGTTAGAAAAACTAGGCCCCAAACTGTACATAATGCAAAGAAAAAAAGAGGTGCAAGATGGAATTGTCCTTGGGCCCTCCCACCCACCCTTATGTTGTATAAACAGGACATGCACACTTTAACAAATCAATCATTTCAGCGCCAGGGTCTGCCACACAACTGTGGCTGAAATGATTGGTTCGTTTGGGCCCCCACAAAACAAGCTGGCAATTAATGTGTCCCTGCACAAACTGGCTCTACAGAGGCAAGATGTCATCCTCATCCTCCTCATCCACCGATTCCTCACCCTCTTCAGTGTGTACATCCTCATCCTCACAAAGTATTAACTCGTCCCCACTTGAATCCACCACCACAGGTCCCTCTGTACGTTCTGGAGGCTGGTCTCCCTGGAAGAGCTGATAATTCATTTTGATGAACATCATCTTCTCCACATTCTGTGGAAGCAACCTCCTACGCCTTTCGCTGACAAGGTTCCCGGCTGCACTAAACACTCTTTCGGAGTACACACTGGAGGGGGGGCAACTCAGGTAAAATAGAGCCAGTTTGTACAGGGGCCTCCAAATTGCCTCTTTTTCCTGCCAGTACAGGTATGGACTGTCTGACATGCCTACTTGGATGCTGTCACCGATGTAATCCTCCACCATTCTGTCAATGGTGACAGTATCATATGCAGTGACAGTAGACATGTCAGAAATTGTTGCCAGGTCCTTCAGTCCGGACCAGATGTCCAAACTTGGTCCTGCCTGCCCTGCATCACCGCCAGCGGGTTGCTTAGGATACCTAAGTTTTTTCCTGGCAGCCCCAGTTGCGGGAGAAAATGAAGAAGGAGCCGTTGACGTGTCACGTTCCGCTTCAGCTGACAGTGCGTTCACCAGCAGGTCTTTGCACCTCTGCAGGCTTGTGTCGGCCGGAAAGAGAGACACCACATAGGCTTTAAACCTAGGATCGAGCACGGTGGCCAAAATGTAGTGGTCTGATTTCAACAGATTGACCACCCTGGAATCCTGGCAAAGCGAATGAAGGGCTTCATCCACAAGTCCCACATGCCGAGCGGAATCGCTCCGTCTTAGCTCCTCCTTCACTTTCTCCAGCTGCTTCTGCAAAAGCCTGATGAGGGGAATGACCTGACTCAAGCTGGCAGTGTCTGAACTGACTTCACGTGTGGCAAGTTCGAAGGGCTGAAGAACCTTGCACAACACGGAAATCATTCTCCACTGCGCTTGAGTCAGGTGCATACCCCCTCCTTTGCCTATGTCATAGGTGGATGTATAGGCTTGTATGGCCTTTTGCTGCTCCTCCATCCTCTGAAGCATATAGAGGGTTGAGTTCCACCGCGTCACAACCTCTTGCTTCAGGTGATGGCGGGGCAGGTTCAAGAGTGTTTGCTGGCGCTCCAGTCTTCGGCACGCAGTCGCTGAATGGCGAAAGTGGCCAGAAATTTTTCGGGCCACCCAAAGCGTCTCCTGCACGCCCCTGTCGCTTTTCA
The DNA here is from genome assembly GCA_031769625.1 of Taudactylus pleione. Classification (NCBI taxonomy): domain Eukaryota; kingdom Metazoa; phylum Chordata; class Amphibia; order Anura; family Myobatrachidae; genus Taudactylus; species Taudactylus pleione. Next base: position 49,339,485 of record JAUIMM010000015.1, read on the forward strand.
GAAAATTCTGCACCACCAAGTTTATTGTGTGAGCAAAACATGGGACGTGCTGGAATTTGCCCAGATGTAATGCCCGCACAATATTGGTGGCGTTGTCAGATATCACAAATCCCCAGGAGAGTCTAAGTGGGGTAAGCCACTGGGCGATGATTTCCCTCAGTTTCTCTAAGAGGTTGTCGGCGGTGTGCCTCTTACTGAAACCGGTGATACACAGCGTAGCCTGCCTTGTAACGAGCTGGCGTTTCTGAGATGCTGCTACTGGTGACGCTGCTGCTGTTGCTGCGTAAGGTGATACATCTACCCAGTGGGCTGTCACAGTCATATAGTCCTTAGTCTGCCCTGTTCCACTTGTCCACATGTCCGTGGTTAAGTGGACATTGTGTACAACGGCATTTTTCAGGACACTGAGGACACTTTTTCTGACGTTTCTGTACAGTCTCGGTATCGCCTGCCTAGTGAAGTGGAATCTAGACGGGATTTGGAACCGGGGACACACTACCTCCATCAATTGTCTAAATCCCACTGCACTAATGGCGGATACCGGACGCACGTCTAACACCAACATAGCAGTCAAGGCCTCAGTTATACGTTTTGCTTCAGGATGACTGCTGTCGTACTTCATCCTCCTCGCTAAGGACTGTTGGAGGGTCAATTGTTTAGTAAAAGTAGTGGTGTTCCTACTTCCTCTCTGGGATGATGAACGACTCCCAGCAGCAGCAGCAACAGCAGCAGCGGCAGCAGTAGGCGTAGCAATGCAGGATCCTCCGGAGGAATCCCGGATAGGAGAGTCAGTCATGCCAGTGATATGGCCTGCAGGACTACTTCCGATCCTGACTAAGGAGGAAATTGACGAGGAGGGAGTTGACGGTGTGGTTTGCAGGCGCTTGGATACAACAGGACAACGGGATTTAGGTGTCCCTGGACTGCTTACGGTCTGAGCCAAAGTTTCTGAACTTGACAGTAACTTTTTATGAACGCGCTGCAGGTGCCGTATAAGGGAGGATGTTCCTAGGTGGTTGACGTCCCTACCCCTACTTATTTCACCTTTACATATGGTACATATGGCAAGACAGTTGTTGTCCGGATTTGGATAGAAATATTGCCAGACCAAAGAGGTGGAATGTTTGGTCTTCTGCCCAGGCATGACCGTGATGGGCTTTTTCATCCCACGGACAACAACTGTCTCCCCCGGAGCCTGATTTAAACAAACCACATCACCATCAGAATCCTCCTCGCCAACTTCCTCCTCAGCGCCAGCTACACCAGTATCCTCATCCTGTTGTACTTCAACAGTGACATCTTCAATTTGCATATCAGCAAGTGGACTGTGGGTGCTCCTTTCAGCACTTGCAGGGGGCGTGCAAATGGTGGAAAGAGCCACCTCTTCCCGTCCAGTGCTGGGAAGGTCAGGCATCGCAACCACCACCACACTTGGACTCTCCTTGGGGATTTGTGATATCTTCTTAGAAAGCACAGTTCTTCGCTGTGCTTTTGCCAGCTTAACTCTTTTGATTTTTTTAGTGGGAGGAGTGCTTCCATCGTCATGTGAAGCTGAACCACTAGTCATGAACATACTAGGGATCGACCTTAGCCGTTCCTTGCCACTCCGTGTCGTAAATGGCATATTGGCAAGTTTACGTTTCTCTTCAGCTGATTTAAATGTCTTTTTCAAGGTCATTTTCCTGAACTTTGCCATTTGGGATTGTATGTGCCCTCTACTATGACATTGGGCATCGGCCTTGGCAGACGACGTTGATGGCATGTTATCGTCTATGTCATGACTAGTGGCAGCAGCTTCAGCACTAGGAGGAAGTGGTTCTTGATCTTTCTCTATTTTATTTTTATCGGAGAAAGTTTGGTCCTCCATTTATGTTATATCGATTTGATATATACGTGCGGCTAAACACAGAAAATAATTTTTTTTTTGGTTTGGACTGGAGTGTACTTTGTGGGTTACAGCACCCTTTGACGGTCAAGCCAGCCGGCCCTTTACTTATGACACAGGCGCACTCTTGGCACTACTTTGTTGATGCACGTGCGGCTACTGCGCACACAATTCACAAACACAGAAAATAATTTTTTTTTGGTTTGGACCGGAGTGTACTTTGGGGGTTACAGCACCCTTTAACGGTCAAGCCAGCCGGCCCTTTACTTATGACACAGGCGCACGCTTGGCACTACTTTGTTGATGCACGTGCGGCTACTGCGCACACAATTCACAAACACAGAAAATAATTTTTTTTTGGTTTGGACTGGAGTGTACTTTCGGGGGTTACAGCACCCTTTAACGGTCAAGCCAGCCGGCCCTTTACTTATGACACAGGCGCACGCTTGGCACTACTTTGTTGATGCACGTGCGGCTACTGCGCACACAATTCACAAACACAGAAAATATATTATTTTTTTAGCACTTGGGGGAAGCACCCCTGATGGACAGAGCACCCCCTGGACAACACTACAGCACCCCTTTAGGACTGGGACACTGCACAGGACTTTGGAGTGGACACAGCCCCTATGGAGAACTGACTGCACAACACAGTCCAGCCAGCCCCTATGGACTTTGAAGTAGTGGACACAGCCCCTATTAACAACAGCAGCACAGCACAACACAGCCAGCCCCTATGGACTTTGAAGTAGTGGACAACAGCAGCACTACACTACACTACACTACACAGCACTAACTCCCACCCTCCCTCTTCACTGTCCACAGCCGAGTGAGAAAATGGCGCCGACGCGGGTACCTTATATAGGATCCAAAACCCGTGAGACTCGGAAGGCGGGATGATGACGTTTTGCCTCGATGTCAGATCCGAGTCAGGCGGGAAAAGTCGAGCCTGACTCGGATCGGACTCGGATCGGGGGGGCTCGGGGGGGTTCGGATTTCAGAAATCCGAACCCGCTCACCCCTAATATATATATATATATATATTAGGGGTGTGCACCGGCCACTTTTTGTGTTTTGGTTTTGGATCTGGATCTTTCTTCATGTTTTGGATCTGGATTGGTTTTGCCAAAACCACCCTTCCGTGTTTTGGGTTCTGGGTTTTGTGTTTTGGATCTGTATTTTTTTGAAAAAAAGCATAAAAACAGTTTAAATCACAGAATTTGTGGGTTTTTCTGCTCCTATGCAATTATTAACCTCAATAACCTTCATTTCCACTCATTTCCAGTCTATTCTGAACACCTCACACCTCACAATATTGTTTTTATGGCCAAAAGATTGCACCGAGGTAGCTGGATGACTATGCTAAGCGACACGAGTGGGCGGCACAAACACGTGGCCCATCTAGGAGTGACACTGCAGTGGCAGATAGGATGGCAGTTTGAAAAACTAGGCCCCAAACAGTACATACTGCAAAGAAAAAAAAGAGGTGCAAGATGGAATTGTCCTTGGGCCCTTCCACCCACCCTTATGTTGTATAAATAGGACATGCACACTTTAACAAACCAATCATTTCAGTGCTAGTGGTCTGCCACATGACTGTGGCTGAAATGATTGGTTTGTTTGGGCCCCCACAAAACAAGCTGGCAATTAATGTGTCCTTGCACAAACTGGCTCTACGGAGGCAAGATGTCGTCCTCATCCTCCTCATCCACCGATTCCTTGGATAAAACAGGAAAAAGGGATTTAGGTGTCCCTGGACTGCTTACGGTCTTAGCCAAAGTTTCTGAACTTGACAGTAACTTTTTATGGACGCGTTGCAGGTGCCGTATAAGGGAGGATGTTCCTAGGTGGTTAACGTCCCTACCCCTACTTATTTCACCTTTACATATGGTACATATGGCAAGACAGTTGTTGTCCGGATTTGGATAGAAATATTGCCAGACCAAAGGGTTGGAATGTTTGGTCTTCTGCCCAGGCATGACCGTGATGGGCTTTTTCATCCCACGGACAACAACTGTCTCCCCCGGAGCCTGATTTAAACAAACCACATCACCATCAGAATCCTCCTCGCCAACTTCCTCCTCAGCGCCAGCTACACCAGTATCCTCAACCTGTTGTACTTCAACAGTGACATCTTCAATTTGCATATCAGCAAGTGGACTGTGGGTGCTCCTTTCAGCCCTTGCAGGGGGCGTGCAAATGGTGGAAAGAGCCACCTCTTCCCGTCCAGTGCTGGGAAGGTCAGGCATCGCAACCGCCACCACACTTAGACTCTCCTTAGGGATTTGTGATATCTTCTTAGAACGCACAGTTCTTCGCTGTGCTTTTGCCAGCTTAACTCGTTTGATTTTTTTAGTGGGAGGAGGCCTTCCATCGTCATGTGAAGCTGAACCACTAGTCATGAACATAGGGAAAGACCTTAGCTGTTCCTTGCCACTCCGTGTCGTAAATGGCATATTGGCAAGTTTACGTTTCTCTTCAGATGATTTAAATGTTTTTTTCAAGGTCATTTTCCTGAACTTTGGGCTTGATTCAGACCCACTCGCGAGCGGCTGTCCGCTCGCAAGTGGGTCGATGTTATGGACTGAGCATGCGCACGACGGAGGGAGCTCCGTCGTGCGCATGCGCCAGACGCGACGAGCGAAGGAAAGTCCTTCGCTCGTTGTGTCCGATCAAAGGGGGCGTGCTGTCAATGTTGATTGACAGCACGCCCCCTTTGGTGGGCGTGCCGGGGGCGTGCCTCCCTGACGGGGGCGTTCCCACGGGAACGCCTCCCGTCAGAAGCCGGCCCACTGACATCACTAGTGATGTCAGTGGGAGTGATTTTGGCTCTGATAGAGCCAAAATCACTCCGGAGCTTGAGGTTGAAAACCTCAACCGCAGGCTCCGGCTCGCAAATTCGATGGTCGCGATGGTCTCGACCATCGCGACCATCACAATGCACGCTCGTATAGCCTGTGGGTGGTGACCCACAGCTATACGAGCGTCCAGGAGGACGCTCCATGAAAATGGAGCCCGGCCCTCATTCAGAGCGTGCGCTCTGCTCAGAGCGTACGGCTCTGAATGAGGGCCTTTGTCATTTGGGATTGTATGTGCCCTCTACTATGACATTGGGCATCGGCCTTGGCAGACGACGTTGATGGCATGTTATTGTCTATGTCACGACTAGTGGCAGCAGCTTCAGCACTAGGAGGAAGTGGTTCTTGATCTTTCCCTATTTTATTTTTATCGGAGAAAGTTTGGTCCTCCATTTATATTATATTGATATATACGTGCGGCTAAGGCGCACACAAACACAGAAAATAATTTTTTATTTTTGTTGGAGACTAGTGCACTTTGTGGGTTACACCACCCTTTAAGAAATGAGCCAGCCGGCCCTTTACTTATGGGACACAGGCGCACGCTTGGCACTACTTTGTTGATGCACGTGCGGCTACTGCGCACACAATTCACAAACACAGAGAATATTTTTTTATTTTGTTTGGAGTGTACTTTGGGGGTTACAGCACCCTTTAACGGTCAAGCCAGCCGGCCCTTTACTTATGACACACGTGCACGCTTGGCACTACTTTGTTGATGCACGTGCAGCTACTGCGCACACAATTCACAAACACAAAAAATATATTTTTTTATTTTGTTTGGAGTGCCCTTTGGGGGTTACAGCACCCTTTAACGGACAAACCAGCCGGCCTTTTACTTATGGGACACAGGCGCACGCTTGGCGCTGCTCCTTCGTTGATGCACGTACAGCCACAGTGCATACAATTCACAAACAGCAATTTGTTTTTTATTTTGTTTGGACGGCCCTTTGGGGGTTACAGCACCCTTTAGCGGTCAATCCAGCCGGCCCTTTATTTATGGGACACAGGTGCACGCTTGGCACTACTTTGTTGATGCACGTGCGGCTACTGCGTACACAATTCACAAAAACAAAAAAATATATTTTTTTATTTTGTTTGGAGTGCCCTTTGGGGGTTACAGCACCCTTTAAAGGACAAGCCAGCTGGCCTTTTACTTATGGGACACAGGCGCACGCTTGGCGCTGCTCCTTCGTTGATGCACGTGCAGCCACAGTGCACACAATTCACAAACACAGAAATTTTTTTTTATTTTGTTTGGAGTGCCCATTGGGGGTTACAGCACCCTTTAGCGGTCAATCCAGCTGGCCCTTTATTTATGGGACACAGGCGCACGCTTGGCACTACTTTGTTGATGCACGTGCGGCTACTGCGCACACAATTCACAAACACAGAAAATATTTTTTTATTTTGTTTGGAGTGTACTTTGGGGGTTACAGCACCCTTTAACGGACAAGCCAGCCGGCCCTTTACTTATGACACAGGCGCACGCTTGGCACTACTTTGTTGATGCACGTGCGGCTACTGCGCACACAATTCACAAACACAAAAAAATATATTTTTTTATTTTGTTTGGAGTGCCCTTTGGGGGTTACAGCACCCTTTAACGGACAAGCCAGCCGGCCTTTTACTTATGGGACACAGGCGCACGCTTAGCGCTGCTCCTTTGTTGATGCACGTGCAGCCACAGTGCACACAATTCACAAACACAGAAAAAATATTTTCTTTTTTAGCACTTGGGGGGAGCACCCCTGACGGACAGAGCACCCCCTGGACAACACTACAGCACCCCTTTAGGACTGGGACACTGCACAGGACTTTGGAGTGGACACAGCCCCTATGGACAACTGACTGCACAACACAGTCCAGCCAGCCCCTATGGACTTTGAAGTAGTGGACACAGCCCCTATGGACAACAGCAGCACAGCGCAGCACAGCACAACACTACACTGCACTACACTACACTACAACACTACACTACACTACACAGCCCAGCCAGCCCTAACTCCCACCCTCCCTCTTCACTGTACACAGCCGAGTGAGAAAATGGCGCCGACGCGGGTACCTTATATAGGATCCAAAACCCGCGAGACCCGGAAGGCGGGATGATGACGTTTTGCCTCGATTTCAGATCCTAGTCAGGCGGGAAAAAGTCGAGCCTGACTCGGATCGGCCTCGGATCGGGGGGTCTCGGGGGGGTTCGGATTTCAGAAATCCGAACCCGCTCACCCCTAATATATATATATATACTAAACAGGACTCCTCATAGTAGAAGAAGGCGGCACTCATCCGGACTTGTTTTAAAGCAAAAAGTGCATGTTTATTCAGCCGACATTTCTAGGCCTGAATGGCCTTGTCATCAGGGTGTGAAAGAAACAACAATAGTGAGAAATCATACCTTATATAAGATACCTAAGAAGGTAACAAGTGCTTGTGCTGTCTCGCGTCTCCGTCAGCCGGGCGCCGCAGGATGATGATGTCATCAAGCAGGAAGCATCACCCGAGCGTCCTGGGATGGTAACTAAGGACGCTGTCGGGTAGCCGCTATCTGGCTGTTCTGTAGCAATGTTCCCCGGCACCATGGCTGAGGGAAAAAGAAGTGCAAAACAAGTTAAATAACAACATATAAAATAGTGTACAGGGCACAAACTCGCCAAATATATTAAAAATTTACTAAATCACATATATATAAAATCTCCAAACACAGAAGCATAGGTAGGACCTACTAAATAGTATAAGGATCATTTAAAGGAGTAAACAACTACCATGTCTATGGAGACCTAATTTGCCTAAAGTCAGTCTGTTAAATAAAAGACGAATTGTGTCCACAGACGTGATCACAGATATCGCATCCAGGATCTCTGGATAATATAACTTGATGTAAATAACTTAAAGCAATTATAAACACATTATTGCAATTCATACAAAAGCAGACCAAGTGATCTTATCATTTAGTCCCCTCGGTTAGATGGTATCGAGGATGGAAATCCATTTGAATTCCATCTGAAGTAGTTTGTTTGTCCGATTTCCTCCAAGTATGAGGTGGGGTACATGGTCGATAATTTTATATCGGAGGCTTGAAAGTTGATGGTTTGCAGTTTTGAAATGACGTGCCACGGACTGGTCAGATTCTCTTCCCTGAAGTGCTAATTTGATCGAGGAACGGTGTGCCGCCATGCGTTCCTTGAACATCCTAGTTGTTTGTCCGACATAGCTTAAGCCACAAGGGCACGTCAGCAGATAAATAACGTATATGGAGATGCATGTCAAGATATCATTGATCTTATATCTCTTGCCTGTACGAGGATGGTTGAAATAGGAGCCTGGTTCTAGGTAGCCACATGTTACACAAGAAGCACAACTGTAGCATCCTGGTTTTTTTTATATGAAGTGCCTGTCTGTTGTTGGAGCATAGGGGTTATATCTGTCTTCATTAGAATTTCTGCCCAGCTTTTGAAACTACTGGACTAGCTAGTGTGAATTCTTTTGTTGTATGTTTCCTTTGTTTTTGGAAGTTAGAAGTTGTTCCCTTGATATTTGTAATACCTCATGTTTCTGCTGTAGAAGTATTTGTTTTTTGTATCCACGTTGTATGAATTTGTCCACAATAGAATCCAGTGCTTTGTCTACCTCGTCAGCTGTATTCGTATTGCAGGCAGCTCTCATCATTTGGGATTTTGCCAACCTTTTTTCAGGGCGGGGGGGTGGAAGCTGTTGGATGCCAGAAGCGTGTTCCGATCTGTATCTTTAGAGAACACGGAAGTGTATATTGTTCCTTCCCTCAGGGTAACTTGAACATCTAAGAAGTGTATTTCATTGTGACTGCATTTGGTTGTGAATTTGATTTAATATATGTTGTTTGATGTTGGGGTCCGAAAAAAATTACTTATACTCTTGCTCAAACATATAGATGTTTGCGAAACCTGGAGCTACTTTAGAGCCCATGGCACATGCGGTTTGCTGCCTGTAAAATGTCCCATTATAATAAAATAAGTTATGAGTTAAGGTCAGACTCAATAATTGTATGAAGGCTTCCCTATCACACTCATTAAACAAATTAGACACCAGAAAGCGCTCCACTGTTCTAAGGCCCTCTTGTTGAGGAATGACTGTGTACAGGCTCTTAATAATTAAAGTGCATAGGAGTGCATTGTGCGGAATGTTGTTCAGATCTTTAAGCTTAATTAGTACGGATGTAGTGTCCTTTAAAAAGGTTTCTTGTTTCATCACATATGGTTGTATTAAAAAGTCTATAAATTGGGAGACGGGTTGGAATAAAGAGCCACGGGCAGATATAATGGGCCTGCCCGGTGGCTTCTTTGGATCTTTATGTTCTTTGGGTACCGTATAGATTAGTGGGACCTTCGTATGATCTGTTCGTAATACCTTAGATATTTTGGCATCTATTTGACTATTTAATGCCAATGTATTTAATGTGTCATCCAATTCTCTCTTATATATTTCCGTGGGGGCTCCTTTTAACTTTTCATATGTGGCAAGATCTAACAATTGATGGTCCAATTCTGCTTTATAGTCCGTCAAGTCCTGTACCACTACCCCCCTGCCTTTATCGGCAGGGCGGATAATGATATTGGTTCGTTTAGATCCCAATTGATGAGAGCTGTCTGCATCATGAATACACCTGACGAGGTAGACAAAGCACCGGATTCTATTGTGGACAAATTCATACAACGTGGATACAAAAAACAAATACTTCTACAGCAGCAACATGAGATATTACAAATACCAAGGGAACAAATTCTAACTTCCAAAAACAAAGGAAACATACAACAAAAGATTCCATTTGTTACAGAATTCACACTAGCTAGTCCAGTAGTTTCAAAAGCTGCTAAGGCTCTATGGCCCATCATCCGTACGGACAAAGAACTGCCAATACTCCATGACAAATCGCCCCTTATAAGCTACAAACGGGGCAGAAATTTAAAGAACATTCTAATGAAGACAGATATAACCCCTATGCTCCAACAACAGACAGGCACTTCATATAAAAAACCAGGATGCTACAGATGTGCTTCTTGTGTAACATGTGGCTACCTAGAACCGGGCTCCTATTTCAACCATCCTCGTACAGGCAAGAGATATAAGAACAATTATGTCTTGACATGCACCTCCAGATACGTTATTTATCTGCTGACGTGCCCTTGTGGCTTAAGCTATGTCGGATAGACAACTAGGATGTTCAAAAACCGCATGAAGACACACCGTTCCTTGATCAAATTAGCACTTTAGGGAAGAGAATCTGACCAGCCAGGAACCTGCTTAGATTTCCTCACTGTCACAGGTAATGCTACAAGAAGTGGATAGACTCTCAGCTCCTGTGGTAGCGCACGCTCTGGCTGGGCCTTCAGGTGTGGCCCAGGGTTCTAATGTGATGCTGTCCCAGTTGCTGCCTGCTGCTATTGAACCTACTTGAATGCATTCCTTTTACACCGTCAGTTCAGGGATTAGCACAGGTTGGAGTCCTTTAAACAGATGCTGGATAGGGAGTGCCCTATTAAGCATAGGCATATTAAGAGAGACAGCTTAACACCATTGTCTGACATTGAATCTGACTCCTATGTTCCTTAGGGTGTAGTAGGTATTACCACCGGCCGCATGGCCGGCAGTTCAAATCCCAACAGTGGAAGCCCGGCAGAGGTGAAGATCCGATCGCTAATAAGGCAAGTATACTAACCCTATTTTCCCCCCTAACCTTAACCCTCCCTTAGGGGTACCTAACCCTAACCTCCCCTCTAAGTGCCTAAACCTAACTCCCCCATCCCTGCAGCCTAAACCTAAGTCTCCCCGGGGGGTGCCTATACCTAAACCCCCCTTCCCCTAGCCTAAACCTAACCCTCCCTGGCGAATACCTAACCATAAGTCCCCCTGGGAGCCCTAAAATGTAACCCTCCCCCCCGTGGCTGTCCGTGCCCGGCTTACCTTTGTTTGGTATGTCGGGCGTCAGTCCCCTGGTGTAGGTCTAATGACAGCCGTCGAGATTTCGACGCCTGTCATTAGTACCTTGCCAGGATTAGACAGTCAGGAAGCCAGCAGTCGGCATTTAGACCGTCGGCATCCTGAATACATCCCATTCCTTCCGATCTGGAGGAAGATCTATCGGTGGTTTCTGATGGGGAGTCTTTGTCTATCCTAGAGGATTCCCAGCCTCAGGTGGATGTGGTTTCCTTGATTAGAGCAGTTAAATCTGTTTTACTAATCAAGGATGCGGAACCAGCACCTATATCCAATGCTCAAGTATTTAAACGGCAAAGGAAGGCAGTGTCAGAATTTCCTTCATCAGCGCAGCTTTAGGATCTTTTGGCGGAAGCTTGGTCTCACCCTAAAAGGCATTTCCCAATTTCTAAGCATAGTAATACTTGGCTGCCGATCAGACTTGATGGGAATCTCCTCCCCCGGTTGATGCGCATGTTGCCCACTTGGTTAAGAATACTACTCTTCCTCTTCCTAATTCAGCATCACTTAAGGATCCGACAGATAGGAAGTTAGAGAATTATCTCAAGTCTATTAATCCAATACGGGCGCTGTAGCTCGCCCAGCCCTTGCTTCTGCCTGGGTTGCTAAGGCCATCGGTAGCTGGGTTATTGCCCTGGAGGTTGGCCTTATGTCCGGTGCCCACAGGAATGATCTTTTGTCTCTCATAGAGTATGTCCGGGAGTCAGCTTCTTATATTGGGGGGCTGCCATAGACACTGGTATATTAATGCCCATGGTGTAGGCCTCTGTGTCTGCCAGGAGGGCCCTCTGGCTTTTTTCCTGGCAGGCAGAGTCTAAGAAGGCTCTTGGGGATATTTTCCTAGGTCCAGAATTGGACAAAATAGTGGCTACAGTGGTGGCATCTAGGACAGCCTTTCTGCCTTCTGGGGCAGCTCCTACAGTAGGTTGCGATCTTCTAATTTTCGGTCCTTTTGTCTACAGGTTAAGGCCAAGGGGTGGTTGGTCTCTAGATCCCAGAGTTCCTCTGCCAAGGGTTCTAAACTAGCAGGTAAGCAGCCCTGGGCCTCCAGATGGCCCGGTGTTAAGCCAGCAACAAGCCTTTTGCATGACAGGGCAGGCCTCCTCTTGGGAGATCCCAAGGTGGGAGGCCGGCTTCTTCTTGCTTTCAAAGTTTGGAAGGTGACCACGGAAGATGCTTAGGTAAGAGGGGTAGTCTCCCATGGGTACGTATTGACCTTTCGGGAACATCCTCCAGCCTGGTTTTTCTCCACGGTTCTTCCTGGGGATCGTAAGAAAGCAGGAGCTTTGAAGGAGTCCGTTCATTCTCTTCTGGCCTCCAGGGTCATTGTTCCGAGTTCCGTGTCTCAGCGGGGCTCGGGTTTCTATGCTAATCTGTTTTTGGTCCAGAAGCCGAACGGGTCATTCTGACCAATTCTCAACCTGAAGTCTCTCAACAGGTACTTAAGGATACCCAAGTTATTAATGGAATCGCTCCACTCCATTATTCTAGCCATGGAGCCAGGGGACTTCATGCCTTTCCTGGACATACAGGATGCCTATTTACATGTTCCCATCCATCCAAGTCATCAGCGATTCTTCAGGTTTCTGATTCTGGAGGATCATTTCCATTTTTGTGCTTTGCAATTTGGACTTTCCACAGCTCCTCGTTTGTTCGCGAAGGTCATGGAATCCGAAGCAGGGGAATCTGAATTTTTCCATATCTGGACGACTTGCTTCTCCTGGTCCAGTCCCTGGAGATTCTGCGGGAGCACGTCCGAGTCACTGTAGATCTTCTCCAGGCTCATGGTTGGGTCATCAATTGGAAGAAATTTTCTCTGAGTCCTTCTCAAGAGATGGTGCACTTGGGGGCCTTGCTGAACTCCAAGATTCAGCAAGTGTTCCTCCCAGAAGACAAGGTCCAGAACTTGCAGTCCAGGATTCGGTTGTTTTTGCATCACCATCGGGTGTCAATTCATTCTTGCATGCAGGTGCTGGGTTCTCTAGTCTCCACCTTTCGACATGGTTGAGTATGCCCAGTTTCATTCCCAGCCTCTACAAATGGAAATTCTAGCCAGGTGAAACAAATTCCATCTTGTGCTCAAGTTCTAGATGATTATTCTGTCTCAGGAGGTTCATCATTCCCTGTTGTTGTGGCTCCAGGAGTCTCAACCGGTCAGGGGACGTCTTTTTAGGGTTGAGGATGGGGTCCTAAGCACCACCGATGCAAGTCTTCAGGGGTGTGGGGCAGTTTCCTGTCAGTGGATCTTTCAGGGTCTGTGGTAGGATTTGGAGTGTCAGTTGCCGATCAACGTTCTGGAACTCTGAATGGTTTACAGAGCTCTTTGTCAGGCATTGCCGCTAATGTGGTGTCGTCTAGTGCAGGTACAGTCCGATAACGCGATGACTGTCACCTACATAAATCACTAGGGAGGCACTTTCAGTAGCGTCGCCATGAGGGAAGTCGCCTGCATCTTCCGTCATGTTGACAGTTTACATTCCGGGAGTGCAAAATTGGGAAGTTGATTTCCTAAGCCATCAGGATGTTTATTTGGGTGAAAGGGCCCTACATCCGGATGTCTTTCAACTCTTTGTTCTTTGTTGGGGTTTTCCGGACATCGATATGATGCCATCCCAACACAATCACCAAGTTCCGAGGTATTGCTCTCACACCAGAGATCTAGAGGTCTCTCTTGTGAACACTTTGTCAGTATAGTGGACCTTCCACCTCCTGTAATCTTCCCTCAAATCTCTGTGCTGTGCGCCCCTGTCATTATTGGCGCTGCTATCTATAAGATAGCAGCGCCGATGGCAGGGCCATGTACGAACGGTCATAACGCATGACCGTTCGGCCGGCTGTAGCTGTCGTTATCGACAGCTACAGCCTGGCATTAGCCTATCCCGGCTGCCGGCTCCACGCGGGGATCTCGCGATACTTGTGAGATCCCGCGCATGCTCAGTGGAGCCGGCCGGGAGAGAGACACAGCGCATCAGCACTAGGCTGATGCACTGCTGTCTCTAGCGGGTAGCGCCGGAGGGGGGAGTTAACGCTCCCCCTCTCCGGCCGATGAGATGTTTATATATCTCATCGGTAGTGCTTCCTGCTTCGCCTCGGTAAAGAGGCGAAGCGGGAAGCATTATAGCGGCACGTTAAGTGCCGCTATAATACATCTACCCCACTATGTGTTAATAGGTGATACATAGGTAAAAGGTGTAGTTAAAAAGCTAAGAAAAATAAATAAATATTTATATATGCTAAGAGAAAAACACATATAATTTGCAGGTGTTAAAGTTCTCAATAAAGTGTTAAAGTGTGCCACCCCAGAGCAGCCCAGCTACACCAACCCCGGGGGAAGCGGACACCAAACATCCCCAAAACTGATAACTATATCCAATTTGGGTCATAATAGCCCAATATAAGGCCACATGATAATATACAAATATATCTCATTAGAGAGCTATCTTACCTTGGAGTCACCCCTAAGTCCTAATGGCACTACAAGAACCAGCATGCCCTCCAAACGCTGGTCCCATCTATGCCAAAAACTATGTGCTAATATGTGATACATAGGTGAAAGGTGTAATTAAAATGCTAAGGATAATATATATATATATATATATATATATATATATGCTAAGAGGACAAAATAATAATTTGAAGGTGTTGAAGAGAGAAGATAAAGTAGACAGAGATAAAGTACCAACCAATCAGCTCCTAACTGTCACTTTTCAAACACAGTCTGTAAAGTGACAGGTGCTGATTGGTTTGTACATTATCTACATCCACTTTATCTCTGTCCAAGGTTTAGTAAATGGTCCCCAATGTACAGCTTACCCCAATCGTTTGTTCAAAAATGTCCACATATGCTTGATTCCATGTGGTGCAGTGTACACTGTACTCCCTCCTCCTGATTACAGTACATGTGCAAAATGCTAAAGAGGCCACATGATGCAGAAGCCGGCTGCTCCCATCATGCTCTGTCTTATTCTATGCTATAGGACCGGTGAAGGTTCTATAGCACAGGTAATGTGTGAAATGCCTTAGTTATTGTCTTGCTTATTACTGAACAAGAAACATGTTTTCTTATATTGTAGAGTGCATTTGATGGAAACCTTGAGTTCCAAGATATCAAATTTGTGTACCCAACAAGGGCTCAAGTCCAAGTTCTTCAGGGGCTAAGTGTTAAAGTTTCCAAAGGACAAACTCTTGCCCTGGTGGGCAGCAGCGGATGTGGGAAAAGCACTTCTGTTCAGTTACTGGAGAGGTTCTATGATCCCGTGGATGGAAAAGTGGTAAGAGCTGTGAAAATATATTTACCAGAAACATTATTATTTACTTTATTGGTTTATTGCCATCAGCCTGATTTTCATATGCAGTAAATACTGTCAGTTAGGCAGATACCATATTAGTATTGCAGTGGTTACACCTTCCAGGCAATTTTGGATTATACAATCATCTGATATTCTATGTATTTGGATGCTCTGAGGTCTAAAAAAAAGTCTAATACACAAAACATACCAACTTTTTTATTAATTAGGCCTATTCTGTTTCATTGTAAATTTGAGAGTGTATTTGTCAGTGCACACATACTTCCTGGCCTCGCAAGCTGCCAGGACCCGGACAGACTGCGGGAAGCTTTTGAATGTCCCCATGGTCCAGTGTCCCGCAGATCAGATGAAAGACAAAATTGGATTTTTGTACTTACCGTTAAATCCTTTTCTCTGAATCTATCTGGGGGGCACTGCGTTCCCACACTTACACTCAGGTCTTTGTTCGTGAGTGGGTTGTGGTTGATCTGTAAGTTAGACTAGGTGGTTCACCCTTGGTTTAGGGCTACTTTTGAAGTTGTACTGAAGACCACGGGTTGCAGTGGGGAGGAGCTCAGAGGGAGGAGCTACTCCCTTAAAGTTATACAAGTCTAAATTAAGTGCCAGCTCCTTCAGTCCCCACAAGCAACGCCATGGTCCAGTGTCCCCCAGATGGATTCAGAGAAAAGGATTTAAAGATAAGTACAACAATCCAATTATGCATAGTTCATCCAAGGCCGGCTCTTGGGGTGTTTGACCAGCGTGGTCGAACAGGGGCACCACCCCATAGAGGGCGCACCCCTCCTCAACATTCCGATTTCAGTGGGACAGTACTGTCCCGCTGTTCCACCCAAGGGCCGAAGTGGCCCGCGGGAGGTGTGCGGCGGTGTCGCAGCATCCAATCAGTGCTGGGAGAGGGCTGGGGGAAGCCCAGCTGGTGACGGAGTGCTGGGCTCGCCCCCAACCTGACGTTATTTGGAGGTGTGCTATGCGGGCACGCCTCCAAATAATGTCACTTAGGGGGCGTGGTCTATAGTATTTAGGCCACACACCCATTTTCGCTGCGAGCGACTATAGAGCGCACTTCAAAGAGCCGGCACAGGGTGCTCCGACCCCTGGAACCGGCCCTGAGTACACCATATATACAGAACAGTAACAGGATATTCTTCTGCTCCCGCTTATCCCCGTATTCAAAATAAAATTAACGAAAACGGGAAACTCCGAAGTTGGATTTGCGTAAAGTTACGAATTTTTCCTTAAAATAATTGTAAGACCCCCCTAAAGTTGTAAAAACATGGGGGAACACTATGGGTACCCCCGTTTTAGCCTTTAATTGAAAGTCGGGGATTTAAATAGCCGCAGCAGGTGTTTTTTTCCCGACATTGAAGAAGTGATGCCGAAGAGTACTTAGGTTATTTTTTTAGTTTTTTTAAGTGGTCCCATCAAATTTGGGGTACATGAAAATGGGTACTAGCATATTTTGGTGTCCCTAAAGTAAGTTTTTGAAAATTCTGCATTTGTGCACCTGCCGCTATAATTCTATTCTAGAAAACATCTGCCGCATACTTGCAGAATAGCCCTGAACCTATTTCCCTATTGTTTAACAATTTTTTCCCATTTTTTTTTTCACCCCAATTTTTAAATAAATTTTTTAGGGTGTCCCTATTTTTTTTTTACTTTTTTTGACACAGTTCTTTAAATGTCAATCTCAGGGGTGCAGGCTATTTTTTTTAAGCCTGCACCCCTAAACCCCAATTCTGCACTTTTTTTCGACACCTATTCAATGGGGAAAGTTATCACCGTTTTTTATCAAAGACGTTTCAAAACTGCGATAAGTCTTTGAAATTGAATACGGTGTAAAACTAAAACCAGTGATATTAACGCAAAAAAGTAAAAAAAATGCGATATTAACGCAAAAAACGATGTTATCGCACCCATATTGAATACCCCTAATAGTAGTATATAAAAATAATTTGTATGTATAGTATACATTGCAAGAAAATGTAAATTGTGTACATTTTATAATGATGACTTTGTTCTAATTAGGCATTGTGTTTCTCCAATTACAGCTTGCAGATGGAATAGACACAAAGTCAATGAATTTGAAGTGGCTAAGGTCCCAGATGGGAATCGTCTCCCAGGAGCCTATACTGTTTGACTGCAGCATAGCAGAAAATATTCAGTACGGAGCTCTGGACAGAAATGTGACTGATGAAGAAATTGTGGAAGCTGCAAACGCTGCTAATATCCACACTTTTATAGAAGGCCTGCCTGATGTAAGTACAGCAAATAAATGAATGAATGGGGTTTTTTTATGTTATATGTATATTCCAAAGGGTTACAACAAACAAAAGCTTATTACCAACCTTCATTGACCTAGTCTGTCTGCACACTTGTGCCTATAATAGTGCTGTCTATTTAGGACAATAACAATGCAAACAGTGATAAGCAGGTTGGATAAATCTGAGCTTCTACCTGACCCCAACTTGTCAGATCATAACTTACGCCATGGCCAACCTACAGAATGCCACCACTTTGCTGACCTGCACCTGTTGGTGACACCACAGACGATGGCCCTAAGCTACAGCCTAACACTATACTATACCAATAATAATTCCCTCACAATTTGGTGTAATACATATAATCCTTCTCAGGTTCGATACATAACACAGTGTAGGTGTAATCAATCAAATTGCAGTATACACATTCATATGGGCACAGTGGTAGAGCCCACACACAGCTTCAAAAAGCCGGCGCGCGCGCTTCGCAGTGTCTGTAGTCATCACAGATTGGAAATTTTCAATCTGTTATGTACGGGACCTGAGAAGGATTATATGTGATCCAACACAGTGTGAGGGAGCTGCAATTACTGCTACAGAGGAAATGTCCCCACAGCTAAGCAATACTATACAGATTCAACTGTGGGCCTGATTCACTACTGATCGCAATACTATGTACGCAAGTTGTTCAACTGCAACAGCAAGCAAATCCACTGCGGTCGCAATGCAAACTCAGCACTACATAAGGACGCCCACTTTACCATACGCACATCCATAACATTTAGCAGAATAGCGAAACCATCGGTACAATCAAGTACCATTGGACCCATACGCACACTTGTACAAGGTCAGACATCACTCAGAAATTGCTAACTGCGGCGCACGCTATGAGACCTCAGGCTGCGTATGGCCACGCAGTGGATAATTTATGCACGCCCATGCAATGGTGTTGAAATGCACTGGCACGCCTGCGTTTCCCAGACCATCCCCCCATCACCACCAACAAGTGGCACTTCCTGTCAATCACTCTGCGACGGGTCTGCGTAGTGATTTCAGGGGCTGGTTCGCGCACTGCGATGCGTACGCATGCGCGGAACGTAACAATCGGCCAACTGCGTGTATATTAGCAACTACGATCCAAGCTGAATCAGGCCCTGTGATAGATGTATGGCAGCACACAGCACGTTTATTACAATACAATCTGATTCTTTAGTAGTGCATTATTTGTAAATAAAAGATGGAACTGCAACACATATAGCAGCAGCACACAGCACTTTCATTATAACTTAATCTGATTTTTGAAAGTGCACCATTTGTGAGTGAAAGTTTACTGATGTTTTTATATAGAGAGATTCATTATAATAAATATATGGACAGAGGAGGATTACTCTCTGTACCTTTTATACTTATATATAAGAGTGAACATATGATACAGGGGCGTATCTATAATGGGTGCAGTGTATGCGGGGCACACGGGCCCCCGGGTCCAGGGGGGCCCCGCACCGCACCCCCTGCACCCATATTATTTTAAACTCACCTGTCCGTGGTCCCACGTCAGGTGTCAGCACTGCTCAGAACACCGGAAAATGGCCGCCACAGCCATTTTCCCGGTGTTCTGCACATGTGCAGTAGACTCCGGGCACACTCTAGTGCACGGAGTCTACTAATGCTCCGGTGGCTGGCCAGCTGCATTCCCTGATGTGATACCCTGTACAAATCATTGCAGGTTATTACTGATACAGAATCTGAATATTCTCCAGAACGTCGGTAACATTGTTGCCATCCACTTAACATTATCATAGAGTGGATATCACACCACACTGCGGACATCCTCAGCAATGCATATTATACTTATTTGATAGTGCAAAATCAATTTCTTGATCTAGTGTTGTATTAATAGAGGCACTTATAGTGGCATTCCTGCACACAACAGTTTTTAATCACTATATCTACAGTACCTTTATTCACATTTCTGTCATTTTACTAATACTTTGCAGTCATTTTTATATGACATTTTAATAAGTTATATTTTATTTAACTCTGTCCTTGTGCACCACAGAACACAAATCTTTGTCTTTCCATTTTTTCTATATCCGAATCTATTGTGAAGTGGTAGCACCCCCTGGCCCATTATACATTTATACTCTATAACATGGCAATAGGGCTCGTATAATTAACTGGATATAAATGATACACTGTGCGGTTGTTCTTTTTCTTTGGTACTTAAAGCACTCTTTCATGCCTGTGTCTCTTTACCTGCTAACGTACGAGGCCCCTGACTCCACATGATCCCCACTGCTGTCCACCTACCCCGTATGCAGACTGGACCTGCCACTCACTTATGTGTAATACAATAGCATGGTGAAATTAGTGCGGGACAGTAGTAATACGAGTATATTACAAAAGAAAAGACTAGACAACTGTATGATGGGCAGTGAGAGTGTTACAAGCAGTGAAAATAAAACCAAGATATAAATATATTTGTCATCTTTCCACTTTTATTTTGCAAATATTTAGAAATATAACACACGGGTTGGAGATAAAGGAGCTCAGCTTTCAGGAGGACAGAAGCAGAGAATTGCAATAGCCCGTGCCTTAATCAGAAAGCCAAAAGTGCTGCTACTGGATGAAGCAACGTCTGCTCTTGATACAGAAAGTGAAAAGGTAACTGCTAACGTCACACTATGACCTGACTGACTCATGTCAGCATAAACATGGTTCTGATTATTTCTCTCAGCACACTGTGTGTGATGGGTGTGATACAAAAGCTTGACAATAAAAATGTCGACATTAATTTGGTCACTATCCAAAGGTCGACATTACAAAAGTTACAGTACAGAAGGTTGACTGGTACAAAAGGTAGACATGGAAATGGTCGGCACACTTTTTTCTAACCCGAATCTTCACCATAACCCTAAACCTAACCCTCCCCTTGGTGCCTAAACTTAACCGTCTCCCTTGGTGCCTAAACATAACTGTCCAGTAAGTGCCTATACCTAACCGTCCCTTCTGCAGCCTAACCCTACGTAAGTGCTAACCCTAAAAACAAAAAAAATGATGAGTCGACAATTTCCGTGTCGACCATTTCCACGTCAACCTTTTGTACTTGTCGACTTTTGTACATGTCGACCTTCTGCAATGTCCACATTTTGTCATGTCAACCTTCTGTGTCGACCAAATCATTGTCGACCTTTTGTATGGAAGCCCTGTGTGTAAGCGTCATGTTGTCAGCAGCAGGTCCACTCTGAAAACACCTATATGGTTAAATATCCAATATCTTCACTTACTAAGGTAAAAGGTAGAACACTGATTTTTTTTTTAGGATTCACTCTCCTGAATTATGCTTCATCCCACAAAATAGCGGCTTCCACTGTAAATGATTCTAAATATAACTTGGAATGTACTACTACCTTACATTCTGTGTTCACAGTACATTTTCAAGGGTTATGTAATGAAGTGTAAAGTACTTAATGAATAACCTCTTTGCAAAGCTAAGTGAGCGGATTAGCAAATGTAAAATTCATTTTACATGCCCCCAAAAAAGTGCTGTTACGTACCAGTACATCCACATGTTAGAACCTATTGCATGAGGGTTATAATTAGAAATTGGATTTTTCATGCAAACTTATTTTTTGATGTACATGATCTAGATCTAGAATGAGATCTCAATTATTATCAAAATTGCATTTCCCTACTTTAACAGGTTGTCCAGAAGGCTTTGGACGATGCCAGACAGGGCAGGACATGTGTGGTTATTGCTCATCGACTGACAACAGTTCAAAATGCCGACATCATCGCTGTAATTCAAAATGGGAAGGTGATTGAGCAAGGGACTCACCCCCAGCTGCTGTCCAAGCAAGGCGCATATTACGCTCTTGTAAATTCACAAGTTACTAACTGATACGGGGATTTCTTTATACTAAATATTTTCAGGGTTAGATTGTGGGGTAAGATGGAATCCCGGCACACCATGCCCTTTGCCATCCACCAGCAAGGCACACTTCAGTACCTGGAGCACAGGTCATCCTGTATTATGGCTGGAAAAATGTATTTGATCAATAATTGATCACATAGTGAAAGTCATACAGATGAAGACGTACTGTAGCCTATGTTTTTGTGCAATGTTTATATTGTTGTGATACATACCATACAGGTTGAGTCTCCCATATCCAAATATTCCGAAATACGGAATATTTTTAGCATGACTGATATAGTGAACCCTTTGCTTTCTGATGGTTTAATGTACACAAACTTTAAGGCACACAATTATTAAAACAATTTAGTAAAAAATAACCTTCAGACTGTGTATAAGGTGTATATGAAACAAATGAATTTCATGTATGTACACAAACTTTTTTTGATGCACCAAATTATTAAAATATTGTATAAAATGACCTGCAGGCTGTGTGTATAAGGTGTATATAAAACATAAAAGCATTCTGTGTTTAGATTTGGGTCTCATTCCCAAGATATCTCATTATGGTATGTAAATATTCCAAAATACTGAATATTCTGATATCCAAAATACCCCTGGTCCCAAGCATTTTGGATATGGGAGACTCAACCTGTATGATGATGTGAACACTGTCACTTATTCCGTGACAAAGAACAAATATAAACAAGGCAAACCGAGCGTCTTTCATTTTTATCATTAATCTAACACTCTCTGCCTATCTGGCATAATTAGGCAAATATTATGAGGTAAAAGCTTTATTACTGGTGGTTTGGCCAGTTACACCAATACATTCGGTACTTACCTGTTCTGTGTATTCAACTTACCATATATGTACATATGTGTTGAGTGTATATAATATATAATGTTACCAAATTTTTGATGGATTTTTGAAAAGTGTGTAAATATATCATGTTACACAGGGTATAGAAATGAGGATTCCAGACAGACAGGTATATGGTAAAGCAGTGTCTTTTAATGGCAGCAGACACTGCACTTACTCTAGTATACATGAGCTTAGGCCTGGACACACAGGTATGTAACACAAATAAACATAAAAGTCCTAGCACTTCTCATACTCGGTAGTTAGCAGTGGTTTGTAGCCTCAATCGGCCATGCTCTCCTAGCATAGATACAACAAAGAAGAAAGAGCACTGACCATTAACAGTATCACAGTTTATTGATACCAACAATTCACTATACTATATATATACCAATATGAATTGCTGGTCACATAGACCTAATCACAATATTACAAATATAAATACAAAGATCAATAGATGAAAAATAAAAAATAGAAAATAAAAAACACAATATACTAAATCACTATTAAATATGCTGCACTTAAATGACCCAATAGAAATAATAACCACTAATATAGCAGTGGTACTATGCAGCATATGTACATTGGAATACACATCAAATAAAACAGCCTCAGGCGCCTAAAGACCTAAAATAAAAATTCCCTTCTGTTAAAAAGTTAATGAATGGTGTTCCACAGCCAACAATTAAAAATTCCTTGGCATAATGTCATAAAAAATATATTGATAAGAGATAAGTATTCCTTGGTTCTCTCTTATTCTCAAAGATTTAGTTACGAGGTAAAATATTAATGAACCGGATCAGCAGCAAACGATTTGCAATGTTGCAAAACTAGCAACAGTCAATAGGCCAACCAGCTGAGTGCAGTATAAACTTAGATTGAAACAATGTGCCGCATTTAGAATAACATTAATTCAGCAGAAAGAAATTCCATATTCTTTTAATCAATCAGAGTAATTCAACATAACCGGCAGGCAAAGCAACTCCCAGGGTAATTATTTGTATTTACCCTCCGTATAGGGCTCAATTCCACTATTAGCGTGGAAGAGACTTTTGGGCTAAGGCTTGTTAGATAGATGCAGCTTACCGCTACCACATGGGGAGACTCCAGAGGTACAGTTCTTACTCCGGGTCATTGTCTGGAGTGGAGCGTAAGCCTTCGCTAGCTGTGCCGCGGTGTACACCAAGTGCCGGAGCACGTTGATCGGCTGCCACGCTGGCCAGATAATAGCGGCTGTACTCCGGTCTTTGAAGAAGTTAAATAAGGTCGCGTCCTAGGCAGTAGTGTTGAAGAGGGTGGAGCTTGACGCGTTTCTCAGCCACGGCAACGCATCAAGCTCCACCCTCTTCATTTTATTTGATGTGTATTCCAATGTACATATGCTGCATAGTACCACTACTATATTAGTGGTTATTATTTCTATTGGGTCATTTTAGTGCAGCGTATTTAATAGTGATTTCGTATATTGTGTTTTTTATTTTCAATTTTTATTTTTCATCTATTGATCTTTGTATTTATATTTGTAATATTGTGATTAGGTCTATGTGACCAGCAATTCATATTGGTATATATATAGTATAGTGAATTGTTGGTATCAATAAACTGTGATACTGTTAATGGTCAGCGCTCTTTCTTCTTTGTTGTATCTGTTATAACCACACTTGATAAGGCCAAGCTCCTTATCCATTAGTAGCTGCTACCATTACAGTAATCGCATGTTATGATTCAAGTGGGATTTTATTCATATTAATTATTTGTGTTTAACCGTTTATTTTGTTAGTCACATTAGCGCCTTTGTGAGGATTTTCCACAGTGTGTGTTTTGTCTCCTAGCATAGCCCTTGGTCCCTGACACTACAGACACTTTGTACTACTACCTGGCTGCTAGACAGCATCAGGGCAAAGAGCATCAGGTGTGTGAGTTTTAAACTTTTCTCTGCTGCTCAGTGATGAGTTGCAGCTGGGCCTGTGCAACTGTGAAACATGGAGTTCCACAACTCCCTTGCTGCAAACTGGACAGGGTTCACTCTAGACTCCCTTGGAGGGAGTTGATCCCACCAGATTATGGACAATTCAGATGAGAGACCACCCCTCTCATCCCAATATATTACATCTATATGTGTGTTTTATAGGTCTATCCCATCTATATATTGTATGTCTTTTCTATCATATTTTTGTCAGCCTCCTCTGTAGCCACAACTTTTCAGCACGAAAGAAGATGGGCAAGCAGGTGATCATCCGTTACGGTTTTCACTGTTTTATATTTAAGTATTTGATGATTTTACAAATAAAAGTGGACAGCTGTAATCTCAGATAAAATCTGACTGTGGACCTTATTCAGAGTCGGACGCGAGCACTGAGCGCTCGCAACTGACTCGATGTTGGTACATAGGGCATGCGCACGACGGAGACTGCTCCGTCGTGCGCATGCGCGAGCCCCTGCTAACGATGGATCACCCGTCGTTAGCGGGCTCGAAGCAGACTGAGCGAGCTGTCGATGTTGATTGACAGCTCGCTCCGTGTGCTGGGTGGGCGTGCCCGGCCAAACGGAGGCGTTCCTTTCGGAATGCTTGGCGTTTTTTGGGCGTCCCCACTGACATCATCAGTGATGTCAGTGGGGAGCTTCCTGCTCAAACAGAGCTGGAAGCTCCCTGGGGCTTAAGGTTGACGAGACCCTACCCTAGGGTCTCGTCGTAAGCCCCGATGGTTGCGATGGTCTTGACCATCGTGACCATCTCCCTTAGCAGTCGTTAGAGCTGTGGGTGTTAACTCACAGCCTAACGACCGACATGGAAGCGGCCGTTCAGGATGCAAGTGGCCGCCCTGTTTCTGAGCGACCGCTTGCATCCTACGACCGCCTCTGAATGAGGCCCTGTGTCTCAGTGGCTCAGCAACTAAAACGGAGCCTTTATTTTGTGTTCTGGAAACAAATATAATTATTTGTATTAATATAATATACACTATATGTATACTAGGACTGTTTTCATTCTTAGTCGGGCGTTAAAAATGTATATATTTTGAATATGTTTATTAAGTATTGTTTTTGTATATGCCTGAAAAATGTTACAAAATAAAAACATTTTGTTGCTTGTAATCTTTGTGTATTTTCATACTTAGGCCTGTGTGTATGTATGTGCGCACTTTTTATTTATATGCATATTTTGTATATATATTTTATTCAGCATACTGTATATACTAGAGGGGATTGGATTGCACATCCTAATTTCCAAGTACATTAAAAGGTGCTACACTGCTGTGACTTATACAATATAAAATCCAGATGCAGCTGGACATTTCAGACACCAAGACAATATCTGTTGAACTCTGCGAAAGATTTAAACACTGAAAAAACCTTTTTCCATCGCTAAAAACTATTAATGTCCAATAGCTTGGCAGCTCCTCAAAGTAGATCTTCTGTTAACCCAAGATCAATTCGCACCACATAACAAATATACAGCAAGAGTGCACCTAATAGTATTTCAAATACTCAGATATCTAACAAAGTGTCAATAAAACATAGGGCCTCATTCAGACCCACTCACAAGCGGCTGTCCGCTCGCAAGTGGGTCGATGGTGTGCACTGTGCATGCGCACGACGGAGGGAGCTCCGTCGTGCGCATGCGCCAGACGCGACGAGCGAAGGACTTTCCTTCGCTCGTTGTGTCTGATCAAAGGGGGCGTGCTGTCGATGTTGATTGACAGCACGCCCCCTTTGGTGGGCGTGCCTCCCAGACGGAGGCGTTCCCAAGGGAACGCCTACCGTCTGAAGCCGGCCCCACTGACATCACTAGTGATGTCAGTGGGAGTGATTTTGGCTCTGATAGAGCCAAAATCACTCCAGGGCTTGTGGTCGAAAACCCCGACCACAGGCTTCTGTTCGCACTGGCGATGGTTGCGATGGTCAAGACCATCGCGACCATCATCCTGCACGCTCGTATGAGCTGTGGGTGGTGACCCACAGCTATACGAGCGTCCAGGAGGACGCTCCATTTTTATGGAGGACGGCCCTCATTCAGAGCGAGCGCTCTGCTCAGAGCGTCCGGCTCTGAATGTGGGCCATAGTCTTGTGTTAAACGCTCATCTGAGTTCTTAGTTGCTTTTCCAGCTGTCCTTCCAAGTGTGCGTCCAAATGGAAATTAGCTCCATAAAGAACTTGTAAAGATGAAAGCAAACTTATGGGGTCATTCAGAACCGCTCGCGAGCGCAGGACGCTCGCAAGCGGGTCGTTGTTGCCCCACTGCGCATGCGCACGACGGAGGGAGCTCCGTCGTGCTCATGCGCGAGACCCAGACAGCGACAGGCTCTCTGTCGCTGTCTGGGTCTCGCACCAAAGGGGGCGTGCTGTCGATGTTGATTGACAGCACGCCCCCTTTGGTGGGCGTGCCGGGGGCGTAGCTGCCAGACGGAGGCGTTCCCATGGGAACGCCTACCGTCTGAAGCCGGCCCCACTGACATCACTAGTGATGTCAGTGGGAGTGATTTTGGCTCTGATAGAGCCAAAATCACTCCAGAGCTTGCGGCAGCGAGACCCTACTGCAGGGTCTCCGTTGCAAGCCCGATGGTCATGATGGTCTTGACCATCGCGACCATCATCATGGACGCTCGCTATAGCTGTGGGTGGTAACCCACAGCTATGCGAGCGTCCATGAGGCCGCTCCAAGTTGAGGGAGGAGGGCCCTGATTCAGAGCGAGCGCTCTTTTCAGAGCGTTCGGCTCTGAATCAGGCCCTTAGTTCATCTCAAATGTCTTTTACCCGGGAATTACCTCCTCTGGTTCCAGCCAGAGGAATAGGAGGTACCATTGTTCGTTTGGATCCTACAAATAGACCCTCATACCAGAAGATCCCAAAAATATGGCTAGAGGTTTCTCATAGCATAGTATATTAGTGACCTATATATTAGTATAAAATGTATATTTCTTTATATAAATATTCGCTAACATAAGGAAACTTTCTGACTGCAGTATCAGCCCACTTTGGCAAGATGTTGTCAGCCTCCTGTCTTACCCCGCTACAGGGTGTAAGTTTACAACAGATGTGATACCTATGTGGAGATCAAATCTGCAATCCCACCCTATGTGTTTCATATAATACGACTTCATCAGGGGTATCGTATATAAGAAAATGGGTGTCTTATAGGTACAGATCAATGGTGCATTTTAAATCCCACATATAAATTAACATTCTAATAAATATATGAAAAGATTTGCCTGATTAAATTGGGACCTCTAGTTTGCTCCCTCACACTCAGGGACAGCTCAAGGGCCATTCAAGCAGAGCGGGAGCGATGACTCGTGCTGAGAGCCAGAGCCAATTAAGGGGGTTGGTCACTGGCTTGTAGGGAAGTGATCAGGCAGCTCTGAGCAGCGGTGTAGCTAAGACAAGGGTGAGGGAATATGGGATGCAATGATACCTAGTGCTACACCCCTTACCCTACACTCCCTACTCTACACATGTTACCCTACACTCCTTACGCTACACCTCTTATCCTACACCCCTTACCCTACACTCCTTACCCAACACCCATTACCCTGCACCCATTATCCAACTCTCCTTACCCAACATTTCTTCAGTGTACCCCTTATGCTACACCACTTACCCTAAATTTATTACCCTTCAGCTTGCACCACTTACCCCACACCACTTTTATATGTATATATATATATATATATATATCGATGGCCAAGCTACTTTATTGCTCCATACGCCATGTAGTGCGCCCTGCATCTCACGCCATTCGGTACATCTTAATTCACGCCATTCAGTATTGATCGCAACAGAACTTACCATGGCGCTGGAAAAAGTCATAGCTGTAATGCAACTTTTTGTCCACAAGGTGTCGCTTTTCCTAAACTACACTGCGCATGCGTCAGATATCCATTGCATTTTCTGTATTACCAATGATTGGCTGACAGAACCTGTGATTCGGTACACTATAGTACAGCGTTTTCATCATGGAATCAGAGCTGTACAGTAGAAGAATGTGTAATAAACCATTACAGTATGTCTGTGAGTCCTGTACTTATTTTAAAATATTTTTTATTTATACCGTAGTTGTAGTTCAGCCGCCAATTACTGTCCGGACATAAACTATCGCACAGTATGTATTGTACGAGATTCATTGATAGGCTGGGATTTTTAGTTTTATTGAAAACATCTCACTGGATTTTTAGTCTCACTGAAAACAGTATCAACCCAACGCAACTACTGTATACAGTAATAAGATGCAAGCCAGGGGTATTGATCAATGTTATTTTGTAATCAATATCAATGAATATTATTTTATCTACAATAAACTGTACTGTATTTTTTTTATCTAAGTTTTGTACTGCACTGCCATGTTTAACTGGTGTAACAGTTTTAGGGTCTCATTCAGACACGGTCGCAAGCGCTGAGCGCTTGCAACTGGTTTGATGTTAAGGCCCTGCTCACGCACAGCGGCCGCACTGCGCGTGCGCAAGCCCCGGAGTGAGAGAGAAACTCTTTCGCTAAGGAGCTCACTACAAAAGGGGTGGCTGTCATTGTTGATCGACAGCTCGCCCCGTTTTGTAGGCGGTGCGGGGGGTGGCTAAACAAACGGAGACGTTTCTGATGGAACGCTTGCCGTTTTGTGGGCGGCCGCACTGACATCAGCAGTGATGTCAGTGGGGAACTTCCTGCTTGATCAGGGTCTCGTCACAAGCCCCGATGGTCGCGATGGTCTTGACCATTGCGACCATCAACCTGGTCGGTCGCTAAGCTGTGGGTGTTAACCCACAGCTTAGCTAGCGACCAGGAGGCCGCACTAAAGAATAGAAGCGACCGCCCTCATTCAGAACGAGCGCTCGCTTCTTGCGAGCGCCTCTGAATGAGGGCCTTAGTGTATACTGTCCGTGGCTTAGTGGTTAAGTTGTATGTTTCACACAACCTTCATTTGGGGTTCCTGTTAAGGGGGGATTGATTTATTAAATGTTTTAATCAATATGATTTTATCTTCCATGTATACAGTACATTATTTATTATTTAAAGTTTAATTTCACCCTTCAAGTCTATGCAAGGGCACAGAAATGTAGCTTTTTTGCTATAGACATGCTCAATACAGTAGCTTTCAATAGCACAAGATTAATTTATGTTGACTACTATTATTGGGGTTCAGAGACGCACCCACAGCTTTAAATAAGACAAGATGAATTCCTGATGGTGGGGTACGGTATTGAAGGCACTACATTGCTCCACAACTACCCCCTCACCCCACCCTGCAATGACACACACCTATACAGTTATTGGGTCAAGACGCTTATCTTGGGTTTCAGATGAACCCACAGCGTTTTAGGGTTCAGAGGCTCAAAGAGGTGTCAGACGCACCCACAACTTTCAATAAGATGAGATGAATTCCTGTTTACGAATGGTGGGTGGGGTACATTACTCCGCAAATCCCCCCCCCTGCAATGACCCAAGCCCATACAGTTATGGGCTCCAGACGCTCCTCTCATGTTTTAGACACACCCATAGTGTGTTTGGGTTTAGGGGCTCAGACCCACCCGCAGTGAGGTGGGGGAGGGGGGGGATTCAGATGCACCTACTGTACAGTACAGCTTTCAGTAATAGTGAAATCCCACCGCTGAACCGTCATTCGATTAGTGGTCGGGGTCATTTCTGTTTTCTGTTTTGCCAAGAACGTGGATGCCTACTTTGGAACGAAGAGGACATGATCCATGATCCATGGATAGGAGCAGGTGAGTATGGCATTTTTTTTTCACAGGTATCCCTGGATTTCTACATGGAGAAGGGGACGTGAATGGCTTCAGGGATAGTTACTGTAGGTGAGTATGAGTGAGTGTGAGTGTGAATGTGAGTGTGCATGTATGCTTTAATAAAATTTTACTGTCACGGTGTGTGTGTCCTGTGTTTATTGTAATATTTCTTTTGCAGGTGAACTACAGGTACATACCAGTGGGCTCATAATGCCCCGCATGCTGGTACTTCAAGTACCAGCATGCGGGGGATGCTTGCTGATACCCGTAGTTCTTCTGTAAAAGACAAAGGCCCTCATTCAGAGCCGTACGCTCTGAGCAGAGCGCACGCTCTGAATGAGGGCCGCCCTCCATAATTATGGAGCGTCCTCCTGGACGCTCGTATAGCGGTGGGTCACCACCCACAGCCTATACGAGCGTGCAGTTTGATGGCCGCGATTGTCGTGACCATCGCGACCATCGAAACTGCGAGCCGGAGCCTGCGGTTGAGGTTTTCAACCGCAAGGCCCGGAGTGATTTTGGCTCTATCAGAGCCAAAATCACTCCCACTGACATCACTAGTGATGTCAGTGGGCCGGCTTCTGACGGTAGGCGTACCCTTGGGAACGCCCCCGTCAGGGAGGCACGCCCACCAAAGGGGGCGTGCTGTCAATCAACATCGACAGCACGCCCCCTTTGATCAGACACAACAAGCGAAGGACTTTCCTTCGCTCGTCGCGTCTGGCGCATGCGCACGACGGAGCTCCCTCCGTCGTGCGCATGCTCAGTGCAGACCATCGACCCACTTGCGAGCGGACAGCCGCTTGCGAGTGGGTCTGAATCAGGGCCAATATTTTTACTTCATTCATTTGCACCACATTTTACACAATCAACCCACCAGGGGTGGCAGGGATAGCCTTATTGGCGGGGTTCCCACCTCCCCAGGGATCCCTGGCCTGGTGTAATGCTTTGGCCGGTGGACCCGGAGAAAAGGTTTCCCTGACTGTGGCATTACTGCGTCCAGCTTTGCAAATACGATCCTTGCTGAATCAGGCCCTCAGTCAGTCAGTGTGAAATGTGCAGGGCAGGATTATAGGCAGTGTTGGGACCAGGGTTGCCTACCCTCCCGATTCGGGCGGGAGCCTCCCGATAAACGGGTGCAGCTCCCGCCCCCCGGAAAGGCAGGCAAGCCTCCCGCCGATCCCCCGTCTCCCCACCGCCAGTACCTATTAAACACCCACAGCGGGGGGCCGCTGACGCAATTCGCATAATTTTGGCCCTGCCCCCTGCTTCACAATGCCTGTTTTTTTGGCATTGTGTAGCGGGGGCGGGGCCAAAATGATGCAATCGTGTGGCCCCGCCCCCTGTCATACCCGCAAACTGCTCTCAGCCCACCCAGCATTGCCCCCTTTTGCCTGCCACGCCCCCTGTGCTGCCGATCTGGCTGCTCCCTCCCGGAAGGAGCAGCCAGATAGTCGGCAAGTATGGTTGGGACCTCCTAGGTTTGTGGTCCCCGGTGGCAGTCACCCAGGGCCCCCAGACATAGGTGGTCCCCACATTGCCACAACCATTGCCCCCGGCCCATTTCTACCGGGTAATTACCAGCATCAGCAGCACCTGTCAGATAAAACAGCACCAACAGCAGCCGCTCTGTCAGTGCCCGGCAGCCAGCGGGTTTTCAGCAGCTGCAAGGACCAGAGGCTCAGAGGCTCAGCACAGCATCCCCACTGGAACAGGTCACTAGGCAGCATCTCTAGTGCTGCTAGATTGATCGGAAGAACCTCTACAGCCTACCCGCTCCTGATACATGGAGGCGGTTGTTTGGGTGGAGGGTAACTGCTGGTATCGTCACGGATATGATGTACTACTGTTTGACGCTCACTTACAGCAAAGGCACAGCAGTGTGTGTCTGAACAAGAAGCACAAGTCACTGCTGCACATGCACAGAGGAAACTTGCCCAGCTCGTTCTGTCTCTGATTTCAGTGCAGGCCCAGTCATTTCTGCCCATGGTAAAACCATTGATGATATGCCGACACATTGAAGGTGCCTTCCATTTTTTTCCATAGATGGAGGACACACCAATGGCCATCCCAACTGTGGGTTGACACAACAGCAGCAGCACTAAAGCTGAGTACACACTGAGCGATGTGTGCCACAGGCCGACATATCGGATCCTAGGTACACATCAGAACGAGGTAATGAACGGAAGGATACCTCGTTCTGTCCTTCACCACCTGCAACGAGGCCGCTTGAGATATTGTCCAGCGCAGCTGACTGGATGATGTCGCAAGTGGCGAAGGGAGTGTACATATTGGCCGTACTCACTGATTAATGCGGCCGATATGTCGTTCCGATTTGGCCGGAAATTACATATCGTGTCGACATCGTCTGTATGTGTACCTAGCTTAATGCTGAGTACACATTTAAAAATGGGGTCCTGGCATCGGCAAGTGCATACCCTCAAACATGACCCATTCCATTAGGTACAAAATGCTCTGTTCCTGGACTTCCCACCTAATGTATGATTGCAGTCACCTGTGTTGAAACAACTTTCTCATCAATTACCTAGTTCAACACAGGTGACTGCAATCATACATTAGGTGGGAAGTCCAGGAGCAAAGCATTTTGTACCTGTTGGGGAGGGGTCATGTTGGAGAGAGAGAAGTGCATACACACTTGCCGATACCGGGAGTGACGGTACCAGCAACAGGGGCCATGCTGCATTCAGCAGCATGGCGCTCGCTAACGATGTTGCCCGTCAGACCTGCATGTAGGTACGATGGGTGATGTCGCTGATGACACATGGGAGTGGGCATAGGCTCATTCAGAGCCGCTCACTATTTGCGGTCGTTCGTTCTAAAACAAGGGGTGGCTATTCAAATGAACCGTTCGCTAATTGCGGTCTGTTCCCGCCTCTAAGTGTGAACGAGCGAGCAAAACTTGCGGTTGTAATTTTGAAAAATACTCCCCCTTGCCGCTCGCAGCATACGTCATGTCCGCTATTTATTAGATTAATCGAGTACATCGAACAGCGTATGAACTACTCGCTATTCTTGTGGCTGTTTTTTTCAACCGCTATTTTGCGAGCAGTTCTGAGTTAAAAAAAAAAAAGTGACGTGGTCAATGACGCTGCTGTATTAATTATGCACTCCCTTAAAACGCCCGTTTTGACCTTTAAGCACGCCTGCGTTCAAATTCCACACCCCCGTTTTCAAGCACCTTCCCCTGTTACCACCCACATACGCCTCCTTCTGTCACTCAAAATAGCAGGCATTCGCTATATAGCGAACAAACGATTTTTGGCCGCACTGACTGGTTTGCGCATGCGTATTAAAATCCGTACGCATGCGCAGATGTGCGAACATCGGTCAGAACGAGCGGCCGCTTACGAGCGGCTCTGAATCAGGGCCATAGTCAACGACATAGCGGGTACACACTAGTTGATGTGCCCGTTATGTGATCCGATTTGGCCAGATCGGATAACATATTGTCTAGTGTGTACCCAGCATAACATTACATCTGCTGTCCGTTGCTGTGCAGCCAGCCCAACTTCCTTCCATCCCCTGCTGTCTCCTCCCTTTCCCTCTCTCCAAGCCAGGGAGAGAAGCTCCGCCTATCAGAGGAGACAAGGACCTGGCCTGTACCTGTGCTGGGGGCTGCATGCTGAGAATGGGAGGCAGCCTGGGCTCTAATTACTGTGTGCACTGTCAGATGTTAGCTGACACCCAAGAGTCACTTGCAATAACTTACTTTTGTTTGCTCCACAACTGATCGCTCCCTTCCCCTCCATGCTGCTGGGCACTGAGCAAATCACACACAAGGTGAGTGAGGGATGAGTGCTCCCATACTCCAAGGGGTATATTTATCAAAGTTCGTTTTTCTGTTCGATTTTGCATATTCATATCCAAATCGAACAGCAAATTCCCCTTCAAAACGAACTTCAAAGCCCCGACTGAATAGAACTGCTTTAACCGAAAGCATAAAGCAGGTCCATTCATTTGGGGATTTGAAGTTCGATTTTGTGCTCTACAGTATTTCAAATTGAATATTAGTAAATAAGGAATTTGTGTGTTGGTCTATGTAAAAGTACCGATGTTTTTACAATGTTCGATTTTGAGTAAAATTCGGTTTTATGTTTGATTTTACATTCATTTTGCCTTTAGTAAATCTCCAAATACAAAATCGAATGTGAAATCGCACTAAAATCAAAATCAAACCTTTGTAAATATACCCCCAAGTGTATGTGACATGTGGGGAATGTAGAAATTCAGACAGTGGATGGAATGGAGCACATTTAGGTCCCTGCATTTACACAGATACATCTCTCCTGCTGCCCTAGAATTGCATGCAGGGCCATAACTAGGGTAGTGCGACCGGTGCCATGGCACAGGGCACCGCAGGGCAGGGGGCGCAGTTCCGGCCTATATATTTTCTGTTTATTATCATTCTCACTTGCAGCTTCATCTTCTTTTATCCCCAGCATCTCCTGGCCTCTCCTATCTCTTCCCTGGCCCTTCCCCATGAGGCCATGGCTCTTTTTCGGGTGTTTTATCACTCTAATTAGAAAATAGGGGGACGCCAATGCCCTTCCTGGCACAGGGCACCAAAAAGTCTAGTGACGGCTCTGATTGCATGGTTCAATGTTGTTACCACTATGATGCATTTATAGTATTTGTGTGTGTGTGAATATATATATATATATATATATATATATATATGTGTATATATTAGGGGTGTGCACCGGCCACTTTTCGTGTTTTGTGTTTTGGTTTTGGATCTGGATCTTTCTTCGTGTTTTGGATCTGGATTGGTTTTGCCAAAACCACCCTTCCGTGTTTTGGGTTCTGGGTTTTGTGTTTTGGATCTGTATTTTTTTGAAAAAAAGCATAAAAACAGCTAAAATCACAGAATTTGTAGGTTTTTCTGCTCCTATGCTATTATTAACCTCAATAACCATAATTTCCACTCATTTCCAGTCTATTCTGAATACCTCACACCTCACAATAGTGTTTTTATGTCCAAAAGGTTGCACCGAGGTAGCTGGATGACTATGCTAAGCGACACGAGTGGGCGGCACAAACACGTGACCCATCTAGGCGTGAAACTGCAGTGGCAGACAGGATGGCATTGAAAAACTAGGCCCCAAACTGTACATAATGCAAAGAAAAAAAAGAGGTGCAAGATGGAATTGTCCTTGGGCCCTCCCACCCACCCTTATGTTGTATAAACAGGACATGCACACTTTAACAAACCAATCATTTCAGCGCCAGGGTCTGCCACACAACTGTGGCTGAAATGATTGGTTCGTTTGGGCCCCCACAAAACAAGCTGGCAATTAATCTGTCCCTGCACAAACTGGCTCTACGGAGGCAAGAAGTCGTCCTCATCCTCCTCATCCACAGATTCCTCACCCTCTTCAGTGTTATGTACATCCTCATCCTCACAGAGTATTAATTCGTCCCTGCTGGAACCACAGGTCCCTCTGTACGTTCTGGAGGCTGGTCTCCCTGGAAGAGTTGATCATTCATTTTATGAACATCATCTTCTCCACATTTTGTGGAAGCAACCTCCTACGCCTTTCGCTAACAAGGTTCCCGGCTGCACTAAACACTCTTTCGGAGTACACACTGGAGGGGGGGCAACTCAGGTAAAATAGAGCCAGTTTGTACAGGGACCTCCAAATTGCTTCTTTTTCCTGCCAGTACAGGTACGGACTGTCTGACATGCCTACTTGGATGCTGTCACCGATGTAATCCTTTAACAGACAGACGCACGCTTGTCGCTGCTGCTTTGAGGATTCAAGTGCGGCTACAGCCCACACAATTCACAAAGACAGAAAAAAAAAAAGAATATTTTTATTGTTTGTGGAGCACACTTTGAGGGTTACACCACCCTCTAACAGACAGACGCACGCTTGTCGCTGCTGCTTTGAGGATGCAAGTGCGGCTACAGCCCACACAATTCACAAAGACAGAAAAAAGAAGAAGAATATTTTTATTCTTTGTGTAGCACACTTTGAGGGTGTCACCACCCTTTAACAGACAGACGCACGCTTGTCGCTGCTGCTTTGAGGATGCAAGTGCGGCTACAGCCCACACAATTCACAAAGACAGAAAAAAGAAGAAGAATATTTTTATTCTTTGTGTAGCACACTTTGAGGGTGTCACCACCCTTTAACAGACAGACGCACGCTTGTCGCTGCTGCTTTAAGGATGCAGGTGCGGCTACAGCCCACACAATTCACAAAGACAGAAAAAAGAAGAATATTTTTATTGTTTGTGTAGCACACTTTGAGGGTGTCACCACCCTTTAACAGACAGACGCACGCTTGTCGCTGCTGCTTTGAGGATGCAGGTGGAATCTAGACGGGATTTGGAACCGAGGACACACTACCTCCATCAATTGTCTAAATCCCACTGCACTAATGTCAGATACCGGACGCACGTCTAACACCAACATAGCAGTCAAGGCCTCAGTTATACGTTTTGCTTCAGGATGACTGCTGTCGTACTTCATCCTCATCGCTAGGGACTGTTGGAGGGTCAATTGTTTAGTAAAAGTAGTGATGTTCCTACTTCCTCTCTGGGATGATGAACAACTCCCAGCAGCAGCAACAGCACTAGTAGGAAGTGGTTCTTGATCTTTCCCTATTTTATTTTTATCAGAGAAAGTTTGGTCCTCCATTTATGTTATATTGATATATATACGTGCGGCTAAAGCGCACACAAACACAGAAAATATTTTTTTATTTTTGCTGGAGAGTAGTGCACTTTGTGGGTTACACCACCCTTTAAGAAATGAGCCAGCCGGCTCTTTACTTATGGGACACAGGCGCACGCTTGGCGCTGCTCCTTTGTTGATGCACGTGCAGCCACAGTGCACACAAGTCACAAACACAGAAAATATATATTTTTTTGGTTTGGAGTGTACTGTGGGGGTTACAGAACCCTTTAACGGTCAAGCCAGCCGGCCCTTTACTTATGACACAGGCGCACGCTTGGCACTACTTTGTTGATGCACGTGCGGCTACTGCGCACACAATTCACAAACACAGAAAATAATTTTTTTTTTGGTTTGGACTGGAGTGTACTTTCGGGGGTTACAGCACCCTTAACGGTCAAGCCAGCCGGCCCTTTACTTATGACACAGGCGCACGCTTGGCACTACTTTGTTGATGCACGTGCGACTACTGCGCACACAATTCACAAACACAGAAAATAATTTTTTTTTTGGTTTGGACTGGAGTGTACTTTCGGGGGTTACAGCACCCTTAACGGTCAAGCCAGCCGGCCCTTTACTTATGACACAGGCGCACGCTTGGCACTACTTTGTTGATGCACGTGCGGCTACTGCGCACACAATTCACAAACACAGAAAATAATTTTTTTTTTGGTTTGGACTGGAGTGTACTTTCGGGGGTTACAGCACCCTTAATGGTCAAGCCAGCCGGCCCTTTACTTATGACACAGGCGCACGCTTGGCACTACTTTGTTGATGCACGTGCGGCTACTGCGCACACAATTCACAAACACAGAAAATAATTTTTTTTTTGGTTTGGACTGGAGTGTACTTTGGGGGTTACAGCACCCTTTAATGGTCAAGCCAGCTGGCCCTTTACTTATGACACAGGCGCACGCTTGGCACTACTTTGTTGATGCACATGCGGCTACTGCGCACACAATTCACAAACACAGAAAATAATTTTTTTGGGGGTTTGGACTGGAGTGTACTTTGGGGGTTACAGCACCCTTTAACGGTCAAGCCAGCCGGCCCTTTACTTATGACACAGGCGCACGCTTGGCACTACTTTGTTGATGCACGTGCGGCTACTGCGCACACAATTCACAAACACAGAAAATAATTTTTTTTTTGGTTTGGACTGGAGTGTACTTTCGGGGGTTACAGCACCCTTAACGGTCAAGCCAGCCGGCCCTTTACTTATGACACAGGCGCACGCTTGGCACTACTTTGTTGATGCACGTGCGGCTACTGCGCACACAATTCACAAACACAGAAAATAATTTTTTTTTTGGTTTGGACTGGAGTGTACTTTCGGGGGTTACAGCACCCTTAACGGTCAAGCCAGCCGGCCCTTTACTTATGACACAGGCGCACGCTTGGCACTACTTTGTTGATGCACGTGCGGCTACTGCGCACACAATTCACAAACACAGAAAATAATTTTTTTTTGGTTTGGACTGGAGTGTACTTTCGGGGGTTACAGCACCCTTTAACGGTCAAGCCAGCCGGCCCTTTACTTATGACACAGGCGCACGCTTGGCACTACTTTGTTGATGCACGTGCGGCTACTGCGCACACAATTCACAAACACAGAAAATATATTATTTTTTAGCACTTGGGGGGAGCACCCCTGATGGACAGAGCACCCCCTGGACAACACTACAGCACCTCTTTAGGACTGGGACACTGCACAGGACTTTGGAGTGGACACAGCCCCTATGGAGAACTGACTGCTCAACACAGTCCAGCCAGCCCCTATGGACTTTGAAGTAGTGGACACAGCCCCTATTAACAACAGCAGCACAGCACAACACAGCCAGCCCCTATGGACTTTGAAGTAGTGGACAACAGCAGCACTACACTACACTACACTACACAGCCCTAACTCCCACCCTCCCTCTTCACTGTCCACAGCCGAGTGAGAAAATGGCGCCGACGTGGGTACCTTATATAGGATCCAAAACCCGCGAGACTCGGAAGGCGGGATGATGACGTTTTGCCTCGATTTCAGATCCGAGTCAGGCGGGAAAAGTCGAGCCTGATTCGGATCGGACTCGGATCGGGGGGGCTCGGGGGGGGTTCGGATTTCAGAAATCCGAACCCGCTCACCCCTAGTATATATATATGGTCAGTTTGACAGAAAAGTGTGTAAACAGCATTGCTTTGTACAGTGTTCTGATCTTCTAATGACAATGGGTTTAGCTTAGTGAGATACTGACATTTGTGTTTTGCAGTTATAATGTTATTAATGCTGGGCCCAAGGCACCTTCCTACACCACTGTCCCTCTGTCGCTCACTACTCACATATGCATTTAACCCTCGTCACCCTAACCGCACACTCTGCACCCATATTATACGTACCTCTCTGGTGTCCCACATCGGTGCCTGCGCTGCAAAAACGGCTGGTGTTTTGCGCATGCGCAGTACAGGGAAAATGGCTGCCACGGCCATTTTCTCGGTAACCTGCACGTGTTATACACTCTGGGCACACTCTAGTACAGAGTCTATAAGTGCAGCGCTGGCCGTGCACCGCTTAGTGCGCTGCCGGCCACCGGACAGTGAGGAGGGGGCCCGTGATAGAAACTGCACATGGGCCTCCTCCTCTCTAGAAACGCCCCTGCTTGCACAGTAAGCTCTAGGCAGCACAAGTGTCAGAAGGGGCTGACAGAGAGGTATCCCAATGATCCATTTTTGAAAACATACGGTGGAGAAGCCCATAGGCCTAGGGTCTGGTCGTAAGCCCCGATGGTCGCGATGGTCTTGACCATCGCGACCATCACCCATGTCGGTCGTTAGAGTTGTGGGTGTTAACCCACAGCTTAACGATCTACAAGGAGGCGGCCGTTCAGGATGCAAGCGGACGCCCTGATTCAGAGCGATCGCTTGCATTGAACGACCGCCTCTGAATGAGGCCCATAATGTTCAAGGGGCACTACTATTGTGTGGAATAATCTGTAAAGGGCATTACTGTGTGGTATAATGTGTAATATGCATTAATGTGTAGTGTAAGAGGCATTACTGTGTGGGATAATGTATAAGGGGCACTACTACTGTGTACTACTGTGTTGCATAACCTGAATGGGCTCTGTGTTGCATAATCTGAATGGGGTCTGTGTGGCATAACATGAATGGGCTGTGTGGGGGCAAATGTGTTTTTTTTTTTGTTTGTTTTGTTTACCTCTGGGGGATTTAAGATCTTGCTAGGTGGCCCACAAAGTTCTAGTTACCCCCAGGGGCACTAAGCGGGTACTAATTACTCAGGCCCGGGCTCCTGGGAGGGGCCCGGGTCCTATGCTGCTCTCCCCTCCTTCTTCCCTGTCAGCAGCCTAGCACACGCTGCTGTGTGCTGGGCTACAACGGGAGACTGCTTGCTGCTGCAGCAGTCTCCCCTGCCTGTCCCCCCCCCCCCCACACTGATCGTGCCCCCCTGGATTCCTGGCAGCCTGAGGGGCTCCCAGAGCCCCCCTCCCCAGTGCCGCAAGGGTTTTGTTCCGAGGCATGGCCACGTCTCCCACGATTATGTCCCGCTCCCTTTCCCGGGCTGGTCTCTCCATCCCTGGTTATGCCATTGCATGAAAACACAGAGGCTCTGGATTTAATATGAACTTGCATGAGTCATCAAGTTAGCTTAGACTGGGGTTAAAATGATTTTTTTGTTGTATTCTCAAAGCTTTTTGGCAGACTGCCAATTTCCACTGGAGCCAGCCCAGGAACCTGTGTAATTTTAAGTGTGTCTCCATTTTTAGCGATTGTGTGACAGTGTGTGGCCCTGACGAAGTTTAAACATAGGCATCCCTATATATACATATATAAAACCTACTGTGTACTACCTTGGTGCACCACAGTGCCCAGCATAACCCTAAACTTTCTGACTGCAACTGGAGAATCCTTGTAACCTGTACTTGCTGTTAACCCTGTGTTACCTGTTTTTACCTGGTTAATAAACCACCCTCTGGTTAAGTCATCTGCGATGTGAACTAACCTCGATTTGCACATTTCATTATAAATGCTGGCTGCTGCTGCTACTGGCAGCCAGATTTATATAGCAGCAGCATACTCTGAGGCTGAGCCTGGGAAGCTCCGCCTTCTCTGCTCTCAGTTAGTCAGTGCTCTGCTCTGGGACGTTCCCGCCTGGGCATGGCTGCTTACGACGAGTGTGTGGGAGGATGACAGCAGTTCAGACTACACAGCCAACTCGGACCGGAAGGCCAGCATCAGGTAAGGATTTTTTTTAAACTAGTGTACTGTTGTAAGTGATGCTGGGGTGTTGGTAAGGGAAGGGAGGGGGGATGTGCTGCTGGGGTGTTCAAGGGGGAGTGTGTTACTGAGGTGTTGGTAAGTGGGAGGGGGAGGCTGCTGGGGTGTTGGTAAGGAGGGGAGTGTATGCTGCTGGGGTGTTCATGGGGGAGTGTGTTACTGGGTGTTAGGGAGGGGAAGGCTCTGCTGGGGTGTTCGGGGGGGAGTGTGTTCTGCTGGAGTGTTGGTAAGGGGGAGTGTGCTGCTGGGGCGTTGGTAAGGGGGAGTGTGCTGCTGGGGTGTTAAGGGGTGGGAGTGTGCTGCTGGGGTGTTGGTAAGGGGGGAGAGTGTGCTGCTGGGTTGTTATTAAGGAGGGGAGTGTATGCTGCTGTTGTGTTCATGGGGGAGTGTGTTACTGGGGTGTTGGGGAGGGGGAGGCTGCTGGGGTATTCAGGGGGGGAGTGTGCTGCTGGGGTGTTGGTGTTGGTAAGGGGGGGAGTGTGTGCTGCTGGATTGTTCAGGGGGAGTGTGCTGCTGGGGTGTTTGTAAGGGGGGGAGTGTGTGCTGCTGGGGTGTTTGTAAGGGGGGGAGTGTGTGCTGCTGGGGTGTTTGTAAGGGGGGGTGTGCTGCTGGGGTGTTTGTAAGGGGGGGGAGTGTGTGCTGCTGGGGTGTTTGTAAGGGGGGGGAGTGTGTGCTGCTGGGGTGTTTGTAAGGGGGGGAGTGTGTGCTGCTGGAGTGTAGGTAAGGAGGGGAGTGTGTGCTGCTGGGGTGTTGGTAAGGGGGGGAGTGTGTGTTGCTGGTGTGTTCAGGGGGGAGTGTGCTACTGGAGTGTTGGTAAGGGGAGGGGGAGTGTGCTGCTGGGATGTTGGCAAAGGGGGGAGTGTGTGCTGCTGGAGTGTTCAGGGGGGGAGTGTGCTACTGGGGTGTTGGTAAGGGGGGGAGTGTGTGCTACTGGGGTGTTGGTAAGGGGGGGAGTGTGTGCTGTTGGGGTGTTGGTCAGGGGGGGAGTGTGTGTTGGTGGGGTGTTGGTAAGGGGGGAGTGTGTGCTGCTGGGGTGTTGGTGAGGGGGGCAGTGTGTGCTGCTGGGGTGTTGGTAAGGGGGGGAGTGTGTGCTGCTGGGGTGTTGGTAAGGGGGGAGTGTGTGCTGCTGGGGTGTTGGTAAGGGGGAGTGTGCTGCTGGGGTGTTGGTAAGGGGGAGTGTGCTGCTGGGGTCTTGGTAAGGGGGGAAAGTGTGCTGCTGGGATGTTGGTAGGGGGGGAGAGTGTGCTGCTGGGGGGGTTAGTAGGGGGGGAGTGTGCTGCTGGGGTGTTGGTAAATGGGTGGGGGGAGTGTGCTGCAGGTGCTGGGGTGTTGGTAAGGGGGGAGTGTGTAACTGCTGCTGGTGTAAAGGAGGGGAGTGTTGTTGCTGATATAAGGGAGGGGGAAAGTAACTGCTGCTGGTATGAGGGTGGTGGTCAATGTGGGTGCGGTTAAGGGAGACAGGCTCAGAAAAATACCCAGACAGGTACCCCTTACCGCTGAGAGGCATCAATATACACCTGTAACTCATATCACTGGGGGGCAACATAACCAAGGTACACCATACCACTGAGGCAGTAGGCTCCTCCTCATACCCAGGTACCACTCACCACTGGAGGCAGGCTTCACCATCTACACATCTATACTTTTTTCTACTGGAGGCAGACTCCTCCACGTTCTCAGATACCACTCACAACAGAGGCAGACTCCTCCACACACCCAGGTACCACTCACCACTAGAGATAGGCTCCTCCACACACCCAGGTACCACTTAACCCTAGAGACTGGCACTGACTACTGGAAGCAGTCTCATTCACATACCCAGATACTACTGAAGAATGGCTCTTGCAGTGTATTCTAAAGGGCATTACTGCGTGTGGCGCATAATGCACTATAAAGGGCATTACTCCGTAAGTGCTGGGCACGACCCAAAGTGTGATGAATTGGGGGTGTTCTGCAAGGACACTCCCCGTCCCCAATCAGTCACGCCCCCTTTCCGGAAGCGCGAGCAGAGGAACGCCATTTGTAAGAACTTTATTTTTTGGGGGAGGGGCACAAATGGAATCTTTCGCCCTGAGTTCCACAATGTTTAGAACCAGCCCTGTCCGTACAGCCTCTCCCCAGCTCCCTGCAGCTGCTGCCTCTACTCTGGTCTGTGACCAGTGAAAGACCTCCCTGGTGTATTCCTGTGGTCCAGTAGCCACAGTGCAATCATGGGGCTGCCAGAGGAAGACAGGAGACGTGCAACCTAGAGGGCAGTCATGTAGATCATGCAGATTACTAGATAGGTGAGTGCCCATGTGTTAGATTTGCATTTTTTCCCTAACATTTTTTCAATCCCCATCTGGCTCCCCCCATGTATGTGTGTCTTGTCAGTTTCCTTTGCCCACCTTCCCCATTGGTTTACAGCAAGGTGACAGTCACAACGGGTGCTTTGCTACACCACCCTGTTGTACTGGGATCCGCAAATTCACATGGCAGCTCTCAAAATGGCGTCCTTCCTGTAATTTATTATCTGGGTACAATGTCAGTGGCACCAGAGCCACAACTAAGTGGGGGGGGGGCTGGAGGCATGTGCACCGGGTGTGCCTCTGCACCCGCCACCAATTTCCTCCAGCCCGACGCCGCAGGGAAGCTCCAAGCCAGACGCCTGCTGAGATGCTATTACCAGCGGGCGCATGGCTCCTTCCCTGCAGCGCCGTGGTAGCTGGAGGCTGGAGTTCTCTCCCGAACTCCAGCTTCTAGCTCTCCCCATGGGCACTATGGGAGAGACGTCATGACATCTCTCTCATAGTTCCGAGGAGCAGCCGGGCAGAGTGGATGGTGGTGGACGCAGTAGCAGGGTTTAAGGAAAGTATTGTTTTGAGGGGTTTTTTTGTGTATGCGGCACAATAGGGGCATTACCTCAGGGGGCATTACTATAGGGGCACTGCTGCAGGGGACATTACTATAGGTGAATTACCAGGGGGGGGGGGGCGCGCCAAATTACTGTCTTGCCCTGGGTGACAAAAGTCCTAGTTTCAGCCCTGGTGGCACAGTGGAGTAATGGGGAAATCCCCGGTGGGCTAAATTGTTCGGTGCATGGGGACAGTTCTACACTATTCACAAAAATGAGCAGAGGTGTTATGCTCCCTGCACCTTTACGCAAC
The DNA here is from genome assembly GCA_031769625.1 of Taudactylus pleione. NCBI lineage: Eukaryota > Metazoa > Chordata > Amphibia > Anura > Myobatrachidae > Taudactylus > Taudactylus pleione. Next base: position 49,383,395 of record JAUIMM010000015.1, read on the forward strand.
ACTGATGCACACAATGATGCTAGCAGGCGGGAGGATAGCGATATTGAACTGCTAGTGTTTGGAAACAAAATTGACAGCATGAACCTCACACGACTGGAGCTTCACAAATCACATTGCATATTTTCTGATCACATATTGTAGGTTAGAGTATATACAGTATCAGAATGCAATAATCCATTACTTTCCATGCATGCTGTATTTAGTGAAACTTTTCAGTAAAAACGGATAATTTTCTTTGTACAGAACCTACCAGCCCTCGTTTCATGAAATGCTTCTAGCACTAATTACATAACTTTTTCAAAGACTTAAGCTGGCCACACATCTAAAGATTATCAGTCCAACCAGCCAACTAGTTGATTGGTCGGAATGAAAATCTGGTAACATATGGGAGTACCTGATGATCAGCAATTTGCTCCTAAATGCCAGAAAACAGATGAAAATGGTCGTCAGACAAGTTTGCTAAATGTTTGATCTAAACAATTTGTTCAAACAACAGTTTTTGTCCATTTTCCGGCGTTTGGGAGCAAATTGCAGATTGTCATTTGTTTTCATACCTTACCAGATTTTCATTCCAACCAATCATCAAGTTGGCTGGTTGGATGCAAGTTGGTCTAGTGTGTGGCCAGCTTTACAGTATATTCTATTATTTACTCCTGTACGATACAAAAATTAAATAAAATCCCATGGCCACTTCCATAAGCTTTATAATGACCTATTACAGGGCTAAAGCAAATATAAATGGACATGTCTTTCAAGATCTGCCCCCACTTTGCTTTTTAGTACTCATGTAATGTATGTTTCAGCGCTTATTACGTAAATAAAGTACTTCATGGGTCAGTTCCAATAAAGTGTGGTTCTTGCTGGATGCACAATTACATGGATGTTAGAGCTCACTGTACATGAGCATTAGGGTATGCGGTCAGGAAGCCGGCGGTCGAAATTCTGCCCGGCGGCTTCCCGACTGTGAAATCCCGACATGGGACTAATGATATGTCGAAATCCCGACGCCTATCATTATCTCCACACTGAAATCCCGACGCCTGGCATACTGAAAGAAGGTAAGCCGGGCGTCAGGAGCAGACAGCTCGATCTTTGGAATGGGACCCAAATATAAATACAGAATGCTTTTATGTTTTATATAAAACTTATACACACAGTCTGAATGTCATTTTATACAATATGTTTAATAATTTTGTGCCTTAAACAAAGTTTGTGTACATTGAACCATGAAAAGTTTCAGTAATGCTAAAAAAAAATCTGTATTTCGGAATATTTGGATATGGGAGACTCGACCTGTATTTATTTTTAACGGTTTAGCGGTTCAGTCCTTTACAGTTTCAGAACTTTTCTTTTAGAACTGATTATGGTAAGTTAGTAATTATTAGGGGTGAGCGGGTTCGGATTTCTGAAATCCGAACCCCCCCGAGCCCCCCCGATCCGAGTCCGATCCGAGTCAGGCTCGACTTTTCCCGCCTGACTCGGATCTGAAATCGAGGCAAAACGTCATCATCCCGCCTTCCGAGTCTCGCGGGTTTTGGATCCTATATAAGGTACCCGCGTCGGCGCCATTTTCTCACTCGGCTGTGGACAGTGAAGAGGGAGGGTGGGAGTTAGGGCTGTGTAGTGTAGTGTAGTGCTGCTGTTGTCCACTACTTCAAAGTCCATAGGGGCTGGCTGTGTTGTGCTGTGCTGCTGTTGTTAATAGGGGCTGTGTCCACTACTTCAAAGTCCATAGGGGCTGGCTGGACTGTGTTGTGCAGTCAGTTCTCCATAGGGGCTGTGTCCACTCCAAAGTCCTGTGCAGTGTCCCAGTCCTAAAGGAGTGCTGTAGTGTTGTCCAGGGGGTGCTCTGTCCATCAGGGGTGCTCCCCCCAAGTGCTAAAAAAATAATATATTTTCTGTGTTTGTGAATTGTGTGCGCAGTAGCCGCACGTGCATCAACAAAGTAGTGCCAAGCGTGCGCCTGTGTCATAAGTAAAGGGCCGGCTGGCTTGACCGTTAAAGGGTGCTGTAACCCCCGAAAGTACACTCCAGTCCAAACCAAAAAAAAATTATTTTCTGTGTTTGTGAATTGTGTGCGCAGTAGTCGCACGTGCATCAACAAAGTAGTGCCAAGCGTGCGCCTGTGTCATAAGTAAAGGGCCGGCTGGCTTGACCGTTAAGGGTGCTGTAACCCCCGAAAGTACACTCCAGTCCAAACCAAAAAAAAATTATTTTCTGTGTTTGTGAATTGTGTGCGCAGTAGCCGCACGTGCATCAACAAAGTAGTGCCAAGCGTGCGCCTGTGTCATAAGTAAAGGGCCGGCTGGCTTGACCGTTAAGGGTGCTGTAACCCCCGAAAGTACACTCCAGTCCAAACCAAAAAAAAAATAATTTTCTGTGTTTGTGAATTGTGTGCGCAGTAGCCGCACGTGCATCAACAAAGTAGTGCCAAGCGTGCGCCTGTGTCATAAGTAAAGGGCCGGCTGGCTTGACCGTTAAAGGGTGCTGTAACCCCCAAAGTACACTCCAGTCCAAACCAAAAAAAAAATTATTTTCTGTGTTTGTGAATTGTGTGCGCAGTAGCCGCACGTGCATCAACAAAGTAGTGCCAAACGTGCGCCTGTGTCATAAGTAAAGGGCCGGCTGGCTTGTCCGTTAAGGGTGCTGTAACCCCCGAAAGTACACTCCAGTCCAAACCAAAAAAAAAATTATTTTCTGTGTTTGTGAATTGTGTGCGCAGTAGCCGCACGTGCATCAACAAAGTAGTGCCAAGCGTGCGCCTGTGTCATAAGTAAAGGGCCGGCTGGCTTGACCGTTAAGGGTGCTGTAACCCCCGAAAGTACACTCCAGTCCAAACCTAAAAAAAAATTATTTTCTGTGTTTGTGAATTGTGTGCGCAGTAGCCGCACGTGCATCAACAAAGTAGTGCCAAGCGTGCGCCTGTGTCATAAGTAAAGGGCCGGCTGGCTTGACCGTTAAGGGTGCTGTAACCCCCGAAAGTACACTCCAGTCCAAACCTAAAAAAAAATTATTTTCTGTGTTTGTGAATTGTGTGCGCAGTAGCCGCACGTGCATCAACAAAGTAGTGCCAAGCGTGCGCCTGTGTCATAAGTAAAGGGCCGGCTGGCTTGACCGTTAAGGGTGCTGTAACCCCCGAAAGTACACTCCAGTCCAAACCAAAAAAAAAATTATTTTCTGTGTTTGTGAATTGTGTGCACTGTGGCTGCACGTGCATCAACAAAGGAGCAGCGCCAAGCGTGCGCCTGTGTCCCATAAGTAAAGAGCCGGCTGGCTCATTTCTTAAAGGGTGGTGTAACCCACAAAGTGCACTACTCTCCAGCAAAAATAAAATAATATTTTCTGTGTTTGTGTGCGCTTTAGCCGCACGTATATATATCAATATAACATAAATGGAGGACCAAACTTTCTCCGATAAAAATAAAATAGGGAAAGATCAAGAACCTCTTCCTCCTAGTGCTGTTGCTGCTGCTGGGAGTTGTTCATCATCCCAGAGAGGAAGTAGGAACATCACTACTTTTACTAAACAATTGACCCTCCAACAGTCCCTAGCGATGAGGATGAAGTACGACAGCAGTCATCCTGAAGCAAAACGTATAACTGAGGCCTTGACTGCTATGTTGGTGTTAGACGTGCGTCCGGTATCCGACATTAGTGCAGTGGGATTTAGACAATTGATGGAGGTAGTGTGTCCTCGGTTCCAAATCCCGTCTAGATTCCACCTGCATCCTCAAAGCAGCAGCGACAAGTGTGCGTCTGTCTGTTAAAGGGTGGTGACACCCTCAAAGTGTGCTACACAAACAATTAAAATATTGTTCTTTTTTTTTCTGTCTTTGTGAATTGTGTGGGCTGTAGCCGCACCTGCATCCTTAAAGCAGCAGCGACAAGCGTGCGTCTGTCTGTTAAAGGGTGGTGACACCCTCAAAGTGTGCTACACAAACAATTAAAATATTGTTCTTTTTTCTGTCTTTGTGAATTGTGTGGGCTGTAGCCGCACCTGCATCCTTAAAGCAGCAGCGACAAGCGTGCGTCTGTCTGTTAAAGGGTGGTGTCACCCTCAAAGTGTGCTACACAAACAATTAAAATATTGTTCTTTTTTCTGTCTTTGTGAATTGTGTGGGCTGTAGCCGCACCTGCATCCTTAAAGCAGCAGCGACAAGCGTGCGTCTGTCTGTTAAAGGGTGGTGACACCCTCAAAGTGTGCTACACAAACAATTAAAATATTGTTCTTTTTTTTTTGGTCTTTGTGAAATGTGTGGGCTGTAGCCGCACCTGCATCCTTAAAGCAGCAGCGACAAGCGTGCGTCTGTCTGTTAAAGGGTGGTGTAACTCTCAAAGTGTTCCAAAAAATAAAAAACTATTTTTTTAATGTGTTTGTGACTTGTGTGCGATGTAGCCACACTTGCATCCTCAAAGCAGCAGCGACAAGCGTGCGTCTGTCTGTTAAAGGGTGGTGACACCCTCAAAGTGTGCTACACAAACAATTAAAATATTGTTCTTTTTTTTTCTGTCTTTGTGAATTGTGTGGGCTGTAGCCGCACCTGCATCCTTAAAGCAGCAGCGACAAGCGTGCGTCTGTCTGTTAAAGGGTGGTGACACCCTCAAAGTGTGCTACACAAACAATTAAAATATTGTTCTTTTTTTTTCTGTCTTTGTGAATTGTGTGGGCTGTAGCCGCACCTGCATCCTTAAAGCAGCAGCGACAAGCGTGCGTCTGTCTGTTAAAGGGTGGTGACACCCTCAAAGTGTGCTACACAAACAATTAAAATATTGTTCTTTTTTCTGTCTTTGTGAATTGTGTGGGCTGTAGCCGCACCTGCATCCTTAAAGCAGCAGCGACAAGCGTGCGTCTGTCTGTTAAAGGGTGGTGTCACCCTCAAAGTGTGCTACACAAACAATTAAAATATTGTTCTTTTTTCTGTCTTTGTGAATTGTGTGGGCTGTAGCCGCACCTGCATCCTTAAAGCAGCAGCGACAAGCGTGCGTCTGTCTGTTAAAGGGTGGTGACACCCTCAAAGTGTGCTACACAAACAATTAAAATATTGTTCTTTTTTTTTTGGTCTTTGTGAAATGTGTGGGCTGTAGCCGCACCTGCATCCTTAAAGCAGCAGCGACAAGCATGCGTCTGTCTGTTAAAGGGTGGTGTAACTCTCAAAGTGTTCCAAAAAATAAAAAACTATTTTTTTAATGTGTTTGTGACTTGTGTGCGATGTAGCCACACTTGCATCCTCAAAGCAGCAGCGACAAGCGTGCGTCTGTCTGTTAAAGGGTGGTGACACCCTCAAAGTGTTCTACACAAACAATTAAAATATTCTTCTTCTTTTTTCTGTCTTTGTGAATTGTGTGGGCTGTAGCCGCACTTGCATCCTCAAAGCAGCAGCGACAAGCGTGCGTCTGTCTGTTAAAGGGTGGTGTAACCCTCAAAGTGTGCTCCACAAACAATAAAAATATTCTTTTTTTTTTTCTGTCTTTGTGAATTGTGTGGGCTGTAGCCGCACTTGAATCCTCAAAGCAGCAGCGACAAGCGTGCGTCTGTCTGTTAAAGGATTACATCGGTGACAGCATCCAAGTAGGCATGTCAGACAGTCCGTACCTGTACTGGCAGGAAAAAGAAGCAATTTGGAGGTCCCTGTACAAACTGGCTCTATTTTACCTGAGTTGCCCCCCCTCCAGTGTGTACTCCGAAAGAGTGTTTAGTGCAGCCGGGAACCTTGTCAGCGAAAGGCGTAGGAGGTTGCTTCCACAAAATGTGGAGAAGATGATGTTCATAAAATGAATTATCAACTCTTCCAGGGAGACCAGCCTCCAGAACGTACAGAGGGACCTGTGGTTCCAGCAGGGACGAATTAATACTCTGTGAGGATGAGGATGTACACACTGAAGAGGGTGAGGAATCGGTGGATGAGGAGGATGAGGATGACATCTTGCCTCCGTAGAGCCAGTTTGTGCAGGGACACATTAATTGCCAGCTTGTTTTGTGGGGGCCCAAACGAACCAATCATTTCAGCCACAGTTGTGTGGCAGACCCTGGCGCTGAAATGATTGATTTGTTAAAGTGTGCATGTCCTGTTTATACAACATAAGGGTGGGTGGGAGGGCCCAAGGACAATTCCATCTTGCACTTCTTTTTTTTCTTTGCATTATGTACAGTTTGGGGCCTAGCTTTTCTAACTGCCATCCTGTCTGCCACTGCAGTGTCACTCCTAGATGGGTCACGTGTTTGTGCCGCCCACTCGTGTCGCTTAGCATAGTCATCCAGCTACCTCGGTGCAACCTTTTGGACATGAAAACACTATTGTGAGGTGTGAGGTGTTCAGAATAGACTGGAAATGAGTGGAAATTAAGGTTATTGAGGTTAATAATAGCATAGGAGCAGAGAAACCAACAAATTCTGTGATTTTAGCTGTTTTTATGCTTTTTTAAAAAAAAATACAGATCCAAAACACAAAACCCAGAACCCAAAACACGGAAGGGTGGTTTTGGCAAAACCAATCCAGATCCAAAACACGAAGAAAGATCCAGATCCAAAACCAAAACACGAAAAGTGGCCGGTGCACACCCCTAGTAATTATAGGTGGGTGAACCGCGCTCAATAGGGTGTCTGGAGAGGGGGTGGTGGTGATGGGGAAAGGTGGGGAGAGGAAAAATGTGTATGGGTGTGGTTGTGTCTGTGTATCTGGAGTGGGTGGGGTGGGAGAGTGCTGCACCTATGGTAGGAGTACCTGTTCCTACCTGAAGTTTAGACTGGTAAAGGTTTGGTTGAGGTGCGCTTCTCTATAGGTGTAGGGGAATGGGTGGTGTTGGTATGTGTGCGGTGTAATGTGGAACAGAGAGACTGAGGCAGTGGTGTTGGGTCAAAGGTTTATTAGTAGACACAAAGCTGCTGTAACAATTGATCCAGGGGTGGGTGGTGTAGATCAGGGTGGTAGCTCAGGGGGGAAGGTGGGTGGACCCTTTTAGGGGGCTCCTTACCATGCGGTTCAGGTCCAGCACGTTGTCCCTGCTGGACCTTTGGTCAACAGTCTTATGGCCCGGCAATGGTGTGGTGGAAGTCTCTGGGGGTAAGTGGGTGGCAGCGTCCTGCAATGGTGCAACTTACCTACCGGCAGGGTGCCTGAGATGGCGTTGCGATAAGGTAGGGTGGAGATGGTGGTAGGCAGTTTCTAAGACTGCTCTGGATGCCTTGTGTCTGTGCTTGCTGGCTGCTTCCTTGTGCCTCTGGTTCCTGGTGCTGGGTTAACGTGGGTGCAAAACTGGGGGCACTTGGCGGTGGTGGTGGTTAGACTGATGGTGTCTGGACCGGTGGTGCAGCCGAACCTGGGCTCGTAGTGTGGGTCGGGTGGCTGGTGGTTGTAGCTGGTTGCCGGCGGTTTGGTCTGTGGCTGCGTGCCGTGGGTCAGCCCTAATTGCCTCGTGGGATGGCGGGAGGCCAGGGAGGATGTGTGTTCAGGGTGGGGGTGCCGCTCGCTGGTGGTGCTGGCGGCTCCCTGAGCGGTCACCAGAAGTGGGCGGAATCCGACGGGATAGAGGCCTGGAGTGCTGCGGTCATGAGGTGGGGATGCCGCTCGCTGGGGGTTCCGGCCGCCTCCTTGGACCGGACAGACACTCTTGCTGGCTGGGCAGAGATACGTGTGGGCAGGCACGTGGACGGAGGGTTCTGGATCGGGGTTGCGGTATTATCGGATCCGGTCTTAATGTGGGCTGTGGAGCAGTGGTTAGGGTTGTCCCCAACGCGTTTCGGCTCTTGCCTTAATCATGGACTATGGTAACCTGTTGTGTTCCAAGAGTGTGTAAGGGACTGTTCTTACTTCTTTATAGTGGTGTTGTAAGCGTGACATTGTGTATTTCTGGTCCTAACCTTGTATGTCATCAGTGTAAGTATTACCGTATGTTGTACAAGAGTAAACAAATAGAATTCCAAGTGGAAGCAAGAAAAATACAAGAATTGTTTTACGAATAGTCAGAATGAAGCTTGTGTCTCTAGGTTCTTAATTATGACCTGCAATGGGTGACTCAGACAGATATACTGTAAGTGGTGCTGCACTCTGTAAATATCAAGTAGCTGAGATTAGAGGGTTTGAGGCCCACAGGGTGGGACATGTGCATGAGACAGTGGGGCCTCGCTGTGTACTGCCCACCTGCAGATGACCATTCTTCTCTGGCGGCTGTATCCTGAGAACACACTTCCCCCATTTCCTGGTATTGTGGCGTGAACAACGTTGAACTTAACAGAAACAAAATCACTCCTGGGGGTGCTGTAGCCGGCTTTATAAATCGAAATAATCTTCAAAAGAAAAAGAGAACACAAATCCTATTCTTTAGACGCACTGCTGCAAATATTACAGTAAAACATAACGTTTGTTAATGCCATCTTAACATAAATTATTGAAACTGTTACTGTATTTAAAAAACTCCCAAATAAACAGTGTAATAAAGTAAAGAAACAAAATAAATAGCTTTAAAAGAAATTCTATATTATTCGTGAAATACTGGTCTCCCTTGCTTCCATGTAAGGTTTTAACTCTTGAGTATGATCATATGACATTTTGGTTCTGTATTTATATTACTGCCAACTGTATTTAATACAATAATATCAGGTTATGCAGTTCAGCATGGATCGCTATTCTGCTAATGCGCACGCAAAGCAGTTACTAATATCAGCGGTGATATGCAAACTATTGCATTCAAATTGTGATCGCAGCCTAACATAAGGACTCCCTCTTCCTCTTACATCCGTAATACTTAAGAGTAGCAAAACCATCGGTACAATCGAGTAACATCGGACCCAATGCACACTTGCACAAGGCCTGATCTTACTCAGGAATTGCTAACAGCCACGCACGCTATCAGTGCTATGGCTGAGTATGGCCATGCAGTGGATAATTTATGCACGCAACAGCGTAGCAATGTTCTGACACAATGCCTGCGTTTTATATGTTGTCAGTAGGGCATATGTGATAGTATGTGTAGTAGACAGAATATCCAAGAAACATTCGCTACAATCACCTCCTGTGCGAATAACAAATTCATGGCTGTCATCCAAGACCATCTAGTCCCCAGCTAGAGAGGGTCTGGTGCTTGTTCTGGGAATTACAGGGGGACCCTATGCATTTTTTTTCCCACTGTAATTCAAGAACCAGGACTTGTTCCCAGAGGCCAGTGCTGGTTGTACTAAGTACAGTGGAACCTTATGCATACTTACCGACAATCAGCTCCAGCCTTCCGGGAGGGAGCTGATTGTCGGCTAATAGCGGGGGCGGGGCTGGCCATTGGGGGCGGAGCTGGGGGTGGGGCGGCCATTTTGGGTCACACTGGGGGCGGAGCCGCACGATCGCGTCATCGTGACTCCGCCCCCTCTTAACAATGCCGTGATTTTCGGCATTGTGAAGCAGGGGGCGGGGCCACGATGATGCAATCCTGCGCGAATCGCGTCACCGGGCCCCCCGCTGCGGGGATTTTTGTTGTTTTCAGGTGGGAGGTGGGGAGGGTGTGAGACAACCGGGAGGCTTGCCTGCCTTTCCGGGGGGCCGGGAGCGGCACCCGAAAATCGGGAGACTCCCGGCCAAATCGGGAGGGTAGGCAAGCCTGACCTTACGCATATTTATTCCCTGTACTTGGACAACCAGGACTGGCTATGAAAAGTCCAGGGCTGGTTCTGTTGCTTACAACACACTTTTCATTCATAAACATACACAAATCACTCGGATTTGTGTATGTTGAATGACAACTAGCAGCTCAGGAGGTGGTGCATTTAAAACTTCTATTGAGTCCTCGATTTGAGTGTAAAACGCCAGACTTTAGCAAAACGAATAATGGTAAATTCCCGATTTAGGCAGAAATTAGTGAAAAGTACTTCCGAATTGAGCTGATGGTGATATAATTTCTATTGTTCAAAATAGCCGAATTTGCGGCATTAAACCACCCGATTTCAACTTGAAAAAAATGAATAAATCACCCGACTTTAATGATAGTAAATTCCTGATTTGCAAAAAAGTGATATCACCCGAGAATGCAAATCGGGACCAACACGAATCTTAATAAATGTAACCCTCAGTCTCTTTTATAATAAAGCAGAGTACTAGTGTTCATTACAGCACCCTGTACCTGTAGATATTTTATGTGTACACATGTAAGAACCCAAAAGTGGGTACATGTGTACAAAAACACCGGCGCACCCACCCTCATATGAGTGTGAATAAGTTAGGAAAAGACTACACTCTAGCTGAGTGTATTGTTATATAGACATTAAATGAGTAACCAATATAATTAGCTTAAGTAGCAATAATGGACGTGGATAGATGTTTGTAAAAGTATTGCGCACTCTATTATGTGCCTTAGAAATGGAGTCACAGTGATCCGGTCTCCTGTGACCAAATGGGTTCTGTAAACGTATGGGATAAGTCACTGAATGAGGGATGAGAGTGAAGTGGGTAAAGATAGTGTAACACAGTCAATATAGTCTGGTAATACGCGAGGTGTGTGGGTCGTGTCTGGTGGGGCGGCGTCCTGTATCTCCCAGGTGCACTGACTCACCTTCAGCATCCTTTATGTCCAACTCCTGGTGTACTCCAGATGCCGAAACTAAGCCTTGGATCCCGATGTCCTGTGTCCCCAAATGATGTCGCGCACCATCCATGAGCTGCTGGGCAGATCACTCTACGCTGCTAGGACGCGAGACTTCCGGGTCCCACGAATTCTCACAGTCTCCAGGCTCAGCGTCCTCGGCAGGGGCTGCACTCGGTCGGAATACTGAGGAGACTGCTGGAGAATGGTAGTAGAGTGGTGAAAGGAGATGTGTGAATGGTTTTGGTCTTCAGATTCCAACGCGTTTCAGCCTTCTCAGAGGCCTTTGTAAAGCACCGTGTACCTATCACAACCTGTGCAGTTCCTCATTTCTGCCTGTGGTGTTGCACTCTGCTCTAGTGCTTCTAGTACACTCTGCTCTGTATTTTAGCAGTTTTTTGTATCAGCTGAATGTGCTAGAAGCACCAGAGCAGAGCGCAACAGGCAAACTGCACAATTTGTTACAGGTGCAGGGTGCTAGAATGAACACTAGAGTACAACACCTGATACACAGAATAATAATACTTACTTTGTACAATTCAATCCCGGCATTGAGATTTTTATCAATCCCGAATCCTGGGATTACAAAATGGGATGGGATTGGCATCCCTACCTATGGCAATATGCACAATTGGAAAGATATTGGGCCACTCCATATGGTAATATGCAGTATTAGGCCGGGATGTACTAACCTTGCGGTGTACATACCTCCAGTCACCGCACCGATGCTAAACGCATATGTACTAACATATGCGATTAGTATTGCAAAGGACAGCTTTTGCGATAAGAGCTGCCCTCAGCGAAGCAGGGTGTGGGAGTCTCCGTGTGTCTCCTCCCCCTCCTAGCTCTGGGAAGTTCCTGCTGGTGACCTTTGCAGGAAGTCCTGGGCTCCTCCTCCTCCCTGCACCCGGAAGAAGAATAGGAGGAGAAGGATGCGGGGGGGACAGGAGGAGCGCAGGCTGACATGTCGGAGGCTGAGGTGAGTGGGGGCCAGAGCTGGGAGACTGCAAGGCAGCGGCAAAGCGTCAGGAGCGTGATGCGGTAAGAAGCCTATATATTTCTATAGGGTAACGCTAGAAAAACCTGGCACCGAAAATAGGGGTTTATTACATATGAAAATGTGGTAAAAACCCCGAAAACAGGGTTTTTGCTGCATTTTTCCTTTAGTACATCCTGGCCAAAAGGAGATATTTAAGATACTCCCTATGAAAATTAGGGGTGAGCGGGTTCGGATTTCTGAAATCCGAGCCCCCCCAATCCAAGGCCGATCCGAGTCAGGCTCGACTTTTCCCGCCTGACTCGGATCTGAAATCGAGGCAAAACGTCATCATCCCGCCTTCCGAGTCTCGCGGGTTTTGGATTCTATATAAGGTACCTGCGTCGGTGCCATTTTCTCACTTGGCTGTGGACAGTGAAGAGGGAGGGTGGGAGTTAGGGCTGGCTGGGCTGTGTAGTGCAGTGTAGTGTTGTGCTGTGCTGCGCTGCTGTTGTCCATAGGAGCTGGGTCCACTACTTCAAAGTCCATAGGGGCTGGCTGGACTGTGTTGTGCAGTCAGTTGTCCATAGGGGCTGTGTCCACTCCAAAGTCCTGTGCAGTGTCCCAGTCCTAAAGGGGTGCTGTAGTGTTGTCCAGGGGGTGCTCTGTCCATCAGGGGTGCTCCCCCCAAGTGCAAAAAAATACATATTTTTTTCTGTGTTTGTGAATTGTGTGCGCAGTAGCCGCACGTGCATCAACAAAGTAGCGCCAAGTGTGCGCCTGTGTCATAACTAAAGGGCTGGCTGGCTTGACCGTTAAAGGGTGCTGTAACCCCCAAAGTGCACTCCAAACCAAATAAAAAAATATTTTCTGTTTGTGAATTGTGTGCACTGTGGCTGCACGTGCATCAACAAAGGAGCAGCGCCAAGCGTGCACCTGTGTCCCATAAGTAAAGGGCCGGCTGGCTTGTCCGTTAAAGGGTGCTGTAACCCCCAAAGTGCACTCCACAAAGAATAAAAAATTCTTTTTTTTTCTGTCTTTGTGAATTGTGTGGGCTATAGCCGCACCTGCATCCTCAAAGCAGCAGCGACAAGCGTGCGTCTGTCTGTTAAAGGGTGGAGTAACCCCCAAAGTGGGCTCCAACAAAAATTAAACATTTTCTTCTGTGTTTGTGAATTGTCTGCACTGTACGTGCATCCTCAAAGCAGCAGCGACAAGCGTGCTTCTGTCTGTTAAAGGGTGGTGTAACCCTCAAAGTGCGCTCACAAAAAATAAAAAATTCTTATTTTTTTCTGTTTTTGTGAATTGTGTGCACTGTAGCTGCACATGCATCAACAAAGGAGCAGCGCCAAGCGTGCACCTGTGTCCCATAAGTAAAGAGCCGGCTGGCTCATTTCTTAAAGGGTGGTGTAACCCACAAAGTGCACTAGTCTCCAACAAAAATAGAAAATTATTTTCTGTGTTTGTGTGCGCCTTAGCCACACTTATATATCAATATAACATAAATGGAGGACCAAACTTTCTCCGATAAAAATAAAATAGGGAAAGATCAAGAACCACTTCCTCCTAGTGCTGAAGCTGCTGCCACTAGTCATGACATAGACGATAACATGCCATCAACGTCGTCTGCCAAGGCCGATGCCCAATGTCATAGTAGAGGGCACATGCAATCCCAAATGACAAAGTTCAGGAAAATGACCTTAAAAAAAAACATTTAAATCATCTGAGGAGAAACGTAAACTTGCCAATATGCCATTTCCGACACGGAGTGGCAAGGAACGGCTAAGGTCTTTCCCTATGTTCAAGATTAGTGGTTCAGCTTCACATGATGATGGAAGCCTTTCTCCCGCTAAAAAAATCAAACGAGTTAAGCTGGCAAAAGCACAGCGACGAACTGTGCGTTTTAAGAAGATATCACAAATCCCCAAGGAGAGTCCAAGTGTGGTGGCGGTTGTGATGCCTGACCTTCCCAGCACTGGACAGGAAGAGGTGGCTCTTTCCACCATTTGCACGCCCCCTGCAAGTGCTGAAAGGAGCACCCACAGTCCACTTGCTGATATGCAAATTGAAGATGTCACTGTTGAAGTACAACAGGATGAGGATATTGGTGTAGCTGGTGCTGAGGAGGAAGTTGGCGAGGAGGATTCTGATGGTGATGTGGTTTGTTTAAATCAGGCTCCGGGGGAGACAGTTGTTGTCCGTGGGATGAAAAAGCCCATCACGGTCATGCCTGGGCAGAAGACCAAACACTCCACCTCTTTGGTCTGGCAATATTTCTATCCAAATCCAGACAACAACTGTATGTAAAGATGGAATAAGTAGGGGTAGGGACATTAACCACCTAGGAACATCCTCCCTTATACGGCACCTGCAGCGCGTTCATAAAAAGTTACTGTCAAGTTCAGAAACTTTGGCTAAGACCGTAAGCAGTCCAGGGACACCTAAATCCCGTTGTCCTGTTGTATCCAAGCGCCTGCAAACCACACCGTCAACTCCCTCCTCGTCCTTAGTCAGGATCAGAAGTAGTTCTTCGGTTCCAAATCCCATCTAGATTCCACTTCACTAAGCAGGCGATACCGAGACTGTACAGAAACGTCAGAAAAAGTGTCCTCAGTGTCCTGAAAAATGTGGTTGTACCCATTGTCCACTTAACCACGGACATGTGGACAAGTGGAACAGGGCAAACTAAGGACTATATGACTGTGACAGCCCACTGGGTAGATGTATCACCTTACGCAGCAACATCAGCAGCGTCACCAGTAGCAGCATCTCAGAAACGCCAGCTCGTTCCAAGGCAGGCTACGCTGTGTATCACCGGTTTCAGTAAGAGGCACACTGCTGACAACCTCTTAGAGAAACTGAGGGAAATCATCGCCCAGTGGCTTACCCCACTTAGACTCTCCTGGGGATTTGTGATATCTGACAACGCCACCAATATTGTGCGGGCATTACATCTGGGCAAATTCCAGCACGTCCCAAGTTTTGCTCACACAATAAACTTGTGGTGCAGAATTTTCTGAAAAGCGACGGGCGTACAGGAGACGCTTTGGGTGGCCCGAAAAATTTCTGCCCACTTTCGCCATTCAGCAACTGCGTGCCGAAGACTGGAGCACCAGCAAACACTCTTGAACCTGCCCCGCCATCACCTGAAGCAAGAGGTTGTGATGCGGTGGAACTCAACCCTCTATATGCTTCAGAGGATGGAGGAGCAGCAAAAGGCCATTCAAGTCTATACATCCACCTATGACATAGGCAAAGGAGGGGGTATGCACCTGACTCAAGCGCAGTGGAGAATGATTTCCGTGTTATGCAAGGTTCTCTAGCTCTTCAAACTTGCCACACGTGAAGTCAGTTCAAACACTGCCAGGTCATTCCCCTCATCAGACTTTTGCACAAGCAGCAGGAGAAAGTGAAGGAGGAGCTAAGATGGAGCAATTCCGCTCGGCATGTGGGACTTCTGAATGAAGCCCTTCATTCGCTTGGCCAGGATTCCAGGGTGGTCAATCTGTTGAAATCAGACCACTACATTTTGGCCACCGTGCTCGATCCTAGGTTTAAAGCCTATGTGGTGTCTCTCTTTCCGGCTGACACTCGCCTGCAGAGGTGCAAAGACCTGCTGGTGAAAACACTGTCAGCTGAAGTGGAACGTGACAGGTCAACAGCTCCTTCTTAATTTTCTCCCGCAACTGGGGCTGCAAGGAAAAAACTTGGGTATCCTAAGCAACCCGCTGACGGATATAGGGCAGGCAGGACCAAGTTTGGACATCTTGTCCGGACTAAAGGACCTGGCAACAATTTCTGACATGCCTACTGTCACTGCATATAATACTGTCACCATTGACAGAATGGTGGAGGATTACATCGGTGACAGCATCCAAGTAGGCATGTCAGGCAGTCCGTACCTGTACTGGCAGGAAAAAGAGGCAATTTGGAGGCCCCTGTACAAACTGGCTCTATTTTACCTGAGTTGCCCCCCTTCCAGTGTGTACTCCGAAAGAGTGTTTAGTGCAGCCGGGAACCTTGTCAGCGAAAGGCATAGGAGGTTGCTTCCACAAAATGTGGAGAAGATGATGTTCATAAAAATGAATTATCAACTCTTCCAGGGAGACCAGCCTCCAGAACGTACAGAGGGACCTGTGGATTCCAGTGGTGACTAATTAATACTCGATGAGGATGTACACAACACTGAAGAGGGTGAGGATGAGGAGGATGAGGACGACATCTTGCCTCCGTAGAGCCAGTTTGTGCAGGGACAGATTAATTGCCAGCTTGTTTTGTGTGGGCCCAAACGAACCGATCATTTCAGCCACAGTTGCGTGGCAGACCCTGGCGCTGAAATGATTGGTTTGTTAAAGTGTGCATGTCCTGTTTATACAATATAAGGGTGGGTGGGAGGGCCCAAGGACAATTCCATCTTGCGCCTCTTTTTTTTCTTTGCATTATGTACTGTTTGGGGCCTAGTTTTTCAAACTGCCATCCTGTCTGCCACTGCAGTGTCACTCCTAGATGGGCCACGTGTTTGTGCCGCCCACTCGTGTCGCTTAGCATAGTCATCCAGCTACCTCGGTGCAACCTTTTGGACATAAAAACACTATTGTGAGGTGTTCAGAATAGACTGGAAATGAGTGGAAATTAAGGTTATTTAGGTTAATAATAGCATAGGAGCAGAAAAACCCACAAATTCTGTGATTTTAGGTGTTTTTATGCTTTTTTTATAAAAAAAATTACAGATCCAAAACACAAAACCCAGAACCCAAAACACAGAAGGGTGATTTTGGAAAAACCAATCCAGATCCAAAACACGAAGAAAGATCCAGATCCAAAACACAAAACACGAAAAGTGGCCGGTGCACACCCCTAATGAAAATACATTCTGACCAGAAGATCCTATGTTGAAGAGTTCAAACAAGTACAAAACAATCTGTCTGTAGATGGATAGTATATTATGTACTTACGCAAGCCTGTGCCATACTTTAATAACACTAGCAGTGAGTCAAATGTAAACGTCATTACATTAATCCTTTCAGAGACTATTAGACAAATCAAAATAATGAAAATTTAATGCAGAGGCATCACTGGGTCTGGTGAGGTATGCAGTCGGGAAGCCGACGGACCTAATCCTGACAGCAGGCTTCCCAACTGTCATATCCTGGCAAGGGTCGAAAGACAGGCGTTGATATGCCGACACCTGTCATTAGACATACGCCGGGAGCCCGACGCCCGAGCGCAGATAGGTTTAGGGTTCCTGGGGGGGGGGACTTGGGTTCAGGCGGCGGGGAAGGGGGGATTATGTTTAGGCACTGGGGGGGAAGGTTAGGGTTAGGCACCCCTAAGGTAGGTTAGGGGGCAGAAATAGGTTAGTATATACTTACCTTTGACGATCAGGATTTCCTCCTCTGCCGGGATGCCGCTGTCGGGATTCCAACCGCCGGGCATGCGTCCGGCGGTAAATCATACCGATTCCCCAGGTGACACCCAGTGCGCACTCCATAACCCTCGAAAAGGGGACGTGGCCTAACATGAAAGTGCTTTCCTGGTGATGCTGGGCTGCCCCCGGAGGCTAGTGACTGCACTGTCTGCTCCTCCTCTGTGACAAGAGCCAAGTGCTGCAGGAGAATGTCAAACTGCAGCACCTGGCTCCTGTCACTGAGGAGGACTTTACATATTGGTGTCACCCCCTCTGAGGGTGACACCCGGTGCAGCCTGCACCCCCATAGCGACGCCACTGACCTAATGAATATGGATGAAGTAGTTAACCTGCTTGTATCCTAAAAGGATGGAAATGATGTGTTTGTTGAACAGCGGAGTCGTGTGGGGTGTCACCTAGTGCTAGGTATAGAAGCTACAGTAATCTGATAAAATATAAAATTCCTGCCATTCTTGAGAGTATGATAATCTTGCTCGTAACTATGAAACACATGATCTCCCTTTCAGGGCTACATCTCCATAGAAATGATATTTCACCAAGGCTATTCTAGTGTTTTGATTGAGGAATGCACTCATACTTCAAGCCCCTTAGGTTAGTATAATGCTGACATGATTCACATCCGCTCCTCAAATAGAAGCCTCCTGCAGCTCCTTTTCTGTCTAGGCTGTATATCTCCAGCAAATCAGCTAATAAATGTATTATTCTGACAGGTTGCCGAGTAACCTACTTTATTCATTTATTGAAGTCCACTTTGTAATTGAATTTGCCGAGGACACAAACACCTTATATATTGTTCACAGTTAATTATATGAGATAAGTGATCATCAAGGAGTAGAAGTTACGCTGAAAAGTCACCTTTTTATGAAATGATGTATTTTAATGATCACATGTCCGCAGGAGACCCCAACTGTTGTGCTGGGGAATAGATCTATTCTGATAACACATAATAACACCGTCTAGCAAGTTACTCTAAATAAAGCTGCATATCCACAATAAAAATGAACGATTCTGACATTGTTCAATCGTTCATTAATCGTGCAGTGAATATGCCAGCAACGACCAGCGATGCGCTCTCCCACTGGTCGTTGTTGGCATCTGTCTTCACCTGAACATGCAGGCCAACCTGCCGATATCGATATGTTGTGCATGTTCGGGGATGAGGGAGGGTGCCAGCACTGACATATCGTCCAGTGTGGGCACAATATCCACTGCACAGTATGATGAATGATTACGATGTTGTAATCTTACAGTCGTTCTACACTCATGTAGTGGATATGCACCTTAACAGTCTGTCAAAGTCAGTCTAACAAAGTGAGAAAGATATGAAATTTATTGTATGCATTTAATGTGTCCTTTTAAGCATGTTAAGTGCACTCTGATGCAGGCAGTATACCAAATAAAGCAAGAAAATGACTGTGTACACACACACACACACACATTGATACTTGCTTACCTCTGTTTTCATTGCTTCCCATCAATTTCAACACTGCTTGTAGCATTCAAAAGTGTTATTGCTCTTCAAAATGCAATTAAGGTTTATGGGAACATTCAATGATTACAGAATCCATAGTGTACTATGGGCCTAATTCATAGATGTGCACAAGCATCAGGTACGTAACATCTAAAAACATCTGAGATATACATATGTGCAGATCTGGGGCCGCAATATCACTTGCAGCATGATTGACAGGCTGCTGGCATTTGGGGGCAGTGACACAGAGTACCCTAGAAAAAATAGGTGTATCGACCCCATTTTCTAGGTATGCCAAAGCCAGTAGCTGTGTCCTCATGATCCTGAGAATTATTCAGATGTCTGATGGTCATCCAGCTGATCCAATGGCTGCATCATCGGATGTAACATCGGATCAGAGAAGCCAGCAGTGGGTGGATTTTGCATATTGTAGCATAGCCGCCTTATACAAAGGTGCAGTGTTACTGTGTCCATCTCTGAATCAGGCCCTATGTTACTGGAAGTGTTGAGAACATGCTCAGTTAAAAGAACATTGTACAAGGTTTTGTTTACTGTGGCATGGTAAAGGACTGCTTCTGGGGGGAAATAATTTAAAACCTTTATCACATTATGTGGACCTATGACCATCTAAGGCCTAGCTGCTTATGCAATAAATATTCCGCTTTGTCAGGCTAAGTGCTTACTCACTCTGACCATCTTGATTGCAGTTTTGTTGTTGCTATGGTATAGTTTTTCATGCTCCTGCTCTTAAACTAATTTAAAAAAGTATGGAATAAATCGATCTCCAAAATTCAATGCTTAGTATTCACAACTTGGCATTTGAAGTGGGACTGAGTGCCTGATTCAGACCCGCTCGCGAGCGCTATGCGCTCGCAAGCGGGTCGATGATGGCCCAGTGCGCATGCGCACTACGGAGCTGGAATGCGTGAGACCCAGATAGCGACGGGCACTCCGTCGCGCCGGGTCTCGTACCAAAGGGGGAATGCTGTCGATGTTGAGTGACAGCACGCCCCCATTGGTGGGCAGGCTGGGGGCGTAGCTGCCCAGACGGAGGCGTTCCCATGGGAACGCCTACCGTCTGGGGCCAGCCCCACTGACATCACAAGCGATGTCAGTGGGAGTGCTTTCGGCTCTGTTAGAGCCAAAAGCACTCTTGGGCTTGCTGCAACGAGACCCTACCTCAAGGGTCTCATCGCAAGCCCAATGGTCGCGATGGTCTTGACCATCGCGACCATCATCATGGCCGCTTGCTATAGCTGTGGGTGGTCACCCACAGCTATGCGAGTGGCCAGGAGGCCGCTCAAAAAAAAACAGAGGGACGGCCCTGATTCAGAGCAAGTGCTCTGTCAGAGCGTCCGGCTCTGAATCAGGCCCTGAGTCAAGTTCTAAACTGAAGGATACTAGAGAGTCAATACGAAGAAGCAGTCACAAATTATGTATATATTGACAAGCTGACTCTAGACCTTACTGTGGTGTTCCAGCAGAAAAAAAAGCTTTTTAATCAGGAGGAGGTAAAAAAAAGCAGGGCAGAAACAGCAATCCTAGCCCTATCATATCATGTGCTGTTCACTGCCCTGATTCATAATATGCAGGAGTTAGACAAACTCCCCAAAAACTGCATCACATAGTTTGGCTCAAGACTGACTGAAGACTTCCTGGGCTATTGGTTCTTGGTCGACTTTTTAATAAGGTACACCCAAATGGCTTATGCACGTTTTGTGTCTTAGAATACTGATCATTATGGCTTTGCCACTAGATATGCAAAAATATTTCCCCTCATGCTGCAACAGTAAAACAAATGAGCAACAAGCGGTAAGACCTGTTTTCCTGATTAGGTGTGCCAGGACAGATGCACTAAAGGAATATTTGATCAGTACCTCATTCTATTCTCTGCATACTGACCATCTAGTTGCATGTTTACATCATACATTTACTGCAAGTCTCTTACTTTTCTTTTACATATACTGTACATCCAACATGTTGGGCCAAATGTAGTTGGGCGAGAGTTTAGCAGTAAACTCTCACACTTTTTAAACTCAGCCAGTGTAATAGAGTCTGAGAATATGCAAAATCGCATGGTTTTTAGACAAAAAAAAAGTGATTTAAACTCTTTCAGATGTTTTCCCATTTTGAAGATAAAACTCGACCAATGTGAGTTTACTGCTAAACTCTCACATTTTCTAAACTCTTACCCTATTACATTTGGCCCAATGTCTCTCACATTGACATACACACCTATCGCACATTGCTCTATTCTATGTATCCAAAAACATACCTTCACCAAACTCCTGAGATATACATTATTTGCATGTACAATATCATCGTACAGCCTGTTGTTGTATCTAGGTATCACTCCACCACTCACTAACTTATCCTAAAGTATCAGATACTCCACCAATTCCAAAATCTTCTTTCCCCTCGATTCCTATCACTGCTACTTCAGTAGCAGGGAAATTTAGGACTGCAGAGTCTGACTTGGCAGAGATAGTGTGCATATAGTGAACTGGGGTTCATACTTGTGCTCAAGAACCCTGCTTCAGTTGGAAGGAGCCAGACTTGGATGGAGAGATTCTATCGTATACCTCTTCACAACCCCAGACCTCCTCCCCATAGGAGTGGGGGTGCAAGAACAAACACTATCTGAAGCTGGCTATGGTTCTCACTGTCAAGCCCTAAAAATTTAGTATTTCAGTGCATGATGAATTTAGGTCCGCATACTAGTCTATGCACATTATGAATAGTGATATCTCCTGCATTATCTTTATAATAACTAGTCCAAATACTTAATTTTCACCTATATAAATTTGTATAAATTAAGGAATGATGACTAGACCCCTAAATATTCATCCATTTGTCCACTATGACCAGAACCCAAGACCATCCCCCACTACAATGCTTAGAACATGCTACTAGATTTTAACTAGAGAACAGACAACCACTTTTAGATGAAGACCTCAATTGAAGGGAAAACACCATATTAATCCATACAATTTCCCGGCCCAACATTCTAGGCTACGTGAGTAAGCTGGATATTGCCTTAAACCCACGGTCAGAGCCAAAGCCAGTTGAAAGTCCCTTTTCCCTTGACCAGCAGTCTATAGATGCTTTGGACCATAAGTTTTCAGATCTCTGATACTCCAAAAAGAATCATCCTGGTATGACTTAATATCATTACAATACCAGGATGTCATAATGTAAGTTGATCACAGGAGAAAACAACTTCATTGGAGACCCAACACATACAGTCAAGCTACTTAGTCCTGAGAGGACGGATTGTGTGGACAAAGTTGAAGTTGATGGGTTGGGGATGGTAGAATCTGGAGGAATTAAGCCAAATGCAATGGGTCAGAGAAAGTAGAATTGTGAGGAACAAACCTAAAGTTGATGAACAGGCAAATAAAAGAAGATTCATTGAAACACAACAGAGAAAAGCAAATGCAAGCTTTTTTTCATAGCTTGCTTGGAGTGGGGATCTTATAAAGGCTGCATGTTAGGTTTGTAACAGAAATCATAAGGTGTGTTTACTATAAAAATTACAGTTTTATTGATGTGGTAAATATAGCGCAAACAGATGAATCAGAAATGTCACTATCCAGACTGGATAAACAAGTCACATTAAATAATCGCTGTGATCAAAGTCCAGTATAATCCCAGAGCCCTTCAGCAATGTCCCAAGATACAAAGTATGAAATCACTCCTGATTAGGGAAACGTTGAAATGGTAGATGTTTAGTCACGGTATGTACACAGCAATAATGGGATTTTGGTACTTACCAAGAGAATATCACACAACAAACCTACGGAACCAACCGAACAGTCAGGTGAAGAGTGCTGAGGTGGGGCGTCCAGTGTCCCCTGTGGAATCAGAGAAAAGGATTTACCGGTAAGTACCAAAATCCCATTTTTGCTATCATCCACTAGGAAGCTATGACACTGGGGACGTGCCAAAGTTTTCCCATACGGGCAGGAGCACTCTGAGGAACCTGCAAAACAAGGTGGCCAAATCCTGAAGCCGCAAACGTGTCAAACCCATACATCACAAAGGTATGTACCGAGGACCAAGTAGCCACACGGCACAGTTGCACGGTACCCACAGAGCAACAGTGGGAATCGCAGACTGAACTTTAATAACCTGCGGCTCTCCATTGACTTCAATGGAGGAGCTGTTCATTGGCTGAGAGAGGCGGGGGATCACCTCTCAGCCAATGAACGCTCAGATATGACTCTACAAAGGCTAGAGCCACGTCTGAGTGTCTCATTCAGGACATAACCATCCTGGTTGTTATGTGTTGCGTGGATCAGGTAATGTCGTTTTTTTGTTTTAAGAATACCTTGGATGCCTACTTTGGACAAGAGCACCACTCCTGGTAATGTTGGTGAGTATGTGTGTGTGTGTGTACAGCGCCTTGCAAAAGTATTCACCCACCTTTGCATTTTTCATGTTTTGTTGCCTCACCACCTGGAATTAAAATGGATTGTTTGTAGGTGTGCATCATTTCATTCACAGAACATGCCTATAACTGTGAAGTTGTGGTTTTGTTTTTTGTTTTTTTTATAATGTGAATCAAACAATATTTAAGGTGCATACACACGTAACGATTTTTTGAACGATTTGTCGTTAACAACGTCATTGTCATTCAAAAAATCGATCAGTTTCTGAGTTATAACGATGAACGATAATCGTTCAAGCGCGCTCTCGTTTGTAGTTCATTGTCCATTTCAGACTGTCCAACATAACGATTTTCAGTAAGGAAAGGAAAATTTTTCGTTCATTGTTGTAAAAATAGTTCATTACACTTCAAAAAATCGTTCACTTTTTCAAGGGAAAATCTGACAGATAATCTGACAGACAATCATTGGTTACAAAATCGTTACGTGTGTATGCACCTTTAGGACAACATAACAGAAAACTTCAGAATGCATAACTATTCACCCCCCTAAAATCAGTACTTTGTCAAGCCTCCTTTTGCGGCAATTACAGCTGCAAGTTGCTTTGGATAAGGCTCTATGAGCTTGCCACATCTTGCCCCTGGGATTTTTGCCCATTCCTCAAGGCAAAATTTTTGCCCATTCCTCAAGGCATATCTGCTCCAGCTCCTTTATGTTGGATGGTTTCCGCTTGTGAACAGCAATCTTCAAGTCTGACCACAGATTCTCAATTGGATTGAGATCTGGACTTTGACTAGGCCATTCCAACACATTTAAATGTTTCCCCTTAAACCACTCGAGTGTTGCTTTAGTAGTATGCTTTGGGTAATTGTCCTGCTGGAAGGTGAACCTCAGTCTCAAATCACAGGCAGACTGAAACAGGTTTTGCTCAAGCATATCCCTATATTTAGCACCATCCATCTTTCCCTCAGCTCTAATCAGTTTCCCAGTCCCTGCTGCTGAAAAACATCCTCACAGCATGATGCTGCCACCACCATGTTTCAATGTGGGGATGGTGTTCTTGGGGTGATTGGATGTGTTGGGTTTGCACCAGACATAGCATTTTCCTTGGTGGCCGAAAAGTTACATTTTAGTCTCATCTGACCAGAGCACCTTTCTCCATACATTTGGGGAGTTGCCTTTTGGCAAACTCAAATTATGGGCCTGATTCAGAGCCGTTCGCTATTTGTGGTCGTTCGTTCAAAAACAAGGGGTGGCTATTCAAATGATCCGTTCGCAAATTGCAGTCTGTTCCCACCTCTAAGTCTGAACGAGCGAGCAAAACATACGCTCGTTTTTTTGATAAAAACGCCCCCTGGCCGCACGCACCATACGTCATGTCCGCTATTTATTAGATTAATCGAGTACATCGTACAGCGTATGAACTGCTCGCTATTCTTGTGGTTGGTGTTTTCAACCGCTATTTTGCGAGCAGTTCTGAGTTAAAAAAAACCAAGTGACGTGGTCAATGACGCTGCTGGATTAAATATGCACACCCTTAAAACGCCCGTTTTGACCTTTAAGCACGCCTGCGTTCGGATCTCCACTCCCCGTTTTCAAGCACCTTCCCCTGTTACCACCCACATACGCCTCATTCTGTCACTCAAAATAGCAGGCCCTCGCTATATTGCGTACCAACGATTTTCGGCCGCACTGACTGGTTCGCGCATGCGTACTAAAAACCGTACGCATGCGCAGATGTGCGAACATCGCTCGGAACGAGCGTACTGCCGCTAGCGAGTGGCTCTGAATGAGGGCCTATGTCTTCTTATTTTTATCACTGAGTAATGGCTTTTTTCTGGCCACTCTTCCATAAAGCCCAGCTCTATGGAGTGTACAGCTTATTGCGGTCACATGCACAGATACACCAGTCTCTGCTGTGGAACTCTGCAGCTCCTTCAGGGTTACCTTTGGTCTCTGTGCTGCCTCTCTGATTAATGCCCTCCTTGCCCCATCTGTGATTTTTGAATGGCGGCCCTCTCTTGGCAGGTTTGTTGTGGTACCATGTTCTTTCCATTTGATGATGATGGATTTGATGGTGCTTCGGGGGATCATTTAAGATTTGGATATTTTTTTTTTTATAACCCAACCCAGAATTGTACTTCTCAACAACTTTGTCCCTGACTTGTTTGGAGAGCTCCTTGGTCTTCATGGTGTGATGCCTCTTGCTTAGTGGTGTTGCAGCCTCTGGGGCCTTAGATTTCACACAGGTGGACTTCATTTCACTAATTATGTGTCTTCTGAAGGTAATTGGTTGCACCAGAATTTTTGAGGGGCTTCATAGAAACGGGGGGCGATTACATATGCACATGCCAACTTTCAGAATTTTATTTATAAAGATTCTTTTTTATATATATTTTTCTAATTTCACTTCACCAAATAATGTTGACATCTTAACCGCGGTGGATGGTCTCCCAGAATGCGCTTTATCAGTCACTCTCACATTACCCTGTTTGAAGTGCTTCCACCACTGAAATACTGTACTGCAGCACAGCTAATTGTTTTTCCACCATATGCTTCATGAGTTGTATTTCCGCTTTTTCCAAGTTTAACACAAAATTCAATCACACATCTGACGTATTCGAAAAACAGAGGCGGTCTCATTACTTTTCAATCAGCCATCGTGTGTTGTGTGTGTGTGTATATATGTGTGTATATATGTGTGTATGTATAAACCGAACCCGCTCACCCCTAATAAATATATATATATATATATATATATATATATATAAAATAAAATAATGAGCGGGTCCAGTCCTCCGAGAACCAGACCCACCTGGGCATTGCAATTCTGAGTCCGGCTTGGGTTTTCAAGCCGAACTCAGAAACCAAAACAAGGCAAAACATTATCATCCTGTTTCTCACGGGTGTTGGACTCTATAAAGGTCCCAGTGATCGGGGCCATTTTCACTATGGCTGTGGATAGTGTACAGAGAACAGACGTGCTCTGTCTGCTCAAGAGTGCAGTGTTATCGGGCTGGGGCTGCAGAACATAAAGGGGATTGGGGCTGCTGTGTCGCTGTTGTCCTGTCAATCAAGGGGCTGGGGCTGCAGTTCATAAAATCGGGGGGGGGGGGGGGCGTTGCTACTGCTGAGCCACTGCTGTCCTGTCAAACAAGGGGCTGCAGTACATAAAGGGCTACTGCCGTGTTGTCCATAAAGGACCTGGGGCTGCAGTACATAAAGGGGGGCTGCAGTATATAATGGGGTGCTACTGTGTTGTCCATAAAGGGGCTGGAGCTGCAGTACATAAAGGGGGGCTGCAGTATATAAAGGGGTGCTGCTGTGCTGTACATAAAGGACCTGGGGCTGCAGTATATAAAGGGGGGCTGCAGTATATGAAGGGGTGCTACTGTGTTGTCCATAAAGGGGCTGGGGCTGCAGTACATAAAGGGGGGTTGCAGTATATTAAGGGGTGCTGCTGTGTTGTCCATAAAGGGGCTGGGGCTCCAGTACATAAAGGGGGGCTGTGCAGTATATAAAGGGGTGCTACTGTGTTGTCCTGTCCATCAAGGACCTACGGCTGCAGTACACAAAGGGGGGTTGCAGGATATAAAGGGGTGCTACTGTGTTGTCCTGTCCATCAAGGGCCTACGGCTGCAGTACATAAAGGGGTGCTCTTCCCCAGTGTAAAAAAATAAAAAGTTACTTAAAATTAATAATTATCATTCCACAAAATATAAAAAATATATATGTTTTTTGTGTGTGTGTTAGATACACTATTATTTTTCGGTGACAGTGCTGGCCAGACTGCAGTTTATCATCCACGTATTTGTGACTCTGCGGGTGGTCAGTCCGCACTCGCAGGGGTGCTGTGTTGTTCATAAAGGGCTGCTGTCTTGTCCAGGTGCGCTATTCCCCAGTGTAAAAAAAAAAATTTCCTCTCCAGTTAAATATTTAAAAGCAATTCATTGTGTAATTAATGATGTGAAAAAATTTGAAATAAAGAAAAAAAATTTAAATAATGAAAAACAATAAAAGTAAAAGTGATCTCGCTTCTCAACTCTTTATTTCTCAATTTATTTCTGAGGTGTCTTGGTTACTTAATATATCTGCATTAAACAGGATTATAATGCATGTTGCCTTCCCATTATGGACAGTACACAGAGGGCCTGATTCAGAGCCGGATGCTCCGACAGAGCGCTCGCTCTGAATCAGGGCCGGCCGCCTTGTTTTTTAGAGCGGCCTCCTGGCCGCTTGTATAGCTGTGGGTGACCAGGAAGATGGTCGCGATGGTCAAGACCATCGTGACCATCGGGCTTGCGACGAGACCCTTGTGGTAGGGTCTCATTGCCGCAAGCCCCAGAGAGCTTTCGGCTCTAACACAGCCGAAAGCTCTTCCCATGGAATCGCCTCCGTCTGGGCAGCCACGCCCCCGGCCCGCCCACCAAAGGGGGCATGCTGTCACTCAACATCGACAGCACGCCCCCTTTGGTACGAGACCCGGAGCGACTGCCCGTCGCTATCCGGGTCTCACGCATGCGCACGACAGAGCCGGCTCCGTCGTGCGCATGCGCACTGGGCCACCATCGACCCGCTTGAGAGCGCATAGCGTTCGCGAGCGGGTCTGAATCAGGCCCAGAGTCTTAGTTCCTTGAACTGGATGTTACAATATTTAAAGATTCACTCTCTCATATAAATCCCACATATGTTATTGATTCCCAAAGTATTACTCTCTTATGGGATTATCCAAATGTACATTTAATATACATCCATATTTATTGTGTTTGAAAACAGATCAGATAGCCTAGTGATAGGTATACTTTTCATAGAGCATTCTTCTTATGCATGTAGTTTCTCTTGGAATTATCATATAAATGTGATCAAATATCACAGTGATCTGTATATTACTCAAGGAATTTTCTAATGTTCCTTATGCACATTGTGTCCCAAGGGATTATCATATACCGTACATATGATCTAGTGGCACAGTGATAAGTGTGCTCCTCACAGAGCATTCATATGTTTGTCATGTACGCTGACTCTTATGGGGTTACCATGTGTATAAGATCCGATGTTATAATAATAGAAATATTCCTCATGGAGCATTTACAGTATATGCTTCTCATGCACGCTACCTCTTGTGAGGCTATAGGATGTTAATTGATAAACCCAATACCAATAATGGAGTATATATATTAGGCACCTGAGATTTGAATACATTTATATTATATTTTTACAAAGGTATTACTTTTCCGTACAATTCCACTGCACTACAAAGAAAACAAAAACTCTGCTTACAAATAGCGTTATAATTCACAGCGCTGGAGGATATTTTGTGCCCATCTCCATCTTCTCATGTAGTGCAAAAGGTTTCAAAATTACTTCATTTGAGATATAAATTTAGCTCATAATCTAACTGCCAAGTTAAACTAATGCCGGTCCAAGATCTTAGAGTAGTAGTTGATCAAACAGTTAAATCACTTGTGTATCTTTTCTCCTAAATGGATCCCTGTATTTGTTTTTACACATATGGTAATAACTTTGTTTAGTACTTATTTGGGAAAAGCAGTTGCTGCATTGAGAAGTAATGCTATGTTAACCACTGCTCTCAAATCCCCTGATATTTGCTTAATACTGATCTGTTACAATACACTCTGGGCCTAATTTAGACCCGCTCGCGAGTGCTGAGCGCTCGCAAGCGGGTTGATGTTGGCCCAGTGCGCATGCACAAGACTGAGGCAGCTCTGTCGTGCGCATGCGTGAGACCCGGATAGCGACGGGCAAACCGTCGCTCCGGGTCTCGCACCAAAGGGGGCGTGCTGTCGATGTTGAGTGACAGCACGCCCCCTTTGGTGGGCGTGCCGGGGGCGTGGCTGCCCAGACGGAGGCGTTTCCATAGGAATGCCTACCGTCTGGGGCCGGCCCCACTGACATCACAAAGTGATGTCAGTGGGAGTGCCTTCGGCTCTGATAGAACCGAAAGCGCTCCAGGGCTTGCGGCAATGAGACCCTACCACAAGGGTCTCGTCGCAAGTCCGATGGTCGCGATGGTCTTGACCATCGCGACCATCTTCCTGGCCGCTCGCTATAGCTGTGGGTGGTCACCAGGAGGCCGCTCTAAGAATGAAGGACGGTCCTGATTCAGAGCGAGCGCTCTGTCAGTTAAAAGTAACCAGCACTTTCAATTAGGAATAAATCTTATTTGTAGCGAGGAAACGCTGACATATGTTTCACGATCTCCGACTCTCTGCAGTGGTATTATTCATCCAATCATCTCCGGGGGGGGGTGTGTGTGTAAACTTCTACATGAATCCCGGTGATTTCATTAGCATATGTAAACGTAGATCATCCCTGTCATTAGACTGGTACTCCCGTAGATATATAAAAACAGTAATCGAGCATAGTAAATATTATTCTTAACATGCCACGAAACCCAAACACATAAATTCTGCACATCAATCTACTATAATTAGGAATGCTCCACCATTATGGATATGTATATAGTCCTGTATTTCATATCCCCTATGTAACACTAGTATATATGTGGCAAGAACCTCCATATACAGTGCATCTGGAAAGTATTCACAGCACTTCACTTTTACACATTTTATTATGTTAGTCTTATTCCAAAATGGAATAAATTCATTTTTGTCCTCAAAATTCTACACATAATGCCCTATAATGACAACGTGTAAAAAGTTTTTTGAGATTTTTGCCAATGTAATAAAAAAAAAAAATACTAAGAAATCACATGTACATAAGTATTCACAGCCTTTGGCATGAAGCTCAAAATTGAGCTCGGGTGCATCCTGTTTTCACTGATCATCCTTGAGATGTTCCTACAGCTTAATTGGAGTCTACCTGCGGTAAATTCAGTTGTTTGGACATGATTTTGAAAGACATACACCTGTCTATATAAGGTCCCAAACTTGACAGTGCATATCCGAGCACAAACCAAGCAAGAAGTCCAAGGAATTGTCTGTAGACCTCTGAGACAGAATTGTCTCGAGCCTTAAATCTGGGGAAGGGTACAGAAAAGTATCTGCTGCTTTGAAGGTCCCAATGAGCACAGTGGTCTCCATTATCTGTAAATGGAAGGAGTTTGGAACTACCAGGACTCTTCCTAGAGTTGGCCCGGCTGTCTAAATTGAGCATTCGTGGGAGAAGGGCCCTAGTCAGGGAGGTGACCAAGAACCCGATGTTCACTCTGTCAGAGCTACAGCATTCCTCTGTGGAGAGAGGAGAACCTTCCAGAAAGACAACCATCTCTGCAGCAATCCACCAATCAGGTCTGTATGGTAGAGAGGCCAGACGGAAGCCACTTCTTAGTAAAAAGCACATGGCAGCACGCCTGGAGTTTGCCAAAATGCACCTGAAGGACTCTCAGACCATGAGAAACAAAAAATTGAACTCTTTGGCGTCAATGTTTGGAGGAAACCAGGCACCGCTCATCACCAGGCCAATACCATCCCTATAGTGAAGCATGGTGGTGGCAGCATCATGCTGTGGGGATGTTTTTCAGTGGCAAGAACTGGGAGACTAGTCAGTATAGAGGGAAATATGAATGCAGCAATGTACAGAGACTTCCTGGATGATAACCTGCTCCAGAGCGCTCTTGACCTCAGACTGGGATGACGGTTCATCTTTCAGCAGGACAACGACCCTAAGCACACAGCCAAGATATCAAAGGAGAGGCTTCAGGACAACTCTGTGAATGTCCTTGAGTAGCCCAACCAGAGCCCAGACTTGAATCCGATTGAACATCTCTGGAGAGATCTGAAAATGGCTGTGCATCGGCGCTTCCCATCCAACCTTATGGAGCTTGAGAGGTGCTGCAAAGAGGAATGGGCGAAACTGCCCAAAGATAGGTGTGCCAAGCTTGTGGCATCATATTCAAAAAGACTTGAGGCTATAATTGCTGCCAAAGGTGCATCAACAAAGTATTGAGCAAAGGCTATGAATACTTATGTACATGTGATTTCTTTTTTTTTTTTTTATTAAATTTTGCAAAAATCTCAAAAAAACTTTTTATATGTTGTCATTATGGGGTATTGTGTGTAGAATTTTGAGGACAAAAATTAATTTATTCCATTTTGGAATAAGGCTTTAACATAACAAAATGTGGAAAAAGTAAAGTACTGTGAATACATTCCGGATGCACTGTAACTCTTGACAAAGTGTAGTATGAATGACACATAATTATCATAATAACACCACTATAACATTTCTATGGGATGCAGTCAGGATATCGGTGGACGCTATCCCCCCCGCCGATATCCTGACACTTCTGTCCCAACATGGGACTAAAGATAGGCGTCGAAATCCCGACGCCTATCATTAGCCCCACTACGGAATCCTGACACCCGGCATACCGAATGAAGGTATGCCGGGTGTCTTAGCGTGTAGCCACGGGGGCGGTGTTAGGTTTAGGGACCCCCGGGGGGACTTAGGGTTAGGCACCCCCCGGGAGGGCTAGGGTAGGGGAAGAGGGGGTTAGGCTTAGGCACCACCCCGGGAGGGTTAGGTTTAGGGTGCGGGGAGGGGCGGGGGGGTTAGGTTTAGGCACTAACGGGGGGAGGTTAGCGTTAGGCCCCCCTAAGGGAGGGTTAAGGGAGGAGAGGGGAGGCTTAGGTTACCATCAGCTGTTGGGATTTTGACCCGATGGGCTGTCGCTGTCGGTACTTGATCCGGCGGCTAAACAGCTGCCGGCATTGCATACCGATTACCATTTCCATATAAGTATAATTTAGATTCATAAACCAGATAACATCTCACCCTACCTCCTTATATTTATATCTCTAAATTACAAGTGATCTAATAATAGTGTAAAGATATAAATGGTTCACAGAGACTTATAGCAGATAACTATATTTAGTAATCATAACCTATGTTGAGTAATACAATAATAAGCAAACTTATTGCATAACAACCTTTCTATATTCATGGTGTTCAGTATCTTACAGATATTGATTCTAGTGCAAAAGTGACATGTAGACAGTGTGGGTGTCAAAAAATTGAATAGGATTTTTGGTATTAAACCAAAAAATATAAAAGTGACAAATTTTAAGGTCCGATAAAGGACAAGTAGGAAACTAAATAGTGCCAGTGACAAGTCATATATTTTAATTAAATAATATGTCAAACCCATAAAAAAAGGAACACAAAAATAAGAAGGAACGCCTGATGCAACATGTTAATCAGTGGTCGAAGTGGGGCGGTATACGGCGGTATGACATACCGCCACTTCCCGGCCCCACTTCATTTTAGCCACAGAAGAGAATGTACCAGCGCTGGGATCCAGAATGGGATCCCAGCGCTGGAACAGCGGCGGCAATGTGTAGAGATGTGTCCCGCAGGGGACACATCTCGATCAACGGAGGCGCTGGCATCTAGCAGCCGGGACAGATCATTAGGTCCCGGCTGCATTGTAAAGTAACAGGCGCAGCACGCACCGTCCACCTCGCTGGCGGCTAGCCAATCGAGGGGCTCGCTAGCGGCCAGCCAATCAGCGGGGCTCGCTGGCAGCCAGCCAATCGGGGGGCTCACTGGTGGCCAGCCTATCGGAGGGCTCGCTAGCGGCCAGCCAATGAGAAGCAGCCAAGTGGCAGCTTCTCATTGGCTAAGAAGCGTCGCTGGATTAAACTACAGCAACCAAGAACCCGATGCTCCCGGTGGCTCCTTTCCAGCAACACAGGTCAGTAGCAATTAGAGAGGAGGGTTGAAAGAGGGAATAGGGGGCAGACAGAGGGAAGCAGGTAGTTAGTATTGTAGGGGGTGAAAGAGAGAGGGAATCATTTAGTGAGAATGGCAGGGTGTGAGAGAGGGGAGCAGGCAGGGAGAAGTACAGTGGGGGTGAGAAGTACAGTGGGGTGATATGGAAGCAGGGACCGGAGGGGGGGGGGATTCAATCTCCATATCTCCATACCCCCACCTCTAAATTCCCACTTCGAGCACTGATGTTAATTATAAAATGTATGATCTATATTAAAGGACCACATAAAATCCTCTCATCAATTCAAATCAACATTGATGTTGTGGCTGGTTTGATAATTATACATGTTTAGACTCTATGTAAATCCAAAATTATTCTCATTTTATATGGAGTTATAACATGAAGTATTCTTGCCTTTTAGGAGAATCAGAATTCTTCTTAAATATTGTCAAGATCAGAAAGTCAGTAAATAGAACAAAGATCATGCTGTGGGGGTGTAGTAGGTATTACCCCCGTCCGCATGGCCGGCGGTTCAAATCCCGACAGCGGCAGCCCAACAAGGGTGATGATCCCGATCGTCCTAAAGGTAAGTATAAACTAACCTAATTTAACCCCCCTAACCCTCCTTTAGGGTACCTAACCTTAACCTCCCCCCTGTGCCTAACCCTAACCCCCCCTTCCCCGCAGCCTAAACCTTTAGTCCCCCGGGGGGTGCCTAACCCTAACCTCCCCCCGGGGGTGCCTAACCCTAACCCCCCCTTCCCCTAGCCTAAACCTAACCCTCCCGGGGGGGTGCCTAACCCTGAGTCCCCCCAGGAGCCCTAAACATAACCCCCCCCAGCTGACCACGCCCAGCGCCTGGCTTACCTTCGTCGGTTTTCCGTCGTCTGGTTAATGACAGGCGTCGAGTTTTCGACGCCTGTCATTAGTACCATGCCGGGATTAGAAAGCCTTGAAGCTGGCGGTCGGCTTTAGACAGTCAGCTTCCAAACTACATCCTTGCTGTGGCTTCTGTACCCTAAACCTTATTTAATATCATATGATCTTACTCTATGTATATTAGCTGGAAGATGGACAGGATTCCTAGTATAGGAGCTTACAATATAATATCTAGTAATTGAAATGGTTACTTATACTTATGTTCCGGAGAGATTAAAACTCAGTCTAGAAGAGACATGTTTTAAAGAAAGGGATAGATTATATCCTCAATACAGAAGAAATATGTCACAATCTTGTCAGAAAAATGGTAAGTAGCTATTGTATTCATTCCATCCATTTGGCTACAAGCTTTTCATGAGAAAGATAATTTTTGTTTCATATTTTAATAACTCATTATCCACATCCCCACCTCTAATGCCAAGGTACACTTTCTTCTTACCAAAGGCCTGTAATCCTTTCGGATTACACTCATGATGGTATAGAAAGTGGTTCGCCACTGAGGCCAATGTAATGAAATTGGCTTTATTTTTTTTTGCATTTCTGATGTTTATATGCTCTAATAGCCTCACTTTCAGTGGTCTGATAGTTTTCCCTATGTACCTTTTGCCACATGGGCATTCCAATTCGTACACTACACCTGCGAATTGCAATTAATATAGTTGTTATCCATTTCTTGCCATATATGTCATAGAAATTCTGTTTCGCTACCATAAACGGACAAGCCTTACATTGTTTACAGCTGTAGGAACCTTTAAATAGGATAACAAGATTTTTTCAGGGAAGGTAAATGGCTCTGTACTAACCAGTCCCTCAAATTTCTACACCATCTCTAGCTTGTTTGGAATTTTTTGGGTAGTATCCTTTCCAAACCCTTATCTGTTTGTAGACTAGACCAGTGTTTTGGCAATATAGTGTTAATTTCACACCATTTGCTGTTAAACATCCCACTATACCTCACAGGTTCCTCTGTTTTGGTCTTAACTTTAGGAATTAAAAGGGAGTCCCTAGAGTATGTTTTGACTTTTGATTGGGCAGTTTTGATGATTCTATTACTGTACCCTCTCTGTTTCAGCTGGTCAGAGTTAATGTTCTCTCACATGATGGATGTTTCCATCAGAACAGTTTCTCTCAGTCCTTAATAATTCTCCTTTTGGAATTCCCTTTATTGTTGCTGGCAGATTTGAGCTTTTGGAGTGTAAGATGCTGTTTGTAGCCATTTGTTTCTTGAAAATATCAGTTGTGATATGTCCATCGTTGTCTATTTTGATTGGTAAATCAAGAAAATGTACCATTTGTTGGCTAGCTTCACCTGTAAGTCTTAAATTCAAGTAGTTTTTATTCAGTGTGGTTATACATTCATCAAGAAGATCTTTCTTACCTTCCCACAATATTAGAATGTTGTCTATATACCATAGTTATAGAAAGATATGGTCAGTGTATTCTTCATGATTCCCAGTAAAGATGCACTCTCTCTCCCACCACCGCAGGTAGAGGTTGGCATACGTGGGGGCGCACGTTGTCCCCATCACCGTCCCTCTAACCTGGAGATAAAATTTTTCATTACAAGTGAAATAATTTTTGGTGAGTATAAATTCCAGTATAGTAAAAAGGTCTTCATTTCTTGTTGTCTGCTCATATCAAGAAAATATTTTGCTGCCTCCAGTTCTTTGGCATGATGGACACTCGTATGTAGACTCTCTACGTCATAGGTCGCTAACCACACTCTTAAATTA
This sequence comes from Taudactylus pleione, assembly GCA_031769625.1. Lineage (NCBI taxonomy): Eukaryota > Metazoa > Chordata > Amphibia > Anura > Myobatrachidae > Taudactylus > Taudactylus pleione. The sequence goes on from JAUIMM010000015.1 coordinate 49,418,587, forward strand.
ACAGTAAGATCTTGTAACTTGGTTAGGACATCCATGGTGTCTCTGACATATGAGGGCAGTGTAAATACATATTGTCTTAGATATTGATTCACGAATACACTGGCCTTCTCCGTCAAACCTCCTACCCGGAGACGATTGGTCGAGCATGTGTGGAGGGAGCCGGAATGCGGAGCTCATGCGTGAGCTCCAGCTGGATCCCTCCGTGGACTCTGTGTAGTGCGGACCGCTCTCACTGCGGTCTGCACTACACTTAAATACTGTGGGGCCCAGGGGACACTGGTGGTGGGTGCAGCGGCGCTGTTGGATGTAGGTGGTTATGGGCCCCTGCACCACAGCAGGCCCTGGTGCAAGCCACCAGCTGCACCGGCCGCTAATTCCGCCACTGGTTCAAAAATTCTTCTGTGGCAAGGACTGATGTGAATGATTTAATATTTTTTGTAAATGCCTCCTCCCCTCCCCTCCTCCCTCATAAATTTGCGTCGGAATGAAAAAATTAAATTAAATTTACTACTAATCAACCCTTCCTTTCCCTGCCTTCAACTACATACATACTCTAACTCCCTCAGGCCTCTTGAATAATAAAAACATTTGTTCCTGATGTGCCATGTTGGAAGTTGAACTGCCACAGCCGCTGAAATCTTCTACATGCAGTTGCTGAATGTCAATTATGTCCAGAAATTACACAGTGCATAAAGCAGGGTGAGGTAAAGTGAGGCACGCCACCTGTTGACATATGACTTCCAGTAGGCCCAACAAACATCACGGACGCTGGGAGTTCTAGTTCAGCTGGACAGCTACTCGCTGCTTTCCTCTGATGTAAATAGTGTGATAGGATCACTGGTAAAGTGGTCTGTGGCAGGTACATTTGTCCCAGATTCCTGTCTTTTGTGTTTTAAACCCCCAGGAGAAAGTCTGCAGTGTAGCAGGCTTGAGTTTCGGCTTTTTGAAAAGCCGGTTTGGGGCCTGGGGGTTGTGGGTGAGAGGAGAGGGAGGGCTCCACCCACGGCCACTCCAGGTTTTGGTTCTTGCAGCCTGGTAACAGGCTTGTTAGTTTTTCACCTGAGAGTGGCCAATATAAGCCTAGTGTGTTTAGGGCTGATTGTCTCACCTGGGAGAGCAGACAGGGAGTTTGCTCAGAGACACTTGGATACCTAACTGTGAGTGTTGTGCTGTGCTTTTGTTGCTGGCGAGGGCATTAGGCCCTGCCAGGTTCTGGTAGTGAGGGAACTACCTGTGAAGTTAGTGCCCCGACAGGGCTAGGATTTATATTTATGTTTTCTTTATGTTTCTGACATTGTACAATAAAGACTGGCGCCGACCAGCTTGTACTTGCATCCAGACTGGTGTGCTGCTTCCCTACTGCTGTGTGTGTGTGTAAGGAAGGAGTCCTCTACCCAGGAGAGGGACCCCCTAACCTAACTGTGTCACAATAGCAAGTCTTGGTCCCATTATCCCTAACAACCTCCCTGAGCACAAAATAATCTTCTGTTTACAGTGTGTACTAGCAACACCTTCACAAGTAAGGCCACCGCATTTCTATTAGTTGTATCAAAGATGTCTTTCATAAACTGAAGAACTTGTTCACATTGATTTTCCCTATTTTTTTTTTTTAAGAATCAAAACATTAAAATAAATAAATTGAAAAACTAATCCCTTCCGTCCTTTCCCTGACTTTAGTTCTTAAACATTTTCAACTCCCTCGGGCCTCTTACCTAGTACTTGATTAATGAAAATATTCTTGGTTTTTAAACTTCCTATGGTGTCGTATAGTTTATTAAACTGCCATCCTGTCTACCACTACAGTACTACGCTGTGCCAATGTTGGAAGCTGAACTGACACATGTTGGTGCCGCCCACTGCTGTCGCTTAGCTTAGTCAGTCAGCTAGTTGGATGCAAACTTTTGGCCTAAACTGAATTAAATCAATATTGTGAGCTGTGAGGTGGTCAAAATTGACTGGAAACGAGTGGAAATTAATGTTATTGAGGTTAATAATACTGTAGGACCAAAAACAGGCCCAAATTATGTGATTTAAAGTTCTCTTTTTATCGGCTTTCAGAATTATCTAATGCTTTGGGGGTCTTGAGACCAGCTAGGTACAGGTATGTTATAGATGGCAACCACCACGATTACCACTCTATGGGGCATATCCAATTGGGCGTGAGGTTTAGCGAGTCAAAAATCTTGCGCCCAATTAGAAATACCGTGGATATGCGTGCTCCCGATACCCGCGGTATTCAAATTCCAAAATACTGGTCGCGGGGTTTTCATTTCTGAAAACCCTGCGGCGCATATTTTTTGCTGGGAAAAATACCACTTATCTTACCAGGGGTCTCCAGTAGTCTCCGCGGCTCCCGGCAGCCTCCCCTCTCTCTTCTTACTGGAGAGGGGGCTGCTGGGAGTCCCAGGGACTGGTGGGGGGCCACAGTGACACTGGGGGGGGCACACGGACACCGGTACACACACACACACACACACACACACACACTCAAACACACTTACATACACCACACACACTGACATACTCACCCTGCTGCAGAAGAGCCGGCTCCCGATGCTGGATGAAGAAGATGCAGAAGACAGCGCTGCCGAAGGCAAGTAATTAAGGACTAATTAAGCTAATTGGATACTTCCAATTGATTAATTAGTTCTCAGTGGAGGTGCCGCAGGGGTGCCAGAGCAAGTCCCGGTGATTTCTCCTGAAATCATCGATTTTAGGAAAAATCCCGCTTGCTCAGGAGGTGCACAAAAAAATACCTCCCGGCGCATGTTTTAAAACAAAACACGCACCTAATAGAATAGCAAAAAACCCGCACCTGCAGGAAAAACCTATCCGGTGCGGGTTTTTGCTATTCTCGCTGCCTATTGAATGTGCTCCAATGGATGTGTAAGGTGGTCTGTGAAGTAAACATGAAAATCAGTGTTGAGTGTTGCTGAGGCTATGCTGGCTCATGATATGATGCCTATATCCTGCGTACATGCCAGAGGGGGATGTTAACTAATATTTATGCAATTTAAAGCAATGTACGTGTGTTTTATATTCTAATTGTAATATATAAAGTATGTGTCATTCTAGGTAACTCAGTATAAGATTCAATCCTGGATAATTATCTTTGTTGACTCCAGGCTAGCATACTGTAGATATAATAAACCATATACAGCCACTAGAGGTATGATATATAACCTACCTATTAAAGACTAGGTCAATGTGGCTGATGCCGTGTTGTTGTGCTGTCTTCTTCATAATTTGACCTTTCACCAAAATATAACAATAACACCAGTAGTTGTGTTGAATCCAGGGTACTCATTCCATCAGCTGATGTGGAGATTAGAGAGGGACGAACCAGACCAAAGGGAGAATTATTAAACATTGTTTTGAATAAAATATGTTGAATGATTTCAAATATGGTCTTAATTGTATTATACATGTAACATCCATTCAAGTAGCTTGATTGACACTTGCAAGTACAGTAGTACTGGAGGAAAGATGTGATGCAGCTGTGCTGCCTGGTGGTTTATACCCTGCTCTATGGAGGAGCATGTTGAGCTGATAACACTCGCATATTGCCGGAGTATCTGGAGCCATGCTAGACTATGACAGTTTGGAGTTGGTGAGAAGTTTGGAGGTACCTGGCTGAGCAGGCGAATACAGTACTTTCTCCAGCACTGAGATAACTGAGTGCCGTATAAGAGGTAATACAACAGCAGAGCATAAAGAGTAGAGCTTAAGAGTAATGAAGCAAAAGAATATTAAAGAAAAGCAACTGATTGGCTATCACAGGGTACTCTTGCAGATAGTGACCCCAACTAGATAAACAACACTGTTAGTTACAAAGCTGTAGCTAGAAAACTTTGCTTCATGGTCAAGAGAGAGCACCGGTGCCTGACTTACCGTTTCTCTCTTCATGGTGAGCGGAAAAATGAGCAGTCTGTCAGCTGCACAGAGGGCCTGATTCAGGGATGTACGCACTGCCGACATTTTGTCAGTTGAGCGATTACTGGTAAACTGAGTGTGCGTCTAAGTAACACAGCACATGCATCACGGTACACTACTGTAGACGCTCGCAGCTACTCTTTACTCGCAGTGTGAGTGACAGTCGGAGCATTTTCGGGAGGTAATGGGGAGCATTTTCGGGAGGTAATGGGTGGCAAAGAATGTAGGTGTGTTGCGAACGTTTTTTGGGCGTGTCAAAGCCTGTGTCCGCAATCCCGTACACAGGGGACATGGCTTCGGCATCTCATTCTCCTCGACCATTCTGAGTAGCCATAGGGTTTCTTAGAACTGTGATAATTGGAAGATCTGCGACGTATGCAGCGTCTTTGTATGCAGATGCTTTGGGTCTTTGGATTTGCAAAGCCGCCAATGGGCGTTTCAATACATCTCCCGGGATTTCTGACATTTGCATATACAGTATTTGCACATCCACTGCTTACAAGGACCCGGCCGTGTCATTAACATACATTTTTGAATCAGGCCCGGGGTGGGGGGCTTTTTTGTTCTTTTAAAGTGAACTTTACATTGTGTCTCATTTTCAGCTTCAGACTTGAGACTTGAAACCAAACTGTGAAATACCCCGAATTCCGGTTTTCTTGAATTTAGCCAAGTTCATACTGCTTCTTTCTATGTGGAGCTTGTATATTCTCCCTGTGCTTGCGTGAGTTTCCTCCAGGTACGGTTTCCTCCCACATTCAAAAAATATACTGGTAGGTTAACTGGCTTACAACAAAAATTAACCCTAGCGTGTTTGTGTGTGTGTACGTACATGTGTTAGGGAATATGGATTGTAAGCTCAACTGGGGCAGGGACTGATGTGAATGGCCAACTATTCTCTGTAAAGCTCTACGGAATATGTGTGTGCTATATAAATAACTGGTAATAAATAATAAATTCTTTCATATAGTATAGTGCTTCGGTGGGTGTAAACAGATGATATGTCTATGAACAACGTAGTTCACAGGCATATAATGTCTGCCCTGCATATCTTGCAAATATATCGGCCGGCCCGGTACATAGCGCCTTGTAATCACGCGCGGCATCATTTCCATAGGCAACGCCCCCTGTGTGACATTATTTGGAGGCGTGCCCTCTATGGGTGGCGCCCCTGTGCGACCCATATAGCGACCGCACTGGTCGAGCACCCCTAGAGCTGGCCCTGGGCCCGTCTAGCTGTGTGTACAGACGACCCGCTGACTGCCCGTACACTTGCTTCAGGGCTCCACTGACTTCTCAACTGGGCGGGAAAACTTAAATGATGTCAGCACAGATACATCGAACAGCAGATTGGTAAGTGCATATTGGCTTGTTAATCGGCCGCTCGGTCTGCTGGTCCCTGGTTCGGTGGATACTTCGCCCTGGAATGTACCCAGCCATTACACAGTAGGAAAAGGGCTATTAAATGTGCAGCAGTGATTCCATACATTTGTTCAAGGTATGTTATGTTGACAGATATGATGTGGACATGGTTTGTATGGCAACAGCTAATATGTTGATATCTGGAAAATGCCAACATGGGCAGGATGTCAACATATGAAATGTCTACATAGTGAAAATGTCAACATTAGGTTTAGTGTTACTTAGATTTAGGCTTAGTGATACCTTACTAAAGCATTACTAAAGCATTATCATCATGTCTATGTCCATGTCCCATCAGTGTCAACATGGTAATTGTCGACATGATGAAAATATTGATACGTTTGATGACATCACCATGTCAACATTCTCAAATCAACATAATGAAGACATGAGAAAATATACCAAACCCCAAGGTATTCTAAACATTCCACAAACTTAAGACTGATGAACCACAATCATCCCTCAACTTAAAAGTCCCTAAAGTATTGTTAACACTTCATTGTTTAAGAAGGTAAAAGGTTTGATACTCGTCATCATTATCACCAGCCCTACGGTGCTAAAGGTCTGTCTCAAAATAAACATATTAATGTTTCATAGCCTGCAATTCTGTCGACACGCCCTCACTAAACTTTTCCTGTGTGAAAACACCCTGTTACAACTCAGTTCACCTTTCTACAAAGAAAAAAAAAACCATGAACTGCGGTCACCCATGAACTTAATGACTGAAAGCGCCATTCATTCCTCCCTTTTTCATTTAAGAAGGTAAAAGTTTGAACTGACAGATCTCACCAGACTCTACCTGAACAATTTGATATTAACATGCTAATCAGATCTAGCACATTGCAGCATATGTACCAAACAGATTATTTTTTCCTAGTTTACACAAATGTGATAATCATTAAATAAAGCAAATTATACGTATAATGCCAGTCTGCCAAGCACATAAAAATACTGACAAGCAACCTGTAACATTTTTCCTGAATATACATTGATTTTCATGTTGACAAAACTGATCAGGACATTAAACCAGTATTACAGAAATTCACAGCTAATAAATAATTCAATATAAAAGCTCAGTACATTTTACTTATGAACTTCCTCTATAATATACTGGTATCATTTCTAGTAACCTTGTTCACTTTCTAAATCAAAATAAAACATATGCAATCTCCATATGCTGGGGTAGATGCATTTAAACTTTACAACACAGTAATTTACAGTGGTATTAGTGTTTCAAATCTATTGTTACAAATAAGAGATATTTTAGGGAAAAAATGGGAAGAGGAAAACTAGCCTAATTGCATATTTTACATCAATCCATCATTTTAAAGACAGTCTTGGCAATGATTACCACAGGAAAAATTGCAGTTATCCTACATTAACAAATTACAAAGAAAAGGCCACTTCTGTACCATTGAAAATATCTGTTTGTATTCTTTAAGGGATAGAGCTATCTATATTACATGTAACATGTATTATTTCAGTCTGCAACAATAGGTGTGTATGTGAGCACCTGATATTAAGTTAGAGTAAGTGATGTTACTGCCAATTTGAAAACCAGACCTTCGTCTTGGTTGACTGATTCTAATGTTCTTAGGTAAGAAACACTGAGATGTACCATGGTTGCATTTCTGTTCAACCTAAATCCTTCTCTATCACCCCTAATGCTGGTTTCTGTATATCTCTCTGTCCTTACAGAAAGCCTAGCTCTTCTAGTTGATCCTGTCTGCCCAAATTCTACGGGGCCTGTTTACGAACAATATTTTGCAGGAAATCCTCAGAAAACAGCTGTTTTTGTGGTTTCTATGGGGGCTGCAAATGTACCAAAGGCCTGATTCAGAGATGTCCGCAAATCCCGTTGTGACTGCGACTTTGTGCGCAACAGCTGTACAAAAATATGCAAATTTTGCAGCCACCTAGATTTGTATTGAGAAGTCCACCGGAGTCTTCCTAATTCCAAGCTGTTGTGTATTATTATTATCATTTATTTATATGGCGCCACAAGTGTTCCACAGCGCCTTATAAAGTACATAAACAAATTGTAGACAAGTGACTTACAGAACAATACAATACAGGACATGGATAATATATATTGCTATATTAGCGACCATATCACCCAGATAAGCAACAGAGCATAAGCAACCAAGTGTTAGATGCCCTAGTGGTGAGTAAGAAGTAAATTACACTATAGTAAGGAGAAGCGCAAGAGGGAAGATGGCCTTGCTTATGAGAGCTTACATTCTAAAAAGGTGGGAGAAGACAAACTGGGTTGACACAGAAGGGGTAGATGGGGAGGAAAGAGCATGGAGCAGGGAGTTAGAATGATAGCTGGAAGGCTTTGATGATGTAGTGGGTCTTGAGAGTCTGTTTGAAGGATTGCAAAGAGGCGGAGAGTCTGATTGGGAGTGGGAGAGAGTTCCAGAGGTGGGGAGCAGTGCGGGCAAAGTCTTGGATGCAGGAGTGGGAGGAAGTAATCAGCTGGCATGAAAGGCGGCGTGCATTAGTTGAACAAAGAGAGCAGAGAGGAGCATGAAGGGAGATGAGAGCAGAGATGTATATGGGAGAAGATTGGGTGAGGGCTTTGTGAGCGAGCGTGAGAACCTTAAATTGGGTTCTAAAAGGGAAGGGGAGCCAGTGGAGGGCTTGTAGGAGAGGGGAGGCAGATGTAGAGCGTTTGGAGAGGAAGATAAGCCGTGCAGCAGCATTAAGGATAGACTGGAGAGGAGAGAGATGGGATTTGGTGTGGCCAGATAGGAGGAGGTTACAATAGTCCAATCTGGAGATGACCAGTGAGTGTATGAGTGTTTTAGTAGCATCCTTGGTGAGATAGGGTCTGATCTTAGAAATATTTTTGAGATGGAAACGACAGGACTGTGAAAGGTTCTGGATATGTGGTTTGAAGGAGAGGGATGAGTCCAGGATAACTCCAAGACAGCGCACCTTGGGACTAGATGAGATAGTTATTCCATCAATTAATAAAGAAATAGTGGGAAGTGAGGTGATGTGGGAGGTTGGGAAGACTATCAGCTCTGTCTTAGACATATTAAGTTTAAGAAATCGCTGGGACATCCAGGAAGAGATATCAGAGAGACAGTTGGAGATACGAGTCAGAAGAGAGGGGGAGAGATCAGGGGAGGAAAGGTAGATCTGAGTATCATCAGCATAGAGATGATAATGGAGGTCAAAAGAGCTGATGAGTTCACCTAGAGAGGAAGTATAGAGGGAGAATAGGAGAGGACCAAGAACGGAACCTTGGGGAACACCTACTATAAGAGGCTGTAGGGGGGAAAAGGAGTCATGAGAGGAAACTGAGAAAGATCGGTCAGAGAGGTAGGACGACAGTCAGGAGAGGGCAGTTTCACGTAGACCAAGGGAGTGAAGGATATTCAGCAGGAGAGGGTGGTCCACAGTGTCAAAAGCAGCAGAGAGATCAAGGAGAATGAGAAGAGAGTAGTGGCCTTGGGATTTGGCAGCAAGGAGGTGATTGCTGACTTTTGTGAGGGCAGTTTCAGTGGAGTGGAGGGAACGGAAGCCAGACTGAAAAGGGTCAAGGAGGGAGTGGGAGAAAAGAAAAAGCAGTAATCCGCTCAAGGAGTTTGGAGGCAAAGGGGAGGAGAGAGATGGGTCGGTAGTTAGAAAGAAGGTTAGGCTCAAGGGTAGATTTTTTACAAAGATGTAGTGTCTGTATACTGTATGTGCTCATTCATACAGACACACATACAAGGAGATCACGAGCTCTAGTCAGCATGCTTTCAACACATTTATGGAACTGGGGACAAAACATAAAGCAACAATATTTTGCAGCACTGCTGTCAAGCAATGCAGTGAATATAACACAGTGGTAAGACATGGTACTACAGGCATTAGATTCCAATATATAACAATTTTCTCCCCATGTAAATAATGTTCTCTCCCCCCGTTTACAAGTCCATGTAGGACCTGTGAACTTGGAGCATGAGAACATACGGTGTCTGCGAACTCCTCCGGATCAGTGTTCACTCTGACAGTATCATGGAGTTGAAACAATTGAGCTACCCCGGACAAGTCATCTGCACAATCCTCTGTAACTACTGGTGCAGGCACTGACACCAAAGTTTCTATAGTGGATTTTACTCCATCAAGCGCAGGTAATCCGTTATGCTCCCGTAGTTGATCCAGGTGCTTGTGCCATATTACACTGGGCTCAATTTCCACTGTGTATGACAATGGCCCCCTACATTGCGTAGCCTTTGCGATTACCCACTTCTGCTCTCCATGTTATTTACGTGTCCACACAATCTGTCCTACCGACAAAGCCGAATTGTGGTGCCACCGGGAACTTGAGACTGCTTCAGTGGTCGGTCCGAGAATATCTGGTTTGATCAAATCCAGTCTAGACCTGAGGTTCCTACCCAGGAACAACATAGCTGGGGTTTGGTTGGTTGTGGCATGAACAGCATTTCTGTATGCAAACAAGAAATTGGAAAGCTTGTGCTGTAATGTTCCCTTGTCTGTGCCCATGGCGCAGCAAGCTTTTTTCATAGTTTGTATATAACTGTCCGCCAATCCATTCCTAGCCGGGTCATACGGGGCAGAGGTGATGTGCCGAATTCCATTGTTCTTCATGAAGATCTGAAACTCTTCAGCGGTAAACTGAGGCCCATTATCACTGACTAACTGCTCCGGTATCCCTATTCTGGCAAAAAGACTTCTCAACACTTCTACTGTGTGTGCAGCTGTAGTAGAAGTGACTGTAAAAACTTCAGGCCATTTGGAACAGGCATCCACCAGAAACATTGACCCCAGAAATGGTCCAGCAAAGTCCACGTGAATCCGCTGCCATGGGGTGGATGGCCACTCTCAAGGGTGAAACTGTGCTGGTGTGGGCATATTTTGGACAGATTGGCACCTGGAACACTCTCTGGCCATATTCTCCAATTGCTGATCCAACTCTGGCCACCATACAAAACTTCTGTCCAATGCCTTCATTTTGACTATACCTAAGTGGCCCACACGTAGTTCCTACAAGACTCTTGTTCAGAGTTTAACAGGCAAGATGATCTGCAACTCCCAGAGGTAGCAGCCAGAATCAACTGTCAACTCACACCTCAGAGGAAAGTAAGGGGCCAGCTTCCATCCTTTTTGTGTCGCTGTTTGTACTTGAGCAAGGATGGGGTCTCGAGCAGTCTCACGTCTGATCAAATTGGCAGTTATGGGAAGACATTCCACTTGCGTCATTGTGAAAACATCCCAAGACTCCTCGGTTTTCTGTGTCAATGGGGCAGTCTGTAAAGGCAATCATGACATACCATTAGCATGATGTGCAGTCCGCTTAAATTCTATAGTATAGCAATGCCCACCTAAGAACAGGGTCCAGTGCTGTATCCATGCTGCCACAGTGATAGCAATACCCTTCCGAGGGTTAAAGGTAGACAAAAGCTGTTGGTGGTCAGTTATAAGCGTGAATTTCTTTCCAAATACTGATTGAACCGTTTTACACCCCAAACCAGGCTTAAGGCTTCCCTGTCAATCTGTGCATAGTTACGTTCAGCCTTGGATAATGCCCGAGATGCGAAGGTGATTGGGTGCTCCAGGCCATCCGGCATAGTATGTGACATAACAGCTCGAATGCCATAAGGTAAGGCATCACAGGCCACTCTAACAGGAAGTGAGGGGTTGTAGTGGGTAAATACTGTGTCTGACATAATCAAGCCTCTTACCTGTGTAAAAGCACGTTCACATTATTTTGACCATAATCATTTTTGACCCTGCTGGAGCAACTGATGTAATGGATGCAGAACTGTTGCTAAGTTAGGCAAGAATCTGTGGTAATAGTTAATGAACCCCAAGAAGGAGCGAAGCTGAGCCACATCTTTTGGTGGGGAAGCCTTTAACACAGCATCCACTTTTTCCTGACATTTTGCAGTCCATTGGCATCAATAGTATGCCCACAGTATGTAACAGAGGCCATGAAAATCTCACACTTGTCTCTTCTGGCTCTTCAGGTGCTGAAGGTGTTCTGCGTCAGATGATCCTGTAACAATAATGTCATCTAGATAGCATTGGGTACCAGGAACCCCTTGTAACACTTGGTCCATGGCTCATTGCCAAATGGCAGGGGCAGAAGCGATGCCGAACATCAAACAATTGTACCTGTAAAGTCCTTTATGTGTGTTAATGGTAAGGAACACCTTCAAATCATCCTCTATCTCCATTTGTAGATAAACATCAGCTAAATCAATGTTACTAAACTTTTGCCCGTCTGCCAGATTCGCAAAGATATATTCTATTCTTGGTAACGGGTAGTGATCAGTCTGCAGTACTGGATTTATGGTGACCTTAAAATGCCCGCATAGCCGTACCATGCCATTTTTCTTTACTATTGGGACACAGGAGTTGCCCAAGGGCTCCAGTCCACCTTGGAATTGATTTTCCCACTTTCCAGCCTGTCCAAATCCAGCTCCACCTTCCGCTGAATAGCGTAAGGTACCAGGCAAACCTTATGAAACCGGGGAACAGCTCCATCTGTTAGCACTAGCTTCCCTTTTATGTGTTGCAGAGTCCCAATGCCTGGTTGGAAAACACCTGTAGCTTGATTAAGGACTGTCTTAAGGGACAAAGGCCCTCATTCAGAGCCACTCGCAAACAGCAGTGCGCTCGTTGCGTTCCGATGTTGACTAACCACGCATGCGTCGGTGTTACACTGCGCATGTGCGTACGGCAGATTGCGAGCTTTTTTTCTGTCGTTCCTAAAATAGCGTACAGGAAGTGACATGTCAAATGTGATTGACAGAACAGGGCGTTTTTAGGTGTTGACGGGGGTGGAGATGGAAAAACGCAGGCGTGGCGAGGCGTTTTTGGGGCGTACATACATTAGCAGATGCGAACGTCAAATGTGTTCGGACCGTCACATACGTCACTGGAACATCCTCTTTCCCTTCAAAATGCTCGCACAGTTTAGGGTCTGGATTACTCGACCACATTGGCGATGGCCTTCTCCTCCGTCCCGGGACTCCACGATGTTGCAGCGATTAATTGCGGGTGGTCACAAAAGCAATTAGTGTTGTATTGAAAACCGGCTTGGTATGTGTTTGGAAAGCAGTTTATTGGGATAGCACAAAACCGTACGCAGGTGGAAATCATACCTGCTAATGTCAGGATTACACAATCAATTGGCGTACATTTTTTGGGGGTTTTTTTGGCCTCAATTTGTTGTTTATGGCCTATTGTGACAATAATGTCATCATGTTTTAATTAGCTCCCCTTTTTTTTTTTAATGTGCAATTTGCATCGTTATGTGATTTTTTTAAACGTTCCTTCAAGAGGCCTTTTTTTTATGCAAATGAAATGGTTTTTGGTGTCCTTTTTTGCCTTTAGGGCCAGGATTAAATGTAACCCATTTGTACAATAATGTCACAATACAATGTCAGATTTTTATCATAAATTTATTGTTTAAACACAAACCAATTGGCATAATATATTTTTTTTTTTTTCTGCCAAAGATACTTTTTATCCAAAATAAATAATCAATAACTGATAACATAAACGTACAAAAATAACTTAAAAACATTTCACAAGAAAGGAGAGGGAAGTTTTGACCAGAAAGGAATATGAGCCAAGCACAGAAGGATTGTGGGAAAAGTCGCCATTGCTGTCACCGTTTTTTCGCCCGTTTGGATGGGGGAGGGTGGGCGCCAGACCGGGTCCGGGATGCCATCGGGCTGGCCTGTCCAGAGGCAGATGTTGTGGCCTCTGGACTAGGCACAGAGCTAGGCACATTTGGAGGATTGGCTGATGTTGTGCCAGAGGTGGAGGATCCTGATGTTCCGGCAGGAAGGGAGGTCGGCTCCACCATGTGCTGGCGAACGAGCTGCTCCAGGGCATCGGCGATGCGGATGTTGGCCCTGGTATTTTCCGCCAGGGCCTGACCAATGGTCACGTTGGCCGCAGCATTTTGCTCCAGGGCCTCAGCCACCCGTATCAGACTGGCGTCCATCCTCTGGAGAATCTCCGTATGGAAATCCGATTTGAAATTGAGTTCTGTGAGGAGGCCCACTGCCTGCGAGGGGGCACGCCCTGGACAGGCTTCTGCAGGGTCCTCAGCCGGATGTACTGGTTCCTCCCCTGCAGAGCCAGCAGAAATTCTGCGGCCAAGGCTTCCCTCTGGAGCAGACTCATCCGCCTGTGTCTCTGTTGGAAAAATGAGAAAAGACTCACATTAGAATCTACATATTGGCACAATAGCATTTCAGAGTTGGTGACATCACAATACTTACCTGGGCCAACATGAGGAGCCGCAAAGTCTGGCATGTCCGTATCCATGTTGGGCACGCCAAACACCTCCACAGGCTGCACACACCCCTGTGCCAGCTCTTCTAAATCCGTCAACTCCAATGACACAGGGGTGGGACCCCCACCTGTCCCCCTTGCATGCCTAGCCCTGTCCGCGAGTTTTTGCTTTAGGCGATATTTGAAGTCGGCCCATCTGTGGGGAAAAAAGGAAGCCATTATCCTTTGGTTTAAAATGGGGTTTGTTTTTAGGGGGGGCAAGGGTTTACTTACCGCCGTTTGACATCCCGGGCTAGACGGACATAATCACCCACTCTATTGACAGCAACGGCTACCTCTTCCCACATTCTCCACTTCTGGCTTAGACTCATATTCCTGTCTGCCTGTGGCAGGATGTCCACACACTTCTGGATCAAAACCTCCATCTCCTTTCTTGTGAAATGTGGCTGCCTTTTTTTTTTGCCCGCTTTGGCCGGAATACTGGGCCCAGCAGCCTCTTCCATGTCATCCTCCTCACCTATTTGTGTAAATTTACAGAATTCACAAAATCACAACTTGCCTAATCTTATGTTTCAAATTAATCGTTGATAGAAAATGCATGAAAGACTTACCGCCTGACTCTTGTGCATTTTTTCCCTGGCATGTCGCCATGTCTGAGGTCCAAACAAGAAATACACCAGAATTTGAATGTGTTTTCGTGACGTATTTATACATGCGTCCTTATTTTGCGGCCGCATCATTGATTGTGCGGCCCTATGATCCCTCCTTAATTTGTGCGGGAAACGAAACACTATTTATGGCTTGGTGTGTCTCAAGTCGAGGTGGCGTTTTTGGATTGTTGGAGGTTATCTTGGCTGGAGTTTATTGATTGCGTAGAAAGGAGTTGGAGGTTGGAGATTCGTTTGTTGGTTAGATTTGCGTTTTTTTTTCCGTTATCTTTGTTGGTTTATATTTTTTGGACCTCGTTTGTTGATTTGGTAAGTTTTGTGAAGTCTAACTTTTGTTCAATTGTTGTTTCATTGTGTTTCGTATATTTTGTAATTTTTGGATACCTAATTTATTCTATTTTAGATTTTGTTTATTTTCGACCCCAAAGACCTTTTGATTTTGCATCTTAGATATTTGCTCTTGGTAAGTCCATTTTTTATCTTTTATTAGCGAACTAATTAGCGCATTTTTAGTAGTTACTCTTGTGACTTGTATTAGCGAACTAATTAGCGCATTTTTAGTAGTTACTCTTGTGACTTGTATTAGCGAACTAATTAGCACATTTTTAGTAGTTACTCTTGTGACTTGTATTAGCGAACTAATTAGCGCATTTTTAGTAGTTACTCTTGTGACTTGTATTAGCGAACTAATTAGCACATTTTTAGTAGTTACTCTTGTGACTTGTATTAGCGAACTAATTAGCGCATTTTAAACAGCTTAATAATCATTCTAACTTTTTGATGGTTTAGCTTTCGCTTTTTGAGCCAACATTTCGACCCGTTTTGATGTACTGTGTTAAATGTCGCTTTGCGGTTTTGCTAAATGGGTGTTTGGCATATTTGAACTTTGGTCTAGCACAAAATGTATCCACAAAAATGCACAGAGTGAAATGTGTCAAGTAATTTTGTTGTTTATTTTCAGTTTGGACGTATCATGACAATACCCCGGCATGTAAGCAGCAATGGATGGTATCATCAAGCTAAGTTGTTTCAATATAGTTTTGGGGTGGGTCAAAAGCCTTACTTTGAAATTTTTGAATTTCAGGTTGATCTGGAGAGGATTGTTCTGGCCATGCTCCCGGAAGCCGACCAACCTCAATCTCATCCCAGGCGTAGGCATCGTAGGCATGCAAGGCCCCAGATATTTTGAACACGTGTCACCCTTTTTGGAATGCCCGATGATGAGGTTTTAAGACGCTACCGTCTACCTCCCAAAATCATCATAGACACTCTCTCATTAATAGAAAGTGATCTTGAGCGGCAAATTGACAGTCCAAAAGCAATACCACCACTGACGCAATTTATGGCGGTGTTACATTTCTGTGCCTCAGGATCGTTTCAAACAACGGTGGGAATAGTGGCGGGCATCTCCCAATCCTCCTTTTCCCGGATCCTGAGGGCAGTGATGGAGGCACTTTTCAAGCACCTCCATCATTTTATTCAAATGCCTTTGGATATGGGTGCCCTTAGTGTGGCCAAGGCCAATTTTTACCAAATAGCTGGCTTCCCACACATCATAGGGGTTGTGGATGGTACTCACATACCACTTCAGCCTCCAGCACGGCTGGAGGCAATATTTAGAAACAGGAAACACTATCACTCCCTGAATGTAATGGTGGTATGTGATGCCTCCCTCCAGATCCTGTCCCTGAATGCTAAGTTACCAGGAAGTGCACATGACTCCTTCGTCATCCGGCAATCAGGGATATGGCAGAAATTAACCAACCTACAAGCTGGTGATGCGTGGCTTCTGGGTAAGTGGAGACCTTTAGTACATAACAATGTTAAGCTTGATACACAGTGTTCCTGATGTTGTCTCTTATTTTTCACAGGAGACAGTGGATACCCTTGCATGTCCTGGCTGCTCACTCCTTATTTGGCTCCCACACCAGGCCCACAAAGTGAGTATAATTCCGCACTTACTGCCACCAGGCAAGTGGTGGAGCGCTGTATCGGCCTTTTAAAAGGCCGATTCAGATGCCTCCACCGCTCTGGTGGCGAGCTCATGTATTTGCCGGATATGGTGTCGAAAATTGTGGTCCTGTGTGGGATATTTCACAACATCGCCATAAGGAGTGGTGTCCCAATGCAGCCAGAGGATGCCTTACCTGAGGATGGCCCCCCCGAGGTTGGTCGGAGGTCAGTATGTGGGGGGGCCATACGCGATGATGTGGTGGCCAGATTTTTTAGGTAAGTTTGACCCAAACTACAGTGTTTATACCTAATGTGTTTGTGTTTGTTTGCGAACATCTAATTTATTTATTTATTTTCACCATCTTCTGTTTGTTCACATAATCTTTGCCACTCCAACGCTCACTACTTCCTGCTACCCTTACCAAACCTGGATCTGGTGATTTTGGCCATATATTCTGGAACCCATATCGCAACGCCATGTTTGTGGAATCATGTTGGCATGGTCCTTCGTCAACCAGTTCTTGATTGTTTTTTTAAATTAAATATTTTATTTGTATGTGTTGTATTTGAGATTATCACTGTTTTTTTGGGGGGGACTGACCACTTTGATTTCTCATTTATGTTGTGAATAAATGTTTGGAGAGTGAAATGGTCTTCCGTTTTTTGGACGTTAACAGCAAGTGTAACCAGGTTAACACACCTTACAATTGACTAAGGGGTAATCCAGTACTGACACCAGTTGATGTAAACTGAAATATGTTTGCAGGTTCCCAACCCACACCAAAAGGAAGCCTGTCCAAACCTTTGGATTTTGAAGATTGGCCTAAGCAGCTTGCACACCAACTAGGAACCTGTAAAATGGCGAAATATCTAATTGACACTACACCCAAAAAGGGAAATGACATTGTTACTGTTATGTGTTTCTTGTGGCTGTTTAACATACAAATACAAAATACAATCTAACTTTTAAAAAAGGGAAATCCTTGCAGGAACAGTCTACTTATGTCAGGGAAAACTATTTGTGTTTTTGAAAAAAAGAATGAGCCAGAACGTATATTAGAACTACAAAATTTATTTACAAAACGAAAATAAACAAAAAAAACTACTGGCGAAGGATGCCAGACAGCCGGTCAAGGGCCACAAGAATGCCAATGACATGTTGGCGCATCTGGCCAACACAATCCTCCACCTCTTGTCGACGCCTCTGTTCCTCTGTGGGTGAGAAAAGTGTGTGGATTAATAAAACAATAGGGAATCCACATTAAAAAAACAAAAACACAACGAAATCACTCCTAAACCGAAAAAAGAAAAACCAAAACAAAAAGGGGGTGCTGGCAAAAATACAAGGCCTATGTACAAATTCCCACAGGTGTGATATGTGTATGTTGAAATCAGCAGGAAGAGGTAAAGGCAAACTGCTAAATCACCAAAAGTAAACCAAACAAGCACGAATAAAGGCACGACACATGATTACATACAAACAGTTTGTGGTTCAAAAAAATGTGAAAGAAAAACATACCGGGAGCCAAAACGGGAGCTCCGGAAGTCCCTCCATGTTCCTCCTCGGAGGAGCCTTCATTCCCCAAAGAACGGGGAGGGGTAATGATGGACTCCGGGGAGGGGGTAATTGGAAGAGGAGTGGGTGGAGGAGAGGGGGAAGTGGGACGGAGGGGAAGGAGGCCCGACAGTTCCGGGAGAGGGTCTGGGGAGGAGTGGGGTATAGGGGAAATATTTGGGGTGGAGTGTTGGCTGGGGGTTGGGGATAGTGGCCGGGAACGCCGTCTGGCCGGACGGTGACGGCGTAGTCTTGGCTGTCCTCCTAAAATATGTCAAACAAATTGAGGTTAGTTTCTGGGCAAATCCGGGGCCCAAATAAAAAAAAAAAAACCAGCAACAAAAAACATGCAAAAAGGAGTAGAATGAAAAAAACAGAAATAGAGGGAAAACAAGCACACACTGATATGAGGACAAATAATTAATAGGACAGACAGGAAAACATGCACACGCAGATATGAGGACAAATAAGTAATAGGACAGACAGGAAAACATGCACACGCAGATATGAGGACAAATAATTAATAGGACAGACAGGAAAACATGCACACGCAGTTTGCCCCACAAACACAAACATGAAAACCACAATACATAACACTTACTTTCAAGGATCTGCATGCGAAAGCATGCCAGCAAGCGGGGCGTTCGCCGTTGCAGGTCTGACCACCTGCGCTCAAGCTGCCCGATGTTGCGGCGTGAACCCAACGACCGCAGGCGGGACCGTGCCTCCGCATACGCGGAGCGCTTCTGCCGGTTGGTGATGGGTGGAGGCTGGCTGGTGATCCGCCTATCCATCACCTCCGTAAGCACCAGCAGCTCGCGCCTGGTGAATGCGGAGGCTCTCATGATGGCAATGGAGTTTTTCATACAAAACATTTTTGATAAAGTGTGCCAAAAATTTCTGATTGGCTAATGTATTTTGGAAATTAACAGGAGCAATTTTATTGGTTAGTGTATGAGTCGTGTTCAACAGGGCCAGAAATCTCTGGAGAGTTAGGATAGGCTTGATGCAGTGACATGCGTTTGCAAATTTAAATAAAGAAATGAACCCCGGAAAATATGCGGGGATCCACAGCAATAGAACAATTGTTTAATTGTGGTTCACATGTTTTTTGAACAATAAAAGCGAATGTTCCATCCGTACGTATTCTGCGGGTAAACACAAACACGGACAAGAGTAAAGTTTCTTGCATTGTGTTGAAAAAAAAAAAACAATTAAGCTAATTGATACATTGATTGGCATGATACGATTGAGGGAGGTAGGCAGAATAAAGGAGCAGGTAATCGACATCTGACAAGGCCACTTCCGGGTTCACTTGTGCGTGCGTTCCCTTCAAGCCATTTCGGGGATGTACGCTCGCTATTTCGCACGCTCGTTAGTTAGAGGAGGGGTCGCCTGAGTTTAGGGAGGAATTTTAGATGCGAACGAAAATACGAGCGAGCCATTGAATTTAAATAATTTTGTACGTACGCCTAACGTACGTGCGCCCGCTTGCGAGTGGGTCTGAATCAGGCCCAAAGGTGGAACATATGCGACGCTTAGGCTTTTGATGGCCGACAAATCTAACTGAATTTTTCGCAGCCATTCCTGGCCCCACAATGCTGGGCCACCTTTTTGTACGATGTATAAGTCCAGAGTCTCCTGCTGGCCATTATATTGTACGAGTACAGACAACACCTGCATGGAATGACCTTCTCCCCAGTATATGTTTTAAGAAGCATTGAAGTTTTGTTTAATTTGACATTTTTAAAATGACATTGGTACTCTCGCTGTGACAGTACAGATACTGCTGATCCTGTGTCCAGTTCCATTTTAATAGGTTGGCCATTTACTCGTGGAGTCACCCAAATTGTTTGTTTGTCACTGCCTTTTACTGCAAACTCTTTCAAACTGCCCAGATGATTGTCACTGTCTGAGTCCACCTTGTAGTCTTCCAAAGACTACAAGGTGTTTCGTACTGTAGTGCGATTTGGTCTTCCACCAGTGGTCTCAGAATTATATGTCTGCTACTTGCAAACCGGTTTAATATGCCCTTTTTTGTTGCATTTCCTACACAGTTCATGTTTAAACTTTAGTCTCTGGGTGAAATGTGTACCTGCACCACAGTTGTATCATACATCTAACAGGGCGCCATGTGCGTGCAAAGGTGTTGTTGTCGCTGCCATCATTTTTGTAAACTTGAGATGCTGACTTGCCTTCTATCTGCAATTCCATAACATCTTTAGATGCAGCTTCTATAGACAGCACCACCTGTACTGCACGTTTAATTGTAAGATTTGCCTCTCTAAATGTTTTTGCACACTCTTGCTAGAAATCCCACACACCAGACGATCTCTCAGGGCATTGTTCAAGCCATCTCCAAACTGACAGTGCTCAGAGAGTCTTTTTAGCTCTGCCACATACACAGCCACTGACTCTCCCTCTTCCTGGTTCCGTTTATGGAATCTGAACCGTTCTGCTACCAGGAGAGGCTTAGGGGACAGATGCTCTTGTAAAATCTTAACAATATCTGTACCTTGCAGCAGGTTTCTCAGGGGCTGTTAAACTGTGGAGCAGACCATAGGCTTTTCCCCCCATAGTACTTAATAGAACTGGTACTTGTTTCTCCTCAGCCACAATTTTTGCCACAGAATACTTCCAGTCTTTCTGTGTACAGGAGCCAGTCATCCTTTTCTATGTCAAAGTCACTTAATGTGCCTATGTGCATAGCCATGACAGCAGGTCCTTACAAGAGCTTTCAGCTGAACAGAGTGCAAGGTGATTCTCTCACAAATGCTGCCACTCCGCTTCCCTTCTGGTCTGGGAGATGTGGCCTGGGTTCATAAGCCACTCATCGCTAATTGTATGTCTGTGTATGTGCTCATTCGGATTCAGTATGATTTACCGCCGGCAGCCTGACAGAGGAGGAAGTCCCGATCGTCCTAAGGCAAGTACTAACTAACCTAATTCTACCCCCTAACCCTAACCCTCCTTAGTAGTGCCTAACCCTAACCTCCCCCCCAAGTGCCTAAACCTAGCCCCCCCTTCCCCGCCGCCTAAACCAAAGTCCCCCGGGGGGGCCTATTTATCGAGTTTTATCATACACAACGAGTGATAAAACTCGTTGCGTATGATAAATGGTCCTCCAGCCAATCGGCTCCCAACTGTTATTTTTCAAACCGATGACAGGAGCTGATTGGCTGGAGCACCATATCACTCATTACTTGTTGATAAATAGCCCCCTAAATCCTTGCTGTGAGCGACAACTATAATCCATTGGCAGTGTGCACCATGTGACTCCTACGCATGTGTAGTAATTAAAACATTGTCCAACCGAGAAAATATTGGGTTTGCCTCCATCTCTGAATTAGGCCCCAAGTTAAAAAATATATGCTTTCTGGTGCTTGGCCTAACATTACTGTATATTTCTGGGTGGCAAAATGCGTTGCATATGCCTCAAAATATGTAAAAAACAGTCACATTTCATGATCTGAATCACTGGGAATGTAAAGAGAAGATATGCTTTTGTATCATTCCTCCCCCTTATTCAGAGAATTTAATTCTGTCTCATTTCAGAATACAGTTTCTGGTGTCTCCTCGTGTTTTTCAAATGATTATGGGTGCAGAGCACTGAGATTTTTACCTTGGGCAAACTTCTCTTTTAAAGTGCCCAGCTACCAGCTCTGGACTGAATCTTTGGGTGGGATGTACTTGCCTGCAAATTTATAGCGAATTATAGGTCACCGTAATTCCTTTGGTTTAATGACATATGACAATTTGGAGCTTGAGAAACTAAGCTGCCGGCACTGTGCATTGGGTTTAAATCACCACACATTGCCTACAGCTTTACCTACAGTACTCCAGCATGGTTTCAGCAAGTTTTTTTTAAATTATGTAAATAACTTTAAAAATGTCACCCTTTCCACAGAAAAAAGTGTATCTAGCAATAGGTTAGTGGTGGTAATATTAAGGGGACAAATAGAGCCATGGGTTCCATCCCAAAATTGCTACTACCAGCACTAGGCTGGTGTCTCTATAATGGGGAAATCCACAAAGTAGGGTCCCTCCCCAGCTATATAGTGCCCAACCATCTCGGCTTAGCCTTTAATTTGCATTGATTCCCATCTGTGTCACCCCTGTCTGTCTTCCCTTCCCCTTTCGAATGTAAGTTCTTACGAGCAGGGCCCTCTTCCCTTACGTGCTTCTCCTTCCCTTACTTATACGATCATTTACTGCTAACTCCCCACAACTGCACCTAACACTTGGTTGCCGACACTCTGCTACTAGTGTTATGCGGAAATGTTTATGAACCATGTCCTTGTCCTGTATTGTTTGTACTGTTAACTGTTTTTATTGTGTGCTCATTTGTTTATGTACTTTGTAAGGTGCTGCGGAACCCTTGTGGCGCCATATTAATAAAGGATAATAATTAGGGGTGAGCGGGTTCGGATTTCTGAAATCCGAACCCCCCCAATCCGAGGCCGATCCGAGTCAGGCTCGACTTTTCCAGCCTGACTCGGATCTGAAATCGAGGCAAAACGTCATCATCCCGCCTTCTGGGTCTCGCGGGTTTTGGATCCTATATAAGGTACCCGCGTCGGCTCCATTTTCTCACTCGGCTGTGGACAGTGAAGAGGGAGGGTGGGAGTTAGGGCTGGCTGGGCTGTGTAGTGTAGTGCAGAGTAGTGTTGTGCTGTGCTGCGCTGTGCTGCTGTTGTCCATAGGGGCTGTGTCCACTACTTTAAAGTCCATAGGGGCTGGCTGTGTTGTGCCGTGCTGCTGTTGTTAATAGGGGCTGTGTCCACTACTTCAAAGTCCATAGGGGCTGGCTGGACTGTGTTGTGCAGTCAGTTGTCCATAGGGGCTGTATCCACTCCAAAGTCCTGTGCAGTGTCCCAGTCCTAAAGGGGTGCTGTAGTGTTGTCCATGGGGTGCTCTGTCCATCAGGGGTGCTCCCCCCAAGTGCTAAAAAAAAAATATTTTTTCTGTGTTTGTGAATTGTGTGCGCAGTAGCCGCACGTGCATCAACAAAGTAGTGCCAAGCGTGCGCCTGTGTCATAAGTAAAGGGCCGGCTGGCTTGACCGTTAAAGGGTGCTGTAACCCCCAAAGTACACTCCAAACCAAATAAAAAAATATTTTCTGTGTTTGTGAATTGTGTGCGCAGTAGCCGCACGTGCATCAACAAAGTAGTGCCAAGCGTGCGCCTGTGTATAAGTAAAGGGCCGGCTGGCTTGACCGTTAAAGGGTGCTGTAACCCCCAAAGTACACTTCAAACCAAATAAAAAAATATTTTCTGTGTTTGTGAATTGTGTGCGCAGTAGCCGCACGTGCATCAACAAAGTAGTGCCAAGCGTGCGCCTGTGTCATAAGTAAAGGGCCGGCTGGCTTGACCGTTAAAGGGTGCTGTAACTCCCAAAGTACACTCCAAACCAAATAAAAAAATATTTTCTGTGTTTCTGAATTGTGTGCGCAGTAGCCACACGTGCATCAACAAAGGAGCAGCGCCAAGCGTGTGCCTGTGTTCCATAAGTAAAGAGCCGGCTGGCTCATTTCTTAAAGGGTGGTGTAACCCACAAAGTGCACTACTCTCCAGCAAAAGTAAAAAAATATTTTCTGTGTTTGTGTGCGCCTTAGCCGCACGTATATATCAAATCGATATAAAATAAATGGAGGACCAAACTTTCTCCGATAAAAATAAAATAGAGAAAGATCAAGAACCACTTCCTCCTAGTGCTGAAGCTGCTGCCACTAGTCATGACATAGACGATAACATGCCATCAACGTCGTCTGCCAAGGCCGATGCCCAATGTCATAGTAGAGGGCACATACAATCGCAAATGGCAAAGTTCAGGAAAATTACCTTGAAAAAAACATTTAAATCATCTGAAGAGAAACGTAAACTTGCCAATATGCCATTTACGACACGGAGTGGCAAGGAATGGCTAAGGTCTTTCCCTATGTTCATGACTAGTGGTTCAGCTTCACATGACGATGGAAGCCCTCCTCCCACTAAAAAAATCAAAAGAGTTAAGCTGGCAAAAGCACAGCGAAGAACTGTGCGTTCTAAGAAGATATCACAAATTCCCAAGGAGAGTCCAAGTTTGGTGGTGGTTGCGATGCCTGACCTTCCCAGCACTGGACGGGAAGAGATGGCTCTTTCCACCATTTGCACGCCCCCTGCAAGTGCTGAAAGGAGCACCCACAGTCCACTTGCTGATATGCAAATTGAAGATGTCACTGTTGAACTACAACAGAATGAGGATACTGGTGTAGCTGGCGCTGAGGAGGAAGTTGGCGAGGAGGATTCTGATGGTGATGTGGTTTGTTTAAATCAGGCTCCGGGGGAGACAGTTGTTGTCCGTGGGATGAAAAAGCCCATCACGGTCATGCCTGGGCAGAAGACCAAACATTCCACCTCTTTGGTCTGGCAATATTTCTATCCAAATCCGGACAACAACTGTCTTGCCATATGTACCATATGTAAAGGTGAAATAAGTAGGGCTAGGGACGTTAACCACCTAGGAACATCCTCCCTTATACGGCACCTGCAGCGTGTTCATAAAAAGTTACTGTAAAGTTCAGAAACTTTGGCTAAGACCGTAAGCAGTCCAGGGACACCTAAATCCCTTTTTCCTGTTTTATCCAAGGAATCGGTGGATGAGGAGGATGAGGACGACATCTTGCCTCCGTAGAGCCAGTTTGTGCAGGGACACATTAATTGCCAGCTTGTTTTGTGGGGGCCCAAACGAACCAATCATTTCAGCCACAGTCATGTGGCAGACCCTGGCGCTGAATTGATTGGTTTGTTAAAGTGTGCATGTCCTATTTATACAACCATAAGGGTGGGTGGGAGGGCCCAAGGACAATTACTTCTTGCACCTCTTTTTTTTCTTTGCCGTATGTACTGTTTGGGGCCTAGTTTTTCAAACTGCCATCCTGTCTGCCACTGCAGTGTCACTCCTAGATGGGCCACGTGTTTGTGCCGCCCACTCGTGTCGCTTAGCATAGTCATCCAGCTACCTCAGTGCAACTTTTTGGCCATAAAAACAATATTGTGAGGTGTTCAGAATAGACTGGAAATGAGTGGAAATTAATGTTATTGAGGTTAATAATTGAATAGGAGCATAAAAACCCACAAAATCTGTGATTTTAGCTGTTTTTATGCTTTTTTTCAAAAAAATACAGATCCAAAACACAAAACCCAGAACCCAAAACACGGAAGGGTGGTTTTGGCAAAACCAATCCAGATCCAAAACACGAAGAAAGATCCAGATCCAAAACCAAAACACAAAAAGTGGCCGGTGCACACCCCTAATAATAATAATAAGATGCTCTCAGGGAGCAAGCCATGCATTGTGTATGTGGATTATATTTTGTCAAGCAAGGATACTGGATCCCTTTCTGAGCAATAATGTGGAATGAGGGATGTGTTTGAAAGGAGTTTTTATTTTAATAACGAAACAAAGAAAATCACCTTGTTTTTTAACTTTTTTTTTAAAAGAAAATGTAATTTTTTCTTTTTTTAACATAACGCCAGGCGAATTACAGTAGCTGTAAGTGCAGTTATCTTTTTTGGTCACATTTGGACTTTAAAAATTGTGGGCTATTACATCCAAAACTTGGACCTTCAGCATAGAAAAAAAATCAGGGTTGGCAACGCGTTTTTTTTTTTTTAAAAGGTGTTTTTCTGGTAATTTTGCTGCTATTCCAATTCTATTGCATATGGTGATTTGCAAATAGCCAGAAAATGTATGGAAACCCATTTCTTTTGCGAACCTCTAATAACATCCTGAGACAAGTAAAGGGACACCATGATTGGTCTGCATTTGCGTGTACAAAACAAAATATTTGCCCTCTACACATCTCTGCAGCAGTACCACCCACATCCATTGGTTTGATACTCGTCATCATTATCAGTTGCACTTACACCAACGCTATCCCATACTTTCCTACATTCAGCTCCCTCCTTCCGGGAGGGAGCTGAATGTCTGAGCACAGCAGGGGGGGGGTTATGATGCGGCAGTGGGGGCGGGGCCACACAATTGCATCATCATGGCTCCACCCTCTCTTCACAATTCCAAAAATATTGGCATTGGGAAGCAGGGGGCGGGGCCACGATGACACGATTCAGTGCGAATCGCGTCACTGGCCCCCTCCACTGTGGGGGTTTCTGTAAGTAACGTGGGGTCAGGCGGCAGCCGGGAGGCTTGCCTGCATTTCCAGTGGGTCGGGAGCGGCACCCGATATTTGGGAGGCTCCCGACCAAATCGGGAGGTTAGGCAAGCCTGCCCTATCCTTGTTGCTAAAGATCCATCTGAAGATCACCAGTTTTACGTTTTACTGCATAGCACGCAATTCTGCCTGCACGCCCTCACTAAACTCTGCCTATGTGAAAATACCCTGTTAAAGCCCAGTTCTTCACATTTCCACATAAAAAAGGAACAAATGAACTGGAATCACCCATCAACTTCGTTTTAAGGAGGTAAAAGTTTGAGCTGGCAGATCTTACCAGAATCTACCAGCACAATTTGTTATTAACATGCTAATCAGATCAAGCATAGTACAGCATAACAAACTGAAATGACCTTTTCATAATTCAGAACAACTTGGTTTACCACTTTAATAACTGGGCGAATGGATTAATAATATACATAGATCATTATATACTTTTTTGACGAATACATAAAAATACTAAGCAATATATATGAGACAGCAATTTTTCTGCAAATGCATTGATTTAAATTTTTAATCCAAATAGAAGAAAATAAATGCAAGTTCCATATTCTAGCTAGGTGCATGTATATTTTACAGTCATTTGCAAAAGCATTATTTTTATGTAACATCTGTTGGAGACTGGGACGAGCAAGGTGAGTTTCAATGCATATGTGCCAACGCTTTCTAATTTCACGTTCAGTCTTGTTTGTCATTGTTTGTAACTGAGAATATTGGATTTTTTTTTTTATTAACAGACTACACTCAGAAAAGTCTGATATGCATTTACGCACAACCCATGTCTTTCTCAACCTGCATCTATCATCAGGGCCGGCTCGAGGCATGTTCAACCAGTGCAGTCGAACAGGGGCGCCACCCCATAGAGGGCGCACCCCTCCCAACTGTCCCGATTTTTAGCGGTACAGTCCCGTTTTTCGGGCAAAGACTTTGGAATTTGTTCTTGGGAAATTGAAATATTTTTTATTTTAATTCTTATTTTTTTTATTCCCTTTGGGATGTATCTGATTATATTATGGTTAATGCATTCCATTTGTTTGCCACAACAGTTCTTTTTGGGGGCAGTTAATTTCCATAAACACTATCTATTGTCTGCAGTTGATCCTAGTTTAGCAACAGCACACAAAGGACCTCATTCAGACCCGGTCGCAAGCGTTGAGATCTAGCAACCGGGTCGTTGTTTTGGTCCTGCGCACGCGCAGTGGCCGCACTGCGCAAGCCCCGGAGCGAGAGAGAAACTCTCTTGCTCCGGAGCTCACTACAAAAGGGCCGGCTGTTGATGTTGATCGACAGCTCGGCCCGTTTTGTAGGCAGGGCGGGGGGGTGACTACACAAACGGAGGCGTTCCTGATGGAACACTTGCCGGTTTGTGGGAGGCCGCACTGACATCAGCAGTGATGTCAGTGGGGAGTTTCCAGCTCGATCAGAGCAGGAAGCTCCCTGGGGCTTGCGGTTACCGAGACCCAACCTTAAGGTCTCGTCGCAAGCCCCGATGGTCGCGATGGTAACCCACAGCTTAGCTTGCGACCAGGAGGCCGCACTAAAAAAAAGAAGCGTCCGCCCTCATTCAGAGAGAGCGATCGCTTCTAGTGACCGCCTCTGAATGAAGGACAATGTGCCCTGCCACAGTGCAGCTGCATTTCTGTAGGTTCCTTAGCTAACCTACTTCAAATAGTCTCAAGCTGCATCTATTTCTATTGGTCTTCATTGCCCTGACTTTGGATCAAGCATAGATTATTGTATGAGTAGTGCAAACCTGAAACATGCCCTGGTAAATATTTGCTGATTGCAATCTCTAATTCTGTATAGAAAGAAATCTGGTTTTTCCAGAGGATATTATTATATTAGTGTCTGCCAAAGCCGACATACTGTATAAGGAGTTGTTCAGATTAATATAGTAAAAGTGTGCATTTAGTGCTATAGTGAGGGAACTACTTAGAAGGTCATTGGGAGCATTTTACTGAACACACATACCTCTTTTCGACAAAAAACCCGGGTCCAACCTGGGTTTACAGACATGAGGCGCTTGATTCAGACCCGCTCGCTAGATGCGTACGCTTGCTCAATGCGTATGCAAATTCGGCTAAGTGACGGCAAGGCATAAGCATGCCTACCAGTGGCGGAACTGTGGGAGACAACAGAGTCAGCTGCCACCGGACTCCAGCCTTGAAGGGGGTACCTCCTCCATTGTCCAGTTCCGTGTCCTTTCTGCTGTAACTGAGACACTGAGTGGACTGCGGAGCGCCGATCAGCAACTGGGGCACTCTTCCTCTGTGACTCTGTGTCTGCCCTGGTCGCGGACCCCGCATAAAATCCGGCTGTGAGCCTGAGTGAGTGAGTACTGACCAGCCAGGAGACAGCAGTGAGGGCATGCAGAGAGGAGGATAGCATGGCTATCACTGTGTGTGTGTTAGCTCTTGCCCGCATCCTCCATCGCCTCCCCTGTGTCCAGTTCCTGCCTGCTTGAGGTGCTAAAGGTTAGTGGTGAATGATAGAGAGGCCCACAGTCCCGGTGACAGAGTGCTGTCCAGCTAGCACTGTCCTCTGTTACACGAGGCCCTACCATTGCCTCAGGCTGTGCCAGAGTAAGCAGCCTGTTTGACTCTGCAGCCTGACCCAATACCGGTTGAGCAGCTTTATCTTCCGCTGGTG
This sequence comes from Taudactylus pleione, assembly GCA_031769625.1. Lineage (NCBI taxonomy): Eukaryota > Metazoa > Chordata > Amphibia > Anura > Myobatrachidae > Taudactylus > Taudactylus pleione. The sequence goes on from JAUIMM010000015.1 coordinate 49,447,244, forward strand.
GCAGTCCAGAAACGCACTGGTACCATTGGAAAGGTGAGTTTCTCAGCTTTTAGAAGGTACCACTAGTGAGGTGATGTAGGTGCAGGATACAGTTCGGAACTGGGGTCGAAGGTGAAGTACCCCACTCCTGCTGCAGACTCCTGACACCCTGCCTTTCAAAGCCTCTAGGTCTGCTTCCCACAGACTACAGGAGCTTGAAATTTAGAGGGCATACAGGGCTACTAGGTAGTGCTTCCAGCTTGTCCCCAGCCCCCAGGGAAGCTGAGATATCGGGGTTCAAAGTTACCGGTAACTGGTAACCAGAAACCCGTCTGGAAGCTCAAGATACCCCTCGGTTGGAACCTTCGAACTTCGTTCTGCACAGACTACTGGAGCTGCTTCTTAGCTTGCTATGTGGAGGGGACTCTGGGCTATCAAGGTTGTCCCTAGTCCACAGGAAAGGAGAGGTATCGGGGTTCATAGTTACTGATAAGGTGCCCTTGGAGCAGTGGCAGAGTGGGTGAAGTCTATCACATTTCCGAAAAGCTGTCTCTGCAAAAAGAGCAACTTTTCAGAAGTAATCATTAAGTAAAGCATGATGAATGCCTCCAAAATTAACTTTGAACTTGTTGCGAGTTCAAAACATAATTAACACCTCTCACATTTTTATCATGATGAATAGACCCCCATGTCATTTAAAGAGCATGTCATCCCAACAGGGTTAGCATACCGACACTTATTGATCGGTATGCTAACCCTCCCTGGTGCCTGACCATAATTCCCCCCTAGTGCCTAAACCTAACCTTTCCCTCCCTGCACCTTAAACCTAACCCTCCCCCTAGTGCCTAACCCTAAATCCTAAACCTAACCCTGCTCCCAACCCCGCTACTTACCAATGGTATGCCAGCGGTCAGGATTCCGGCGCAGGTAATGCAAGTGCCGTCATCCCGACTGCTGGGTTGCTGAAAGTATCCCATTAGATACACCTCCATAGGACTCCGTAGCACTGGGGTTGTATCTAATCTTTCATAAAGACATTATTTGTCAAAAAAAAAAAAAAAAGGTAGGAGCTGTCATTTTGAAAACCTACTGAAATAAATCATAACTGCGTTAGTAACATTACCCATCTCCAAGCTCAGGAAGTAAAGTGAGACATTTGTAATCTTTCTGTGCTATATGTGTAATTGGGAAAAACTTGCAACATGTCATAAGATTAAACAGTTGAAATTGCATTTATGAATGTGCTCTGACATATAAAAGAACCTAATACTCAGAACATAAGTTTTCTTTAAAAAAAAAAACACTACAATCTCTAAGGAGACGACTTCCCAAAGGCAAATATATGCATTTTTTTTATTATTTAATTGTAGGTTGTATGTTTTTTAATTTTTTGTTCCCAGTAGGATTTAAGATTATTCAGAAAAAAACAGCAGTACCTGTGGAGTAATGGTTAGCGCTACAGCCTCACAGCACTGAGGTCATGGGTTTGATTCTCACAATGGTTGTGTGGAGTTTGCATGTTCTCCCTGTGCATGCGTGGGTTTTCCCCAAGTGCTCTGGTTTTCTCCCACAATCCATAAATATACTGGTAGATTAATTGGTTCCTGACAAAAAAAAAATTAACTGTAGTGTGTAAGTGTGTGCATGTGTTTAGGGCAGACTAGATGGGCCAAGTGGTCCTTTTGCATAACCATAAGCCAGGTTTAAATTTGTTTTACAAAGTCCAAGAGTCGGCATAGGAGGGGGGGGACACCACACCAACATTTATCTTGCCTCCGGGCAACTGGGATGAAGTTACGCCACTGATGCCCACTATGTCTTGGCGTGCGATCACCCTGTGTATGCAGATGCCCACCAGCCTTTCTTAAGATGCCCACTTGCGCACATCATCTCCAGAAAGTGTATGTAACCATTGGCACATCGAGGACCATCAGAAGTGAACGCAGCGCTTGTGGTTGACTACACCCTACCGCAAGCACTGTGAGCGCTCCAGAGTGAAATCCAGCCAGGTGACGTGTAATATGACGCTGCCTGTTAATTCTGCACGCCTCTGAAACGGCGTTAAGATGCTCAGGCACGCCTGCGTTCGCACCTCCACTCCCCCGTTTCTAGTGGCTAGCCCCTGTCACCACCCACAAATGGCTTCTCCTGTCACTCACTCTGCTGGGCAGTCTATGCGCAGCGAGCGAATGCTTCCCGATCTCTCGCACTGGTTCGCGCATGCGCACTGTGATGCGTACGCATGCGCACAATGCGAAAATCGGCCGGCTATGAGCGAACGCTTCCTAGCTAGCGGGTCTGAATCAGGTCCATGGTTCTAATCCAGATCAGACACCGTTTAAACAGCACCATCGATCTGGGTTACTCTCAGGTCAGCCCCATTCACACTGAACATGGGTCTGCCCTGCTAAAATTGTGAGGTCATAAAAAGTGGGAGGTGACTGCTCCACAACCACCAATCAGCTCATTTTAGGCATGACCGAGGTTGGATAACCTAGGTTGCACCGTTTACACTGCACCATTACCCAGGTCCATCCTGGGTCCGACCCTGGCAGCTACCTGGGTTGTATTGCAGGGTCACTTCACCCGGGTTATTGTTCAGGGACCCTTTTACACTGAGCTGCGACCCAGGTAGACCCAGCAATAACCCAGGTTTTTGCTCTGGTGTAAAAGGGGTACGACACAGCATGGATCGGTATTTAAATTAAAAATGTATATTTAAAAATAAATTAATTGGCATTGGCGTGGATTTTCTAATGTATAGATGTTCTTTTTGTACATACAGTCAGGTCCATAAATGTTGGGACATTGACAGAATTTTCAAATTTTGGCCTCTATTCACCACCACAATGGCTTTGAAATTAAACAAACAAGATGTGATTTAACTGCAGACTTTCAGATTTAATTTGAGGGTAATTACATCCAAATCAGGTGAACGGTGTAGGAATTACAAAGGTTTCTATATGTGCCTCCCACTTTTTAAGGGGTCAAAAGTAATGGGACAAACTAAACAATCCTAAATCTAACTTTCACTTTTTAATACTTTGTTGCAAATCCTTTGCAGGCAATTACAGCCTGAAGTCTGGAACACATAGACATCACCAGACGCTGGGTTTCATCCCTGGTGATGCTCTGCCAGGCCTCTACTGTAAATGTCTTCAGTTCCTGCTTGTTCTTGGGGCATTTTCCCTTCAGTTTTGTCTTCATCAAGTGAAATGCATGCTCAATCGGATTCAGGTCAGGGGATTGACTTGGCCATTGCAAAACATTCCACTTTTTAGCCTTAAAAAAAATCTTTGGTTGCTTTTGCAGTATGCTTCGGGTCATTGTCCATCTGCACTGTGAAGCATCGTCCAATGATTTCTGAAGCATTTGACTGAATATGAGCATATAATATTGCCCAAAACACTTCAGAATTCATTCTGCTGCTTTTGTCAGCAGTCACATCATCAATAAATACAAGGGAACCAGTTCCATTGGCAGCCATACATGCCCACGCCATGACACTACCACCATCATGCTTCACTGATGAGGTGGTATGTTTTGGATCATGAGCAGTTCCTTTCCTTCTCTTCTCTTCCCATCACTCTGGTACAAGTTGATCTTTGTCTCATCTGTCCATAGGATGTTGTTCCAGAACTGTAATGGCTTTTTTACATGTTGTTTGGCAAACTCTAATCTGGTCTTCCTGTTTTTGTGGCTCACCAATGGTTTGCATCTTGTGGTGAACCCTCTATATTCACTCTTGTGAAATCTTCTCTTGATTGTTGACTTTGACACATATACATCTACCTCCTGGAGAGTGTTCTTGATTTGGCCAACTGTTGTGAAGGGGTTTTTCTTCACCAGGGAAATAATTCTTTTGTCATCCACCACAGTTGTTTTCGTGGTCTTCCGGGTCTTTTGTTGTTGCTGAGCTCTCCGGTGCATTCTTTCTTTTTAAGAATGTTCCAAACAGTTGATTTGGCCACACCTAATGTTTTTGCTATCTCTCTGATGGGTTTGTTTTGATTTTTCAGCCTAATGATGGCTTGCTTCACTGATAGTGACAGCTCTTTGGATCTCATATTGAGAGTTGACAGCAACTGATTCCAAATGCAAATGTCACACCTAGAATCAACTCCAGACCTTTTACCTGCTTAATTGATAATGAAATAATGAGGGAATAGCCCACACCTGTCCATGAAATAGCTTTTGAGTTGATAGTCTCATTACTTTTGGCCCCTTAAAACGTGGGAGGCACATATTGAAACTGTTGTAATTCCTACACCGTTCACCCGATTTGGATATAATTACCCTCAAATTAAATCTGAAAGTCTGCAGTTAAATCACATCTTGTTTGTTTCATTTCAAAACCATTGTGGTGGTGAATAGAGGCCAAAATCTGAAAATTCTGTCAATGTCCCAATATTTATGGACCTGACTGTATATATATAATCACCTCCTTACAAACCAACACAGTCACTTATTTTAACCAAAATATTTCAATATAAAATACAAAATATACACTTTGGCCAAGGAAGATATAGCTACTGGAGATATCTTTCCACACAGCACAGAGCCATATGCCTTGCTGCTCTAATGATAACGAAAAACACAAAAAATGAAACATAAATGTCAACGGCAAGTGTGCTGGATATGTGTAACTATAGTTCATATTCAGTTCATGAGATGCCTTGGGTTATAGCATGGTGAATATATTCTGATTTCTGCACTTGCTAAGATGTTGGTAATTAGAAACTGCCACCATCACTAATGCTGCAATGTGAAAGGAAAATTAAGATATGGACTCTGAAAAGAGCACTTTCCTTATTCTATGCATATATTAATACTTTGCCCTCATTTATAAATTGAGCACTCTTACTAAATGCAGCAAGTGAAATTACAGATGTTAGAGGAAAATCAGTATGTAAACTGGTAATAAGGAATCCACTGTATCCGCACATCGACCACCTAATATTTGTGTTCTGATAGGATGAAGCTGGGAAGGTGGGTGCAATCATGTGGCTTAATTTCTGAAAGGTTTCCCATCCAGTTTGCTTGCAATAGGGCAGAGAGTAGTAAGAAGAGAAGCTTAAAGTGGTACATAGCCTAACCCACTGGAGTTTTAGATGCAATTTGTCAGTGCTACTGAAAAGCATATAAAACAGAAACATGTTTACTTGTGTTTTTATTTTTACTAGCATCTGTATACATGTGCTGCTATTTAGATCTGTACTACATGTGCTGCTATGTAGATCTGTATACATATGCTGCTATGTAGATCTGTATACAGCCATGGCCATAAGTTTTGAGAATGACACAAGTATCGGTTTTCATGAAGTTTGCTGCTTCAGTGTTATTAGACCTTTTTGTCAGATGTTACTATGGTATACTGAAGTAAAAAAACAAGCATTTCATAAGTAACAAAGGCTTTTATTGACAATTACGTTAAGTTTATTTGCAGTGTTGACCCTTCTTTTTTAAGACCTCTGGGGAGTTTCCTGGCCATGGACCCAAAATTTCGATGTTTTGTTCCCCGAGCCACTAAGTTACCACTTTTGCCTTATGGCAAGGTGTTCCATCATGCTGGAAAAGGCATTGTTCATTACCAAACTGTTCTTGGATGGTTGAGAGAAGTTGCTCTTGGAGGATGTTTTGGTACCATTCTTTATTCATGGCTGTGTTCTTAGGCAAAATTGCGAGTGATCCTGCTCTCTTGGCTGAGAAGCAATCCCACACATGAATGGTGTCAGGATGCTTTACTGTTGGCATGACACTGGACTGATGGTAGCGCTCACCTCTCCTTCTCCGGAAAAGCGTTTTTCCAGATGCCCCAAACAATCTGAAAGGGGATTCATCAGAGAAAATAACTTTACCCCAGTCACCAGCAGCCCAATCCCTGTACCTTTTGCAGAATATCAGTCTGTCCCTGATGTTTTTCCTGGAGAGAAGTGGCTTCTTTGCTGCCCTTCTTGACACCAGGCCATCCTCCAAAAGTCTTTGCCTCACTGTGCGTGCAAATTCACTCACACCTGCCTGCTGCCATTCCTGAGCAAGCTCTGCACTGGTGGTGCCCCAATCCCGCAGCTGAATCAACTTTAGGAGACGGTCCTGGCGCTTGCTGGACGTTCTTGGGCACTCTGAAGCCTTCTTCACAACTATTGAAAATCTCTCCTTGAAGTTCTTGATGATCCGATAACTGGTTGATTTAAATGCAATTTTACTAGCAGCAATATCCTTGCCTGTTAAGCCCTTTTTGTGCAAAGCAATGATGACTGCACGTGTTTCCTTGCAGGTAACCATGGTTAACAGAGGAAGAACAATGACTTCAAGCACCACCCTCCTTTTAAAGCTTCCACTCTATTATTCTAACTCAATCTGCATGACAGAGTGATCTCCAGCCTTGTCCTCGTCAACACTCTAAACTGTGTTAACGAGAGAATCACTGACATGATGTCAGCTGCTCCTTTTGTGGCAGGGCTGAAATGCAGTGGAAATGTTGTTTTGGGGATTAAGGGCCTGATTCAGACCCGGTCGCTAAGTTGCGCTCGCTTTGAGCAATGGTCGCCCGTCTGCGTATGCATTGCAGTGTGAGTGCACGAACCAGTCACTGCAGTGGGGGAGCGATCGCTCGTAGTCCCGCAGACGGGCCACTACTTTGAGTGACAGAATATGCCATTTGTGGGTGGTAACAGGGGAAGGTGCTTGTGAACGGGGGAGTGGTGCTGTGGACGCAGGCGTGTCTGACCGTCAAAACAGAGTTTAATGGGAGTGCATAATTAGTAAAGTAGCGTCATTGTACACGTGGCTTGGGTGTATTTCAGGCTGAACTGATCGCTCTGTTGCGGTGGGGTAAGGTCCACCACAAGAGCTGCGTGCAACAATACAGCCATTCGATGTACTCGATTAATCACTCACTTCCTGGAGATGACGTGTGCTACGAGCGAGAGGTGGGCAGCTTAATACTACAGCGTGCGGTCGCTCTGCCGTCATACTGTAAGACAAAGGGCGTTCTTCAGCCAGACAGTGCGATCGCATATTTCTATACCTGGCCTCTTTTTTGCTGCGAGAGAGCGCAGCATAGCGACCGGGTCTGAATCAGGCCCTAAGTTCATTGTCATGACAAAGAGGGACTTTGCAATTAATTGGAATTCATCTGATCACTCTTCATGACATTCTGGAGTATATGCAAACTGCTGTCATAAAAACTGAAGCAACAGACTTTGAAAACCAATACGTGTGTCATTTTCAAAACTTTTGGCCATGACTGTATTGTGCTGCTATGTAGATCTGTAAATGTATGCTGCCATATAGATCTGTATACAAATGTTGCTATGTAGACAGGTCCGCATAAAGGGGGGGGGGTTGACAAGGGTGGTCATCCCGGGCCTCCACACACAAAGGGGCCCCCAACACTAGCGCACGCAGCCATACGCCGGCCATAGTGGCATGGCCTACAGTGCCGTTACTATGGCAGGTGCAGTGCAGCTGCTGCTTGCCTGGCTGTCATCAAGGCTGTTACTGACTCGGCCAACAGCCTTAATCCGGCCCTGAAAGTACAGTAGATCTGTATACATATGCTGCTACTCTATTTAGATCTGTATACATATGCTGCTATGTAGATCTGTATACATGGGCTGCTATGTAGATCTGTACACATGTGCTGCTATGTAGGTCTGTATACATGGGCTGCTATGTAGGTCTGTATACATGGGCTGCTATGTAAATCTGTGTACATAGGGCCTGATTCAGAGTCACTCGTAAGCGGCAGCTCGTTCGCTCCGAGCGATGTTTGGCCAACTGCGCATGCGTACGGATCGTTATACGCATGCGCGAACCAGTCAGTGCGGTCGAAATTCATGTGCTCGCAAAATAGCGAATGCCTGATAATTTGAGTGACAGAATGAGGCGTATGTGGGTGGTAACAGGGGAAGGTGCTTGAAAACGGGGAGTGGAAATCAGAACGCAGGCGTGCTTAAAGGTCAAAACGGGCGTTTTATGGGAGTGCATAATTAAAACAGCAGCGTCATTGACCACGTCACTGGGTTATTTAATAGCCAGAACTGCTCGCAAGATTGTGGTAGCAAGAACGAACCACAAGAATAGCGAGCAGTTCATACCCTGGTCGATGTACTCGATTAATCTAATAAATAGCGGACATGACGTAGGATGCGAGCGGCCAGGTGGCGTAGTTTCCCAAAAAACGACCGCAAGTTTTGTTCGCTCATTCAGACCTAGAGGCGTAAACAGACCGCAAACAGCGAACGGTTCATTTGAATAGCCACCCCTATTTTCTGGACGAGCGAGCGCAAATAGCGACCGGCTCTGAATCAGGCCCATATTCTGCTATGTAGATCTGTACACATGTGCTGCTATGTAGATCTGTACACATGTGCTGCTATGTAGGTCTGTATACATGGGCTGGTATGTAGGTCTGTATACATGGGCTGCTATGTAGGTCTATATACATATGCTGCTATGTAGATCTTTGTACATGGGCTGCTATGTAGATCTGTATACATGGGCTGCTATGTACCGTATATCTGTATACATGGGCTGCTATGTACAGTATATCTGTATACATGGGCTGCTATGTACAGTATATCTGTATACATGGGCTGCTATGTACAGTATATCTGTATACATGGGCTGCTATGTAGATCTGTATACATGGGCTGCTATGTAGATCTGTATACATGGGCTCCTATGTAGATCTGTATACATGGGCTGCTATGTAGATCTGTATACATGGGCTGCTATGTAGATCTGTATACATGGGCTGCTATGTAGGTCTACATACATATGCTGCTATGTAGATCTGTGTACATGGGCTGTTATGTAGATCTGTATACATGGGCTGCTATGTAGATCTGTATACATGGGCTGCTATGTAGATCTGTATACATGGGCTCCTATGTAGATCTGTATACATGGGCTGCTATGTAGATCTGTATACATGGGCTGCTATGTAGGTCTATATACATATGCTGCTATGTAGATCTGTGTACATGGGCTGTTATGTAGATCTGTATACATGGGCTGCTGTGTAGGTCTATATACATGGGCTGCTGTGTAGATCTGTGTACATGGGCTGCTATGTACAGTATATCTGTATACATGGGCTGCTATGTAGATCTGTATACATGGGCTCCTATGTAGATCTGTATACATGGGCTCCTATGTAGATCTGTATACATGGGCTGCTATGTAGATCTGTATACATGGGCTGCTATGTAGATCTGTATACATGGGCTGCTATGTAGATCTGTATACATGGGCTGCTATGTAGGTCTATATACATATGCTGCTATGTAGATCTGTATACATGGGCTGCTATGTAGATCTGTATACATGGGCTGCTATGTACAGTATATCTGTAGACATGGGCTGCTATGTACAGTATATCTGTATACATGGGCTGCTATGTAGATCTGTATACATGGGCTGCTATGTAGATCTGTATACATGGGCTCCTATGTAGATCTGTATACATGGGCTGCTATGTAGATCTGTATACATGGGCTGCTATGTAGATCTGTATACATGGGCTGCTATGTAGATCTATATACATGGGCTGCTATGTAGATCTGTATACATGGGTTGCTATGTAGATCTGTATACATGGGCTGCTATGTAGATCTGTATACATGGGCTGCTATGTTGATCTGTATACATGGGCTGCTGTGTAGATCTGTATACATGGGCAGATGTGTAGATCTGTATACATGGGCTGCTGTGTAGATCTGTATACATGGGCTGCTATGTACAGTATACAGGGGCTGGCTGGCAACTTTTAGCCTGGGGGGCAAATGCATGCAGGCGGCCCTGGCAGAGGAGTAGCGTGTAGCCAGGGTGGCCGAAGAATATGCGTGCTACGGCGCCCCCCCCCCCTCAAGTGTTCCATGGAGGAGGCGGGTCCATATGGGATTAATGTAAGGTAAAAATAAAGATTAGGGCAGCCCCCTGTCGTAGTGCCCATATGCAGTGCCCCCGTGTGCCACAGGAGAGAACACCCTTATGCAGGCCTCCAGCAGTGCCCCCCTTGTAGTGCCCCCAGTAGTAGTAGTCCCCCCCCCTTTGTAGTGCCCCCAGTAGTAGTAGTCTCCCCCCTTTGCAGTGCCCCCAGTAGTAGTCCCCCCCTTTGTAGTGCCCCCATTAGTAGTAGTCCCCCCTTGTAGTGCCCCCAGTAGTAGTAGTCCCCCCCCCTGTAGTGCCCCCAGTAGTAGTCCCCCCCTTGTAGTGTCCCCAGTAGTAGTAGTAGTCCCCCCCTTGTAGTGTACCCAGTAGTAGTAGTCCCCCACCCCCCTTGCTGTGCCCCCAGTAGTAGTAGTAGTCCCCTTATAGTGCCCCCAGTAGTAGTAGTCCCCTCCCCCTTGTAGTGCCCCCAGTAGTAGTAGTCCCCAGTAGTAGTCCCCCCCTTTGTAGTGCCCCCATTAGTAGTAGTCCCCCCTTGCCCCCAGTAGTAGTAGTCCCTCCCTGTAGTGCCCCCAGTAGTAGTCCCCCCCCTTGTAGTGTTCCCAGTAGTAGTAGTAGTCCCCCCCTTGTAGTGTATCCAGAAGTAGTAGTCCCCCACCCCCCTTGTAGTGCCCCCAGTAGTAGTAGTAGTCCCCTTATAGTGCCCCCAGTAGTAGTAGTCCCCTCCCCCTTGTAGTGCCCCCAGTAGTAGTAGTAGTCCCCTTATAGTGCCCCCAGTTGTAGTAGTCCCGTCCCCCTTGTAGTGCCCAGTAGTAGTAGTCCCCCACCCCCCTTGTAGTGTCCCCAGTAGTAGTAGTCCCCCCCTTTGTAGTGCCCCCAGTAGTGCCAGACCCCCCCCCTCCCCCAGTAAACACACAAAATAAAAAAAAACACTTACCTGAATCCGCGCTCCCGCCGCCGCCATCTGCTCCTCGTCTGTCCGGCCGGGCCACTCTGCATTATGGGAGAGACATCATATGACATCATGACGTCTCTCCCATTGCCCACTGCGGGAGCCGGAAGATGGAGCAGCTCCCGCAGTGGGCGCAGCAGCAGCTAATGAGAGTCTGACAGACTCTCATTGGCTGCTGCTTACAACAAACACACAGCTGCCGGAGCCGGCCGCTGTGTGTTTGTCAGTGTAGCGCTGACCGAACTCCGTCCGGTCAGCGCTACACACGCGGTGCAGTCTGTGTCACAGTGATACCGACTGCACCGGCCCGCATGACGCTGCGGCCCGGGGGGCACATGGCACCCTGCCCCCCCGGCCCAGCCCGCCACTGGCAGTATATCTGTGTACATGGGCTGCTATGTAGATCTGTATACATGGGCTGCTATGTACAGTATATCTGTATACATGGGCTGCTATGTAGATCTGTAAACATGGGGTGCTATGTAGACCTCTATACATGGGCTATCTGTATACATGGGCTGCTATGTAGATCTGTAAACATGGGGTGCTATGTAGATCTGTATACATGGGCTGCTATGTACAGTATATCTGTATACATGGGCTGCTATGTACAGTATATCTATATACATGGGCTGCTATGTAGATCTGTATACATGGGCTGCTATGTAGATCTGTATACATGGGCTGCTATGTAGATCTGTATACATGGGCTGCTATGTAGATCTGTATACATGGGCTGCTATGTAGATTTGCTCGCATTCCACACATATCCACCCTTACAACTGGGGAGTCAGAATGAGAGTGACAAAATTCAATTAAGTCCTTCACGCAAATATGGGCCATGTAGTGCAGCAACAAGTAAAACCATATTTGCCTGTTAGGAGTTGTATTGGTTATGCCTGCTACGTGGCAGGTACAAGAACACACTGATGATGATGACTTGTAGTAAAGTATGTGCATAAGCTGCCAATGAAGAGGTATATGTATCCCGAGATGTGGACAGCTCTATGCAGAAATACATTTTTTCTGTGCACTTTTCTTCTGGAGTGACTTATACCCACTTTGCTAATAACTCTGCATAAGCACATAGTGTTCCAAAAACATTAAAGCAATACAACTCAAGTACAAATTTTAATGAGTATAGTATCACTACAATCAGTGGTGTCTATTGTCCTATCCATTAACATGTATTTAATGTTTAACTGCTTCTAAAATTCAGCTGAATATTTAAATAGCATCAACCTGCTATACAAATGCTAATGTAAAACAGTCCTTTCATTTGTAATTTGTATGTATGTGTATATATATATATATATATATATATATGTATGTATGTATGTATGTATGTATTACATAAGTAAACTGGGACAGGACACTGCATGAACTCCCGCTTGGACGCAAAAACAACCAAGTTATTGCAAATTTCTGCTCGCCACCCCGGGAGGGTACGAGCAGATATGTGCCTGAATGGAGCAACAATTGCTCCGTAGGGCACCCAAAAGAAATAGCTGCGGCTAAAACAGTTGAATCGCCCCCTAATAGTCAGAGAATTACATAATGGAGCTGCTTTTTTAAAAGAACGCTTGTCGCTTGCAAACTGTTTCAGCCTGAGCCAGTATTTAGGAGAATGCAGGTAAATAGGAACAAGTGATCTCACTGAATCATTTAGTGACCAATATATAGGAAGAATTACATAAGAAAACAAAAATATGTTATGGAACTAAGGGCCTGATTTAGAGATGGACGGAATTGCACAGCCGCGCACAAGCAGCTGTGCAATTCTATCCATTTAAAATGCAAATGAAGAAGACCTCCTCCTTGCTGCATCTACGTGACCTCAGCGCTGCGACCGAGGTCGCAGCCTGTGATAATAATCGGAACAATTGTGACCATCGGTTGCAATTGTTACTTCGGCCAGGCTGCGGTAGCTGAAGCTTACCGCAGCCTGACCGGGTCCTGGCAGCTTATGAGGCCAGAAAGTCTGTGTACACCCTTGCAGACCCTGGCCTCATTCTTCCCAGAAAACGAGGGCGACACCCCCCCATTCCCGGAACGCTGCTCCGTCTCCTAAACATCGCAGCCCTGTCAATCAGGCTGCAGCTGTCAGGCTCCGTGAGTGAACTCGCAGACGTAGGACTGCACATGAGCTGTGCACCTTCTGTGCATGTGCAGTCCTCCCATCATCGGAGATGTGCGCTAACCATTGGGTTAGTGTACATCTCTGAATCAGGCCCCAAATACAATATATATGTACGAGGGTGTTTCAATAAATAATTTAACAAGACCTCTCATTGCATAAATGTATTCAACTCGTACATAAACATTACATATAATCAATGGTATGGTCTTGGTACAAATTATTTTTCTGCATAGCCCCCATACTTGTCTGAGCATTTATTCCAATGGTACACCAAGGCATTGAAGAAATCATTGTCAAGCACCTGAAGCCAGGACATGACCGCTTGCTGAACTTCACAATCGGTTGCGAAATGCCTTCTACCCAGGTGCTTCTACAATAGTCAAATAGATGGAAATCCCTCGGTGCTAGGTCAGGGCTGTAGGGAGGATGGTTCAGTACCTCCCAATGGTAGCGCCATAACAACTCACACATGCGGTTAGCTGAGTGTGGCCTAGCATTAATGTGCAGCAATACCACGGCTGTTCGCAGCAACCCAAGTTGTTTTCAGTGAATTGCCCTCCGCAACTGACTCAATGTGTCACAATAGTGGACAGTGGGCCTGATTCAGACCAGCTCGCAAGCGCTTGAGCGCTTGCAAGCGGGTCGATGGTGGGCTCTGCGCATGCGCAGCGGCCACACTGCGCATGCGCAAGCCCCGGAGCGAGAGCAAGCTGTTGATGTTGATCGACAGCTCTCCCGTTTCGTAGGCATGGCGGGGGGGTGGCTTCACAAATGGAGGCGTTCCCAAGCGAATGCCTGCCGTTTGTGGGCGGCCCCACCAGTGATGTCAGTGGGAGAGCTTCCGGCTCTATTAGAGCCGGAAGCTCTCTGGGGCTTGCAGCCACGAGACCCTACCACAAGGGTCTCGACGCAAGCCCCAATGGTCGCAATGGTCTTGACCATCGCAACCATCATCCTGGCCGCTCGCAAAAGCTGTGGGTGGTCACTCACAGCTAAGCGAGCGGCCAGGAGGCCGCACCCAAAAAAAAAAAACGCCCCGATTCAGAGTGAGCACTCTTTCAGAGCGTCCGTCTCTGCATCAGGCCTAGCATTCGCATTATCTCCTTTGCTGAGGAAATTAACAAGAAGCACGCTATTGTGGTCCCAAAACCTGGTCTCCATTCTCTTCCTTGTTGATGGAGTTGTTTTGAATTTCTTTGAAGGTGGGTATGATGCCAGTTTCCATGTCATGGATGATTGCTTTGTCTCCGGTGTCACATGATGCACCACATTTCATCTCCTGTAACAATACGCTTCAGGAACTGCACTCCCTGCTCCTGGTACCACTTCAAGTGCACGAGACACAATCCCATCCTATTGGTTTGTAAACTTCTATGAGTTGGTTCAGTAACCAGCGTTAACACTTTCTCCTGTACCCCAGTTGCTCATGAACGATGTTGTGCACAGTACCCACTGAGATGTTCAGTGCGTCAGCAATACAACTAACTCAAATGCATCTGTCCTCCTGAATTAGGCCTTCAATTGTCATCTGTGCTGGACGTACTTGTCCGGCCGGTTTGCTGCTCAACGTCTTTCCTGCCATTATCAAAGGCAGTGCACCAAACACAAACCTGTTTCCGTGCCATGACGTTATCACCATACACCTCAACAAGTTGGTGATGAATTTCAGCTGCTTATGTGCCCTTTAGATGCAGAAATCTGATCACACTACGCACCTCAATGTATGACCATGTTTCCGCCAGCCATGCCATCTTACAACTGGTGTTGGGACAGTATGACGGATATGAGGCGCAGTCTAATGGCCGTGAGGGGAAGCAGTGGTCTACCTGCTCTGGCCTGATGGGAAATAAGAATGAAATAAAGAACATTACACATGTGAGAGAGGTCTTGGTACCTTACTTATTGAACCACCCTTGTATAACAAATACCTTGTATGTCAAAGAATAAATGTCCAACCCCCACACTTGTGATGCTCAGGTCCGATATCAACAATGTTTGGAGTGCTCAGCAGAGAGAAATGTAAAGAGAACTGGATCACCAAAGGACATATCCAGCAGAACACTTTTAGTAGAGTAGTACTCCTGATTGTAGTCAACTGTGTGATCAGGCAATTATTATATCTCCACTCCAGGTAGTGTGAGTGCAATTATATATGTTATGGTGTTTAATAAATGCACTTGTTGTATATGAGATCCATCTCTCTTTATATAAATCTGGATTCAGGGCCCTCCACATTCTATGTATATGAAGAATCACTGACACTCGAAGACACTGGTTATGATCCTATCCAATTACATCCCCTATATACAGTCCATATGATGACTTTACATACTTTCACTTTCTTCCCTTTCACATCCTCCTGACCCTAGGCCAACACTCCTGTGTGACTGAATCATACAGCTCACCAAGAACCTCTGCAATCTGGCTGGGCCAATATGTAATAGTTAGCTCCTATCCTTCTGCATCAATGCCTATTTCCCTATAGAATGTAAGCTTGCGAGCAGGGTCCTCTTACCTCTATATCTGTCTTTTATTACCCAGTATTGTTCTATTAATGTTTGTTCCCAATTGTAAAGCACAATGGAATATTCTGCACTATGTCACTATCTGATAATAATAATAATAAGAAACTAAATATTGGTTCAGCGCACAACATGCCTTTTGAATGGGCAATAAGTGCTCTTTAATAAACAATACCACAAAGTTATATTTCCAAAGAGAGCATTGCCTAATTAGCAATAAACACACATAATTTAGTGTTAAATCATGTCTGAGGAAATATTATGAAACATTATATTAACCTCATAATTACTTACTGCACATATCCTTGTGAACTCAAGTCACATTATCTAATGAACTCAGAAGTCTTTTAGTCATACACAAAAAGAAAAAAAAATCCTAAACTTACATGAGCTGTGACATAGCAAAACTTAGGAATGTAAACTGAAATGGTCTCCTGCTGTTACTGGTTACTTCAAACCGGTCTGGTAAGAGGAAGAGGTGAGGCTCAGGATGAAGCATTTAATACAGGGTAATGGCTTTTCACCTGCTTCAAAATCTGATTCCCAGCAAACAGGTCAGACAAGTAGAGTCTTCGCTATATATAAGAGAGGAGGACAATACATGAAGATAGTCCCTAGCATCAAGAGCACAGGATATCATATCATATGGTAAGATTATTAGGTAATGTACTCTGCATTTCAACACATTTACTTTTTTAATTAATACTTTAATAACTATTTTTACTACAGTAAATATTTTTCAACTATTATAGAAAAGGACATTGGCTAAGGACATTGGAATACATTCAGGAAAATGTTCAGTTTTCAAGCTGTCAACGCAGTTTAAAATCTGAACCTTTTTTTGAATCAAACTTTTAAAGCATTCATGTACTTAGACCAATTTGTCTGTCCAACACAATTAAAAGTGGAGGAAAAGAAAAATCCTAGTTCAAAACGATCAGATTAATGAGTGATGAGTATATATTGTAATTGTAAAGTTTTGTATATCGGGCATACACTGAATATTTATTCCTGTTGTTTGATTTACAAACATTACAATTTTGATCAGACAATAAGAAAGACAATACTTTTTTATTCTTAATGTGTGTTAATTTTAGCTGCTGTTGAGTTCCCTTTTAGATAAAGGAAAAATGTCAGATAAGACTTATCAGTTATATGGTTTCAGTATTGTTGTTAATGTCAGTTGTGTACTGATCAGACTGTGAGAACATGTTTTAAGGCTGGTAATATGTTTGTATAACGATGTACCTGTAGAGCAAGCTACTATACAATGTTCTATAAACTTTTTACAATTGAGATATGAATGGTAAGGAAGACATTTTAATATTAAAAAGATTATCAATGTTTCACTGTTTTATGTTTAATATACACTATGAGGTTTAAATTAATAATGGTAAATTAGCATGATTCAAAATACTTCTTGTCTGATGTGTAGATTAAGTGATTATATTTAGTGTTGGGAGTGATCATGAAGTTTTTCAATATTTAATAAAATTATGTAGAATTACATGTAGTCCTCTACATGTAGGATTGCTGCACCATACCAACCTGCCACAATGGAAACTAAAGATCTGTCAGTCTGTGCGAATAAAAGGGAAACTAATAGTGTGGAAAAATACATCTGTTTTGGAGCATAAATACGGAATTATTTATTCACTTTTCAGAAGCTGCACATGGAAAGTGTCTGTAAATCACTCCTAGCCACGTATTTGATTAGGATACAGAGCAAAAACCACACTTTAGGGATGGCCCCCATTCTAAGGTGTATATACTGTTACTTCTGTGCTATCCTAAGGAGAAATACGGCGACTATGGAGGTGACGAAGAACGATTTTTACTTGTGCAGCTTCTGAAATACGTTTTTCCGCATATGGAGGCTTTGGAGAAGAGGCTGGTTCACAACTTGCACAGATTTAACAGAGTGTTTGCTCTATATGTATTGATACACAGAGGCAAGGACGTACTGTATTAAGAGAGGAGGGGGCCCGTGTTCACTCACCGTCCGGGGCACCCTCCTATCTCTTCGGCGAGAGCGGCGCGCTGACAGGTTCAGCAGACTCTGAGCTATAGTCTGTGCCCAGAGTCTACTGCGCATGCGCAGCAGCCATTTTCCCGGTGTTTTCCCTATTGTGCATTGTGAACGCATGGAAAATGGACGCGGCGGACATTTTTTAGGCATATTGTGTAGCGCCTCTCCAGCCGATGTGGACTACGGAGAGGTAAGTATTAAAAAGTATGTGCATAGGGTGTGCGGTGTGGGCCCCCCGGCACCGCACACCCTGCACCCATTATAGATACGCCCCTGCACAAAGGTGTATTTATTAAGGCAAATATGGAAGAAAAAAGATAATTTCCACTCATTCCTCCATATTTGCCTCCTCTCTAGCACTTTGCGCAGCCATCTTCTGGAGAGTGCGCTCAGAAGAGGAGTCAGGGCGGAGCTAGGGCACATATGATAATGAGACTCATCATTACCATGTGGCATGTTAAGCTGCACTCTCTCCTCCTCCAAGCGTTAAAATCCTCTGTCATCACTAAGGTGGAAGTTGTCAGCCCTGCTCTGTTTTTGAGCAAAACTGTGTTACTTATAATACATAAATAGGACATATACTGCCGCCCTGTTATGAAAATGAAGAGCTTTAGCTCTATGCATAAGCATCAGTACATAGAGCCCATTGTACACAAGTGACTCATATGCAGTGGCGTAACTAGGGTATTTGGAGCCCAGGGCAAATGTAAAAATAGAGGGCCTGATTCAGAGCCAGACGCTATTTGCGCTCGCTCGTTCAGAAAATAGGGGTGGCTATTCAAATGAACCGTTCACTCTTTGCGGTCTGTTCACATCTCTAGGTCTGAACGAGCGAACCAAACATGCGGTCGTTTTATGGAAAACTACGCCACCTGGCCGCTCGCATCCTACGTCATGTCCCCTATTTATTAGATTAATCGAGTACATCGACCAGCGTATGAACTGCTCGCTATTCTTGTGGTTGGTTTTTCCTACCGCAATCTTGCGAGCAGTTCTGGCTATAAAATAACCCAGTGACGTGGTCAATGACGCTGCTGTTTTAAATATGCACACCCATAAAACGCCCGTTTTGACCTTTAAGCACGCCTGCCTTCTGATCTCCACTCCCCGTTTTCAAGCACCTTCCCCTGTTACCACCCACATACGCCTCCTCTGTCACTGAAAATAGCAGGCATTCGCTATTTAGCGAACAAATGATTTTTGGCCGCACTGACTGGTTCGCGCATGCGTATTACGATCCGTACGCATGCGCAGTTGTGCAAACATCGCTCGGAACAAACGAGAGGCCACTTACGAGCGGCTCTGAATCAGGCCCAGAGCCCCCCCCATGTGCGCGCGCCGATGGCGCGGTCGGTGAAAAATGGGTGTGGTCACTTAAAAATGGGGCGTGTCAACATGACACACCCCTTTATCATCACATTACTTTCCATGTGCACCTTAACCCCAGTAGTGCCCCTTATACAGTACCCCCAGTATGCAATGTCCCCAGTTGTGGTCCCTCTTATGCAGGCCCATAGTAGTGCCCCTTATACAGTACCCCCAGTAGTGGTCCCCCTTAAGCAGCCCCCCATTTGTTCCCCTTATACAGTACCCCCAGTATGCAATGCCCCCAGCAGTGATCCCCCCATCCAGTGCCCCTTATACAGTGCCCCCAGCAGTAGCCCCCCATGCAGTGCCCCCAGTAGTGGTCCCCTTTATGCAGGCCCCCAGCAGTGATTCCCCCCCTCATCCAGTGCCCCTTATACAGTGCCCCCAGCAGTAGCCCCCCCATGCAGTGCCCCCCAGTAGTGGTCCCCTTTGTGCAGGCCCCCAGCAGTGATCCCCCCTATCCAGTGCTCTCTATACAGGGCCCCCTGTAGTGGTCCTCCATATTTAGTGCCCCCACTAGTGGTGCCCTAGTAGTAAGCCCCTTAATTAGTGCCCCCAGTAGTAGCTCCCCCCAGTAATAGTGTCCCCAGTAGTAGTAGCTCCCCCCAGTAATAGTGTCCCCAGTAGTAGCAGTCCCCCCAGTAAAAGTGTCCCCAGTAGTAGCAGCCCCCCCAGTAATAGTGTCCCCAGTAGTAGCAGCCCTCCCAGTAAGTGTCCCCAGTAGTAGCAGCCCCCCCCCAGTAATAGTGTCCCCAGTAGTAGTAGCCCCCCCAGTAATGGTGTCCCCAGTAATAGCAGCCCCCCCAAGTGATAGTGTCCCCAGTAGTAGCAGCCCCCCCAGTAATAGTGTCCCCAGTAATAGCAGCCCCCCCAGAAATAGTGTCCCCAGTAGTAGCAGCCCCCCCAGTAAGTGTCCCCAGTAGTAGCAGCCCCCCGTAATAGTGTCCCCAGTAGTAGCAGCCCCCCCAGTAATAGTGTCCTCAGTAGTAGCAGACCCTCCCAGTAATAGTGTCCCCAGTAGCACCCCCCCCAGTAACAGTGTCCCCAGTAGTAGCAGACCCTCCCAGTAATAGTGTCCCCAGTAGTAGCAGCCCCCCCAGTAATAGTGTCCCCAGTAGTATCAGCCCCTCAGCAATGGTGTCCCCAGTAGTAGCAGCCCCCCCAGTAATAGTGTCCCCAGTAGTAGCAGCCCCCCCAAGTGATAATGTCCCCAGTAGTAGTAGCCCCCCAAGTGATAGTGTCCCCAGTAGTAGTAGCCCCCCAAGTGATAGTGTCCCCAGTAGTAGTAGCCCCCCCCCCCCCTGGTAGTGCAGACACACAAGTTACAAAAAAGAAAATAAAAAAAATACACTTACCTGAATGCTCCTGCTCCGGACACCGCTCCCGCCGCCGCACGTCAGTCCTCCCGGGCTGGCGCGCTCTGCATTATGGGAGAGACATCATGACGTCTCTCACATTACCCCCTGCAGGAGCCGAAAGGGAGCCGGCTCTTGCAGTGGGCGCGCAGCAGTCAATGAGAGTCTATTTGACTCTCATTGGCTGCTGATTCACACACATCTCCGCCAGTGCTGGCGGAGGTTGTGTGTGCAGCAGCAGCAGCCAAAGAGAGTCTGTCTGACTCTCATTGGCTGCTGAATAACACACACATCTCTGCCGTGCTGGCGGTGATGTGTGTGTTAGCACAGTCTGAGCCCGCCTGCCACCCTCCTCCTGGCGCTATTGGGTAAGCGCTCAGGGGGAGGGAAGGGGCTCAGCTGTGCAGCACAGGAACGGCGCTGGAAGCCTAGCGCCGGTCCTGTGAAAATGTGTAGTGCTGACCAGTCCCACGGCGCCCAAGACACGTACCCCGCTCGCCCTGCCCTAGTTACGCCACTGCTCATATGTATTGGTATAATCACTTCCAGCGGTGCCGAGAGGGGGGGGGTACTATTGGCCTGGGCCTGTTGGAGGGGCCTGGTGGGGGCCTGGGTCCTGCAGCCCGCCCCTCTCCCTCCGCCGCAGTTACTTAGTTCGGGCAGGGAGAGAGAAGACTGACTGCGGCTGTAGCAGCCTCTCTCCCCAGCCCAGCACACACGCTGCTGTCACACTGTGTGCTAGGCTAGGGAAAGAGGATGCTGCAGCAGCAGTCAGTTTCTATCTCCCTGCGTTATACCCCAGGACACTGGTGCCCCACTGTGCGGCACGGTCTGGCCACACCTCCCCAGGTCGGCCACGCCCCCTCCCTGTACCTGGGCCCGGCAGAGCTGTCGGCAGCCCTGATTACTTCTATATAAGAGAAGTATAAACAATACTTGAAAATGTTAATGCAATTATTATACATCAGTGGATATTAATTGTAAGGATATCTGAAGTCACCAAGTAGTTCTGAGATTATACATGAGAAAAAGACATAGAAGGGTTCATTTATACGACATAAAGCACATTATATTGATTGCTACTCGTATGCATATAAAATCTAATTCTAGGCCACTATCACTAAGAATAGTTGGATGCTAGTAGTTATATTCTGCAGACATACTTTGTATTATTGCCAGCATCTGATTATGACAGTTTATAATTAGTGTAGGGAAATAGATATTTCCCAGCGCTCACCCAAATGTTACACAATAGAATTAGTAAGTATTTTGAAATAATATAGTCAAAAAATATGAAACAAACGAAGTAAATAAAAAGTATTTATTGGGTAAAGTGTCAGTTTAGACATATAAAATGTAACCAATTGGTAGAACAAACACGATATGAAATGACCGCTAATAAAATTGAAATGACAGCTAAATTTTTTTTGCTGATTCCACTACACTGTTCTAGGTGTTCATACACTACCAGGTAAAGGTATATGATAGTAATCTGAATGTATTGCCTAGTACCGGTATACAACATCAATTTGACAATACAGGACAAAACAAAACACACGATATACTTCAAGTATATTATAAAGGCAAATTCCTAGACTCCGGTTTAAGGAAGAAAGATTTTAACTAAACTTCCTTATATGAGAAGCAGCGTGTTCCCAATAGTCATTAGAGCCCTGTATTGCCAAAGTGGGGTAAAATACACCTGCGACTGATCAGCGATGATCATTGATCGGACGCATCTGGCAGTCTATAAGCTGCCGAGGCTGACCAATATTTACCCTGTTCCTTCACAGACAGGAACGGGGAAATGTCTCTTCTCCAAGGTAGGAACCCAGATATTGTGTGGCCATACACTGTGATATATCTGACATGGGCATAATAGGTTCATGGGGTGCAGCTGCTATGAGGCGTGAGCTGAGGGGGGCCAAACTTCCTTACCAAAGGTACATGTGTTATATACATTTTCCAGCATTGACTGGTACATAGGGGCCCTTAAAAACTTTTCTGTGGGGCCTTCAAATACCTAGTGTATGGCCACGATATCTGCTGGTTTCAGGCTGTCAGAAAAAATGTCTGTTGGTCTGACAGACATTTTTATTTCACAATGTATGCTCATTGTCATATAGAGCAAATATTAAATTTTAGGGACGGGCCCCCTTTCTAAGGTGTATATGCAGTGTTACTTCTGTGCTATCCTAAGGCAAAATACAGTGTCTATGGAGGTGATGAACATTTTACGTGTGCTGCTTTTGAAACACGTTTTTCACATGTGGAGGCTTTGGAGAAGAGCCTGGTTTACAACTTGCACAGATTTAATAGAGCAATGGGTTCTCTCTATATGTATGTAATCGTATAAACAGTGGTTCATGTATTAAGGCAAATAAGGGAAAATAGAGCATTTCCACTCTTTCCTCCATATTTGCCTGCTCTCTAGCATTTTACGCAGCTACAGTATCTTCTGGAGAGTGCACTCAGAAGAGGAGTCCGGGCGGAGCTATGGCATGCTAAGCGGCACTATCTCCTTCTCAAAGCATCAAAATCCTCCATCACCACTAAGGTGGCGTTTCTCAGCTTTGCTCTGTTTTTGTGCAAAGATCTGTTGCTTACAGGGGTTATTTACAATGGGTGCAGGGTGTGTGGTGCACATGGGCAAGGGTTGTGACCGGTGCAGGGGGCACCTTTTAGAGAGTGCACCTTAAAAAAAAAAAAACTAAAAATACCTTAAACCACAAATTAAAAATAAATGCAATAAATATTAGATCAATTGCCAAAACCAGTGTAGGTATAAAAACAAATTGAATTTATTATAATAATAAGCTCAGACTAAGGTAAAGGAAATTCATATCATAAAATAAATGTGGCACTAAGGGGCCTTTTCATCATTACTAAACATTCGATGGAGGTAATTAGGCTTAGAACTCGCATGGAGTTCTACCTAATTACCGGAGGAATTCATCATTCCTCCTCTCCATCAGTATCTATTCCAAGAAGCTGTAATTTTTGCGATGACAGCTTTTCGGGGAATAGATACTTTTCCCTATCTGCTCTACCTTACCGCAGCTGTAGTCAGTTCTGCGCATGCACCGTTACCTTCACAAAAGCGGCACTTGCGTAGCAATGCCTACAGCTGCGGTAATTCTGTGTTGTCGTCCCCCCCCCGTCCCCCACCTACTTGGCCGCTGCAGCTGCGTCCGGCAGCTGCTCTGACACTGTGTTGTCCCGGCAGAACACAGTAAAGTTTAGAAGGAAAAAAAAAACGTTTTGTTTTTCTTCTAAACTTTACTGTGTTCTGCCAGGAGCACACAGTGTCAGAGCAGCCACCAGAGCCGGAGGAGGGACCAGGGAGCGCCGGAGGACCTGCCCAGCTGACAGCAGGTAAGTGTAACCCGCTATACGCCTCCTGGGAGTGGCAGATAGTAACACCATCAAATTCCGAAAAATGTCTTGATGAATAGCCTAATTTCTCATGTACTAATGTATGGGGAGTGTGGAAATGAATGCAGGTGGACTTAACCAGAAGATATCAGTGATATCTCCTGTGTTGTGTCTTCACGAATACTAAAAAACGGTAATTAAGGAAAATGTCCTTAAATCCATTATTTTAGTGTTGATGAATAGGCCCCTAAATGACATACTGTATGTAAGGAAGAATTGAAGTTTATAGGCGTTTCCTTCACCTCAGTCTGAGCTTTTTATTATATATATTTTTTTTTCATCAACACTGGTGTCTGCAATTGTTCTAATATTTATTTTGGTTTTAACATATAAGGTGCTTTTTCATATACACTGAGCACAGGTCGGAGACGGGTTTTACCCCCTTTACACTGGCGGCTGGACTTGATGTCTTTCGGCATTGCAATGGATGCTTGGAGATGATGTTATATACATAGAGGTTCACATGTAGAGACATATACACGGCAGGGGTGAGGGGGAGGATCACACATCCAGATAGACTGACATATGCAACAATGTGTTTCCCAATCGCCTCCTCCTACCTTGCTCCGGGAATGGCAGCAGCTCTCTCCTCCTCCTTTTGACTGCTGCAGCCACAGCACAAACCTG
The DNA here is from genome assembly GCA_031769625.1 of Taudactylus pleione. Lineage (NCBI taxonomy): Eukaryota > Metazoa > Chordata > Amphibia > Anura > Myobatrachidae > Taudactylus > Taudactylus pleione. The sequence continues at coordinate 49,471,548 of JAUIMM010000015.1, forward strand.
GTGTAGCCCCGCCCCCTGCTCCATTCAGAGGAGCATGTGCTGTGCTCTACCAATCAGGACTCAAAACATGCTCCTCTGACCCCAGGTGTCTCAACAACCCATAGTGCACAGGGACTGGCTGCTGTGTAAGTTGAATCTTCCATTATTACCTCTTCCCTAAATTGTTTCTCTCAAACTCGGGAGAACCGCATGCCCCCTGAGACTGGGATAGGGAACAAAAAATTTAATGGATCTTGTTGAAAGAAAAAAAAAAAAGGCTGCTGGAGGTCCTAAGTATAGAAATGCAAGTGTGTATGCGATACTCAAACCATTGTCAGACTCATTGACATTCATTGTACTAGTGATAAAAATGCTTACTTTGTGGTGGAACATAGAGAAACACAATTCCAGGACAGTTTTCTTTTATCCGCATAGTCTAATATTTTAAGATTTTTTTTTTATTTCCTCCTAGCATGTGTCATATATTTTGCAGTTCCACTTCTATTTTTTTTTTTTATATAAATGTAAGTGTAATTACTATTAATAACAAGAATAATTTTTATTATTATTATTATTATTTCCTGTGAACTTCCACAGACAATGTACAGGAACACTTTGCAGACGCACATATTACAATGTGTGTTTCCACGCCACTTGGCGGTCTGAGTTCTTCAGCCTCGGTAACTACATATTTTTGCATGAAAACAAAACAACAACATAAGTTAGTATACTGTACCAGCTCTCAGCAGCATACTTAGAATTACGGAAGTGAACAATTAAATAACTGGTGATTGTTATGTAAGAACAAAATGGCAAATATACAGTATATATGTGTGTGTGTGTGTGTGTATAAATATATATATATACATATGTGTGTGTGTATATGTAATATATATATATATATATATATATATATATAGATGAATTAGTAAGTGAGAGGGAGACAGTGAGAGGATAACATGTGATTAGTTTTAATGAGTGACTCACATATTAGTTCAGGCACATAAGAAGGTGTGACTACACTAATACTATACTTCCAGTGCATATGTTGCAATAGATGGAAGCAATCACATCAGCCTTACACCACAGTCTGACAACTGATGCTTTTTTTCAATGTTTGACATCAGCAGTCTTTTTATTTCAGTTTAAATTACCCAAAACTCATGACATCACCGAGGCACTAGACATCAGACGCACTGGTCATGCACATAGTAGAGAATGGCTACCTCTGCTGTGTGTAGATAGATGCATTGGTGGTCCTGGGGAGTGTGGCCCCTGGGGGGGGCGTGGTCATGTACCATTGTGGTGTAGCTTCCTATTGTGCTGACTAGGGTGCATGGTGGTGGCATCAGAGGCATCTGCCCTTCCCCTCTCAGCACTTCTGTGGACATGCCAGGTGCATAAGGCAAAGGATATGCCACTATTTCACTACTTTATACCCTCACTAATATTTAGCAGAGATCGCTAGAGGTACTTAACCACTTGCCTGGCATTGTTGCATCGTGCAGCAAACTGTTTCCTAGTCACAGGATGAAGTGTGCCTGTGACTAAAAAGTAGTTTGCAGAAGGAATCATCAGCGGCTTCTCTTCTTGAAATGCCATTGAGGTGAGCAGGTTGCAGGGGGAGGTGGGTGTCGGAGGGACTGCGGGCTCCATAGCAACCACACCCCCTGCACCCACAATAGTTATGTGCCTATTCTAGCAGCCACCAATGGTAGAGGGACCTCAAAGCCCCTCTGCATTCCTGCACCCTCTCCCAGTGTCTGCCATGCTGCTGATTACTGCTGGCAGGGCCCTCCCTGGTGGCTCCTCTCTGCAGCCACTGGGGACATGTAAATGTAGCAACAGTCAGGCACCCAGTGTATATTTGCCGGCTGTTCAGAGGAGCAGCCGCCGGTAGAAATGCAAAGTCAAGATGATGTGATGTTCCAATCATCGATTGTCTGATATATTGATGACCGATATGTAAAATCGATATTAATATTATGTGTTTCAATTTTTTTTTCTAGAGTTGTGTTGAATAAATAGATGTTCTTGACATAATTCAATCATAAAAAACCCAGACAATTTCTAAATAGTATCCAGTTATGTGGTTAAACAATTATCAGACCAAGGAGATGATCTATGAAACCTTCTGTAGAGGACCGCAGGAGGTGTTGACCTTAGCAGCCAATCAGATTCTAGATATAATTTATTAAGTACATTAAAAAAATTGATAGTTTGAATCTGGTTGGTTGCTACGGTCAACACCTCCTCTCGTCTTCTTCAGAAGGTTTCATAATTCCCCCCCCCCCAAAAAAAAATAATTTGATTTAACCCTACAAAGTACTTTTGAAAAGTGGGCAGAGATCAAGGACAGGTCCCTGTTAGATTGTACACTTGCAATATTTTACCATAAGCAGCAAAGTTAGCATTAGTTGTTTGATTTACTGTGTCAGTTAAGCAGTTCTATAGTTATTTGACTTTAGCAAATGACCCTCAAGATCTTGTGTGGCCTTCTTGGCAAACAGTCTTGTTATGCCAACAGTGTTGCAATATTTAGAGCATTGCACAATTCCGCCAAAGGAACAAAGTATGGGAAACCTGAGACAGATTGCTAGATCCTTAGCAAGTTTATTGCCTCTGGCACTTGTTGCCTCTGATCACTAGGAATGGATATGCAAATACATAGCCATTTACTTTACATAGAATTTGTTTCATTAACATAGTGGAAATTTTTTGAAGCTATTACAAAGCTATAAAACCTGAATCATTTCTCGCAGGAGATATATATCTGTTCCCTTTCTTTCTGGACTGCTTTAACCCAAGCTCCATTAATGAATTGATGTTAAAAGCTTATTAATAATAATTTTTACTGAGCACAGATACAGATTTAGCTTTAAACCCAGAATATCCCAGAAGACATGAAAGAAAGAGCAGTAGTTATGACAAACTGATTTACCAGGCTATCCAGGACTGTTTGTTCTTGCATCCACTTACAGCAGAGCCAGATTAGGAATAAGGCAGATGCTCCAGCCTCCACATAAACTAGGCCCATTATCATGACATCATGATGACGAGCAGTCACCAGCTGGCCACACAGTTGGCCGTGAAATCATAAGTATTAAAATTGTATTTCTATTTTCCTCACAAAATGATGTCAGTTTGTCTACTTTTATGTATTTATGTAGACATGAGGGTTTATAGCATATGGGGGTGTACACGCCCACATGGCACTGGCCACACCCACACAGCACTGGTCACACCTCCTCCGCTTCTCACAATAGGCCCTTGAACATTTTCAGCCCCTGTGGAAGTTAAATCTGACCCTGACTTGCAGGACCTTATTTCTATGCTTAAATAGGGTAAGATGGCTAAGCATTTCTTTGTTTGTTTTTACCTGGAATTAGGCAGGTCTTTCTGCAGAGATGTGTACTGGAGGTAGCTGTGATTTTAGGAGTAGCCTGTAGGCAGCCATGTGCTTTCAAGACTACGGTCCCAACGGTAATGGGGGACTTTCTTGTTTCAATGTGTAATCTGTGTAATCTTTCAAAATAAATTTTTCATAGTATAATGCAATTCTCCATTTATATAATGAAAACATGTGAATAATATTTTACATGTGTTTGTTGTTTATTTAGTTTATAGAATAAACCATCACTTTTCTCCTAGGCTAATTCTTATACATGCAGCACTTTTCAATAACTGTAAAGGCAATGTTACATTTTGTTCCTAATTAGTTGATAGTGTTACGTCTAAATAAATAATGCATATTTAAGGCTGGGCTGGTTTGTTGCCCATATCTGACTGTGCATAGCAACTTGGGAAAACAATATGGTTACAGTTCCTTTGCAGAATGGCTTGAAACCTGTTTTAGTCCCATAATATAACAGGCAGCATCTATAAATAAAATGTCTAATTCTAATGTTTATCACATTTTAATTTCTTAATGTTACAGAGTCAATATGAGAGAAGACACACACATACCCAGGAAAGACAAAACCATCATTGGTAAGTCACTAGCTTTACATCCTTGGCTATTTACTTTGTATATAGATAGGTGTTTGCACTCATCAATTTTGGCATTTATAATAACCTGTATAAACCAGTGTGCATGCCCTATCAATGTATATGGAAGGACACATTGCTTGAGCTGTAGTAACCCATTAGTGCTAGGGTATTCCTTGAATATACAACACAGTAATAGGTTGGTATATTTATAAAATATCAGGAATATTAATGCAAGGTCCACACTGAACAAAGGTTTGAGACTCGGCACAGCCTTTATTTTAATTATCTCCTACTTTACTATTTTGTTTTATTTTGCTGTATTATATATATTTCCACTTGTGAATAGTGGTTATTAATAGTAATAAATGATGTTTTACATGTTAAAATAAGCAAGATTGTTGTGCATCCCGTTACAAGACTACTTTCTCCAATTTTCCTTTTGTGCATAAACTGTGTGTGTGTGTATATATATGTATATATATATATATATATGTATATATATATATATTTTCATATGGAGGTGCGGCACTCTCATAGAATAAACATGCGACAACTATGTCAGTGGTGTCAACGTTTCAGTACTATTATGTACTATCTTCAGATAGTCCTGAAGATAGTACATAATAGTACTGAAACGCTGATACTACTGACATAGTTGACGCTTGTTCATTCTATGAGAGTGCCGCACCTCCATATGATTATGTTTCCCATTCATGAGGGCACCTCTATAGGTTTGCATTCGTTGTTGTGAGTGCCGGACCTTATAATATATTATAATATAATTTATAGATATATGGCACAGGAGCAAATTTTAATTTATGGCGATAGTCTTTTTTTACCCAAGTTCTTCTAAGATTACCTTGAAGACAAAATGTTTAATTTTTCCTTTTGATGTCAGCACGGAAAGATTTAGTGTTGAAGTGACATGCAAAAGGGCCATGTAAATTTGTCCATGAGAAAAACAGGTAAACTAGATGAAATAGGAATGGTTAAAAAAAAAAAAAGAAAAAAAATTAAATTTTGTATCAGTAAACAGGGCTTACATCAATTTTTTCCTGGAGAAACCGGATAATACTTATCAATCTTTACATGGTATAAAAAAAAGTCCATCGTTGTGATAAATCTTTAACGGTTTAGGCAGCATAAGCCAAGAAAGTGATTGGACGTCCGTTTTTTCATTGACTTGCTTTACTAAAATCATCACTGATTGGTTCCCTTTTGCATACATTAATGTTTCATACACCTTAACCTTCCTCGACAAATGCTCTATAGACTAATGAAAACTGCTTCAAAATCCGTCCAGTTGTTCTCGAGATTAGCCCGAACAAACAGACCGGCGCTTACCAGAGACTTTAATTTGTAATATATATATAGCTGCTATACCCTAGGGCCTACAATCCCTCACTATTTAAATCTGATATTGAATAAAAATTTAATATGCCACCTAGTTCAGCCACCATTTTTTTAAGATTAACAGACTAGCCGTCTACTTTCACTTTAGGGGTGTGAAGTGTTTGTATTATTGAAAAAAATATATATATATTTTGAACAATTGGTTTCTTAAAAAAATTATGAATATTTCCTTTTACTTCTGATGGTATCATACATGTTGATTAAAAACATATAAGTTAAATTATTTGTATTCAAAGGGAAAAATTCAGTTTAATGTGATGGAAGCAATATTCTGTTCCAGAATGGAACATCTTGTTCATCCACATCAAGTTTGTCTCACTCCCCATAGTGCTATGATGTCTGCAGTACAGTAACTATCTGACATATGCACAGCTGAGCATTCCAGCACCAGTAATTGAATTCCACCGTAGTGTGTGAATGTATAGTTTCAATTATATAATATATGTTTATTTTACTTTTGATTAGTAAATTTGTGGCTTTGCCTTGTTTTAGATGGCTTTCCAGATCATACTTATGAGAACCCTATATTTCAACAAGATGAAAAACCAGGAAGTAATGGTGTGAGAGAGGAAACGGGAGACAAGTAAGGGACATTCTTCCCCTATCAGATATTTTTGTATCGCAGTTGTCAATCAAACCATGCTGACTTACAAGGAGCATACATTTAATGTTTGTTAGGCAGTGTGATGTGAAATGACCTGGTGTCCTGGTGTCCTGCTTATTCGCACAGTTTTGTTCATTAATACACAACAATATTTCTATTAAATCAATGAGTCTATATGTTCCAATGGGAAGCAGTCGGGAAGCCAAAGGATGCAATCCCGACCGCCGGCTTCCCGACTGTCTAATCCCGGCAAGGTACAAATGACAGACGTCGAAATCCCGATGCCTGTCATTTTACCTACGCCGGGAGCCCGACACCCATCATCCCGATCGAAGGTAGGCCTGGCGCCAGGCACGGACAGCTGCGGAGGAGGGTAGGTTTAGGGCTCTCGGTGGGGATTTAGGATTAGGCATCCCCCCGGGAGGGTTAGGTTTACGCTAGGGAAAGGGGGGGTTAGGGTTAGGCACCCCTGGGAGGATGTTAGGGTTTGGCACCCTTAGGTTTAGGCAGCGGGGAAGGGGGGGTTAGGTTTAGGCACTTAGTGGGGGGATTAGGGTTAGGCACTGGGGGGAGGTTAGGGTTAGGCACCCGTAAGGGAGGGTTAGGGGGGGAAAAGATTAGGGTTACTTACCTTTAGCAGCAGTTGGGATCTTCACCCCTGCCGGTCATGCCCCGTCGGCGGTAATACATACCGATCCCGTTTCAATACCGTACTGCAATTACCTTTTTTTTAAAACAAAAAAAAAAGTCAGTGGGAGTCATTTACAAACACAAAAAATGCACATTCATTATGCTGTAAATTTTAACGCATAGCAATTATACTTTTAAATGTCTGCTGTGAAGTTTTGCAGGTCTGTGATGTTTTATAGGGATGCACAAACAGCAAAAGTAAAAACATCAAGCCCAAACACAACTTACTGTACTATCATGTTTTGACCTTCCCCTTGATTCTTTACAACCTTGCATTTTTACTTGCTTGTTGAAACCTTGTTTATTCTCTAAATAAATCATGAGATTATTGGAACATCAGGACTATATTTCACAATCCTCATTGCAAATATTCATGTTATATTTACAGTGACAGCATATGTGTGCATGTAAATACTCTCACCTCTATAAATGTGCCTACAGAAGCCGTAAAGACGGTCTGGAGGCAGTAATTTGGGTAGTTTGGCATATCCAAAGAACTAGGATCTCTATCCTAGAACCCTTATTAAAATATACCGTATGTTCATACAAAACAAATTCTTGAATTTGCATACAGTAGGTGTAGAATTGGATGCATTCAGCAAAGAATGTCATTGTGTGTATGTCCTGCCAGTTCCTCTTGTTCAAGTGCGCAATTTGTTGGAAAACATGTAAATAAGGAAGGAACTTGCAAAAGAGGAATAATTAACATTTGCAGTGTACCTCCGTATATTTAGAAAATCGATAGATTATACAGTATGCTTATATATATATATATATATATATATATATATATATGGGGAAACAAAACTGAAGGGCACTCAACAGGACTTCCACAACCTATGTAGATATAATCAAGAAACCAGGCAGAGCCAGATGTAATGTCAACGTTTCAGCAGAAGGTGCTTTTATCATGTCTTGATAAAAGCACCTTCTGCTGAAACTTTGACATTACATCTGGCTCTGCCTGGTTTCTTGATTATATCTACATAGGTTGTGGAAGTCCTGTTGAGTGCCCTTCAGTTTTGTTTCCCCGTATATACTATACCTTCTTGGTTTGTTGTGGCACCTGGGCAATACCTATATCTTTAGGAGAGTGCCGGACTCCTACATGTTTTAATTATATATATATATATATATATATATATATATATAATTATACGTACAGTTATGCATTCGGTCACCCATGCACTGATTGTAATGAAACCAACGCGGGGTGGTCCAGTTGGATCCTGGCCAGGTTTTAGGGGGGTTAGGGTCTTGGTCGGACCTCCCATTGGTGTACGCTGGGCAGAACTTTGTCCCAGGGAGCCTGTTCTGAGCCTCCCACTAGATTGATTGGCCTGGGATGCCTAACTTAATAACTTGAAAATTTACACCTGGGCAGCGCCAGGTACTTCAGCTAGCGTGTGTTTTTGTGTGCATGTATGTGTGTATGTGCATGTGTGTATGTGCATGTATGTGTGTATATATAGTCTTGTTTCAGTATTATTTCTAAAATTAAATACAGTTGAGCGCTCTATAGAATAATGTCAGTCAACTTTGGTAATGAGTCACCTAGCTCACCATGCCAGTACATGGGCTGACATTTTAGAAAGTGTTCGCGTAGAGGATAATTACACACTGTGGCTGCTCATTATAAGGCAAAACCTTGCTAGCTTTTCTCTACCCAACGGTGGTTTATTACAATATATTGTGTTCTGAATCACTTTGCTACTTACATGTAGCTTATTCCTCCCTAGTTATTTTACTCCTGAATGCCCAGCAGAGATGTATCTGTCTCCAGTTCATCACATCTGTATAATGGACAGTTTTTCTGTTTGTCACCAGTGTTACTTGGTGCAGGGTACAATTTTCATTTGGGTAACGCTGGAGGTGGTTTACCTGTTCCTTTTGTATTTTTCCCTGCTACCTATTTTTTATATATTCAAAGAAACCTATTGTTGTGCACCTCTGACTTATGAATATTTATTACCCCTTGTGTCTATCTTTTACGTTTATAGGATATTTCCATTATATATATATATATATATATATATATATAAAAAAATATATATATAAATATATATATATATATATATCAAATCTATAGAGTAATAAATTGGCATAGGAGGTCCAAACACTAGGAATCAGCACAAAAGTCCAGGGTTTTCATGCAAACTAGCCAGTTAGTTTTTATTGTGCAGTATAAAATGGAAAACACAAAAATAAATCCTAGCCCATCTTGGCACTAACTAAACAATAAATTCCCTCTATCAAAGTGGTGGCGCCTACTGCCCTCACCACAAACATAGGCATATGCACAGTACTTACAAGTAGTACATCACAATGTCTCTGAACAAGCCATACTGCCTGCTCTCCCCAGGTATGAGACACTGAGCCAAACCCTGACACAGCCTGTATTAGCCTCTCACAGCTGCAGTCACTAATTAGCCTGCTCTGAGGCTGAAGGCTCCAACACCTGAATCAGCCTTGTGGATGGAGCCCTCCCTTCTCTCTTACATCTACACCCTCAGGGCCCATTATCTGGCTTTTACTTAAAGCCCATACTCTAGTCAAGCAGAAACAGACATTCATTTCCTGGGGGTTAAAATACATAGGGCAGAAACCTTGGACAAACATATATACATATATTTGTAATAGGGCTATTGTAATGGAATTTTTACCAAATGGTAGATGTCCATAATTTAAGTTTGGTGTAATAATGTGAATGACACAGGGAAAAAGTATTGAACACATGAAGAACGGGAGGTGCAAAAAGGCAACGAAAACCAAGACACCAGCTGAAATCTATCAGTAATTAGAAAGCAATCTTGACACTTGTCAGTGCAAATTAATATAAGCTGGTTTAGTCCCAACTGATGGCCTATAAAAAGGTGTCTCATTACCAAGGTGTCACATACTGATGGCATTGGTTAGAGAAGGATTTCTAAACTTCTGAATGTTCCAGTGAGCACTGTTGGGGCCATAATCCGGAAGTGGAAAGAACATAATTTCCCCATAAACAGGCTACGACTAGGTGTTCCTCACAAAATTTCTGACAGAGGAGTGAAAAGAATTATCAGAAGAGTTGTCCAAGAGCCAAGGACCCCTTGTAAAGAGCGTCAGAAAGACCTGGAATTAGCCGGTACAATTGTTTCAAAGAAAACAATAAGTATTGCACTCAACCGCATTGGTTACTAAAGGATTTCTAAACCTCTGTAATGCACTCAACCACCATGACCTGTATGCACGCTCACCATGCCAGACTCCATTGCTGAAGAAAAAGCATGTTGAAGCTCGTTTAAAGTTTGCTGCACAACATTTGGACAAGCCTGTGAAATAATGGGAGAATATAGTCTGGTCAGATGAGACCAAAATGTAACTCTTTGGATGCCATAATACACCCCATGTTTGGAGGAGAAATGGCACAGCACATCACCCCAAAAACATCATACCAACAGTGAAGTTTGGAGGTGAGAACATCATGGTGTGAGGCTGTTTTTCAGCATATGGTACTGGCATACTTCATGTAATTGAAGGAAGGATGAATGGAAAATTGTACCGAGACATTCTTGATAAAAATCTGCTGCCATCTACCAGGATGATGAAGATGAAACGAGGATGGACATTTCAGCAAGACAATGATACCAAACACACAGCCAAGGACACTCTCAATTGGTTTCAGAGAAAGAAAATAAAGCTGCTAGAATGGCCCAGCCAATTATCTGACTTGAATCCAATTGAAAATCTATGGAAAGAAATAAAGATCCGAGTTCACAGAAGAGGCCCACGGAACCTTCAAGATTTGAAGACTGTGTGAAAGAATGGGCCAAAATTACATCTGAGCAATGTATACGACTAGTTTCTCCATACAGGAGGCGCCTTGAAGCTGTCATTACCAACAAAGGCTTTTGTACGAAGTATTAAATAAATTTCAGTAAGCGTGTTCAATACTTTTTCCTTGTGTCATTTCACATTATTACACAGAACTTAATTTATGGACATCTATGGTTTGATTTCTTTGCATGTGTGGATCGCATGGATTGTTGCTGACATTGATGACAATTTCATTACAATAGCCCCATTACAAATATAATTACTGAGAAAAATATTGATGTGTTCAATACTTATTTTATCCACTGTGTGTGTGTGTGTGTGTATATACAGTATGTGTGTGTGTGTATATGTATTAGGGGTGTGCACCGGCCACTTTTCATGTTTTGTGTTTTGGATCTGGATCTTTCTTTGTGTTTTAGATCTGGATTTTGCCAAACCACCCTTCCGTGTTTTGGGTTCTGGGTTTTGAGTTTTGAATCTTTTTTTTTTTTTTTAAAAAGCATAAAAACAGCTAAAATCACAGAATTTGTGGGTTTTTCTGCTCCTATGCTGTTATTAACCTCAATAACATTAATTTCCACTCATTTCCAGTCTATTCTGAACACCTCACAATATTGTTTTTAGTCCAAAAGGTTGCACCAAGGTAGCTGGATGACTATGCTAAGCGACACGAGTGGGCGGCACAAACACGTGGCTCATCTAGGAGTGACACTGCAGTGGCAGACAGGATGGCAGTTTGAAAACCTAGGCCCCAAACAGTACATAATGCAAAGAAAAAAAAGAGGTGCAAGATGGAATTGTCCTTGGGCCCTCCCACCCACCCTTATGTTATATAAACAGGACATGCACACTTTAACAAAGCAATCATTTCAGCGCCAGGGTCTGCCACACGACTGTGGCTGAAATGATTGGTTCGTTTGGGCCCCCACAAAACAAGCTGGCAATTAATCTGTCCCTGCACAAACTGGCTCTACGGAGGCAAGATGTCGTCCTCATCCTCCTCATCCACCGATTCCTCACCCTCTTCAGTGTTGTGTACATCCTCATCCTCACAGAGTATTAACTCGTCCCCACTGGAATCCACCACCACAGGTCCCTCTGTACGTTCTGGAGGCTGGTCTCCCTGGAAGAGTTGATAATTCATTTTGATGAACATCATCTTCTCCACCAATCATTTCAGCGCCAGGGTCTGCCACATGACTGTGACTGAAATGATTGGTTCGTTTGGGCCCCCACAGTACAGATATTGGCAGATATGGTAGAAAGCAAAACTGCAGCATCCACTCAGAAAAGCATTAAACCTTCTATAAGATGGAGTGTGTCATGCGTGCAAATCACTAAACAACTACAATATACTAGCCATACTGTAAATAAAGACCCTGAGACATAGATTTGGCAGAAAAACTGGATGCTATTTATTAAATTAAATATATATTTATTTAAGGGAGCGTATGGTGGCAAAGAAAGGACAGGCAAATGATCCCAATCTACAATGCACAATAACTACAAACATTCCAGACGGATACCGCCCAGGATGCACAAACACAACTATAAAACCTCTATAAACAACAAAGGTATCCACTTGACCCTCTAACTTGACTAGCACTCGTTTGGGTTATAACTCTGTCCTCCGTTAGGGTGGTACAGCCAACTACCAGTCAATGAAGGGGGAACACCTATATTAAATAATTGCGTCCGGACTGTTCACCTGCCGTTCTTTCCCACTGTAAAACAGCCAACGATAACCACCAAACCAACATGCTCAAAAAGAGAAGGGAGGGTTGGAAGACTGGTACCGCATATCTTCAGCGACATCACCCGTTGGACATCAACAGCATGGCCCCTGCTCTTGCGCCGTCGCTCCCGGCATCGGCAAGTGTGTATGCACTTGCTGATGCCGGCACCATGCTGGGACGCTTTGCTAACGAGCTCGGTACACACTAGAGATCGTCTAGTGTGTACCGGCATTTAGACAAACATACACCCCTGCACTGCCATAGGCTGCTGAGTCCAATGATCACCACCCATGCCAGCTCCCATCCTAGAGGTTTAAACCACCTCTTTTGTTATGTCAGTCATTCGGTTTCTCAGATTATAGAATTGTAGTATGAACAGTTTTAAAGCTGTACTAACATTTAATTAAGGATTTTACTATGGTGCCCTTGCCCTAGCCAGAGTCCCAAGGTCTGTATTATTGTAAGTACAGTCCTAGAAGTAAACTGGGGGAAAGGAGAGCTGGTGCACCTATCACAAGCTGCAATCAGAGGACTCGCACACCACCGGCTTCCACCATCAGTTACAGTTAGTAAATGAAAGAGCCCTGTAAAAATGGTTGGATATAGGAACCCTCAGGGCTGGGTCACTGGAGAAACAATGGTTTATGTAGATGGCAGTACAGCTTTCAACCAAGGGTTGTTATTTTGTGATTTTAGTACTATTTAAAGAATATATTTGTATTGCAAATAAAACAGCATTATTGGTTGCAAATATTGTGAAAAATTACATTTATTTTGTGTTTCATTGACAGAAAGAAGAAAGGGGAAAAGAATGTTTCTAACCAAACATCTATGGTTGGATATTTTGAGCTGGTTAGTACCTACATTCATCATTGATGCATACAATTACATTTAATAAAAAAAAAACCTTAAAAAATAAAGTTAAGCCTTTTTTTTAATAAACTGCATTGCTGCCTCTCTGTAGAGTTTGTGTGTTCTCTTTGCGTTTGTTTAGGGGTTTCTAAAAACAAAAAAACCTTTAGCAACATGAGTGATAACATGTGTGCAAATATGTTTTGACTCATACTGCAGCAACCAATTATATTCTAAGTCAAGGTACGCCCCCTATACTCAGATGCATACCGCTATTAGCTCTCTTTCCGTGCAGCTTACTGCTTGTGGTGTGGCCCCACTCCCAACTCTGCAAGCAGTGTCTGATTATACAGAAGCGAGGCTGAGCTGTTGCTACCTCATCTCTCGTCTCACTGCAATCCAATGGGGGCTCCACAAAGCTGGTGAGCGTTAACCATAAAAAATATTACAATAAACAAAGAAGATGTTTATAAGTTATAAATATCTTCTTTTTATTATTGTAATCATTTTTATATCAAATCTCAGGAGTATGAAAGGGGATGCTGTGACTCCCCTGCCTACCCTGACTGCCTGTCCCTACCAATATTTATCGATTGGAGCCAGGGGCGTTTCTGCAGAGGAGGGGGCCCATGTGCAGTCTCCAAAATGGGCCCCGTCCTCTCCCGGTGGCCGGCACTGAGCTGTGCGCGGCCAGCACCGCATTTATAGACTCTAAGCACTAGAGTGTGTCTGGAGTCTATAGTGCATGCGCAAGTCACCGGGAAAATGGCCGTGGCAGCCATTTTCCCTGTACAGCGCATACCACGGCGGCCATTTTCCAGTCGTTTTTACAGCGCCGGCCCCCTGCGCCGACGTGGGACTCCAGAGAGGTAAGTACACTATGGCTGCAGGGTGTGCGGTGCTGAGTCCGCCTGGACCCAGGGGCCCGTGTGCCGCGCACACCCTGCACCCATTATAGATACGCTCCTGATTGAAGCATACCACAGTCCTCATACACATTGCATTTTTGCTATTTATCAAGCAAATATTGTTTTACTTAAAAAATGCATCTTTAAAGTATTTACACTATTCAGCAAAGGGTTAATTGAGAAGATAACGCAATTATCTTCTCCATTAATTTCCATATCGCAGAGTATCACACTGTGGGGAACAAGCCATTGCTATATACAGTTCTTTAACGCTTTTAGCTATTCAGCAAAGCAAAAAGCGTTAAAAATGATTTAAAAAATCTTTATATAATGCTATCTCAGAATGGCATTATATGAAGAAAATCCTTAATTATCCCGAAAACTGCAGGGACAGAGGGACATTTTCCCATAAGTCCCTGCAGATTCTTGAAACTTTAAATATAAAAGCACACATAAATATAAATGTATACAGACTAATATAAAGCCGGTGTACACATTTCAATCAATTTAGACAGTTTTGACAGGATGGAATTGGACTTGCCCTCGGTGGTCACAGCAAAGCAGGGATGGAGACTATTCACAAGCACATAACTGAGCATGCACAGAAGAAGAATCAGAAGGTTTTGTTTTTGAAATTCCCGAAAACAATGCTTGCTGTAACATTGCAGGGACAGCGTGGTAACGCAACCGCTGTCCCTGCATTAAAAAATGCAGGGACATAAAATGTAATAACTGATAAAAAATCGTGACAATGTTGCCCCGATAGCATTCGGGGCAACATCGTCACTCTAGCTGAATAGAGCTCCAAAAACTGAATGTTTTCAGAGCTTCACTGCAGGAACTAACGCCAACTTCAGATGGCTTCAAACGGCATCAGTTAGCCTCTACCTATGGGAAAGGGGACCAAAGTGCAAGGAGGGGATCCATTTTGATCCTTCTGCCTCCTCCCACCTGCACAGTTTTCTAATCACTAATTTTGTGCATGAGCGGTAAAATTAGCGGCAAAAGTGTAAGTGTTATGCAGTGCTTTAACAGAGCAACAGTGCGCCCTGTGCCGACCATGCCCCTTAAACTCGTGACATCGTAATTTCACACCTAGGGTGCGGGACCACTGGCTCTAGGAAATTAAGCACTACCCGAAATGTCCCTTGGACGCTCCGGGCGGCTCTGCAGTATCGCTACTCATGCAGGTGTTGTGGGGAAGCGACGAAAATTCCCCTGGGACTCTCTGTAAAGAGCCCCTATTTATAGCCCTGGTGTTAGGCTTCCCCGGGAGCAATTGTCCCAGCATGATAAATAGCCCCAAAACTTATTCTTTCTGTATCTCGCCACAAATAGCAACATTAGGTTTCATGACTAAATTGATAAGTAGGCCCTTAAAATGAAAAGAAATATGCAGAGAAGACTTTCTGTGTAATATACTGTATTTGTTTGTATTGCTGCGCCCCTCTGGGAAGATAACATGTAAATCATGTGTGAATACACTGTAAATGAAGCTTGCAAATGACCTGAATATCTCCTTGCAGCTGCGCTATGCGGATACTTTCGATATAATATTGATGATTGTCGGCTTGCTGTGTTCTCTCGCCTCTGGCGCTGGACTTCCTCTCATGATCATAGTCTTTGGGGAGATGACAGATGCTTTTGTTCAAAGTGGAGTTTCTCAAAATAGTAAGTATTATGTTTTCTTTAATGAAGAACTAAAATATAGGATATTGAATTTCCATGCTCCCTGTATCATTCCAAGGCAGAATAGCTGGAGAACACTGTTTTTCTTTGCATACTGTACATTAATATCAATCAGACAAAACAGGGTTTAATGTACTGTTTCATAGTTGCCAGCTGTGCCTAACTTAGGCCAGATTCAGAGATGCACGCTATTCCGATGTTTACGCAGTTGAGGTTTAACCGGCAATTTGTGCATGTGTCTGAGTCACATGGCACATGCGTCAAGGTACATTACCGTTGTCGCTCGCAGCTAGTGCCGTAGCTAGTGCTCCTGGCGCTGGGTGCAGCACCGTGCAGGCCATAAACCATACGCATGATGTCACGTTAAGGGGGCGTGGCCTGCACCCGGCATGGGTGACTACAGCAATGCCCGGGGCATCCTCAGGATGCTTCGGGGAGCTGTAAGGGCAGCAATGTGACCATCTGGAGTATCCTAAGGAACCTCCAGGCGCCACTGCTGGAGAGATTCTGGCAGCAGAGTGCCGTTACAGGAACCCTGCTAGCCTGATGCAGGAACTGTGGATGAGCGGCGGTGGCACAACACTCACTGCACAGGTAAAGATTTGTAAAAAATGTTTTTAAAATTCCCCCAAAATTTGTTCAGACTCAGAGGAATTTGACATTGACATTGTCCAAAGTCTGGTAAGTGGTAAGACATTAGTATGACAAGTGACGACATGCTTAGATGGAACAACACACAGTGTGGCCCTGGAGATTATATAAATGTTACTTTTATTGAATGTCTGTTGGGAGGATAGAGCAGAAGAGCACAGTATAGAAATGGCGGGGAGTAAACCTTTATTAAAGATAATTACTTGCTGACGGCTAGCTAACGAGTGCATATACTTCATGACAGATTATATTAATTTCAATGTAGGTGCTTTATATAAGATAATTTTAAGCTTATGTTCTTATTTAGTTTTTACTTTTTATCTCTTTCCATAAAGTGACTGCATTAAACACTACCAATGCAGATGGGACATGCAATGCAAAGTACATTGGAAATTTTGACATAGAAGGTGAAATGACAAGGTAAGAACATTTTAGGAAATTTATTTAGGTTGAATATTTTACTTGGTTTTTTAACTTGTTTTTCTGGTTTTAAGCAGGTAGTTACTTACAGTTGTTGTACAGAAATTGCATTTGCAATGTTATAACCCACAGGCCATTAGAGGATATGCACTATAGTGAAACTGTCATCACACTGAAGCCAGTGGAGGCTCCAGAGGTGAGGCCACACCAACTGCCGTTCCAAACGCTGCCAAACATCACCGGACAGGAGTCACTGGCAGTTGCTGTGGATCCCCTATTTGAATTTTGGACTGTGCTGCAGCCCCGCTTCTGGAACCTCCACTGGTCGCAGCCCATTGGATGAAGCAATACTAATAGTCAGGCCTCACTGATCTCAGTAGATCATTGGTTCAGCAAATGCTTTGAACACTTAATTTGGCCACTTAATTTGGCCAATTTGGTGCGAATAGCCGTTTTCGGCTAAAAAGTTTCGCCGGTGACGTAATTTCGCCCGGCAAAAACTTATCTCCTTGATTCAATTACAAAGATTTTTAGCAGGTGCGGAATAGGTGAAAAAGATTTGCCTATGAAAGATGTAGAAAAAAGTGCAGAATTAGGGTTTTGGGGTGCAAACTTGCGGAAAGAGTTTTAAAAAAACGTAAGAACACCCCAAAAAAGTACTTTCATTTTGGGGGTGAAAAAAAACAAAAAAACTAGTGAAATAGACTCCAGGGGGTCCCCAAGTATGCCCCAGGTGTTTTTAAGATTGCAGGTCCTTGTGGCTGGTGGATTTTTATCGTTTTTTAAATCTTCACTTTAGCAACTTTAAAATATGCAAAGACCCATTTTCATGTACCCCAAATTTGCTGGGAGTAGTTATTTTGCTGAAAAAATATTGCTTAATGCCATTCTTCACCACTTATACAAAGACGCTAATAGCTAGCTTTTGGAGAAAAATAAGCCACAGATTAGCTTTATTAGGGGTACTAGAACACCCCTATAGTGATTCCCTATGTTAGTGCAGCTTTTCGGGGGTTACATAGTGTTTACCCCATTTTTGACACGACTTTTTGCTGGTTCCGAATTCACTTGGTTCCGTTTTCAACGCTTTCTAATTGAATACGGGGATAAGCGGTTACGCACGTGATACTTTTTCGCATGGAAAAAGTCCGGCATGCGAAAACTACGGGAATTTTCGCACCTAATTGAATACGCCCCTTATTGTTTCTAAAATAACTTTTTGATAATTAACCTCCCAGCTCTGGTAAACCTCTTAATAAGTGCCACAGAGTGTCACAGGTAATGTTCCATAATGCTTAATAAATTGGCTCTCACATACATTACATACACTCAGTAGAAATATTTAGTTTTCTTTTAATTCAGTTAGTCGGTTCTACTATCTTCCATTGCCTACTGTTTTTGTCACAGTGACTTTGATCTCTTTTGAGAAATGGAGCTTTCAGGCATTTACTTTGGGACATTACTGAGTATAGCGAGTTACAAGCTGGGGGTCCAAACTATATTTTTTTGGAGTGGTCCTCTGATTTCAAGCACGCAAATCATCTGTTTAGAAATGTCATATTCTGGAATCCTACAACAGAGGTACATGGTTCATAATATAAATTGGGGTCAATCAATGGGTGGCTTTGCAAGATCTACGGTTCCACTGATCCCACTGATAATGAACAATTTTGACATTGTGAATGTTGACATGTTGACGTTCTGACTGCATACCTTTTATTGAAAGTCTGTATAATCTATTATAATCTGTCTTCCATAGATATTCATACTACTATGTTGGGATTGGTTGTGGTGTCTTCGTCCTGAGTTTTTTCCAAGTTTGGACCTTTTTGGTATCCGCTGCGAGACAGACTCACAGGATCCGTCAGAGATTCTTCAAAGCCGTCCTTCATCAGGAAATGGCTTGGTTTGACTCAAATCAGATTGGGACACTGAACACCAGACTGACAGAGTAAGAAAATCTAATATTGGTAGAGCAAGTAACTGAAAGATACTGTAATAAAAGTGGCTATGGCACATCTCATGCAGTCCCCTACTTTGTGTGTGACTAACAGACTTTATATATCCATAGACTACAAATTTACATTTTTAATATTTCACAGTGGAACTGTCCCCAACATCCAGGAGAGGCGGCCCTTTTGTAGTCTAATATAATATTCATGATAATTCATCAATTTACTGGGGCAGTGACATTGAAGTATTAAAGAGCAATGCAGATTATGCTTCCTAGAGATCCTGTACCTAGGACTAATCAATTGGGCACGTGATTTTTGCAGCAATAATTACAGCGGACATCACAATAAATTTTTAATTACCGCTGGTTTGCGCACTCCTGATACCCGTGGTATTCAATTGAAAAAAAAAATTGTTTGCATAATTGTAAATCAGACCTACTCACTGCTTTAATTTGTAGGCAGATATGATCAGTATGTAGGTCTCCCTGCCACTACTGTGCTGCAGCCAGCTCCCTGACCCTGCAGGGGTGTGCAGTCAGGGGAGGCAGTACATTCCTGAGATTTTGATATAAAAATGATTAGAATAATAGAGAGAAGATATTTATAACTTATTAACATCTTCTTTGCTTATTGTAATCATTTTTATAGTTAACACTCACCAGCTTTGTTGAGCTCCCTTGCACTGTAGGGAGACGAGAGATGAGGCAGCAACAGCTCAGCCTTGCTTCTGTATAGTCAGACACTGCTTGCAGAGCTGGGGGCGGGGCCACACCACTGGCAGTAAGCTGCACAGAAAGAGCTAATAGAGGCATACCCCTGAGTATGGGGGATGTGCCTTGAGCACTAATGGACAGCTTGGATGTGTCATGTGACCAGGAAGCGCACTGCAGGGTGAGATCAGATCTCAGTTAGCTGCAGCAAGAAAACACACAGTGATGCAGGTAGGAGAATCAATAGCAACTGAAGCTTAGTGTAGTGATGGGAGAGTTACAGTGAGTAGGGGGTGAGACAGGCTTCCCGCACTCACAGCCTCTGCATGAGTGCCTTCCCAGCCATTGACCTCGCCGCGCGTCTCTGGCCTTATGCAATGCTGACACTAATGGCTGAGTCTTGCCCCTCACCACATGGCTTTCCTTATTGCTGACCTCCAGCAGAACATCCCAAGGACAGAAACCCGTCAAATAAACCCACTCTTTCAACCAGTACAGGGATCATTTACTCCCATCTCTCTCTCCCACTACTGCTTTGCCCAGTCTCTTCCTTCTTTGTTCAGTGCAGAATGAATTTGCCACCCAGGGTGGTAACTTGAGGAGGTCGAGCAGTGCCGCCTCACAGAGCACAGGGCTCTATGGGTGGTAACATTGTTGCCGCACCGCCCTTGATTGTGGCTAGCAGAGTTCACAGCCAGTATTACTGCAACATTGCCGCCCGTAGTATCCTTTTGACTCTACAGACAGGCACCCTGCCATGTGTACAGCTGCCCTGAGCGTCTTCAAGGGTACGGGCAGCCCTGCCCCTATGCGTGATGTCATGTGCAAAGGGGATGGGGCTGGCACAACGTGCTGTTAGTTAAGCACTGTTACGGTCCTGTTGCCACCCTCACCATGCTGCTAGTCTTCATTTCACTTTACATTATTCTCACTTCTCCTACCTGACATGCAGCAGTAACTAAGTTATGTAGCCCATACAGCACGAGAAGCTGCCCAACAGGAGGTCA
Source organism: Taudactylus pleione (assembly GCA_031769625.1). NCBI lineage: Eukaryota > Metazoa > Chordata > Amphibia > Anura > Myobatrachidae > Taudactylus > Taudactylus pleione. The sequence continues at coordinate 49,491,968 of JAUIMM010000015.1, forward strand.
CCCAACTCCTGCTCGTCTATCCCTGTACCTGGCTGTTCTGGTAGCAAGTCCAAGCAAATTAACACAGCTCAATTTTCTCCCCGGCAAATGGATAAAACCCTGCGCCATGGGGTTTTTCAAAATCACGCCCATAGTTGAATATGCCTCTATATGTGTAGTGACTAACAAAAATATATTTGTTTTGTTTTTTAGTTGTATTTACAATGCATTCAAAGTAACATGTTATTATAAGCCATGCTTCAGATTGAATATTTTTCATTTTCATTTGAATAGTTAACTGTGGGCATAATAATTGACGTTATGCAGATTCTGTCCCAAAAATAGGTTGCACAAGGTTATAGATGCTTCTTTTGTTTTCTAGTGATATAAACACCATACATGAAGGACTTGGAGACAAGATTTCCATATTCACCCAGTTCTTTTCCACCTTTATAGCTGGCATCATTATTGGATTTGTGAATGGCTGGAAGCTGACACTGGTCATCCTGTCAGTATGTCCTCTCCTGGGTGTATCTGTAGCGATCTGGACCAAAGTAAGTTGGGTTATTTCAATATTTATTAAAGTCCCCTAAAAATTGAAACACTGTTTATAAATCCATTCTATAATCACGTTTCCACTCTTTTCCTACAACACAGACTCATACACTATTTTTATTTATTTATTTTGCAGACCCTTATTTTTCCAATATGTTTGCACTTTGAAGGGTTTGACAGGCAAGTTTAACTAGAGAAGTGCGTATTTTTTGTACTCCGTTCTTTTCACCCAATTAGCGCAAGTTCTTATTGGCTATCCAAATTACGTGAGAGTGGGATAGCCAATATTATGCTATTATTGAGATCCAAAAATAACCGCTCATCTCTAATTTTAACTGAACTGCTTGTACATGTACTTCTGCACCATTTATTAAATACACTGTTTATGTTTTGGGGTTCCTTCCTTGTTTCTTTTAGCCATTTATTTATATATTCAGATAGAACTGTTCCAAATACTTATGATAAAGTTGTGCTCTTTTAATTAGACAGTTATACCAAGAGTAACTGTATGTGCCGGAATCGGTATGTAATGCCGGCTGTCGGGATGCCTACTGTCAAAATACCGACAGCAGGCATCCTAATGGTTGGTATCCCGACAGGGGCCGGGTAGGTATACTTACCCTCCCCCTTCTCCCCCTAACCCTCCCTTCTTGTAGCCTAACCCTAACCCTCCTCACCCCGCACCCTACCTAAATCTAAGTTTCTCCCCTTCGTACCTAAACCTAACCCCCCCGCAGTGGTGCCTATACCTCCCCCCTAGGGGTGCCTAAACCTAACCTACCCCCTATATCCAAAAAGCTAATGCTAACCCCCACTAAGCTACCTAAACCTAACTCCCTTCACCAGGGACATAGAGAGCCACGCCGGGCCCCGGTAAAGAGGGGGTGTGGCCTAATTGCGGGAGGCGTGGCCACGTCCCCTTGAAAAAAAATTAAAAAAGCAAGAACATTGTTTTGCAGCGCCGTGCGCCGGGGAGGGGGCGCTGTGAGCCCCTCAGCCCGGCGCAAAGCCAGAGGGGGGCACGATCAGTGTGATCGCTCCCCCCGTCAGGCATAGGAGATTGCTGTGGCTGCTGATTAGCAGCCGCAAGTAATCTCCCACTGCAGCCCAGCACATGCTGTGTGCTGGGCAGCTGCAGAGGGAGGGAGGAGGTAAAGGGGGGACGGCACCGGACCCGGGCCCCTCTGGAAGCCCGGGCCCGGGTAAACTGTACTCGCCCCGCCCTCTCGGCGCCCCTGCCCTTCACCGGACCCACGGCTAACACTACCTTCATTCGGGCAGCCGTCCTTTTGTGTTACAGCATCGGGATTAAGACAGGCGGCATCGCAGCTGCCAGTCTCATAACTACATCCTGTTTGTGCCATATCCCAGTAACCCAAAAACAAACTAATTTTCCTACTTATATAAAGAAAAGACTGAAAATGACAGACGAAGGCTAGAAAGTAAAAAGCAGTGTTAGTAAAAAGTTTCAGGACTATATGTACAATGCAAAAAATGAAACCAGAGAAAACTTTAATATCAAAAGTGAAAATCGCTAACTGCTTGCTCAGTATGTTTAATAAAATATAAGCAAACTAATACTGCCCACAGTGGCCTAATAATTATCATAAACTATGGTAGTAGACAGGTGCTTTACCAGGCAAAGAGTTTTACAGAAAACATTTCTCGGGCAGGAGAGAGCAGCTGTTATAACTGAACAGTAAGTAAATGTCTTTCTTAAACTATTCTCTGAGTAGAAATTGTTCCTTAGTCCTGCAGGACAAACCACGCATCATGTCATTGTTTTTAATTCATAATTCCTGCTTTAATTCTGATATATTTTTTTTTTAACATGAATTTTTTGTAGCATCTTATTTTATATACTTTGAGTAACTACAACAGCCATACAGTATATCGAAAACGAGTAACTTCCATCTTTTATTAGTTTCTAGTATGTTTTACCCTTCATTCACTGGGTCACTAGTCTCTACCTATAGTGGTTATCCATGTAGGGATTTACTTCCCTTATACTCAGATCTCTATTTCTCTCACTCCCTCCTTTCCTCATTCTCGGCATAAATACCCATATTGGGAATCTCAGTCCCCGGCAGCTGACATCATTCATCGTCTCCATTCTCAACCCCGAAATGCTGCTGACATCGGGCTCTTCTGTATGCTGTCCTGGTAGGGACAATGATTGGACATCGATGGCTAACGACCACAAATGGTTAATCATTGATAGATGATGGTTCCCTGCCATCGATGGTACTGAGGGCCTGATTCAGACCCGGACGCTTAGCCGCGATCACTCCCGGCAAATTCTGCGATCGCACTGTGTGGCATAAGGATGCCCTCTATGTCTTACAGAGCGACAGCAGGTGTATAAAGACGCACACTTTCCTTTTTTAACACGTCATCTCCAGGAAGTGTGTGATTAAACGGTAACATCGAGAGCCATCGGAGCTGCACATAGTGCTTCAGGTAGCCCCTATCCCGCCGCAAGCACTGCGATCACTGCAGGCTGAAATACAACCAAGTGACATGTACAATGACGCCTCCATGCTAATGATGCACTCCCTTTAAACGCAGTTTTGTCGCTCAGACACACCAACACTCCCCCGTTCACAAGCACCTTCCCCTGTTACCACCCACAAACAGCACTGTCACTCAAGGTAGCGCTCAGACTTTGTGCTACGAGTGCACGATTCCCGATCACAGTGACTGGCTCGCACATGCGCACTGCAATACATATGCATGCGCACAGTGCGAACCATCAGCAGCTATGAGCGAATGCTTCTTAGCGTCCGGGTCTGAATCAGGTCCTTAGCTCCCAGATGTTTTTTTTTTTTACTCTACTTGGCACTGGGACTCGGGGCCTAACTCCAACCCCTGACGCTATCTGCAAAGATCCCCCTACTTTTTGGCCTGGTTAGTAATAGAGCAGGGATGACCATCAGTGGGTGAAAACATCAATGGTTCCCGTGTGGATGGTTTTATACAATCGAGGTCAAACACCAGTGGTACCATCGATGGTTAACTCACCGATGGCCATCCCTATGTCCTGGTCATAGCAGAGGAAGCTGTATGAAGTGCTCACCGGCCCCACTGCACACGACGGAGACAGAACAGTCCATCACAGTTTATTATATAGATATGCATGTGAGGAGCAATTATGAATTGTGGGCTGGGTTGGTTCTTGGATGCTTTTAAAACATAACAACACTGGTGATTATATAGTACAACCCTGTCTGTCTAGGAGCATTTTGCACATTCTCGTGACTCAATTCTAACCAAGTATTTCAATGTATAATGACAATGATAATCCATTTAAGGACTGTGGGCTGATTGTTGTACAGATAATCAAACATAATAGCTGTAACCTACTGTGGATGTGCATAGGAAACCCAATAATATCCTGAATTCAGCATGGCTATTGCACACCGATTCAGATGATTATCATGCACCTTTAGTGCATAGATGTTGGTGGCAGCATATGTTTATAATCATTAAAGGTCTGCTGGATTAACCACATGGCAGCCAGGGCAGTTGCCAGTGGCGTCACAATGGGGGTGCTGGCTGCACCAGGGTGTCACCCAGAATGCCGGTTCCTCCTCAGTGACACGAGCCGGGTGCTGCAGTGTGACATTATCCTGCAGCACTCAGCTCCTGTCACATAGGAGGAGCCGACAGTGCAGGCACAGGTTTCCAGGGGCAGCCTAGCATCTAGCTGGGCACCCCCCCCCTCCCTCCACGAAGTGATGCAATCAAGATTTTCTGAAAGGACACACCTCTTTTGTTAGGCCACGCCCAATTTGTTAGGCCACGCCCAATTTGTGGATGGGCGTGCTCTGGTGGGGGGCTTTGGAGTCCACACCAGGTGTCACCAGACACCTCTAGCTGTTGCCCAGGGTCCACCACACATAGCTATATTACCAGCATGGTTAGCTCTGTGACATATGTGAACTGAGGTTTCTGTGTGGCAAAATGTGAACTGGGGCACTACAGTGGTGCTGGGAGTATTTTCACATTATACTTTTTAATACCAACACCAGCATATGATATTGACAATTCTATTGGTAGGGGCCCCTCGAGTTCGTTGCCCTGACTCTCACAAATAGTCACCTAACCAGATGGAGGAATTGATGATTTATGTGTTTCATTTCACAGCTTCTTGCTTCCTTTACAATGGAGGAATTATCTGCTTATGCAAAAGCCGGAGCAGTGGCAGAGGAGGTCATTACAGCGATACGGACAGTCGTTGCTTTTAACGGACAGGAAAGGGCATTGACTAAGTATGCTATATTACTAATTCATTTTCTATTGTAGAATCCTCCAGTGCCTGAGTGGCTAATTATGAAATGCTCCTGTAAAGCACTACTAAACCTCACTCAGGGTCTGATTCAGCACGCCCCCTTTGGTAGGCGGGTTGGGGGGAGTGGCTGCCAAGACGGAGGCGTTCCCATGAGAATGCCTACCATTTGGGGGCGGCCCCACTGACATCAAAAGTGATGTCAGTGGGAGAGCTTTCGGCTCTGTTTGAGCCAAAAACTCCCTGGGGCTTGTGGCCACGAGACCCTACCACAAGGGTCTCGTCGCAAGCCTGATTGTCGCGATGGTCTTGACCATCGCGACCATCATCCTGGCCGCTCGCATTAGCTGTGGGTGGCAACCTACAGCAATGTGAGTGGCCAGGAGGCCGCTCCATAAAAAAATAAGACGCCCTGATTCAGAGCGAGCGCTCTGTCAGAGCATCCGGCTCTGAATCAGGGCCTCTGTTGGCAATGAATTTCCTGCATACTATTCTCAACCGTAATATTGCAGTAATGATTACAAATGTATACCGAAAAGCAAAACTCCCCAAAAATCCTCAAGATGGAGCAGGTACACTGTTAGCCAGCAGCTGTGAGGAGGGATGTCAAAACCTCCTATAGATCTCAAGAGGACCTTTATACATGTATAGGAAATGGCAAAACAAAAATAAAACCAGTGCTAATGGAAAAAGTGTATTATGTCACACATATATAAACTACTAAATGGAAATAAGACTTGTGGGCAAGGTATAAATATGATATAAACAGTTGTATTCTATTAAGAATAGTGATAATTAAAAAGCACAATCTAACACGATGAATATAACTTAGAAGATTATAGCACCATTTGTGTGTCCATTTAAATATTCAAAAGATTAGTTCACTAGTCATTAGAAACCAGCCCACTGACTCTTCTGAGTTTGGATGATTGTGACTAGTATTGCATCATATAGAGAAAGCTCCAACATGTAAATGAATGGGATATTACCAGGCTTGACAAGGGGGAGTCCCAATTAGAAAGATGATCCTTTGCACAGTTGTAGGGGTCCCCTTGAATCCTTGTGATTGAGCGTATCCGGAGTCAATAGGTGCCATATATGCAATCCTCATCGTATGCAGGAGAAAGTAAAAAACACCTACTAGTTTCTCCATGGTTCCACCCTCAGCTTCATCAGAGAATTGTGCCATTGTAAAGAGAGCACTGCTTATATTTCCTGCATCCAACATATTGTATGCATACTGATTACCAATGTATGGGAGGATTTTGTGGTGGTGTTATACAGTATGAGAGCCTTCCAATTGATATTGCTCCCAACACTTTACATCACCTCCATTTATAATGCCACCTCAGCTTGTCAGGAGGTATATTCTCTGCACAAAACCACATACAAAATGTATTAATACCATTGTATATGACTCCATTTATAACACCACTTAAGCTACAACACTACAGTATAACACTATGGGACATATTTCTTAAACCTAATTTGCGGGAAATACTCATTTTCATTTGCAAAAGCAGCTCCCATAAGTTTTTATGGCAGTTACTAAAATATGAAATGTACTAAGGGCCTGATTCAGCTTGGATCGCAGGTCTGCGTTTGCACGCAACCTGTCGATATTTGCGGTCTGCGTATGCAGTGTGTGAGCGCAGACTGGCTGCTGCGATCGGTTTTACGAACGCAGTGACTACGCATCCCCTATAACAGAGTTATTAACTTGAGATGCCGTTTGTGGGTGGTGACGGGGGGTGGTTGAGGAAACACAGGCATGCCAGTGTGTTTGAACGCCGTTACAGGGGCGTGCATAATTAAGTCCCAGCGACGGCATAAGCAGACAGAGCACTACATGGCGACAGGAAGCTTTGCAGGCTGTGCTGCATGTCAAGCTCAACCTTAACTCTGCGTATGGGTCTGATGTTACTGATGTTTTCGCTGACTTGCGGATGTTTGTAATGGGAAGTGGGCGGCATTATAAGCTGGTGGGTGTCTTGGTATAGTGCTGCGCAATCGCAATCAATTGCATAATTTCGCAATGAGCGGGTGCGTGTGATTGCACACCTGCGATCCAAGCTGAATCAGGCCCTAAGCTCCAGAAAGAGTAGCTTTACAGAGCTTGGCTATTACAGACAATGGGCTACATTACTGCAATATTTTCCAGAAGTTGATACTCGGCTAATGTCTGCGTGCACATGTCCACATGTGCAGTACCACGGCCGGGTCCAAACGAGAAAGTAAAGTGATTGCATAAGTGATCACTTTACTTCTGGCTGATCACAGACACAGGAGGAGATGTACTGATCCTTGGAGAGTGATAAAGTGGAGAGAGATAAAGTACCAGTCACTCAGCTCCTATCGATTACTTTACAGGCTGTGTTTAAAAAATGTCAGTTAGGAGCTGATTGGTTGGTACTTTATCTCTCGCCTCTTTATCACTCTTCAAGGCTTAGTACATCTGCCCCACAGGCTCTTATCAGAGCCTCTGTCCTGGCGGGGTGTGGTGAGTATGAAACCAAGTGTATCAATAGGCGTCGTCCATCCACAGAGATGCGTACAACTTTGCATAACAGTCTATGCACGCGTTTCGTTCCACGCATGAACAATTACAGTCAACTCGCGTTCATCTATGTATCAGCCCCAATTCAGTGTATTGTATGATTTGGAGCACCATTTCTAACATTTACTGATTTTTCTTTAAAATGTAACTCGTCTGAGTTGCACTTTTTCACTTCTTAATCTTTGTGTTTTTTTGGAACATTCTACATTGCTGTATATTTGTTTCCCTGCCAGGTATAGTGCCAATTTGCGAGATGCAAAACAAGTGGGTATAAAAAAGTCTGTAGCAACGAACGTGTCTATGGGGCTTACCCAGTTCCTCATCTTTGGAGCGTACGCCTTGGCTTTCTGGTATGGAACAAAACTAACTGTGGATGAGAAGGAAACATACACCATTGGGAAAGTTCTGATTGTAAGTTAAACCTTTTATTTAATTTTAAACAATTAGGAATCAGACTTAAACATTATCATTTTTGCTATTATTGATCATTCCAGACATTTAATTTTCATGTGCAATTACAATGTAGTGGTGAGAAGTTCTATAAAGTATTTAATTTAACAGTTATTTACAAAGCAAAATAACAAACGTCAAAAATGTGTCCAACTAAGTGGAAACATTAATAACACAATGCAGCGCTGGTTACACTGAATAGTAATCTACTTAATAGTAGATATACATGAGAATTAAAGCATAAATATAAAAAAACATGCATTTATACATATATGTCTAAAATCAATTAAATAAGCTCTATTGCTAGTATGTAATCCACATCATATGTTATAATGGTGAATGATCCCGTGAATCTATATAGATATCGAGCTATAGATGTTCTGTGTCCTAGATCTGTTATTAGTTGCAACACTGATAAAAGTCCCAGAAATTAGTTATCACAGTACTTATAATGTCTATTGTACAGCGATAAACGGTCTCAATAGCAGTATCTCTGTTTAATGTGTAATATTTATTTATCTGTTTTACACAGTCTTCCGTACTTAGGCCCTGATTCAGAGCCGGACGCTCTGACAGAGCGCTCGCTCTGAATCAGGGTCGGGCTATTTTTTTTTTTTTGAACGGCCTCCTGTGGCCACCCACAGCTATAGCGAGCAGGTAGGAAGATGGTCGCGATGGTCAAGACCATCGCGACCATCGGGCTTGCGGCGAGACCCTTGTGGTAGGGTCTCATTGCCGCAAACCCTGGAGTGCTTTCGGCTCAAACAGAGCCGAAAGCACTCCCACTGACATCACTTGTGATGTCAGTGGGGCCGGCCCCAGACGGTAGGCATTCCCATGGGAACGCCTCCGTCTGGGCAGCCATGCCCCCGGCACGCTCACCAAAGGGGGCGTACTGTCACTCACCATCGACGGGTCTGAATCAGGCCCTTAGCCGTGAGCCTTTACTGAAATCAGGCCCTCTGTGATAGCACTAGTCCAGACTGTGTTAAGTAGTGAAGTCCGGGGCGTCCCCCAGCGGCTTCACAGATTTTACTCAGGTTACTCCAGCCGGCTGTGTTCCATGTCCAGGGGATAGGTCCGGGGGAGTGGTGTTCTGGAATTGCATGCTGCAGATGCACTTAATTATTGATAAAGTTTGGTTGTCCAGCTCAGACCTTTTTCTTTTCTTTTCTTGTTGATATCTCTTTGCTGGTTTGCTGCAGGACACATTTAGTCAAAAAGGTGAACTGTTGAATCCATTGTTGTTCTAAATGGCGGCGTTCACTTGGTTTTATGACAGTAAGTCTAAAAGAGATGTATATTTGTTGAAATTTGATATTAATGAAGGTGTAACAAGTAATGAACCTAATTTAAATAGAGGATTCCTGGATTTGGAAACTCTGGACTTGATTCAGACATGCTCGCTAGATGCGTTCACAAGCAGCCAAATAATGCAAATCCCGCAATCGCACGGCAAGGCATTAGTACGCCCACTATGTTTTGGCGTGTGATCGCGGTGTGCATGTAGACACCCACCAGCCTGTCTAAAGACTCCCACTTCCCCACGTCATCTCCAGGAAGTGTATGCAACAATCTGTAACATCGAGTACCATCGGAAGCGAACGGAGCACTTGTGGTTAACCATACCCTACCGCAAGCACTGCGAGTGCTTCTGTGTGTAATTCAACCATGTGACGTGTACTATGGCACTGCGTTTTAATTATGCACGCTTCTGAAATGGCGTTAAAACGCTCAGACACGCCTGCGTTCGCATCACCACACCTCCGTTTTCATAGACCATCCCCTGTCAACTCCCATAAACGGCTTGTCCTGTCACTCATTCTAGCGAGCTGGCTATGCGCAGCAAGCAAACGCTTCCTGATCGCATGGACTAGTTTGCGTACGCGCACTGCGAAGCATGCGCACATTGTGAAACTTCGGCAGCTACGTGCAAACGCAGCCTAGCGAGCGGGTCTGAATCGGGCCCTCTGCTCCTAAATGAAAGCCGCAATTGATGGGATGCAGTTTTTCTACAAAAATATATTGATTCAGGTAAAATTCCTAAAGGACTGCTGATTATTAAACATCTATCAATTAAAGATGACCCTGAATTAGCTCAAGAGTGGAACTCTATATTAAAGCATAGCTCTATTCAATTAATGAAATCATTAATTAAATATAGAGAAAGGAAGGTAAATAAAATCATTGTAGAGATTGAGGAGGTGAAGAAAGAACTATTAACCTTAAAAGAATCCCCTGAATTTATTTAAAGGAAATCTGAACTAGGTAATAAAGTGGAGTCCTTAGAAAGAAATCTATTAGAAAATAAGAAAACTTAAAAGTAATTTTTAAGGGACTGGAATGAGGAAAAGTCCCTAAGAGGGCGGTATAGTAGACCCAAATCTCAGCTTAGGAGGAATAGAAGGACAAACTATTATAGGGATCAATCTAGAGACCTATCCCATCCTCGAGAGACACGGTATCAGGCATTGGACAAAGGACACAATAGAGTGCTGTCCCTGTCTATGATCACCATGGAGCTAGTTGATTTGCCCGGCAATATTTCTAACTGTGTACCTGGACGTGGAATACCTTATTTTCACCGATATCCCAGCCGCTGATACCGTAATTGAGTTCAACTGAACAAGAGATACAAGTGCTGCTGGTGTCCTACATGAGTAAAATCTGTGAAGCTGCTAGGAGACGCCCCGGACTTCACGGCTTAACACAGTCTGGTCTAGTGCAATCACAGACGGCCTGATTTCAGTAATGGCTCACAGCTAAGTACGGAAGACTGTGTAAAACAGATAAAGAAATATTACACATTAAGCAGAGATACTGCTACTGAGACCGTTTATCTCTGCATGATAGACATTTATTATAAGTACTGTAATAACTAATTTCTGGGACTTTTATCAGTGTTGCAACTAACAGATCTAAGGACACAGAATACCTATATCTCAATATCTATATAGATTTATGGTATCATTCATCATAAAAAAAGCATATGATGTGGTTTACATACTAGCAGGGCTGGCTCCAGGGGTAGCTGTGCCCCTGTGCCGCCCGGGGTGATGGTAGCCCCTCTAGCGCGCGATGAAAATGGGGGTGTGGCCTAATTACCATAGGCCATGCCCCCTCAATGATGTTAGTTGGGTGCGTGCCCGCATGGCACGCCTCCCTTGTAACGTCAGGCTGGGGGGAGCCCAGCACTTCGTCACTAGCTGGGCTTACCCCAGTCCTCTCCTGGCACTGAATGGATGCCGCACGCACATGCGCGTGGCATCCATTCAGACTCCAGGGTCCGGTACAGCCGCACAACTGCAGCAGTGGGGGTACCCAACCTCCCGACCAGACCCTGTTTGACCGCACTGGTCGAACACCCCAAGAGCCGGCCCTGCATACTAGCAATAGAGCTTATTTAATTGATTTTAGACATACTGTATATGTATAAATGCATGTTTTATTATTTTATATTTATGATTTCATTTTCATGTATATCTACTATTAAATAGCTTACTATTCAGTGTAACCAGCGCAGCATTGTGTTATTAATGTTTCCACTTAGTTGGACACATTTTTGACGTTTTGTTATTTTGTGATTTTTTATGGGGCAGCAAATTCCCTGGTGCACTTAATTATTGATTAAGTTTGGTTACCCAGCACAGATCTTTTTCTTTTCTTTTCCAGTTATTTATATAGCATCTGCATATTATTTATCATATACATTAGTGCTTGCTTATAATAATTATTTGTGTAATATAAATGTTCTATATACTTTTTTTATTACTCAAATAACCAGAACATTTTTAAGTTAAAAAAAACCCCAAAAAAACAAATGCACTATTCACATCTGTGTAGACCCTAAATTTAATGATTAAGCCAAGAAGCATAATGTGGAGCCAGATATTATTCTATAGCTGTAAGAGTTATGTTTTAGTAGTAAATTCATATGGGTCACAGCACAGTTGCATATTTTAAGTAGTCCTGAGAATATCCTCCTTGTGGCAGATCATCTTCCCCAAACGTCTTTAAATGGATATTCACATAAAATATTTTAAAGCAAAATCCATATACCTCACCCTGACCTTGAGGGATAGATGGAAAGGGAACTGCTTAGTTGTATCACACCAAATCACGTGGGATGGCTATTGTCCTTGACAAACACCTGTACTACACCATCCTGGACACCATTGTTGATCCTCAGGGTTGATATATATTACTAGACATCCAAATTTCTGACCCTAGATACACTTTGCTTAAAATCTACACCCCCCCAAAACTGCCCAGGCTGTTTTTTTTATCCATGTCACGCAAATGCTCCTCAGCGGTGAGAACTCTAATTTGGTGATAGGTGGTGACTTTGTGTGGCTGATCTGGAATTAGATATAACTTTATCTCTCATGCTCCCTAGGTTGTCTTCTCGGGGACCCATTTTAATACTAAAGATGGAACTTTGTGTGGCCGACTTTTGCGGCTTTTCCATTAGTCGGACAGGACCTATACATTTCATTTGGGGTACACCATTCTCTCTCACGTATCAAATATATTTTACTTACAGACCATTTAGTTCCTAATGTCTTTTCTAGTACTACTTCTTATATTTTGATATCCAACCATGACATGGCCTCTGATAATTTCTAGCAATTTCTTAAAACTAAGTGGATGGAGTACGCATGTTGACAATAATGTTGACTACTAGGACAATCTAATTTTATTCTGGGAAACATTCAAGGCAGTCATGCAAGATTGCTTATACTGCCCGCCTGCATAAATCTCATCATAGAAAATATAAATCCCTTTCTCAGACTGTGCCTGCCTGTGGGGATAAAGGTGGGGGAACCGAGTGTGCGCACTCTTAGCAAATATGTCCAAAACTGTTAAATATAAAAACCATATTCTTGCCCTGCATTGTGTCAGCCCTGACTCCCTCTTCACTACTTCGACTGATATATTGGTGAAATTTTAATCTTACTTCATGGCTGTATAATGAGGCGCAGCCTTATGTCCCTACTCTTCTCCGCTCTTTGCTAGACGAGGCTGGACTTCTGAGACTCTCCCTTGCACAGTGTGATTCATTGGAGGCCGCAATTGCCACTGAGGACATATTTCAGCCCATTTCTACTATGCCCTTACATAAGTCTCCTGGCCTGGATGACCTCGCAAAAGAATATTACTAGATCTTCCAGGATGAGGTGGTCCCTACCCTCCTAGAGATTTATCGTGCGATCCACAGACTGTGCCCTGTGTACCCTTCCTGTAACAAGGCCTATGCTACCCTGATTCCAAAACCTGGGAAGAATCCTCGCATGCCATCTTCTTATCGCCCCCATCAGACTCCTTATGTAGACTTTAATGTATTGGTTAGAATCATTGCGACCCGTCTTCAAGGTATGTTTTCATCTTAACTTACAGAACACTAGATAGGCATTGTGGCAGGTCACCATTCCATGAAGGCATATGGTCGGCTATAGCAGCAGTGATGGCATTTTCCTTGGATTACCCCTCTTTTCGCTCTCATATGATCCTCAGTCTGGACTCTCAAGGCCTTCGACACAGTCTCCTAGCCGTATCTCCATCATCGGGGGTTTTGTGTGGATTTTAGGGTCTTGATTAATTATTTCTATAACTCATCTACCTCATTGTTTGTTAATGGTTTGCGAGGTGAGAGTCAAGATGACTCATGGGACAAGAGAGGACTGCCCCTTCTTCCCGCTTCTCTTCAATTTAGTTCTGGATACCATGTTGAAAGTCCCTTGGTCAAAGGGATTCAGATTGGAGACAGGTTAAAATTTTGACTTTTGCAGATGATTTCTTGTTGGGCTTTTTAGTCGAATCCCATCTTTTAGTGTTCTTACACGTGCACAACGTAGAACTTCCTCCTTATGTTCTTCAGATCCCCCTTCTTATGTTTACCAGGAGGATTTGTTTTTAATTACATAAACAGTTTCGCCCTAACCCTCATGTTTCACAATTTCTTCCCCCACTAGGGAGTTAGGACTTTAGGAATAGTTTGGCAGCTGACCCATTTACTCGTTATTATGCACGGGGCATGCATTTTGTTGGACTCCTCCTGGGCAGATCCAAGGGCAGACCACTTTATTTTTCGTAGGCTAGATCTTTATATACAGTTATCCAGGCGCGCGATCTGTTTTTTTTTTATGTTCAACACTACAGTACATTCGCTCAATTGAGGCTCAGTTGATGCCTGTGAATTTGTCACTTCTCCTTGCATAAAGCTATCTTTACGCAATATGCCTTGCTCCATTTTTCGTTGGATTACTTTAGTACCTCTAAGGGGATCATGATTTGGAAAGACCATTTTTCTACTCTGACCATAGCTATACTCTTGTGCTCTCTAGCCGAGTCCTCTCATATTATGCCCGTAATAACATACACAGAAATGTTTTCTATATGATTTCACAAGACTTATTTATCTCCATTTTGGTCTCACCGATGGTCATAGATGCTCTAAGTGTGCATCCCCTATGCCTGATTTATTTCACTGCCTTTGGCACTGCCCTTTTACGAAGAAATCCTGGATGTGTCTGGAAATTTAGAATAGATCATTTAGTCAGTACTTTCCCCTGATATTTGGAATCTTACCAGAGGACTGATGAGTTAATTAGGGTCCTAAGAAGTTACTGCAGTTCCTCCACAGCGGCACGCAAACGTGTGTTACGTATGTGGATTCATGTTTCCTCTCCTACGATGCCTTTATTTAGAACAAAACGGTTTTACATTTTTCATATGGAATGGGTGGAAGCCTCTCTTCAAAAAGAAAACTGTATGCAACAATTGATTGAAACAGTTTTAGTTACATCTTGTCTCCACCCATCACGGCCCAGATTCACAAATATTTTAATCCCACACAGTGGTTTCACACTCGACTACTTCTCCAAGACGACCCGATATCGTTCTGATGTTGCTGATTTCTATCCTTTTTTTTTTTTTTACCTCTCAGCATTTCCCGCACATGCCTGCCTGTCTTTTCCTCTGTACTTGGGCCAGATTGTATCCTGCTTACTGTACAGTATATCTTGCTCCAATGTCCATCGCATATCTCTTTTGTTGTGATTGCTGTTTTGATTGATCATGCTCATTGCCACAGTGATGGATTTTTTTTCTGATGCTGTTCCCCAAACCCCACGCCTTGTATGACAATACTGTTTGTAACATCCTCTTCTCTTTTTTTTTTGCACATTGTCTGTGAATTGTTGAACCAATGCTTCAAATAAAGGTTTGAAAAATAGCATAATGCTATGTGGCGCTCAAAATACTAGAAGTACATGGTTCCAAATGATGTAAAAATAGGAATTTATCAATGGTAGGAAATAATTCACAATATATAAACAACTCCCGGCAGTTTAAAAAATAAGTAAAGACACTAATGCACATATCAATAAGAATGAGCAATATAATAAGCAGACAGATCTTTCACATATGAAAAATTAAACTGTTGAAAAATTAATAGTGATATTTTGTAAAGAATCACAAAAATAAACAAAGTATCAGACTAGAGAATATCAGTCCAGAGTCACAGAAATGGAAATAGTTCTCAATCAGTGATCCTGGGCTCCGTAATAAGTACTGATATGATGATAACACATCTGTGTAAGGTAAAATTATACAGATGTATATAGATAAACGGGTATCCAAATTCCTCTTATATACTCACTATCCTCGACTCCGAGTGGGGAGCGTGAGGCTGGCGGCAGGGATATGTCCAGAGACCCATACTGAGCGTGTAACTTGAAAAGCAATCTGGCATCCAGTATTGTGTCAATGGATCATGCCTCTATAATAACAAGCTGTGTCCCCGGGTAGCACACCCGCAATGTGGGGACCGATGGCACCCCAACCAGTGCCTCTGAGATGATAACCGTGTCCTCAGGCAACAACCCGCGATTGTGGGACCAACAGCTACCCCGACCAGTGACCTCACTGTAGTAAGATCCGGCGTCCAGACTGATCAGCCGTAAGTGAGCCTAGCACCCGGCAGTGGTGCTCCAGCCGGTGTCTAGCTCCAGAAGGAAATAAGCAAGTCGGCAGTTCACCGGTCCAAGCCGTCTCAGTCCTGGGGAGTGAGAGTGAATGTCCACAGTGCAACAAAGCAGCACCTGTACCTTCAATGCGTTTCTCCGTATTACCACGGCTTTTTAAAGAAGCAGATGCATCCAGATGGAGGGCTGATGATCACTATTTATTCTTTCCTCCTTAATGGGAACAGGTGTTAATGATTTAAATAATTCCTATTCCATACTCAGACAGTTCTTTTGTGTTTCTCATACAATAAGGAGATTCAAATGATGACAGCCTTACCTTCTTTTTTTTGCACATTGTCTGTGAATTGTTGAACCAATGCTTCAAATAAAGGTGTATATACTGTATGTGTGTGTGTGTGTGTGTGTGTATATATATATTTATATATATATACATACACACACACACATTATAAAGTCTGCATGCCGTAATTATGAAAAATATTTGTTTAATGCTGCCTTGAGGTGGGAAAATTAGCAGACATTTAACCTATGCTGTACTTGGAGATTTCAGGTGAGCTGTGTAAAGTTAAAGAGATACGATAGCATTCTGGGACATCACACACACACTTCCCTTTTCTGTACAATAGGCCTTGGCAAACAGCCACCTACAGTAGGGCATAATGTAATAGCCGGTAATTTGCATGAGCCGGCACGATTCAGTCGAGATAAGCTGGGTACACACCTAAAGATATATCTGCAGATGATAGTTGTTATACACACTTAACAACTATCATCTGTCGCTCCCTCCTCCCTGTGGCCTCTGCAGCCAGTGTACATACACACAGCATGATGAGCAGATATATCTGTCGTCGGCTGTGCAGCACAGCTGATGCAATATGTCTGTGAACGACGTCGTTCACAGACGGAATCGTTATGTTTGACCGCCAGACCTAAGTCCGGCAGTTCAAATCCTGACGCCGGAAGACCCACATGAAAAGAACCCGACAGATAAGTGTTTTCTACAATACCTAACCCTCTCCCCCCCCCCCAACCCTAACCATCCTTTAGGGGTGCCTAACCCTGACCTCCCCCCTAGTGCTTAACCCAAACCTCCCCCCGTAAGTGCCTAAACCTACCCCCCCTCCCCGCACCCTAAACCTAACCCTCCCGGGGGGGATGCCTAACCCTAACCTCCCCCCAGGGGTGCCTAACCCTAACCCCCCTTCCCCTAGTCTGACCCTAACCCTCCCGGGGGGTGTCTAACCCTAATTCCCACCCGGGAGCCCCTAACCTAACCCACTTCCCCCCGCGGCTGTCCGCTCCCGCCACCCGGCTTACCTTCGTTCAGTATGCCAGGCGTCGGGATCCCGTCGTAGGGATAATGATAGGCGTTGGGATTTTGATGCCTATCATTAGTCCCCTGCTGAGATTTGACAGTCGGGAAGCCGGCGGTCGGCATTTTGACCATCGGCTTCCTGACTACATCCCTTCGCAGACATATCGCTTGTAAACACTGGCTGATGCACACATGATATATTGGCCAATCACTTGATCAGCCAATATATCTGCCAGTGTGTACCCAGCAATAGTCACTAGATTTAAAGCTCTAATTCATTTGACGGCAAAACCAAATTTGTTTTAAACTAATTGCCTCTTTAAATCTAGTTACTATCTCGACTAAATAGTGCCGGTTCCTGCAAATCACGGCCTATTACATTTGGCCCCTACTATTCATTTTATTTTTTTCTGTCATAATTATGATCATGTTTTTTTCCCCTCAACAGGTATTTTTTTCAGTGCTCATCGGGACTTTTTCCCTTGGTCAAGCAGCTCCTAATGTAGAGAGTATCGCCAATGCACGTGGAGCTGCCTATGAAGTGTACAAAATAATCAATAAGGTAAAGTGATTTACACACTTTTTAATTTAAAAAGACTGTATTAGCTGGTTTTCACATAAAAGTCCCAGACATATCTTCGGTATGCAGTCAGGAAGCCGGTGGTCGAAATGCCGATCGCCGGCTTCCCGACTGTCAAATCCCGGCTAGGGACTAATGATAGGTGTTGAAATCCCGACGCCTATCATCACGACACCCGGCATACCGAACGAGGGTAAACCGGGCGTCCGGAAAGGACAGCCACGGGGGCAGGAAGGCTTAGGTTTAGGGGCTCCCGGGGGACTTAGGGCTAGGCACCCCCCCCCCCCGGGATGGTTAGGCACCCCCCTCCCCCGGGAGGGATAGGCAAGGAGAAGGGGGTTAGGTATAGGCACCCCCGGGGCGAGGTTAGGGTTAGGCACCCCCCCTGGAGGGTTCGGTTAAGAGTGCGGAGAGGGGGGTTAGGTTTAGGCACCTCTGGGGGGAGGTTAGGCACTAGGGGGGAGGATAGGGTTAGGCGCCCCTAAGGCAGGGTTAGGGGAGGGGGAGGGTTATGCTACCCATCCACTAGGTGATTAAACCTAGTGATTGAGCGATAACGACCGTCGTTATCGCTCAATCGCTTGGTAATCGCCCGCAAATCGTGCAGTTTAATGTCTAATATGACCAGCAATGCGCGTACACACTAGGGGTGTGCACCGGCCACTTTTCGTGTTTTGTGTTTTGGTTTTGGATCTGGATCTTTCTTCGTGTTTTGGATCTGGATTGGTTTTGCCAAAACCACCCTTCCGTGTTTTGGGTTCTGGGTTTTGTGTTTTGGATCTGTATTTTTTTTTAAAAAAGCATAAAAACAGCTAAAATCACAGAATTTGTAGGTTTTTCTGCTCCTATGCTATTATTAACCTCAATAACCTTAATTTCCACTCATTTCCAGTCTATTCTGAACACCTCACACCTCACAATAGTGTTTTTATGTCCAAAACGTTGCACCGAGGTAGCTGGATGACTATGCTAAGCGACACGAGTGGGCGGCACAAACACGTGACCCATCTAGGCGTGAAACTGCAGTGGCAGACAGGATGGCAGTTTGAAAAACTAGGCCCCAAACTGTACATAATGCAAAGAAAAAAAAGAGGTGCAAGATGGAATTGTCCTTGGGCCCTCCCACCCACCCTTATGTTGTATAAACAGGACATGCACACTTTAACAAACCAATCATTTCAGCGCCAGGGTCTGCCACACAACTGTGGCTGAAATGATTGGTTCGTTTGGGCCCCCACAAAACAAGCTGGCAATTAATGTGTCCCTGCACAAACTGGCTCTATGGAGGCAAGATGTCATCCTCATCCTCCTCATCCACCGATTCCTCACCCTCTTCAGTGTGTACATCCTCATCCTCACAAAGTATTAACTCGTCCCCACTTGAATCCACCACCACAGGTCCCTCTGTACCTTCTGGAGGCTGGTCTCCCTGGAAGAGCTGATAATTCATTTTGATGAACATCATCTTCTCCACATTCTGTGGAAGCAACCTCCTACGCCTTTCGCTGACAAGGTTCCCGGCTGCACTAAACACTCTTTCGGAGTACACACTGGAGGGGGGGCAACTCAGGTAAAATAGTGCCAGTTTGTACAGGGGCCTCCAAATTGCCTCTTTTTCCTGCCAGTACAGGTATGGACTGTCTGCCATGCCTACTTGGATGCTGTCACCGATGTAATCCTCCACCATTCTGTCAATGGTGACAGTATCATATGCAGTGACAGTAGACATGTCAGAAATTGTTGCCAGGTCCTTCAGTCCGGACCAGATGTCCAAACTTGGTCCTGCCTGCCCTGCATCACCGCCAGCGGGTTGCTTAGGATACCTAAGTTTTTTCCTGGCAGCCCCAGTTGCAGGAGAAAATGAAGAAGGAGCCGTTGACGTGTCACGTTCCGCTTCAGCTGACAGTGTGTTCACCAGCAGGTCTTTGCACCTCTGCAGGCTTGTGTCGGCCAGAAAGAGAGACACCACATAGGCTTTAAACCTAGGATCGAGCACGGTGGCCAAAACGTAGTGGTCTGATTTCAACAGATTGACCACCCTGGAATCCTGGCAAAGCGAATGAAGGGCTTCATCCACAAGTCCCACATGCCGAGCGGAATCGCTCCGTCTTAGCTCCTCCTTCACTTTCTCCAGCTGCTTCTGCAAAAGCCTGATGAGGGGAATGACCTGACTCAAGCTGGCAGTGTCTGAACTGACTTCACGTGTGGCAAGTTCGAAGGGCTGGAGAACCTTGCACAACACGGAAATCATTCTCCACTGCGCTTGAGTCAGGTGCATACCCCCTCCTTTGCCTATGTCATAGGTGGATGTATAGGCTTGTATGGCCTTTTGCTGCTCCTCCATCCTCTGAAGCATATAGAGGGTTGAGTTCCACCGCGTCACAACCTCTTGCTTCAGGTGATGGCGGGGCAGGTTCAAGAGTGTTTGCTGGCGCTCCAGTCTTCGGCACGCAGTCGCTGAATGGCGAAAGTGGCCAGAAATTTTTCGGGCCACCCAAAGCGTCTCCAGCACGCCCCTGTCGCTTTTCAGAAAATTCTGCACCACCAAGTTTATTGTGTGAGCAAAACATGGGACGTGCTGGAATTTGCCCAGATGTAATGCCCGCACCATATTGGTGGCGTTGTCAGATATCACAAATCCCCAGGAGAGTCTAAGTGGGGTAAGCCACTGGGCGATGATTTCCCTCAGTTTCTCTAAGAGGTTGTCGGCGGTGTGCCTCTTACTGAAACCGGTGATACACAGCGTAGCCTGCCTTGTAACGAGCTGGCGTTTCTGAGATGCTGCTACTGGTGACGCTGCTGCTGTTGCTGCGTAAGGTGATACATCTACCCAGTGGGCTGTCACAGTCATATAGTCCTTA
Source organism: Taudactylus pleione (assembly GCA_031769625.1). Lineage (NCBI taxonomy): Eukaryota > Metazoa > Chordata > Amphibia > Anura > Myobatrachidae > Taudactylus > Taudactylus pleione. Next base: position 49,512,541 of record JAUIMM010000015.1, read on the forward strand.
GTCTGCCCTGTTCCACTTGTCCACATGTCCGTGGTTAAGTGGACATTGTGTACAACGGCATTTTTCAGGACACTGAGGACACTTTTTCTGACGTTTCTGTACAGTCTCGGTATCGCCTGCCTAGTGAAGTGGAATCTAGACGGGATTTGGAACCGGGGACACACTACCTCCATCAATTGTCTAAATCCCACTGCACTAATGGCGGATACCGGACGCACGTCTAACACCAACATAGCAGTCAAGGCCTCAGTTATACGTTTTGCTTCAGGATGACTGCTGTCGTACTTCATCCTCCTCGCTAAGGACTGTTGGAGGGTCAATTGTTTAGTAAAAGTAGTGGTGTTCCTACTTCCTCTCTGGGATGATGAACGACTCCCAGCAGCAGCAACAGCAGCAGCGGCAGCAGTAGGCGTAGCAATGCAGGATCCTCCGGAGGAATCCCGGATAGGAGAGTCAGTCATGCCAGTGACATGGCCTGCAGGACTACTTCCGATCCTGACTAAGGAGGAAATTGACGAGGAGGGAGTTGACGGTGTGGTTTGCAGGCGCTTGGATACAACAGGACAACGGGATTTAGGTGTCCCTGGACTGCTTACGGTCTTAGCCAAAGTTTCTGAACTTGACAGTAACTTTTTATGAACGCGCTGCAGGTGCCGTATAAGGGAGGATGTTCCTAGGTGGTTGACGTCCCTACCCCTACTTATTTCACCTTTACATATGGTACATATGGCAAGACAGTTGTTGTCCGGATTTGGATAGAAATATTGCCAGACCAAAGAGGTGGAATGTTTGGTCTTCTGCCCAGGCATGACCGTGATGGGCTTTTTCATCCCACGGACAACAACTGTCTCCCCCGGAGCCTGATTTAAACAAACCACATCACCATCAGAATCCTCCTCGCCAACTTCCTCCTCAGCGCCAGCTACACCAGTATCCTCATCCTGTTGTACTTCAACAGTGACATCTTCAATTTGCATATCAGCAAGTGGACTGTGGGTGCTCCTTTCAGCACTTGCAGGGGGCGTGCAAATGGTGGAAAGAGCCACCTCTTCCCGTCCAGTGCTGGGAAGGTCAGGCATCGCAACCACCACCACACTTGGACTCTCCTTGGGGATTTGTGATATCTTCTTAGAAAGCACAGTTCTTCGCTGTGCTTTTGCCAGCTTAACTCTTTTGATTTTTTTAGTGGGAGGAGGGCTTCCATCGTCATGTGAAGCTGAACCACTAGTCATGAACATACTAGGGATCGACCTTAGCCGTTCCTTGCCACTCCGTGTCGTAAATGGCATATTGGCAAGTTTACGTTTCTCTTCAGCTGATTTAAATGTCTTTTTCAAGGTCATTTTCCTGAACTTTGCCATTTGGGATTGTATGTGCCCTCTACTATGACATTGGGCATCGGCCTTGGCAGACGACGTTGATGGCATGTTATCGTCTATGTCATGACTAGTGGCAGCAGCTTCAGCACTAGGAGGAAGTGGTTCTTGATCTTTCTCTATTTTATTTTTATCGGAGAAAGTTTGGTCCTCCATTTATGTTATATCGATTTGATATATACGTGCGGCTAAACACAGAAAATAATTTTTTTTTTTGTTTGGACTGGAGTGTACTTTGTGGGTTACAGCACCCTTTAACGGTCAAGCCAGCCGGCCCTTTACTTATGACACAGGCGCACTCTTGGCACTACTTTGTTGATGCACGTGCGGCTACTGCGCACACAATTCACAAACACAGAAAATAATTTTTTTTTGGTTTGGACTGGAGTGTACTTTCGGGGGTTACAGCACCCTTTAACGGTCAAGCCAGCCGGCCCTTTACTTATGACACAGGCGCACTCTTGGCACTACTTTGTTGATGCACGTGCGGCTACTGCGCACACAATTCACAAACACAGAAAATAATTTTTTTTTGGTTTGGACTGGAGTGTACTTTCGGTGGTTACAGCACCCTTTAACGGTCAAGCCAGCCGGCCCTTTACTTATGACACAGGCGCACGCTTGGCACTACTTTGTTGATGCACGTGTGGCTACTGCGCACACAATTCACAAACACAGAAAATAATTTTTTTTTTGGTTTGGACTGGAGTGTACTTTCGGGGGTTACAGCACCCTTAACGGTCAAGCCAGCCGGCCCTTTACTTATGACACAGGCGCACGCTTGGCACTACTTTGTTGATGCACGTGCGGCTACTGCGCACACAATTCACAAACACAGAAAATAATTTTTTTTTTGGTTTGGACTGGAGTGTACTTTGGGGGTTACAGCACCCTTTAACGGTCAAGCCAGCCGGCCCTTTACTTATGACACAGGCGCACGCTTGGCACTACTTTGTTGATGCACGTGCGGCTACTGCGCACACAATTCACAAACACAGAAAATATTTTTTTTTTTGGTTTGGACTGGAGTGTACTTTCGGGGGTTACAGCACCCTTAACGGTCAAGCCAGCCGGCCCTTTACTTATGACACAGGCGCACGCTTGGCACTACTTTGTTGATGCACGTGCGGCTACTGCGCACACAATTCACAAACACAGAAAATAATTTTTTTTTTGGTTTGGACTGGAGTGTACTTTCGGGGGTTACAGCACCCTTAACGGTCAAGCCAGCCGGCCCTTTACTTATGACACAGGCGCACGCTTGGCACTACTTTGTTGATGCACGTGCGGCTACTGCGCACACAATTCACAAACACAGAAAATAATTTTTTTTTTGGTTTGGACTGGAGTGTACTTTCGGGGGTTACAGCACCCTTAATGGTCAAGCCAGCCGGCCCTTTACTTATGACACAGGCGCACGCTTGGCACTACTTTGTTGATGCACGTGCGGCTACTGCACACACAATTCACAAACACAGAAAATAATTTTTTTTTTGGTTTGGACTGGAGTGTACTTTCGGGGGTTACAGCACCCTTAACGGTCAAGCCAGCCGGCCCTTTACTTATGACACAGGCGCACGCTTGGCACTACTTTGTTGATGCACGTGCGGCTACTGCGCACACAATTCACAAACACAGAAAATAATTTTTTTTTTGGTTTGGACTGGAGTGTACTTTGGGGGTTACAGCACCCTTTAACGGTCAAGCCAGCCGGCCCTTTACTTATGACACAGGCGCACGCTTGGCACTACTTTGTTGATGCACGTGCGGCTACTGCGCACACAATTCACAAACACAGAAAATATATTATTTTTTTAGCACTTGGGGGGAGCACCCCTGATGTACAGAGCACCCCCTGGACAACACTACAGCACTCCTTTAGGACTGGGACACTGCACAGGACTTTGGAGTGGACACAGCCCCTATGGAGAACTGACTGCACAACACAGTCCAGCCAGCCCCTATGGACTTTGAAGTAGTGGACACAGCCCCTATTAACAACAGCAGCACAGCACAACACAGCCAGCCCCTATGGACTTTGAAGTAGTGGACAACAGCAGCACTACACTACACTACACTACACAGCCCTAACTCCCACCCTCCCTCTTCACTGTCCACAGCCGAGTGAGAAAATGGCGCCGACGTGTGTACCTTATATAGGATCCAAAACCCGCGAGACTCGGAAGGCGGGAAGATGACGTTTTGCCTCGATTTCAGATCCGAGTCAGGCGGGAAAAGTCGAGCCTGACTCGGATCGGACTCGGATCGGGGGGGTTCGGATTTCAGAAATCCGAACCCGCTCACCCCTAGTACACACTGGTCGTATTGGACATCTATCATCGGGCAAACATGCTGGTCAACCTGATGATAACGTCAGGTTCAGCATGTTACCAGATGATTGATGAGCCTGCACTGAATGACTGCTTGTTCAGTGTAGGCACATCACAGCCATAGAAACGACAGCACGATTACAATGTCATAATCGTGCTGTCGTTTCTATGTCATGTAGTGGATGGGCAGCATTAGGGTTATCTTTAAAACTCACCTTGTTGGGCTCTTCATTCTCTGCCTTCCGGCGTCAGTATTACATCCGCCTGGCTTAAATCCGCCGGTATGTCATACCGATTCCAGAAATAACTTTATAGTAAGACTGCATTACACAGACTTTGCACAAAAATGTCAGCAGACGTACATCCTACAGTGAACACATAAAACTGGATATCTAGGATAGGATACGCTACAAGATCACTCCTGGAATAGAAAGAAAGCAATATAGTTGTCTTAACATTAGTAAACCATTCAGAATGTGTGTAATTTGCAGAAAATAAACCAACATCAAAAAAAGACCATACATCGTATGTTAAAGGACAGTGAATACCCGCACAGTTATATATATATATATATATATATATATATATATGTATAAAATGTTAGATGCTACAGCACATTGTATCTCAAAGGAAGTGTGATCTCTCCAGAATTAACTGTAGCAAGAACTAAATGTAAATGATGGAGAATTAACGCACAGTTGTGCTGTCACCAGGGCCGTAGCTAGGGTAGTGCGGCCGGTGCCATCGCACAGGGCACCACAGGTCAGGGGGCGCTGTTTGGGCCTGTCAAATTTCTGTTTATTATCATTCTTGTTTGCTTGTAGCTTCCTCTTATTTCATCCCCAGCATCTCCTGGCCTCTCCTATCTCTTCCCTGGCCCTTCCCCATGAAGCCATTCCCCTTTTTTGGGTGCATTATATCCCTTTGAAAAATTAGGGGGGCGCCAATGCTCTTTCTGGCACAGGGTACCAAAAAGTCTAGTTACGGCTCTGGCTGTCACTTTTATTTAATATTTACAGTATAATACTCGGATGCGTGCTGTTATAGCTTTAGAGGCAATAGAAATTGTTATTAAAATATACAGAGCCAAAATGTGTTTAGTTTCATAATTATTTTGTATGGTCAAGAACATGTCCTTTTACAAGTTTGAATACACTAAAATGCTAAACTTTGTTTTTTAATATTTTTTTAAAGTTTTGTAATCGCTTCTCAGTGTCATATTGAATTTTTTTTGTTTCCAGCATCGACCAATAGACAGTAGTTCTAATGAAGGACACAAGCCAGATAAGTTGATAGGACACATCGAGTTTAAGAATATCCATTTCTCCTACCCAAGTAGACCTGATATACAAGTGAGTATTAATCATTGGAAAGTATAACAATGCATATGTCTAGCCCAGATCACAATATATTCCCATTATCTACACTGGAGGTTATATATAACCAGACTGTCAGGATCAAATCTGGGCATCTCCTTTAAGGTGCGTATCCATTAGGCGATGGGGTGACGTCAGTACGATTACGATATCGCAATCGTACCATCGTTCCCCATCCCCTGTAGTGTCTATGTCGTTCAGTGTAGGCACCCACCCTCATCCCTGAACATGGCCAATCTGTCGTTATCGGCAGATTGACCGTCAGGTTCAGGCGATGATTGATGTCGGAAATGACCAGCGGGAGCGCACATCGCTGGTTTCCTACATTATAGTGCACGATTGGTTTCCTACATTATAATGCACGATTAATGACTAACTGAACGATTACGATGTCATAATTTTTCAATTGCTCATTAATATCTGCTAGTGGATATGCGGATTTAGGGCCTGATTCAGAGCCGCTCGTAAGCGGCAGCTCGTTCGCTCCGAGCGATGTTTGCCCAACTGCGCATGCGTACGGATCGTTATACGCATGCGCGAACCAGTCAGTGCGGCCGAAATTCATGTGCTCGCAAAATAGCGAATGCCTGCTAATTTGAGTGACAGGATGAGGCGTATGTGGGTGGTAACAGGGGAAGGTGCTTGAAAATGGGGAGTGGAGATCCGATCGCAGGCGTGCTTAAAGGTCAAAACGGGCGTTTTATGGGTGTGCATATTTAAAACAGCAGCGTCATTGACCACATCACTGGGTTATTTTTTAGCCAGAACTTCTCGCAAAATTGTGGTAGCAAAAACCAACCACAAGAATAGCGAGCAGCTCATTCCCTGTTCGATGTACTGAATTAATCTAATAAATAGCGGACATGACGTAGGATGCGAGCGGCCAGGGGGCGTAGTTTCCCAAAAAACGACCGCAAGTTTTGTTCGCTCGTTGAGACCTAGAGGCGTGAACAGACCGCAAACAGCGAACGGTTCATTTGAATAGCCACCCCTATTTTCTGGACGAGCGAGCGCAAATAGCGACCGGCTCTGAATCAGGCCCTTAGTGCTTTCGAGATGGAACATTTGAACCTGTGCAAAAATGCATATTGAACCTTATGCAAGGTGAACCTAGAGTAATTATGGGAATTTGAAGAGTAACTAAGTAAATGCTCAACAAACTGTGTACAAATAATGCAAGCTACTATTCCTCGTGCTTTTTACAGATGAATGTCTGTTTAATATATGATTATCTCTATGTACATGATTATCTCTGGCAGCACAGTAGACTCTGGTTTACTAACCATGTGCAGGTCTTCGCCCGTGCCAAGTTCCCGGAGACCTCTTTATTGCCTATACGCAAAGCACCAGGAAAATGGAAGCTGCACCATTTTCCCAGTGATTGTTGCTGTACTGCAGTGCCGGCCGATGTGGGGCTCCGGACAGGTAGGTATCATTATGGATGTAGGGTGTACGGTATGGGCCCCCCATGACCCTGGGGCCTGTGTGTCCCGCACACCCTGCACCTATTATTAATATTCCAATGAAATATACTTATATAGTGCTTTGCTCACAAGCAAATTAAACTTACAGCAAAAACATGTATATGAAATGACATTGTACGACTGACCATCAGCTTCACAACGCACTGAAAATAATTTTAATGACAAGTTTATCATTATTTCTATATATTTTTGTATTGTATTGTAGATTTTAAAGGGTCTGAACCTCCAAGTTAAAGCTGGAAAGACTATTGCCCTTGTTGGGTCCAGTGGCTGTGGAAAAAGCACCACAATTCAGCTGTTACAGAGATTCTATGATCCTTCAATAGGGGAGGTAAGTGTCTGTGACCATCCCTTACTGTTAAATATAGATATTTGTTTAATCGATGAAGTCAGAGCTGGGGGGCTAGTTGGTGTAATATGTTCTTCCTGATCCTAGGTGACGGTAGATGGACATGACGTGCGGACTCTCAATGTGCAGTGGCTAAGAGAAAATATCGGAGTCGTCAGCCAGGAGCCCATTTTATTTGGAACGACAATCCGAGAAAATATCCGCTACGGAAGAGAGGATGTTACCGACGCTGAGATCGAACAAGCGACTAAAGAAGCCAACGCCTATGACTTTATATCTAAGCTTCCAGATGTAAGATAACATTTCTTATATGGACTGCACACAAATATTCAGGAACAAACGTCCTTTATCTGTCTGAATGTATCACTGTCTGGCAGGGGTCAGAAATTATTTAATTTAATTTCAATATCTTAAGTATCATGACCTATCTAAACCTCTGTTTTTGCAGCTCTTTAATATAAGCCACCTAGAGTTTAGGTTTAGTGATCCCTAATGCCGCCTGTGGCTGTCCAGCTGTTATTGAATTAGTACTCCTAGCATTCTTTGCAAACTGTTCTTATATTGTTCAGCAGTAGAACCACAGGTTACTCACCACAGCTATATACTATTATACCATTGAAATTATTTCTCCATAACCTACAGCTGTATTATATATTTTATGTAATTTATGCAAGAGAATTATGTGTTGATTTGTTTTATATTATTCTTTCCAGGGGTTAAACACAATGGTTGGGGAAAGAGGAGCGCAGCTCAGTGGAGGCCAGAAGCAAAGAATTGCTATTGCTCGGGCCCTAGTACGTAATCCCAAAATCCTGCTGCTGGATGAGGCGACATCAGCTCTGGATACACAGAGTGAAAGTATTGTGCAGAACGCTTTAGATAAGGTATATATAGGCCATGTTATTTAATTAATCTATTAAATTAATCCCTTACAATGGTTGGTTGTTGTCCTATATGTTGATTGTTTTGTACGCACTATATAAATATTATTTATACTTGTTCTCGTTCTTTATAAGGCTAGAGCTGGCCGTACCACAATTGTGATAGCTCACCGGCTATCCACCATCCGATCAGCTGATGTCATTGCTGGATTTCACAATGGCGTGGTGGTGGAACAAGGATCGCATGAAGATTTGATGAATAAAAAAGGGGTTTACTATTCTCTTGTAACGCTGCAGGTATTGTATTATTTATTTTCTTGGGAAATTTATTTGTAAAATATGCTTCTTTTATGTAGAGATGTGCGGGTTCATATTCCCGGAAACCGAACACAGCCAAACCTAGGGGTTCAGAGAGTTCCGGCTTGGGTCTTCCCGCCAAGTTCAGATACCAAAACAAGGCAAAAATTCATATTCCCGGCGTTGGATATCGTGTTTTTGGATTGCATATTAAAAGTCCTTCCCTCATGATCAGAAGCCATTTCACACAGGAAAGCAGAGGGAGAGGGTTGGGCTGGAGCACTGTGAGGCACTGTGCTAAGAAAAAAAATCTTTAGCAAGCCATCAGGGCACCATTAGGGTGCTATTAAATTGGGAGAAGTTAGGTTTGAGAGTTTAATAGGTAGATCTGGAGACAGGAGTTGGGAAGTGTGACTGCAGGCATCATTGTCACTTGTCAGAGCATCTGAGTTTGACTCACACAATGCACACTCACACACTGCAAATGGTGCAGATAAACAGACTAGCTACTATCTGTGTTGCTGTTGATTGTGTTTGTATTTTAAAGTGAACCTGCACCATTTATTCTGCAGTTTGAGGCTGCTGCACCCCAAGAAGACCTCTTGGTTTTGAATTTTCTTTTTCCCAGTTTATTTATATATATATATATATATATATATATATAATTTTTTTTTTTGGGGGGGGGGGAAAGCAACAAAGAGCCAGCAGTCACGTTTGGTAGATTTATTGTGAAGGTCCTAATTGGTTTTCCTCAGGGGCTACTGGTGCATAATGTCCCTGCTTGTATTTATCCTAAAAATGTCCATTTTAATATACAACATAAAGGTAGGTGGGAGGGCCCAAGGACAATTCCATCATGCACCACTTTTCATTATGGGCATTGCCAAGATTGTGTGTGTTTGACAGGCAGTGCATATTATGGCTTGGGTAGGTGGACCTGGTGCTGATGATGCCAGTGCTCAGAATCCTGGCAGCATAATCCCGACGGGAAATCCCGAAGCATGCAGGTAAGTATTGTAACTCTTCCTCTAACCCTACCCTTAGCCCACCTTTCCTGCAGCCTAACCCTAATCCCCCCTGCAGCTTAACCATAACCGCCCCCCACCCCAGCCTAACCCTATGCTCCCACAGCCTAGCTTTAACCCTCTCCCTAGTGTCTAACCCCTAACCATAATATTCACTGTCGTAATCGCAGCCGTCAGGATTCTGGGGCCGCCATTCTGACTACTGTCAGGATTCCGGTGCCAAGATACTGACCGCCGGCACTGTGTGTGCGCGCGATGTAGACTACTTCCCTATATTACTGTATTTTACTGCGGCGTTCATGTTTTGTTTTTTGAAATGCCATCCATTTTGGATGCTTGTTTTTTAAAAGTGTTTTCTATTTCTCTGATTTTTTTTTTTACATAGTTATATTAACACTATAATTTAATCAAACAATCAATAATGCTTTACCTTGCTTCCACTAAATACTCCACCTCTAGTTGTCTGTGCTGGCCTCAGCCTCTGGACTAGTTCTGGATTAATGAAAACATTCTATAGCAGCATGTAGTTTGTTTTAAACTGCCATCATGTCTGCCACTGATGTGCCACTATGTTTCCTGTGTTTGTGCCGCTGCTTTGTCGCTTAATTTAGCCAACCCGCTCGCCGAAGCAGACTGGATATTAATGTGACTGAGGTTAATAATAATGTAGGAACAAAAACAGGACCAAATTACATAATTTTAGCTGCTTTTATAAAGAAAAAAAAAATAAAAACATTATAAATGAGTGTGGTTTTGGCAAGACCAAAACATGGTGATGAATTAGAACCAAAATCAAAACATGTCTGCACACATTTCTAGCTTTATGTCACTGGTTTGAGAAGTATATATGCAAAACTAATAAACTACACTATATAGAGCACTATTAGAATAAATAAAATGTTTGCAATTTTCTAAAACTAACATTCTGAAAAGTCTTAATTTTCACTAAAAAGAATGACTCAGTGGTTAAGTGCACAGGTTCTAAAATAGTGACACAGAGAGTTCCTAGAGACCTTGCCCCAGTGTCCACAGCTTAATATTTATACATAGAACCCAAAACTGTATTTATTTTCCCCCAACTTATTTGTTTCGAATAATATAATTTTATAAATATATGTCATGGTTCCAGCAAGCCATTGTAGTTCTACAGTACTCAATGTTTTTTGAATTTTTGCTATTACCCTGACCCATACCCATACACAGTGTTGCAAGGATGAGCTGCACTGCTATTCAGCAAGGGGCTGGTTTGCCCAAAGAGAGGTGAGGGGGCACACATTTTTGACCAGGTTGTAGCTGGTTTAAAATTCTGAAAGGGTTAGTAAGTTCCACACAGTAATTATAGTACTTAATCTACTTTGACTAACAAATCCTACCCTGACACCATTGCCCAAAGGTTGCCAGGAAGCGCCCCGCGCTATTTAAACATGAGGTTTGCCCTGGGAATTCCTTCTTTTTTTTAAATTGTCCCGAATTTCTTAGTGAATGCTTTGGTCTGGCAAGATGGGCCTGCGTGCACATTTTGACAGGGGAATGCCATAGGTCACCCTATTTTAATATAGCTATTCCGAGCCTGGCATAACCTGGTACTGGTTGATGCATTTGCAAGAGACCCCATGCTCGATGTCCTCCTGCTTTTGCGTCCACCAAGCTTGGTGATAGCAGTAGCGCTGTTTACTTATTTTAGGCAAAGTGAACGCACATGTTTATTTAATATGACAGTCATCTAGTAAAAGTTTTACGTCTACATTTAGGTCACAGGATGACAGCGTACCCCAATCAGACTCACCATGTTTATGTGTCCATTTGTTTTTGTTTGTTTTTTAATCACAGAATTATGACAAAAAGGAAGAGGAAACAGAAGATGATGATGAGGAAACAGAAGATGAAGGAGGAGAACTGTTTGATTATGATGATATAGCCACTGAAGATGATCCAGAGATTGCTGCTGATGGCTTGGAGAACATAAGCAGAAATGACTTGCACAGACATTCCAGCAAGAGGAAAAGTAAAAGACTTACAAAAAGGAAATCCCAGTCCAACAATTCTCCCACCAATGCAAATGGGGTAAAACACATAACCAAGTACATATTACTATATTTTAACATTGGTCCAGTTCTGTTGATAGTCACGCTATTTTTTTAAATTTAATAAATCATATTAATATTACAATGTTTTTCCATACAGGTTGTGGAAGAGGAACTTCCCTCTTTCTCTCTTCGTAGAATACTAGCGCTCAACAAACCAGAAATGTTCTTCATAGTCATTGGCGTTATCGCTGCAGCCATATCTGGTGGCATATACCCAACTTTTGCAGTCGTTTTTGGGAAAATTATTGGGGTAAGATTTTTATTCAAGTGCACATAATAAATGTGATAACCTTATTCATTTCTATTGTGTTTTGAATTGCTCTGAGCCATCTTTTATGGCTTTTTCTGTTATCATTTTAGTCATTCAGCATCCAAGATGAGAATGAAAAAAGTCAAAGGACAATCTTGCTTTCCCTTATGTTTCTTGCGCTGGGAGTGATCAGTCTAATAGTATACATTGTCATGGTATGTATGCTTTTTACTTTAGTAACCTTTCTGAAAATTTTTATTTTATGAAACCTTATACATAAATGATATATGTGAACACCTAAAGGGGAGAACTGCAATGAAAAATAATGCATTTTCTTTTTTGTCTTTCAGGGCTTTGCTTTTGGAATATCGGGAGAAAATTTAACCATGAGACTAAGGTCTTTATCATTTAAGGCACTCCTCCGCCAGGTACAGTAGGTTGTTTATTGGATTAAGGGCCTGATTCAGCACGGATCGCAACGCTACGTTCGCACACACCCGGACGATGTTTGCAGTCTGCGCATTCGTATGCATCGTACTGCGCGTGTGCGAACTAGCCACTGCGATCGGGATGGGATCGCAGTGAGCACGCAGAGGATTGGCAGAGTGATTGACAGGAAGTGACCATTTGGGGGTGGTGACGGGAGTGGTCAGAGAAACACAGGCGTGCCTGTGCATTTGGCCGGGTACGTGCGAACGCAGCGCTGCGATCCGTGCTGAATCATGCCCTAAATACACGTTTGTTTTGCACATCTAGACCATACCTTCCAACTCTTCCTGATTGTCAGGGAGACTCCCTGAAATAGTAGCAAATGGACATTTTCACCTGCAATTGTAGAAATTAAGTTATCAGGCCATTCATTAAGAAGGTAAAGCAGGAGATATTACCTTCCTCTTCCGAAATGGCCCGCTGTCCCCGTACACTAGTATGGGGACAGCACTAGTATGGGGACAGAATTCATCAAGCTCGGAAAATACAATATTTTTGGAGATTGATTGCGGTAGCATTCGCCATCTTCAGATGGCGAGTGTTCCCGCTACCCGGAGTCCCTGGTTGTGAAGAGGGATCCTTTAGAATCCCTCCGTCCCTGTCCGGCTCCTCCCGCTGGACGTCGGGGCTCTTGTGCGCCTGTAGGTCCCACATGCGCACTCGTTACACTGCTCTGAAAGAAGCAGTGAAGCTGCTCGCGAGGACCTGATTTTCGGATGCTGAACTGCTCTGCCGTTCGCGTCTAGTTAGAATATGGACCCTGATAATTAACATCATGAATAGACACCTAAGACTTATTTGTCAAGCTTAAGTAAGTTAATTAATATACATGCGGAAACTGTAGTTTCCACATGTTTTTATTATAGATGAGCGGCTCGGTTTTGGCTCGAATCTCAGAAGCAAAATGTTATCTTTCACGGCTATCTCATCACAGGTGTCAGTGAAAGATGACGTTTTGCCTTGTTTTGTGATCCGTACTCGGTGGAAAAATCCGAGCCAAAACCAAACCGTTCATCGGCAGTAATAATGTATAGACCCATAACCTGTAAATTGAATTCTTCATGCTGGCTCCATAATTCTATAACAGGTTATGCATCTTCAGCATTTTCACTACTGCTTGCTTACTACAAACATTGGGCCTGATTCAGATCCGCTCGCGAGCGAACAGCGCTCTCAAGCAGGTCGATGGTCCCCCACTGCGCATGCCGGAGCCGGCTCCGGCATGCACATGCGCGAGACCAGGCCAGCGGCGGGCGCTCCGTCTCTACGGGTCTTGCACCAAAGCGGGGCAGCTGTTGATTTTGATTGGTAGCTTGCCCCGTTTTGGAGGCGGGCAGGGAGGGTGGCTGGCCAAACGGAGGCGTTTCCGAAGGCTCTATTAGAGCAGAAACCTCACTGGGGCTTGCGGGAACGAGACCCTACCACAAGGGTCTCGTCGCAAGTCCCAATGGTCGCGATGGTCATGACCATCACCTGGCCGCTCGCTAAAGCTGTGGGTGGTTACCCACAGCTTAGCGAGCGGCCAGGAGGCCATCTTTAAAAAAAAAACAGCAACGCCCTGATTCAGAGCGAACACGCTCTCAAAGAGCGTCCGGCTCTGAATCAGCCCCATTGTGCTCATGTCTGCACAGTCGCTGAATCTTCTACAATAACATTTTAGCACAATATAGATCTACTACTACTACTACCACTACTTCATCAAAGCCTTCCAGCTCCCATCCTAACTTGCTGCAACTTGCTCCTTCCTCTCTGTTTGTCTACCCCTCCCCTTTAGAATGTAATCTCTTACGAGCAGGGCCCTCTACCCTCTTGTGTTTCTCCTTACTTTACTTTCATCTACTTCTAACCCCCCACTAGGGCACCTAACACTTTGTTGCTTACGCTATGTTGCAGATCTAAATGTTATGGTCACTAATGTAGCAATATATATTACCATGTCCTTGTCCTGCATTGTATTGTACATGTAAGTCGCTTGTCAACCTATTTGTTTATACTTTGTAAGGCGCTGCAGAACACTTGTGGCGCCATATAAATAAAGGATAATAATAATAATCTAAAATATTTTGCGTGTCTCTTGGCTTGCAGTCATATATGTTTTTAAACATATTTGATGGTGTCGATTGTATGAAGAAATTATAATAACACTATCTCACCTGTGCAAATGAACTGTACTTTTAATGCAAACATGTGACTTTCCTCCTAAACAGTTGCTTTGATCTAAAATGAATTTGTTGCATTTGGGTAATATTGTGTAGTTACACACCAGTAACAAAATACTGTACTACAAATAATTTTTATAATACTTTTCTAACTAGAATGCATTTATTTGAAGACTGTCAAAATATGAAAGCTGTTTATAATAAGCAGTGAATGTTTTGTAACAGGAAATCGGATTCTTTGATGATCATGCAAATGCAGTTGGTGTTTTACTGACCAGACTTGCTACAGATGCATCACAAGTAAAAGGGGTATGTATTAGTGACGCACTTTAGTCCTCTAAAGTTTGTCAATTTACGGTTATATTAAAGTGGATCTCCGACCTATTGTCACAGATGCAAAGAGCATGCGCAGAAGCAAATGTACGCATTTTTACGTATCTTCCTCTTGGTTGGATTTCTCGTCGTGAAATTAGTGTTTTGGGGTGAGAACTAGGCAGTGACCATGTGATTGCACGGAACTAGGCAGTGACCATGTGATTGCACGGAACTAGGCAGTGACCATGTGATCGCACGGAACTAGGCAGTGACCATGTGATCGCACGGACTAGGCTGTGACCATGTGATCGCATGGAACTAGGCTGTGACCCTGTGATCGCACGGAACTAGACTGTGACCATGTGATCGCACGGAACTAGGCTGTGACCATGTGATCGCATGGAACTAGGCTGTGACCATGTGATCGCACGGAACTAGGCTGTGACCATGTGATCGCATGGAACTAGGCTGTGACCATGTGAATGCATGGAACTAGGCTGTGACCATGTGATAGCATGGAACTAGGCTGTGACCATGTGATCGCATGGAACTAGGCTGTGACCATGTGATCGCATGGAACTAGGCTGTGACCATGTGATCGCACGGAACTAGGAAGTGACCATGTGATGGCACAGAACTGTTCCGTCTTGTAGGAGTGTCGTGTGTAGGAGAGTCGTGCGTATGGTGGGAAGCCTGTTTCAGGTGGATTTCTTACCCTTAGGATGTGGCAAATGTCGATGGTTATCGCTGCATATGGGAAAGTATTGGGTGGAGCGGCTTCCAACTTGAATCTGCGCAGATTTTTGCATTTGCTCTATGGAAATTTGCATTAGCGTAATGCAGTAAAGATGACTTCCATAGCATCACGCAAACACGGCCACTTTGCGTCCCACTAAGAGTAAGCCCTATGTGTTATGTCTTACATGCCTGAAAATAAGGCTCTTTACTTTAGCTGGGCACATATCTAATTGACGGTGCGAAACGGCGATGCGATGTAACGATACATTGCTTAGCCATATGTGCCATACGTCAGCCCGATGTATTGTTACATGCTGCATGTAACAATACTGCGTTGGCCGTGGAATCGTCCCATTGAACGTTCAGCACATCCAATGGAACCATTTGATGAACGACAGCAGTAAATGATGGATTGGGCATACACACTATACAATGTGTACGTTATATTGAACAATACATCGTATAGTGTGAACCCGGCTTTAAACTCAGGGACTTGGGATGTGTGAAGGACATTCTTAGAAATATGGTAGCAGCTACTAAGCAACTAATCTCTAATAAATTATTTCCAGAGTAAATAGATCTGTTCTAAAAACCAAGGACATTTTCACAGTATAGAGAAACAAGGAAACTACTACTTCACAAAATAATGAATATTTGAATAAACTTATTTTATTTCAACAACCTCTTTTTGTATCTTTGAAAAAATAAATCAGAAAAATTTTCTTTTCAGAGACATTGTAATATAAAGTAATTTCTTCTTTTACAATGGTGCCTTCAATTGGGCTGGTGTTTTATCAATAATACCAATTTCACTTCATTTTCCTATCTCCAGGCTACTGGCAATCGTATTGGTTTGATCACTATGACAGTGTGCACTCTTCTGGCAGCAATCATAATTGCGTTTGTGCATGGCTGGCAGCTAACGCTGCTTATTCTGGCATGTATACCATTTCTGATTGGTGCAAATTTCATTAGAATGAAATCCATGTCTGGCCACGCATCAAAGGATCAGAAAGCTTTAGAGGAAGCCGGAAGGGTAAGTCAGTTTAATTGTCAAAATGTGACTGTGAAAGAATACTGTTGTCAATATATTTTACTTCTAAGGAATTGGGAGGATAATAAATAAAAATCAAACATCTAAATAAATTAAAATAGCAAAATATGAAAGTCATTGTGATATAGGCTAGGGCGGGGCTCACTGGGGATGTTTTCAGTTTCCTGTTTTCAGACACAGGTTATTCCTATGGAGAATCTATTATTTTCAGTTGGTAGAATAAAGTGAGAAGTCTATGGGAGGGTGATTGATTTTTTTTAATATCTATGCTATATTTTTACCCGTGTACATTGATATATGCCTGTTTAGTACTTCATACTAACATGGTATTTTATCCATTTAACTAAGCCTGCATTATAGTTTTCAGTAAAAATGACTAGTATATACAAAAGAGCCTATTTTGGTGACTAGTATATACTACAGAGCTCCATTCTACAGGCTTCTGTGCACTATATATTCTCATTCTGGTGGCTAGTATAAACAATAGAGTTCCATTCTGCAGGAGTCTGTGCACTGTATAGTATCATTCTGGTAGCTAGTATACTATATACTACAGAGCTCCATTCTGCAGAGTTCTGTGATTTGTATAGTCTCATTGTGGTGGCTAATGTAAACTACAGAGCTCCATCCTGCAGGCTTCTGTACACTATATATTCTCATTCTGGTGGCTAGTTTAAACAATGGAGCTCCATTCCGCAGGCTTCTGTGCACTATATATTCTCATTCTGGTGGCTAGTATAAATAATGGCGCTCCATTCTGCAGGAGTCTGTGCACTGTATAGTCTCATTCTGGTGACTAGTATAAATAATGGATCTCCATTCTGCAGGAGTCTGTGCACTGTATAGTCTCATTCGGGTGGCTAGTATATACAACAGAACTCCATTCTGCAGACTTCTGTGATTTGTATAGCCTCATTGTGGTGGCTAGTGTAAACTACAGAGCTCCATTCTGCAGGCTTCTGTGCATGGACTAGTCTCATTCTGGTGACTAGTATATATTACAGAGCTGCTGGTTTCTGTGCACTGTATAGTCTCATTCTGGTGGCTAGTATATACTACAGAGCTCCATTCTGCAGGCTTCTGTGCACTTTATAGTCTCATGTGGTTGGGTATGGGATGCCAGCGCTTGGGATGCCCGTAGTCAAAATCCCAACGCCGGCATCCCGACAAAGTTAGGATCCGACACCTGTCGGGACATATCCTAACCCTCCCTCCCGGTACCCAAAACTTAACCTCCCCATTAGTGCCTAAACCTAACCCTCCCCCCCCCCCCCTCCCCAGTACCTAACCCTAACCCCAATACTTACCCGGGATGTCGGGATTCTGGCAGGTGTCAGGATTCCGGGGCCAGCATTCTTAGCGTCGGCATCCCAACTGTCGGTATTATTATAACTACATCCCGTCTTATTCTAGTGACTAGTATAGACAATAGAGCTCCATTCTGCAGGCTTCTGTGCACTGTAGAGCCTCATTCTGGTGAAAAACATGTGTCTGTGCAGTTCAAAACTGGGTGCACAAAGACATCACTGAACAAAAGAGGATACAACAAATTTTCATTCTTGTTTTGTGAGTGCAATAAAATTCAGTTATTGTTTCCTTATAGGGGTCTTTGTCAGCAAAGTCCCACTCCTTACTCAGTTAAAGCTTTGGACTCTATGACATTTCTCATTCCTCAGTATCATGACGGTCCATGGTAGGGGTGAGCGGGTTCGGATTTCTGAAATCCGAACCCCCCCGAGCCCCCCCGATCCGAGTCCGATCCGAAGCAGGCTCGACTTTTCCCGCCTGACTCGGATCTGAAATCGAGGCAAAACGTCATCATCCCGCCTTCCGAGTCTCGCGGGTTTTGGATCCTATATAAGGTACCCGCGTCGGCGCCATTTTCTCACTCGGCTGTGGACAGTGAAGAGGGAGGGTGGGAGTTAGGGCTGTGTACTGTAGTGTAGTGCTGCTGTTGTCCACTACTTCAAAGTCCATAGGGGCTGGCTGTGTTGTGCTGTGCTGCTGTTGTTAATAGGGGCTGTGTCCACTACTTCAAAGTCCATAGGGGCTGGCTGGACTGTGTTGTGCAGTCAGTTCTCCATAGGGGCTGTGTCCACTCCAAAGTCCTGTGCAGTGTCCCAGTCCTAAAGGAGTGCTGTAGTGTTGTCCAGGGGGTGCTCTGTCCATCAGGGGTGCTCCCCCCAAGTGCTAAAAAAATAATATATTTTCTGTGTTTGTGAATTGTGTGCGCAGTAGCCGCACGTGCATCAACAAAGTAGTGCCAAGCGTGCGCCTGTGTCATAAGTAAAGGGCCGGCTGGCTTGACCGTTAAAGGGTGCTGTAACCCCCGAAAGTACACTCCAGTCCAAACCAAAAAAAAATTATTTTCTGTGTTTGTGAATTGTGTGCGCAGTAGCCGCACGTGCATCAACAAAGTAGTGCCAAGCGTGCGCCTGTGTCATAAGTAAAGGGCCGGCTGGCTTGACCGTTAAGGGTGCTGTAACCCCCGAAAGTACACTCCAGTCCAAACCAAAAAAAAAATTATTTTCTGTGTTTGTGAATTGTGTGCGCAGTAGCCGCACGTGCATCAACAAAGTAGTGCCAAGCGTGCGCCTGTGTCATAAGTAAAGGGCCGGCTGGCTTGACCGTTAAGGGTGCTGTAACCCCCGAAAGTACACTCCAGTCCAAACCAAAAAAATAATAATTTTCTGTGTTTGTGAATTGTGTGCGCAGTAGCCGCACGTGCATCAACAAAGTAGTGCCAAGCGTGCGCCTGTGTCATAAGTAAAGGGCCGGCTGGCTTGACCGTTAAGGGTGCTGTAACCCCCGAAAGTACACTCCAGTCCAAACCAAAAAAAAAATTATTTTCTGTGTTTGTGAATTGTGTGCGCAGTAGCCGCACGTGCATCAACAAAGTAGTGCCAAGCGTGCGCCTGTGTCATAAGTAAAGGGCCGGCTGGCTTGACCGTTAAGGGTGCTGTAACCCCCGAAAGTACACTCCAGTCCAAACCAAAAAAAAAATTATTTTCTGTGTTTGTGAATTGTGTGCGCAGTAGCCGCACGTGCATCAACAAAGTAGTGCCAAGCGTGCGCCTGTGTCATAAGTAAAGGGCCGGCTGGCTTGACCGTTAAGGGTGCTGTAACCCCCGAAAGTACACTCCAGTCCAAACCTAAAAAAAAATTATTTTCTGTGTTTGTGAATTGTGTGCGCAGTAGCCGCACGTGCATCAACAAAATAGTGCCAAGCGTGCGCCTGTGTCATAAGTAAAGGGCCGGCTGGCTTGACCGTTAAAGGGTGCTGTAACCCCCGAAAGTACACTCCAGTCCAAACCAAAAAAAAATTATTTTCTGTGTTTGTGAATTGTGTGCGCAGTAGCCGCACGTGCATCAACAAAGTAGTGCCAAGCGTGCGCCTGTGTC
Source organism: Taudactylus pleione (assembly GCA_031769625.1). Classification (NCBI taxonomy): domain Eukaryota; kingdom Metazoa; phylum Chordata; class Amphibia; order Anura; family Myobatrachidae; genus Taudactylus; species Taudactylus pleione. Next base: position 49,532,153 of record JAUIMM010000015.1, read on the forward strand.
ATAAGTAAAGGGCCGGCTGGCTTGACCGTTAAGGGTGCTGTAACCCCCGAAAGTACACTCCAGTCCAAACCTAAAAAAAAATTATTTTCTGTGTTTGTGAATTGTGTGCGCAGTAGCCGCACGTGCATCAACAAAGTAGTGCCAAGCGTGCGCCTGTGTCATAAGTAAAGGGCCGGCTGGCTTGACCGTTAAAGGGTGCTGTAACCCCCGAAAGTACACTCCAGTCCAAACCAAAAAAAAAATTATTTTCTGTGTTTGTGAATTGTGTGCACTGTGGCTGCACGTGCATCAACAAAGGAGCAGCGCCAAGCGTGCGCCTGTGTCCCATAAGTAAAGAGCCGGCTGGCTCATTTCTTAAAGGGTGGTGTAACCCACAAAGTGCACTACTCTCCAGCAAAAATAAAATAATATTTTCTGTGTTTGTGTGCGCTTTAGCCGCACGTATATATATCAATATAACATAAATGGAGGACCAAACTTTCTCCGATAAAAATAAAATAGGGAAAGATCAAGAACCTCTTCCTCCTAGTGCTGTTGCTGCTGCTGGGAGTTGTTCATCATCCCAGAGAGGAAGTAGGAACATCACTACTTTTACTAAACAATTGACCCTCCAACAGTCCCTAGCGATGAGGATGAAGTACGACAGCAGTCATCCTGAAGCAAAACGTATAACTGAGGCCTTGACTGCTATGTTGGTGTTAGACGTGCGTCCGGTATCCGACATTAGTGCAGTGGGATTTAGACAATTGATGGAGGTAGTGTGTCCTCGGTTCCAAATCCCGTCTAGATTCCACCTGCATCCTCAAAGCAGCAGCGACAAGCGTGCGTCTGTCTGTTAAAGGGTGGTGACACCCTCAAAGTGTTCTACACAAACAATTAAAATATTGTTCTTTTTTTTTCGGTCTTTGTGAAATGTGTGGGCTGTAGCCTCACCTGCATCCTTAAAGCAGCAGCGACAAGCGTGCGTCTGTCTGTTAAAGGGTGGTGTAACTCTCAAAGTGTTCCAAAAAAAAAACAACTATTTTTTTAATGTGTTTGTGACTTGTGTGCGATGTAGCCACACTTGCATCCTCAAAGCAGCAGCGACAAGCGTGCGTCTGTCTGTTAAAGGGTGGTGACACCCTCAAAGTGTGCTACACAAACAATTAAAATATTGTTCTTTTTTTGGGGGGCTTTGTGAAATGTGTGGGCTGTAGCCACACCTGCATCCTTAAAGCAGCAGCGACAAGCGTGCGTCTGTCTGTTAAAGGGTGGTGACACCCTCAAAGTGTGCTACACAAACAATTAAAATATTGTTCTTTTTTCTGTCTTTGTGAATTGTGTGGGCTGTAGCCGCACCTGCATCCTTAAAGCAGCAGCGACAAGCGTGCATCTGTCTGTTAAAGGGTGGTGACACCCTCAAAGTGTGCTACACAAACAATTAAAATATTGTTCTTTTTTCTGTCTTTGTGAATTGTGTGGGCTGTAGCCGCACCTGCATCCTTAAAGCAGCAGCGACAAGCGTGCGTCTGTCTGTTAAAGGGTGGTGACACCCTCAAAGTGTGCTACACAAACAATTAAAATATTGTTCTTTTTTTTTTGGTCTTTGTGAAATGTGTGGGCTGTAGCCGCACCTGCATCCTTAAAGCAGCAGCGACAAGCGTGCGTCTGTCTGTTAAAGGGTGGTGACACCCTCAAAGTGTTCTACACAAACAATTAAAATATTGTTCTTTTTTTTTCGGTCTTTGTGAAATGTGTGGGCTGTAGCCGCACCTGCATCCTTAAAGCAGCAGCGACAAGCGTGCGTCTGTCTGTTAAAGGGTGGTGTAACTCTCAAAGTGTTCCAAAAAATAAAAAACTATTTTTTAATGTGTTTGTGACTTGTGTGCGATGTAGCCACACTTGCATCCTCAAAGCAGCAGCGACAAGCGTGCGTCTGTCTGTTAAAGGGTGATGACACCTCAAAGTGTTCTACACAAACAATTAAAATATTGTTCTTTTTTTTTTCGGTCTTTGTGAAATGTGTGGGCTGTAGCCGCACCTGCATCCTTAAAGCAGCAGCGACAAGCGTGCGTCTGTCTGTTAAAGGGTGGTGACACCTCAAAGTGTTCTACACAAACAATTAAAATATTCTTCTTCTTTTTTCTGTCTTTGTGAATTGTGTGGGCTGTAGCCGCACTTGCATCCTCAAAGCAGCAGCGACAAGCGTGCGTCTGTCTGTTAAAGGGTGGTGTAACCCTCAAAGTGTGCTCCACAAACAATAAAAATATTCTTTTTTTTTTTCTGTCTTTGTGAATTGTGTGGGCTGTAGCCGCACTTGAATCCTCAAAGCAGCAGCGACAAGCGTGCGTCTGTCTGTTAAAGGATTACATCGGTGACAGCATCCAAGTAGGCATGTCAGACAGTCCGTACCTGTACTGGCAGGAAAAAGAAGCAATTTGGAGGTCCCTGTACAAACTGGCTCTATTTTACCTGAGTTGCCCCCCCTCCAGTGTGTACTCCGAAAGAGTGTTTAGTGCAGCCGGGAACCTTGTCAGCGAAAGGCGTAGGAGGTTGCTTCCACAAAATGTGGAGAAGATGATGTTCATAAAATGAATTATCAACTCTTCCAGGGAGACCAGCCTCCAGAACGTACAGAGGGACCTGTGGTTCCAGCAGGGACGAATTAATACTCTGTGAGGATGAGGATGTACACACTGAAGAGGGTGAGGAATCGGTGGATGAGGAGGATGAGGATGACATCTTGCCTCCGTAGAGCCAGTTTGTGCAGGGACACATTAATTGCCAGCTTGTTTTGTGGGGGCCCAAACGAACCAATCATTTCAGCCACAGTTGTGTGGCAGACCCTGGCGCTGAAATGATTGATTTGTTAAAGTGTGCATGTCCTGTTTATACAACATAAGGGTGGGTGGGAGGGCCCAAGGACAATTCCATCTTGCACTTCTTTTTTTTCTTTGCATTATGTACAGTTTGGGGCCTAGTTTTTCTAACTGCCATCCTGTCTGCCACTGCAGTGTCACTCCTAGATGGGTCACGTGTTTGTGCCGCCCACTCGTGTCGCTTAGCATAGTCATCCAGCTACCTCGGTGCAACCTTTTGGACATGAAAACACTATTGTGAGGTGTGAGGTGTTCAGAATAGACTGGAAATGAGTGGAAATTAAGGTTATTGAGGTTAATAATAGCATAGGAGCAGAGAAACCAACAAATTCTGTGATTTTAGCTGTTTTTATGCTTTTTTTAAAAAAAATACAGATCCAAAACACAAAACCCAGAACCCAAAACACGGAAGGGTGGTTTTGGCAAAACCAATCCAGATCCAAAACACGAAGAAAGATCCAGATCCAAAACCAAAACACGAAAAGTGGCCGGTGCACACCCCTAGTCCATGGTCACACCAACAGCAAAATCTCACTTGTGCACACAATAGAGCATGTGGTAATGACATGACATAAAATAGGTGCTTAGTAATATCATGATTTTGGTAACTACCACTAATGAAGAATAATATAAATGCATAACCGCTCAAATTGTTGTTGCCCAAAAATGAAGCTTGTTAGTTAGAGGTAGGGGTGTGCACCGGCCACTTTTCGTGTTTTGTGTTTTGGTTTTGGATCTGGATCTTTCTTCGTGTTTTGGATCTGGATTGGTTTTGCCAAAACCACCCTTCCGTGTTTTGGGTTCTGGGTTTTGTGTTTTGGATCTGTATTTTTTTTAAAAAAAGCATAAAAACAGCTAAAATCACAGAATGTGTTGATTTTTCTGCTCCTATGCTATTATTAACCTCAATAACGTTAATTTCCACTCATTTCCAGTCTATTCTGAACACCTCACACCTCACAATAGTGTTTTTATATCCAAAAGGTTGCACCGAGGTAGCTGGATGACTATGCTAAGAGATACGAGTGGGCGGCACAAACACGTGGTCCATCTAGGAGTGACACTGCAGTGGCAGACAGGATGGCAGTTTGAAAAACTAGGCCCCAAACAGTACATAATTCAAATAAAAAAAAGAGGTGCAAGATGGAATTGTCCTTGGGCCCTCCCACCCACCCTTATGTTGTATAAACAGGACATGCACACTTTAACAAACCAAACATTTCAGCGCCAGGGTCTGCCACACGACTGTGGCTGAAATGATTGGTTCGTTTGGGCCCCCACAAAACAAGCTGGCAATTAATCTGTCCCTGCACAAACTGGCTCTACGGAGGCAAGATGTCGTCCTCATCCTCCTCATCCACCGATTCCTCACCCTCTTCAGTGTTGTGTACATCCTCATCCTCACAGAGTATTAATTCGTCCCCGCTGGAATCCACAACCACAGGTCCCTCTGTACATTCTGGAGGCTGGTCTCCCTGGAAGAGTTGATAATTCATTTTATGAACATCATCTTCTCCACATTTTGTGGAAGCAACCTCCTACGCCTTTTGCTGTCAAGGTTCCCGGCTGCACTAAACACTCTTTCGGAGTACACCATGGAGGGGGGCAACTCAAGTAAAATAGAGCCAGCTTGTACAGGGACCTCCAAATTGCTTCTTTTTCCTGCCAGTAGAGGTACGGACTGTCTGACATGCCTACTTGGATGCTGTCACCGATGTAATCCTTTAACAGACAGACGCACGCTTGTCGCTGCTGCTTTAAGGATGCAGGTGCGGCTACAGCCCACACATTTCACAAAGACAGAAAAAAAAAGAATTTTTTTATTGTTTGTGGAGCGCACTTTGAGGGTTACACCACCCTTTAACAGACAGACGCACGCTTGTCGCTGCTGCTTTGAGGATGCAAGTGTGGCTACAGCCCACACAATTCACAAAGACAGAAAAAAAAAGAATTTTTTTATTGTTTGTGGAGCGCACTTTGAGGGTTACACCACCCTTTAACAGACAGACGCACGCTTGTCGCTGCTGCTTTGAGGATGCAAGTGTGGCTACAGCCCACACAATTCACAAAGACAGAAAAAAAAAGAATTTTTTTATTGTTTGTGGAGCGCACTTTGAGGGTTACACCACCCTTTAACAGACAGACGCACGCTTGTCGCTGCTGCTTTGAGGATGCAAGTGTGGCTACAGCCCACACAATTCACAAAGACAGAAAAAAAAATTTTTTTTTATTGTTTGTGGAGCGCACTTTGAGGGTTACACCACCCTTTAACAGACAGACGCACGCTTGTCGCTGCTGCTTTGAGGATGCAAGTGTGGCTACAGCCCACACATTTCACAAAGACAGAAAAAAAGAAGAATATTTTTATTGTTTGTGGAGCGCACTTTGAGGGTTACACCACCCTTTAACAGACAGACGCACGCTTGTCGCTGCTGCTTTGAGGATGCAGGTGGAATCTAGACGGGATTTGGAACCGGGGACACACTACCTCCATCAATTGTCTAAATCCCACTGCACTAATGGCGGATACCGGACGCACGTCTAACACCAACATAGCAGTCAAGGCCTCAGTTATACGTTTTGCTTCAGGATGACTGCTGTCGTACTTCATCCTCATCGCTAGGGACTGTTGGAGGGTCAATTGTTTAGTAAAAGTAGTGATGTTCCTACATCCTCTCTGGGATGATGAACAACTCCCAGCAGCAGCAACAGCACTAGGAGGAAGTGGTTCTTGATCTTTCCCTATTTTATTTTTATCGGAGAAAGTTTGGTCCTCCATTTCTGTTATATTGATATATACGTGCGGCTAAGGCGCACACAAACACAGAAAATATTTTTTTATTTTTGCTGGAGAGTAGTGCACTTTGTGGGTTACACCACCCTTTAAGAAATTAGCCAGCCGGCTCTTTACTTATGGGACACAGGCGCACGCTTGGCGCTGCTCCTTTGTTGATGCACGTGCAGCCACAGTGCACACAATTCACAAACACAGAAAATATTTTTTTATTTGGTTTGGAGTGTACTTTGGGGGTTACAGCACCCTTTAACGGTCAAGCCAGCCGGCCCTTTACTTATGACACAGGCGCATGCTTGGCACTACTTTGTTGATGCACGTGCGGCTACTGCGCACACAATTCACAAACACAGAAAATATATATTTTTTTTGTTTGGACTGGAGTGTACTTTGGGGGTTACAGCACCCTTTAACGGTCAAGCCAGCCTGCCCTTTACTTATGACACAGGCGCACGCTTGGCACTACTTTGATGATGCACGTGCGGCTACTGCGCATACAATTCACAAACACAGAAAATATATTTTTTTTTGGTTTGGACTGGAGTGTACTTTGGGGGTTACAGCACCCTTTAACGGTCAAGCCAGCCGGCCCTTTACTTATGACACAGGCGCACGCTTGGCACTACTTTGTTGATGCACGTGCGGTTACTGCGCACACAATTCACAAACACAGAAAATATTTATTTTTTTGGTTTGGACTGGAGTGTACTTTGGGGGTTACAGCACCCTTTAACGGTCAAGCTAGCCGGCCCTTTACTTATGACACAGGCGCACGCTTGGCACTACTTTGATGATGCACGTGCGGCTACTGCGCACACAATTCACAAACACAGCAAAAATATTATTTTTTTAGCACTTGGGGGGAGCACCCCTGATGGTCAGAGCACCCCCTGGACAACACTACAGCACCCCTTTAGGACTGGGACACTGCACAGGACTTTGGAGTGGACACAGCCCCTATGGAGAACTGACTGCACAACACAGTCCAGCCAGCCCCTATGGACTTTGAAGTAGTGGACACAGCCCCTATTAACAGCAGCACAGCACAACACAGCCAGCCCCTATGGACTTTGAAGTAGTGGACACAGGCCCTATGGACAACAGCAGCACAGTGCTGCACAGCACAGCACAACACTACTCTGCACTAAACTACACTACACTACACAGCCCAGCCAGCCCTAACTCCCACCCTCCCTCTTCACTGTCCACAGCCGAGTGAGAAAATGGCGCCGACGCGGGTACCTTATATAGGATCCAAAACCCGCGAGACCCGGAAGGCGGGATGATGACGTTTTGCCTCGATTTCAGATCCGAGTCAGGCGGGAAAAGTCGAGCCTGACTCGGATCTGCCTCGGATCGGGGGGGCTCGGGGGGGTTCGGATTTCAGAAATCCGAACCCGCTCACCCCTAGTTAGAGGGTGTGGTCTGTAAGTTGGGACGTGTTGTTTAGCTGATTCCCCCAATGAGGGGGCTGCCCCTGTTTTTCCCACACTCCAGGAGTCAGCGCCTGTGGTATGATGGGAGATTATAACACTATTTAAATAAGTTGAACGTAATTTTATTTTTTCATGCAGATCTCAACTGAGGCAGTTGAAAATATAAGAACAGTGGTATCACTGACAAGAGAAGAGGCATTCTACAGGAGATATAATGAAAGCTTATCAGGCCCTTACAGGTAAGTCTTATGTTAAATAATAAATTTTGTAATTACAGCTGTATGAAATATTGGTTAAGGTGTAGAACCTATCACATGTATACTGTTACACCAGCCATTTTGTTAGCTGAAGTAATACCTATGAGAATGCAGCTTTATTGATTCAATAGAAACCAGTGGCCTCGTATACTGTAGACTCGCAGTGGTGTCACTAGTTGCTACTGGATAAGCCGGGTTCAGCTGACAAAATGTCTGCCTCCACAGTGTATTGGTGATGGGTACATGTAGATGCTTTCTCATTTTCTGACTTGTATTTGCAGGGGCTCAAGAGGGGGAGGGTATAATGTAAGCCATGCCCCCATTAGTATGTGACTACACCCCATATTGCATTATTCTCCCGCTTAGAAGCAGCATTAAATCTCCATGGGGCCAAATATAAATGATTGTCTATGCCCTGTAAAAGAACCAGGACCCGGATCTATTCATGGTGGCCTAGGGTACAGTACTTGCCAGCTTTATGCAATACTTCAAACTAACATACTGTATGGTTCCCATATGTAAATGATTCTGTATTAAGTAAAAATATAGATCCTGATTCCGATGTGGACAGTATTGTACAGCCTCAGGGAAGCCCCAGGGAAGCAGCTGTGCAATACTGTCCAACTAATATGTTAAAGCAGCAGGAGGTGTCTGTAGGAAATAGAGGCCTCCTGTATGCATCTGTGATTTGAGATGGTCGCCACCCTTGGTCAGTCTGCACAAGCCGAAGCTTACTCAGCCTGGCCGTCGCAACCCCTCTGCCAGGTCCAGGAAGGCTGCATCCCACAACGCAGACCCTGGGCTTGGCACACCTACAAAAAAAGGGCGACGCGCCCCCATTTTGTGCAAAGGTTCTGGTCACCACCCCTCAAATGCTGCAGCATGTTAATTATTCTCCGGCTAAGGGGGGACTGTGAGCAATCAACCCGTTCTGCATGTGCAGACCCACAACAATCGGTCATCTTGCGTAGACCTTCTCTTGATCAGTCCCAAAATAAAGACTATTATATTGGGAGAATTTCTCACCTAAAACATATGACATATGTACACGTGTAAATGATATAATATGCTTATAAGAAACATCCAAATTGCATGACTGACTTCTGACAAGATTTTTTGTTCTCTACATTAGGGACTCTTTGGCTAAAGCTCCAATCTATGGCATTACTTATTCCATTTCCCAGTCAATTAACTTCTTTGTGAACGCAGCTGTATTTCGGTTTGGAGCATGGCTGATTGCACACTGCTACACAGAATTCGAGAACGTGTTCATGTAAGTACTGAACTCCTATAAAACAAAGAACTTAGTCATTTTTCATTCTGTACCACTATTGGTGGCACTTGATTGCAGGTGGCTCCGCATTATAGGATATATAATTTAGCTATAGCTGGAGTGGGTTAAAATGATTGCACTATCTTTGAAGAACATAGAGTATTATCAATTAATATGAGTGGGGCCCTTTCTGTAAATATCGAGAACAGCACTGATTTAAATCCAGGCTGGATAAGTCACAGGAATCAGATAGCCAATGTGCCTGTCAGATTATTACTGGCACCTAGAGCCATTTACTGTACACTTCAGTGGATGCACAGCTTCCAGAGTTTCCTAAATTATCCTATTGACTCTTTGACCAGTCCCTGTTTTAAAAGTATACCAGTCCCTGTATGCCTCATGCCTCAGTGGTGTAGATGATTGAGAGAATTGATAGATGGCATTCTCATTGATTTCTTCACTGTGTGTAACCCATAAACAGTTTATTGTTATACAAAAATATTATAAAGTTATTTATAGAAGTGAGATACTTATGCATAATATAACCTACAGTAATTGGCTTATTTTCTTGGTATTTGTTGCTAAGTTCCCAATCAAACTGAGCATAATACAGAATACAGTGTGCACAAATGGTGTAATGGTTAGCATTACTGCCTCACAGCACTGAGGTCCAACCACAGACGCAACTGTGTGGAGTTTGTATATTCTCCCTGTGCTTGCGAGGGTTTCCCCCTGGTACTCCAGTTTCCTCCCACACTCCAAAAATGTACTGGTAGGTTAATTGTCTCCCAACAAAAATGAACCCTACTGTGTATGTGTGTGCGTATACATGTGGCAGGGAGTATAGATTGTAAGCTTCACTGGGGCAGGGACTGATATGAATGGCCAGATATTCTCTGTAAAGCGCTGCGGAATATGTGTGCGCTGTATAAATAACTGGTAATAAATAGAGTAAAAGTAACTCAGGAGCAGAAACAGTCACATTTATATTATACAGTGACAATTTAGAGGAATGCCTTTTAATGGCAAGAATAATTAGTAACTATTATTTTATAGCTTTTCTGCAATCATTATTTTATGTTTTCCTATAGAGTTTTCTCTGCAATTATTTTTGCCGCTATGAATGTGGGACAGTCCACGTCTCTTGCGCCCGACTTTGGAAAAGCCACAGTATCAGCCCAGCGCATTATGAAGCTTCTGGACAGGCAGCCAGCGATAGACAGTTACAGTGAGGATGGAGAGAAACTGGTAAGACAACTTACCAGTAACATGTCATGTTCTTTATATTTCACAATGGTCTTGAATGTTCTTGTTGCATTCATTACTTTGTATTGTGTTCTCATGTCAATGACCAATGATTTGGTTTTTGTTTTGTGTGTTAATTATTTAAAACTAAATAACGATTTATCTCATTAAAAAAAATGTTGTAAGAATATACAAATAGCATACAGTCAAATTGTACTACGATTACATTGTTAATATGCCATTCTCAGTCACTCCCTTGTTTTTATATCATTCCATCCCTATTTTCAATTCTTACTGACTGTTATACCCTAATTGAACTGGTGAAATGCTCTATAAGTACACAAAGCTTTGCAGCTTCTGCTGTATCACCTCCGTCCCTAGTTTAGCTCATACCCTTTCTTTTATTATACGTGTCACGCCCTGTCTGGTGAGTGTCAGCCAGAGTATAGTGTACAGTAAGTGGAGGTGCAAAGCTAGACAGACAGTTATATATTCTACTGCTTCTTATACATCAGAGCGAACACTATCTGGATTGATATGTTAGCATTAAGCATACAGGTAACACTTTTATAGAAACATACATTCCCTAACCCCTACACAAACCCGTTTGTTACATTGTGTGCTAGTTAATCATTTGTGTTCTACCAGCAACATTTGGTCAGTTGGAAAAACACCTGTCCACCCAGTAGGCGCTGCAGGGTCTTCTTTAGAGGTGTGTGTGTGGCATAACCACACCCCACTTAGCCATGCCCCCAACTTGGGCCACTCAACTTTTGCTGGGGGCTGCCTGATGACGTGGCGGTGCTGGATTGTAGCCAGGGCCAGCCCAAGCCCATTTGTTTTGGTAAGCAAATATTTTTCTTTGCGCCCCCCCGAGTTATGTTTAAGGGGGCGTGGTCTAGTGGGAAAAGCGGTATTGCCTCAATCAGCAACAATATATATATATATCAGGTCCATAAATATTGGGACATTGACAGAATTTTCAGATTTTGGCCTCTATTCACCACCACAATGGTTTTGAAATGAAACAAACAAGATGTGCTTTAACTGCAGACTTTCAGCTTTAATTTGAGGGTAATTACATCCAAATCAGGTGACCGTTGTAGGAATTACAACAGTTTCAATATGTGCCTCCCACTTTTTAAGGGGCCAAAAGTAATGGGACTATCAACTCAAAAGCTATTTCATGGACAGGTGTGGGCTATTCCCTCGTTATTTCATTATCAATTAAGCAGGTAAAAGGTCTGGAGTTGATTCTAGGTGTGACATTTGCATTTGGAATCAGTTGCTGTCAACTCTCAATATGAGATCCAAAGAGCTGTCACTATCAGTGAAGCAAGCCATCATTAGGCTGAAAAATCAAAACAAACCCATCAGAGAAATAGCAAAAACATTAGGTGTGGCCAAATCAACTGTTTGGAACATTCTTAAAAAGAAAGAACGCACCGGAGAGCTCAGCAACACCAAAAGACCCGGAAGACCACGGAAAACAACTGTGGTGGATGACAAAATAATTATTTCCCTGGTGAAGAAAAACCACTTCACAACAGTTGGCCAAATCAAGAACACTCTCCAGGAGGTAGATGTATATGTGTCAAAGTCAACAATCAAGAGAAGACTTCACAAGAGTGAATATAGAGGGTTCACCACAAGATGTAAACCATTGGTGAGCCACAAAAACAGGAAGACCAGATTAGAGTTTGCCAAACAACATCTAAAAAAGCCATTACAGTTCTGGAACAACATCCTATAGACAGATGAGACAAAGATCAACTTGTACCAGAGTGATGGGAAGAGAAGAGAAGGAAAGGAACTGCTCATGATCCAAAACATACCACCTCATCAGTGAAGCATGGTGGTGGTAGTGTCATGGCGTGGGCATGTATGGCTGCCAATTGAACTGGTTCCCCTGTATTTATTGATGATGTGATTGAAGACAAAAGCAGCAGAATGAATTCTGAAGGGTTTCGGGCAATATTATATGCTCATATTCAGTCAAATGCTTTAGAACTCATTGGACGGCGCTTCACAGTCCAGATGGACAATGACCCGAAGCATACTGCAAAAGCAACCAAAGAGTTTTTTAAGGCTAAAAAGTGGAATGTTATGCAATGGCCAAGTCAATCCCCTGACCTGAATCCGATTGAGCATGCATTTCACTTGATGAAAACAAAACTGAAGGGAAAATGCCCCAAGAACAAGCAGGAACTGAAGACATTTGCAGTAGAGGCCTGGCAGAGCATCACCAGGGATGAAACCCAGCGACTGGTGATGTCTATACGTTCCACACTTCAGGCTGTAATTGCCTGCAAAGGATTTCCAACAAAGTATTAAAAAGTGAAAGTTAGATTTAGGATTGTTTAGTTTGTCCCATTACTTTTGGCTCCTTAAAAAGTGGGAGGCAAATATAGAAACCATTGTAATTCCTACACCGTTCACCTGATTTGGATGTAATTACCCTCAAATTAAATCTGAAAGTCTGCAGTTAAATCACATCTTGTTTGTTTCATTTCAAAGCCATTGTGGTGGTGAATAGAGGCCAAAATCTGAAAATTCTGTCAATGTCCCAAAATTTATGGACCTGACTGTGTATATATATATATATATATACACAAAAAATGGAGATAGCTGTGTTATCTAAAAGTTAAAGTTTTTAAGCAATAACTTGAAACATGCTTTGCTTACTCACCAGAGCATAGTCTCCCTTTCCTTGCTAGGGCATTCTGCAGGTTGCACTTAATCCCATAGGCAGATCAATGCTGGAGGGTGGATACAGGGGGTGCACACTATGGTGAGGGGGGTTAGAGGCTGGCTACTGGGAAGCATACTACACAAGGTGGGGGGAGTGTAGTGGACTAGCTGGCTATAGGGGTGCTCACAGGGGGGGCTGTCTACATTAGCTCACACTGTGGGGGGGCTGACTGTATCATATCACACTGAGGGGGTAGAGGGGCTGGCTACAGGAGTGTACATTGCAGGTGGTGTACTACTCTGCATCAGTCCGCATCTACTTACAGTCACACACTGCAGTGAGGGGGATGGAGGTTGTCTGTCTAGCTCGCTGGTTGCAGCTGTCACATACTCACTGTCACTGCACTGGGGAGGTACTGCTGGGTGGAGATGAGGAGCTGGAAGGACAGCCGTGGTCATGCACAGTGCTGCTGTGGCTGGTTAGCTCTGGTCACATTAAAAACATTAGAAACAGCTAGTTACTTGTGTACTCCGGACCCCCTGGCATACCCGCTCCCCTCCTCTCGTCTCCGCACCCCGATCCTTCTCAAAGGTGAGCTATAGCTGTCACTCCTCCTGCCAGCCCTGTTTGCACCTGCGACCTTGCGGCGTGATGTCATGACGTTATGCCGCTGCATACAAGCCATTGGACGACCGCCCATTAGAACCGCGGTGCAGCTGTGTCACAGTGACACAGTCTGCCCGCGGTCAGCCTATCCGCTGCTGGGTCCTGGCTACTGGTAAATTAATTAATTAATCGCGGCCACGTACCTTGCGTAATCATAGAACCGGCCCTGACTGTAGCGCACAGAAACGTCACAGCCTGTGCTGATCCACCCCAAGGTACATGGCCGGGATCGGTGTCTGTGATCCCCGGTACAGTCAGTGATGATTCAGAGATGGCTATGTGTTGGGTAACTGGAATTACTTATCACATCTAATTATATTTTGTCCTATTATGATACTTTAAATCACAGAACAAGTTAAATGTTTAGTGAGTCTATGCAGTGACATGACAGATTTGTTGAGGTCAGTAGCATGGGTGAAAGGTGCATCACCGGGTCCCATCCCAAAATTTAGGTAAGAATAGAGCAGACATCTCCTGGTCATTCTTGGTCCAGTGCGTGTACCCTCTACACATGCGCTGCTCATAAGAGGTCTCTACTCTCCTCTTTTCAGTACAGTGGGTGTCTCGCAAAGGGGGGAGGCATTGCTAGCTCCCCAACCTATGGGTCGCGTAGCAGCTGCACCTGCAGTAGATCTTCTATAGGTCAGTAGATTATTGTCATAACACCTAACAGTAGATAGACCAGTGATGTTCAATCATATACACTGGTAGGGCCACATACAGTATGTGCTTGATTCCATGTGGTGCACTGTACTCCCTCCTCCTGATTACAGGTCATGTGCAATATGCCGAAGAGGTCACATGATGCAGAAGCCGGCTGCTCCCATCATGCTCTGTCTTATTCTTTGCTATAGGACCGGTAAATGTTCACTGAATCTACAGTGGCCTAAGGGCTGCCGTTTACCCATCACTAGATATTAGGTATTTTTTACTAATATTCTTGATTGATTGATGTGGTCAAGTTCAAATTGTAGACCTAAATGCAGTTACAATTTGCGTAGAGATAGTTAGACAATGAAAGAACAGTGCGATGATAGAAAATTAGCAATAATGTGTGAAATGCTTTGTTTATTGTCTTGCTTATTACTGAACAAGAAACATGTTTCTTATATTGTAGAGTGCATTTGAAGGAAACCTTGAGTTCCAAGATATCAAATTTGTGTACCCAACAAGGGCTAAAGTCCAGGTTCTTCAGGGGCTGAGTGTTAAAGTTTCCAAAGGACAAACTCTTGCCCTGGTGGGCAGCAGCGGATGTGGGAAAAGCACCTCTGTTCAGTTACTGGAGAGGTTCTATGATCCCGTGGATGGAAAAGTGGTAAGAGTTGGGAAAATATATTTACCAGAAACATTATTATTTACTTTATTGGTTTATTGCCATCAACCTGATTTTCACATGCAGTGAATACTGTCAGTTAGGCAGATGCCATATCAGTATTGCAGTGGTTACACCTTCCAGGCAATTTTAGATTATATAATCATCTGATATTCTATGTATTTGGATGCTCTGAGGTAAAAAAAAAAGTCTAATACACAAAACATACCGACTTTTTAATTATTTAGGCCCATTCTGCTTCATTTTAATATTGTACCAGGATTCCTTAATCATCAACTGCCCCTAATTTCTATGCACTGTCCCAAGCTTTAGTGTTTTCACTATTAACCATAAGCAAAACAACATTCCTCTTGTTCTCCATTTTAGATGCAATTCTTACCATGTATCTTCTAGGCTTTATTAACAACGTACTCCAAAATACACCTCTCTTTAAATATTATTTTCTAAAGTCCATAAACATGTCACGTTGGGGATTGTTGTGCTTCCAAGGTCTGCTGAGACAGCATCACATATCATGTCCCTGGAAACTGTTTTGCCAAGTTTAGTATTCAATGTCCATTCAAACCCTTACGTATGCATCTTTAGTTATAACCAGATGGCAATGAATTTCAGGTTAGTGTAGCCATCACTGATTAACTGAACATCTATTAATCTGATATGAAGGGGATAAAGGCTTATAAATGCCAATTGTCTTATTTACTGATCAGTACAAGTAGTGAGTAAATATATATATATATATATATATATAATATATATTGTCAAGGTTCTGCCCGTGAGGTCCGACCAGGACCCCAACCACTCCCATTAGGCATCCCAGACCAATTGCCACCCCTCTATGAAGTTTTCATCCAAATCCATACAGTGGAAGGCCCAAAACAGGTTCCCCCAGTCAAAGTTAAGCCCAGCGTCCCTGGATCAAAGTTCTGTCCAGCTTACACCAACGTGAGGTCTGACTGGGACCTCAACCTCCTAGTATGTCTTCTGGGATCCAATGTTACCATTCTGGGAAGTTTTCATCCAAATCCATCAAGTGGAAGGCTCAGAACAGGCTCCCCAGGAACTGCCCAGTATACACCAATGGTAGGTCCGACTGGGACCCTAACCCCCCTAAAACTTAGCCAAGATCCAACTGGTTTCATCCCAGTTGGTGCAAAAGTGTCCGAATGCATAAATAAACAATCCCACCAGCCAATTAATTTTAATATAGTATATATATATATATATATATATATATATACGCCCAGAATACAATACTGTAAAAATACACTCAACTGATGCCTCTTGGTGATGGAAATTCGTTGTCTTGAATATGTCATAAAAGCTGTAATGACATCTGGTGACTGGGAGGCCATGGCACACTTGTTACATCAGTGTTTTGCTTGCAAAACTATTGGGTGAGCACACATATTCTGTGGATGGCAATGTCATATGTATACAGTATACCATATATACAGAACAGTAACAGACCACTTCTAAAAATCATAGTAGTAGATAAAAATAATTTGTATGTATAGTATATATTGAAAGAAAATGTAAATTGTGTACATTTTATAATGATGACTTTGTTCTAATTAGGCATTGTGTTTCTCCAATTACAGCTTGCAGATGGAATAGACACAAAGTCAATGAATTTGAAGTGGCTAAGGTCCCAGATGGGAATCGTCTCCCAGGAGCCTATACTGTTTGACTGCAGCATAGCAGAAAATATTCAGTACGGAGCTCTGGACAGAAATGTGACTGATGAAGAAATTGTGGAAGCTGCAAATGCTGCTAATATCCACACTTTTATAGAAGGCCTGCCTGATGTAAGTACAGCAAATAAATGAATGAATGGGTTTTTTTCTTATCTTATATGTGTACATTCCAAAGGGTTACAACAAACAAAAGCTTATTACGAACCTTCGTTGACCTAGTCTGTCTGCGCACTTGTGCCTATAATAGTGCTGTCTATTTAGGACAATAACTTAATGCAAACAGTGATAAGCAGGTTGGATAAATCTGAGCTTCTACCTGACCCCAACTTGTCACATCATAACTTGTGCCTTGGCCAACCTACAGAATGCCACCACTTTGCTGACCTGCACCTGTTGGTGACACCACAGACGATGGCCCTAAGCAAATAAGCTACAGCCTAACACTATACCAATAAAACACACAGGGGCTCTTGTAGAGTTTAGGCTTTATTTGTGTAAAGTACGTGTTTCTGTAATACAAGGGTGCATCACACGTGTATTCTTAATTCTGTATGCACATTAGCTCTGAATTTACACGAGAGAGGGAAGGGATGGCCAATTGTAGTACTGTAGTGTAGAGCGACCTTATGGAGGTGTATCCCCTGCGTGTGCTGAAATCGTGCTGCAACAAGACGCAATGATGAGCAGCAGTATGTAGCCGCTACTCACTGGCAGATTGCAAACTAACCTCTCCATTAGTGTGGCTGCTATATTAAATGAAGTAGCAGCTGTCTATTTGCATTCCTTAATTGATATTTACATTTGGGCTTAGAAGAAAAGAAGATTTCCATTTGGTGTCTGAAGAGGAACTTCATTTTACTTTGTTTCATTTCTATTTGTGTTTAATTAGAATTTATAAGCTAGATATGGCTTTGGTATTTACCACTGACATTGTCCGGTCACATCTGTAGTCTTTCCTGATGTAACATGCAGCATGTGCTAGTGTTGTACAGCTAGATGCCATGGGAGGCGTCCGACCAAACATACTGTATGCACGTAACAGCACTCTTTCATGCCTGTGTCTCTTTACCTGCTAACATACGAGGCCCCCGACTCTACATGATCCCCACTGCTGTCCACCTACCCCGTATGCAGACTGGACCTGCCACTCACTTATGTGTAATACAATAGCATGGTGAAATTAGTGCGGGACAGTAGTAATAAGAGTATATTACAAAAGAAAAGACTAGACAACTGTATGATGGGCAGGAAGAGTGTTACAAGCAGTGAAAATAAAACCAAGATATAAATATATTTATTGTCATCTTTCCACTTTTATTTTGCAAATATTTAGAAATATAACACACGGGTTGGAGATAAAGGAGCTCAGCTTTCAGGAGGACAGAAGCAGAGAATTGCAATAGCCCGTGCCTTAATCAGAAAGCCAAAAGTGCTGCTACTGGATGAAGCGACGTCCGCTCTTGATACAGAAAGTGAAAAGGTAACTGCTAACGTCACACTATGACCTGACTGACTCATGTCAGCATAAACATGGTTCTGATTAGAGGGTCTATGTACTAAGCAGTGATAAGTGACAGAGTGAAAAGCGATAAGTCTGTGATAAGTGCCAGCCAATCAGCTCCCTACTGTAATTTTTCAAACACAGCCTGTGAGATGACAGTTGGAAGCTGATTGGCTGGCACTTATCACAGACTTATCACTTTTCACTCTATATCTCTCAGCACACTGTGGGCCTGATTCAGAGCCACTCGCAAAAAGCGAGCGCTCGCTCTGAATCAGGGCGGGCGCTTGTTTTTTAAGTTGCGGCCTCCTGGCCGCTCGCATAGCTGTGGGTGACCACCCACAGCTTATGCGAGCGGCCAGGTGATGGTCGCGATGGTCAAGACCATCGCGACCATCGGGCTTGCGACGAGACCCTTACGGTAGGATCTCGTTGCCACAAGCCCCAGTGGACTTCCTGCTCTAATAGAGCAGGAAGTCCAGCCCACAAACGGCAGGCATTCCTGCAGGAACGCCTCTGTTTGCCCAGCCACCCCACCTCCCTGCCTACAAAACGGGGCGAGCTGTCGATCAACATCGACAGCTGCCCCCTTTTGTAGTGAGTCCTGGAGCGAGTGCTTTTTGAGCTCGCTCCGGGGCTCGCGCATGCCGCGTGTGCGCACTGGCCCACAATCGACCCGCTTGCGAGCGGGTCTGAATCAGGCCCTGTGTGTGGGTGTGATACAAAAGCTTGACAATAAAAACATAGACAATAATTTGGTAAACACCAAAAAGTCAACATGACAAAAGTTACACAGTACAGAAGGTCAACGGGTTCAAAAGGTCGACATGGAAATGGTCTACACTTTTTTTTCTAACCCTAATCTTCACCATAACCCTAAACCTAACCCTCCCCTTGGTGCCCAAACCTAACCCGTTCCCCTTGGTGCCTAAACCTAACTGTCCAGTAAGTGCCTAATCCTAACCCTCCCTTCTGCAGCCTAACCCCAACCCTCCTGTAAGTACCTAACCCTGAATAGAAAAAACTGATGAGTTGACTATTTCTGTGCTGACCAATTCCATGTTGACCTTTTGTGCTTGTCGACTTTTTGGTCATGCCGACCTTCTTTACTGTCTACCTTTTGTCATGTCGATCTGGTGTCGACCAAATCATTGTCAACATTTTGTATGGAAGCCCTGTATGTAGGCCTCATGTTGTCAGCAGCAGGTCCACTCATAATATACCTATTTGGTTAAATATCCAATATCTTCACTTACTAAGGTTAAAGTGAGAACACTGGGCCTGTTTCACTACAGATCGGAAATGCAATAGTGATTACGCACGTAGTCCAACTGTGATAGTATGCTAATTCATTGCGATCGCTATGCCGCCACAGCACTACATGAGGACGCCCACTTTACCTTACACACATCCATAATCCTTAGCAAGACTGCGAAGCCATCGGTAACAGCAGGTACAATCGGAGCCTCATACACTTGCGTGTTAACTTCATTGCACACAGTGAAAGCTCAAGGTGCATAAGGCATCGCAGTGGATAATTTATGCACGCCACTGCAGCGGCGTTCAAACGCACGGACACGCTTGCGTTTTGCTGATAACCCCCCATTACCACCCACGAACGGCACTTCCTGTCAGTTACTCTGCTGTGGGTCTGCGTAGTCGCTGCGATCACAGTCCCGATCACAGTGGCTGGGTCGCGTACTGTGATGCATATGCATACACAGATTGTAACAATGTTACATGTAACAGTGGGGGGAATTCAATTCAGTTCGATGTTGAATAGCCGCAGGAGGGAGCTCCGAAGCTATTCAGTACACCGTGCTGTTTGGGCGGGCAAAGGATTTCTTCTCTCCCCCCTGGGGATGCGAGGAGAAATCCGACAAAAGTGCCGGGACGCAGATGTTTTACTGCTTAGTTGCGGCGCTAACAGTCGCGCGCCCGGCACTTTAGTCAGAGAATGCTGGAACTTGAGCTTAACACTCTTGTTAAGCCGCGAGAACCGGCATTCTCTGACATAACAGCGCACTGAATTGAATAGCTCCGGGAACTCCCTCCCGGCGCTATTCAATTCGCGTTGAATTGAATTCCCCCCAATGTTACATGCCCAACAACAAAAAGTACCGTTATGTACCAGTGCATCCACATTTTAGAACCTATTGCATGAGGGTGATAATTAGAAATTGGATATGTCATGCAAACTTATTTTTTGATGTACAAGATCTAGATCTAGAATGAGATCTCAATTATTTTAAAAACTGCATTTCCTACTTTAACAGGTTGTTCAGAAGGCTTTGGACGATGCCAGACAGGGCAGGACATGTGTGGTTATTGCTCATCGACTGACAACAGTCCAAAATGCCGACATCATTGCTGTAATTCAAAACGGGAAGGTGATTGAGCAAGGGACTCACCCCCAGCTGCTGTCCAAACAAGGCGCATATTACGCTCTTGTAAATTCACAAGTTACTAACTGATAGGGGGATTTAGTTGTACTAAATATTTTCAGGGCTAGATTGTGGGGTAAAATGGAATCCTGGCACACCATGCCCTTTGCCATCCACCAGCAAGGCACACTTCAGTACCTGGAGCACAGGTCATCCTGGTATTACGGCTGGAAAAATGTGTTTGATCAATAATTGATCACACAGTGAAAGTCATACAGATGAAGATGTTGGCTATGTTTTTGTGCATTGTTTATATTGTTGTTGTGATACAGTACATACCATATGATGATGTGAACACTGTCACTTATTCCGTGACAAAGACCAAATATAAACAAGGCAAACCGAGCTTCTGCCATTTTTATCATTAATCTAACACTCTCTGCCTATCTGGCATAATTAGGCAAATATTATGAGGTCACAGCTTTATTACTTGTGGTTTGGCCAGTTGCACCAATACATCTGGTCCTTACCTGTTCTGTGACTTCAACTTACCATATGTGTATATATGTGTTGTGTGTATATATAATATGTTACCAAATTGTCTATGTATTTTTGCACAACATGTAAATATATATATATATTACATATATGTGTGTGTTTATAGGTCTGTCCCATCTATATATCATATTTGTGTCAGCCTCCTCTGTAGCCATTACTTTTCAGCACCTTTATGAAGGAAGAGGGGACAAGCAGGTGATCATCCGCTACGGTTAGATGGACCTATGTTTTTTCATTGTTATATTTAAGTATTTGATGATTTTACAACTGAAAATGGCCGGCTGTAATCTTAGATAAAATCTGACTGTGTCTCAGTGGCTCAGCAACTAAAACTGAGCCTTTATTTTCTGTTCTGGAAAAAAATAGAAGTATTTGTATTAATATAATATACACTATAAAATACAATGTTTGTATACTAGGACTGTTTTCATTCTTAGTTGGGCATTATAATGTATACATTTTGAATATGTTTCTTAAATATTGTTTTTGTATATGCCTGAAAAAATGTTACAAAATAAATACATTTTGTTGCTTGGAACCTTTGTGTATTTTCATACTGCATATGTACTGTATGTGCGCACTTTTTATTTATATGCATATTTTGTATACAGGTTGAGTCTCCCAAATCCAAATATTCCAAAATACGGAATATTCTGAAATACAGAATTTTTTTCGTATGACTGATATAGTGAAACCTTTGTTTTTTGATGGTTCAATGTACACAAACTTTAGTTTAAGGCACACAATTATTAAAATGTTGTATACAATTACCTTCAGACTTTGTGTATAAGGTGTCTTTGTGTATTTTATGTATGTACACACACTTTGTTTGAGCCACAAAATGAATGAAAACATTGTATAACATTACCTGCAGGCTGTGTGTATAAGGTGTATAAAAAACATGAATGCATTCTGTGTTTAGATTTGGGTCCCATTCCCAATATATTTCATTATGGCATGCAAATATTCCAAAATACGGAATATTCCGATATCCAAAATACCCCTGGTCCCAAGCATTTTGGATATGGGAGACTCAACCTGTATATATATCCTCTTCAGCATATATACAACTAAAAGGAGTTGGATTGCACACCCTAATTTCCAAGTACATTAAAAGGTGCTACACTGCTGTGACTTAAACAATACACAATACAAAATCCAGGTGCAGCTGGACACTTCAGACACTAAGACAATATCTGCTGAACTCTGGAAAAGATTTAAACACCCCAAAAAAACCTTTATCCAGCACTTAAAACTATTAATGTCTAATAGCTTGGCAGCAGGGGCGTATCTATAATGGGTGCAGTGTGTGCGGAGCCCACGGTCCCCCCGGGTCCAGGGGGCTCCTCACCGCATGCCCTGCACCCATATTATTTTAGACTTACCTGTCCGTGGTCCCACGTCGGGTGTCTGCGCTGCTCAAAACACCAAAAAATGGCCGCCGCGGCCACTAGAGTGTGCCCGGAATCTACTAAGGCTCCGGTGGCTGGTTAGCTGCGTCA
This sequence comes from Taudactylus pleione, assembly GCA_031769625.1. Lineage (NCBI taxonomy): Eukaryota > Metazoa > Chordata > Amphibia > Anura > Myobatrachidae > Taudactylus > Taudactylus pleione. The sequence continues at coordinate 49,554,346 of JAUIMM010000015.1, forward strand.
GTCGGTTGCCGGCCACCGGGGAGAGAGGAGGGGGCCCCGCACAGGGAGTGCACACGGGCCCTCTCCTCTCTTAAGACGCCCCTGCTTGGCAGCACCTCAAAGTAGATCAATCCAAACCACATAACAAATATACAGCAAGAGAACACCTAATAGAATGGTATTTCAAATACTCAGATATCTAGTAAGCGGGTATGGGGAACCTCCGGCCGGCAAGATCATTTGATCAGGCACGGCTGGCTGTGGCTCTCTCCCCTTCAGCGGCAGCAGGCAGCGCGGCTGTGTTACAGGACTGTCATGGGCTGGTTACATCAGTGCTGGACTGAAAGGACCCCAGGACTGCCTTATCAACTTGCCTGTCACATGACCATAGGGAAGGTTCCTCTAAACTCTGCCTGGCGACATGCAGACAGACTCCCCCTCCTCTTGGCTGCCGGAACTCACAACAAAGTAAAGCTGGGCATCCTCTATACAATTATCTGTCAGATATCTGTCCAATCTGGCTGGTTGGAATGAAAACCTGGTAATGTATGGGAACAAATGACAATCGTCCATTTGGTCACAAACACTGGAAAATAGCCAGAAATAGTTGTTCAGACAAATTGGTTAAAACACACAAATTTAACCAATTTGAACAATTTTTTTTGTCCTTTTTTCAGTGTTTAAAAACCATATGATCGATTGTCATTTGCTCCCATACATTACCAGGTTTTCATTCCAACCAGCCAGATTGGACAGATATCTGACAGATAATTGTATAGTGGATGCCCAGCTTAAGTGTGATGGGGGCACATCTGCCTGTGTATTCAGTGTATTGTGTGATTCCAGTTCCAGACATCGCTTTAGGGGTGAGTTAATTAAATTTCTGACCAAATATAGCAGGCTAGTTTTAAGTTGATAACTTTGTATGGCCCGCAAATTATTTTTTAAATATCCAAATGGCCCTTGGAAGATAAAAAGGTTCCCCACCCCTGTAAGAAAGTGTCAATAAAACATAGGGGCCTATTCATAAAGCAGTGAAGTGTCCTCTTTAGCTGAAAACAGGGCACTTCTCTGCTTCGTGCTATTCATAGAGCAGGGTACCATTGGAAAAACTTATTACTACGCCCGCGGTGCACCTGCTCCTGTATGTATCGCATCACCATACATTTGAATGGTGGGTGTGATTCATAAAGGAACAGAAAGCTCAGCTTCCCGTTCCTCTGCTAGCACCGCATTCACCATCTCAGGGTGGCGTTAGCAGTGCTGTTAGGGGAGAAGAGTAGCGAAGACAGCTGTCTTCCTGCCTTCCCCGTGTTGTCTCCACCCCCTTTTGAGCCAGCAGCCAATCAGAGGCGCCCAGGCTATATGCATATCCTAGGTCACCACCTGTAGTGCTGACTGCTGGCTGCCACCGCTTACCGTGTCCCTACTATTCATACAACTGCCGCCGCTATTTTAAAGTCACCCAGCTTATGTATATGCTGGGACACCTCAATCCAGGCTGCCCGCACCCCCCTGTTCCTTCCCTTGCCGCCACTACTGTGTAAAGTGACCCGGCATATGTAAATGCCGGGCCACCTCCAATCAAGCTGCCTGCTGCCCACACGACCCCCACCACTGCTGCCGCCGAGGGGATCCCGTGCATGCGCAGAACCACAGAGGAGGGAAAACCTCCGAAGACACACAGATGAATAGAGAAGACGGGACCATCGAACGAGGATATAATGCTTCACTTCGCAAGCCAGGTAAGTGTACTGTACATGAATTGCTACTTATCAAAACTATAGATCGCATCGAAGTGATGGGATCTATAGTGATAAGTAGCAATTCTATACTGCAGGTTTTAATGAATAGACCCCATAGTCTTGTGTTTAAATGCTCATCTGAGTTCTTAGTTGCTTTTCCAGCTGTCCTTCCAAGTGTATGTCCCAATGGAAATTAGTTTCTCTGGATTAAATTTGTAAAATTAAAACAAACTTAGTTTGTCTCAATGTCTTTTTCACAGGAATTACCTCCTCTGGCTCCAGCCGGAGGAATAGGAGGTACCATTGTTCGTTTGGATCCTACAAATAGACCCTCATACCAAAAGCACACAAAAAAATGGCTAGAGGCCTCTCATAAGGTCATATATATTTTTTTACTAATATATACATCACTAATATATTTTTTACATAAAAATACGCTTACATTACGATACTTTCTGACTGCAGTATCGCCCCCACCTTGGCAAGATGTTGTCAGCCTCCTGTCTCACCATGCTACTGGATGTGAGCTCACAACAGATGTGATACCTATACAGATCAAAACTGCAATCCCACCCTATGCACTTCATCTAATACTACTTCATCAGGGGTATCTTATATAAGAAAATGGGTGTCTTACAGGTATAGCTCAATGGTACATTTCATACCCCACATAAAAATTTACATTATAAAAAATATATGAAAAGATTTGCCTGATTACGTTGGGACCTCTCGTTTGCTACCTAACATTCAGGACCAGCTCAAGGGCCATTTAAGCAGAGCGGGTCTGATGACTCGTGCTGAGAGCCAGAGCCAAATTAAGGGGGTTGGTCAATGGCTTGTAGGGCAGTGATCAGGCTGCTCAGAGCAGCGTTGGAGCCAAGACAAGGACGAGGGAATATGGGATGCAATGGTACCTAGCACTACACTCCCACAGGTTGCCTAAAGTGCTATTAAAGCCCTGTTGTACATGAGACAACATATCGTGAGAGCTACTGTAGGCTCAACAGGTTCTGCAATAGTCTGTGATAACTGTGCAAATACACTCCTTACCCTACACCCCTTACGCTACACCCCTTACCCTGCATCCCTTACGCTACACCCCTTACCCTACACCCCTTACGCTACACCCCATACCCTAGTCCTTACGCTACACCACTTACCCTACACTCCTTATGCTACACAACTTATGTTACACCCCTCACCCCTCAGCTTGCACCACTTTCTCCGCACCATATATATATATATATATATATATTAGCAGACATGTATATATTATATATAACATACACACAAACACATATACAGTATACACACACTAACACATGAGCAATCCCTCATATCTGTTCACATCTGGCCAGAAAAGTGACAATGCACAATTGGTGTTATCATTATGATGAACTATTAAACCCAAATGGGGCGACGAATTGTGGAAACTTTTCTTCCTCCAGCCCACCTGATGGAGGTGGTTTCTTACATGGTGATCAGACAGGTATTACATAGCCATCTTGCAAATCGTGGAGCTTTTCCCAATTGTCATTGATAATAAGGGTACAGAGCTAGTTTAGTTGATGTGTAGATGAATCTTTGTCGCCTTCTTGTGGCCTTACAGGAAGATGTCAGTAGGAATGATTTTCAGATAGGAATTTGCTTTGTTATGGAACTTTACTAATAGTTTTATATAAATATATATATATATATATATATATATATTAGGGGTGTGCATCGGCCACCTTTCATGTTTTGTGTTGTGGATCTTTCTTCGTGTTTTGGATCTGGATTGGTTTTGCCAAAACCACCCTTCGGTGTTTTCGGTTCTGGGTTTTGTGTTTTGGATCTGTATTTTTTTTTAAAAAAGCATAAAAACAGCTAAAATCACAGAATGTGTTGATTTTTCTGCTCCTATGCTATTATTAACCTCAAAAACCTTAATTTCCACTCATTTCCAGTCTATTCTGAACACCTCACACCTCACAATAGTGTTTTTATGTCCAAAAGGTTGCACCGAGGTAGATGTATGACTATGCTAAGTGACACGAGTGTGCAGCACAAACACGTGGCCCATCTAGGAGTGACACTGCAGTGGCAGACAGGATGGCAGTTTGAAAACTAGGATGCAAACAGTACATAATGCAAAGAAAAAAAAGAGGTGCAAGATGGAATTGTCCTTGGGCCTTCCCACCCACCCTTATGTTGTATAAACAGGACATGCACACTTTAACAAACCAATCATTTCAACGCCAGGGTCTGCCACACAACTGTGGCTGAAATGATTGGTTCGTTTGGGCCCCCGCAAAACAAGCTGGCAATTAATCTGTCCCTGCACAAACTGGCTCTATGGAGGCAAGATGTCGTCCTCATCCTCCTCATTCACCGATTCCTCACCCTCTGCAGTGTTGTGTACATCCTCAACCTCACAGAGTAGTAATTCGTCCCCGCTGGAATCCACCACCACAGGTCCCTCTGTACCTGGTCTCCCTGGAAGAGTTGATAATTCATTTTTATGAACATCATCTTCTCCACATTTTGTGGAAGCAACCTCCTATGCCTTTCGCTGACAAGGTTCCCGGCTGCACTAAACACTCTTTCGGAGTACCCACTGGAGGGGGGGCAACTCAGGTAAAATAGAGCCAGTTTGTACAGGAGCCTCCAAATTGCCTCTTTTTCCTGCCAGTACATGTACGGACTGTCTGACATGCCTACTTGGATGCTGTCACTGATTTAATCCTTTAACAGACAGACGCACGCTTGTCGCTGCTGCTTTGAGGATGCAGGTGCGGCTACTGCGCATACATTTCACACACAAACAGAAAAAAAGATTATTTTATTTTGGTTGGAGCGCACTTTGGGGGTTACACCACCCTTTAACAGACAGACGCACGCTTGTCGCTGCTGCTTTGAGGACAGTATCATATGCAGTGACAGTAGACTTGTCAGAAATTGTTGGCACGTCCTTCAGTCCGGACCAGATGTCCAAACCGGTCCTTGACTTATGACACAGGCGCACGCTTGGCGCTGTTACTGTGTTGATGCACGTGCGGCTACATCGCACACAAGTCACAAACACATAAAAAAATTGTTTTTTATTTTTTGGAGCACTTTGAGGGTTACACCACCCTTTAACAGACAGACGCATGCTTGTCGCTGCTGCTTTGAGGATGCAGGTGGAATCTAGACGGGATTTGGAACCAGGGACACACTACCTCCATCAATTGTCTAAATCCCACTGCACTAATGGCGGATACCGGACGCACGTCTAACACCAACATAGCAGTGAAGGCCTCAGTTATACGTTTTGCTTCAGGATGACTGCTGTCGTACTTCATCCTCCTCGCTAGGGACTGTTGGAGGGTCAATTGTTTAGTAAAAGTAGTGGTGTTCCTACTTCCTCTCTGGGATGATGAACAACTCCCAGCAGCAGCAACAGCACTAGGAGGAAGTGGTTCTTGATCTTTCCCTATTTTATTTTTATCGGAGAAAGTCTTCCATTTATGTTATATTGATATATACGTGCGGCTAAGGCGCACACAAACACAGAAAATATTTTTTATTTTTGTTGGACACTAGTGCACTTTGTGGGTTACACCACCCTTTAAGAAATGAGCCAGCCGGCCCTTTACTTATGGGACACAGGCGCACGCTTGGCGCTGCTCCTTTGTTGATGCACATGCAGCCACAGTGCACACAATTCACAAACACAGAAAATATTTTTCTATTTTGTTTGGAGTGCACTTTAGGGGTTACAGCACCCTTTAACGGTCAAGCCAGCCGGCCCTTTACTTATGACACAGGCGCACGCTTGGCACTACTTTGTTGATGCACGTGCGGCTGCTGCACACACAATTCACAAACACAGAAAAAATATAATTTTTTTTTGCACTTGGGGGGAGCACCCCTGATGGACAGAGCACCCCCTGGACAACACTACAGCACCCCTTTAGGACTGGGACACTGCACAGGACTTTGGAGTGGACACAGCCCCTATGGACAACTGACTGCACAACACAGTCCAGCCAGCCCCTATGGACTTTGGAGGAGTGGACACAGCCCCTATGGACAACAGAAGCACAACACAGCCAGCCCCTATGGACTTTGGAGGAGTGGACACAGCCCCTATGGACAACAGCAGCACAACACAACACAACACTACACTACACAGCCCAGCCAGCCCTAACTCCCACCCAGACTATAAAAAAATTAAAAATGAATCATGATCTCTGTCACAAAATATTTGTTTATTTTAGATCAGTAGATGAGAAATCTTCAGTTATTCACCAAATCAGATCTGAGATAATCCACTTATATCTGCTGTGTAACCTGCTGTGTGTTGATCAGAATTCCCTGCTCTGTTCTTGTTGATGATTTTTGCCTTAAAATCTTGACATTTGTGTGAAACCTAAGTTGCTAGAGTTCCAATGGCCATATAATTATTAATTGATCTGAAATCTGCTGAGAGAGAGAAATAAACTGGAGTAGTTGCCCAAAACAACCAATCAGCTTTTGTCATTTATCAAGCACAGTCTTTCAAATCACAATTAGAAGCTGATTGGTTGCAAATGTATGTAATTTGTTTATCCAGGACAGTAGTTGTATGTTTTTGATGCCATTAATAAATACAAATTTACTATTTATTTACATTTATACTTGGTCACACTCTCTTGGTCATTTTTACTTTATAATATAGCTTACTGTGTGAGTAAAAGGTTGTTCATTATCAGGGTCGTAACTATGGCGGTGCGACATGTGCAACGGGCCAGGGCACCACAGTGCAGGGGGCCCTGTTCAGCTGCACCTGTCAATTTTCTGTTTATAATCATTCTGACTTGTACAGTAGCTTTCTCTTCTTTGATCCCTGGGATATCCCCATGGCCGCCACTATCTCCTCCCTAACCGCCTCCCCCTCCATCTGCCCACTTCTCCAGTCACATTTATAAAAAAAATAATCAGCATTGCAGCTGAGCAGATCTATTCAGTGTGTGGCTGCACAAATACATTTGCCTAGTTGCAATTGTTTTAAACTGACAATTACAAACAGCTTCATATAGTTAGAGTTTGCAGGCTTCCATTGCAGGAGCAAAAAGTATGTACGTTGTCTGACTGCAAAGTGAGAGGTGATGGGTTCAAGTCGTAGGTATGACAGAATTGAGAGATATCTGTGTTAAATATAAGAGTTTGTACCTGAAGGTGCATATATGTTCCTGTACTTATAGGAGACTTTCTGCCTATCAATATTAGAGGTGCTGGGTTCAAGTCCTAAGTATGACTGAAAGATTTAAAATAAAGTGTGTGTATGTCACGTGGGAAGAGGCATTATAGCATGTGCTTTCTCTGGGTGCTAGGGCTCGCTGGAACTTTGGGGAGGATAAGGAGGGTAAAGTCTGTTACATGTATAGTGTGGGTCCGACAATTCCTGAACACCACCAATTCCCGACCCAGGTGTTACCAGCTCACCTCGAGTATTCTTTTTCAGCTACTTTGTCACTTCTGATATTTGCTCTTATACACTACAAGCAGCAGTCTTTCTATACCTTCAGTCTGTGATCTACACTGCCGGCTCCAGTCTTGTGCATGGCTGTTCTGATGGACAAATCCCAGATGCAGCTTCACCAGCACAGCTCTCTAGACCGAGCTGGTTAGTTATACTGCATAGTTATTGTTACGGTCTCCTAGCAACAGCCGGGCCCCAGCATGGCGTGAGCCGCTGCGGCACCAAAAAGTCTAGTTACAGTTCTGTTCATTACATTAGTTGAAACTAAGACAATTATGAGGACAGTCCCTGAACATCACATTGCTCTCCTTTTAGGAGTGTAAGGGACAGTCTAGTCACAGTACCGTGGTACAGACACATTTTATTAGGTTATAACCAAGCTTATTGCTACTGCATACCCTCCACCAGTGCTGAAAATATTGTCTTTTCTGTTTACATAAAAATAAGTCTTTGACAACTCTGATGACAGCAAGTGTCCATGGACCATCTGCTGTCTGGAGATTGACCTGTTTCTGTAAATGCATATAAGTTGTGCAATACCCATAGATTCCTTTATTGTGTGTTTATGCTTTATTTAAATTGCATTTCTATCTTTTTACTGGCCTGTCATGGGCTGCTCTAGAGGACCGCGAGGGGTTCTGGAACTTACCTGTCCGGGCGCTCTGGCGGGGTCCGTCTGGTGGGGGTGCAGGCTGCTGCCATGGGCTGGCATGCGGGCAGGTCCTTGAGAAACAGTACTGGGTCTCTGGCATGTTGGAGCTGCTGTGGCTGGGAGTCTGTGCACACACTGGCGGGTGCTAGGCATCACCATCTTGGATTTGGTCACATGTCAGGAAGGAGCCAATCCAGTCTGAATGATTCCCATGGGCTCTGACAGCTAATCCTTGGGTACAAAAGGGCTTCCTGGGAGTTCTCAGGTTGCCAGTGCAATGTCTAACACAGCTAGTCTCTGTGCTAGTTCTCTGTGCTCCTTGTTTCGTTTATCTCCAGTGTCCCAGTTGCAGTTCTCAGTTGGTGATTTAGTTTGCTGTCAGCTCCAGCTCATAGTGCCACTGCCAGTGCTCTGCTCTTCTCAGTTCTGGTAATCTGCCGCTACCTGCACTATGTTACAGAGCCTACTCCACCAGCATTCCAGTCAGCACTGGTACCAGGTTCCCATATCTCATCGTCTCCAGAACCACGCTCTGCATACCTGGTGTGGTTTAGGTCCCTTTTCCCTGTGATCTCTGTCCTCCGCATGATCCAGCAAAGGCAGAGACATTCAGGAGCAAGTACCCCCTGCGTCCAGCCTTGTTCCAATATCAGGAAACTGCTCACAAGGACTTACTGTACCTGCACCCAGTCTGCCTCCCAAACTAAAGTCGCTTATATTGTATCACTCCTTTTTGGTCCAGTCCTGAAATGGGTCTCACCATTGTGGAAACACTCTGATCCCGTTGTCAGATTATGTAAAATTTCTGTCTACATTTCAAAGGATCTTCGATGAGCCTGGGAGGGCAACTTTGGCATCCACTGAAATCTTGTGCCTCTGTCAGGTGACTAGGACGGTAGGCCAATATGTTATCCAGTTCCAAACACTGGCTTCAGAGCTGTAGTGGAACGAAGAGGATCTGAACGCTTTAGGTTTCAGCCTACTCCACCGCCTCCTCTTGCTGCTCCTACTGAGACCACCACTGAAAAACCTATGCAGATCAATTGGGCATGACTTACCCCAGAAGAATGACAGAAACATCGCCGTGAGCATCTCTGCATGTATTGTGGGAAGTCCGGTCATCTGGTAGCCTCATGTACCTGTTGTCCGGGAAACTATGGCTCCAAACTAACAATAGGGATGGCGCGTTTCACCTCATTTTCGGATTCGAGTTAGGTGGGAAAACTCGAGTCGAACTCTGATCCGAGTTCGGATTGCGAAGTTCGGGTGGGTCCGGTTCTCAGAGAATCGGACCCGCTCATCTGTCAGCAACAACCAATGCAATCCACACATGCAAATAAATCAAACCATGGATGTCCATAAATTTAAATTATGTGTAATAAAGTGAAATGACACAGGGAAAAAGTATTGAACACGCTTACTGAAATTTAATTAATACTTCGTACAAAAGCCTTTGTTGGTAATGATAGCTTCAAGATGCCTCCTGTATGGAGAAACTAGTCTCATGCATTGCTCAGGTGTGATTTTGGCCCATTCTTCCACACAAACAGTCTTCAAATCTTGAAGGTTCCGTGGGCCTCTTCTATGAACTCTGATCTTTAGTTTTTTCCATAGATTTTCAAATGGATTCAAGTCAGGTGATTGGCTGGTCTATTCTAGCAGCTTTATTGTCTCTCTCTGAAACCAATTGAGTGTCCTTGGCTGTGTGTTTGGGATCATTGTCTTGCTGAAATGTCCACCCTTGTTTCATCTTCAGCATCCTGGTAGATGGCAGCAGATTTTTATCAAGAATGTCTTGGTACATTTTTCCATTCATCCTTCCTTCAGCAAATGAAGCATGCCAGTACCGTACGCTGAAAAACAGCCCCACACCATGATGTTCCAACCTCCAAACTTCACTGTTGGTATGGTGTTTTTGGGGTGCTGTGCAGTGCCATTTCTCCTTCAAACATGGTGTGTATTATGGCATCCAGAGTTCAATTTTGGTCTCATCTGACCAGACTATATACCCCCAGTATTGCACAGTTTGTCCAAATGTTGTGCAGCACACTTTAAACGAGCTTCAACATGCTTTTTCTTTAGCAATGGAGTCTTGCATGGTGAGCGTGCATACAGGCCATGGCGGTTGAGTGCATTACAGAAGTTTAGAAATCCTTCTGTAACCAATGCTGTCAGTATGTTTTGCAACAATAAAGTGCAAAGGTCTTGAGCAAGCTCTTTGCTTTTACCCATCATAAGATGTTTCTTGTGTGACACCTTGGTTATGAGACACCTTGGGGCTGAACCAGCTTATATTAATTTGCACTGACAAGGGGCAGGATTGCTTTCTAATTACTGATAGATTTCAGCTGGTGTCTTGGCTTCCCATACCTTTTTGCACCTCCCTTTCTTCATGTGTTCAATACTTTTTCCCTGTGTCATTTCACATTATTACACATAACTTAATTTATGGACATCTATGGTTTCATTCCTTTGCATGTGTGGATTGCATTGGTTGTTGCTGAGATTTGGTGAACATTTCATTACAATAGCCCCATTACAAATATATTTACTGAAAAAACTGTTGATGTGTTCAATAATACTTATTTTGCCTGGGTGTGTATATATATATATATATATATATATACACACACAGTATTCTACGAAGCATATTGGGAAGCTCCTTTGTCTCTGGCTGAAGTTAAGGGTCACCATATCTTGGCTAGTAGTGGTTCCCATTTGGCGCCAGCAGGAATATTTCTCTGCACTACAAAATTGGAGGCAGGTCAGGCACAGAATCATGAAGAACTACTTGACATTTAAGTGTTTTTTACAGAAAAGTGTACTTACTGACAGAGCAATAAAGAATACAAAATATTAACTGCCTTTCTGTATTTTATTGTATGTCTCATTTGTGAGGAAATTGGCAATTTATAGGCGATTTATAGGTGGTAGCGGAGTGTGATGGAGGTTAGTCCACTCAGTAGATCACTTAACCATGTCTAAGTATTATTAACCAGGTAGAACAGGTTTACATGGTGACAGACTTAATGCAGCAGATATATATAAGCGCAGTATATATAATGTGTATATATAGTATATATAGTATATATTATATATTATATTATATAGTATATAATGTGTGCACCAGGGGCATATTAAGAACTGAGGGGGCCCAGTATGCAATGGGTCCACTCACCATGAAGAGAAGTGTGCCTCCCGTGCAGTGCGCCAACTCCCTTATGTCTCTCCTGCGGTGCCATCTTTCCAGTTATAAACTCAGAGTCTTTGCTAGCTCCTTAGCAGTGCCATGTTTCTGAATACATCACTGACAAGATGGCATAAGGGAGATGGCGCACTGCATGGGAGGCATAGTGGTTGGTTCCGGGTATAAAGCGTGCAGTGCAGGCCCCTCCTGGACCCCAGCTGCCATGTACACTGCACACTCTGCACCCAAGATAGATACACCAGGTCCAGCCAGGAACGTATAGGGGAGCACAGGTAGTGTGTGACAGGTGGTAGCACACACCTGTGTCTGTACATACAGTGGGGGCAATGGAGAGTGCATGCTGGCTCTGTAAGTACAAGAGTGGTGGTGTAGTGGAAGTGACAGAGGTCTGTAGTCTGTGTACCGCCATCTCTATTAACAATATTGGATCAGAACCTCTATGTACCCCTGCCTGTACCTTCTAAAATCCTTCCTATAAACCTCTAAGGATGACGCTAATTTGCGTATGCAGTCACACCATAAATAAAGACTTAGACATAGAACCTGTGGTTCCAAAGCACAAGTGATATTCAGGTAAAAGTTCAGACAGTTACACGCAATTGATCAAGACACAATTTAGGCGCAAAAGTAAATCATACAGACCACAAGTACAGTATACGTACGCAGGCGCTTCTGGACCCAGAGATAGGCTTCAGCAAGAGACCCCTCGTCATTCAGCATTCAGCACAAAGACTCCCAAATAGTGTCTGTGCACCCATACTTATACCCCCCCAGTATAAACAAGACAAAAGGTATGTCTGTTGCTGATGTCATTGGTTCTCAGAGGTGAAGCATCTGTTACAGTGCATCTAACAGGCTGGTTTAAACAGACTTTCCCTGCCTCTAACAGCTAGGGGTCTTCCTCCTCACGCCTTCTTCAGCATCCTAACAGTTGAATCTAAAATATACATTTTGGTTGCTTGTAGGTTCTGCGGTCCATAACTCGAGAATGCATAATGCGATCTCCTCACCGATAGCACCGGGAAACTGTGGAAAGAGTATGCATCAGAACAACTCCAAGAATGACGTGTTTATCTTGTATAATTCCTTAGTTAACAAATATCTTTATTTCTTAGCATTTAAACTAACTGAACCTTCTTGAATCATACACTTTAAAGCTTATTGAACCTTATGTATGAATATGAAATGTGTGGGTAATCAGGGTTTGGTATAAAGACATATTTAATGTGTGTATGAAAATGCATTTGTCTCTAACTGAGTGAACATTTTAGCAGTGTGGCATGCTGGGTTAGATAGTTCTACATGTCCTGTCAGCAGCCCCCCCCCCCCCCTTTCCTGTGGGAAAGCACCTCTGTTGGTCTCTTGCGTGAAAATGCAAACTACAAGAGACATTCTAGCCAGACCACCCGTAGTGAGCAAACATTATGCTGGAAACTTATCTACACAATGCCAGTTGTCACCTGGCCACTTGCTTATCAATACTATAAAGCCATTTCTGGAATATATCCTTTATAATACGTAAGGTAATGAAATAGGCTTTTAGTGAATCACCGTAACATATGATAATGGTCACAGATGCATTCATATGATGCTAATGGTATTATCGCCACATGTACTAAAATATGAGTTTATCTAAAATGGCGCTTAGGCAGCCATTTCGCAAAATGGCGTCTTGCGGCCAGTCGCAAGATGGTGTCGCTGCGATTCAATTTTAAACTGAACTTGTCTCAGCCAATTATTCAGCTTCAACACTATAGAAGGTATAATCTGGAGACTCTCTGGGGCTTGTCTTTCCAGAATGGAGGATGGAGCTGAAGATGCAAGGACACAATATGCATTATTGACACAAGCACTGTCTATGGGTTCACAGCCCTGACAGGATTTGCATCCAACTCTGAATCAGACCCAATGTTACTTATAAGCACACAGCTTTCTTTGTATGAAAAGCGTGTTTTTCTATCAGTCCTGGTTTTTGCAGCCTGACTAACCTCACTAGCCCCTGCGTCCTGTAAATCTTCCTGGCCCACCCCTGCCTGTCCAAATGACCTTAACCTCCACACTCTCACCATCTCTCTCCTTTCTCTCTCCATATCCTTCACAAAACTAAGAACGCCAAACACATTGAAAAACAGACAATACTAAGTGCACTAACAACATTGACACTCATATGCAAAAAACACTGACAGGACTTAACAAACCCACATAATTGAGACAACTCTCAGCAAAACAACATTTCAAACCTACTTACTACCAACTAACGCTCAAATGTTGGGGGGGACTTAACAAGTTATTGTAAACTGTTGAGGATCACACACAAAGTATTTTTACCATTTCCCTTACAGAGGCACTCACTTCTAGCTCCAGAGTTCTGAGATCCTTAGTGCAGCCCTTTGCTTCATGTTGTGAAAATACTAAGAGTGCCCTATAAAGGTTATGGATGGATAAGAGGCAATAGGCCTGACCAAATTGCGCGCAGGCTGTATTTTGGCAACCCTGGACCTAGCTCCTCAGACCCATGTCAAAGATAAGGAGGCATTGTCCAGACTTTCACAAAGTATCTATGTAGGGAGGACCATCATCCATCAATGGTCAGCAACCATCAATGGTTTGCCATTGATGGTTGATGGTTTCACTATCAATGGCAGCAATCAGATGGTTCTCCACTATGGATGGTAGAGAACACAGCGATGCTTATATTGGCGCAGCGGGTATGGAGCTAAACTCTTGCATACCGTTGTCTCCCAAAGCTCCACCCTCATTCCCTGTTTGGCCACGTCTCACAGGTCCCACCTCATACAAGGTCAGAGCCACTGCCTGCACTTTGTGTGTAAAGGTCATCAATGGTTCACTGTCAATGGTTTTTGTCATCAATTTAAAACACTGAATGCACCATCAATGTTGGATAGCCATTCCTACACTGAGATCATGCAGAGAGTGAGTTCTCTGATTCAGGTAAAGGGAGGGATCAAGTTTTTGATATACATACAGGGCTAGATTGTGTAACAACTAGGGGTGTGCACTGGCCACTTTTCGTGTTTTGGTTTTGGATCTGGATCTTTCTTCGTGTTTTGGATCTGGATTGGTTTTGCCAAAACCACCCTTCCGTGTTTTGGGTTCTGGGTTTTGTATCTGTATTTTTTTGAAAAAAAAAATGCATAAAAACTACTAAAATCACAGAATTTGTGGGTTTTTCTCCTCCTATGCTATTATTAACCTCAATAACCTTAATTTCCACTCATTTCCAGTCCATTCTGAACACCTCACACCTCACAATAGTGTTTTTATGTCCAAAATCTTGCACCGAGGTAGCTGGATGACTATGCTAAGCGATACGAGTGGGCGGCACAAACACGTGGCCCATCTAGAAGTGACACTGCAGTGGCAGACAGGATGGCAGTTTGAAAAACTAGGACGCAAACAGTACATAATGCAAAGAAAAAAAAGAGGTGCAAGATGGAATTGTCCTTGGGCCCTCCCACCCACCCTTATGTTGTATAAACAGGACATGCACACTTTAGCAAACCAATCATTTCAGCGCCAGGGTCTGCCACACAACTATGGCTGAAATGATTGGTTCATTTGGGCCCCCACAAAACAAGCTGGCAATTAATCTGTCCCTGCACAAACTGGCTCTACGGAGGCAAGAAGTCATCCTCATCCTTCTCATCCACCGATTCCTCACCCTCTTCAGTGTTGTGTACATCCTCAACCTCACAGAGTATTAATTCATCCCCACTGGAATCCACCACCACAGGTCCCTCTGTACGTTCTGGAGCCTGGTCTCCCTGGAAGAGTTGATAATTCATTTTTATGAACATCATCTTCTCCACATTTTGTGGAAGCAACCTCCTACGCCTTTCGCTGACAAGGTTCCCGGCTGCACTAAACACTCTTTCGGAGTACACACTGGAGGGGGGGCAACTCAGGTAAAATAGAACCAGTTTGTACAGGGGCCTCCAAATTGCCTCTTTTTCCTGCCAGTACAGGTACGGACTGACATGCCTACTTGGATGCTGTCACCGATTTAATCCTTTAACAGATAGACGCACGCTTGTCGCTGCTGCTTTGAGGATGCAGGTGCGGCTACTGCGCATACATTTCACACACAAACACAGAAAAAAGAAGATTATTTTATTTTTGTTGGAGCGCACTTTGGGGGTTACACCACCCTTTAACAGACAGACGCATGCTTGTCGCTGCTGCTTTGAGGATGCAGGTGCGGCTACAGCCCACACAATTCACAAAGACAGAAAAAAAAGAAGAATTTTTTATTTTTTTGGAGTGCACTTTGGGGGTTACAGCACCTTTTAATGGACAAGCTAGCCGGCCCTTTACTTATGACACAGGCGCACGCTTGGCACTGCTCCTTTGTTGATGCACGTGCAGCCACAGTGCACACAATTCACAAACACAGAAAATAATTCCTCCACCATTCTGTCAGTGGTGACAGTATCATATGCAGTGACAGTAGACATGTCAGAAATTGATGGCACGTCCTTCAGTCTGGACCAGATGTCCAAACCGGCCCTTGACTTAAGACACAGGCGCACGCTTGGCGCTGCTGCTGTGTTGATACACGTGCGGCTACTGCGCATACATTTCGCACACAAACACAGAAAAAAAAGAATTGTTTATTTTTTGTGGAGTGCACTTTGGGGGTTACACCACCTTTTAACAGACTTATGGGACACAGGCGCACGCCTGGCACTACTCCTTTGTTGATGCACGTGCAGCCACAGTGCACACAATTCACAAACACAGAAAATAATTTTTTATTTTGCTTGGAGTGCACTTTGGGGGTTACAGCACCCTTTAACGGTCAAGCCAGCCGGCCCTTTACTTATGACACAGGTGCACGCTTGGCGCTACTTTGTTGATGCATGTGTGGCTATTGCGCACACAATTCACAAACACAGAAAAAAATATATATTATTTGGAGTGCACTTTGGGGGTTACAGCACCCTTTAATGGACGAGCCAGCCGGCCCTTTACTTATGACACAGGCGCACACTTGGTGCTACTTTGTTGATGCACGTGCGGCTACTGCGCACACAATTCACAAACACAGAAAAAAATATATATTATTTGGAGTGCTCTTTGGGGGTTACAGCACCCTTTAACGGACGAGCCAGCCGGCCCTTTACTTATGACACAGGCGCACGCTTGGTGCTACTTTGTTGATGCACGTGCGGCTACTGCGCACACAATTCACAAACACAGAGATATTTTTTTTTTGCACTTTGTTGGAGCACTCCTGATGGACAGAGCACCCCCTGGACAACACTACAGCACCCCTTTAGGACTGGGACACTGCACAGGACTTTGGAGTGGATACAGCCCCTATGGACTTTGGAGGAGTGGACACAGCCCCTATGGACAACAGCAGCACAGCACAACACAGCCAGCCCCTATGGACTTTGGAGGACTGGACACAGCCCCTATGGACAACAGCAGCACAGCACAACACAGCCAGCCCCTATGGACTTTGGAGGAGTGGACACAGCCCCTATGGACAACAGCAGCACAGCACAGCACTACACTACACTACACTACACTACACAGCCCTAACTCCCACCCTCTCTCTTCACTGTCCACAGCCGAGTGAGAAAATGACGCAGACGTGGGTACCTTCTACCTTATATAGAATCCAAAACCCGCGAGACCCGGAAGGCGGGATGATGACGTTTTGCCTCGATTTCAGATACGAGTCAGGCGGGAAAAGTCGAGCCTGACTCGGATCGGCCTCGGATCGGGGGGGCTCGGGGGGGGTTCAGATTTCAGAAATCCAAACCCACTCACCCCTAGTAACAACTTATTGTCCAATGTAGTCAAACCCATTACTTTAGATCTCTTTGAACATATTTAGTTTGATTACAGTAAATGTTAGTAGGGACAAATTCTATTTTTTTTAGTTCACTTTATTCCATGTCAATTACATTTATTTGAAATCACCCTTAATTCCTTATGAATCTATAATATCCACAACATATTCTTTTTGCGAATGTAATATTATATAAACACACAAATTTACAGCAATTGCTAAAAAAAAATATATATATATTCTCATTTAGCAGAAACCAGTCACACAATATAAACTATCACTTAAATCAGTGTGAGATTAAGGGATGAGCTACTGTGTAAACAGAGAGGCTGATTAGTTTTCTCAGGAACACGGCAAGATTCTCTTCTCAAATGTCCATATTTTATTATAAAGAATTTATATTCCATGCTGCAGTCCTCTAAGGCACAATCTATAAACCCCACTTAATTTCATCCTCATTGGATCGCAGTGTCATTTTTAAGAACAGAGATCATTCATATTGTTATTGATTACAATTTACAACATTAAAAACAATTTCTCCATTATACCTATTAAATGGTTTACAAAGAGTAATTTTTTTAAATATAACATTACAGAATAAATATGAGTATAACATTTTTTATTTTATTATAGAGGAGTCACTCTAGGCCTGGCGGTTGTCTTCCCATTCCCTGAATAAGCTCTACCTTTATCCCTTTCAGCTGTCCATAATGTTCCCTGCAAAGTCATCTTACAAATACACAAAGGATATTATGCATCTCTGGTAATTGACCCTACACAGCAACATCTATTATATAGCCAAATGCACACAGATCAGCCTTCTTGTCCAAAACAATTGTACTCCTTCTAATTATATTCAGTTATAGGGCTTGGGCCTTTACTCCCCAGATAGGTTCCGAGGCGAGAACCGAGTCCGGCACGAGTTTTCCCGCCTGACTCGGATCTCAAAGCGAGGCAAAACATCATCATCCCGCTGTCAGTTTCTCACGGACTTTAAATTGTATAAAAGTCCCTCCTCACGGTGTTCGGGGCCATTTGCTTGCTGAGTCCCGGGCTGTCAGGGCTGTGCTTCATCCAAGAGGGTCTGCTGTGTCCATCCAGGGGCTTCTGTAGCCATCAAGAGCAGGGGCTTCTGTGTCCATCCAGGGTCTGCTGTGTCCATCAAGGGGCAGTGGCTGCTGCGTCCATTCAGGGGTTGTTGTGTCCATCTAGGGCAGGAGCTGCTGTGTCCATCCAGGGGCTGCTGTGTCCATCCAGCGAAGGGGCCGTTGTGCCCATCCAGGGGTTGCTGTGTCCATCCAGGTGCTGCTGTGTCCATCCAGGGCAGGGGCTGCTGTGTCCATCCAGGGGCTGCTGTGTCCATCCAGGGGCAGGGACTGCTGTGTCCAACCAGGGGCTGCTGTGTCCATCCAGGGGCAGGGACTACTGTGTCCAACCAGGGGTGCTCTGTCCATCCAAGGCTGCCCAGTGTATAAAAAAATAAAAGGTAATAATATAATTAATAAATATTAATATATATTTTTTGTGCTGTACCCCAGTGTACTACATATATTATTATTTTTTACTGTGACGCTGCCTGTCAGACCGCAGTGTAATATTAATATACGTTTTGTTTGTGACACTGTAAGTGGTAGCGCAGTGTATAATAAATATTGTGACACTATGTGGAAAATGCAGTGTATTCGTAAAAAATATTGTAACACTGTAAGTGGATAATGCAGTGTATTTGTAAAAAATATTTACACTATTAGTGGAAACGCTGTGTATTCGTAAAAAATATTGTGACACTGTAAATGGAAAACGCAGTGTATTCGTAAAAAATATTGTGACACTGTAAGTGGAAAACGCAGTGTATTCATAAAAAATATTGTGACACTAAGGGGCATATTCAATTATGTGTGAAAAGTCCTGTACTTTTCACATGCCGGACTTTTCGCTGACATCGCTGGTTTTCCATGCGGAAAAGTATCGCGCTCGTCCCCGCTTATTCCCATATTCAATTAGAAATTGCCAAAAACGGGACTCGGCGGATTCGAACCTGGCGTAAAGTCCTGCCAGATTTGGGGAAATCAGCCTGACACCCCCCAAAAGATGCACTGACAGTGGGGATCACTATAGATACCCCCGAATAGGCCTGCTGAAGGTATTTGGGGTACTTAAATGCTCTCAATAGCTGCTAATTAGTGTCTTTGCAAAAGTGGTGAAGAGCAGCATTTTGCAGTTTTTTTTGCAGAAAACAAGTAGTCCCAGCAAATTTGGGGTATTTGAAAATGGGTGCTAGTATATATTAAAGTTGCTAAAGTGAAGTTTTAAAAAACTTTAAAAATCCACCTTCCTCAAGCACCTGCAATTTTCATCTCCCAACTTTGTACTTTTTCGCCCCCTTTTTCAAAGTAATTTTTTGGGGTGTTCTTAAGAATTTTTTTAACTTTTTTTGACACAGTTCACCTTTGGGGGGCTGTCCCAAGGGTGCAGGGTGGTTCCCGCAAGTTTGCACCCCAAAACCCCAATTCTGCACTTTTTTTCTACAGCTTTCATAGGCAAATCTTTTTTGCATATTCCATTGCATTTTGCACCGGCAAAAAGTCTTTGGATTTGAATACGGGGATAAGTTTTCGCCAGGCAAAACGACGTCTCCGGCGATACTTTTCCGTAGAAATGGCCTTTTTGCACCTAACTGAATATGCCTATAAGTGAAAAACGAAGTGTATATGTAATAAATATTGTGACACTGTTAGTGGAAAACGCAGTGTATTCGTAAAAATATTATGACACTGTTAGTGGAAAACGTAGTGTATACGTAAAAAATATTGTGACACTGTTAGTGGAAAACGCAGTGTATTCGTAAAAATATTGTGACACTGTTAGTGGAAAATGCAGTGTATTCATAAAACATATTGTGACACTGTAAGTGGAAAACGCAGTGTATTCGTAAAAAATATTGTAACACTAAGTGGTAGCGCAGTGTGTTATTCTTTTCTTATTCATAAAAAATATTGTAACACTGTAAGTGGTAGCGCAGTGTGTTATTATTTTCTTATTCATAAAAAATCTTGTAACACTAAGTGGAAGCACAGTGTGTTATTCTTTTCTTATTCATAAAAAATCTTGTGACACTAAGTGGTAGCGCAGAGTGTTATTATTTTCTTCATAAAAAATCTTGTGACACTGTAAGTGGAAACTTCACAATTTAATAACACAAAGTTAGCAATAAAATAATGCAACTTTTTGCTTCTTTCCTTGATCATGAATAAATGATTAGTCTACACGCCAACTACAAGACCACAACAAAGTGCTAAATAGCGTGAATAATATATTAAACATAATGACACAATCACAAACACCTCAGCTGAGATTCACATATACATATTTTCAAAAGGTGAAAATAGAGGATATGGTTTAAAAAATGGAATAAAGCAGCTAAAACTGCGTTCTCTGATATAAACATAGAAATATAGAATTTGACGGCAGATAAGAACCACTTGGCACAACTAGTTTGCCCCTTTTCATTTATCCTCTTGGCAACCTCAACCCTATTTGCTCCTTATGTCTCTCTTAAGGATATTCTTATGCCTAACCCAAGCATGTTTAAATTGTTCCACCGTCTTAGCTTCAACCACCCTTGGTGGGAGGCTATTCCACTTATCCACTACCCTTTCTGTGAAGTAATTTTTCCTCAATTTCCTCTGAGCCTACCTCCCTCCAGTTTCAGTGAATGTCCCTGTGTTCTTGTACATCTCTTCCTTTGAAGAATGCTTCCCTCCTGTATCTTGTTAAAACCCTTCATGTATTTGATAGTTTCTATCATGTCCCCCTTTCCCGTCTCTGTTCCAAACTATACATATTAAGATCTTTTAGTCTTTCCGGGTTAGTTCTGTGCTGTAGACCATGCACCATTTTAGTTGCCCTTCTTTGTACAGTCTCTAATGTGTCTATATCCTTCCGGAGATATGGCCTCCAGAACTGAACACAGTATTCTAGATGAGGCTGTACCAAGGACCTATATAGTGGCATTATCACTTCTTTTTTCCTGCTACTGATTCCTCTCCCTTTGCAACCAAGCATCTGACTTGCCTTCTTCATTGCTTTGGTGCATTGCTTCCCTGCTTTCAGGTCATCTGAAATAGTGACTCCTAAATCCCTTTCCTACTCTGTATTTTCCAATATAGAGCCCTTGATACTATATTCAGCCTTTAGACCCAAGTGCATGATTTTGCATTTTTTTTACATTAAACTGTAGTTGCCATGTTCCTGCCCATTCCTCTAGTCTACCCAGATCCTCAGTCATTACTTTTACCCCTCCTGGTGTGTCTACCCTGTTGCATACTTTTGTGTCATCTGCAAAAAGGCATACTTTCCCTACAATACCATTTGCAATATCTCCACATAGAGCCGTAATCAATTTGAGCCGAGATACTTTTTCATGGCCCGGACTTTTCGCCTACTTCGCCTGTTTTGTAGGGGGAAAAGTATCGCGCGTGTGCCCGCTTTACCCCGCATGCAATTTGGAAAGTACGCTAAAACGGGATCCGGCAAAATTTGAACAGGTGTAAAGTACTGTCAGATTTGGGGAAATCAGCCTGACATCCCCCAAAAGATGCTCTGACATGGGGATTCACTATGGTACGCCCCGATTTGGCTTGCTGATGGTATTTGGTGTTTTTAAACGGACTCAATAGCTACTAAATAGCGTTTTTCTATATGTGGTGTAGAATAGTATTCTGGAGCTTTTTTTGCAGAAAATAACTTATCCCAGCAAATTTGGGGTACTTGAAAATGGGGGCCAGCATATTTAAAAGTTGCTAAAGTGAAGTTGAAAAAATCAAGAAAAATCCACCTGAAGCAAACACCTGCAATCAAAAAACACTTGGGCCATACTTGGGGACCCCCCCAGAGTCCGCTAGTTTTAAACTTTGTACCCGAAATTCTTTTTCAAAGTAATTTTTTGGGGTATCCTTAAGTATTTTTTAAAATGTTTTTTGACACATTTTACCTTTGGGGGACTGTCTGAAGGCTGCATGGGGTTCCCGCAATGTTGCACCCCAAAACTCCAAGTCTGCACTTTTTTCCGCCTGCTATTCATTGGCGAAACTTTTTCGCCTAGTACATTGCATTAACTTTCCGCCTAGGCGGAAAGTCTTTCAAATTGAACATGGGGTAAAAGCAAAACAGGCGAAAATTACGTCATCGTCGAAAAAGTATTGCGGATCCGGACTTTTCGCCTCAAATTGAATTCAGGCCATAGATATTAAAAAGCACTGGCCCAAGTACAGATCCCTGGGGTACTCCACTGGTAACATTTCCCTCCCGTGAATAAACTCCATTTACTACAACTCTGTTTCTGATCCTGCAACCAAGATCTTATTCATTTAACAATCATAGAATCCAATCCCAAGCTTCCCAGTTTGTTTATCATTCTGCGATGCGGGACCGTGTCAAAAGCCTTACTAAAGTCCAGATAAGCTACATCTATGGCCCCCTCTTGATCTATTACTTTTGTCACCCAGTCAAAAAAGTCAATAAGAATTGTTTGGCATGATCTCCCCTGAGTAAATCCATGCTGTTTGGGTTCCTGTAAATTGTTGGATTTGAGATATTCCACCACTCTTTTCTTTTAATAGTGTTTCCATTACTTTCCCACTACTGATGTAAGGCTCACTGGTCTGTAGTTACTTGTTTCTTCTTTGGTGTTAGGACTTTGTAGTTATTTACATTTTTAATCTTCTTATTTATCATGGCCTCACAAATACTCTGGTAAGAGCAGTGTCCGCATTATATACTGGAAGTAAAGTAGAAATGTACCAATGTCAAAAGCAGGAGATACTGCAATGTCTGAACTCTAAATGAAAAAAAGTTTATGCATCCAACTTGCCATTATTTTTCTTTCTCTTTTTTAGATTTAGAGCTCCATTTAAGAAGTACCTTATTACAAGCAGCATATTTCAGTGATACTAACAAACATGCTACTGGTATTCAGCATTACTTTCGAGTGATGTCCAGCCACGAGCCCCCTCCTCAACGGTGTCCTCCACTCTGTTGGTGGCAGCCTATCACTGCCAGTGACGGGTTGCTGTGTCAACACTTTTACCTCACAAAGACATGGCAGTGCCTTGAAGGCTTCGCTGAAGCCAGAAGAGCTGCTGCCGGGTCCTCTTTGCTGGCAATGGGGACTGTATCACTCTCTCCATCTATAGATGGAGTAAGCGATACAGTGATCAACAGCAGTAATCTTGGATTACCGCTGTTTGTTAAATATTGAAAGGAGTACAAAACCCCTTTAGCAAGTGCTACAGCGGTTATGTCTCAATAAATGGGGCCTTAAGTTTTCAAACTAAATCTAGATGCAACTAATACATATAGGACAATGGCTTACCATTACCAACTTTATTTAAAGTATGCATTTGTGAGTATCAGGAAAAGCAGAGGCCTATCCTGGCTGTGTACCTTGGGGCCAGACAGCACAGAAATGACGTTGGTGGGCGCTCTAATGACCACCACTTAATCAGTCCAATGCCCTTGCAGAGAGAGACCTGGAGCAGCTCAGGTCAGAAAGGCAGAATGTTCCAGATATTGCAGGAGAGATGGAGGCCCCGCACAATCATGCCTTAGAATTGTTAACAAGCCCCCACATACAGAGCCCTAGGATCATACTCGCTTCCACCCAGATTGGTAGAGGAGTAGAATGAAGCCAAAGGAACAGCACCACATGGGGCAATGAGAACAAGAGCTGACAGAGAGTCCAGACAGATGGAGGATCCGGCCCCATAGAGACAAAGTAAGTGGCCTGTGTTTGTATTTTGTATTCCAAAGCACTTTTAGCCTCAGACTTGAGCCCCTATCAGGTATTAGGCCCAGACATTAGACCCCACCCCTCAGGTCCCATCCTTAGGACTCAGCCCAAGGCCCCATACTTAGGCCTCTGCCTCCAGGCCTCATCCTTAGGTCTCATCCACATTCTTAGGATTTTGCCCCTTAGGCCTCAGTCTCCATGCCACATTCTTAGGCTTCAGTCTCCAGGCCCGCCCCATCCTTAGATATCAAATCCCAGGCACCACCCTTCTGCCTCAGCCCCCAGGTTATCATAGTGAAGGGAAGAGGCATTAACCAACATGCAGTATTCAGTGCTTCTTGTAATTGTGATTTGTTTGTATATTGTACTGCTGTTGTTTAATGTATTTTGAATAGTTACTGATGTACTGTATTGCTGTTGTCTTTTGTAGTGGTAGGCACTCAGTATTAGCATAGGAAGTTTAGGTAGACTTGTAGAGCCATGCACTGCACTCAATCCAGAGGTAGAATATGCTGCCTAGGGATTGGTTGCCCCTGCAAAATGAGGTTAGAGTGGCTTGTACACTATGTCAGGAGAAGTAGAGCCAGAGAGTAGAGTCTATAGGGGAACAGCTGTGAGGTGGCGCTGCAACTTGAGAAGAACCCTGGTGGCTCTTGGTGAGTATTACAGTTCACCAAGTGACTCATTGTTTAGCCCGGACAAGTCTATGTATGATGTGTGGGGTTTCTAGAGACAAATATTGTCTAAGGTGTATGAATACTCATCTATATGATAAAAGGGTGTCTAAGGCAATGGTGTCAGTGAATACTTTCCACCCCCCTTCTTCCCATTTCATAGGTTTTTCCCCATTAAGTTTGAGAAGTGTGGGAGATACTAATCCATTTTCTCCGCCTAGGAACATGATTGGTCTGCTTTGAGGACTGCCTGCAATGTACAGCTTCCTGAAGGTGAGTGTAGATAAGAATAGGTTTTCCGCTTACCTCCCTTCTATCTTCTTGGCATTGTCACATTTATTGGATTACAGCTAGGTGTTTAAACTGTTTTATCTAGTGCTAATCATTTGCCAATTCTATTAGAGCTTGTTAAAAGTCATGCCAGCTCTTATTTCATTAAAATAATGTTTTTTCTTCTATAAATACACATTGTGCTACTCAATGTTTACTTGTGGCAGGAGTTGATGAAGTCTGTCTTCTAGCCAAATGAAATTGGCAGTTAGGCAAAAGATACACCCTTTAGAGAACCACTAAAACGAAAATATAAATTGTGTAGTACTTACATAAACAGCTGCCATTAGCATTAACAAGTGTTGAGTTCCCTTTTACCTCCCCTCACATTCCCCCAAGTGATTCTTAATATTTGAGCCATTTTATTAGCCAAGAAGCAATTGTTGGCAATTAGTCACCTCTACAGAACTACAGTATGTGTCTCTAGTAAAGTGAAAGCTGGAAGAATTAGTTAAAATTTTCATTAAATCATTTATTATTACTGGGCCAGCGATATGGCTTCCTCATTTCTCCAAGTTCCTAGACTATCATATATGTCTTAGGGGAGTAGCCAGAACTTTGTGGGCCCCATAGCACCATTCTGAAGGGGTTTCTGTCCCACTACGTCTAGAGAGACACCTCTCTCCACAGCTCCGTAATATTGCCCTAGTTTATTGTATGCCCCCTGGTAGTGTCCTAGTTATTTTAGTATGCATTCATGTTAATGCTTTTATTTCTACATTATACAATAAAACATGACTAGAAACATACAAGGAAGCTGAAATTATAATGATAAACTGCTCACTCAGCGTCAGCTCCTTTATGTGATGTATTTAGCATATATTTTGCACTGTAAACGAATGGTTGAAAATATGAGATTGCAGAGTTATGGGCGCAGCAAGCCTTATGACTGGGGAGGAGAAATGAGGGTGATAAGAAGTGTTCTCAAATAGGCCAAGCCCAGCAAGACAGTGCTCATATGCCAAATTAAATGCAGGTGGAGGGTTTAATGGGCATTATAAGAGGCACATATAGTGATCTGATGGCTAGTGGAGGCATCTGAGGGGCATTTAAGGGGTACATGGGTTGGCCTGGTGGTCTGTGGATAGCATTGAGGTGCATTTAAGGGGCACGTGGGGTGGTCTGATGACATTTGGGGAAATATATGGGGCAAGTGAGGGATTGGTGGCAGGTCTACTGGCATATTTCCCCTGAAAATATGGCATGTATACCACACACACCCTACACCCATTATAGATACGCCATTAATCAAAAAGATAACAATACACAGAATTTCCTCACAGCACCTCAATAGCAATAGCAAATTAAGGGGCTTATTTAGAGGTGGATGCATATGCACTTTTAATGCAAGTAGAAATAGAAACATGCAAGAAAAATATTTTCATCCATATATCAAAAGAGTACTAATTACATCAGATGGCCTGATTAAGGTTTGTAGAGGCCCCAATATAACTAATTTGTGGGTGCCTCTACCAATAAAAGAATGCTATGCCACACAGTGACCCATTATGCCACACGGCAACCCCCATATTAATATTATGTACCAGTGCCTCCTCTCATATTTTGTGATGGGCTCCTGCTGATTTCCCACCATCTGGACGTGGCTGCCGCTACTAGGAGGACTCGAAAGCTACTCTGTGTGCACTATGCATTGAGAAGCAATACTGCGGCAGCTACGGGTGAGAGGCAGCAATATATTGCATGTGTCACCTGTTTTAGGTGATAAACAGGGGCGTCAGAACGATTTTATGTTGGCGGGGCAACATAAAATTGTTCCGACATCCCTGCGCCCCATCGAGTATATACACCCGTTGATGCGCTCGTTATATATTGCACGTCTTTTGAACGAACAATACAGTATATCGACTAGTGTGTACCCAGCATTAGCTGTAAATAGACAGATTTTTCACATTTCACCAGACATACGAGGATACAATAGCAGATTTATTTCAGTATAAAAAGCACTTATTTCTGGTATGCTATTAAGCTCATCTAGGTAAATAATTTAATATACTGTATATTAATTATAATTTATTCACTATATTTAATAAATAACATTACATTGGGATAAAAGTGATTCCCAGTCTCCTTTGGCTCATAATCCATGTGTATTTAGAAAAAGACAAACTATATTATTTGCATATATTGATTTTACTTACTTGACAAAATCGTGAGAGCTTGTGGCTTTATCTACAAATTGGCACTTAATAAACTTCCTTATAATAATTTATTATTTCCCTAAAGAAACAGGCACACAGTAATCATTATTACTACAATGAGTGACACTATAGCCAGTTCCATCTTGTCAGGGGAAATATAGAACATTTATGGAGAAATTAGTTTTCTCTAGAACTCTCAGTATGCCAAATTCATCTTATACATTATTAAACACTTAAACTTTTGTAATTTAGGTCTATGGGCGCGTTCCAGATCTACTCTCTTGAGGCGGGGGCAGCTGGGGTATGATGAGGTGACCACTCTCATTTACTAATAGTAATACAGAGGAAAAAATTATCCCCAGCGCTCGACCTGTATGTATCATTCAATGTATTTGTTGTGTTAACTTCAATCAGAACAATTAAATGAACACAATAAGTGTATCAATCAAATATTAAACGTTTATTTAAGAAGAAATGAGACTACAAAATACTGATAAGTGCTTCACATATCTCATGTTCCTAAGGGTAATCAATCTCAAGAATGTGTCACTAAAGGTCTATGAATGTAAAAAATCAGTCTATTGCTAAGCAAAGTAAATTGTAGTGATAGATGCAATGATTGATAGATAGAAGTAAATATATATAAACTAAAAATAAAGATGGTATTAATAACATTTTAAATAGAATGCAAATAATAATGAAAGATAATAATAAAAAATTAGAGTAGACAAAAACTTTAATGATCGACAGCAAATAAGTAGGCAAACACAGACACGGACCTACATATAGACTGGACTTACTACATGAGGGAGGGAGTGTGGGATGGGTATGTGAATACAGCACTAGACAGTAGTGAATAGTGAGACAATCGGGAATGAGGGTAAGGGTTTATCAATGTCCAATGACAACAAACAAGATGAAGTTTGGTGTCAGCTGAAAATGATGGTGACTAATATGTTCGCAATTAAGTCCTAGTCTGCCTTTATAAAGACTCCGTGAGAATGGTATAGTTCAGTTATAGTAATATG
This sequence comes from Taudactylus pleione, assembly GCA_031769625.1. Taxonomy (NCBI): domain Eukaryota; kingdom Metazoa; phylum Chordata; class Amphibia; order Anura; family Myobatrachidae; genus Taudactylus; species Taudactylus pleione. Next base: position 49,582,217 of record JAUIMM010000015.1, read on the forward strand.
GTCAGTGAAAGACCTTACCCCTCTGTCGGGAGCCGATACACAGCTTGTAGAGTAAGTGGGAGATGGTGTTCCTGGATGAAGGATCGAGCCACGGGGACTCGCCAGTACTTACCCATCTCTGCAGGCAGGCTTGTTGTTAATTAGTACCGAGATCTCCGTCTTCGCCCAACGCATGGCTGTCATTCCAACTGTCCGTGCTCACAGTGCCCTGGATGCGGGAAACTAGCATGCCGTGGTCCGGGCTTAGGAGGGGTGCTGTTTTCCTTTTAGACAAGTTGCTAGCGATCTGGTGTTGCTGTGTGGTACCAACGTGTTCCGGCACAATTAGAGCGTTTTTCAAGGGAAGTAAGCATCTGTGGATTCCGTCTTCTAGATATCCTTCCTGGATGGGGTTAGGTTAGAGTTCCATTGATTCATCCATCTCAGTTGAGTGCAGTCAGGTTTGATTGACAACTCTAGAGTATAATGGGATGTGATCGTGTGGGTAAAACAAATAAGATCACAAATATATATAAAATAACATAGTCCTAACTTTGGTATGCTTAATAAGATCAAAACTTGCAGATGATGTTGACTTTATATGGAACAATTAGTGCTAAAGAGAATATCCTCCAAGTGATGCTATATGTAAAACATATGTAAGCATCGTGCATGTCCAGGTGCTGGATACTTTCGTCCTAAAGTTCTGAAAGTCTATTTATTGTGAAACTATGTCTTGCGACCTGTGTGAAGTCTTAGTATTATGCTATCATAAAGCTAAATCTTGTATTAGAAGGGAAATGTATTAGGTCTGGGTTATGTGTCCTTTATATTGGTATAGCACATCGTTTAGTGTCCATATTTATATGAAAAATTTAACCTAGTCTCACTTCTTAATGGAGGTTGGTTATGGGTTGTGAAATATCAATAGCCCTAGATCTTATCTGTCAGGATGTGGCCTGGGATCAGCCGCTACTCACCTCCGTGCTGGCATCCTTGGGCTTAGGTGTTCAGTCGCTGGGAGTGGAGGTGAGTGGTGTCTGAGTATACTCCCTGGGGTCTGCTAGGGCTTCCGTGTGTGCGTTCTGGTTTCCAGGGTGCCAGGCATGGGCGCAGCCATGTTGGTCCATATCACTTGACTAGTCTCTCCCAATGGTAGTCCTGTGGTCACTCAGCTGATCCTCTTATCCAATGACCAGCTACCCAGGGGTATTTAAGTCTGACTCCAGGAACAGGAAACTGCTGTTCAACTTCGCTGTTCCAGTGATTGTTCGCTCTCCAGTGTTTTCCATGTTATATCCTAAGTGTGTTGTTTCAGCCCTCATGCTGACCTCTCCAGTGTCACTTGTATTAGCTCCCGAGCTAATTCTCAGTGTGTTACTTCTGCTTTCTCACAGAACTCCAGTGTCCCATGTAACAGTTCCTCTGTTATCTATTAGTTTGCTGCTCAGCTCCCAAGCTGACTGTATTACATGTGTCAGGCTTCAAGCTAATTACTAATTCAGCTGTCAACCTGTGTCCCTGTGATTAATTCTCCTACATTTGGCAAGCAGAGGATGATCAGGCCAAGTGGCCGGGAACCGCAAGTCAGGGTCGGAGAAGCCATTTCCCAGACAAGCGTGGAGCCACACAACAGCCTCGCACAAGTGTGATGTCCCCAGCCCAGGCAGATAAGCCAGATGGAGTAGCTGTCCACCTTTCTAACACTAAAGGGTCCTCTGCTATAGGGACATGTGTCTGGGTTCCCCAAGGTTTAGCTAATACTACTGGCATTTCTGTATATATTGTATAATAGTGTGTAATTGCTGATTTTACATGTAGAAGTAGTGTATGTGTAAAATAAAGGTATCCTTATACCTTTGCTATTGTGTTGTTTCCTGTGCAAACTAAAAGGACTCATAAAGGACGCGGGGTACAGTGCAAGAGAGAGCTATAATCTTTCTGCCTTTCTCAAGGTGGTATATGGCGAAAGGGCGAAAATAATGCATGCATACACCAGGGATCCTCACATTTGGGATCTTCACACCCTGCCAGATGTAACCTACGCAGTGCACCCCAGATGGCTGCCTCGGATGGTTCATTCTTGGGCAGGATGAACAAACACATGTATCTATTAATTCAGTGCATTTCATATATCAAATGTTTCAGTCACCCGGAAATCTCATGCCCGAACTGCAGCACTGTTTGTTGTATTTACTAATCCCTGTTTTGTAAAATGTACTTCCACCCCACTGTATGCTATACTGGTGTGCTATACATCCACTGAAGTGCATCCTCCATGGGCAGGATGTACTTCATGTGGATCTATTCACAAAGGGTATATCATACTGCCACACATGTGTCAGTTTTCCAATATATTCCTTGGGTCCTTGTGTGGTTTATCCCCCACAGTGCAACCTTCATAGTGTGCCCACCATGGCTGCCTCACCTGGTACACTTGTGGATGGGATGAAAAATATATGGACCTGACTATTATGTTGGGATCCTACTCCTAGCATCAGGATGCTGCAACCACCCATTTTGTGTCATCTCTTTTGGTGTAACCTATTCCACCAAGGGTAATCCTACGAAGTGTGCCCAAGATGGCACCCTCATTTGGTGCCTTTGTGGGGGAATATACTGTATAACCCATGGAAGTTATTTCCCAAAATGTCTGCACCAACCCTGCAATATGCTTATTGTGTTCTCTAGGTTTTGGTTGATTTTAATTATCTCAGTTTGGTTTTCTATTTTTCTGCAACACCAAATACTTGTACAATGTACCATGTTTTCTGATGTCTGTAAAGAGACTTTGAGTCCTATGGGAGAAAAGCGCTATATAAATAATTTTTTTATTATTATTATTACATTTCTCAGTTCAACTCCTGTGTTCAAGTTTTCAGTTTAACTCCTGTGTTCAAATATTCAGTTCAGCTCCTGTGTTCAAGTATTCAGTTCAACTCCTGTGTTTATGTATTCAGTTCAACTCCTGTGTTCAGGTATTCAGTTCAACTCCTGTATTCAAGTTTTCAGTTTAACTCCTGTGTTCAGGTATTCAGTTCAACTCCTGTGTTCAAGTATTCAGTTCAACTCCTGTGTTTGTTTGCATTTTAACTCCTGTGTTCAGGTATTCAGTTCAACTCCTGTGTTCAAGTTTTCAGTTTAACTCCTGTGTTGAGGTATTCAGTTCAACTCCTGTGTTCAAGTATTCAGTTCAACTCCTGTGTTCAAGTATTCAGTTCAACTCCTGTGTTCAAGTTTTCAGTTTAACTCCTGTGTTCAAGTATTCAGTTGAACTCCTGTGTTCAAGTTTTCAGTTCAACTCCTGTGTTCAAATATTCAGTTTTCCTCCTCTGTTTATCTATTCAGTTCAACTCCTGTGTTCAAGTTTTAAGTTCAACTCCTGTGTTCAAGTATTCAGTTCAACTCCTGTGTTTGTTTTCAGTTGAACTCCGGTGTTCAAGTATTCAGTTTAACTCCTGTGTTAAATTTTTCAGTTCAACTCCTGTGTTCAAGTATTCAGTTCAACTCCTGTGTTCATGTATTCAGTTCAACTCCTGTGTTCAAGTATTCAGTTCAACTCCTGTGTTCACGTATTCAGTTCAACTCCTGTGTTCAAGTATCCAGTTCAACTCCTGTGTTCAAGTTTTCAGTTTAACTCCTGTGTTCAAGTATTCAGTTCAACCCCTGTGTTCAAGTTTTCAGTTCAACTCCTGTGTTCAAATATTCAGTTTACCTCCTCTGTTTATGTATTCAGTTCAACTCCTGTGTTCAAGTTTTCAGTTCAACTCCTGTTTTCAAGTATTCAGTTCAACTCCTGTGTTTGTTTTCAGTTGAACTCCGGTGTTCAAGTATTCAGTTTAACTCCTGTGTTCAGGTATTCAGTTCAACTCCTGTGTTCAAGTATTCAGTTCCACTCCTGTGTTAAATTTTTCAGTTCAACTCCTGTGTTCAAGTATTCAGTACAACTCCTGTGTTTATGTATTCAGTTCAACTCCTGTGTTCAGGTATTCAGTTCAACTCCTGTGTTCATGTATTCAGTTCAACTCCTGTGTTCAGGTATTCAGTTCAACTCCTGTGTTCAGGTATTCAGTTCAACTCCTGTGTTCATGTATTCAGTTCAACTCCTGTGTTCAGGTATTCAGTTCAACTCCTGTGTTCAGGTATTCAGTTCAACTCCTGTGTTCAGGTATTCAGTTCAACTCCTGTGTTAAATTTTTCAGTTCAACTCCTCTGTTTATGTATTCAGTTCAACTCCTGTGTTCAAGTATTCAGTTCAGCTCCTGTGTTTATTTTCAGTTGAACTCCGGTGTTCAAGTATTCAGTTTAACGCCTGTGTTCAGGTATTCAGTTCAACTCCTGTGTTCAATTTTTCAGTTCAACTCCTGTGTTCAAGTATTCAGTTCATCTCCTGTGTTCAAGTATTGCAGTGTCATTCCTTAGTTTCCTCATCTCTCCCAGGTAACTAGCCAGGGGGCCACAACCTGCTCACTTGGTGTGGTGAAATCCACATCTCAATTGGAGGGATCACTGGTGAAGACCACCGAGTGGGCTAGACTCCATGCCTCTGGCTCAGTCTCACCAACACCAGGGTTTGACCTTTATTAAGGGAACTAGGACAGTCACTTCCCTAGCCATCCAAACCCCCTGGCTCACCATCCTCCACAGAGGAACTCTTGCATCAGATCATGACATTATTTATCTAATACCTAAAAGGTGTATGAATATTATATACTGTTATATGTGTGTGGCTACATGAAATTGTAGTAATAGGCACAGTATTTTTGAGTGATATCTAGAAGGAAGATAAATCTGTGTGTCAGTGTTACATGGTATCCCATAGGAGAAAAATGTAAATATGAGTGAAAAATCACGTATACTTAGAGCAATCACATGGGATGCTAAGTGTTCTGATTATCAGATGACTTCTTTAATAAATGATAAGGATACCATGGTATGTGTCCTAATTATGGCTATAACAGGATACTGGTGTTCTGAAACCGGAAAAGACAAGAAAAAACAAGAAAAAGCTAAACGGCTCCAGAAATATGCACGGTTGCCTAGATTAAATAGATACAGTATATAACCCAGATGAATAATGTTTATTATGTAGTAGGTGTGATTGTGTTCCTTGAGGAGTGATCTGATTCAGTATGATAATAGTAGATAAGTCTAGATTAGACATATAGTGATGGTTAATGAGTGATGGGGTTTTATAATGTTTCCTACATGGAGATCATGTATATGGTTATGCCAGTGATATAGAAATAGAGGAAGTTGTAACCAGCCGAGTTTCTCTAGAAGGGGACAATCAGAGTATATTCTGTATGTGTAAATCTATGTTGAGTCATTTGGGCCTGAGTGTTATCATTGTAGTTAGCCATCTCACTTCTGCCTTATTGATCTTTTTGTTATAATCTCCTCCCCTCCAATTTGGGTCTATCTTCTCAATGGCTGTGTACATGAGGTGGCTGGGGTCCTGATTGTGTTCTTCTTTAAAGTGTTGTGATACGCTAAGTGCTTCAAAACCATTTACAATGTTTCTTCTATGTTCACCTATTCTCTGACTTAAAGTCCTATTGGTTTTGCCCACGTACTACAGGCCGCATGTGCACTGTAGTAAATATATGACCCCTTTTGTGTTACATGTCATGAACTGTTTAATTCGGAAGATTTATTTGTTCACATTAGAGGTGAATATAGTAACTGGTTTTGTGGTTTTTATCCCTCTAGTCTGACAATTCTTGCATTTGCCACAGTAGAAAAATCATCTGTTCCTGCGTAAGGTAGTTATTGTTGTTTGTTGTTGTGTATCTGGTTTCATGTGGTTATGCACCAATCTTTTTTTGATGTCAGTAGCTTTCCTGAAGACCATGACTGGTCTCAGCAGCAGAATGGTTTTGAGTATGTCATCCTTCATCAGTATATTCCAATGTCGTTTCAGTATGTTATTTATGTTCATGGAATCTGTATTGAATTCCGTTATGAAACACACTGTTTTGTTTCATTATCCACTTTCTTTCTATGACGATATTCAAGGAGTGTATCTCTTTTGGCATTTGAAACCTTTTTGAATGCGTTGTCTATTAGATCTTTATTGTATTTTTGTTAAGTAGTTGTTTGCTTAAACCTTCCACCTGCCTTCTATAATTGTCCAGGGTGGTGCAGTTTCTTCTTATGCGGGTAAATTGATCCTTGGGGATGTTATATAGCCACTGTGGATGATGTCTGCTAGTGGCCAGAATTAAATTGTTGACGTCGATATGTTTATAATGTGTTTTGGTCTGTATTCCGCCATCAAGTATGTGTATATCCAAGTCCAAAAATGTTACTGAGGTTTTACTGTATTCTGTGGTAAATATCAGATTCCTGTTATTATCATTGAGACATTTGATGAATTCTTTCTAAGTTTGTTCGTCCCCTTCCCAAATGAAGAGGATGTCATCGATGTAGCATTTCCAGAGGACCAAGTTTGCCCCACAGTCATTGTTGGTCCAAATCTCCTCATTTTCCCCTTGGCTCATGAATAGATTGGTGTAACTGGGGGCAAACTTGGTCCCCATTGCTGTGCCTTTTTGTTGTAATTAGCAGACCCCCTCAAACCATGTATAATTGTGGTGAAGGGTGAAACTTATTGTTTGTATGAGGAATTCCATTTGTTCCAGTTCCATATTTGTGTCTTGTTCCAGAAAATGTCTTATGCTATGAAGCCCTTGTGTAGGGTCAATCACTGTGTAAAGAGAAGTGATGTTGCATGTCACTAGCCAGATGTCATTCCAAGCAATTGTATTCAGCACTTGTATGGTTTGTGTTGTATCTTTCAGATGTGATGGTTGTTTGATTACATAGCTTTCTAGGAAATAGTCAATATACTGTGAAAGGTTGCCAGTAATGGAGTCTATTCCTGAGATAATCGGGCGGCCTGGTGGATTTATGATATCTTTATGGATTTTTGGGAGGTAGTAAAAAAACCGGGATGACAGGGTGTTTATTGTAGATGAAGACCTTTTCTTATTTGTTAATGATGCCATCTTCTGCACCTTTAGTTAGAATCTTCAGTAGTTGCTTGTTGAAATCCTCAGTTGGATTACATTTTAAAGCTTTGTATTTTGCGTGGTCGCTGAGTAGTGGTTGGCTTCTGTTATACTGTATATTATTCTTTGTTCATTATGACTATTCCCTCCCTTTATCGGCTGGTTTAATGAGAATATATTTATTTCATTGGAGTTCCTTTAAAGCACCAGACTCTTTCTTGCTGAAGTTTGTCTGTAATTCTTCTGTTGTTTCAGTTGTTGTACTGTATGTCATCTATTACCATTTTCTCAAAAGTGTTGATGAACTTACCCTTTCCATGCTGTGGATAGAATCGTGACTTTGGTTTCAGATTGCTGTGGGTATAGGGATTGTGATCTTCTTTTGTTTTACCAGGAATAGTAGAGTTTTTATCAAATTATTTTTTTAATGACAGTTTTTTTGTAAATCTGTGTGCGTCCAAGAATGCCTCGAATTTGTTAATTCGGTTTGATGGCGTGAACTTCAGACCTTTTCTCAGGAAGGAAATTTGGTCCATGGTCAATTTCATTGTGCATATCTCTTTTTCTGAGATCTTCATTCAGTGGTTCGGCCTGTGCTGTTTGTATTACTTTTGTCAATTGTGGTTCTTTGTTTTCTTGCTCTTTGGCTTGATGACTCTTACTTGTTTTAATCTTTTGTCTTTGTCTCTCTTTTGTTCCTTTGCATAATTTCTCTCCTTTTGTCCCCCTTCTGATTCTTCTGCTTGTTCTGTTTGTATCTCTGGGTTGTTTTCTTTTATGGGTATCAAGATTCTTATTTTTGTCTGTGCTGTGGTTATTGTGGGATTTGATGTTTATTGCATTTTTCTTGCTTTTTTCATTTCTGGTGTTAGGCAGGTGCTCATGCCTGCCTCTAGATCTCAAATATGTAGTCTCCATTTTTGTTGTGTGTCTCCTTCACTAGAGGTGGTATTACTGGTCTCTTTATTTCTAATGGATTCCGTTGTAGTCGCCACTTTTCTTTTTTGCTTCTTTTTGTAGATTTTTGTTGCGTCAACACAGCCTTTGAAAGGTTGTTTGTGAGTTTAGATATATCTCCTGATGTCAGACTGTTATTGATTGTAGGTTCTTCTGGATGGACTGTGAAATCAAATCTTGATAACCTTATATCATCCATTGAGTTGTCAGCAAAGTGTAGTACCTGTAGTTCAGCTGGATTCCTATAAATAATTGGTGTTTGTGTCAGGTCTGTTTTTCTGTTCATGTATCCTCTTCATGTATTGTTGATATGTTAGTTTCAATCTCTTGTATGGTGGAATTACTTTTAACTCTTTGATGTTTCTTCATGCAATGTTAGTTTTTGATTCCCTTTTGGTTCATTTTGTTCACTGATGCCTGTCTCATTTATTTCTACCTGTCTCAAAAATGTCTCTATAAATCTTTGATCTTTTTTTGTTTAAAATGTTGATTTCTTGTTTGGTCAGTTTTTTATTATCATTTTTCATGAATTCCTCTACTGTTTTGTATGTTTGATTTATTGTTAGTTCTAGACTGGTAAGTTTTGATGAATGTAGTTCAATTAGAAGGTCAATTAGCTGGTGTGAACAGTATAGCAGTGTGTCATTCCACTTCTTCATAAATTGTTTATTATGTACTGGTGATTTCTTAATTTTTAATCCCCTAGGTATCACATTGTTCTTCTTGTACCATTGTAAGGTGAAAAGATCCCACCAGATTTTTGTATCTTTGGATAATAATTTTTCTAATTAATTCAAGAGTTTTTGTATATCTATATCTTCTTTTGTTTTGGTTGTATCGCTGTGTAATGAGTTGAATACCTTATTAGTCCTATCTTTCCTAGTGCCTTTAAATTCAAGTATTCCCATGTGTGTTTTTGAGCTGATTATTTAGCGAGGTTGTCTTAGCTGAAATTATAGTCTGTGGTTATTTACTATAAAATTCTATATTTGTATTTTAGGTCTATGGGTGAGCTCCAGATCTACTCTTTTGAGGTGGGGGCAGCTGGGGTATGATGAGATGACCACCCACATTTACTAATAGTAATGCAGAAGAAAAAACAATCCCAAACGCTCGACATGTATGTATCGTTCAATGTATTTGTTGTGTTAATTTCAATTAGAACAATTATATAAACACAATAAGTGTATTGTCACGATTCATACAGGAAATCCTGAGGTGAGGGAAAAAGCCAGGGGGTTAGGGTGACTAGGGAACAACTAGGCAATGCCAGTGACTAGTTCTCCCTATTGTGGCCAAACCCAGGTTTGGCTAGACCTGCCCAGAGGCGTGGAGTCTACCCCACTTGGTGGTCTTCACCAGTGACCCCTCCAGTCAGGATTTGGGTTTCGCTGCACCAAGTGAGCAGGTTGCGGCCTTCTCAAGAGGTACTGTACCAGAGAGTGGAACTATATTAAATGAATTAGCACTGGGAACCCTAGGAATGTAATTCAACATATTAACTGAATACTTGAACACAGGAGATCAGTGTATGGACTGTATACTTGAACACAGGAGATCAGCATGTGAGCTGGATACTTGAACACAGGAGATGAACTGAGTACTTGTACACAGGAGATGAGTGTATGAAGTGTATACTTGAACACAGGAGATCATTGTGTGAGCTGGATAATAGAACATAGATCAGCGTGTGAGCTGGATACTTAAACAAAGGAGATTAACTGAATACTTGAACACAGGAGATGAACTGAGTACTTGTACACAGGAGATCAGCATATGGACTGTATACTTGAACACAGGAGATCAGCATGTGAGCTGGATACTAGAACACAGAAGATAAACTGAATACTTGTACACAGGAGATGAGCGTACGAACTGTATACTTGAATACAGGTGATGAGCGTATGAACTGTATACTTGAACACAGGAGATGAACTGAATACTTGAACACAGGAGTTGAACTGAATACTTGAGCACAGGAGATGAACTTGAGAATGTTAGAAATCCTAGTCGCAGGCTTGCTAAAAGAACACAGGAGAATGTACTGGGAATTGCTAGAGATCCAACAGAGCATTAACTAGTAATTAGCATGAAAGCTGACACCACAGTAACACAGGGAAGCTGCAAGAGGGCTAAGCAGCACACTAAAATACAACACAGGAATTGTAACATGAAACACTGGAGTTCTGAGAGAGAGAACTGAAGAAACACACTGAGAGTTAGCATGGAAGCTAATACAGGTAACACTGGAGAACAGTGAGTAGGCTGAAGCCACACTCTGAAGGAAATAACACAGAGAAACACTGGTGATGGTCACAGGAACAGTGAAGTTGAACAGCAGGTTCCTGTTCCTGGAGTCAGACTTAAATAACCTTAGGTAGCTGGTCATTGGATCAGAGGATCAGCTGAGAGACCACAAGACGACCATTGAGAGAGACTAGTCAGGTCATATGGATTAACATGACTATGCCCATGCCCGGCACCCCGGGAACCAGTACGTACAGGAAAGCTCTAGCAGACCCCAGGGAGAATACTCAGTCACCACTCACCTCCACTCCCAGTGGTTGAACACCTAAGCCCAAGGACGCCGGCGGAGAGGTGAGTAGCGGCCGATCCCAGGCCGCATCCTGACATGTATCAATCAAATACTAAATGTTTATTTAAGAAGAAATTAGACTACAAAATACTGGTAAGTGCTTCACATATCATCTCATGTTCCTAAGGGTAATCAATTTCAAGATTGTGTCACTAAAGGCCTATGAATTTAAAAAATTAGACTATTGCTAAGCAAATTAAATTGTAGCGATAGATGCAATTATTGATAGATAGTAAATATATATAAAGTAAAAATAAAGATGGTATTAATACAATTGTAAATAGAATAAAATTAATAATGAAAGATAATAATAAAAATAAAATAAATAAATAAATAATCATAAAAATAAAAACAAAAATTAGAGTAGACAAAAAAATTTAATGATTGAAAGCAATAGGTAGGCAAACACAGACACTGGACCTACATATAGACTAGTTAGGACTATGTTATTTTATGTATATTTGTACCCTTATTTGTTTTACCCACACGATCACATCCCATTATACTCTGATGCTGTCAATCAACCCTGACCACACCCAATGGAGATGTATGAACCAACAGAACTCTAACCCAACCTCATCCAGGAAGGATATCTAGAAGACGGAATCCACAGACGCTCACTTCTCTTGAAAAAGGCTCTAATTGTGCTGAAATGCGTTGCTTCCAAACAGCAACACCAGATCGCTAGCAACTCGTCTAAAAGGAAAACAGCACCCCTCCTAAGCCTGGACCACAGCACACTAGCTGCCTGCATCCAGGATGCTGTGAGCGCGTACAGCCGGGATGACAGCCGCTCTTTGGGAGAAGACGGAGACCTCTGTACTAGTTAACAACAAGCTTGCCTGCAGAGACGGGTAAGTACCGGCAAGTCCACGCGGCTCGGTCCTTCATCCAGGAACACCAACTCCCGCTTACTCTACAAGCTGAGCATCCGCTCCCGGCAGAGGGGTAAGGTCTTTCACTGACCATATTACTATAACTGAACTGTACCATTCTCACGGATTCTTTATAAAGGCAGACCAGGACTTAATTACGAACATATTAGTCACCATCATTTTCAGCTGACACCAGACTTCATCTTGTTTGTTGTAATTGGACATTGATTTACCCTTACCCTCATTCCCGATTGTCTCACTATTCACTACTGTCTAGTGCTCTATTAACATACCCATCCCACACTCCCTCCCTCATGTAGTAAGTCCAGTCTATATGTAGGTCCGTGTCTGTGTTTGCCTACCTATTTGCTGTCAGAGCAGGGGATTTGTTTTTTCCTCTGTATTACTATTAAACACTTCCTCACTTACTGAGAAAAATATTAATACATTGGACTCTATTTACTACAATCTGCATTTCAAATGTGATTGTAGTGTGATATTTCTGACTAATTTCGCATTGCTAATTTAGGAAATATCAGAGGGATTTATAAAAAATCTAAAGCTGGGTACACACTGTACGATGTATTGTGCAATATATATATATATATATATATATCATTCTGACGCATATCGGAACAATATATTGTACACATCATATAGGGTGTACACCCGATCCATCGTTCCTGGCAGTCGATCATTGCATTGTACCATCTGCTGTCTTGCACTTCAGAATGGACGATGCAATGAACGACGCCACGTCATACCATGCAGCATGTAACGATACATTGCGTCATTGTACGCCGGATTGTGCAGTGTGCATGTGGTAATTATGTAAGCTTTTGTTTTTAAAGGCCTTTTCTCTACCTTTTATATACTGTACAGGGATCACCTTGTATGCACTTGCACATCTGCGTACATGATAGTAGGCACTTTTTTGGTACTTAAAATGTTGTTTGTGTGTAAGTTGTTAGTGGTACATATGTTATGCCTGCACACACAAGATTTACATATAACATTTCAGTCAACTACATGAGACCCATGTGAATATACTTGTACCACCTCTGCAATATTGTAATAATCTTGTATCGCTTTACAGAAATCCAAGGCTTGTTGAAGGGTGGAGATCCCTGTACACATGTTATCGGTGATGCGGCTTACCCTTTGAGGCAATGGCTGATAAAGGGCTACCCCCATCATCTCCAGCTGTCACTGGAACAAATTGCGTACACCCACACTCTTAGTTCTGCCCGGATGGTCATTTAAAAACGCCTTTGGTCATTTGAAAGGACGTTGGCGTTATTTACTGAAAAAAAATAATGTTGACATTAACACAATGCCTCATGTAGTAGCTGCCTGTTGTATTTTACATAACATCTGTGATATACAAAAGCAGCAGTTTCTACCAGAGTGGAATGTGTAGGAATATTAAGTGCCTGACACCTGATGCATCGGCCTATGAGGAAGACCAAGGTAACATCAGTGCTGAACTCATTGGTACCACCATCACAGGCGCCCTTCCCTCAATGATTGATTAGACCAGTGGTTCCCAAATTTTTTTGAGTCACGACACCCTAGATTGAGCCAAAAGTTTCTTAATGAGAATTTCAGAAAAAAATGACATGAATTAAATTGTGCTTCTATGCCACCCTTAGGGTCAGTTATGTGGCGGTTGACAGGGATGCGCTTCTTTTTGTTCACATATTCTTTGATTGGCATCCATTAGTGCTGGTTTTGCCTATCACACTGAATACAATTCATTTTATTTATTTGGTACTGGACCACCAGCCCAAGGCACCTCTGCAACGGGCACACAGCTTGGGAACCACTGGATTAGATGACAGAAACGTTTCTATGCATATCACAAAATTTATTTTCTTTAACATTGTTATTAAGTTGTAATTTTCAACTTTTTTTTGCACACATTACCTTCATACAGTATGTGCCAATAAATTAGGTAAAAAGTGCTTTGTTTTGAATATATGGTATTTCACACTAATGGTTCGTACACACGATCAGATTTTCTGTCAGATTTGAACGATAACGATTTAAAAAATCGTTCAATCGTTCATATCTGACAGAAAATCTGACATGTGAGCCTGTAACAATGATCGATGCGCGTTCCCAATGGTCAGATAATGATATCTGACATCTGATGTATTTTCAGTCAGATTTGGTCGATTTCATTCATTTTAATACAGTCTGAAATCGTTCGATCATTCAAGTCGTTTGTAAAATCGTTCAAATTGTTGGTAAAAATCGTTAAATCATTCAATCGATCATCGTTCATCTGACATATCTGACCGTGTGTATGCACCATAAGAATATACATTGGTTTATTGCTTCTAACCCTTAACAACACCATGCTGTGCCTCCCCTAATTTGGGAAAAGAAAGGTTAGTGTGACACAACAAAATTCATTAACGGGTGGGATGGTGGGTTTCAAAGATCCATAACCAAAGAGGCTGTCTTCATGCAAACAAGCCAATATATACTGATAAACCGACCACTCCCTCAAGCAATATCATTGGCTCAAACAAACATCTGACCAGCCAGCACTAGAAACTGCCCAGCAACAAGGCTGTCAAAAAGAGCCATACAGCAAAAACACCAGTATTCTTACATATTCTCAAGCTTATCCATCTTTCGCCCACTATAAGATATACATTGGTTTATTGCTTCTAACCCTTAACAACCTTGTCCAGCTTACTTAACTTAAACTAATAAATAGCGACACAGACAACAATAGCTTGGCTAAAAGGTCACAGCTTTTATTTATTTATAATTAATTAATAATCCAAACCAGGGTGGCACGAGACGCTGCAGACTAAGTTATAGCTTTCACCTCACTCAAGTACTCGGGGAACAACTGAAACGTCCCCCCTCAAGACGCACAAATGATGTGAGAGTCCCACTGCCCTCCTGGGCCAATCCGAGACGCTACCGTACAAAAGTGCTCAGGTCCCCCCACACGGAGAAGGACAAATTCGCCAGGTTCTTTGAAGGCAAGTACCCCCACAAAATTATCTTGCGCCACATAAAGCCACTGAGATGCAGCATACTGCCACCAATGCCAGACTCTGGCCCGCCACGGAAAATGACCTAGCCCCAGAACCACAAATCCTTATTGCACACAAAGACCAAGGCCACTAAGATGCCTTCCGACCAGGCAGAAAATACCACGTTGAATTGCCAACAAAAAGCTATGACACAGAACCAAGCTACCCAGTGACACAGCATAACTGGCTACTGACACATACACCATGCTTACGCTCCACTCTCCAAGTCAAAAACGAGGCACCATTTCAAACCACACAATCCTCCCATCCAGTCTTATTTCCAACAAACCTCTCACCATGAACAAACAACTCCACAGGCAAACCCACTCACCAAGCACACTCAATGTGACCATCCAAGAACACAGCAAATCAACCACGAAACTCAAAGCCAAACCTCGCACACCCTTCTACTACCTGTCACCCATAAAAACAACAAAACGGGCGCGTAAACACACCATGTTGCTCCAGCCCAAATTTATGAGTGGCCCACAAGTCAAACCATACTGTCAACTGCAGCAATTCTCGTGAAAATCAAAATTCCATACCATGAGCACTTTACCAAACCCAACCATCCCGACACAACTTTGAGAAGAACACAAAGCAACTACCTACCAGAGATGCATAAGAGGGGAAACAAATAACCCGAGTGAAGAGGGAAAACTAAAAAACCTACCCGTGAACCAAATAGGGTCAGATCAAAGTTCCCGGGAGGAAAAATTAAAAAATCCCTTCACAACCCCCCAATTGTTGAACGCTAGACGCTCAATGATTGGCTGGTAAACAACATTTCAGGTTGTCGCCAGGTGCACAAATACTACTTGTCACAACATATAAGTCTCGTAATCAGCAGACTTTCAACTCTCTAAACTCTGCATGTACGCGGGAGATGCCCCTTTAAACGCTGCACCAATAGCTGCCCCAATTTGAAAGAATTGAGTACCAAAAGCTGAAGCATATGAATCTCACCCAACCAAACCTTGTCCAAACTGTAGCAACTGAAATTTGTAAGCAGGATAAGATCGGGATGTAATTATAGAGGTGGCTCCGGCAGGGAGCCACCTCTATAATGCACCGAAAGGCTACCGGGCAAATAAAAATTTCAGGATGTTGAGAAAAGAAAACTATCTACCTTTTGCAGGAGACAAACACTGATTGAGTAAATTGTATATGATATGATCAGATGATGTGTGTAAACAGGAGGACCCCATACCTGCTCCACCATGAATAATACATGACAGTCTCCTCTTACCCCATGATCTCCTAAGACAAAATCTTTAAAACAATAAGCCCTGACGATGAAGATGCCTTATTGACAGCCATCAACTGTCTCCACCTAAAACACCCCAAAATTTTGCAGCCAAAAGGGGCAAATGTAAAAGAGAGGCCGCAATCCCGTCAGAAACCACCTGACCCACAAACAAGCAACATTTTTAACAGCTGCATGTCAATAGGTGCGCGAACGGGGAACCCCTTCACCCAACCTGTCATAGCATAGCGACAATAAAATGATTGGGTTGTGTCATGACTACCTTCAAGCTTACAATAGATGAGATCCTCACTGTGCTGCCACCAGGCGGTCCCTGAACCGACCCTGCTGTCGAAGCTGGATAATTGGCTGAGACAGAATAAGTTTTAAAATTAGATCGGAATGATGCCATCTTAGAAATAGGTCACACAGTGCCATTTTGTCAAAACCACATAGTACACAAAACACAACGCAAAATTGCTAATAAGTAGCACGGCCAGCTTTTTAACAATCTTCCCCAAACACATACCGACGGTGTCTGACATACATAAAAAATACTTTCCAACACATTAAAATCACCACAGACTTAAATATGAACAGCACTAAAAAGTAGCAAATTAGTGGTGTTTTCCCTTCATTCACATTAACACATACACGCGATGTTAAACAGTGCACAATGCAAAATAGCTAATTATTAGCATGTTCAGCTTTTTAACGATCCCTACACAACCAATACCGACTTAGTCCCATACACTCAGAGATACCTTTCCAGCTTAGTATTGCTCGCTAAGTACCCCACAGACCCCCAGACGCATAACGCTATTTAGTGTCACTCTCCCTTGCATACATACACTTAAAGCAATAGTTCCGTAGCGCAAAAGGGTTATTATTACATGATTCATTCACAATGCCAGCGTGTGAAGAAATGACTGTTTTCTGCAACTAAGGTTTAGTACATGATAAGCAAACCGTATTTGGTGTTGAACTGATCTACTCTGTCTCAACAGCTTTCCGGTGTCATCGGTGAGAAGATCGCAACATGCATTCTCAACTTATGGACTGTAGAAAGTTAAAACACTAAAATGTACTTTGTAATATTAATAGCTTAGATTTGCATGCAGTGGGAAAAAGGAGACAAAAGGCTGTCAGAGGCTGATCTGTGTCCATTTGAATCAACCTGTTAAATATCCTGTAACAGATGCACGCGCACTGGGAACCAATGGAACCATGCCACACTCTTCTATTGTGTTGCTTATCCCTGTAAGAGTATAAATGTGCGTACCAACTCCAATCTGTAGTCTTCATGCTGATGCTGTTGATGGAGGTTTCTTATGGATGCCGGTAACTGGTCTCAGTGCACGTGCGTATGTATAACTGTACCTTGGGTCTGTATAATTTCTTTGCGCTAAATTGTCTTTAGATCACAGCGTGTAACCTACTGGTTTTATGTTGAATATTACACTTTGTGCATTGGAAACACATTTCAATGTCTGAAGGTTTTTATTTTACTGTATGACTGCGTACGCAAATAGCGGCAACTTAGAAGGTATAGGCAGGAACATATAAAGGTTTAGAAGGTATAGGCAGGATTGTTCAGAGGCTTAAAGTCAGTATCGTTACTGCTACTAATGGTTCCAAACAAAGGAGCAAAGCAAATATTCTAAGACTTACCCTCTGTAGATGTCTGAGCACTAAAAGTTAGTCAAGCCCGCCAGGCAGGCTTTTACATCTGTGGTGTCATTGTGATGAGAGGCCACGCAGCGCCAAATGTATGTTAAAATCTAAAAATTCGACACCGAAAAGCACAAAAATAAATGACGCAGCAATGCAAAATTAAAAATGAATCCGCGCTTTGTTTGTAGATGGCATGAACTAAACCCAATTTTGTCGCACCAGGAATAAATAAGACGAAAACTCCTTTGCACAGACCAGAGAACAACTGCCATGACAATTGGGAACAGCTCCGAACAGCAACAAACAACTCGTCAGACCTACCTACGCTAAACCCGAAAACAAGTAGCCACGCAGAAAATTCCAAACAAAATTAGAGGCCAGAAAACACTGATGAGCCAGCCGCACTGGTGACAGTTGACTCGACAATTTGCCACTGAAGGCCAAGGCCAAATGCGATCACCATTGCAATGAACCAGAAACCTGGCCCAACTACGGAGTGCCTCATTGCCATTCGCCGACAAATGAACTTGACTGAAGAGGCTGGCTCTCCCTGGCAGTGGCCCGCTCCCCGTCCTAGATACAACTCCAACTATGAGAAGATTTCTAAAGCTAAATTAGCGGAGCCCATCACTAACTACCCACGCTCCCTACAGACCGTGCCAACCGTAAATCGACCCGCAGTGTGACCAAGCAACTAAACAAACCTAATCACTAACAAACGACACCTTGCTATCATGACCAACTTGATCCCCAAATGACAAAACAGTACACGCGACCCATAATCAAATCCTATATAACTGGAAACCCCAAACATAAAAGGTGCCTGCTCAGAAAAGAGGAAACCAACATCACTCCTTCCTGAACCTATGAAGAGAAAGTCTACCAGATTATGCACTACTACACCAACCTGTCCAGTGTTGGCCTGAACCCACCATCTTCTGTAAATAGATCCAAAGGTTTCTATAGATGTGGGTATGCAGTATGTGTAAAGCTTGTAAGAGTTCCACTCCAAAGATAACGCAATATAAATCCAACTCAGACAAATAAGGTTTTCCAAATAGATGATTTTATTACATGTCATACAAAGGTGCTGTTGTTAAGTATTTTATTGAACTTACATTCTCTGTGGTACCTCTATCTGCTCACCTGTTAGCAGCGGTAGGTGCCCCAAAAAGAGATTTTTTTCATTTTTGCTTCCTTTTTGGATGTTTGTCTATTGTAAATTTTAGTTTTTCATTTTGTTCATTAAATTCCATGTTTTTATGATAAACTGGTGAAAGGACTTTTTTGACCACTTGTACACAAAATATATTTGAATGTGAAAATCCACCTCCACTAACAAAGAATCCTTTATGGGAACATAGATACCTGTTTTCAGGTGTGTGTTGTCTCTAAGGGGTTTCAAGTGGGGACGTTAGATAAAGATCATGATAGCTACTGTTGAAGGAAGAAAGATACCTTTATACGAATGCATTTTATTTGTTTGAGGTGAGTCCTATGAGGGAGTCATCAGAAATATCAGAAAATGTTTTTGTATAAAAGACATAACTTGCTGTACATCTCTTCTTCTGTTTCAAGCCAAAATACTATCCTGATGGATATCCATTTACACATTATCAAAGGATCACGCTTTTCTTGGATCACTCTATTGTTTGTTGTACTTTGATTTGGAGGTGTGGTGCTATGAAGAGTGGAATAAGCTGCGGTCTGTGGGGTGCAGGTTATATTGATCTAATATTTTTGTTTTGATGTCCAGCTGTCCTAATATGTTCACACATAGAGGACAAAGAAATTCTCAAATTAATGAGGTTTTCACAAATTTTGGGGATGACAGTATGATTCATGATAATTTAGATTCCGCCATGTTTAAATTAGAAAAAGGTCTTTTGAGAGAAGGCAAAATATGGTGGGAAATGATGACTTTAGAGAAATACTGTGCTGAAAAACTCATCCCCAGAGGACTACGGATTGATAAAATACCATCCTTTAATAGTGGTTCACCAGAGTTTAAAAAAGAGTGGTTCAAAATATTAGACTCTTGCTCCCTTTCACTCATGAACTTGATTATTAGGGGGAAAGGGGTGGAACTACAAAAACTTGAGGAGGAAATTAACATCTACAAAAGTTTAGTTGACCCCTTCAAGGACTCACCCAATTTTTAAAATCTTAGAAGAACAAAGTATAAGAAGGATAGAGAAAAATGAAAGAGACTGTAAAAATAAGAAAAAAAAAATTCATGAGAGATAAAAGTGACTACAATAGTGGGAATGAACACATGATCACCAAAAAAGAGAGTATATGCAATGGGGAGAATACTCAAATAGACATATGGAAATGAGAGTATCCCCTAGACCCCAATATGATGACTATAAATCCCCTCTACCTAGAAGGACCAATGTTTTCAACAGATTTAAATATGCAGATAAAAGATCACTGTGTTTTAAAGAGGATCAACCTAGGTTAGAGCAAATAAATCAATACACTAGACATAGAAACCCTTCCCCTGATCGATCATCAGTTAATTGGGAAAATAGAAAAACATCATATCAATCAAATAATTGGAGGAACAGATTTGAACCACTGACTGACAATTTTTTATGGTAGATGGGGTTACCAATACTCCACGAAAAAGGAGAAAACAGGGGACATGGGGGGTAAAAAGACACATGTTAACAAAAGGAGGAGATGCAGGAAAAAGGGCATTAGAAACAAGTCAAATAGGATGGAGAGTAGGCCTGTTGATGGGACTCAAGATTAAATAGTTGAAGCAAGCAACATTACATCAAAACTAAAATCTTTAACCTAAGTAAATATACTCTAAATGAACATGAAACAAGTGTCCTGACACGTTGCCTAAAATTTGCCCCATCCAGCCGTCCGAATGATTTTGAGATATTCATTGACCTCCAGGTATTTATCAGAAGGTTAACTCTAAAAAATTTTTTGATGAAGCAGTTCAAGGAAACACTACTGAACAAAATATGGTGGAGTGTTCTATTTTTAAGAAAAAAATCTAAATTTTTTCCTGCCCACAAAAAGGGCAGCTATATTGAAACATTCAAACGTCTGGTAAAGGAGGACTTTGAGAAATTAAATTTAAAACCCATTAAAAATATGAATTAACTAAGGATGAAAGGTTGGATATTAATTATTAAAGGATAACAAAGAAATAATAATCAAGAAATCACAAAAATACATATAATAATATTCACATATTAAATAGACCTTAAATCAAATCTATAGATGACAAAAGGAGGAAACAGCCAGAGATTACAGGCTGGCTGTAGGTTTTTTACCCCCACTCGCTGGTGCACCTGGGACTATCATCTACATCCCACTGAATCTTCAGCTGACTGCGGCTCCACCACAGGATGAGACTGCCGATTTCCTAGCCAGCACGTGGCATGCACTACAGCAGTCTGTGAACTCCACTGCTGCACCACGGTTTGCATCTCTGGACACATGTCGGGCACTGAGGATTCTTTTGCTGGATGCTGGATGCTTTTAGGAGAGGCCTCTCCCCAGATCTATGCTGCTAAGCAGCAATACGTACCATATTGCTTTATTGGTTTAAATAAACCAGTTTATTGGTTACACAGAGACTGTGTTAGTCACGATTTAGTGGTTTCAGCAATATATCCCCAGTCATGACTTATATTAATGTTCACTCCCGCTACAAATTGAATTTAATTTCATGGAATAAGCCCATCAATCGGTGGCTGTGCACACTGATTTTATTTTTTATTATTTAAGTCAAATCCAACAGACTATTTGATTCATTTCTATACAATCCTGGACAAAGACAAAAAGATAAAAAGAAAAAACTTACATATCTATACTAACATTTATTCATTGGGAAATATCCCCCTTTTTTATGCATGCCGATTTTTTTGTCTGTTTTTCTGTGGCCACAGTGGTTCCATTCATATTTTTTTATTTCATTTATTTTTATTTATTTTTTATTTCCTTTTGTCATCTATAGATTTGATTTAAGGTCTATTTAATATGTGAATTTTATTATAAGTATTTTTGTGATTTCATGACTATATCTGCATACATTAAATTTAGACACTACTCATGTCATTCAGTGCTCCCAGTTGTTTTTGTTTTTAAATAAGGTTTTAAAAGGGGTTAGCCACTACTCCCTGGTGAGCTGCTTCTAGATTTATCTATTACCATTTTTGATGCGCCTACCCCATCTTTCCTTCCTTTTCCAAATAATAATCAAGCATACTGATAATGGGGGCAGTGTGGTTATCCTTAATATAGAAGATTACAATGAAGAGATTATTAGTCAACTAGCGGATACAACAAATATATAAAAAATTATGGACTAACCCATCCAATTCTATTATTAAGAAATTAGATGTTTTTTTGAATCTCTATACCTCGAAAGGAGTTATCACTGAAACAATATGTAATTATATTCAGATAGAGAATCCCTCCATACCAGTGGTGTATATATTACCCGAGATTCATAAAAACAAAGAAAAGCCCCCTGGACGCCCTATTGTGGCTGGTACGAACTCCATACTCTCCAACTTATCCCACTATTTAGATTACTTACTCCAGCCACTAGTACAGGAGACTACTTCCTACCTAAAAGATAGTACATCCATTATAAGAGATCTTTTAGAAATGAGTTGGCATCCAGGTTACAATTAGTGACAGCCAATGTCACTTCTTTGTATACTATTATCCAGCACCAACTAGGATTGGATTCAGTGAAGTATTTCTTAGATAAAAAATGAATGTTAGAAGACAATAAAAGTTTAATTCTGGATGGTATACTGTTGATTTTGTCTAACATTTTTTTCTTGTATGATAATGATTTTTACTTGCAGCTTAGAGGTACAGCCATGGGCACCAAGCTATGCCAATTTATTTATGGCATGGTGGGAGGACCATTTCATTTGGAGTGGTCATGTGCATTGTGTCAAGGACTTGGGGATAACCTGTGGGTACATCACATAATTTCCATCTCTGCACAACACAGGAAGTCACAGTCATTCAATTGAGGGTCGGTTCTGGAGGAGGAAAGTGTGCTGTCCCAATTCTCTCTCTATGCATGGGCTCCATCAGTAATGATAAGTTTAGTAGTGAGAGAGGGTCAGATGACATATAAAGGGCATATGGGGAATATCTGAAGGCATATACGTAGCATCTTGAGAGGTCTGATGGCATATAAGGGGCATGAGGGGGAGTATGATGGCATACTAGGAGCATGATGAAGTGTCTGATAGCAAATAAAGGGTATTAAAATGGGCCTGATAGCATGTAAGAGTCATGAAGGTGACTATGATGGCATACAGGGGGCAAGTGCAGGAGTCTGATGGCATTCAAGGAGCATGTGGCTTTTGATGGAATGAGAAAGTACAGGTAGTTTGGAAAGTCCTTCTGCAGTGACTGTGTGCTAAGTATGTGACAGTCCAAAATTCAAATAGGGGAGCCACACAAATTACCTATGAGTCCCATCCAGTGATATTTGGCAGCATTTGAGGTGACAGTTGGTGTGGCACCTCTATTTGAATTTTGGACTGCACTGCAGCCCCACCTCTGGAGCTGTCACTGCCTATCACACACTCAGCACACAGTCACTGTGGAGAGAATTTCTGAACTCACTGTATTACGAATAAGGGACTTGTGTTATACCTTTGACAGAATGTAGGATTTGTATAATTGGGTCTGAACATACCCATAAATAATAAATATTTATTCAGCAGAAAATTGTAATTTTAAGAAAGTGAATTTAAAGTGTTAACCTCTAGTGATTCATAGAAAAATTGAAGAGGCTATTGTATTATATTGTCACTTATTTTAAAATCCTATTTTTTATTTTTAATAATAGTAACACCACTATTTTTGGGTTATTTATTTTTTCTAATGAGCTATCTTATTGCGCGATGGAAGGTACAAGGTTGACTACACCATACTATAGGATATACAGTACAAGGTAGGGGTTTCCCTGAACTGACCCACGTCTTGGAAGAAAGAAGGTTGCTCAGGTGGAGGCACTGCCTCGGAGAGAAGCATTTAAAAAGGAGCCTGTTGTTAGTATAGTGTAACCCTATCACCCATTACAGCAGTGATTCCCAACCTCGGTCCTCAAGGCACACTAACAGTCCTGGTTTTAGTGATATCCATGGTTAAGCACAGATGGTTAAGTCAAAATAACTGAGGTACTAATTAAGTCAGCTGTGCTCAAGTATGGTTATCCTTAAAACCTGGACTGTTAGTGTGCCTTGAGGACCCTGGTTGGGAACCCCTGCATTACAGGATAGCAATACAGATGAGCATGTGTTACATTCACAATATTACACAATTTACTATTCACAAGAGTGCATGGTACCTAGAGTGGGGTGTTATGCCCAAAAACATGTCAAAAGTGCCGCAAACAGTAGCATTTTTGTAGGATTTGCACAGCAATATTATATATTACTTATATTAAAGGGCAATATTACTGTAATTGTAAATTCAATAAAAAAAGTTTAATGGGGCAACATTTTTTATTTTATGATGTCAGCACCATTTATTTAGCCATAAAATAATAATTGGTGCACCCATAATAAATACAAAAAATATTAATACTAATTTCCAATGTAATTAATAAATAATATTGCCCTCTTCATTGAATTATATATTATTTTTGTCCCCAAATATATTAAAAAATAATTTACCATCGCTAATAGTATTATTAATGTTATTTCACAAATACATGATTGCTGTCATTAGAAGTGTATTGGGGGTCCTTGTCTTTTGATGGGCCACATAGTTGGGGTGGGTTTTGTAGTGTTTTGTGTTCCAGCAGTCTGACCATTTGTAAACCACTTGGTATTGCTGGTGGGTTTCAATATACCCTCCGAACCACAGTACAGTAACTCTGGTGGGTTGCATGTGAAAATTGTCGGCGATGGATGGTGAGTATAAAATGCCACCAAACCTGAACTTTAGTAAATTTTCCCTATAGAGTTGAAAATAAGGAATAACAATGGTTCATGAAGCAGTGTTTACTGTGTCCGGCAGTCATCTGTTACAGCAGTGGTGACCCCAACACTCCGCTCCCGCAGCCTAGCCCTAATGTCGTCATTCTGCAGAATGTCAACATTTCACATGTCAATATTGTGAACATGTTGACATTCTGCAGATGTTGACAGTTTTCATGCTGGCTTTTTTACAATGTCGACATTATAACTGTGTACATTGCGGTGTACACATTATTATTGTCAAAATGGCAACTGCATACCCAATCAGTAGCTGTATATGCAAATGTACATACAAACAATGCCCCAGCCACTTTAGGTCTTACAACTTGCAAGAAGCCCAACCTGGAAAAATTATTACAGAACACTGGACCACACCAGACAACAGAAAACTCAGGAACACTATGCAGATATTACCAAATGTTTGAGTTAGTTTTCATGATTATTATGTGCAGTCAAACTGAAACCAGTTTTAAACCCATCAATAAGAGTCCCTCTAATTCTTATAACCAGTGGAGGCTCCAGAACTGGGGCTGCAGCGCAGTCCAAAATTCACACCAACAACACCCCAAATGCTGCCAAACATTGCCGGCCAGGACTTACTGTCAGTTAGTGTGACTCCTCTATTTCAATTTTGGACAGTACTGCAGCTCCACCTCAGGAGCCTCCACGGTTTATAACTAAATCTAAAAAGGAGATTGTATGGGAAATCTGTGCATGCTGTAATGGTGCATACACACGGGACGATGTACAGCGATAATGATATCACTGTACGATCTCCATACACCTTCCTGGTGTGCTGGATGATCGATATCGATCATCCAGCACACCACCAACCCCCAAACGACGGCATAACGACCCTCGATCCTCGATTGTGGGTTCCTATGTAACCCGGTCAATATCGACCAGGTTGGACTGCATGCATGGGCGATGATCGTTATCGACCATCCGTGCCCACGCATCAATGGTCTTTGGGTTTGGAAGGGGCCAAAAAATGCACGATTTGAATGATAACGATATGATCGATATCGTTATCGTTCAAATCGTGCATTTTAATTGTACCGTGTGTACGCACTATTAGAGTGGGTCACAGAAACATCGGAATGGGTGTGTTCAATGGTGGAAAATAAATCAGCTATGCGAAAGAACTATATACTACCAGCATTGAGTGACATCTCATATAACCTGGAAACCACATACACGGTCTGTACAAGGGGTGGCTGACAGGACCGTTACCTGAAGCACTGTAGCCTAGTCTCGGATTGTCACGGAGTACAGCAGCTCATTGAACCCAATTCCCATGTAACCCACTCTGTTACCCTGCAAGCAGTGGCATATCTATAATGGGTGCAGTGTGTGCAGGGCACACGGGCCCCCAGGTCCAGGGCCCCGCACCGCAAACCCTGCACCCATATTTTTTAAACTTACCTGTCCATGGTCCCGCGGCGGGTGCCAGCGCAGCTCAGAATACCGGAAAAATGGCCACCATGGCCATTTTTCTGGTGTTCTGCGCATGTGCAGTAGACTCCAGGCACTAGAGTGTGCCCAGAGTTTACTCTGCATGCACAGAACACCGGAAAAAGGCCGCCGTGGCCATCTTCCCGGCGTTCTGCGCATGCGCAGTAGACTCCAGGCACACTCTAGTGCCTGGAGTCTACTAAAGCTCCGGTGGCTGGCCAGCCATGTCAGTCGGCTGCCGGCCACTGGGAAGAGAGGAGGGGGCCCTGCATGGGGAGTGCACACGGGCCACCTCCTCTCTTAAGACGCCCCTGCCCGCAAGCTGCTCTATCATATCTACCCCCACCAGTCACATGACATGCAATGGTCCGCTCCTCCCACAGCAGGCAGCCATCTTGTCTGACAAAGTGGCACCGCAACCCTGTTGCGCTGGACCCTGCTACCACAGCTGCCATTGTGGATGCGCTGAGCAGGTGCAATGTGCGGATGGGAGGGGACTGTGGAACTCTAAGGTCTTCAAGCTGGGGAAGGCAGAGGAGGTGACCCCCAGGTACATGCAGGTGCCTCACATCCTTGTCAGGACCATGGTGAGTGCCCGTGGGCCACTGGCAGGCATGCCACCTCACATGGTCAGAGGGAAGAGGAGCTGTACCTCTCTCTGCTCCTTCTTTTTATTGTCCTGTGCTGTGCCCTGGGCCATTTTGCCATCTCTGTCACCCGGCAGGCTCTGCTGTTACAATAATTGGCATAACTAGGGTCTTTGGCGCCCAGGGCAAGTTGAAAAATGGTGCCCCCCCCACACACACACACAAACACATAGCAAAATATATTTGCGCGCCGTCGGCACACGTCACAAATGGGCGTGGCCACTGAAAATGGGGCGTGCCAACATGACATGCCACCCATTTCTCATCACTTGGGGAACATTCCTTTCCATTGTATATGCACCTTACCTATACGGTAGTTTCTCATGACGTGGAACCTCTGAATTAATGTATCCTCCTTGGGAAGATGGCGTCTTCAGTTGGTATTCACTATTCATGTACTGTAGGTCACATCGTCCGGAAGATGCCTGTTTGTGTAGGAATATTAAGAAGGTCATCATCATACAACAGTGGTTCAACCAGACTCATTCCCCCTGTGTAACTTCCCCCTGCATCTCTCAGCCACACAATCTCCCCCTGTGTCATCTCTCAGCACACCATCACCTCCCCCCTGTGTCGTCTCTCAGCCACACCATCGCCTCCCCCCTGCATCATCTCTCAGCCAAACCATTGCTCCGTCTCTCAGCAACACAATCACCTCCCCCCTGCGTCATCTCTCAGCCACACTATTGCCTCCCCCGTGTCTTCTCAGTCATACCATTGCCTCCCCACCGCATCATCTCTCAGCCACACCATCACCCCCCCCTTTGTCGTCT
Organism: Taudactylus pleione; assembly: GCA_031769625.1. Classification (NCBI taxonomy): domain Eukaryota; kingdom Metazoa; phylum Chordata; class Amphibia; order Anura; family Myobatrachidae; genus Taudactylus; species Taudactylus pleione. Next base: position 49,609,471 of record JAUIMM010000015.1, read on the forward strand.
CTCAGCTACACCATAGCCTCCCCCCTGTGTCATCTCTCAGCCACACCATCAACTCTCCCTGTGTCATATCTCAGCTACACCATTGCCTCCCCCCTGTGTCATCTCTCAGCCACACCATTGCCTCCCCCCTGCCTCATCTCTCAGCAAACCATCACCTCCCCCCTGCGTCGTCTCTCAGCTACAACACTGCCTCCCCCTGTGTCTTCTCAGTCATACCATTGCCTCCCCACCGCATCATCTCTTAGCCACACCATCACCCCCCCTTTGTCATCTCTCAGCCACACCATTGCCTCCCCCCTGTGTCATCTCTCAGCCACACCATCGACTCCCCCTGTGTCATCTCTCAGCCACGCCATTGCCTGCCCCCTGTGTCGTCTCTTAGCATACCATCACAGATACACACACCCTGACAAAGATACACACACTGACAAAGATACATACACACTGACACAGATACACACACAGACACTGATACAGATACACACACAATGACACAGATAAACACACAATCACACAGATACACACAGACTGACACACACACACTGACACAGACACTGACAAAGATACACTGACAGATACACACACACTGACACATACACAGACACTGATACAGATACACACTGACATAGATACAAAAACCTCATTCAAATTCACACAAATGCCCCCCCTCCCCCCACCGCATCTTGGCTGTGGCTGCAGCCTGTGGCGTCGGGACGTGAGGAGTGTGGCCGCAGTACCCTGGCGTCCTAGGGGAGGGTGCTTGGCAGAAGCCCAGCAGGATAAGGGTTAATGGTATGTATTAAGCTGCCAGCACATGATGAAAGGTCCCTGGATAGTGGGACATGTACTAGTGGCTGAGTCCTGGGATATACAGGACGTCAATATGCCTGAAAATGTATGCGGGGTGATGGATGGAGAGAGGGTCCCTGTGTAATTGAATGTCCCACACGCTAGGATTCTCCCATGAGGATTGAGATGAGTGCCATGAACTTCGAATCTGGAGTCCCCTGTATGCTGTGTGCAGTATTTGTTGGACTGACTTGTGGTAGAACTACTGAACCCAGCAACACTGGGTTTGTGCTACCAATTTACTGTTGTGTCATATGTGTAAGACTGCTGGAGGTGTTCATTTGGAGTGGAACGTAACTAATCTTCTGTAACCATTAAGCTTAAAATAAAGTGTTTACCATCTGCTGCAAGTATTGTGCTGGAGGAAGTTGGCAAAGTAGAGCTTATAACCATTATGCTTACTGTGCTGGAGGATATGGAGGAGTATAAATAAAGTTTTCCTGTTCTTGCATTATGAGATGGTCTGGCTCCCAACATTTCTTTATTATACTGCACCTGTTGTCCACATGTGTTCCCTCCATCAGGTACTTTGTGCTAAGCACCCGAGTATTCGGGGGGCCTGCTGGTGATGGATGTCATACCCACGACATAGCCGGAACAGAGGAGAGTAACCGAGAAGGGCTGAGACAGTACATTCAGGTACTCCGAGTTAATGTCCCACAGTACCAGTAGGGTTTCACACATGACCTAATGGGCAATGCCCCCCTATCCCCACTTGGAATGGCTCACTGTTACAGCCAGCAGGGGATCAGCACCGGCAGACTAACAGGTGGGGAGCGGGACTGAGTGCCTCAGAGCATCAGAGAGCAGCATACCAGGTTACATCACAGCAGAGGGACTGGGATGATTGATCCGGCAGGACCAGACTGACATTAAAAAACTGGGGACATGAGAGCCTGGCAGCTTTTTGGGGGATTAAGGGGGAGATTTAATAAAGCTTGGAGAGAGATAAAATTGGAGATAAATAGCACCAACCAATCAGCTCCTTATTAAATCTCCCCCTAGGTGTTAACAATATAAGAGCTATCTTATGTACAGAGTCCAGATGAGCTCCACTGTTTCTATAGAACTGCCCATGACTGCAAAATGTCCTTGATTCCCAGCCTAGATTTTGGCACCTTGAGTTAGATCAATGGTTCCCAAACTGGGTGCCATGGGATTCAGGGGTTCCACAGGGGTGACACAGGTTGGTGGTCCAGTAGCAAATCAAATTTGTTATGGTCAATGTGATAGAAAAAACCAGTGCTGGTGGCTGCTAATCATAAAATATGTGGACAAACAGAAGTGCAACTACATAACTGAACATAAGGATAACAGGTAAGCACAATTTACTTCATTTCATAATTTTTGCTGAATTTCTCAATAAGACACTTTTGGCGCAGAGGGGCGCTGTGAATAAATTGCTGATACTCTCGGGTGCCGTGATTTATGAAAGTTTGGAAACCACTGCGTTATATAAAGAGAGTAGTGAGGAATTCTATACATAGTTACATACTGTCACCTTTAGCATCAAATCAACACAGAAAATATGAAAATGCAAATAGAGTATTATACTGGGAAACAAATACAAAGTAAAATAGTAGAGATACACAAACACACTGAAAGGAGACAGAGACCATCTGTTTGGCTATATTTCCTAACTGATTAGTCCATGCCCATTTACAAATGTCACTTAAAGAACACATAACTAACATGGGCTTCTAATCAGACAACTTTAGACATTGTCAAATAAATAACCAAGCAAATAGTAATTATATCAACTACCATTGATATGTAGGAATGTACTATGAGTTATGCATATGCTTTCCAATCTAGGCTAGGAAGGCAAGACAGTAACCTTTATGGTATGCACCATGAGTCAGATAAATCACACACAAGTAAGCAATGTTAGCTGTCATAGTGGGTTGTGAGCAATTCCATAACTTCATTAATGCTCACAGCACAGTGGGTCAGACACTCCATCAGGTACTACATCTGCTACACACGCTTCCAAAACCTCTGCCAATGAATCCACCACACCTCAAAGGATGATTGAAGCGAAAAAATTACATAATTGCAAAACAAACCAGACCAAAGAGATCTGACTGGCAGGTACTTTCTCCTGGGAATTCCCATCTTATGAGGTTCAACTGGAAAAACCATATCAGGAACAACCAGAGTCAGTAGGGAATTAAGACAGTACATTTCAGGGGTGTGGTACCTGCCTCAGGAGATCACAATCATAAATACACAGTATATATGTAAACAGTAACAACAACAATGGAATTAATTAATCAACAGTCTAATAAAAATATTTTATGTAAAAAAGGGTGTGGGATATATGTCAAATGAATATGACATAATGTTTAATAAAACAATGATCAACATAAATGAGACAGATAGATGGAACAAGAAAATGTCATTGTTGACAAAACAACAAGGTATTAAGATCTAAACAGCCCAGCGTGTCCAATTAAGGGCGGTATTCAGTTAGTTTTGCGTCCGTGATAAAGTTTTGCCTGCCCGACTTTCCTCCTACATCTCGTGTTTTGGGCACGGAAACTTATCGTGTGCGCCCCCGCTATTCGCCCTATTCAATTTCAAACCACGCGAAAACGGCAAGCCGCAAAGTCGGAACAGGAGGAAAATGCTGTCAGAAATGGTGAAATCAGCCTGAATCGCCCAAAAAGGTGCACTAACATTGGGGATCAATGTAGATGTCCCCGAATAGCCCTAATAAAGCTATTTGGGGCACTTAAGTTGTTTCAATAGCTTCTTATTAGCGTATTTGCACAAGTAGTGAAGAATGGCATAAAGCAGTATTTTTTGGTGAAAATAACTAGTCCTGTTAAATTTGGGGTACTTGAAAATGGGTGCAAGCATCTTTTAATATCTCTAAAGTGAAGTTTAAAAAAACGTTAAAAAACGCACCTGTAGCAGGCATCTGCAATCAAAAAAACACCTCACCCATCGTTGCAGACCCCCCAAAAGTCTATTTCGCTAGTTTTTATGCTTGTCCCCCCACTTTGTACTTTTTCAGCCCAGAATGAAAGTATTTTTTGGGGTGTTCTTAACTTTTCTTTTAGGGATTTTTTGACACAGTTGTCCTTTGGGGAGCTGTCCCAAGGGTTCTGAGTGGTTTCCCCACCTTTGCACCCCAAAATAAATAAAAAAACACTTTTCTCCTGCTATTCAGAGGCAAATCTTTTTCGCCTATTACATTGCATTGAGTTTCTGCGTACATGAAAACCATCTGGAATTGAATATGGAGAAGTTTCCTCCACGCGAAAAGCCGAGATCGGCGATACTTTTCCGTGGATCTCAGCTTTTCGCGGCTAATTATATACGGGCGTAAGTATAACATTCTGCAACAGATCATTAAGGATACCAATGTGGAGAGAAACAATAGGCGTGCTACTAATCATACTCGATTCTTGTGTGATTAGTAACTAGACCATGATTTACACAGCTGTACAAGCTTGTGCACCGAACTTATGCAGAATAAGAAATATGTCTAAATAGTATTTATACAGAATGTGGAATCGGAGGTATCTCTTGCATCCCACTCAAAAATAGTATTTGTCGTAAGTGTACCTCAGGTGTACAAGTATGTATGCTTACAGTATGTATAATGATAGATGCAGTTATAGAAATAAATGCTAAAGTTACATCATCCTATTTATACACAATATAAAAAAATAAGTCATATACAGAAGAGAGAGTAGCGTCTGGGGAATGGGATTGAAATACCGGCAGCTATTTAGCTGGTTCAAATCTCGTCAGCGGATGCCTGATAGGATGAAGATCCCGACTGGGGTAGGTAAATACCCTAAGCCTCCCCTGTCATCACCGTAACACTAAGTGGTACCTAACCCTAAAATTCTGGGGGTAGTGCCTAACCTTAAGCCCCCCCCAGGGGTGCCTAAACCTAACCCCCCCTTCCCTGTACCCTAAACTTAGCCCTCCCGGGGGGTGCCTAACCCTAACCCCCCCTTCCCCTAGCCTAACGATAATCATCCCCGGAGGGTGTCTAAGACATCTCCCGGGCATGCCTAAACCTAACCCCCCGATCCCCATGGCTAAGTGCTAAGGATGGCCGGATTTACCTCGACTGGTCCATCATCCCTTGGCATTCCGCATTGGGATTAAGATAGGCGTCGGTATTTCTATGTCTATCATAAGTCCCTTGCCGGGCTTTTGGTGTCAGGATACAGACCGGCGACATTTAGTCTGCCGGTCTATTAACTACATCCCGTGTCTTGACAGTGGGAGATGGTCCCCCCACTGCGCACGCTGGAGCCGGCTCCGGGGTACGCATGCGCGAGACCTGGCCAGCGACGGGCGCTCCGTCACTACGGGTCTCGCACCAAAATGGGGCGGCTGTCGATTGTGATTAACAGCTCACCCCATTTTGGAGGCGGGCAGGGGGGGTGGCTGGCCAAACGGAGGCGTTCCCGAAGGAACGCCTGCCGTTTGGGGGCAGCCTCAGTAGTGAGCTTCTGGCTCTATTAGACCCGGAAGCTCAATGGGGCTTGCGATGGATGAGACCCTACCACAAGGGTCTCGTCGTAAGCCCGATGGTCGCGATGGTCGTGACCATCACCTGGCCACTCGCAAAAGCTGTGGCACAGTTTGGCTAAAAGTCACAGCTTTTATTTAAACCAAATTAATTCAAATTTACCTAACCAAGGTGGCCAGGAGACGCTGAATACTCAGTTCCAGGCTTCTAGAATTAGACATGCTTGGGGCACGACTGAAACGTCCCCCCTAGAGATGCACTTACGCCGTGAAGATCTCTCCTCCCTCCTGGGCCTAGTCCGAACACTTCTGTATAAAAGTGCCCGGGTCCCCTCGCACAAAGAATGACAAACTTGCCATGTACCATACATCGAGGACCAGCACCCTCACAACGCTCTCTTGCGCCACAATAAAGCCACTGAGATGCAGTTTTCTCCCACCAAAGCCAGCCTCAAAAAGAGACTGGCCCGCCACCCAGAGATAATGAACTAATCCAAAAATGAGAATAATTCCTTAAGAAACAGACCCAAGGTAATAAGATGTACTCCATCAGGTCAGAAAAATCTAGTCAAGTCTGCACCCCAAAAGCTATGCCTAACGACCAAGCCACCAAAAGACAAAATGTGCCTATTAAGTAACTGCCTTGTTAACTTTCTTCCTTGTCCTGTCCAAGGCCTTATAATCAAGTGCATTCCGCCACAAGAAACGAGGGACTATTTCTGACCATACAATGCGCACATTCGGCCACAACGACCGAGATCCAAAATCTCACGCATCCGAACAATCAGTTCCAAACCCTACATCTTACCAATGTCATTCCCACCAACATGCGAAAACAAACAGTCAGGCACTCCCCCATGTACAGATGACTCCACCAACAATTCCTTCACACCTGCAAACAGAAGCCCTCACATACCAATCCAACAAACACGCCGACCACCCAGTAACAAACTGGCACACCTGGCCAAACCATGCCTCTCTGCCCAGAAAATGTAGGAATGGCCCACTAGCCACTAGAAGAAAAACTGAAAAACCTACCCGTGAACACAAAGTGGGCCAGTTCAAGGTCCCTGAGAGGAAAAATTAAAAAATCTCCTCACACCCTCACTTATCGAATGCTAGACATTCTATAACTGGCCGGTAAACAATGTTTCTGGGTTGCGCATGGAGCGTTACTATAACTTGTCGCAGTACACATAAGATTTGTTAGTGGAAGACTTCCACCTACCACCTACCAATCAGTTGTATGTCCCTATGAGACGCACCAGCTGCAGCAGCGCTAGTTGCGGCCCAAATTAGAAAACAATGGGTCCCGAAACAATCGCTGTCTAAACCTAACACAGTTAAACATTTCTTGAGAACAGCAGCAAATTGAAACTTATTAAGGGGGGACAAGTTGGCGTGCACCAACCACTGAGTCCCGCCGGCCAGGCAACAACCCATATATAAAGCTGCAAGATGCACCAGACAAGCATAGTGGTCACTCTGCATACTGTAGGCATCTGCCCTGGCTTGACTGGTCTGTCTTGGAAGATCGAAGTCTAAACAAGACAGATGATTCTTGGAGCACAATGTTCTTTAACAACAAACCTGTGAAGATAGAGGCCTTACTTGCTGCCACTTTCTCACTGACCCTAAAGGCCCCCCAAAACGCAACAACAAAAGCTAAGCAAAACAGGGAAACTTCCAATGCATCAGAAGTAGGGGTGTGCACCGGCCACTTTTCGTGTTTTGTGTTTTGGTTTTGGACCTGGATCTTTCTTCATGTTTTGGATCTGGATTGGTTTTGCCAAAACCACCCTTCCGTGTTTTGGGTTCTGGGTTTTGTGTTTTGGATCTGTATTTTTTTTTACAAAAGCATAAAAACAGCTAAAATCTGTGTTGTTTTTTCTGCTCCTATGCTATTATTAACCTCAATAACCTTAATTTCCACTAATTTCCAGTCTATTCTGAACACCTCACACCTCACAATAGTGTTTTTATGTCCAAAAGGTTGCACCCAGGTAGCTGGATGACTATGCTAAGCGACACGAGTGGGCGGCACAAACACGTGGCCCATCTAGGAGTGACACTGCAGTGGCAGACAGGATGGCAGTTTGAAAAACTAGGCCCCAAACAGTACATAATGCAAAGAAAAAAAAGAGGTGCAAGATGGAATTGTCCTTGGGCCCTCACACCCACCCTTATGTTGTATAAACAGGACATGCACACTTTAACAAACCAATAATTTCAGCGCCAGGGTCTGCCACATGACTGTGGCTGAAATGATTGGTCCCTGCACAAACTGGCTCTACGGAGGCAAGATGTCGTCCCCGTCCTCCTCATTCACCGATTCCTCACCCTCTTCAGTGTTGTGTACATCCTCATCCTCACAGAGTATTAATTCGTCCCCGCTGGAATCCACCACCACAGGTCCCTCTGTACGTTCTGGAGGCTGGTCTCCCTGGAAGAGTTGATAATTCATTTTTATGAACATCATCTTCTCCACATTTTGTGGAAGCAACCACCTACGCCTTTCGCTGACAAGGTTCCCGGCTGCACTAAACACTCTTTCGGAGTGCACACTGGAGGGGGGGCAACTCAGGTAAAATAGAGCCAGTTTGTACAGGGGCTTCCAAATTGCCTCTTTTTCATGCCAGTACAGGTACGGACTGTCTGACATGCCTACTTGGATGCTGTCACCGATGTAATCCTTTAACAGACAGACGCACGCTTGTCGCTGCTGCATTGAGGATGCAGGTGCGGCTACAGCCCACACAATTCACAAACACAGAAAATAATTCCTCCACCATTCTGTCAGTGGTGACAGTAACATATGCAGTGACAGTAGACATGTCAGAAATTGTTGGCACTTCCTTCAGTCCGGACCAGATGTCCTTGACTTATGAGACAGGAGCACGCTTGGCGCTGCTGCTGTGTTGATGCACGTGCGGCTACTGCGCATACATTTCGCACACAAACACAGAAAAAAAAGAATTGTTTATTTTTTGTGGAGTGCACTTTGGGGGTTACACCACCCTTTAACAGACTTATGGGACACAGGCGCACGCTTGGCGCTGTCCTTTGTTGATGCACGTGCAGCCACAGTGCACACAATTCACAAAACACAGAAAATAATTTTTATTTTGTTTGGAGTGCACTTTGGGGGTCACAGCACCCTTTAACGGTCAAGCCAGCCGGCCCTTTACTTATGACACAGACGCACACTTGGCGCTACTTTGTTGATTCATGTGCAGCTACTGCGCACACAATTCACAAACACAGAAAAAAATACATATTATTTGGAGTGCACTTTGGGGGTTACAGCACCCTTTAACGGATGAGCCAGCCAGCCCTTTACTTATGACACAGGCACACGCTTGGTGCTACTTTGTTGATGCACGTGCGGCTACTGCGCACACAATTCACAAACACAGAAAATTTTTATTTTTTTTTGCACTTGGGGGGAGCACCCCTGATGGACAGAGCACCCCCTGGACAACACTACAGCACCCCTTTAGGACTGGGACACTGCACAGGACTTTGGAGTGGACACAGCCCCTGTGGACAACTGACTGCACAACGCAGCCCAGCCAGCCCCTATGGACTTTGGAGGAGTGGACACAGCCCCTATGGACAACAGCAGCACAGCACAACACAGCCAGCCCCTATGGACTTTGGAGGAGTGGACACAGCCCCTATGGACAACAGCAGTACAGCACAACACAGCCAGCCCCTATGGACAACAGCAGCACAACACAGTACAGCCAGCCCCTATGGACTTTGGAGGAGTCAACACAGCCCCTATGGACAACAGCAGCACAGCACAACACAGCCAGCCCCTATGGACTTTGGAGGAGTGGACACAGCCCCTATGGACAACAGCAGCACAGCACAACACAGCCAGCCCCTATGGACTTTGGAGGAGTGGACACAGCCCCTATGGACAACAGCAGCACAGCACAGCACAACACTACACTGCACTACACTACACTACACAGCCCAGCCAGCCCTAACTCCCACCCTCCCTCTTCACTGTCCACAGCTGAGTGAGAATTGGCGCCGATGCGGGTACCTTATATAGAATCCAAAACCTTGCGAGACCCGGAAGGCGGGATGATGACGTTTTGCCTCGATTTCAGATCCGAGTCAGGTGGGAAAAGTCGAGCCTGACTCGGATCGGCCTCGGATCGGGGGGGCTCGGGGGGTTCGAATTTCAAGAATCCGAACCCGCTCATCCCTAATCAGAAGCCATCCTGCCCATGCAACTGAGCACTCTGCCCAGCAGCTGCAAATTAATGGGCCTGCAAGAGTCAACCCTGGTGGGAATATCCTTAACCCAACCTTTTAGGGCTTTGGAAAGGAGGAACGATTTGTAAGGGTCCGGAAACCCCTTCAACTTGCTAAAGAAGGAAATTCCCACCAGGGCTTAGGTCATGGAAGCCTTAGAGTGACCACGCTGATAATGTCCCTAAACAAATAATGAAAGCATGTCCGTGGGAGACTTACCCGCTTCAGAACCCTGCGCGCAGAAAACCTGCCAGTCCTGCCAAGCTGCAGAATAAACCTTTAAAGTTGCTGGAGCCAGCGACCGCTGCGCCAGGCCCTCTATGCTGGCCTGATAATCTGCCATACAAAAGGAGCGGAAGGTAACCCAACTGCAGAAGCCGCAAACAAAAATGGGCAAATTGAAAGCGAGACAAATTGTCAGCAATAGAGTTATTCACTCCAGGGACGTGACATGCCCATAAGCGAATGTTGGACTCTATACACCGGAAGACTAAATATCCTGAGAAATGGAAAGCGGGAGGGGAGGAAGTTCTTTGATTGTTAATAGCCTGCACCACCCCCAGGTTGTCGCATCAGAATACTACCTGCTGACTATGTAAACGGTCTCTCCAAAGCTCAATTGCTATGACAATAAGAAACAATTCATGCAAAAGAAAGTTCTTAGTAAGACTGTCTGTATTCCAGTCAGGCGGCCATGGTGAAGCACACCACTCACAGTCAAATAAAGCCCCAAAAGACAGGGGCAGAAGGCCAGATGTGTTCTCCATTAAACTGCACCAAAAAACTAGACCAAGTGCGAAGATCCTCCTTAATCTCGGAAGACAAACGCACATGGTGATGCATCCGGTTCTCCCCAGCTGTGGCCTTCTTCAACTTCCTACAAAAAACATGCCCCATAGGGATAATACGGTAGGCAAAATTAAGCGAGCCTAACAAGGACTGAACTATATGCAGCTTAACGCTATCTGCTTCTAAACAAACTGCAATTTGAGCAAGCAACTTAAGCACCTTCTCACGTGGCAAATGACAGCAACCTGCCAGCGTATCAATCTCAATGCTTAAATAAGACAAACAGGGTGTAGGGCCTTCGGTTTTATCATGAGCAACAGGAACCCCCAAAATATGAAACAAAGCAGTAGCGGTAAAAAGGAGGTTCGTAAAACCCTAGCTCCCTCCTGGGCCCATAAAGAGAAAGTCATCCAAATAATGTGCAACAGCAGACTGGCCAGTGCCCGCAGAAATGCACCAATGTAAAAAAGAACTAAACTTCTCAAAATAGGCACAGGAGACTGCACAATCCATAGGTAAACATTTATCCACAAAGAACCCCCCATCCAAATGAAAACCTATAAATTGCATAGCATCTTGGTGTAAAGGCAACAACCAAAACGCAGATACAATATCCAGCTTTGCAAGCAAAGCGCCCGGACACAACCTGTAAAGTGTAAATCAGAAGCTGATTGGTTAGTACTTTATCGCTTACAATTTTATTTCTCTACAAGTTTTGATAAATATAAGCTTGGAGAGCAACGTCTTCAATTAATTGTTTATAGTAAATAAACAGTTTATTATTAAGCTTACTTATACTGTAATTGCCACCAGGGAACAGAGGGGAGATGCTTCCCTTCAGCAGCTGCATGCAGCAGCAAGGAGAACACACACAGTGCAGCCAGAGCTGGAGGAGGGAGCGACAGAGTGAGTCGGAGGAGGGAGTGACGAAGGTGGCAAAGAAGGACCTGCTCAAGGTGAAAGCAGGTATGTATATCCCACTGCTACACAAGCCGCCGTGCAAACGGCAGCTTGTGAAGCCTAACGGGGGCTGTATGCCATCTCAGGTTGGGAACAGTAACACCATCAAATTCCAAAAATACATAATTTTCTGAATTTGATGAATGGCATAATTTCTGAATCCCCATACTAAAGTATCAGTGATATATTCTTCATTACAGGTTAGATGAATTTCATTGATGCTTGAAAATAACATAAGTAAAAAGGGGGGGCAAAAACATTACTTTAGTTACGATGAATAGGCCCCTCAATGAGAATACTAAACCTAATTATCTCTTTGGGCAGGATGCAGCAACGTGACAAATGCGGTCAAACCCCAATAATGCTGGTTTGACCGCATTTCTCATATGCACCAAGTACCTGGATGAGGTGGGTATTGCCATCTTCTGATGGCATTACCCTATAGAAGCCTAAGGAGAGTGCCAATTGGATCCCTCCCAACATCCACCCGGCACGTGTGTCATTCTGCGCATAGACCCGAAAGTCCCTCATGCGCAAAGGACAGCTCTTACTGAGAAAGCTGTGTTTTGGGACTTTGTTTAAGCATACTGGCAAAATTAATGCCGGCTTGCATGCGAAGAGTGGGGGAATGCATCGCATCCCAAATGCAATGTGTCATGTAAGGTATCCTGCCCCTATATTTTTAAAGTAATGATGAATCCCTGTGTCTCAATGTCAATATCAGTAGTCTGTATCTTGCATCCACATGGGGGGGATTTAAAAGATTTAAAAACATATTACTATTTAATTACTCCCTTTAAATGCATCTCGAGAGCAGGACTGCCATCAGAAATTTTGGTGCCCGGGTCTGACAAAATCGGCACCCTTCCCCCACTACCTTATTCTACAAAAAAAATTAGGCCAAAAAATATCAAGCCTCTTCTGTGTCCAGCCACCCTCCCCCTTATGTGCATTTAGCCAGCCCCCCTTTCTGTGCATCCAGCCAGGCTCCCTTCTATGTGTCCAGCCAGTCCTCCTTATCTGCATGCAGCCAGCCCCCCTTTCTGTGTGTCCAGCCAGCTCCCTTTCTGTGCGTCCAACCAGCCTCCCTTATGAGCGTCCTGCCAGCCCCTTCTGTGCATCCAGCCAGTTCCTCCTTATGTGTGTCCAGCCAGCCCCCTTTATGTGTCCAGCAACTACCCCTTTCTGTGCGTCCAGCCAGGACCCCTTTCTGTCCATCCAGCCAGCTTCTCTTATGTGCAACTGGCCAGCCCTTCTTATGTGCATCCAGCCAGCCCCCCTTCTGTGTGTCCAGTCAGCCCCCTTATGTGTGTCCAGCCAGGCCCCCTTATGTGTGTCCAGCCAGGCCCCCTTATGTGTGTCGAGTCTCCCCCACCTCTCTCACAGGTACAGCACAGCCCGGCTTAGTGTGCCACTGCTGTCTGCTCTTCTGATCTGGGCATTGCCACTCCTGTGCATGCGCAGTCGTGTTGCTGGACGGACCGGGTTGTTGCCATGGCAGGTCCTAGTGCTCGCCGGCTCAGCTCAATCTAATCTGACAGAGACAGCAACACCAGCACTGATGACAGAAGGGGATGTGGTAGGAGTGGGCAGTAGAAGCGGGCCCCCTCTTTCTGCCAAGTTTCTGGGCTGGGACTCTTGTCCCGGCAGTCCCTCCCTGATGGTGACCTACTTGAGATCAATAAAGATATACTTATAAAAATAAGAAGAAAAAAGAGGAATTTCTCTTTTCATTAAATCTAGGTCACAAATGTAATTTAAAAAAACCTAGAATGAAATTTCACAATTGTTCCAACCTAGATAGGGAAAACAGGAGTGACTCAGTAGTTTAACATCAATATTGTGACATATAAAATGTTAGTCATTCCTCTCTACTCTTTCTCACCCAACATACATTATGCATTGTACCTTATGAGCAAACTGAGATGTCTGTCCTGCTCACACCAATACACAGACAGCAACTGTGTTGGATTATTTTACTGATGAGTTGTATTATGTCCAAATATCTATCTAATGAGAGCTTAGAACTAGAAATTTGTTGCACAAATTATCTGGATACTGTGCTCATATACTGTTGATATTGTACCGATACCACGTATTACTAAGTGGTCAACTATATATTTTTAAATTATAATTTTGGTCTCCACAAGCCCTGAGGGGTTAGGAGAATGTCTTATATTTTTGCCTTAAATAATTATTCTCAGGAATGACAAAGTTGTTATGTCATAATATTGATGTTAAACTGTTGAGTCACACCTGTGACTCAACACCTGTGACACCTATCTAGGTTGGTACAATTATGAAATTTCATTCAAGAGTTTTTTTTAACTAGATTTGTGACCTTGATTTAATGAATGCAGAAATTCCTCTTTTTACTTTTTTTCCTTACTATTTTATATGTATATCTTAATTACTCTCAAGATACATATTAAAGTAAATAATTAAAGGTTATATTTCAACATAACAATCTACAACACTAAGGGGTAAATTTACTAAGAATCATGTTTGGGCAAGATTAAACTCGAACAGGTTCCCACAAACACGCATGAGTTTTCCCAGACCAAATTCACAAATTTACCAAGAAGTGAGTTTTGCAAAATCATGTTTTTCGATGGTGAATGCAACCGTGTTTTGTCGTTTGAGTTTTAGGCAAAATAAGTGTGAGAATAGATGTGTTTATAAAACACGTGTGAGAATGGAAGTGTTTATAAAACACATGTGAGAATGGATGTGTTTATAAAACACATGTGAGAATGGATGTGTTTAGAACACACACAGGAGAATGGTTGAGTGTAAAAAACACACAGGAGAATGATTGTGTTTAGAAAACACACAGGAGAATGCATTCGCCATCCTAGAAACATGTTCTGATTGAAGCACACTAAGCATATAAAAACACAACAAGCAGCCCAAATGTTGAGGGTTGGATTATGCAGAGGAACAGTGAGGATTGTTTTTAGTGGTGTAGTAGAGTTTTTGGCTACTGGAATTGATTGCTGCTTGGTGTGTTGAAATAGTTTTGTGCTTATTTATTGTCTTGTCATATATCTGTTTGTCTAATTTTTCTATCTTTCTCGATTGTTTTTTTTCTTTTGTCCTGACAGTGTTTTTTGTGTGGGTAGTAGGAGAGGAGGTTTGTGGTAGTTTGTCTTTTTTTTCTGTGTGTTTTGTGTTTGTATAAGGATTGGAAAGGAATATGTCCAGGGCAGAGGAGAGGCAGGGAGAGAGTGAGGTGGAGGAGGTTGCATCTCAAGAGGCCCTATACAACAGTACAGGCAGCAGTGATGAGGCACCCAGGCAGAAGGGCAAGACCAAGATGGGGCACAATGTGAATTTTTCTGTGGAGTAGAACATGGTCCTTATGCATGAAATCCCACCACATGTTGTTTGGACGAAAGGCTGCCAGCAGATTGACCCACCACAATAATGTCATATCATCCAGGACATTAGGCATGTCCGCAATGCTAAAAAAATATCTTTCCTGACTGCATGCCACTTTGACTCCTGGCTAGGGAAGCAGATGTAGGTATTCATTAGCGGCTGAAATTCCGCCATTACCAGAGTTACTGTATGTACAGTGAGAATGTTGACTGGGATATCATGAGAACTCTACTGGTCACAGACTGAAAATTACCAGTAGCCAGAGACAGAGTGGGAACGTGCTGTGTCAGGATCTAGGTCCAGTTTGACTTGGTAATACAAATGGAATATGTTGTTACAGTTCATCCAGAACATCTGTTTGACTTCGCCATCGGCCAATGCATTCAGGTTCAAACATATCCAAAAAAATGTGGCCTGAGCAGCATTTGTGATACCTGCATTACCTTATTTTCTGCTCGGTTCCTTGCTCCTTGGTCCTTCCAGCCTGGTGGTAGAGCTTCTGAAATACCAGTCACATGCAATGAATACCAATGGTAGTATATATTGCCATTTTTGTTTCACACAGATCAATGCAGCTGAGTTCGCACCATTAAAAAGCATCATCATTGTTTTCCCACTAATTAGAACTTGAAACACCTGTGAACACATGCAAACACATTCAAACTCACGCAAACTCTCACCTCAGGAGGTCGTCTATTTGAAAAGTCTATTTTGTTGAGAGTTTGGTAATTTCTCATGCGAGTTTCAAACTCGATTCTTGTTAAATTTTCATGTTATATGGATTCCCATGGAAAGGACTTGCGAGTTTGGCCAATGGTGTATTTGGTTGTGTTTTGTAAGCTCATGCGAGTTTTGATGTCTGTTTCCTGCAAGTTCACATGTTTGTTCTTAATAAATTTGCGAGTCGGAAAAACAGTCAAAACTCGCATGAGATTGTAAACTCGCCCAAACACGATTCTTAGTAAATTTACCCCTAACAGTCTATCAATGCCAGTCTAAAAAAGTGAGAATGATATGAAATTGATTGTATGCATTTCATGTGTGTCTTTTTAAGCATGTTAAGTGCACTCTGATGCAGGCAGTATACCAAATAAAGCAAGAAAATGACTGTACACACACACACTTATTGACACTTGTTTATCTCTGTTTTCATTGCTTCCCATCAATATCAACACTGCTTGTAGCATTCAAAAGTGTTATTGCTCTTCAAAAAGCAATTAAGGTTTATGGGAATATTCAATGATTACAGAAACCATAGTGTACTATGGGCCCAATTCATAGATGTACGTACCTGATGTTTACACATATCGATGTTTTTAGATGTGCACAAGTGCAGATCTGGGGCTGCAATGTCACTTACAGTATGATTGACAGGCTGCTGGCGTTTGGGGGCGGTGACCCAGAGTACCCTAGAAAAAATAGGTCTATCGACCCCATTTTCTGGGCATGCCAAAGCCAGTAGCTGTGTCCTTGGCAACCTGAGGGTTATTCAGATCTCTGATGGTCATCCAGTTGATCCAATGGCTGCATCTTCGGACATAACATCGGATCAGAGAAGCCAGCAGTGGGCAGATTTTGCATATTGAAGTACAGCCGCTTTATACAAAGATGCAGTGGCTGTTGTACTGTGTCCATCTCTGAATCAGAAGCAATCAAGTTCTATGTCAAGCGCTAACCTCTGAGGGTCAGTATTCGTGCATGCAGTGAATTGACAACCAATTACCAAAAATGGTGCGGGATAAACCCATTCGTTGTGAGGGTTTGTAGTAGAATGCAACTATGGGATGAAGGTGTATGCCTGCTGATATGATGTGATGGTAATCTAGCAATCCTATTGATCCTAAGGACTTGAAAAAGACGTACTTATAGTTTCAATATATTTATTAATAAAATGTCACAGGGTATGTGTGCACATCTGTACAATCAACTGTATGTGGTGGCCGGATGTAAGGATCAAGTTATAAGTTATGTCCAAATGAGCCACTTAAGCACACTTGGAATGCCTTGTGTGGTGGTGAATTATAGTCTATAGAGATGCGGCGTCCCGCGATCTCTATGGGCTGATTGTCTGGTATTAAATAAAAGAATGGAGTGAGGATGGTCGGTGGTGTAGCGTTGCCCGGGATGTCTTCGGGCTAGGGGGGGACGCACACGGGTCTGAACGGTGTGCCCCGAATCGTACTGCCCACAGCGTGGATCTGTTCAGCCGTGCAATACTCTGAAAGTGCCGATCGCTCAGTCCAACCTCGTGGGTAAGCAGAGTCTGGGAGGAGGCAGACCGGCTCAGGTGTGTGAACCTGGCGTTGGAAGCCCCCTCCACTGAGCGGGATCTTACCTGGTCTGACCGCTCGTGAAACGTCCTCACCCCTCCGTGGAAACCCTCTCCGTTCCGTCCACTGTTGTGATGATCCAGTTGCTTCCCGTGGGCACACTGTAGCGTTGTTATTTGTTCAGCACGGTCTGGTCTCTGGTAGGACTGCCCACTTGCCGAGCTGCCACCACTGAGATACTTAGACATTTCCCCCTCTAGAGCGCTGTTAACTCTCTTTTGCATCTCTGAATCAGGCCCTATGTTACTGGAAGTGTTGAGAACATGGTCAGTTAAAAGAACATTGTACAAGGTTTTGCTTACTATGGCATGGTAAAGGACTGCCACTGGGAGGAAAGCATTTATCACATTATGTGGACATATGACCATCTAAGGTAGGGGTGGGGAACCTTTTTTCTGCTGAGGGCCATTTTGATATATATAACATTATTTGTGGGCCCGGTACTGGCCACGCCCCTCCGTGAGATGTCACAAGGTGGCAGGGCCACCATCACCGGTGATTACAGCAATGTCCTGAACATCCTGAGGATGCTCCGGGGAGCTGTAAGGGCAGCAGTGTGACCATCTGAAGCATCCTAAGGATGCTCCAGGCAGCACTGCTGCATAGATTCTGTCTGCAGGGTGCCATTCTAGGCACCCTGCTAGTCATATGAGGCTAGCAGAAAAAAGCTCCCAGTCCAAATGATTCCGTGGGCCTTATACGGCCCCCAAACCTGAGGTTCCCCATCCCTGATCTAAGGCCTAGCTGCTTTTGCAATTAATATTATGCTTTGTCACTCTGACCATCTCAACTGTGGTTTTGTTGATGTTATGGTACTGTTTATCATGTTCCTGCTCTTGAACTAATAAACTAGTATGGAATAAATTGATCTCCAAAATTCAATGCTTACTCCTCACAACTTGGTGTTTGAAGTGGGACTGAGTTAAGTTCTGATCTGAAGGATACTACAGAGTCAATACGAAGAAACAGTCACAAATTATGTATATATTGACAAGCTGATTCTATACCTTACTATAGTGTCCCAGAAAAGGAGCTTTTTAATCAGGAGGTGATAAAAACAATAGCAAGGCAAAAACAGCTATCCTTGCCCTGTCACATCATGTGCTGTTCACTGCCCTGATTCCTAACATGCAGGAGGGAGACAAACTCCCCAAAAGCTGCATCACATTGTTTGAAAAAAATAGCTTTGGCTCAAGACTGACTGGGCTATTGGCTCTTGTAACAAATAAGAAATTATAGGTGCACTAGTGTATGGCTGTAAACACACCAAATTCAAACCGGCAGCTCTCACAGTGGGTTCTGCTCCCAACAATTTGAATAAGGCAAAAACACAAAATATGTGTGGCGCCATTTAGAATTTAGTATTTTTATTTACATAAATACTTTAATATGGAGTTATTTTAAAGAATATAAATACCACAATTTATAAATCAGATTTATAGACACAATTTATATAGCAGCATATTAAATACAGTTAGTGCAGAATTTAAAAACATACAGATACAATTATAATTCTCATTGCCAATTAGCTGTGCAGAGCAAAGTACCAATAAATGAAATAATTATAAATGCGATGATTGTAACAATCTCTGTGTTATTGCAACAGATCAGATACAATGTTCGGTAGTAATGATCAGGGCAATATAGTCAATGTATCCAATCGGTATTTGACATCTCAGTATTAAACAATTCCCATTAAATTCACCCCTGTGTTGCTGACACTGATAAGTGCTTCCAAAAGCAGGAGCCACGGTCTCGTTATTAGCTCATATATAGATGAAAGGAGTAAAGTATAGAAAACCAGCCGCTGGTTTAGCACAAATCACCAACTCACCGGCACTTTTCACTATAGCAGGCTGTACACAGCAGCTGCTAGCCCAGCAGTGATCAGAGGCAGCTGTCGGGCTGCACACTGCGGGCTCCATCATTGCTGATTCCATTTAGCAGAATCAGCGGGGGAGGAGCTCAACCCAGGCTGCTGCAGGAGACACACACAGTGACTGATGGCCCAGGTCAGAGGCTGTCTGTGTACTGTCTGACTTGGCTGGTGTGGCGGCTACAGGAGGCAGGTCAACTAATGAGGACCTGGCAGGGCACTCCTCAGTAATAAATCCCATGAGACTCTGCAGGTGGGTGAGAGGAGCATGTGCTGAGCTCTGATTGGAGGAGCTCATCACATGCTCCTCTGACCCGTGGTGATCATCAGCAGTGCAGCCTCATAGGAGTTATTCATTCATTGTGGGGCTGTGTCTGCTGCTCTTCCAGCTGACTGGTGCTATGGCTCTGGCTGACTGAAGCTGTGGTTCTCCTGACTGAGTGGTGCTGTGGCTCTGGCTGACTGTGGCTGTGGTTCTCCTGGCTGACTACAGTGAGTACTGATCCTTCTGTAACCCATCATTGGCCCCGGACTCCTCTGTATAATATAATACTCTCAGAACCCCCTATACCCCTCAGTGTCTCCTTTATCTCTCTGTGACCACATATCTCAGTATCCCATATACATACCTATATTTCAGTGTACCCTGTGCCTCTGTATCCTATACTTGTGTTCCCTATACTTGTTTTAGTGTCCCTATACCTCTCTGTGTCCTCTATATTTGTGTCCCCTATACATATCCCAGTGTCCCCAATGCCTCTCTGTATCCTCTAGACCTGTGTCCCCTATACATTTCTCATTGTCCCCTATATCTCTTTGTGTCCTCTATACCTGTGTCCCCTGTACCTATCTCAGTATTCCCTATGCCTGTGTCCCCTATACCTCTCTGTGTCCCCATACCTTTTTCAGTGTTCCTTATACCTCTCTCGGTGTCCTCCTTGGCCCCTATCACTCTTTCAATGTCAAGGGTTTTTTTTGTCTCTTAAATTCTCTATCACCCCCTCTATATCTCTTGTGTCCCATATACGTCTTTCAGTGCCCCCTGTATCTATCACTGTCCCCTTTAGTAGAGGTGATACTTAGCACTGCTGAGTCTGATCTGGCAGTGCTACTGTGCATATGTGTACTTGGGTACATGCATGCGCAACTTCCGGTGGTAGGAGCCGAGCAGTGGTGGAGGCAGTGGCGTAACTACTGCTCCCGCAGCCCCCGCGGTGGCTTGGAGGCGCCGGGTGGCTTGGGGGTGACGAGAGACATAGCTTCGCAACTGCAACTGTGAGTGCTGGCCTCTAAAGTGATCAGAGGCTAAGGAAGCCTCCGATCACTTCAGAGGCCAGCGTTCCCAGTAATGCAGTGCGCGGGTGATGTAATGACGTCACCTGCGACCTGGGGAACCTGAGCGGCCGCTTCTGCTGGATCAATTTAGATCCAGTCAGCATGGCAGCAGAAGTGACAGCCGGATGACGCGTGGAGTCAGGCAAGTACTGGGCTGGGGAGGGGGCATGACTACAGGAGGCACTACTTTAATGGGTACAACTACAGGAGGCACAACTACAGGGGGGACTACTTGAAGGGGCACAACTACAGGGGCACTACTCTAAGCAGCACAACTAAGGGGGCACTGCATATGGGCACAGCTACAGGGGGCACTACATATGGGCACTACTTTAAGGGGCATTGCATAAGGGGCACAACTACAGGGAGCACTACTTTAAGGGGTACAACTACAGGGGGCACTACTTTATTACTACAGAGGGCATTGCATAAGGGGCACTAGTACAGGTGGCATTGCATAAGGGGCACTAGTTTAGGGGGCATTGCATAAGGGGCACTGCTACAGGGGCCCCTGCATAATGGGCACTGCATAAGGGGCACAACTACAGGGGGCACTACTTTAAGGGGTACAACTACAGGGGGCACTACTTTACTACTACAGAGGGCATTGCATAAGGGGCACTAGTACAGGTGGCATTGCATAAGGGGCACTAGTTTAGGGGGCACTGCTACAGGGGCCCCTGCATAATGGGCACTGCATAAGGGGCACTATTATAGAGGGCATTGCATAAGGGGCACTAGCACAGGGGCATTGCATAAGGGGCACAACTACAGGGGGCCTGCATAATGGGCACGACTACAGGGGGCATTGCATAAGTGGCACTATTACAGGGGGCATTGCATAAGAGGTACTAGTACAGGAGGGCCTGCATAATGGGCACTGCATAAGGGGGCATTGCATAAGGGGCACTATTGCAGGGGGCATTGCATAAGGGGCACTAGTACAGGGGCACTGCATAATGGGCACTGCATAAGGGGGCATTGCATTAGGGGCACTATTACAGGGGCATTTCATAGGGGGCACTAGTACAGGGGCATTGCATAAGGGGCACAACTACAGGGGGCCTGCATAATGGGCTATACTACAGGGGGCATTGCATAAGGGGCACTATTACAGGGACATTGCATAAGGGGCACTAGTAAAGGGGGGCCTGCATAATAGGCACTACAACAGGGGGGCCTGCATAATAGGCACTACAATAGGGGGGCCCTGCATAAGGGGCACTACTACAGGGGGCCCTGCATAAGGGGCACTACTACAGGGGGCATTGCATAAGGGGAACTTCTACAGGAGGCATTGCATGAGGGGCAATATCACAGGGGGCATTGCATAAGGGGCACTAGTACAGGGGGCATTTCATAAGGGGCACAACTACAGAAGACAATGTATAAGGGGCACTAACTTGATATACGCAGTTTACAGGTTATAAACTATGTTCCCAATAATCTGGTTCTACACGGACATTAAAACTGTGCAACTTGTCTTGAGCTGAGGTGACAGACTGGCAGGAGCGGACAGAAGGGTTGGTGAAGTAGATCTGTCAGGGTGGGATGTAATGGGTATTACTCTGTGGCATAATGTGCAGTGGGCATTACTGTGTGCACAATTTGCTATTAGGGGTATTACTTAGTGTGGCATGCTGTGTGGCATTATGTGTTATAAGAAGCATAATGTGTAAGGGGTATTACTGTGTGGCATAATGTGAAATAGGGGCATTACGGCATGGCATAATTTGTTATAAGGGCATTACTGTGTGTCATTATGTGTTATATGTGGCATTATTGTGTGGCATGTGTAAAGGACATTGCTGTGTGGCATAATGTGTTGTAAAGGGGCATTACGGAGTGGCATAATGTGCTATAGGGGCATTCTGGTGCGGCTTAATGTGTTATATAGTGGCATTACTTAGTGTGTCATAATGTGTAAGGCAGAGGTTCCCAATCATGGTCCTCAAGGCTCCCCAACAGTTAATGTTTTAGGTGACTTAATTAGTACCTCAGTCAATTTGATTTAACCACCTGTGCTTAACCATGGTTATCACTAAAACCTGAACTGTAGGGGAGCCTTGAGGACTGCGTTTGGGAACCTCTGGTGTAAGGTACATTACTGTATCATGAAACCAACAGCTTAAATGTCATCTTTGGGTGTGTTTGTATTTTGGGGGAGGACGCCTGAAACTTTTAAGGCACGGGGGAGCAAAATTTATAGTTACGCCACTGGGCAGAGGGATGCTAATAGATCCCTCTTCATGTCTGGGACTCCTTCAAATAGTGAAGCAGTGGCATTGTGGGAACAAATACCATCTGAAGATGGTGAATGATCCCGCAGTCAAGCTCTGAAAATTTAGTATTTGTATATTTGGAGCTTGATGAATTTAGGTCACCATGCTAGTGTATGGGTACAGAGGGACTGATTGGGAAAGAAAGGTAAGCAGGAGATATCAATTATATCATCTCCTGCATTACAAGTTATACAAAAGTAGGTCAAACTAATAATTTTCATCTGCTTTTTTAATAATTATGTGATGATGAATGGAGCCCTCAGTATCCCCTGTAGCATTCTAAAGGTCAAGTTCAAACATTTTGACTTTTAAATTATGAATATTTGGGCATACACTCAGGGTTACGCATGTGCCGTATGGGTTTTATGAAATTTTCATGCACTCGCGGTAGTAAATAATCGCTCAACATCGTCATCATATTATTTGTCCACTTTTTGTTTATATAATATACTATGACACTACTATAAGGACTGGTCACTCCTTTCTGGGTGTTATCCACACCTCTTTCGGAGAGAGGAAAATTCCTTAGTGGGCCCCTATGACCTCATTCTCCTGGCGAGCCATTCATGCCCCAGTCCGACACTGATTTCCCCTCATGCTGCCACAGTTAAATAAATGAGCAACAAGCGGTTAAAACTGTTTTCCTGATTTGGTGTGCCAGAAGTTGTCTCCATGGACAGATGCACACATTTTATGGTCATCCTTATGCAAAAGTTACAGAATAAAGGAATATTTGATCAGTATCTCAGTCTATTCTCTGCAGACTGACCATCTAGTTGCATGTTTAAAGCATACATTTACTGCAAGCCTGTTACTTTTTCTTTTACATATACTGTATATCCAACATGATGTTTCTCACATTGGCACACACACCTATCACACATTGCTGTATTCTATGTATCCAAATACATATCTTCTTCACCAAACTCCCAAGGTATACATTATTTGCATGTACTGTATCATCATACAGCCTGTTACTGTATCTAGGTATCGCTTCACCACTCACTATCTTACCAGATACTCCACCAATCCGAAAATCAGCTCTCCCCATGATTCCAATCACTGCTACTTCAGTAGTAAGGAAACTTAGGACTGCCGAGTCTGACTTGGCAGTGCTAGTCTGCAAGCATGAACTGGGGTTCACACTTGTGCACAAGAACCCTGCTTCCGGTGGAAGGAGCCAGACTCGGGTGTAGAGATCCTGTTATATACCTCTATGTAATCCCAAGCCTCCTTCCCATAGGAAGTAGCGGGGGTGTGCAGCTGCAGCTGGCTATGGTTCCCGCTGTCAAGTCCTAAAAATTTTGTATTTTCAGAGCTTGATGAATTTAGGTCCCCATACTAGTGTATGCACAGTGGGAGATATCCATGATATCTCCTGCATTATCTATATAATGAATAGTCCAGATACTTAATTTTCACCTACCTTTGTATAAGTTAAGGGATGATTAGTAGACCCCTAAATATTCTTTCTTTCATCCATTTGTCCACCATGACCCGAACCCAAGACCATCCCCAACTACAATGCTTAGGGAATACTACTAGATTAAGCTATAAAACAGACAACCACTTTTAGATGATGACATCAATTGAAAGGAAAACACCATAATAATCCATACAATTTCCCGACCCAACATTCTAGGCTACAACAGTAAGCTGGATACTGCCTTAAACCCACGGTCAGAGCCAAAGCCAGTTGAAAGTCCCTTTTCCCTTGACCAGCAATCTATAGATGCTTTGGACAATAAGTTTTCAGATCTCTGATACTCCAAAAAGAATCATTCTGGTATGACATAATGTCATTACACTACTAGGATGTCATAATGCAAGTTGATCACAGGAGAAAACAACTTCACTGGAGACCCAACACATACAGTCAAGCTGCTTAATCCTGAGAGGATGGGTTGTGAGGGACAAAGCTGAAGTTGATGGGTTGGAGATGATAGAATTTGGAGGAATGAAGCCAAATGCAGTGGGTTAGAGAAAGTAGAATTGTGAGGGACAAATCTGAAGTTGATGGGTTGGAGATGGTAGAATCTGGAGGAATGAAGTCAAATGCAGTGGGCTAGAGAAAGTAGAATCGTGAGGGACAAAGCTAAAGTTGTTGATCAGGCAAACAAGAGAAGATTCACTGATACACAACAGAAAAAGCAAATGCAAGCTTTGTTTTTTTTTTCATAACTTGTTTGGAGTTGGGGGTCTTATAAAGGCTGCGTGTTAGGTTTGTAGCAGAACTCATAAGGTGTGTTTGAGTTCAGATATTCTTATAACTTTTTTTGCCCTTCTACCTAAATCAGGTTCATATCAGTTACTAACAACAGTCTATCCTTGACTTAACTGTACTATATATAGTGTATACAAGCTATTCAATCATGCTTTCTTTTAGTTATTTTAACATTGGATAGACACATAGACACATAAAAATTGCACACAGATAGCTTTCAAGATCATGTATACAGTACAAATAAACCTCACATGAGCTACTTATAGTATTGTACAAGTCCACAGGTAATATTATTTATTCCAGTACTTGCATTTTTCTAATCCAAACAAATTCAATGATTAGACTCAAACACTATTTAAACACAAGTCCATCAACTTCTGTATTGCAAGGAACACACAATGGGTGACCAGAGATAATCTGCTTTATGTCACACACCCCTTTGTTGGTTTGCGAACGGAAGGCGGTAAATTCAAATCATGGTTCACATTGTTGCTCCAAATTCCAGCTCCTGTGTGAAGCATGACTTTCTTACAAACATATATTTTTGTCATTACCTCAGCACACCCCATTGTAATACACTCGCAATACATTTCAGTTCAACAGGTAAAATGAGAGTTATGGTAAGAACTTACCTTTGTTAACTCTCTTTCTTCGAAGTCCACAGGGAGACCTTGGGATGTAGGTGACGGAACTGAATTCGGGCACCACGAAGTTAAAGCTTTCAGCACCCAGGATGCACTGCGTCCACTCTCCCTATACCCCGCCCATGAGCCAGAGGCACCTCATTTGGTAATAAGCCAAAGGCTGGAGGAGGATAGAAGAGAAGGAAGACTGGTACACTCAAGAATCACATTCTTACACCGAAGGAAATGGTAAACTGGTGACCAGCAATATAGTCCCTATGAAGCCAGATGCATCAGGGCGGGTGCCCTGTGGACCCTATGGACTTCAAAGAAAGAAAGTTAACAAAGGTAAGTTCCTACCATAACTCTAATTTTCTTCTTCAGGGTCCATAGGCTCCACAGGGAGACTTTCGGGATGTCCCAAAGCAGTCCTTTTAAGGGTGTGGATGCTCCTGTGCTGAGAGGAGAATCTGGCGCCCAAAGGAAGCATCCTGAGAGGTGAAGGTATCAAAGGCATAGAACCTTAGAAAGGTCTGGGCAGAAGACCATGTTGCCGTCTTACACAGCCGAACAGCCGAGGCGCTGTGGCGAGCTACCCACAGACCGAGTAGAATGAGCATTAACAGAAGCCAGAACAGTCAGGCCATCCAGCGTGTAAGCCTCTGAGATAGTCATAGGAAGCCATATAGCCAATGTTTGCTTATTGGCTGGCAATCCCTTCTTGTGAAATCCATAGAGCAAAAATAAGGAGTCTGACTGCCGAAGGGAACTGGTACGGTCCACATAAATTCTGGGGGCGCATACCACATCCAAGAAGGCCTCACCTGCCAAGAGGTCTTGTGACTGAAAGGCCGGGACTATAATTTCCTCATTAATGTGGAAACTAGAAACAACTTTAGGAAGGAACTCAGGGTGAGTACAAAGCACAGCCCTGTCCTGGTGAAATATTAGGAAGGGAGAGCGACAGGAGAGCGCCCCCAACTCTGACACTCTCCTGGCAGATGCAATTGCCAGAAGAGAGTTTTAGTTGTCAACCACTTAAGGTATATTGAAGCCAGTGTTTCAAATGGAGAATCCTGGAGGGCCCGAAGAACTACTGCCAAATCCCAAGAAGCCACTGTGGGGACAAAGGGAGGTTGAATCTGGAGGACACCCTGGAGGAGTGTGCGAATATCCAGAAGTGGCGCAATTTTATGCTGGAACCATACAGACAGTGCAGAGATATGCACTTTCAGTGAGGCCAGGTGGAGTCCGAGGTCTAATTCAGCTTGGAGGAAGGCCAGGACTCTGGAGATCCAAAACACCTGGGGGTCGCAATTCCTAGGATGACACCACTGGAAATATGTAAGCCACATGACAGAGAGAGAATTCTGTGGACCTTAGGAGGGATGTCTCAAGAGTCACGCTGTCAAAGACAGATGATCCAGGTCCTGATAAAGGCAAGGACCCTGATACAACAGGTCCAGACGTTGAGGCAATAAGAATGGAGTGTCGATGGAGAGACTCAGAAGATCTGAGTACCAATGTTGCCTGGGCGAGGCCGGAGCCACCAGCAGGATAATGTCTCCATCTTGCTTGAACTTCCAAAGAACTTGTGGAAGAAGGAAGACTGGAGGAAACAGGTAAGCAAACTGAAAGGTCCACCTCACTGACAGAGTGTCAACCAAGGTTGCCTCGGCATATCTTGTTCTGGACCCATACACTGGTAATTTGTGATTGTGTTGGGAGGCCATGAGGTCATCCTCTGAGAGGCCCCATTTGTTCACTTAGAGTTGAAACAACTCTTGGTGAAGAGACCATTCTCCTGGATGCACGTCATGATGGCTGAGGAAGTCCGCTTTCCAATTGAGAACTCCCAGAATGAACACTGCCAAAATGGCTGGGAGGTGACACTCTGCCTATGTCAGAATGCATGACACTTCTGTCATAGCTGCCCGACTTTGAGTGCCTCCTTGATGGTTGATGTAAGTTACAGTACCATGGTGACGTTGTCAGACTGAACCTGCACTGGTTTTCTGAGAAGTATATGTTTTGCCATCTCAAGAGCCCTGTACATGGCCTGAAGTTCTAATATGTTAATTGGAAGTGTTGCTTCGACTGCTGTCCAACAACCCTGAAAAGAGTGCGGACCTATCACTGCACCACAGCCCCAAAGACTCATGTCCGTTGTTAGGATTACCCAGTCCAGGATCCAAAAGGGGTGACCCTTGGTTAGATGAGATGTCAGTAGTTGCTAACACAGAGATAGATGCACCTCCAGAGAGAGCACTATTGTATGAGCTTTGATCCGGTGGGGCAATCCATTCCATCTGGAGAGGATCAACCCCTGCAGAGGCCTGAAGTGAAACTGAACATATTACATCATGTCGAAGGTGGACACCATGAGTCCCAGAACCTGCATCACCGAGTTTATTGATGCAGGCGACTGTGGAGGTATCTGCGTATCCTTAGTTGTAACGTGGAGATCTCGTCTGAAGTAGAAAAAATTCCCTGCTGTTGAAAATCCAGGAAGTCCCCCAGATGAATCATCCTCTGCGAGGAATTCAGGGAGGACTTCTTCCAATTGATTAACCACCCGTGCGCCTGTAGAAAGGCAATTGTCAGCTGCAGGTGGTGGTGAAGCACTTCTGGAGAACCTGCAAACAGAAAGAGGTCTACCAGGTATGGTAGTAGCCAGATACCCTCATTCCGCAAATGAGCCACCATGATGGCCATAACTTTGGTAAACACCCTTGGAGCTGTGGATAGGCCAAAGGGTAGCACCCTGAACTGGAAGTATTGCTGTAGTATAGAAAACCAGAGATAATGCTGATGAGAAGGCATTATAGGGACATGTAGGTATGCGTCCTGAATATCCAGTGATACCATAAAATCCCTAGGTTCCATAGCCATTATGATGGAGTGTAAGATTTCCATCCTGAACTTGGGTCCCCTCAGGAATTTGTTCAGGGACTTGAGGTTGAGGATAGGCCGATGAGATCCATTCAGCTTCTGCACCAAAAAGAGAGTAGAATAGTAACCAGGTCCTCGCTGGTATAGTGGAACTGGCACAATTACCCCTGCCTTCAGCAAGGACTGTATGGCATTCTGGATCTGTAAGGCCTTGTTCTTGTCTGAAGAAGGGCCTGTGCAGAAAAACTGGTGAGAAGGTCTTCGAAGGAATGAGAGTGCATATCCGTGAGAGACCACTTCTCTTACCCAAGTGTCCTAGGTGGTTTGACATCAGCACTGGGCGAACTGAAGAAGTTGGCCTCCCACTCTGGGGTGCCCCAGAGGGAGGCCGCCCCATCAGGCTGAGGGTTTATCCTCTGGTTTCGAGGCAGGTCGTCTTGTGCTCCAGGCCTGTTTCTTAGGTTTGGCGGCCTTCTTGGCAGTGGACTGTCTAGGAAAGGACTGCCCTTTAAATTTACCTAGGGGATGAAAGGGCGTAAAGGAGGAGGTTTGAGAGTTTGAAGGAGCAGATGCTGAAGGCAGAAATGCAGATTTTGATTTTGCCAACGTGTCCGCAATCTTGTCCAGGTGTGGACCAAACAAAATCTCCCCATTATAGGGTAAGGCCTCCAGGCCTTTCTTAGAATTGGTATCCGCACTCCAAGAGCAGAGCCACAGGGAACGGCGAGCAGACACGGCCGCGGCCAAGACCCTGGAAGTCAGTAGACTAGTGTCTAGAGCGGCCTCACTGATATATGCAGCCGCATCCCGGATGTGGCCAATCAGCAACACCTGATTCTCCGGAGCTTCCAAGGGGAAGGAGTCCTCAAGTGCATTGACCCAACACTCTATAGCCTTAGATACCCAGGAGATAGCCATAGATGGACGGGCAACAGCTCCTGAGTATATTGATTTCAGGCAAGTTTCCACTTTCCTATCTGTAGGAACTTTCAAGGGAGCAATGGAAGGCATAGGTAACGTTGCACTTCTAATTAATCTTGTAACGTGGGAATCCACTGCAGGGGGTGATTCCCACTTTTTACAATGAGCCTCCGGAAATGGGTAACATAAGACCAAACATTTTTGAAGTTGAAACCTCTTACCTGGCGATTGTCAGGCCGCAGCCATGTGATCCACTAGCTCCTCTGACAGAGGGAATACTGCCAAAGTGTTACAAGTCATGGTCATGACTTGTCTCCCTCAAGCAGTTTATCCAGTCAGGATGGGGTTACTCCAGTTTCTCCTGTCGCTAGGCAATCGGCATGCCTCAGGAAGTGACGTGTAATCCACATCATCCACTGTGCAGCATGATTGGTTGTTTCCTCCTATTTGTATACGCTGGACTTTTGCCGCCTCATCGACTATAACGTATCTGTGAGTTCCCTCAGCTTTGCTGAATGGTCAGCATTCTGTTCCTCCTCGTGGTGCAGGTTTTGGCCTTCCTGAAGTGGCTTCCGTGCTATCTCTGGCTTCTTAACTGCACCCATACTACCGTGCTGCCATCGGCTCTCCAAGCCACAGCACCAACTACCTACTCCTCTACCATTGGCTCTTGCTGCACCTTTGCCGCATTAACAGTTCCGTGCTGTCCTGGCTCTCCAGCTTCTTCTATGGCTTCCAAGCTGCACCAACACCACTGTGCTGCCATCAGATCTCCTAGTCACAGTATTTACTGTTAACTGTCTACCATCGGCTATTGCCGCACCATCGGCATACAAGTCACACCATTGGCACATTTGCCACACTATCTGCACATTTGCCACACCATCAGCTCCCAAAGCCACAGCATTACTGTTAACTGTGTACCACCGGCTATTTCCACACCATCGGCACATTTGCTGCACCATCGGCACATGTGCCACACCATCGGCTCCCAAAGCAACAGCATTACTATTAACTGTCTACCACCGGCTATTGCCACACCATCGGCACATTTGCCGCACCCATTGGCTCCCAAAGCCACAGGATTATTATTAACTGTCTATCACCGGTTATTGCTGCACCATCGGCACATTTGCCGCACCATCGGCACAGTAGCCGCACCATCGGCTCCTAAGCCACATCTCTCCAACTGTATCATTTGTTCATCTCAGGATTCCAGTCAACACTCCTGTAAGATGCTACTACTCCGAGCAGTAAGTCCAGGTGGCCGCCTAAGTACCGGTGAGTAATTCATCTCTAAGGGAACAACGGGCGGTTGTTTGTGGCAGAAGACCTCATAGCCTAAGTTCTAGATGGCTTATTAGGAGTCGTCACTGGAACTCGTAACATTACAGTTGGCCCACAAAAAAATATAGGGAAAGAAAGAGTTTATCGGTCTGATAGCTTCAGCTAACATGGAACAGGGGCAGAATCCTGCCCAGGTGTTTGCAGGTCAAATTCAAGTTCTCACCCAGATGGTCCAGGAGCTCTCCTTACATGTCAAAGAGAGCCATTCTCCTCTTCCAGTTACTCTCCAATAACCAAAAATTAACTTGCGAGATCGGTTTTCAGGGGATCGTCGACAGCTTTTAAATGTCTGCGAAAGCTGCAAACTTTACTTTAGGCTTCGTCCAGTCACTTCAGGGTTGCAGTTGCCATGAGTGGAACTGGTAATCTCTTTCCTTCAGGGGGATCCACAGATTTGGGCCGTCGGATTGCCTTCAACCCATGCTGATGCCTTCTTCACGGCCTTGGGCCTATTGTATGATGACCCAGACCAGACCGCTCTGGCAGAGTCTAAATTGCGTTCCCTCAAACAAGATCAGAAGGCGGCAGAGGATTACTCCTCAGAATTCTGCAACCGACTCGGGTTGGAACGATCCAGCTCTACAGAGCCAATACCGTCTTGGTGTTTTTGAGGGCCATCAAGGAAATTCTCATTCAGCATTCTCCTTCTGAGTCCTTGGATGATCTCATGCAACAGACCTTTAGGATTGACCAGCGTCTACTGGAACTAAGATGACATTAGAACCTTCCCACCAGGTTGCCTCATTATCTCACTTTGGTTCCACCTTCGGACACAGAGGAGCCAATGCAGATTGGTGCGTCTTGCCTATCCCCTGAAGAGAGATGCAGAAGATGGTCTCTAGGCCTCTGTATGTATTGTGGTGACAAGGGGCATATCGTGAATAATTGTCCACTCAGACCGGTAAAAGGCAAGGCCTTAGTGTTCGGGAGGATTTGCACTTGGTCCTGGCTCCCATTTCCTCCAAAATCTCAGTACTAGTTCCAGCAGCCATCCAACTTGCTGACTCCACTCTGACTAGTTCAGCATTTGTGGATAGTGGGGCGACTGGCAACTTCATGGATTTCCTTTTCTTCCGCACACTGGGTGTACCAGCTGTCCCTTTGAATCAGAAAATCCCAATCTGTGGTCTGGATGGAGGATTGATTTCATGAGGTCATGTTAAGTTTAAAATGCTTCCTCTCCTTTTGTCAATTGGAATTTTGCACTCTGAGACTATGAGCAAAATTTACTAAGCGGCGGTTTAGAAACTGCCGGTTTGGTGGCGGTTTGGCAGCAGTTTTGCTATCTGCAGATTTACTAAGGCCAAAACCACTACAACACCACCACAAAACCGCAGTCAAAACACATTTTAGAATAGAATAGAACAGGGCTGACATTTAGAAATTGCTGCCAAACCTCCACCAAACCCCTGGGGTTTAGAACAGAATAGAACCCGCCGTCAAACTGCAACCAAACCGCCAGGGTTTAGAACCCGCCGCTTAGTAAATTTTGCCCTTTGTATTTTTATATCCTCCATTGTACTTGGCTCCTGTCGTTCTTGGTCTTCTGTGGCTTAGGGATCATAATCCCGTTATTGATTGGCAGTCTGGAGAGATAATCAAATGGAGTCATGCCTGTCAAACTCATTGCTTGGCCATTCCAGTTCAGCCAGTACAACCTGCGGTTGTCGAGGTTCCTCCAGCCATTCCACTCTAGTACCGTGCTTATGCCGATGTGTTTTCTAAAAAACTTGCAGATGTCCTTCCTCCACATTGGCCCTATGACTTTGCCATCAACCTGATTCCAGGTGCTAAATTACCTAAAGGTCAATTGTATTCCCTTTCAGTACCGAAGGAAAAAGCAATGAGAGTACATCGAGGACGCTTTGGCTAAAGGGTTCATCTGCCCCTCTAAGTCAACAGTGGGAGCTGGCTTTTTTTGTGGGAAAGAAGGATGGATCTCTTCATCCTTACATTGACTATCAAGGTCTTAATAACATCACCATAAAGAATTCATATCTGTTACTTCTCACCCCGATACTGTTCGACCAGCTGCGCCAAGCTAACTTCTCCAAAATTGACCTTCAAGGGGCATACAACTTAATTCAAATCAAAAGTGGGAACGAGTGGAAGATGGCCTTCAGTACTCACTTGGGACATTACGAGTACCTGGTCATGCCATTCGGATTATCCAAAACCCTGCAAGTTTTTCAGGACCTGATCAATGACATTCACTGAGAGTTTTTGGGAGTATTTGTTGTCATATATCTGGACATCATTCTCATTTTCTTTCAATCACTAGATCAACATCATCAGCACCTACGTAAGGTTCTTTAATAACTACGGGAGAACCACCTGAACACCAAGTTGGAGAAATGTGATTTTGACGTCACTCAGATTTTTTTTCTGGGATATACCATCTTGTCCCAGGGATTTTTGATGGATCCTTGTGAAGTCGAGGCTATGCTGAAGTGGGTCCAAAAAACTTTCCGTAAAGCTATTCAGCATTTCCTTGGCTTTCAAATTATTACCGCCGATTCATTAAGTCTTTCTCCAACATTGTGGCACCCGTTGTGGAACTGACCAAGAAAGGAGCAGATACCCAAAATTGGTCAGTTAAGGTGATCCAGTCCTTCGAAGCCCTTAACGTTACATTCATTCAGGCACCGGTACTCCAACATCCTGATCCTGACCTTCCATTTGTCCTAGAGGTGGATGCCTCTGAAGTAGGAGCTGGAGCTGTTTTGTCATAGAAAGACCCTTCTGATGATAAGTTGCACCTGTGTGCATTCTTTTCTCGCAAATTTTCTTCTACTGAACACAACTATGATGTTGAGAATCGGGAGTTGCTAGAAATTAAATGGGCCTTTGAGGACTGGAGACACTGGCTGGAAGGGGCCAAACACAAGATTATGGTTCTTACTGGCCACAAAAACCTGGCTTACATTCAGTCTGCTAAAAGGTTGAACTTTCGGCAAGCACGTTGGGCACTATTTTTACCCAGTTCAACTTTCTCATCTCCTTTCATCCTGGCTCAAAGAACATCAAGGCTGACGCCCTATCCAGGTGCTTTGAACCTATGCAACAGGTCTCCAGGATAGACAAAGCTATCATTCCAGACTCCTTCTTCCATTGTGCCATCACCCAAAATCTGGCTGATCTTATTTGTGCCTGTCAATCAGACTCATCTCCTGAGAAGCCTTCTGGTCTTCTGTTCATTCCAGAGAAATTTAGAAGAGCAGTTCTACTGGAATTTCACACTTGTCGAGCTTCTGGTAACCCAGGCATCAGTAAGACCTTAGAGTGGCTCTCCCGCTCTGTTTGGTGGCCTTCGTTGACCAAAGATCTGCTTGATTTTGTCCTGGCATGTGAGGTCTGTGTCCGAAATAAGACACCTCGGATAGCACTTTCAGGTCTATTACTTCTGCTTTCCATACCTAGGAGACCCTGGACCCACATCGCCATGGATTTCATTGTTGACCTCCCAATATCTGCTCAATGTTTTGTGAGCTGGACGGTGGTGGACCGTTTTAGCAAAATGGCACACTTCATACCATTGCCAAAGCTCCTTTCTGCTAAAGATTTTTCTGGCCTGTTTCTCCAACATATCTATCGTGTACACGGCTTACCAATGGATATCATGTCGGATCGAGGAACACAATTTGTGGCACTGTTCTGGAGATCGTTCTGTGCTTCCTTGGGCATTGACCTTAGCCTTTCTTCAGGGTACCATCCGCAGTTCTGTGGAAAAACTAAGTGCATTAACCAGTGTCTGGAACAATTTCTATGCTGTTATTGCTACATCAACTGCACATTTGCCACACCATCGGCTCCCAAAACCACAGTATTACTATTGTCTGTCTACCACCGGCTATTGCCGCACCATCGGCACATTTGCTGCACAATCGGCTCCCAAAGCCACAGCATTTACTGTTTACTACCACCAGCTATTGCTGCACCATTGGCACATTTGCCACACCATCAGCTCCCAAGCCACATCATTACTATTGACTGTCTACCACCAGCTACTGCTGCACCATTGGCACATTTGCCACACCACCTGCACATTTGTTGCACCATTGGCTCCCAAAGCCACAGCATTACTATTGACTGTCTACAACCGGCAATTGCTGCACCATTGGCACATTTGCCACACCATTGGCTCCCAAAGTCACAGCATTACTATTAACTGTCTATCACTGGCTATTGCCACACCATCGGTGGCACATTTGCCGCACCATTGGCACAGTAGCCACACCATTGGCACATTGGTCACACCATTGGCTCCCAAGCTGCATTTCTCATCTGTATCATTTGTTCTTCCTGTACAAGACTCTTTCCTTCATCTGAGGATTCCAATCGACACTCCTGTAAACTGCTACTACTCCGAGCAATAAGTCCAGGCAGCCACCTAAGTACCGGTGGGTAATTCATCTCTAAGGGAACAGCGGAAGACCTCGTAGCCTGAGTTCTAGATGGCTTACTAGGAGTGGTCACTGGAACTGGTAACACAAAGTCACCTTTATCTGTTAAACAGAGGGTGTTTGGATTTAGGGGCTGGCTCGTCATCCTCTATAACCAATACAGACCTTACTGCATGCACCAAGGCAGGGAATAAAAATCCTAGACTTAGTCTCTGCCTCTTGCGAAGGGGAGTCTGGGTTAGAGGTGTCAGCTACTTCTCCGTCATCAGATGACACCTCAGACTCTGATAGTTGAGTGGATTGAGATGACACTACAGGATGCTTAGCTGGCCGTACAGGTCTCTCACTCTGCAACATGGTCTGAATGGCCATAGAGGAAGCTGCCAGACTCTGCACTGAAGTAGATTAAACAATCACCCATGGTGGATGTATACTCTGTGGTAATCCCGGAGTGGAAATGACAGCCTGCTGTAAAACAGGAGGGATCTGCATAATGAGCAGTAGTCCTGTGAGGGAATTACAGGCTGCTGTGGTAGTTTCTTAGGAGGAAAAGCAGCCGGGACCACTAGACGGCCCACAATGGAGGCCAGCATCTGTGAAAAGACCGCCCAAGGGGGCTCCTGTACCAATGTGGGGGGTTTGAGGCACCCAGTGGATTATAACACCTCACACATAACCGATCCCGAACCAAATCCTCCTCACTGATATCTGCAGTACATAATCTGCATTGCAGAATGGGTGAGACAATGTGTTCATTACCCTTGTCAGACATATCTGTAAAGTAAGATAACACACAATATAGCACTGGGTACAATGCAACCACAAGTATATGCAAATACTAGCAGGGAAGCAATATACTGGTCCTATCTTATGCTTTAGAGAAAGGGTATAGCCATATGCTGACAGATAGAAAAAAAAGACGCAGACAGGCAGCGCTGGCACAAGTCACATACAATGCAGGAATAACTGCAAATTGGCACTACACTCAACTACACAGACTCAATGTCTTGTAGGAAATAGGGCGACATACTTTGACCCTGGGGAGAGGTATGTAGGGGGACCGGACCACGCTTTGTCCTGGGAGAGCTGCGACTGCACCATGAAGAAAATGGCCGCCGGATACCTCAGAGGGGTCGTGGCCGGAGGAGAACAGCTCAGAGAAGTTAGACCTCAGAGGAAAAGCGCCCTGAGCTGAGGGGAGGAGCCACTTAAAAAGGGAAGCTGTCTCCCCTGGCTGATTATTAACCCCTGGGATGCTGGTTTCCCGCACCAAAATGTCCCTGGTGGTCTAGTGAAATTTGATGGCTGGTGTCTGCATCCACACTCAGCACCTCTGGTCTGTCCCCTGAGACCGGAGGTATCGACTGCCTTAACACATGGGTCACCACAAGCGGCGACCCGCCTTACCTGTCCTTTAAAGTCCGGTTGCAGTCTGGGTCCTCTACGGGGGCCCTGGTTAGCATTGACACCTGGAATGCCCACAGAGATCCCCAGATCGGTACTGGCGTTGCGGCCCTGAGGGGTGACAGAGCGGCAGGGCAGATGTCCCTCAGGCAGTCTGCTGCTGCGCTCTCTATGAAGAAAATATAACAGAATTCAAATAATAAAAATAATAGTTTAAGCAGCCCCCTGCGTAATGGTGACCTGACTCCAGCCGGGCATCAATGAAACAGGTGCCTCTGGCTCGAGGTATAGGGAGAGTGGACCCAGTGCATCCTGGGAGCTGAAAGCTTTAACTGCGTGTTGCCTGGATTCAGTTCAATCACCTACACCCCACGGTCTCCCTGTGTAGCCTATGGACCCTGAAGAATAACATACTATTACCATCACTAAGTGAATTTCCAGTTAAATTCATTTGCCTCAAAAATGTTTCACAGACCAGAAGCGAAACACGTCAGTGGATTGCTACAAACTGCTACTTTTTATTCTAAACTTGCCAGACATTTCCTTAAGCATTGACTCTCTGACTTTATGAGAGCTGTCAGCACTTCCAACAATTACGCTCTGGTTGGTTACGCTGCACCTGGATTAATGCGGGGAAAGGTGACGGAGGTAACGAGTTGACTTTATTACAGCCTCCAGACTTTTCTGTCTTTGTATCACCCTGCTATTGGTCCCTAAATTGAGAGTCATTATATCAGCAGCCCGTTCTTCATACTCCACGGAGCCCAGTGAGTACTTCATTGTTACAAGACCTGGAGGTCATTATACCAGCAGCCGCTTCTGTATTATACAGAGTTCACCAAGTGCTTTACCACTATAAGACCTGGAGGTCGGAGACGGTGGATTGAGGCTTAATATGTGGATAATGGTCCGGTGATATTATTGTGTCTTTTGACAGATTGCTTTACATGTGGTTCCTATTATGGAATTATTTATTCGCATTAGAAATATAGCAGTTTCGTTTATATACTAAACAGACTAGCCTGTATAGACTTCATATTATAGAAGTATTTGCTAGTTATGTTTTATTGTGACATTGTTACACTTGATAAATACTTTATAAAGAATGATTTTACAATATACATTTGTTGTCTTGACTCTATGTTCTGCGATGTCCAGTTAATAAATAATTAATTGTATGTTATCCAGGTTGTTAGTATTAGCGCAATACCAATATCATAATATCTATCATCTTGTCTGTTCCTCTGGCCTCCATCTTCTCCTGCTCCTTTACTCACCATACCTGCCTCTTCCTTACTGCAACTCATATTTATACCCCTAATCTAATCTAACTGGGCTCTTCTCCTGGCATGTTTCAAAGTCACATAAACATGTGCCATTGGGCTTTTTGGGCAGCTGCCCAAGGGCCGGAAGCTTCAAGGGGCCCGCCAGCCCCCCTGCAGCCACAGCCGCTGGCAGTTGTTAAATGTTTATTTTTTTTAAATCACTGTTTTCCGATCCACCAGATTGTTAGATAGAACTAATTTATTTTAATAAAGGTATATAATATATATAAATATATATATATATATATATATATATACATATATGCACAGATACAGGGGCACTCCTGGCGTTCACTGTTATACTGAGTCCTGTTTACAAACCTGGAGTGTCGCCTACCTGTGCATGTATTTGTTTTTCTGAAGCTGCTGTTACAATGGAGGGCACACATTCAGTAAGACACAAGTGAGAATCACTCAGTGCCAACGAGACAGTTGTTTGTGTGTATGTATGTAATATGTGTGTATATATATATATATATATATATATATACATATATATATATATAAATATATACTGTATACACACACGCACAATACTGTCAGAACAAAAGCAATCAATGTTGTTTTGATATATATGAAGACTGAAGCCTGGTAGAAAATTTACTTGTATGAGCATGTCAGACATAATGTGCACAGACTTTTTTGAAAAGAAAAAATACACACGGAATATTACAATTTCAGGAGCACGGGCTGACTAACCATGATAACCATCAAAGGCACCACATGGGGATGGCAGGGACCGGCGGACACTTCCCAGGATACTGCAGTGAGTGAGAGAGGGCACTCATCACAGCACACCTATTACACCTGTCACGGAGAATTTTGCAGTATGCAGCAGCAGGTCAAGCCCAATCTCCAGCCGGCCCACACAGCTTCCCAGCACCCACGGAAGTTCCACGGAAGTTCCACCAGCCATACCCCCTGAGGGGTGCCCTGTCTATTTTGTCAGTACCGGGCCCCACAATTTCTGATGGCAGCCCTGTTGAGGAGTCAGTACTCAGGTCAGGAGACTCCTCTGTTAGGGGAGACACTGCCTCCCGACCCGGCAGGTAAGAGCCTGTTTTCCATGACAGGGTCTGACTGGAAATTTATTACACTTTGCGTCCTTCATTAGGGCTTGGGAATGGATGTTACATGATCTCCCACAAAAAAAAACTGCAATAAATACCAGGCTAGAATAGATGGCACCAATACGGACAGCAGGCTCTCTTTTCTACTACATGGTGGCTGTGTCATATCATTGTCCTGGGCAGCATATACACAGTACTGTAGGTAGTAGTAATGCGCATAATTATTGTGTCATACTGAATATTATATATCTCCTATTACTATATACTGAGTGTATGAGAGCTGCTCTCACAGTGCAGTGAAGATGCTTTTACAGTGCATTGAGGAGAGACCCTCACACATTACTGTGCATTATTTTGACTGCAACTCCACTCCTCTGGTTATTTCATACTGTACAATTTGCCAATTATTTAACATTTTTCTTTTATTATATTTTTTAAACTGATTTTGTTGAAAGTACTACTAAATCTAAAGGTTTCATTTTATTGACCATTTACATTTTGTTCCCGTGAATGGGTGGGTAGGGGCCCCAGTACATTGCTTTGCCCAGGGCCCACACTGCTGTTAAGACAGCCCTGGACATAACCTGTGTGTATACTCTTTGGTCTATACAATAATGTATGCATACATCACTCTCTTTAAAGGAATACCCTTATTCCATTCTATTGAGACACCATCTTGTTAAATAACCATATTAGCACATGCTTGCCAACTTTTGAAAAAGCATTTCAGGGAGATTGTGAAAGCACTGCCTATGAGAGCGGCGGTAAAGTGGACTGTACTGCTACATCTGAGAGGCGTGTCATAAAACTGAGCCCCAAAGCAGTCAGTAAGATATACTTGTTGATGAAAACACACTGATACTTTTTAGAAAATGCATGTAGCCATAGGGATCATAGTACCTTATAACCAATGCAGGGAAATTATACTAATGATCCCATATGTATAGAGCTCTTATTTTTTAAAATATAACAGCTTCATAATAGGGGTAAGGTGCAATCAGGGAGATTGCTAGACTCTTCAGGGAGACAGGGAGTTTGCTACTATTTCAGGGAGTCTCCCTGACAATCAGGGAGAGTTGGTAAGTATGTATTAGCATTCAATCTATTGTAAACTAGAATCCTAATTTAGGTTAATACTTGATGATAATTGCCTTCACTGTTTTGCATATAAATTTTCCATGAGGCCTTGCCAAAGACCTTAGCATATTTGGACTTCTACAAATGACTTGATCAAAGTGAACCTCTTGTAAACAACAAAAGGATCTAATGTCTGACCTTCAAGGTAGATCAAAGGAAAACCTGTTCTGATTAACATATAGTAACTATTCTCACTTCAGTTTCTAATCTCAATATCTAGTCTAAGCAAGACAACCTGTTTTTCCAAAGTTACGCAATGACCGAAGCTGGCTTTCTAATACCGCTTTTATAATGGAATTTCCGGGTCTGACCCAGAGGTTGAAACATGGTTCCAATCCGGATCAGACCCGGAATTTCCCAAACGACCCAGGATATTCCTGAAATGGCGCCGTTCACACTGGA
Source organism: Taudactylus pleione (assembly GCA_031769625.1). NCBI lineage: Eukaryota > Metazoa > Chordata > Amphibia > Anura > Myobatrachidae > Taudactylus > Taudactylus pleione. Next base: position 49,649,787 of record JAUIMM010000015.1, read on the forward strand.
GCCGGGTCTGCAGAGACCTGGCTTTTCCGGTGTTGAAGTAGATGCTTGGAGATGTCATCTCCAAGCGCCACTGAAGCCGGCCAATTGGCAGGCATGCGGCACGATCCAGATCACCGTGATCCAGATCGCACCATTTACACTGCAGGGTTTCTGGGGTTATTCCCGTATTAAACCCTGCAAGTTACCTGGGTTGCCGGGTCACTCCACCCGGGAATCCAACCCTGTCCCCTTTTACACCAATGAGCTAGGTTTTAGAACAGATGTAAAAGGGGTATAAGTAGCCATAGTGCAAATTACATTCCTTCACAATTAACCACCCATGTGCCTGTAGAAAAGCAATTGTCAGTTGCATGTGGTGGCAAAGCACTTCTGGAGAACTTGCCAACAAGTTGAGGTCATCCAGACATGGTAGTAGCCAGATACTCTGACTCCGCAGATGGGCCGCCATGACAGCCATTATTTTGGTCAATACCTTTGGAGCCGTGGATAGGGCAAAGAGCAGTGCCCGAAACTGGAAGTGTTGCGGTATTATAGCAAACTGTAGATAACTCTGGTGAGAAGGCATTATAGGAACACTTAGGTATGCGTCCTGAATGTCCAGTGAGACCATATAATCCCCAGGTTCCATAGCCAGTATAATGGAGCGTAAGGTTTTCATCATGAACCTGGGCACCCTGAGGAATTTGTTCAGAGATTTCAGGTTGAGGATAGGCCGATGAGACCCATTCAGTTTCTGAACCAGAAAGAGAGTAGAATAACCAGTCCCTCGTTGAGATAGTGGAACTGGTGCAATTACCCCTGCTTGCAGCAAGGACCGTATGGATTTCTGGATCTGCAAGATGTTGTTCTTGTCCGAAGGAGGACCTGTGCAGAAAAAGTGGTGAGAAGATCCTCGAAGAAATGAGCGGGCGCACCCCTGAGAGACCACTTCTCTTACCCAAGTGTCCTTGGTGGCTTGACACCAGCTCTGAGCGAACTGAAGAAGTCGGCCTCCCAGTCTAGGGTCCCCCAGAGGGAGGCCCACCCTGTCAGGCTGAGGGTTTATCCTCTGCTTTGGAGACAAGACATCTTGTGCTCCAGGCCTGTTTCTTAGGCTTGGCGGCCTTCTTGGCAGTGGACTGTCTAGGAAAGGACTGTCCTTGGGGATGAAAGGACCTAAAGGAGGAGGTTCGAGACTTTCAAGGAGCAGATGCTGAAGGCAGAAATGCAGATGTTGATTTTGCCAACGTGTCAACAATCTTTTCCAGGTCTGGACCAAACAAAATCTCCCCATTATAGGGTAAGGCCTCCAGGCCTCTCTTAGAATCGGCATCCGCGCTCCAAGAGGCCTGATATAGAGATGGATGAAATTGCACAGCCGCTTGTGCGCGGCTGTGAAATTTTGTCGATTTAAAATGCAAATGCAGAAGGAGGTGTCAGTCACCACCTTGCTGCATCTGCGTGGCCACAGCGCTACGTCCGAGGTCATAGCCTGGGATCACCATCAGAACAATCATGACCATCGGTTGCAATTGTTGTCCCTTCGGTCAGGCTGCGGTAGCTGAAACTTACTGCAGCCTGACCGGGTCCTTGCAGTTTGCGATGCCAGGAAGTCTGCGGCGCACCTTCGCAGACCCTGGCCTCATCCCTCCCAGAAAAGGAGGACGTACTTGGCCGGCCGGTTTGCTGCTCAATGTCTGTCCTGCCATTATCAAAGGCAGTGCACCAAACACAAACATGTTTCCGTGACTTGATATTATCACCGTACACCTCGACAAATTGCCAAAGAATTTCAGCTGCTGATGTGCCCTTTAGACGCAGAAATCTGTTCACACTACGCACCTTAATGTTTGACCATGTTTCCACCAGCCCTATCATCTTACAACTGATGTTGGGACAGTATGACTGATGAGAAGCAGTGGTCTACCTGCTCTGTCCTGATGGGAAATAAGAATGAAATAGAGAACATTACACATGTGGGAGGTCTTGGTACCTTACTTATTGAACCACTCTTGTATAACAAATACCTTGAATGTCAAAGATTAAATCAGAATTGATGTCCAACCGCAACACTTGTGATGCTCAGGTCCGGTAATCACAATGTGGGGGGTGCTCAGCAGAGAGAAATGTAAAGAGAACTGGAACACCAAAGGATTTATCCAGCAGAACACTTTTAGTAGAGTAGTAATCCTGACTATAGTCAACTGTGTGATCAGGCAATTATTATATCTCCACTCCAGGTAGTGTGAGTGCAAGTATATATGTTATGGTGTTTAATAAATACACTTGTTCTATATGAGATCCATCTCTCTTTATATTAATCTGGATTCAGGGCCCTCCACATTCTATGTATATGAAGAATCACTGACTCTCAAAGACACTGGTTATGATCCTATCCAATTACATCCCCAATTATAGTCCATACGGGAAACAGTCGGGAAGCCGATGGACAGAATCCCGAACGCCGGCTTCCCGACTGTATAATCCCGGCAAGGGTTAAATGACAGGCGCCGAAATCCCAACGCCTGTCATTTTCCCTACGCCGGGAGACCGAAACCCGGTTTACCGATTGAAGATAAGCCGCGGGGGGGGAGGGTTAGGTTTAGGGTTCTCTGGGTGGACTCAGGGTTAGGCACCCCCCAGGAGGTTAGGTTTAGGCTAGGGGAAGGGGGACTCAGGGTTAAACACCCCCCGGGAGGTTAAGTTTAGGTGGCGGGGAAGGGGGGGTTAGGTTTAGGCACTTAGAGGGGGGATAAGGGTTAGGCACCCCTAAAGGAGGGTTAGGATTAGGGGGTAGAATAGGTTAGTGAATACTTACCTTGAGACGATCGGGATTTTCATCCTTGTTGTGCTGCCGCTGTCGGGATTTGAACCGTCCATACATGACTTTACATATTTTCACTTTCTTTATTTTGACATCCTCCTGACCCTAGGCCAACATTTTTGCGTGACTGGATCCTACAGCCCATCAAGAACCTCTGCAATCTGTCTGAGCCACTATATAATAGGTTGCACCTATCCTTCTGTATCAATGTCTATTTCCCTATAGAATGTAAGCTTGCAAGCAGGGCCCTCTTACCATTGTCTGTCGTCTATTACCCAGTATTGTTCTATTAATGTTTGTTCCAAATTGTAAAGCGCATTGGAATATTCTGCACTATATAACTATCTGATCATAATAATGAACTAAATATTGGTTCAGCGCACAACATGCCTTTGAATAGGCAATAAGTGCTGTTTAATAAACAATACCACAAAGTTCTATTTCCAAAGAGAGCATTGCCTAATTAGCAATAGACACACATAATTTAGTGTTAAATCATATTATTATTATTATCATTTATTTATATGGCGCCACAAGTGTTCCACAGCGCCTTACAAAGTACATAAACAAATTGTAGACAAGTGACTTACAGAACAATACAATACAGGACATGTATATTGCTACATTAGCGACCAGGGCCCTCATTCAGAGCCACTCGCAAACAGCAGTACGCTCGTTGCGTTCCGATGTTGAATAACCGCGCATGCGTCGGTGTAACACTGCGCATGTGCGTACGGCAGATTGCGAGTTTTTTGGGTCTCGTTCGTCAAATACCGTACAGGAAGTGACATGTCAAATGTGATTGACAGAACAGGGCGTTTTTGGGTGTTGACGGGGGTGGAAAAACGCAGGCGTGGCGAGGCGTTTTTGGGGCGTACATACATTAGCAAATGCGAGCGTAAAATGTGTTCGGACCGACTCATACGTCACTGGATGATCCTCTTTCCCTTCAAAATGCTCGCACAGCTTAGGGTCTGGATTACTCGACCACATTGGCGATGGCCTTCTCCTCCGTCCCGACATCCACGATGTTGTTGCGATTAATCGCGGGAGGGTTGAAAAGCAATTAGTGTTGGATTGAAAACCGGCTTGGTATGTGTTTTGAAATCAGTTTTTTGGGATAGCACAAAACCGTACGCAGGTGGAACTCAGAGCTGCTAATGTCAGGATGACACAATCAATTTGCGTACATTTGTGGGGGTTTATTTTGCCCTCAATTTGGTGGTTAGGGCCTATTGTAACAATAATGTCATCATGTTTTAATTTTCGCACCATTTTATTTTTACCTCTTGAATTTGCCTCGTTATATGATTTTTTAAACGTTTCTTAAAGAGCCCATTTCTTTTTTTTTTATTTTTCTTGTTTTTTGCCAGTTTTTGCCTTTTGGTCCAGGATTAAATGTAACCCATTTGTACAATAATTTCACAATCCAATGTCAGATTTTTTGTTTCAATTTATTGCTCAAACAAAAAAATAAAAAATTAAAATATTGGGGACATCTTTTTTTGCCAAAGATATGTCCCAAAATCAAACAAATTGGCCCAACATAACTGTTGACATAAACATACATCCAAAATTTAAAAACATTTCACAAGAAAGGAGAGGGAAGTTTTGACCAGAAAGGAATATGAGCCAAGCACAGAAGGATTGTGGGAAAAGTCACCATTGCTGTCACCGTTTTTTCACCCGTTTGGATGGGGGAGGGAGGGCGCCAGACCGGGTCCGGGATGTCATCGGGCTGGCCTGTCCAGAGGCAGATGTTGTGGCCTCTGGACTAGGCACAGGGCTAGGCACATTTGGAGGATTGGCTGATGTTGTGCCAGAGGTGGAGGATCCTGATGTTCCGGCAGGAAGGGAGGTCGGCTCCACCATGTGCTGGCGAACGAGCTGCTCCAGGGCATTGGCGATGCGGATGTTGGCCCAGGTATTTTCCGCCAGGGCCTGACCAATGGTCACGTTGGCCGCAGCATTTTGCTCCAGGGCCTCAGCCACCCGTACCAGACTGGCGTCCATCCTCTGCAGAATCTCCGTATGGAAATCCGATTTGAAATTGAGTTCTGTGAGGAGGGACACTGCCTGCGAGGGGGATTGCCCTGGACTGGCTTCTGCAGGGTCCTCAGCCGGATGTACTGGTTCCTCCCCTGCCGAGCCAGCAGAAATTCGGCGGCCAAGGCTCCCCTCTGGAGCAGACTCATCCGCCTGTGTCTCTGTTAGGAAAAAAGAGAAAAGCCTCACATTAGAATCTACATATTGGCACAATAACATTTCAGAGTTGATGACATCAAAAGATTTACCTGGGACAACATGAGGAGCCGCAAAGTCTGGCATGTCCGTATCCATGTTGGACACGCCAAACACCTCCACAGGCTGCACACACCCCTGTGCCAGCTCTTCTAAATCCGTCAACTCCAATGACACAGGGGTGGGACCCCCACCTGTCCCCCTTGCATGCCTAGCCCTGTCCGCGAGTTTTTGCTTTAGGCGATATTTGAAGTCGCCCCATCTGTGGGAAAAAATGGAAGCCATTATCCTTTTGTTTAAAATGGTGTTTGTTTTTAGGGGGGGCAAGTGTTTACTTACCGCCATTTGACATCCCGGGCTAGACGGACATAATCACCCACCCTATTGACAGCAACGGCTACCTCTTCCCACATTCTCCCCTTCTGGCTTAGACTCATATTCCTGTCTGCCTGTGGCAGGATGTCCACACACTTCTGTATCAAAACCTCCATCTCCTTTCTTGTGAAATGTGGCTGCCTTTTTTTTTTGGCAGCTTTGGCCGGAATACTGGGCCCAGCAGCCTCCTCCATGTCATCCTCCTCACCTATTTGTGTAAATATTCAGATTTCACAAAATCACAACTTGCCCAATCTTATGTTTCAAATTAATCATTGATACAAAATGCATGAAAGACTTACTGCCTGACTCTTGGGCATTGTTTCCCTGGTCTGTCGCCATGTCTGAGGTCCAAACAAGAAATACACCAGAATTTTAATGTGTTTTCGTGACGTATTTATGCATGCGTCCTTATTTTGCGGCCGCATCATTGATTGTGCGTTCCTATGATCCCTCCTTAATTTGTGCTGGAAACGAAACACTATTTATGGCTTGGTGTGTCTCGAGTCGAGGTGGCGTTTTTGGATTGTTGGAGGTTACCTTGGCTGGAGTGTATTGTTTGCGTATAAAGGAGTTGGCGTTTGGAGATTATTTTGTTTGGTAGATTTGCGTTTTTATTTTCCGTTCTCTTTTTTGCTTTTTATTTTTTGGACCTCGTTTCTTGATTTGGTAAGTTTTGTGAAGTCTAACTTTTGATCAATTGTTGTTTCATTGTGTTTCTTCGTTTTTTTAAATTTTGGATCCCTATTTTCATCTATTTTAGCTTTTGATTAATTTCGGACCCAAAGACCTTTTGATTTGGACTCTTAGATATTTGCTCTTGGTAAGTCCATTTTTTATCTTGTATTTGCGAACTAATTAGCGCATTTTTACTACTTACTATTGTGACTTGTATTTGCGAACTAATTAGCGCATTTTTACTACTTACTATTGTGACTTGTATTTGCGAACTAATTAGCGCATTTTTACTACTTACTATTGTGACTTGTATTTGCGAACTAATTAGCGCATTTTTACTACTTACTATTGTGACTTGTATTTGCGAACTAATTAGCGCATTTTTACTACTTACTATTGTGACTTGTATTTGCAAACTAATTAGCGCATTTTTACTACTTACTATTGTGACTTGTATTTGCGAACTAATTAGCACTTTTTAAAATGCTTATTAATCATTTTTATATTTTTGAGGTTGCCCTTTCGCTTTTTGTGCAAACATTTCAACCCATTTTGATGTACTGTGTGCAATGTCGTTTTGCACTTTTGCCAAATGTGTGTTTCGCATATTTTAAGTTTGGTCTAGCACAAAATTTAGAAACAAAAATGCACAGAGTGAAATTTGTAAAATAATTTTTGTGATTAATTTCAGTTTGGACGTATCATGACAATACCCCGGCATGTAAGCAGCAATGGATGGTATCATCAAGCTAAGTTGTTTTGAATTTTCTTTTGGGGTGGGTCCAAAGCCTTACATTCCAATCTTGCCATTTCAGGTTGATCTAGGGCGGATTGTTCTGGCCATGCTCCCGGAAGCCGACCAACCTCAATCTCGTCCCAGGCGTAGGCATCGTAGGCGTGCAAGGCCCCAGATATTTCGAACACGTGTCACCCTTTTTGGAATGCCCGATGATGAGGTTTTAAGACGCTACCGTCTTCCTACCAAAATCATCATAGACACTCTCTCATTCATAGAGAGTGATCTTGAGCGGCAAATTGACAGTCCTACAGCAATACCACCACTTACGCAATTTATGGCGGTGTTACATTTCTGTGCCTCAGGATCGTTTCAAACAACGGTGGGAATAGTGGCGGGCATCTCACAATCCTCCTTTTCCCGGATCCTGAGGGCAGTGATGGAGGCACTTTTCAAGCACCTCCATCATTTTATTCAAATGCCTTTGGATATGGGTGCCCTTAGTGTGGCCAAGGCCAATTTTTACCAAATAGCTGGCTTCCCACACATCATAGGGGTTGTGGATGGTACTCACATACCACTTCAGCCTCCAGCACGGCTGGAGGCCATATTTCGAAACAGGAAACACTATCACTCCCTGAATGTAATGGTGGTATGTGATGCCTCCCTCCAGATCCTGTCCCTGAATGCAAAATTACCAGGAAGTGCACATGACTCCTTCGTCATCCGGCAATCAGGGATATGGCACAAATTAAACAACCTACAAGCTGGTGATGCGTGGCTTCTGGGTAAGTGGAGACCTTTAGTACATAACAATGTTAAGCTTGATACACAGTGATCCTGATGTTGTCTATTCTTTTTCACAGGAGACAGTGGATACCCTTGCATGCCCTGGCTGCTCACTCCTTACTTGGCTCCCACACCAGGTCCACAAAGTGAGTTTAATACCGCACTTACAGCCACCAGGCAAGTGGTGGAGCGCTGTATCGGCCTTTTAAAAGGCCGATTCAGATGCCTCCACCGCTCTGGTGGCGAGCTCATGTATTTGCCGGATATGGTTTCGAAAATTGTGGTCCTGTGTGGGATATTTCACAACATCGCCATAAGGAGTGGTGTTCCAATGCAGCCAGAGGATGCCTTACCTGAGGATGGCCCCCCCGAGGTTGGTCGGAGGTCAGTATGTGGGGGGGCCATACGCGATGATGTGGTGGCCCGATATTTTAGGTAATTATTGATCAAACAACAGTGTGTATACCCAATGTGTTCCGTTTTTTTAACGTTCATCTTTTTTTATATTAATTCTTGCACCATCTTCTGTTTGTTTGCAGAATCTTTGGCACTCCCACGATGACTAATTCCTGCTACCCTTCCAAAACCTTTCTGTGGAAACTTCGGGAATATATTCTGACACCAATATTGCAACGCCATATTTTTGAAATCATGTGGACATGGACCTTCGTCAACCAGTTCTTGATTTGTTGTGTGTTTGTTTAGTTTTTTTGGTATGTGGAGTTTTTCTGATTATCACTGTGTGTTTTGTTTGTGAGTGACCACTTTGGATTTTGATTTCTGTTGTGAATAAATATTTGGAGAGTGTAATTTGTTTCCTTTTTGGGCACGTTAGAAGCAAGTGTAAACAAACTCCCAAACGTTAATTTTACCTAAGGGGTAACCCAGTAATGAAGCAAGTGGAGCTAAAATGTAATATGTTTTCGGGGTACTAACCAACACAACAAGGAATCGTGTACAATCAGTTGCCTTCGTAAGATTGTCCTGAGCAGTTTGGCCACCAAATAGGAACCTGAAAAATGGTGTAAACTATCATGTTGACCACCACAAAAAAGGAAAATGACATTGGTACTGGGAGGTGTTTCTTGTGCCTGTTTGCATTCGAAATACAACACACAATCTGTAGTGAGTTTATGGGGCAAACCTTGCTTTAAGAGTCTACTTATGTCAGTGTAAAGAATCTTGGATTTACTCCAAACGCATGAGACAGAGCTTGATTTTAAACAGATTTATTAAGAAACAATTTGTAAAAAAAATAAAAAAAACACTAATTCCTAAGGAGGACCAACAGATGCTCAAGGCCCTGCATTAGCCCGGTGACCTGCTCCCGCATACGGCCCACACAATTCAGAATCTCTTCCCGACGCCTCTGTTCCTCTGTGGGTGACAAAAGTTTGGGGATTAATAAATCGATAATGAAGCAACATTGTAAAAAAACAAAAAACAAGCAAACACAAACTTACAAACTTGTGGGCCAAAAAAAAATTACACGGATAAAACCCAGAACCCCAAAATGTCGTATGCCAAAAATACAAGGGCCCTAAAAAAAGGCACACAGGTGTGATATGTGTATGCTGATATCAGCAGGAACAGGTACAGACAACCCCCAAAAATACCCTAAGGCGAAAAAAAGTTAAAAAAAATGGGGACGACACATGATTACATACAGTTTGTGGTGTCCAAAATAAACTTTAAAAACATACCGTTCTCCAAAACGAGAGAGCCAGAAGCCACTCCCTGGACCACCTCGGAGGTGGATGGAGGAGAGGGGGAATTGGGCTGGAGGGGAAGTAGTACAGAAATATCGGCCACAGGGTCTGGGGAGGAGGGGGGAATAGAGGAATTGGGGGTTGGAGAGAGGGGCCGGGACCGGCGTCTTGTGTGGCGATGCCGCCGTAGTGTTTGCTGTGCCCCTAAAAAATGACCAAAAAATTGTTGTTAGTTTCAACAGAAAACCAAAAAAAAAAAAAAAAAATAGGACAGACATAAAAACATGCACATGCAGATATGACTACAATGACTCAATAGGACAGACATGAAAACATGCACATGCAGATATGACTACAATGACTCAATAGGACAGACATGAAAACATGCACATGCAGATATGACTACAATGACTCAATAGGACAGACATGAAAACATGCACATGCAGATATGACTACAATGACTCAATAGGACAGACATGAAAACATGCACATGCAGATATGACTACAATGACTCAATAGGACAGACATGAAAACATGCACATGCAGATATGACTACAATGACTCAATAGGACAGACATGAAAACATGCACATGCAGATATGACTACAATGACTCAATAGGACAGACATGAAAACATGCACATGCAGATATGACTACAATGACTCAATAGGACAGACATGAAAAATATGAGATATGGTAAGAACTTACCCTTGTTATCTCTATTTCTACGAAGTCCATAGGGTTCCACAGGATACCTTGGGTATAGGTGTGACGTCAGTCGCAGGGCACCAAAGAGTTAAGCTTTCAGCCTCCCAGGATGCACTAGGTCCCCCTCCTATACCCCGCCCCCGGGCCAAGGCACCTCAGTTAGTTACCAAGCCATAGGCCGGAGGAGGAGAAGGAAGAGAGAGAACAAAGATCTGGACACATACAAGAATCACATTCTCACCAGAGGGAGACGGAAAACCGGTGACCAGAGCAAAGCCCATCTGCAGCACAGGCGCGACAGGGCGGGAGTCCTGTGGAACCCTATGGACTTCGTAGAAATAGAGATAACAAGGGTAAGTTCTTACCATATCTCATATTTTCTACTTCAGGGTCCATAGGGTATCCACAGGATACCTTGGGGATGTCCCAAAGCAGTATCCTTTAAGGGTGGGGACGCTCCTGTGCAGAAAGGAGAATCCGCCGCCCGAAGGAAGCATCCTGAGAGGCGAAGGTGTCAAACCTGTAATACCTCACGAAGGTATGGACAGAAGACCACGTAGCAGCCTTGCAGATCTGAACTGCCGAGGCACCACGTCGAGCTGCCCACGAAGGACCCACAGACCTAGTGGAATGAGCCTTCAGAGAAGGAGGGACCGGTAGGCCTTCATGAAGATAAGATTCAGAAATAGCCATACGGATCCAGGCTGCCAAAGTTTGCTTTGAAGCAGGCCAACCCTTTTTACGGAAGCCAAAGAGGACAAACAAAGCGTCCGACTTCCTAAACGAAGAAGTGCGGTCAACATAAGTCCTTAAGGCCCGCACAACATCCAAAGAGGCCTCACCCACGGAAAGACCCGGTGAGTTAAAGGCCGGAACAACTATTTCCTCGTTAATATGAAACTGGGAAACAACTTTGGGAAGAAACTCGGGCCGAGTGCGGAGCACTGCCCTGTTCCCATAAAAAACCAAGAAAGGGGGTCTACAAGAAAGAGCCCCTAACTCAGAAACACGTCTGGCCGAAGCAATGGCCAGAAGGAAAACAGTCTTAGCTGTTAGCCATTTAAGATCCACTGAGCCCAGTGGTTCAAACGGCGGTCCTTGGAGAGCCCTCAGGACCACAGCCAAATCCCAAGGCGCCACAGGTGGAACAAAGGGCGGCTGAATGCGGAGAACACCCTGCATAAAGGTGCGCACATCCGGGATTGTAGCAATCCTACGGTGAAACCAGACAGATAGGGCCGAAACCTGTACCTTCAAAGAAGCAAGGCGAAGCCCATGATCTAGTCCCGCTTGCAGGAAGGCGAGAATCCGAGACAGACGAAACTCCCGCGGTGCATAACCTCTCGGTCGACACCACTGGAAGAACGTATGCCACACGCGATGGTATATCCTCGCGGAAGACGGTTTCCGAGCTCGTAACATGGTACGCACCACAGAGCTGGAAAACCCCCGGGACCTCAGCATGGCCGTCTCAACAGCCACGCCGTCAAAGACAGCCGAGTCAGGTCCGGGTGAAGGCAAGGACCCTGAGACAGAAGGTCCGGTCGTAGCGGCAACCGCAGAGGAATGTCCACGGACAGACCCTGAAGGTCTGAGAACCAGTGCCGTCTGGGCCACGCGGGAGCTATCAACAGGAGCGTCCCTCCTTCCTGTTTGAATTTCCGGATTACCCGTGGAAGAAGGGAGACCGGAGGGAACAGGTATGCGAACCGGAACGTCCACCGGACGGACAGAGCATCCACCAGAGACGCCCCTTCGTCTCTTGTGCGAGACCCGTACACCGGCAACTTGTTGTTGTGCCGGGACGCCATGAGGTCGATTTCTGGAAGACCCCACCTGTCCACCAGTAGTTGAAAAACGTCCGGGTGCAGGGACCATTCCCCCGGATGAACGTCCTGGCGACTTAGAAAGTCCGCCTCCCAATTGAGCACTCCCGGGATGAAGACCGCTGATATGGCCGGAAGATTGCGCTCTGCCCAAACCAGGATCCGAGAGACCTCTACGAGAGCCGCCCGACTGCGAGTTCCTCCTTGCCTGTTTATGTAGGCCACGGTGGTAGCATTGTCCGACTGGACCTGCACCGGGCGACCCTAGAGAAACCGCTGTGCCTGCTGGAGAGCATTGAAGACTGCACGGAGTTCCAAGATATTTATTGGAAGCTCCGCTTCTGTCGGCGTCCACCTGCCCTGGAACAAGTGTGGACCCGAAACTGCTCCCCAGCCCCGAAGACTGGCGTCCGTTGTCAACAGGACCCAATTTGGAACCCAGAACGGACGTCCCTTGTTGAGGTGGGTCGTCTGTAACCACCACGTAAGGGACAGGCGAACCTCCTGGGTGAGCACAATCGTCTGGGACTTCAGAGACTGAGTCAGCCCGTTCCACTTGGACAGGATCAGGTGCTGCAGAGGTCTGGAGTGAAACTGGGCGTATTCCACCATGTCGAACACCGACACCATGGAGCCCAGTAACCTCATCGCCGAGTGTAAGGACACCCGGCGGCTGTGCAGGCAACTGCGCACCCTTGACTGTAAAGCAGAGATCTTGTCCTCCGTCACGAAGATCCTTTGCTGTCCCGAGTCCAATAAGGCTCCAAGATGCAGAATCCTCCGAGACGGGATTAGAGTGGACTTCTGCCAGTTGATTAGCCAGCCGTGCCGTTGCAGCAGTGCAATGGTCAGGTCCAAGTGGCGTAACAGGAGCTCTGGAGATCCTGCCACCAATAACAGGTCGTCCAAATACGGCAACATGCGGACTCCCTGCAGCCGCAGAGAAGCCGCCATGACAGCCATCACCTTGGTGAAAACACGTGGTGCTGTTGCCAGGCCAAAAGGTAACGCCCGAAACTGGAAGTGGTCGCTGCTGATTGCAAACCTGAGGAACTGTTGATGGCGCCAAAGAATAGGGACATGCAGGTAAGCGTCCTGTATGTCCAATGACACCAAGTAGTCCCCAGGTTCCAGCGCCAGAATGATGGACCGTAGGGTCTCCATCCGAAACTTCGGAACCCGCAAAGACTTGTTGAGTGCTTTGAGGTTGAGAATCGGACGATATGACCCATTGGGTTTCTGTACCAAAAATAGATTTGAATAGAAACCCTGGCCCCTCTGGGAGAATGGAACCGCCACTATAACTCCAGCCTGGAGCATAGTGTGCAATACCTTCCGCAGCTCCGTAGCCTTGTTCCGGTCTGATGGGAGACCCGTGGTGAAGAAGCGAGCCGGGGGTCTGTGCCGGAAGGAGAGGGCGTATCCGTGGGAAACCACCTCCAGAACCCAAGTGTCTGTCGTAGTGGTCGACCAACACTGGGCGAACTGTAGCAGGCGGCCTCCCACCCTGGGATCCCCCAAAGGGAGGCCCGGACCGTCAGGCCGCAGGCTTGTCATCTGGCTTGGGGGCCGGACGTCTGGTACTCCATGCCTGCTTCCGGGGCTTGACCGATTTCTTAGGGCCAGCCTGTCGAGGAAACGACTGTGGTTTGGGCCTGCCCTGGGCCCTAGATGACCGAAAGGACGATGGTCCCGAACCAGAAGGAGCAGCGGCCGACGGGAGACAGGCAGATTTGGCTGCCGCCAGCGTGGCCACAATCTTATCCAGATCCGGACCGAAGAGAACTTCTCCGGTAAACGGCAACGCTTCCAGACCTTTCTTGGAATCTGCGTCCGCCTTCCAGGATCGCAGCCACAAGGTGCGACGAGCAGCTACCGCTGCTGAAGAAATTCTAGACACCAGAGTACTAATGTCTAGAGCCGCCTCGTTGATGTAGGTGGCCGAATCACGGAGATTGCCAATCAACTCCGCCTGATCGGCCGGACAGTCGGATTCAAAAGAAGCCTCTAATGAATCCGCCCAGCGCTCCATCGCTCTGGCAACCCAGCAAATGGCCATAGCCGGCCGTGCTGCCCCCCCTGCAAGGGAATAAGCGGACTTCAGGCAGATTTCTACCTTGCGGTCCGTAGCATCCTTAAGGGAGGACATGGATGGCATCGGCAATGTGGCACTACGGACAAGACGGGTCACGTGAGAATCCACCTGTGGAGGGGATTCCCACTTCGCAAAATAATTATCCGCGAACGGATAAGCCACCGCCAGGCGTCTCTGCGGCTGGTATCTTTTGCCAGGTTGTTTCCACGCCTCCTCTAAATGGTCCACCAACTGACCCGAAAGAGGAAAGACTGTGGCATCGCCCTTCACATCTTTGAAAAAGGCATACTTAGATTTAGCCGCTGGGGGAACTTCGTCCTCAATCACCAAGGCTGTGCGGACCGCCCGAATAAGTCCAGGAATATATACTTTGGACTTAGCATCAGCGTCCTTAGTATGGAGAGGTTCCTGATCGTAAGGATCTAGAATCTCCCCATCATCAGACGTCCCTTCGTCATCCTCATAAGGAGCGGACAGAGACGCCACCGGCCTTTTATGAGACCGCATCACAGACTCCCCTTGCAACACATCCGACAAGTGCTGTACAGAACTCGTCAGGGAGTTAACCCACGCTGGCTCCTGAGAACCCGGGAGCGGGGAAATAGGGAGACTGTGGGGTACCACCAATTGTCGTGGGAACCCCTGCATGGGTGACGACACCACAGACTGCTGGGACAAACCCATCGGAGTAAACGCGGGCTGCGGAGCTAACTGGCCCACTAAAGCTGTTAACGCCTGAGCGAAACAAGCCCAGGGCGGCTCCTGTACCTGTGCTGTAACCGTAATAGGCCGCGCCATGGACAAACACTGCCGGCAAAGGCCCTCTGCGCTACCCTCCCCCTCCGCTAACGGTACTTTGCACGTGGTACACTGTAGCCGGAGGGGAAAATCACTTTCAGACATGATGGCACCACGTATGTGACCTCTCTCACCAATTAAGTATTAAATAGGCGAGAGACCACCCTGCAGCACCGCACCGCAAGGGCTTTAGCAGAAAGAACAGGGACAGTAATAAAGCTGACAGTTTAGAGAAGAAAAGATTACAGGCAGCAGCGCTAGCACAGTCACATACAATGCAGAAAAATAACAATTCCTGCACTAACAGCGCTGATCACTCAACTACACAGACACAGGGCCTGGTAGGACACAGCGCTGCATACACAGACCTGACCACAGCGGAGGAGAGGTATGCGGGGGGACCCAGACCACGATGCTTCCGTCCAGCGCTTCCAGCAGCGTTCACCATGCGTTCTGGAGAAGATGGCCGCCGAGGAGCAGAGAGGAGGCTGGCCTGGGGGAGGAGCGCTGCCACAGGACCAGTCGGCAGCATGCAGAGAGGGCTGTGTGCAGCGGGGGAGGCGCCGGCTGTGAGACAGGGAAGGCGCGCTCCCCTGGCATGCATTTAACCCCTGGGACGCCGCAGCGCTACCGCTCTGCTGCAGTCCGCTGTCCCAGGGGGTAGTGGAAGCGCAGGTTGGTCGCCTGGCTCCACGCTGCAGCCAGTCCCCAGGGAGCCCCCTGCCTGGGGACTTAGGACCATGTGATCAGCGGGGACCCACCGCGGGACCCCGCTGCTTACCTCTGTCCCCCTTGAATCCGGCCATGGTCCGGAGCATCTGGGGTCACCGCTAGCTGTGACCCCAGACGCCCACCAGCATCCCCGGATCAGTACCGGCGTTCTGGTACCGGCGGGGTGTAGGGAAGACAGCATGGACGTCAGGACTGACTGTCCATGCTGTTCATCCAGTTGTGCAGCCACAGCTGCATGAAGAATAAGCTTCAGGGGCTCTTCTAGCCCCCACTCCAACAGGTGCACCCGACTCCGGCCGGGCACCAAACTAAACTGAGGTGCCTTGGCCCGGGGGCGGGGTATAGGAGGGGGACCTAGTGCATCCTGGGAGGCTGAAAGCTTAACTCTTTGGTGCCCTGCGACTGACGTCACACCTATACCCCAAGGTATCCTGTGGATACCCTATGGACCCTGAAGTAGAAACATGCACATGCAGATATGACTACAATGACTCAATAGGACAGACATGAAAACATGCACACGCAGTTAGGGCCCACAAGAAAAACTTGAAAACCACAGTCCAGAACACTTACTTTCCGCAATCTGTATGCGAAAGTATGCCAGCAAGCGGGGCGTCCGCCGGTGCAGGTCCGACCACCTGCGCTCCAGCTGGCCAATATGTCGGCGTGAGCCGAAGGAGCGCAGGCGTCGACGTACCTCCGCATATGCGGAACGCTTGCGCCTATTGGAGATGGGTGGAGGCTGACTGGTGATCCTCCTGTCCATCACCTCCGTCAGCACCAGCAGTTCGCGCCTGGTGAATGCGGCGGATCTCATGATGGCAATGGTGTTTTTTGGACAAAATATTTTTAATAAAGCACCCAAAAAAAATTTGATTGGCTAATGTATTTGTGAAATTAACAGGACCAATTCTATTGGTTAGTGTATGAGTCATGTGTTCGACAGGGCCAGAAATCTCTTGAGAGTTATGATAGGCTTGATGCAGTGACATGCGTAAGCTAATTTAAATAAAGAAATGAACCACAGAAAAATTGTGGGGAGACAAACAAATAGAACAATTGTTTCATTGGGGCTAACATGTCTTTGGAACAATAAAAGCGAAGGTTTCAGCCGTACGTATTCTGCGAGCAAATACAAACACGGACAAGATTAAAGTTTATTGCATTGTGTTGAAAAAAAAAAAAAAATTAAGCTAATTGATATATTGATTGGCATGATACGATTGAGGGAGGTAGGCCGAAAAAACGAGCAGGTAATCGGAATCTGACAGTCCCACTTCCGGTTTGTACTTGTGTGTGCGTTCCCTTCAAGCCATTTCGGGGATGTACGCTCGCTATTTGGCACTCTCGTTAGTCAGAGGAGGGGTCGCCTGAGTTTGGGGCGGATTTTTAGCTGCGTAGGAAAAAACGAGCGAGTGCTTGAATTTAAATATTTTTTTACGTACGGCGAACGTGCGTACGCCCACTTGCGAGTGGGTCTGAATCAGGGCCCATATCACACAGATAAGCAACAGAGCATAAGCAACCAAGTGTTAGGTGCCCTAGTGGTGAGTAAGAAGTAAATTACACTATAGTAGGGAGAAGCACAAGAGGGTAGATGGCCCTGCTTTTGAGAGCTTACATTCTAAAAAGGTGGGGGAAGACAAACTGGGTTGACACAGATGGGGTAGATGGGTACGAAGGAGCATGTAGCAAGGAGTTATAATGATAGCTGGAAGGCTTTCATGAAGTAGTGGGTCTTGAGAGCCCGTTTGAAGGATTGCAAAGAGGTGGAGAGTCTGATGGGGAAACATTATATTAACCTCATAATTACTTCCTGCAAAAATCCTGATGAACTCAAGCTACATTATATAAAAAAACTACTCTATTCTAAACTTAAACTGGCCACACACTAGACCAACTTACATCCAACCATCCAACTAGTTGATTGGTTGGAATGAAAATCTAATAAGGTATGAAAGCAAATAACAATCAGCAATTTGCTCCCAAACGCCAGAAAATGGACAAAAACATTTTTTTGAACAAATTGTTTAGATAAAACATTTAACAAACTTGTCTGGACAACCATTTTCATCTGTTTTCTGGCATATAGGAGCAAATTGCTGATCTTCATTTACTCCCATACCTTACCAGATTTTAATTTACTTCCATACGTTACGAGATTTTCATTCCAAAGAGCCAACTAGTTGGATGGTTGGATGAAAGTTGGTCTAGTGTGTGGCCACTAGCTATGAGGAATGTAAACTGAAATGGTTTCCTGCTGTTAGTGGTTACTTCAAACCAGTCTGGTTAAGATGGGATATAAATGCCCAGTCAGATGATATATATCGCTGTAGCCCTTACACCAGCCTTTGCAATGCAGGATACTGGGCAGAGGTCTTGTCACCGACCAGGTGATAATACTCACTATGAGTTCTTAGTGCGATTTTTCACAATATGGCAATTCAGCAGAGCGTCTTGTTACTGCATGGATGTGTGGAGAAAAAGGAGCATGTAACGCGTTTCCCCACCTTGCAATTGTCTCATCGGCTTCCTCAGACAGAATGACTCCTTGTCCATTAATGGGGTTATTTGAACCTGTGAGCATAGTACAGTCCCCTTTATATATCTATGTACATGGTTGGTGACAAGACCCCTGCCCAGTATCCTGCATTGCAAAGGCTGGTGTAAGGGCTACAGTGATATATATCATCTGGCTGAGCATTTATATCCCATCTAAACAGCATGGGAGGATATGCACCTATACATGAGAGGTTCCTCTATTGAAGTGGACTAATATATGAGACTTTGTGAACTTTATTTATGCCCATGACTAGTTCCTTCCACCTACTAAGGAAATAAGGCCCTGATTCAGAGCCGGATGCTCTGACAGAGCGCTCGCTCTGAATCAGGGCCGTCCCTCCTACCTTTTGGAGCGACCTCCTGGCCGCTCGCATAGCTGTGGGTGACCACCCACAGCTATAGCAAGCGGCCAAAATGATGGTCGCGATGGTCAAGTCAGGGCTTGCGTCGAGACCCTAGCGGTAGGGTCTCGCTGCCGCAAGCCCTGGAGTGCTTTTGGCTCTGATAGGCTCTGAGCAAATCACTAGTGATGTCAGTGGGGCCGGCCCCAGACGGTAGATGTTCCCATGGGAACGCCTCCGTCTGGGCAGCCACGCCCACCAAAGGGGGCGTGCTATCAATCACCATTGACAGCACGCCCCTTTTGGTGCAAGACCCATAATGACGGCTTGGCCGTCGTTATTCGGGTCTCGCACATGGGCACGACGGAGCCGGCCCCCTCGTGCGCATGCGCACTTGGGCAACATCAACCTGCTTGCGAGCGCTCAGCGCTCGTGAGCGGGTCTGAATCAGGCCCTAAGGCCCAGATTCAGAGCCGGACGCTCTGACAGTGCGCTCGCTCTGAATCAGGGCCGTCCCTCCTCCTTTTTGGAGCGGCCTCCTGGCCGCTCGCATAGCTGTGGGTGACCACCCACAGCTATAGCGAGCAGCCAAAATGATAGTAGCGATGGTCAAGACCATCGCGACCATCGGGCTTGCGACGAGAGCCTTGCGGTAGGGTCTTGCTGCCGCAAGCCCTGGAGTGCTTTTGGCTCTATAAGAGCCAAAAGCACTCCCACTGACATCACTAGGCCCCAGACGGTAGATGTTCCCATGGGAACGCCTCCATCTGGGCAGCCATGCCCCCGGCACGCCCACCAAAGGGAGTATGCTGTTAATCACCATCGACAGCACGTTCCCTTTGGTGCGAGACTCATAACGATGGCTTGGCCGACGTTATTCGGGTCTCGTGCATGCCCACGACGGAGCCGCCTCCGTAGTGCGCATGCGCACTTGGGCAACATCGACCCGCTTGCGAGCGCTCGCGAGTGGGTCTGAATAAGGCCCTAAATGCACTGTTATATTTTCCTGATCAGACAAAGTGGCTATTGACAAAGCTTACTAGTATTATCCGAGTGCAGATTGGATATAATACAGAGAACTGTCCATCTATACAATAAGGTGGTTATCTTTCTTTGTTTTTCTTTCTGTGACTCAGAAGAAAAAGGAAAATGAAGGCAACAGAGTGTATACATTAAGATATATGGGCCTGATTCAGACCCGCTCGCGAGCGCTGAGCACTCGCAAGTGGGTCGATGGTGCCCTAGTGTGCATGCGCACGACAGAGGGAGCTCCGTTGTGCGCATGTGCGAAACCCGGATAGCGACAGCTAAGCTGTCGCTCCGGGTCTCGCACCAAAGGGGGCGTGCTGTCGATGGTGAGTGACAGCACGCCCCCTTTGGTGGGTGTGCCGGGGGCGTGGCTGCCAGACGGAGGCGTTCCATTGGGAACGCCTACAGTCTGGGTCCGGCCCCACTGACATCACTACTTTTGGCTCTGATAGAGCTAAAATCACTCCAGGGCTTGCGGTCACCGCGACCCTACCGCAGGGTCTCGTCGCAAGCCCGATGCTCGCGATGGTCTTGACCATCGCGACCATCATCATGGACGCTCGCATAAGCTGTGGGTGGTAAGCCACAGCTATGCGAGCGTCCAGGAGGACATACCAAAAAAAACCAAAAAAAAAATGCCGATTCAGAGCCGTGCGCTCGTTCAGAGCATCCGGCTCTGAATCAGGCCCTATGTTTAAAGGAGTGTGGAGTATCACAACATTATATTGCAACCTTTGTGAAGGTTTTGACTGTGATTTTTGCTGCTTTAAATAAGATGCTCAGAATAAGCCTGATCTATTTTATATTCTTTATTCATTGATATTTGTGTATTTTATTGTATCTATGATATGGCCATATTTCCATGTAATAAAATGTATTGTAAATGATTGGTGCAAACAATTTCCAATTGGCAGCGCTTCCTATATTTCTATTTTCCTTTTTTAGTCTCAAGAGGTGTGGCAAATACCGTATATACTCGAGTATAAGTTGAGTGTTTCAGCACATTTTTTGTGCTGAAAAAGCACCCCTCGGCTTATACTCGAGTGATGCCCGCATGGTACGCAGCTGAGTAGCGTACCATGCGGGCCGAGGTGCAGACTGTGTCTCTGTGACACAGCTGCACCGCGTGTGTAGTGCTGACCGGACGGAGTTCGGTCAGCACTACACACTGCCAAACACACAGCCGACGTCTCTCCCATAATGCAAAGCGACCGGGGAGCTGTTGCGGGACCAGGAGCGGGGTTTCAGGTAAGTGTTTTTTTATTTTTATTAGGACTACTGGGGGCACTACCAAGGGGGGATTACTTCTGGGGGCACTACCAGGGGGGGATTACTTCTGGGGTCACTACCAGGGGGGGGATTACTACTGGGAGCACTACCAGGGGGAATTACTACTGGGGGCACTACCAGGAGGAATTACTTTTGAGGGCACTGCCAGGGGGAATTACTTCTGGGGGCACTACCAGGGGGAATTACTTCTGGGGGCACTACCAGGGGGGAATTACTACTGGGGGCACTACCAGCTGCTGCATTTCCAACCCTAGGCTTATACTCGAGTCAGTAAGTTTTCCTTGTTTTTTGTGGTAAAATTAGGTACCTCGGCTTATTTTCGGGGCGACTTATACTCGAGTATATACGGTACCTCTATTAGGAAGCTGCAGCATTAATTGGATAGAGAGATATTTTTGTCCTTACTTGATTAGGCGCCAGGGTGTGTGTTTTGTACATATTGTTTATTATTTATGCAGGGTGATGGCTTTTCACCTGCTTCAAAATCTGATTCCCAGCAAACAGGTCAGACAAGTAGAGTCTTCGATATATATAAGAGAGGAGGACAATACATGAAGATAGTCCCTAGCATCAAGAGCACAGGATATTATATCATATGGTAAGATTATTAGGTAATGTACTCTGCATTTCAACACATTGAATTTTTTTAATCAATACTGTAATAACTATTTTTACTACAGTAAATATTTTTCAACTATTATAGAAAATGTTAATACATCTTCACTTTAGGACATTGTCTAAGAACATTGTAATACATTCAGGAAAATGTTCAGACTTCAAGCTGTCCACGCATTATACAATCTAAACTTTTTTTTATTAGATTTTTAAAGCATTGACGTTTTTACAACAATTTGTCCAACACAAGTAAAAGTAGATGAAAACAAAACTCTTAGTTCAAAACGATCAGATAAATGATTGATGAGTGTATATTGTAATTGTGAAGTTTCCTATATTGGGCATACACTGAATATTTATTCCTGTTTTGTTTGATTTACAAACATTACAATTTTGATCAGACAATAAGGAAGACAATAATTTATTATGCTTAATGTGGATTAATTTTGGCTGCTGTTGAGTTCCCTTTTAGATAAGGGAGAAATGTCAGGTAAGACTTATCCGTTACATAGTCTCAGTATTACTATTGTTATCATTTATCTATATGGCGCCACAAGTGTTCCGCAGCGCCTTACAAAGTACATAAACAAATAAGTAACCAGCAACTTACAATACAATACATGCAGGACACGGAGATGGATAATAAACATAGCTATATATTAGCGACCATTACACCCACATAAGCAGCCAAGTTGTCCTAGTGGGGAGTAAGATAAATTAATATACAGTAGGGAGAAGCACAAGAGGGTAGAGGGCCCTGCTCGAAAGAGCTTACATTCTTAAAGTACTGGTTGCTAATGTCAGTTGTGTGATTAGACTGTGAGAACACAAGGCTGCTAATATGTTCATATAATGATGTACCTGTAGAGCAAGCTACTGTATAATGTTATATAAACTTTTTACATTTGAGATATGAATGGTAAGGAAGTCACTTTACTATTAAAAAAGATTGTTATTAATGTTGCGGCTGCTTTATGTTTAATATACATTAAGTATAATCTGATGTTTAAATTAATCAGGTTAAATTAGCATGATTCAAAATTCTTCGTCTGATGTGCAAATTAAATGATTATATTTAGTGTTGGGAGTGATCATGCTGTCTTTCAATATTTAAGCAAATTATGTAGAGTTACATGTAGTCCTCTACATATAGCAGGGCTTGATAATTTTTGTAAAATCTAGGAGCCAGCTTAAATGTTTAGGAGCCAGACTATCATCCATGACCAAAATATATATAAACTTTTATAAACCACAACACGTGACCCTTCAATACCCCTCAACTTCCCCACATGCCATCAGACCACCACACATGCCCCTTCAATGGTTATCAGATTTTGCCACATGCCCACACCTGCCTCCAATTCGTATTATGCCACACCCCAGTGCTCAAATACATAGTTTGCCACACAGTATGACCCAAATACAAATATGCCACACAGTATGACCCAAATACATAGTATGCCACACAGTATGACCCAAATACATAGTATGTCCCACATTATGAACCAAATACATAGTATGTCCCACAGTATGACCCAAATACATAGTATGTCCCACAGTATGACCCAAATACATAGTATACCATACAGTATGACCCAAATACATAGTATGTCCCACAGTATGAACCAAATACATAGTACGCCACACAGTTTGACCCAAATACAAGGTATGCCACACAGTATGACCACATTCATACACATGTGGGATGATGAGTTATATAAGTACATAGGATGATACATGTGTAACTTGGGGAGGGACACTTGGGGAGTTTTATTTAACGAAGGAACAAGGTGCAGGAGTTTTATTAATTAAATTACAGTGGGGCAGTATTGGAGACAAGGAGGGGGTTAGGGGCACACAGTACTGAGGGCAGTATTTGCCTCCTTCCTGCTGGGAGCTCAGCATGAGCTGCAGCCTCAGCTTCTCCTTCAGCACCAGGGTGTAGAGCTTCCACCTCCCTCCTGGTCTGGCCACCTCCAGCTTTCTGTGTGTGGAGTGCTGGCTCAAGGAGTCAGGGATGCGGGGCTTAACTACGGGGGCAGGGCTTGGCGCCGGGGGGTTAGCAGCGGTACCTGGTCGGCGCATGCGCGGGGCACTAGTCATGGCATTTTTTGGCGAAAATACCGTGACTAGTGTGCGGAGGGGATTCGCAGGGACAGAGCTTTCTCGCAAGCTCTGTCCCTGCAAGGGATTTGTAGTAAATCCCTGTGATATTGCCTGAATTCGCAATGCAAATTCAGGGCCTGATTCAGACCCTCTCGCGAGCGCTCGCAAGCGGGTCGATGTTGCCCAAGTGCGCATGCACACGACGGAGGCGGCTCCATCGTGCGCATGCGCGAGACCCGAATAACGATCGTTATGGGTCTCGCACCAAAGGGGGCGTGCTGTCGATGGTGATTGACAGCATGCCCCCTTTGGTGGGCGTGCTGGGGGCATGGCTGCCCAGACGGAGACATTCCCATGGAAACGCCTACCATCTGGAGCCGGCCCCACTGACATCACTAGTGATGTCAGTGGGAGTGCTTTTGGCTCTGATAGAGCCAAAAGTACTCCAGGGCTTGCGGCAGTGAGACCCTACCGCAAGGGTCTCGTCGCAAGCCCGATGGTCGCGATGGTCTTGACCACAGCGACCATCATTTTGGCCGCTCGCTATAGCGAGGAGGCCGCTCCAAAAAGGAGGAGGGACGGCCCTGATTCAGAGCGAGCGCTCTGTCAGAGCGTCCGGCTCTGAATCAGGGCCTCAGTCAGTAATATCACACTACAATCTGCATTACAAATGTGGATTATAGTAAATAGAGCCCTCTATAAGAGAAGTATAAACAATACTTGAAAATTTAAATGCAATTATACTTCAGTGAATATTAATTGTAAGGATATCTGAAGTCTCCAAGTAGTTCTGTGATCAGAGATGAGAAAAAGACATAGAAGGGTTCATTTATACCACATAAAGCACATTATATTGATTGCTACTGTTATGCATATAAAATCTAATTCCAGGCCACTATTACTAAGAATAGTTGGATGCTAGTAGTTATATTCTACAGACATACTTTGTATTATTGCCAGCATCTGATTATGCCAGTTTATAATTAGCGTATGCAAATATTTTTGGCTGGAACAGTAACTGGTAGTTATGTGCATAATCTGTGTTCACTATGTACAAATTCTGCTATGGAATAACTTGTTGCATCACTGTCCTACATCAGTATTATTATCAATAGTGGGTCCCAACAGTGTTGTTTATTAGTTACACATACCCTGAATCTCTATCTATCTATCTATCTATCTACACTCCCTATGGGGGCCGGTGATTGTCGGGTGGTCACGTATAGAGAACTGGAGCTCACGCTATACTGGGGAGCCTATTTGATGATATTATTATAACTTAGTGCTGGTGTTAATCCCTGTAGCCGTTTGAAGTTATAGCAGTGGGACGGAAAAGGCAGGGTTCCTTTCAGGGTCCCTGCAGTTGGCTGCAGCAATATTGTAGAGAATCAGAGCAGTCTTCCTTACGCATTCCTTTACACCCTGGGAATTTCGTCAGAGGATATCCTCTGACGAAATTACCAGGGTGTAAAGAAACGGTCCTCTCTACATGACCACCTGGCAATCACTGTCCCCCATAGGGTAGACACGGCCATCTCACCCAGGTGAGTGAACGGAGATGTCGGTTATAGCCATGGACCCTGGGAACTGCTGCAGCAGGGATTAGAGACTCCCTCACATATGCTGCAATGGTACGCAGCCTTGAACTATCGGCTACAAGTAGCGCTTACTACCTCAGTGAAGTATATACATATAATATATATATAATTTTTTTTTACTGTTGATTGATACAGTATACACTTGTCACAAGTTGTTAATTTGTATTATGTTGAATATATAGACTATGCTGGAACCCATGCACATGACTGGTGTCTTTTTATTGAAGAGATATGTTTTAATAAATGGTTCTATTTTTGGACTTGCATCTGTATCTTGTATTATGAAGGACATTTTCTTGTTTGTAGCAGATACAACATTAATTCATATATATAAGGTTTTGACCATGTGTTGGCCTCTATCTGTATTCACTTTATTAGAGTTCTCGTCTGAATTCTCTGGGGGGAATTCAAATGTTTTTCACCCATCTAAACGGACAGGGCGATATTCAATTGTTTCAGTTTTTTACGTACGTCGTACTCAGTGGCGGATTCAGGGGGGGGGCACCAAGGCAGGTTTTCTTATTACTGTAAATAGTGGGGCTCCTGGGTGGCTGTTTCCCCCGCTGTTAATGGCACCCGTCCCCCTCCCCGATAAATAGCAGCTTCAGCAGCATGCTCGGTGGCTGAGCAGCTCCACCTCCTTGAGCGCTGCAAGCTGCCCGGCTGCTTATGGTACGCAGACGTGACGTCGCGCATACTATGGTGTGAAGAGAGGAGCCGCCAGAGGTCATGCAGCTGCTGCTACAGCAGTCGGCGCCGAGTCCATTAGCTTGCCCTGTGAAATGCATAAAAATAAGGTACACAGGAGCACAGCACTCGTTTTGAGTATGACTTCAAACACAACCGCAGCTCTGCCTCCTTCCTTATGCAGTAGAGCCAGTGACTCCACCTCTGCTCTCTAAAGTTGGCTGGCCGCTGGACTGAATAACAGGCATGGAAGTCAAAGTGACTGATTTCCACTTATCTGCCTGCCCCGCTTTCTGAAATCTGATTGTGCACTGACAGGGCCGCAGTGCTCAGTACAGGAAGAGGCGTGGTTAGCAAATAAAGAGGTACCAGTCACCAGATGTCCCCATCTGCTCCAAGTCCAGCCCGCCCACACATGAGCCCAAGTGCACTGATCTGTTCATCCACAGCCCACACCTAACTCTTGCATGCTTGTCTGTCAGTCTAACCAACGGTCTGTGTTCACCTCTCCCTGACCCTCTCTCTCTCTTCACTCTTTATCACATATTTTGTATTTGCACTTGTCTCCATCTGTATCTGTACCCATATGTGTCTTTGCTCTTCGCCATCTGTGCCACTGCCTGTACCCATGTGTGCCTGTGTCCATAGCCATGTGTTCCTCTGCCCATACGCATATGTGCCTCTGCCCATACCCACGTGTGCCCATATCCATGTGTGCCTGTGTCCGTAGCTATATGTTCCTCTGTCCTTATCCATGTGTGCCTGTGTCCATAGCTATATGTTCCTCTGTCCTTACCCATGTGTGCCTGTGTCCGTAGCTATATGTTCCCCTGTCCTTACCCGTGTGTGCCTCTGTCCGTAGGTATGTGTTCCTCTGCCCGTAACCATGTGTGCCATAGCCTGTACCCACGTGTGCCTGTCTTATAGCTATATGTTCCTCTGCCCGTACCCACGTGTGCCTGTGTCTGTAGTTACGTGTTCCTCTGCCTGTACCCATATGTGCCTTTACCCGTACCCATGTGTCTCTGCCCATACCCACGTGTGCCTGTGTCTGTTGCTATATGTTCCTCTACCTGTACCCATGTGTGCATCTACCCGTACCCATGTGTGTCTCTGCCCATACCCACGTGTGCCTGTTGCTATATGTTCCTCTACCTGTACCCACGTGTGCCTGTATCTGTAGTCATGTGTTCCTCTGCCTGTACCCATGTGTGCCTCTGCCCGTACCCATGTGTGCCCATATCCATGTGCGCCTGTGTGCGTAGCTATATATTCCTCTGCCCTTACCCATGCGTGCTTGTGTCTGTAGTTATGTGTTCCTCTGCCCGTACCCATGTGTGCCACTGCCCATACCCATGTGTGCCTGTGTCATAAGTTATGTGCTCCTCTGCCTGTACCCATGTGAGTCTCTGCCCATACCCATGTGGGCCTGTGTCCGTATCTATATGTTTTATTCTGCCCATACCAATGTGTGCCTGTGTCTGTAGTTGTGTTCCTCTGCCTGTACCCATGTGTGCCACTGCATGTACCCATGTGTGCCACTGCATGTACCCATGTGTGCCTGTGTCCATAGTTAGGCATTCCTCTGCCCGAACCCATGTATGCCTCGGCACCACTTTGGTATTTGTGTGTATCCCTGTCTGTGTAGCACAAATATTGGAGGTGCTTAATCGCTCACAGAGCTGGCTCCTATGGGACCTGGCCAAAATATCTGCAGTTCTCCACTTCAGGTGAGGTACTGTACCCAAGGCAGAAATACGTCAAGCTGTAAGATGAATCCTCTAGAATTACTGTATATGTAATCCAACAATAGTTTGACTTAAAATCTGATCAGCTCTTCATCTAAAGGGGAGTATCCACTTAGTGATTTTAATGAACGATAACGATGGTTTGATCGTTCAATCATTTGCAAATCGTTTGCAAAAATGTCTAACACGACCGGCAATGCGCGTGAGCGCTGGTCGTTTAGACATCTATGATCTCTCCAACATTCTGGTCAACCTGACGATATCGTCAGGTTCAGCATGTTTCCAGATGATTGATGACCCTGCACTGAACGTCTGCTCGTTCAGTGCAGGCTCATCACACAACTGACAAATGACTGCACGATTACAATGTTGTAATCGTGCAGTCGTTTTCAGATCTGGTAGTGGATACTCCCCTTTGGACCTAATGGTACTTATAGAGCACAGGTTCTCAAACAGTGCATGTTTTCCAGTCTCCTCACAGAATCACAAGTGACATATTTATCTCCATCTGTGGATCTTTTAAAAGGTGTCAGTGAATAAAGAACACACCTGTGCACCTGCTGGGTGACCTGGAAAACGTGACCTGTGTGGGGTCCTGAGGACCAAGTTTGAGAGCCAGCGTTATAGAGGATCTGACAAAATAAATAACATAGAGTGACTCATTTCATTATAGGACACAGGTGAGGTGGAAATACTAAAGGAGGAGAAGTGAGGTGGAAAGACTTATGCTGGGCATACACTATACAATTATCTGTCAAATATCTGTCCAATCTGTCTGGTTGGAATGAAAACTTGGTAATGTATGGGCACAAAATGAGATTCGACCATATGATCCCAAACACATGAAAATGGACAAAAATGATTGTTCACATTGGTTAAATATGTTTGATTTAACTAATTTGTTTCAACAACCATTTTTGTCTGTTTTCCAGTGTTCATGAGCAAATGGTCGATTGTCATTTGCTCACATGCACTACCAGATTTTCATTCCAACCAGCCAGATTGGACAGATATCTGACAGATAATTGTATAGTGTATGTCCAGCATAAGGAGGAGAGGAAATGATGAGAGTAGAGAAAAAAAATATGTACAGCAGTTATCGCAGCTCATCGCAATGAGGCTATCGCCATATTTATATAAATTGTTATGTGGAGACAGGTCTTGTGTTAAAGGTCTATCTAAAGCGAAGATTTATCTGATATCAGAAGGACATGACTTGTATAGGGCTTGTACAGTGTATTATTTATTTATTTCTAATTATTTCTATACCTGGAGGACACCCATTCAAGCACAGGGAGATTATACAAACTCTGCACAGTTAGAGCTGTCGTGTATATTGAACCCACGACCTCAGTACATATTTTGTTCATATATGGTTGATGTTTTTTTTAAATGCTTAATGACGGTGGTTTGATAATTACTGACCCAGAAAAATATATTAACTCACCTGTGCATTATTAAAAGCATCCACAAAACATGACTTGTTGGTGGTACTTGAGGTCTTGAGTTGAGAATTCCTGGTTTATGGTGAAATCCAGCATTTGGAAATCCCCCTCCCTCCCTCTGTATTATATATCAGTGATTGGTATGCTCATGTTGCATAAGAGTGACTAAGATGGGTTGTTTTGTATGGTGTAGTCTAAAATGCACTCTGTATGATATTGCGGTCACCATAATGTTCTCTGTATAGTATGAAGGACACTACATTGTATATTAAGTAATTGCCTGGCAATGTAATGCAATTTGGTGTGTTCTTAAAGACATGGCTCGACAAATCCCGGGCGCCAGGTCGCCATGGCGACTAAGATTTTAGTCCTGGCGACCGTGATTTCCAAGCCCCCCCCCCGCCACTCTCCCATAGTAACGAGGAGCGGTGGCAGTCGGAGCTCACTCCTGAGCTCCAGCATCTGGTTCCCCCCTTGGGCACTCCCATAGTTCCAAAAAGCGGCAGACTACAGCAGACCCAGGATCGCGGCCTAAGGAAAGTATTCTGTTTTTTTGTGTGTGCGCGGCACACATAGAGGGGCCTTAGTACTGGGGGCACTATTAGAGGGGGCTTATTACTGGGGGCACTATTAGAGAGGGCTTAGTACTGGGGGCACTATTGCAGGGGGCTTACTACTGGGGGCTAACTACTGGGGGCACTATTAGAGGGGGCTTAGTACTGGGGGCACTATTACAAGGGGTTACTACTGGGGGCACTATTTCAAGGGGCTTACTACTGGAGGCACTAATACAGGGAGCTTACTACAGGGGGCTTACTACAGGAGGCACTATTACAGGGGGCTTACTACTAGGTTGAGAGGCACTGAAAGGGCATGTGTGGTGGTCTATACAAGCTTTCATATATTTTGGTAATGGACGATGGTCTGGCTCCTAAACTTTTAAGATGGCTCCTAGATTTTACAAAAATTTGTCGAGCCCTGCTTAAAGATGAACAATTACAGGAGTAACATTCTTTTATTGCTGCTTATTCTATAATGGAAATGGTGTATCTCTGCTAAGGTCGCTCTGTGATGTGTGTTATATTATTGAAAGACAGCATGAAATGCAATTTTTGCCCTTTATTTCCATTGTCTGTTTGGTCAGAGTCTCCAAATTGCTCTGCAGGAGGGAGAGTAACTAGTCCTAATGTGTCAGCCACAAACATGCAGAGTCCCCAGCACAGTTGGGATTAAAAAAATTGCACTATGTCATACTGAGGTCCTGTGTAAGATCAGCACAAATTGTCCATTGAAAATTGTGGCAGACTAATAATAGTAGGTAGCTATATTTCTTTTTAAGTGGCCTAATTTCACACTATCAAAATCAGTAAAAGCGTCTGGACATATACTTTCAATTTACATACCAGCACTTCCATTTTTCACCAGTAGTTGACGTGAGTAAATATAAGTGGAATGTTCAATTGCTATAACATTTGGCACAACACCTTTATGTATTCACCTACTATGTATTCACAACGCACATGTAGGGCTACATTCACACTGCCACACCTGGCCACCCCCCCGCCATCCACACTCCCTCAATTACGGTGCCCCCCCCTGTAATTTTTTTCGGGATCCGCCCCTGGTCTTACTGAAAAAATAAACCTGATCAAGGTATCCAGTAAATGAACAATAAATGTCAGCCCTGCTTTGTTTTTGAGAAAAACTGTTACTTATAATATATAAATATGACATATGCTGCCGCCCTGCTCCAAAAATGAAGAACTGTGGCTCTATGCATAATCATCAGTACATAGATCCCATTGTACACAAGTGACTGATATATGTATTGTATAATCACTCCAGGGGCACCGAGAGGGGGGTAGTGGATACTATATACCTGGGCCCAGGCTTGTTGGAGGGGCCCGGCGGTGGCCTGGGTCCTGCAGCCCGCCTGACGCCGCTACTTAGTTCAGGCAGGGAGAGAGAGGACTGACTGCTGCTACAGCAGCCTCTCTCCCCAACCCAGCACACACGCTGCTGTCACACTGTGTGCTGGGCTATGGAGAGAGGATGCTACAGCAGAAGTCAGTTCTCTCTTTCCCTGCGTTATATGCGGGGGGTTTGCGCCCCACCCCAGCACACAGGTGCCCCTCTTTGCAGCACGGTTACCCACTTCGCGGCCGTGAAGATGTTATTTATTTTACTTTTTGTAAAGAGGGGGTCTGGCCACACCTCCCCGTGTTGGCCACACCCCCTCCCTGTACCTGGGCCCGGCAGAGCTGTCGGGAGCCCTGATTACTTCTATATAAGAGAAGTATAAACAATACTTGAAAATGTTAATGCAATTATTATACATCAGTGGATATTAATTGTAAGGATATCTGAAGTCACCAAGTAGTTCTGTGATTATAGATGAGAAAAAGACATAGAAGGGTTAATTCCAGGCCACTATCACTAAGAATAGTTGGAAGCTAGTAGTTATATTCTGCAGACATACATTGTATTATTTATTACCAGCATCTGATTATGACAGTTTATAATTAGCATATGCAAATATTCTTGGCTGGAACAGTAACTGGTAGTTATGTGCGTAATCTGTGTTCACTATGTACAAATTCTGCTATGGAATAACTTGTTGCATCACTGTCCTACATCAGTATTATTATAAATAGTGGGTCTCAACAGTGTTGTTTATTAGTGACACATACCCTGAATCCCTATCTATCTATCTATCTATCTATCTATCTATCTATCTATCTATCTATCTATCTATCTATCTATCCATCCATCCATCCATCCATCCATCCATCCATCCTATGGGGGCCGGTGATTGCCAGGTGGTCATGTATAGAGGAAGGAGCTCATGCTATCCTGGGGAGCCTATTTGATTATATTATTATAACTTAGTGCTGGTGTTAATCCCTGTAGCCGTTTGAAGTTATAGCAGTGGGACGGAATAGGCAGGGTTCCTTTCAGGGTCCCTGCAGTTGGCGGCAGCAATATTGTAGAGAATCAGAGCAGTCTTCCTTACGCATTCCTTAACACCCTGGTAATTTTGTCAGAGGATATCCTATGACGAAATTAACAGGGTGTAAAGAAAAGGTCCTCTCTACGTGACCACCCGGCAATCACTGTCCCCCATAGGGTAGACACGGCCGTCTCACCCAGGTGAGTGAACGGAGATGCCGGTAATATCCACAAACCCTGGGAACAGCTGCAGCAGGGAATAGAGACTCCCTCACACGTGCTGCAATGGTACGCAACGTTGAACTATTTGGCTACAAGTAGCGCTTACTACCTCAGTGGAGCGAACGTGTGCACTTTGTTACAATAGTTTAAGGGCTATATCACCATCAGGCTGAGAAATTACACAGCCTTTTCTTACCAAGTAGATTTCAATCAATTCCTTCTATTATAATACCAGCATCCCATTGTACACAAGTGACTCATATGTATTGTATAATCACTTCCAGGGGCACCGAGAGGGGGGGAGTGGATACTATATATTCGGGCCCAGGCCTGTTGGAGGAGCCCGGCGGTGGCCTGGGTCCTGCAGCCGTCCCCCCTTCGCTACTTAGTTTGGGCAGGGAGAGAGAGGACTGACTGCTCCTGTAGCAGCCTCTCTCCCCAGCCCAGCACACACGGTGCTGTCACACTGTGTGCTGGGCTAGGATGAAAGGATTCTACAGCAGAAGTCAGTTCTCTCTTTCCCTGCATTATATGCGGAGGGGATTGCGCCCCACCCCAGCACACAGGCGCCCCATATGGTAGACATGGCCGTCTCACCCAGGTGAGTGAACGGAGATGCCGGTAATATCCACGGACCCTGGGAACAGCTGCAGTAGGGATTAGAGACTCCCTCACATATGCTGCAATGGTACGCAGCCTTGAACTACTCAGTTACAAGTAGCGCTTACTATCTCAGTGGAGCGAACGTGTGCACTTTGTTACAATAGATTAAGGACTATGGCCCTCATTCAGAGCCGTACACTCTGAGCAGAGCGCACGCTCTGAATGAGGGCCGGGCTCCATTTTCATGGAGCGTCCTCCTGGACGCTCGTATAGCTGTGGGTCACCACCCACAGGCTATACGAGCGTGCATTGTGATGGTCGAGACCATCGCGCCATCGAATTTGCGAGCCGGAGCCTGCGGTTTAGGTTTTCAACAGCAAGCTCCGGAGTGATTTTGGCTCTATCAGAGCCAAAATCACTCCCACTGACATCACTAGTGATGTCAGTGGGCCGGCTTCTGACGGGAGGCGTTCCCGTGGGAACGCCCCCGTCAGGGAGGCACGCCCCCGGCACGCCCACCAAAGGGGGCGTGCTGTCAATCAACATTGACAGCACGCCCCCTTTGATCGGACACAACGAGCGAAGGACTTTCCTTCGCACGTCGCGTCTGGTGCATGCGCACGACGGAGCTCCCTCCGTCGTGCGCATGCTCAGTCCATAACATCGACCCACTTGCGAGCGGACAGCCGCTCGCGAGTGGGTCTGAATCAGGCCCTATATCATCATCAGACTGAGAAATTACACAGCCTTTTCTTACAAAGTGAATTTCAATCTATTCCTTCTATTATACAACAGGGGCAAACGCAGGATTTTTAAGGGGGGGTTTCTGGTACATATATATATATATATACAGTACATATATATATACATATATACACACACACACATATATGTACATACATACATACATACATATATATCCGTTGTAGAGACCAGCACTCCTCCTGTAACAACAGCTACCCGGGTGCACATCCAATTGGGTCAGGAGCACCTGGGTGTGTTTGTAATAGCGGCCAATGAGAGTCAGGCAGACTCTCATTGGCTGCTGCACGGAGGGAGCCGGTTGGAGCTCACTCATGAGCTCCGTCTTCCGGCTCCCTCCGCGCGTAATAGAGCAGCAGAGCGGACGGCGGCAGGAGCGGGGATTCAGGCAAGTTTTCTTTTTCTTTTTTATGTGTGTGTGTTTTTAAGGGGGTGCTACTGGGGGGCATGCTAATGGGGGCACTGCTACTGGGGGGCATGCTAATGGGGGCACTACTACTGGGCGCATGCTAATGGGGGCACTGCTACTAGGGGGCATATTACTGGGGCACATGCTAATGGGGGGATGCTAATGGGGGCACTGCTACTGGGGGGCATGCTAATGGGGGCACTGCTACTGGGGGGCATGCTAATGGGGGCACTACTACTGGGGGGCATACTACTGGGTGCATGCTAATGGGGGCATACTACTGGGGGGCATACTACTGGGGGCATATTACTGGGGCACATGCTAATGGGGGCACTGCTACTGGGGCGCACGCTAATGGGGGCACTGCTACTGGAGGGCATACTACTGGGGGGCATACTAATGGAGGCACTGCTACTGGGGGACATGCTAATGGGGGCACCACTACTGGGGGTATACTACTGGGGGGCATACTACTGGGTGCATGCTAATGGGGGCACTGCTACTGGAGGGCATACTACTTGGGGGCATACTACTGGGGCACTGCTACTGGGGAGCATACTACTGGGGGGCAAAACTTCTGGGTGCATGCTAATGGGGGCACTGCTACTGGGGGGCATACTACTGGGGGGCATACTACTGGGGTACTGCTACTGGGGGGCATACTACTGTGGGGCATACTAATGGGGGCACTGCTACTGGGGGGCACTATTACTGGGGGCACTGCTACTGGGGGCATGCTAATGGGGGCACTACTACTGGGGGCATGCTAATGGGGGCATACTACTGGGGGGCATACTAATGGGGGCACTGCTACTTGGGTGTATGCTAATGGGGGCACTACAGGGGGCCTGCTATGGGGGCATACTACTGGGGGGCATACTACTACTGGGGGCACTGCATAGGGGGCCCTACTACTAAGGGGACTGCATAGGGGGCACCACTACTGGGGGCATTGTGTAAGGGACACCACTGCTGGGGGCATTGTATAAGTGGCACTACTACTGTGGTCAATGTATAAGGGGCATTTCTACTGTGGGCTTTGTGTATAAGGGTCCCTACTGTGTGCATTGTGTAAAAGGGTCACTACTGTGGGCATTGTGTAAAAGGGGCATTACTGTGTGTCGTAACATAAATAAGAGACACTACTTTAGGGTGTAATGTGAATCAGGGACACTATGGGCCTCATTCAGAGGCGGTCGGAGGATGCAAGCGGTCGCTCAGAAACTGGGCGGCCACTTGCATCCTGACCGCCCGCCTCTGTTGCGGTCGTTAGGCTGTGGGTTAACACCCACAGCTCTAACGACCGCTCGGGTGATGGTCGCGATGGTCAGAGACCATCGCGACCATCGGGGCTTACGACGAGACCCTAGGGTAGGGTCTCACTTGTCGTAAGCCCCGGAGAGCTTCTGGCTCTGTCTGAGCCGGAAGCTCTCCACTGACATCACTAGTGATGTCAGTGGGGCCTCCCCCAAACAGCAGGTGTTCCCATAGGAACGCCTTCGTTTGGGCTGCCACCCCCCGGCCCGCCTTCCAAACGGGGCGAGCTGTCAATCAACATCGACAGCTCGCCCCCTTTGGAAAGAGACCCGCTACGACCAGCGCTGTCGGTCGTAGCGGGTCTCACGCATGCGCACGAGGGAGCCGGCTCCCTCGTGCGCATGCGCTCTGGCAAAACATCAAGGCGGCCGTGCGGTCGTAGACCGTACGGCCGCCTCTGAATAAGCTCCTATGTGCGGTGTAATGTGAATAAGATTGTGCACTGTGACTCCTAGGGCGGTAGCCCACTTTGTAAACAAGTACTGTGATTCTGCTGGCCGTACCCCACTGGGTAGGTGCACTACTTTTAATTTCTGCAACTGCTGTGTGGCAATGTGTCATAGATGTGCTTTAAACTGTGGTGTCTGTGACGCTGCTTTGTCGCTTGGTAACCAGTCAGCTCACTCCAACCTTTGGCCAATAATGGTGAAAACTATAATTTAAACTGTGAGGTGGTCTAAATTGACTGTAAATGACTGGAAATGAAGGTTATTGAGGTTAATAATTCTCTAGGAAGAAAAATAAGCCCAATTTATGTGATTATACTTTTTTTTGGTAATTTTTGTAAAAAAATCCAAATCCAAATCCAAAGCCAGTCACCGCAGTTTGGCAAATCCAAATCCAAATCCACTTTTTTTTACTATTGATTGATACATGTAGTATACACTTGTCACAAGTTGTTAATTTGTATTATGTTGAATATATAGACCAGTGGTTCTCAAACTCGGTCCTCAAGACCCCACACAGTTCACTTTTTCCAAGTCACCCAGCAGGTGCACAGGTGTATTCATTACTCACTGACACATTTTAAAAGATCCACAGGTGGATCTAATTATCTCACTTGTGATTCTGTGAGGAGACATGGAAAATATGCACTGTTTGGAGTCCTGAGGACCGAGTTTGAGAACCTGTGATATAGACTATGCTGGAACCCATGCACATGACTAGTGCCTTTTTATTGAAAAGATATGTTTTAATAATTTGTACTATTTTTGGACTTGCATCTGTATCTTGTATTATGATCGGTTTAGTGCAGTTCTTATAAGAAATAGATTTTTTTTCTCAAAGGTTCAATGTACCTATTGAAGCTCAGAAATATAAACTGTAGGTGGGTGAATCGTCCAGTGAATGAACAGTTAAGGAAATTCTCTTGTTTAAGATAATGGTGTATGTAGCAGGTACAACATGAATTCATATATATAAGATTTTGACCATGTGTTGGCCTCCATCTATATTCTCTTTATTAGAGTTCTCGTCTGAATTCTCTGGGGAGAATTCAATTGTTTTTGTGCGTCCAATCTCCCGACTAAACTGACGTGGCACAATTGTTTCGTACTGAAAAAAAAAACTGATCAAGGTATCCAGTAAATTAACAATAATGGGTAAATTTATTAAGATTTGAGATTGGTCGAGTTTTGTTTTTTTTAAACACTCTTTACTTCACCAAAACTCGGGTGAGGTTTCCATTTTTCAACTCGCAAATTTACTAAGAAGTGAGTTTAGCTGAAAGTGATTTTTCCCAATGGTGAAGTAGATCGAGATTTCTTCTGCTAGTTGCGAGTTTAGATGAGATTACTAACCTAAGATTGCAGTGGTTTCTCTATGCCAAACTCACCCGAACAAGCAACCTACACATATCAGTGATATATGTGAAGGCTGCTTGTGTTGTACCTGTAAAAAACAGGTTAAAATATATAAAAAAAATGATGTAGGGTCCCCCCCCCCAAAAAAGCTTAACCAGCCGCGGACTTGTCAGCCAGTCCTGGTTCCTAAAATTACGGGGTACAAAACGAGTAAGGTTCCAACGTAATTTAGGAACCAGCACCAGGCTGCAGGGCCAGACCTGGTTTTACATATAGGGGGAAAACATTGTGTAGGGGTACCCCTATATTTAAAACCAGCACCGGACCAAACTGACCGGTGTGTAATGCCATAGCCCGGAGACCCTATTACCATGTCTCTAGTGCCAAAGCATTCTCACCCCATGCTGGTCAGGCCAAGCCGGTGATCTCAGGGGAGGTGGGGACCTCCACAAGAAACTCCAGGCTTGGTCTGAAGCCCGGGGCTCTTCCCCACAGCCCTGGGCTGTGGGTACGAGGTAATAAAGTGTAACATCAAAGTAAACTATTATATTTTACAGTGGAACTACAGGTGCCAGCACCCCTGCCCTTTGGCACTTGTGCAAGTGCCAGCAGGGGGCCGGCACCCGTACCTCCACTGTAAAATAAATTGTTAAATAAAGACAGTACACAAACACCTTATACAGTAAAAGTTTATTACACCTATCCCATTCACACATACCTGCTGCCAGATGTTCGCGTCCACTTGTCCCTGTAGATCCCGTTTGGAGTACCTGAAAAAAAGATCCTATACTCTCCTCCATCCTTGCGCTGGTCTCCGTAGAATCCATGGGGGTCTTTGCAAAAAAAAAAAAAACGAGTACGCGATCCATATACTTACCTTAGCAGTGTATGTGTGTGACCACATACACCGCTAACCGACTCCCAACTGATCAGTGAGAACTGTCAGGATCCGCCAGCCAATCAGCAGCCGCTCTACAGTTAGTGGCTGCTGATTGTTTTCCGGCTCCTGACACATTGTCCAGCCCACGTGGGAACTGTCTGGAGCCAATCAGCAGCCGCTAACTGTAGAGCTGGCTGACAAGTCCGGGGCTGGTTATGGCATTTGGGGGGGGGACCCTAGGTCATTTAAAAAAAAAGAAAAACACCTTTACATTGGGTATACAGGCGGAAACATACACAAATCACACTGATCTGTGTATGTTTCTGGCAAACTCACAGCTCAGGAGGTGGTCTATTTGAAACTTTCAATTTATCAGTGAGTTTGCTACAATCTCACATGAGATTGTAAACTCAAATCTTAGTAAATTCACGAGTTGCATCTTTTACATGAAAAGTACTTCCTAGTTTGGCCGATGGTGAGTTTTTTCGAGTTTGCTATCTCACACGAGTTTTAACAGTGAAAAGAGAAAACTCACTTCCAAACTCACTCGAGTTTGTCTTTAGTAAATTTGCGAGATGAAAAACAAGCTTAAACTCACCCAAACCCAATTCTTAGTAAATTTACCCCTTAATGTCAGCCCTGCTTTGTTTTTGAGCGAAACTGTGTTACTTATAATACAGAAATATGACATATGCTGCCGCCCTGCTCCAAAAATGAAGAACTGTGGCTCTATGCATAATCATCAGTACATAGAGCTCAGTGTACACAAGTGACTCATATGTATTGGTATAATCACTCCCAGGGGTGCTGAGAGGGGGGGTGGGTACTATATACCCTGGCTGGGCCTGTAGGAGGGCTGGCGGTGACTTGGGTCCTGCAGCCCGACCCCCCGCCACTGCTCGGGCAGAGAGAGAGGACTGACTGCTCCTGTAGCAGCCTCTCTCCCCAGCCCAGCACACACACTGCTGTCACACTGTGTGCTGGGCTAAGGAGAGAGGATGCTGCAGCAGAAGTCAGTTCTCTCTTTCCCTGCATTATATGCGGGGGGATTGCGCCCCACCCCAGCACACAGGCGCCCCCCTGTGCGGTGTGGGCACCCGCTTCGCGGCCGTGAAGATGTTATTTAATAGTAAGATGTTATTTATTTTATTTTTTGTAAAGAGGGGGTCTGGCCACACCTCCCCAGGTTGGCCACGCCCCCTCCCTGTACCTGGGCCCGGCAGAGCTGTCGGCAGCCCTGATTACTTCTATATTAGAGAAGTATAAACAATACTTGAAAATGTTAATGCAATTATTATACATCAGTGGATATTAATTGTAAGGAAATCTGAAGTAACCAAGTAGTTCTGTGATTATACATGAGAAAAATACATAGAAGGGTTAATTTATACCACATAAAGCACATTATATTGATTTCTACTCGTATGCATATAAAATCTAATTCTAGGCCACTATCACTAAGAATAGTTGGATGCTAGTTGTTATATTCTGCAGACATACTTTGTATTATTGCCAGCATCTGATTATGACAGTTTATAATTAGCGTATGCAAATATTCTTGGCTGGAACAGTATCTAGTAGTTATGTGCATAATATGTGTTCACTATGTACAAATTCTGCTATGGGGAAACTTGTTGCATCACTGTCCTACATCAGTATTATTATAAATAATGGGTCCCAACAGTGTTGTTTATTAGTGACACATACCCTAAATTTATATCTATCTATCTATCTATCTATCTATCTATCTATCTATCTATCTATCTATCTATCTACCCTATAAGGTGATTGCCGGTTGGTCATGTAGAGAGGACTGGAGCTCCAGCTGTTCTGGGGAGGCTACTTGATGATATTATTATAACAACTTCAGAGATCGTGCTGAGTGACAAAATATGTGGGTCCCAGGGACTCTCCACTTTAAAAAAATGGGGTCCTACCTCACCATTTCTGGGTCCCATCATAATTTATACTTTAGAGCACCCCAGATGCCTCTCAGACCTCCCTACATGCCACCACACATCCCCACAGGCCCCAAAAATGCCCATCTGATGCACCCAACAGCATCAGATATACCCACATGCCTTTTAAATGCATGTTTAATGCCTCCATGATTTTACAGGTGATATGACTTCTCTGTTCACAAAACCCACAGTGAATAGCTTACCATATTATCCCTTTTAAAGTTTAAACTTGGACACTCATGGATTACGCAGGTTCTGTGGCTCATTAAAACCAGGTGAAATCCAGGCTTGAAGTCAGCCAGCCACAAAACCTGTGTAATTAATTCATGAGTGTCCCGTTTTAAAGCGATAGCATGGCTAGCCTATGAATAAGGCATTAGGTAATAAAAGGCATGTTTATCAAAGGATATATGTGGTAATATCCTAGAAGGCAACCATTTTCTGAGGTGGTATAGAAATATTAAAAACTACTGGGATGTATGTAAAGGAGACCACAGCAGATATTCCAGATATCTGCTGCAATGCCCTTGTCTTGTTAAGGCAGGCAGGGGGTGCCTTATAGAAAGGGACACTTGGCGTGTCTTTGGCGCGCACCCAAAAAATGGGCGTGGTCATTTAGAAAAGGGGACATGTCCTTGAGATGCATCCCCTTTTCACAAAACCTACTGAATTTGTGCCACTCAAACTAAAAAAAGCAATGAAATTACGATCATTAAGGCTGACGCCTTAATGGATGTGTTCATTGTGCAATACAGATATGGTATGCCATCACACCCTGTGGTTAACTGCAGATTCAGCACTCTCACAGAATGGGATTGCTGTCACTCACAGAATGGTGGAGCTGCTAATTCACAGAATTGTATGCTTATTGGAATACACACATGCAGTCTATGCAACTGAGGTTTGAGCAGTTATTTGGCCCCCACATCTCACTCAGTGCCCACAATCTTCCCATTCGATGACCACAACAATCTCACTGGCTTCCAACATCCTTCTCACTGCATACATTTATCTCATTTAGAATACACATTCAGCTCCCTTATTTTTAAAACTATCATCCTCTGTCTATGCACATACACTTTCTTCCCCTATATGCCTCCATGCTGCTATATATTCCCCAATCCCTACTGCTGTGTGGTCTCCCAACTGTGATAGTCTGTGTTCCCTCATCCGCACTAATGTTTTTCCCCAGCCGCACCGCCCTGCATCCGTGCCTTCTCCACAGCCACGTTGCTGTCTTTCTCTCATCTGTGGTACTCTTTCTTCCTCCATCTGCACTACTCTGGTCCCCCAACCGTGCAACTCTGTCTCCCCCCACCACCCGCACCACTCTGTTTTCCTCCCCATCCACACCAATCTGTCTTCCCAAATCCCTACTGCTGTGTGGTCTCCGGACTATGGTAGTCTGTGTTCTCTCATCCATACCAATCTGTCTTTCTCCATCTTCACCGCCCTGCATCCGTGCCACTCTGTTTCCTTCTACACCACTGCCTTACCCTAAGCCACGCCACTGTCTTCCTTTCCTCTGTGGCACTCTTTCTTCCTCCATCTGCACCACTCTGTCCCCCCCAACTGTGCAACTCTGTCTCCTCCCCCCACCTGCACTACTCTGTCTTCCCAAATCCCTACTGTTGTGTGTTCTACTAATGGTGCTAGTCTGTATTCCGTTATCTGCACCAATCTGTCATTGCCTGTCTTCCCATGTCCATGCCACTCTCTTCCCCCATCCACGTCGCTGTCCCCGCAAACCGTGCCACTCTGTTTCCCCCCATCCACACTACTGTTTTCCACCCATCTGCATACTTTGGTTACCCCCCCCCTCTGTACTGCTTAACCTTCCCTCCTCTACACGCCTTTGTGTCTCACCTATCCACGCTGCTGTGTCTCCTCCCCCCATCCACACCACCTTTATCCCATCTGCACAGCTCTATTCTCTGCTTTGACCTCAGTTGCATAGACTGCATGTGTGTATTCCAATGAGCACACAATTCTGTGAATTAACAGCTCCATCATTTTGTGAGTGACATCAATCTCATTCTGTGAGAGTGCTGAATCTGCCATTAACCACAGGGTGTGATGGCATACCATATCTGTATTGCGCAAGGAACACGTCCATTAAGGCGTCAGCCTTAATGATCGTAATTTCATTGCTTTTTGAAGTTTAAGTGTCAGAAAATCAATAGGTTTTGTGAATTTTCAGATCATGTCTAAGCAGCCTCAATGGGACATGTGAAACCGTAAGGTTTTTTGTCTATGGAATTTTATATATATATATATATGTGTGTGTGTGTATGTATATATATATATATATATATATATATATATATATATATATATATATAGAAATCAATGTCACCCGGCACTCCTTAGGCAGCTGACACCTTGTGTGTATATGCTTGGGTGCCTTCTTATAGGCATATACGATGCCCCCTTTATATCCAGACAAATGAAGAGGCACTCCAAGGCTTGCATAAAAAGTGTGTAATAGGAACAATCAACGTTTCGGGGTCAGTCACCCCTTTGTCAGGACACATGCTTGTGACAAACACAGTGCACATTAAATATCATACAAAAGCAAATCAGGACTCACCCGTGACCCGTGGGAGGACGGGTGAGTCCTGATTTGCTATTGTATGATATTTAATGTGCACTGTGTTTGTCACAAGCATGTGTCCTGACGAAGGGGTGACTGACCCCAAAACGTTGATTGTTCCTATTACACGCTTTTTATGCAAGCCTTGGAGTGCCTCTTCATTTGTCTGGATATATATATATTGTGACACAGTTAGGTTAGGGGGGTCCCTCTCCTGGGTAGAGGACTCCTTCCTTACACACACACACAGCAGCAGGGAAGCAGCACACCAGTCTGGATGCAAGTACAAGCTGGTCGGCGCCAGTCTTTATTGTACAATGACAGAAATATAAAGAAAACATAAATATAAATCCTAGCCCTGTCGGGGCACTAACTTCACAGGTAGTTCCCTCACTACCAGAACCTGGCAGGGCCTAATGCCCTCGCCAGCAACAAAGCACAGCACAGTACTCACAAATAGGTTTTTCAATTGTCTCTGAGCAAACTTCCTGCCTGCTCTCCCAGGTGAGACACTCAGCCCTATACACACGAGGCTTATATTGGCCACTCTC
This sequence comes from Taudactylus pleione, assembly GCA_031769625.1. NCBI lineage: Eukaryota > Metazoa > Chordata > Amphibia > Anura > Myobatrachidae > Taudactylus > Taudactylus pleione. The sequence continues at coordinate 49,692,746 of JAUIMM010000015.1, forward strand.
AGGTGGAAACCCTAACAAGCCTGTTACCAGGCTGCGAGAACCAAAACCTGGAGTGGCCGTGGGTGGAGCCCTCCCTCTCCTCTCACCCACAACCCCCAGGTCCCAAACCGGCTTTTCAAAAAACAGAAACTCAAGCCTGCTACACTGCAGACTTTCTCCTGGGGGTTTAAAACACATAAGACAGGAATCTGGGACAAATATACCTGCCACAGACCACTTTACCAATGATCCTATCACATATCCCCCCCCTTTGTTTCGACCTGTGGGGCGGAACAACTGAAGCCCCAAACAATGAACGCGTGACAACGCGTCAGCATTGGCCAGCTGGCTTCCTGGCCTGTGTTCCACTGAAAATTTAAAAGTTTGTAATGCCAAGAACCATCTCGTAATTCTCGCATTACTGTCCTTATTTTCGGACCTCCACTTCAAAGGGGCATGGTCAGTGATCAATTTGAACTTTCTTCCAACCAAGTAGTACCTGAGAGCCTCTAATGCCCACTTTATGGCCAACGCCTCCTTCTCCACTGTGGCATAGTTTCTCTCATGTACATTCAACTTTCTACTTAGATAGAAAATAGGGTGTTCCTCACCCTCCTTGTTCTGGGACAGGACCGCTCCTATACCTACTTCTGATGCATCGGTTTATACTATGAATTCCCTTTCAAAATTAGGAGTCATCAGGACTGGTTGGGAACACAACGCTACTTTCAACTCCTGAAAAGCTTTCTCTGCCTCAGGACTCCTTTCTACCATGATTTTTTGTTTGCCTTTGGTCAGGTCAGTCAGTGGGACTGCCATGGTGGCAAAGTTGGGTATAAACCTCCTGTAGTACCCCGTAATTCCCAAGAAGGCTCTCACCTGCTTCTTATTCAGAGGCCGTGGCCAGTTTTGTATGGCATCAACTCTATTGAGCTGAGGCTTTATCAGGCCTCTGCCAATGGTGTATCCCAGATATTTTACTTCCTCCATGCCTAGACAACACTTTTTTGGGTTGGCTGTCAAACCTGCCTTATAGATGGAGTTCAACACTGCTTGTACCCTGGGTAAGTGAGACTGCCAATCTGGACTATGAATGACCACGTCATGCAGATAAGCAGCCGCATACCGTCTATGGGGCCTTAGAACCCTGTCCATCATTCTTTGGAAGGTAGCAGGTGCCCCATGTAGCCTGAAGGGCAACATCTTGTACTGAAACAAGCCCTCTGGCGCTGAAAAAGCTGTCTTTTGTTTGGCGCTCTCGGTTAACGGTACTTGCCAATACCCTTTGGTTAGGTCAAGAGTGGTTAAATACCTTGCCGTCCCTAGTCTCTCAATCAGTTCATCCACTCTTGGCATCGGGTAGGCATCGAATTTTGAAACACTGTTCATCTTTCGGAAGTCATTGCAGAAACGCACACTCCCGTCGGGCTTTGGAATCAACACAATGGGACTTGACCATTCACTATGTGATTCTTCAATAACCCCTAACTCTAGCATATTTTTAATTTCTTTCAACACCGATTCTCTTTGTGCTTCTGGTAACCTATAGGGGTTTAGATTAACTTTGACCCCTGGGTCAGTGATTATGTCATGTTTAATGACCGAGGTTTTCCCAGGTACGTCAGAGAATAGCACCCTATTTCTGATCAGAAACTCCTTGACCTCTTGTTGTTGAATTGCCGACAGGGTTTTTGCCACTGTCACTTCGGGAACTAAGGGCCTTGGATTTACTGGAGGGGCTCGGACGGCCGATAGTACCGTTCTATCTTTCCAGGGCTTTAATAGATTTATATGGTATATCTGTTCCGGCTTTCTTTTCCCCGGCTGGTAAACTTTGTAATTGACCTGTCTCACTCTTTCTAAGATTTCAAAGGGCCCTTGCCATTTAGCCAAAAGTTTATTTTCCACAGTGGGAACCAACACTAACACTCTGTCCCCAGGAGCAAAGCTGCTTAACCGGGCATTGCGGTTGTATACCCTCTGCTGTGCCTGTTGAGCCTGTTCCAGGTGCTCTCTCACTATCGGCACTACCGCAGCAATTCTCTCCTGCATTTGAGAAACATACTCAATCACCGTTTTGTAAGGACTAGACTGCCCCTCCCATGTCTCTTTGGCAATGTCTAGTAACCCCCTTGGGTGTCTCCCATACAACAAGTCGAAGGGTGAAAAAACGGTGGAGGACTGGGGAACCTCTCTTATGGCCAACAATAAATACGGCAATAAGTAATCCCAATCCCTACCATCCTTGCCAACCACTTTCCTAAGCATGTGTTTTAACGTCTTGTTAAACCTCTCGACCAGCCCATCGGTTTGGGGGTGATAAACCGAAGTTCCTAACTGTTCAATTTTGAACAAGCGGCATAACTCTTTCATGACTTTTGACATAAACGGTGTACCCTGGTCAGTTAGTTTCATCTTGGGTATACCCAGCCTGCTAAAGACATGAACTAGCTCTCTGGCAATGGTCTTGGTTGACGTATTGCGCAACGGGATCGCTTTCGGGTACCTGGTAGCGTAATCCATTATGACCAGAATATACTGGTGTCCCCTGGCAGACTTCATTAAGGGTCCAACCAAATCCATCGCCATTCTTTCAAACGGCACCTCTATAATAGGCAACGGAACTAGTGGACCCTTAAAATGTGGCCTGGGAGCATGATACTGACACTCAGGGCAGGATGCGCAAAAGTCAGACACCTCTTTATGAAGCCCGGGCCAGAAAAACCTCTGCATTATTCGCTCAGTAGTTTTCTCTACCCCTAGATGGCCTGCCATTATATGACCATGGGCCAGATCCAACACTGTTCTTCTGTAGGCTTTGGGAACTATTAGCTGTTCCACAATATCTTCCCCCTTTTTAGTCACCTGATATAACAAATCCTGCCACATTGCCATGTGGGGATAGGACAAAGGACTATCAGGGTCTACGGGTTTACCATCAACTACTTTTACATTCTCCCTGGCTTTTACCAAAGTAGGGTCATTCAACTGCTCCATGGCAAAGACCTCTCTTCTGACCTCTAAATCAGGCAGACGATCACCTGGCCCAACAACACTTCCCACCTCAATGGGAGGCACATCAGTTGGCGGGCCACCGTCACGTTCCGCATTCTCTAGTTCGCCAACCATAGTAGAAAAAGGTAATAACTCTGACTCAGTAGAAACTCCCTCCTCCACTACATCGACAACCTTCTCAAATGGATCGGGGTTGTTCACCTCTGGAACAAAACGGCTTTCCCACAACTTCCAGAAGTGAGCAAAGTCTCTCCCCAATATTGCATCGTACACCAGACCATGCACCAAACCCACAGAAACTATAGCAGAGCCACATGGTGTCTCGATGTTCACCTCGGCCGTAACATAATATCGAGTATCCCCATGTATGCAGGTCACACCAACAGTTTTCCCTGTATGCCTCAAGGGGTTCACCAGCTCAGCTTTTATAAGTGTCACCAAGCTACCAGAGTCTAACAGTGCCTCTACTCGGTTGCCATCTACAGTGAGTACACACATGTGCTAATCAGTCTCAGCCTGCCGGTCAGCCGTACAGGCTGTCTGTGCAAAGAGAGACCCCCTGCGGTAGACATGAGCAGTATCACATTGCATAGGTTCAGTTGTAAGTGAACAATTAGCGGCAATATGGCCGAAGCCACCACATCGGAAACACTGAGTCATATTAATGTGTAATCGTTTACGGGGCAAGAACCTCCCTGGCCTGGCAGGCCTGTCTCCAGGTTCTACACCCTCAGTCTTAGGTACATTCCACCGCCCAGCACCCTTCTCCCCTGGAACAGTCTTACCAGTGTCTGTGGGAGTTCGCCGGTGCGCCATCGGGGCTCGGTGGGGCATACTCATCAGCTCCTCAGCCGCCACCTACCTCTCCACCAGCTCGACCAACTGGTCCGCGGACTTAGGGTCTGCATGGCTCACCCACTTGCGCAGAGTCACAGGTAATGATCGCAGGTACTGGTCCATCACGACCCTTTCCACGATCTGTGGTCCCGTCAGCGTCTCGGGCTGTAGCCATTTTGAGGACAGATGGACGAGGTCATGCATCTGTGATCGTGGAGGCTTGTCCCTATGGAACTCCCAGCGGTGGACCCGTTGGGCACGAACAAAGGTGGTGACACCCAAGCGAGTTAGGATCTCCTGTTTTAGTTTTTTATAGTCCTTGGCATCAGCCAGGCATAAGTCGAAATATGCTTTTGTGGCTCCCCAGACAAAAAAGGTGCCACCAGACTTGCCCACTGCTCCTTGGGCCAACTCTCCCTTTCGGCCGTTCTTTCAAATGCGGCGAGATAGGCCTCCACATCATCGCCCGAAGTCATCTTTTGGAGGAAGTGACTGGCTTGTACGGAGTGAGTGGGGGTGGGAGGACCAGTAGTAACCTCTCTGGGCCGGGCGACCAGGTGCTGTACCACCTCTCTTATGGCCTGGCTGTTTTCCGCTAAGGCCTGGCGGGTTTCCTCAATGGCAACCTGTTGAAGTCTGTTAGTCTTCTGCTGAGCTCTGGTAGCTTCCTGCTGAGCTACTGTAGCTTGGAGCAAGGCCTTAATAATTTCCTCCATTTTGTCCTGGGGTGTAGATTGGAAGCTGAACCTTGCCTCTCTGAGCATTGGCTGATGCCTCCTCTATGGGACTCCAAGGACACAGTGTTATTTCCACACTCACAAATTGGGTGTCTGTCCCTTTAATTTTTAAATGGAAAGTTTTCCTCTCGCTGCAACGTCAGTGTGTGTGGGTGCCCGCTTTCTCCACCATATTGTGACACAGTTAGGTTAGGGGGGTCCCTCTCCTGGGTAGAGGACTCCTTCCTTACACACACACACAGCAGCAGGGAAGCAGCACACCAGTCTGGATGCAAGTACAAGCTGGTCGGCGCCAGTCTTTATTGTACAATGACAGAAATATAAAGAAAACATAAATATAAATCCTAGCCCTGTCGGGGCACTAACTTCACAGGTAGTTCCCTCACTACCAGAACCTGGCAGGGCCTAATGCCCTCGCCAGCAACAAAGCACAGCACAGTACTCACAAATAGGTTTTTCAATTGTCTCTGAGCAAACTCCCTGCCTGCTCTCCCAGGTGAGACTATACACACTAGGCTTATATTGGCCACTCTCAGGTGGAAACCCTAACAAGCCTGTTACCAGGCTGCTAGAACCAAAACCTGGAGTGGCCGTGGGTGGAGCCCTCCCTCTCCTCTCACCCACAACCCCCAGGTCCCAAACCGGCTTTTCAAAAAACCGAAACTCAAGCCTGCTACACTGCAGACTTTCTCCTGGGGGTTTAAAACACATAAGACAGGAATCTGGGACAAATGTACCTGCCACAGACCACTTTACCAATGATCCTATCACAATATATATATATATACAGTACCAGTCAAAAGTTTGGACACACCGTTTTTGTTTATTTAAATTATTTTCAACACTTTGGATGAATATGATGACATCAAAACTATGATAGAGCACATATGGAATTATGTTGTAAACAAAAAAGTGTTACGCAAATCAAAATATGTTTTATATTTTACATTCCTCAAAGTAGCCCCCTTTTGCTTGGATGACAGCTTTGCACATTCTTGGCATTCTCTCCATCAGCTTCATGAGGTAGTCTCCTGGAATGGTTTTCCAACAGTCTTGAAGGAGTTCCCACAGGTGCTGAGCACTTGTTGGCTGCTTTTCCTTCACTCTGTGGTCCAACTCATCCCAAACCAGCTCAATTGGGTTTAGGTCGGGTTTAGGTCAGTGATTGTGGAGGCCAGGTCCTCTTACGCAACACTCCATCACTTTCCTTCTTGGTCAAGTAGCCCTTACATAGCCTGGAGGTATGTTTGGGGTCATTGTCTTGTTGAAAAACAAATGATGGTCCCAGTAAGTGCAAACCAGGTGGGATGGCATGGCACTGCAGAATGTTGTGGTAGCCATGCTGGTTGTGTACCATTACTTTGTTTGGCTGCCCCCCCATCTGTACTGCTTAATCGTCACTCCTCTACATGTCTTTTTGTCTGACCTATCCACACTGCACTGTCTCCCGCCATCCACACCACTTTTATCCCATCTGCACAGCTCTATTTTCTGCTTAGACCTCAGTTGCATAGACTGCATGTGTGTATTCTAGGGAACACACAATTCTGTGAATTAGCAGCTCCACCATTTTGTGAGTGACAGCAATCTCATTCTGTGAGAGTGCTGAATCTGCCGTTAACCACAGGGTGTAATGGCATACCATATCTATATTGCACAAGGAACACGTCAGCCTTAGTGATCGTAATTTTATTACTTTTTTTGTTTGAGTGGCACAAATTTAGTAGGTTTTGTGAAAGTTCAGATCATGTCTAAGAAGCCTTAATGGGACATGTAAAACCGTAAGGTTTTTTGTCTTTGGAATTTCATTGCTTTTTTATAATTTATTAACCATCAGGGTTTTGTTGAGCAAACAGGGCTGCCTGCAGGGCAGAAGGACAACAAATAGGTACACTAACACGGGTGGAGGAGCAGACAGCATACAGGAGGTGTTTTAAGGGTGCAGAGGGAGAGACTGCTGCGGGGGCAGGCTGCAGGTGTGTGGGGCAGTGGCAGCAGTGGAGGTGCGGAGCAGTTGCAAGCACAGAAGCATCAGCGGGCGACAAAGGGACTCACTGGTGCTGGGCATGCACCTGAGAAAATCAAATCAATAAGACACAGATGCATGGACGTATCAATGAAATCCATCCATGTATTGTTTTAAAAAATGAATGTGTAATATATATATATATATATATATGTGAAAAACAAGAGAATTGACAATCAGGCGACTAGTTTGCTAGATGTGTAAATTCACACACAGTAAAATGTACAGTAGATAAGTTAATGGTTTACAAATGTAGTTATACCTCTAACCATATAGAGGGGCGTGTTTCACGCTAATTAATAAATATAATGAACCAATAAATAGCAAGGTGCTTAGTGCAAAATATGATATATCTGATTACATCTAGATAAAAAAAAAAAAATTTTGTTGACCTCATATAGACAACAAAGTGCTAGTGCAAAAATATAATGAATCTGAAACAAAGTGCTAGTGCCAAGTATAATAAAAATTATGACAATTTATTGAAAAACAGTGCACATAAAAATATATAAATAAATATGACCATAAAAACAACGACTGGCAGTAAATAGATAAAAACAAAGTAGAGGAAAGTTGATATTTTTAAGCAGCTTATCTGATTGAAGGAGAGAGGTAGTTCTCCACAGTGCATGAGGCAGCCTCATGCACTGTGGAGAACTACCTCTCTCCTTCAATCAGATAAGCTGCTTAAAAATATCAACTTTCCTCTACTTTGTTTTTATCTATTTACTGCCAGTCGTTGTTTTTATGGTCATATTTATTTATATATTTTTATGTGCACTGTTTTTCAATAAATTGTCATAATTTTTATTATACTTGGCACTAGCACTTTGTTTCAGATTCATTATATTTTTGCACTAGCACTTTGTTGTCTATATGAGTTCAACAAAAAATTTTTTTTTTTATCTAGATGTAATCAGATATATCATATTTTGCACTAAGCACCTTGCTATTTATTGGTTCATTATATTTATTAATTAGCGTGAAACACGCCCCTCTATATGGTTTGAGGTATAACTACATTTGTAAACCATTAATTTATCTACTGTACATTTTACTGTGTGTGAATTTACGCATCTAGCAAACTAGTCGCCTGATTGTCAATTCTCTTGTTTTTCACTTTTTAAAAATACTCACACTAGTATTACACTATTGTCTCAGAGCGGACGCCGAAAAAAATAATAGGCTAAGTTGCTATACATTTGAATATTTATTTGTTTCACTCAGTAAGTCACACAGGTAGTGGCGCTGTACCCATCTATTGCTTGATATATATATATATATATATATATAAAAAAAAAATTACATGTCTCCACAGCACAACCAGCATCGGACTTTGTAGCCCCAGTGCTGGTTGTGCTACACATAGGGGACAAACGACGTAGGGGTTCCCTGTATTAAGCACAACCAGCACCAAGCTAATCAGAGCCAGTCTTGGTTGCCAAAATACAGTGGACGATTGACGTAGGGGTCCTCTTGAAAAAAAAAAAATTTTCCCAAAGAGAAATCCCGAGGGGGCATGGTGTTTAAGGGGCTGCACCTTAAAAGCTATTGGAGGTATGGTGCTGAAATTTGTCATGGGCTGGTAGAACTGTCGCTCGGTGCTGCATGCCAAATTTCAGGGCAAAACCATAAAAAATGAGGACTTGGGAGTAATTTAAATTTACAACTGTCAGTATTCTCTGACACTCAATTAGGACCACTTTTCTACTGTTCTACTGTTCTCTATGGGGGATTTTTGGGAAGACATAATGCAGGGTAGGGGCCAAATTTACACTTTGGGTGTGTTTTATTAGGTAGCTATTGTTCCAGGGTAGATGCTTTTGGGGTTTAGGTAATTGAGAAAGTTATAGCCTCACAGCCTCAGTAGGAACCTCCATCAGGTGTACTCACTGTGGCTTCACTTGGGTGCACCAAGATGGCAGGTCAGTGTGGGTGGCAGTGGCGGTGGGCTCGGGGGAAGGAAGTAGCCATAAGCTGCGGCCGGACCTGGAGGATAGCAGGTGTTAGCTGTGGCTGGGACCCATGGGTGTTACCAACGGCAGTGATGCAGGCGGCAGGACCCGGGGAGGTAGCAGCAGACTGATGACGGCTCGGATCTGAACTATCCGCGATACTTGTATTTAAATACACACAGAAGCAGGGACGGGTCAATGAGACCCGTCTGTGCTTCTGTTTAATTAAAAAAAAACCTGTGTAAAAAAAAAAATGTTGTTGCCCCTCCCCAAAAACAACAACCAGCACCGGGCTTTGGAAAGCCAGTACTGGTTGTACTAAATACAGGGGACAAATGACGTAGGGGTCCCCCGTATGAAGCACAACCAGCACCAGGCTTTGCAGAACCAGTCCTGGTTGCCAAAATACGGGAGACAAATGATGTAGGGGTCCCCTGTATTCAGTGAAACCAGCACTGGGCTTTGAGCCGGCACTGGTTCTGGAAATGCAGAGGGAAAAATGCATTGGATCCCCCTGTATTTACCAGAACCAGCACGGGGGGGGGGTGGTGCCACAGCCAGGGGAGCCTTTTATACGGGCCCCCCAGCCGAAGCATCATGCCTGACCACTAGTCAGCCCAGGACAGGGATCCCTGATGAGCTGGGGAGCCCCCCAATAAAGGGGTACCCCTCTCCTGGGCACCCCAGGCTGATAATCCCGGGGAGATCCCCAGCAGACCTGGACGATGGGTGCTGGGTTGATTGTGTTGTGTGGTGCATATGAAAATATAAATATTGTATTTTGCAGTAGTACTACAGGTCCCAGCAGGCATCCCGGCATATTGGCACTTGGAGAATCACAAGTACCAGCAGGCAAGGCATTAAGGGCCTGCTGGTACCTATTGTACCCACAGACACCGTTTTTTAAAGTATTTTATTTAGCCGCGCCTTCACCTGGGGGGTGGCAGCCTTTAAGCTCTTTTACATGGCTACCGCCTTCACTTTCAAAATCAGGTCGATACCTTTTATCTGTCCTACGTCATTGCCTCCAAGGTGCACTACTAACCATCCTGGTCTCCCCTAAAGTCGTTCTTTCTTAAAAATCAAATCCAAAAACGCTGCCCACTTTAAACCACGCACCCCTATCCATCTAACCCTACGCCCTTCTAACATCAATGAAGCCTTCCTAGCTAATGGATGCCTTTCGGCCCAACATATGTAGGAGAGACCTACAATCCACACTTGCTCCATTGACGTATGGGATGCTGTAAAAGAAGAATCCCTAAATGTCAGTATCCTTACCCAGAAAACCAAGTAACTGAAACGATTAATACAAAAACTGAGTTAGTAACGAACGATAAAAAACCCAAGTGAAGGAGGAAAATAAAAACCTCCCGTGGACCGTGATGTTCAGCCAATTGTAATTAGGCCCCCCTCGGAGGAAAATTTAAAATCCCTTCACACCCCCACTTTTTGAATGCTAGCCATTCAAAAACTGACGGGTAAGCAACATTTTTGGGTTATCACAACCGGTGCAACTTCAAACCTTATCAAAACGAACATAAGACTTAAAAGCTGAAGACTTCCAACGGCCCATCTCTTGGATGGCTGAGGCTGGCAAACCGCTAGCCGCTGCGCAAGTAGCCGCTCCTATGCGAAATGAGTGGGTACCGTAGTGCTCACTCTTAAATCCCAATCTAACCAGACATCGCTTAAAAACTATTGCAAATTGAAATTTAGTAAGGGGCAGAGAGTCTGCATGTAATTAAAACTGTCCCTTTACTGCTGGCCGCAACTGCAAGTAATGCCTAGCTAATCGCAATGGGCAAATATCAGCCACTACATTACTTTTAATAGACAACCAACTGCCCTTTCCCATTTGGTCAGTTTTAGAGCGAGGGATCTTACAGAGAACCGCCTCGTCCTTTACTACAATGTGTTTAAATAATAAACCGGTGTCCCTGGAACGTTTACTTGATGCCACTAACTCACTAATTCTGAAAGCCCCAAAGAAAGCAAAAGAAAAAGCCACTTGAAACAGTGATGCCTGAAAACCCGAATCTGCCACCGACTGAAGGATTACTAACAAATCTTTTAACAATCCCAAATCAATGGGCCTACGCGAATCTGCCGGCGATGGCCTCTCCTTAGTCCACCCCTTCAGGGCCCTTCACAAAATAAATGACTTAGTGGGATCGGAAACCTGGTTAACTTTAGCAAAAAAGGAAATTCCTGCCAAAGCTGAAGCCATGGAAGATTTTGATCTCCCCTAACTATAGTATCCCCAAACAAATTCCATCAAACAATCCTCTGCTGACTTACCCTCCCAATGGCGACTACAACAAAAAGCCTCCCACTCATGCCAAGCAGACAAATAAGATTGCAGTGTAGATGGCGCCAAGGATTTCCGTGCCAAGTCTGCTATGCCTGATCGATAATCTGCCAGACACATTAATCCGCAGGGTTCGGCTCCCGGCACCAAGTTTCTAAACTTATCGAAGTTAAAACGGGATAAAGCATCTGCTATCCCATTGTCAACACCAGGGACGTGCTTTGCAATAAAATTGATATTAAACTGCAGACACTTCAAAACAAGGTGACGTAAAAGTCGTAGTGCTTGTGGTGATGAAGAATGCTGGTTATTAACCGCATGAACAACTCCTAAATTGTCGCACCGAAAGACAATGCTCTGATTCGACAATCTTTTTGCGCACAGATCCACAGCCACAATTATTGGAAACAATTCCAATAAAAGCAAGTTGGCCGTGAAGCCGCGTGAAAACCAAGATGGAGGCCAAAGGGCAGCACACCATTCCCCCTGGAGAAAAAGCCCTAAAACCTGAAGAACCAGCCGCTTCAGTGAACAACTGAATAACCGAATTTGAGACCGGCCTGGAAGTCCAGATCAGTTCCAAATTGAAATCAATCAGAAATGAGGACCATACCCGTAAATCGTCCTTAATCTCTTTAGACAATCATATGGTATTATGCGGCTTGACAACTCCCGCGGTTGCCCTCTCCAACTTCCGAAAAAAACTTTGCCCATTGGAATTACTCTACAGGCAAAATTGAAGGAGCCGAGGAGGGACTGAACCTGACGCAGACCCACCCTCTCCTTGCTCAAACATTCATCAATCTGGGCCAAAAGCTTATGGACCTTGTCTGCCGGAATGCGGCAACAACCTACTTCTGTGTCTACTTCTATTCCCAGATATGAAAGGCAACATGTAGGGCCCTCCGTCTTGTCGTGTGAGATCGGAACACCCATGACCTTGAACAACGCGTGGGCTGAAAACAAAACGTTACTGTCTCTTGGGCCTATAAAAAGAAAATCGTTCAAGTAGTGTGCTATGCCAGCATGGCCGGTGCCCGCTTGGATGCACCAATGCAAAAACGTGCTGAAATTCTCAAAATATGCACAAGAGACAGAACAACCCATGGGTAAACACTTATCTAAGTAAAAAAGGCCATCCAATTTAAAACCCATGAACCTCAAGGAATTGGGGTGAAGCGGAAGAAGACGAAAAGTGGACTCAATGTCCAATTTCGCCATCAATGCCCCGGGGCCAAAAACCCAAATCAAATCAAGGGCTTCTTCAAATAACTGGTAGCGAACTCTACAATACTCGTCAGGAATTGCGTCATTAATAGAGGCCCCCTGGGGGTAAGACAAATGTTGGATTATGCGGAACTTCCCCGGAACTTTCTTGGGCACCACCCCCAAAGCTGAAATGCACAAAACGGGTAACAGTTCGGATAAGAAAGGTCCGCACATCCGGCCTAAATTGATTTCCACTTCCACCTCTCGTCTCACCACCTGAGGTAACTCCCTTGCCGACCTTAAATTCCTGCGTGCCACTACTTGCACAGAATCAACAATGGGCAAACTGAAACCTGAACTAAAGCCTGCCCGCAAAAATTTTGCATCTTCATACTTGGGGTATCTTGCCAACCATTTATATAATTCTGAAAGAACCACTGGGGATGACGCCTTACTTATTACCTCCACCGCCTGTAACGCGCTCGAACTGCCCTACCCTAGCTGACGACTTACTCTCTCTTGCTGGGTGACCTGCTCTGCAAATTCTACATGAGTGTCCAAAACGACAACTCATGCCCCTGTGACATTTAGATTCATTGTATGCAAAACATTTTCCCCTAGCTACATACCCAGGCCGTGTGTGTGTGTTTTTTATCCTGGCCCTCAAACGTGTTTTTGCTCTGCTGCGTAACCTCCAACCACACCTCGACATCTTTAAATCCTAAAGGCCTGGTGGTGTTTCCATCTTGTTTTTTATGAAATTTTTCGTTGTATTCCCTCGAAACATAACCCCTAGACTTTATGAACATTTCATGGACCAAAAATAGATATTTCAAAATGTTTGGGTGTTCGTTGGGCCTTGTTTCCAGATAAGAAACTGAAAAAACTAAAAAAAACCTTAACCAGTGATGAAAACTTCGAAAAGTGTTCTCACCTATGCCTCATGCCTTTTTAGCCTTTTCAAAATCCTGCTTCATCTCATCCATTAGTGTAAACACGTCTACATACTTCCCCTTTTTAATCTTCTCCTTCATTCTTTTTCTTAACCCCCTAGTTACAGCTGTATTTGCACAATGTACCATCTCTGAAAAAATCGCGGGCTCTGAAGAAGGTACCGCCACTGCCTTATCCTTCTGCTTTGCTGCTTTTTTAGCTAAACGGTGCGCAACTTGGCCAACTTTTGAGGAAATCAACTTGGCCAACTTTTGCGGGTGCTTGGGCGAACCCAAGGACTCGCTACTAGTTGAAGATGCAGATGAAGAACTGACAGAGGACATATTGGAAACCTCATGCTCACCAGATCCAGATGGTCCCGGAATCTCCACCGCGTCCGAGTTGGCTGCTGTCGCCAAACTGGATGACTCCCCGGTTAAAACCCTTTGCTCGCTCGCTGCTTGTCTCTTCCTCCGCACTACTTCCACTGGTGCTACGTCCATAGCTGAAGTGCTAGCTACCTCAGAACCAGACAGGGTTGTTAAAACATTAGATATTACGAATTCTGCAGCGGGAGTGGAGGGGAGGTGGGGGTGTTCTGTGCTGGCAGGAACTGGGGGGGCTGGAGGTAAAGGGGGCGCAATGCTTGTTACCATTGCATGGTGTGGGGGTGGGGCAGCAAGTGAAGGGTTAGCCACTGGCATGTTATTTGCCGGTGTAAAACCAGGGAACCACTGGCCCTGCGACACGTGGCCTGCTTGCCAGGGGTAGGTGAATTGACTTGGGGGTTGTTGAACGGAGGTAAATGCTGGCTGCCAATATGGCGTTTGTCCAAACACTGACACCGCCGAGGGGTTTACTTGTAATGATGCAGCAAATGGCATGAAATTGGAGCTGGGCATAAAATTCAGCTGTGTACCCGACGACCAAGTGGTTTGCACAGCCGCAGGGGAGGATACTACTGCAAGTAGATATGAGATGACACGGGAGGGGGGTTGCAAATGGAAATATTGCTGACATGCGCCATTGGACGAACAAACCTGAAACCCAGGGAAAACTGAAGGGAATGTGCTGGCAGCCGCGGACCTATGTGTCCCTAATGCTAAAGGCTGGGATTGCATATTAACTGTAGCAAGTGAGCTATGAGAGCTCACCACCTGAGTTAATCCTGTATGAACAGCAGGTGGCGCTGTTGCAACATCTAAAATGGAGCCTACAGCTTGCTGTGAAGACTGGGACACTGCACCCATCCCCAAAATGGCGGCAGCTTTATTTAAAACTGTAGTACCTGCAGCAGGGGCTGCTATATAAGCCCTACTATGGGGGATTAATGCTACCTCCGCACGGAAGCCTGGGGCTCTTATATTTTTTGCATCCCCCTGGGAGCTGATGAAAACACGTCCGGGAATGCCCAGTCCCCGACGCTCGCGTCTGAAAGACCAGCCTGCCCCTCTGTAATCACCCGTAATGGAGTGAAGTCCGGGGGAGGCTGGTAGGCAGTGACAGCAGTCGGCGCGAGAGGTGTAGCCACGCGCTGGTAAGCGGCACCTCCGCCTTGTTCCTTGGCGACGGGTAAACCCTCCCCCGCTCTGGGGGGGCGGGAGCCGGAGGATGCTGATGAGCTGGCCGCGTCCTCGGGGAGCTGGGCTGGCAGAATAGTCAGTAAGCCCTCGCTCACGCTGGGTGGGCGGAAGACGGCAGATGCCAGCGGGCGGGCCGCATCCGCAAGGCGCTGGGGAGGGGGAGCAGACCTCTTTGGCCGAGGCATGCTGAAAGGTGAGGGGCGCTGGGCAGTGAAAGGAGCAGGGAAACCTGGGGGGGGACAGTGTTCTATTCAAGGGGCCTCAACTGAGTAAAATTAATAATTAAGAATAGTAGAATGGGCGAAGAAGAAATAAAAAGGCTGCAGGGTAGTTAGGAAGTAAGGTGGCTGATAGAAATAAAGGTGATGAAAGCTGACTTAAGTAATAAAGAGAGTGGGGAAGGAACAGAGCCGTACCTAGACTTTTTGGTGCCCTGTGCCAGAAAGAGCATTGGCGCCCCCTCATTTTTCAAAGGGAGATATTGCACCCAAAAAAGGGGAATGGCCTCATTGGGAAGCACCAGGGAAGAGATAGGGGAGGCCAGGAGATGCTGGGGATGAAATAAGAGGAAGCTACAAGTGAGAATGATAATAAACAGAAATTTGACAGGCCCAAAGCCCCAAACAGTGCTCCCTGACCTGTGGTGCCCTGTGCGATGGCACCAGCTGCACTACCCTAGCTACGGCCCTGGGAAGGAATAAAGGATTTAATAAGGTTAGAATGGATTTGAAGAAAAAATTAACAGTTTTATGAAAGTAAAATTCCTGAGGTAACAGATATCTGACACAGATTCTACTCAGCCTGATTTCCAAACTGCAGAGAGGCTGAACCCTATTCAAATTCCTCCTTAAATAGTTCCTTAAAGGTATACACCCTAAAAACCATTCATAGGCTGAATCATATGTCCATCACTATCAACAAAACCAATTAATCTACCCAGCAACAGGTTCCTAACCTTTAAACCAATGAAAAAAATTAGGTCACTTATATGCTTCGTGCCTATGCAGCCCTCAGTTTATTTAAGCCAGCAGAGGGGGCGGGGCGATGATGTCACGAGCCATTATAGGCTCACAGTGGCCATCTTTGAATTTCAAAAATTGCGCTGTGGTGCCATTTTTAAAAAGGGCACGCTCGGTTCTCACCATTGAAGTCAATGGCGAGAACAGCTCATTGGCTGAGAGGTGGAAGGCTCGCCTCTCTTAGCCAATGAGCGATACGCACCGGGATTTCTGAACTGAAATCCCGGGCAGAGCTGTCATTCGGGTAGTAGTGTTCTCTAAGAACACTACTAATGTACAAGGGTCTGCATATTTTTGTTTTTTGACAAGACATTGGATTGTCTGAAGAAGACAGATCCATGCATAGGAGGAGGTGAGTATGGAATTTTTATTACAGGCACTCCATTGGATTGTCTACTGGAGAAGAGGACAGATTGACTTCAGGGATACTAGGTGAGTATGTGAGATAGTCTGTATGCATGTGTGAGTATACGTGTGTGTATGTATGTTTTAATAAAATTGTACTTTTCTACGATGTGTGTTCTGTGGTTTTTTACATTGCTTTTGCTGTGGAACTACAGGTACCAGTGGGCCCGTAATGCCCTTCATGCTGATACTTGTGGTTCTCCAAGTACCAGCATGCGGAGGAGGCTTGCTGGGAACTGTAGTTCCACAGTAAAAGCCAATATTTTAACTTTATTTGCAACACACTTTACACAATCAACCCATCACCCACCGCCCAGGGGTGTCAGGGATAGCCCCGGCTATCAGCCTGGGCCTGGGGTGCCCTGGAGAGGGTGACCCCTGTATTGAGGGGGTCCCCAGCTCCCCAGGGATCCCCAGCCTGGGCTGGCTAGCGGTCAGGGGTGATGCTTCAGCTGGGGGGCCCGGTGAAAGGGCTCCCCTGGCTGTGGCATCACCCCCCCACTAGAAAGAGTCCGGTGCTGGTTCTGGTAAATAAGGGGGACCTTACGCATTTTTCCCCATGTATTTCCAGAACCAGGTCCGGCTCAGAGCCCAGTGCTGGTTGAGCTAAATATGGGGGACCCCTACGTCATTTGTCCCCCGTATTTTGGCAACCAGGACTGGTTCTGAAAAGCCTGGTGCTGATGGGGCTTCATACGGGAGACCCCTACATCATTTGTCCCCTGTATTTAGCACAACCAGTACTGGCTATCCAATGCCCAGTGCTGGTTGTTGTTTTTGGTGAGGAGGCCGCGCCATTTTTTTTTCACACAGGTTTTTTTTTTAATTAAACACAGAAGCACAGATGGGTCTCACTGACCTGTCCCTGCTTCTGTGTTTGTTTTTTTTAAACACAGATGCAGGTATTATGGATATTCCAGATCCGAGCCTGCATCTGTGTGCTGCTACCTCCCACGGGTCCTAACACCTGCTACACCGCCACCCACACTGCCGCCGCACCGCCACCATCAATGCCCGCTAAAGTCCTCGGTTCCCGGCCGCAGCTAATGCCCGCTAACCCCTCCCCCCTCTCCCCCACATTCTGGCCGCAAACACCAGCTTCCTTACCCCCGGATCCGGCCCCTGCTACCGCCCGCAAAAGGCAGCCACCTTGCTGCACCCAAGTGAAGCCACAGTGAATACACCTGCTGAAGGCTCCTACTGCGGCTGCACAAGAAATTTAAACTTCCTATCTGTATAATGGTGGATTTGTGAGGTAATAGTTTAAAAACTGTAACTTTCTTAATTACCTGAACCCCAAAAGGCCCTATTCTGGAACAATAGCTACTTAATAAAACAAACCCCAAGTCTAAATTCGCCCCCTACTGTTATGCCTTCCCGAAAACCCCCATAGATAACAGCAGAAAAGTGATCCTAATTGAGAATGTCAGAAAAAAGTGACAGTTGGAGCTTTAGATTACTCCCATGTCCTCATTTTTTATGTTTTTGCCCTGAAATTTTGCAAGCAGCACAAAGCGACAGTTCTACCCGTCCGAGCCAAATTTCAGCCCGGTACCTCCAATAGCTTTTGAGGTTTATCCCCTTAAACACCCTGCCTCCCCACCTTCGGAATTCTCTATGGAGAATTCCGTTTTTCTACTCAGCATTAATATAAGGGCACGACCGTGCTCTTATAATATATATATATATGTATATATATATATATATGTTTTATTTTAATTTTTTTTGCTACTGATTGATACATACAGTATACATTTGTCACAAATTGTTAATTTGTATTATGTTGATTATATAGACTATGCTGGAACCCATGCACATGACTGGTGTCTTTTTATTGCAGAGATATGTCTTGATAAATTGTACTATTTTTGGACTTGCATCTGTATATTGTATTATGATCAGTTTAGCGCAGTTCTTATAAGAAATTGATTTTTTTTCTCAAAACTTCAGTGTACAGTATCTATTGAAGCTCAGAAATATATACTGTAGGAGGGTGAATCGTCCAGTGTATGAACAGTTAAGGAAATTCTCTTGTTTAAGAGAATGTAGCAGGTACAACATGAATTCATACAGTATATATTAGGGGTTTGCACCGGCGACTTTTCGTGTTTTGTGTTTTGGTTTTAGATCTGGATCTTTCTTCGTGTTTTGGATCTGGATTGGTTTTGCCAAAACCACCCTTCCGTGTTTTGGGTTCTGGGTTTTGTGTTTTGGATCTGTATTTTTTTTTAAAAAAGCATAAAAACAGCTAAAATCACAGAATTTGTGTGTTTTTCTGCTCCTATGCTATTATTAACCTCAATAACCTTAATTTCCACTCATTTCCAGTCTATTCTGAACACCTCACACCTCACAATAGTGTTTTTATATCCAAAAGGTTGCACCGAGGTAGCTGGATGACTATGCTAAGAGATACGAGTGGGCGGCACAAACACGTGGTCCATCTAGGAGTGACACTGCAGTGGCAGACAGGATGGCAGTTTGAAAAACTAGGCCGCAAACAGTACATAATGCAAAGAAAAAAAAGAGGTGCAAGATGGATTTGTCCTTGGGCTCTCCCACCCACCCTTATGTTGTATAAACAGGACATGCACACTTTAACAAACCAAACATTTCAGCGCCAGGGTCTGCCACACAACTGTGGCTGAAATGATTGGTTCGTTTGGGCCCCCACAAAACAAGCTGGCAATTAATCTGTCCTTGCACAAACTGGCTCTACGGAGGCAAGATGTCGTCCTCATCCTCCTCATCCACCGATTCCTCACCCTCTTCAGTGTTGTGTACATCCTCATCCTCACAGAATATTAATTCGTCCCCGCTGGAATCCACAACCACAGGTCCCTCTGTACGTTCTGGAGGCTGGTCTCCCTGGAAGAGTTGATAATTCATTTTATGAACATCATCTTCTCCACATTTTGTGGAAGCAACCTCCTACGCCTTTCGCTGACAAGGTTCCCGGCTGCACTAAACACTCTTTCGGAGTACACACTGGAGGGGGGGCAACTCAGGTAAAATAGAGCCAGTTTGTACAGGGACCTCCAAATTGCTTCTTTTTCCTGCCAGTACAGGTACGGACTGTCTGACATGCCTACTTGGATGCTGTCACCGATGTAATCCTTTAACAGACAGACGCACGCTTGTCGCTGCTGCTTTAAGGATGCAGGTGCGGCTACAGCCCACACATTTCACAAAGACAGAAAAAAAAAGAATTTTTTTATTGTTTGTGGAGCACACTTTGGGGGTGTCACCACCCTTTAACAGACAGATGCACGCTTGTCGCTGCTGCTTCGGGGACAGTATCATATGCAGTGACAGTAGACTTGTCAGAAATTGTTGGCACGTCCTTCAGTCCGGACCAGATGGCCAAACCGGCCCTTGACTTATGACACAGGCGCACGCTTGGCGCTGCTACTGTGTTGATGCACGTGCGGCTACATCACACACAAGTCACAAACACATTAAAAAAATATTTTTTTCTTTTTTGGAGCACTTTGAGGGTTACACCACCCTTTAACAGACAGACGCACGCTTGTCGCTGCTGCTTTGAGGATGCAAGTGCGGCTACAGCCCACACAATTCACAAAGACAGAAAAAAAAAGAATTTTTTTATTGTTTGTGGAGCGCACTTTGAGGGTTACACCACCCTTTAACAGACAGATGCACGCTTGTCGCTGCTGCTTTGAGGATGCAGGTGGAATCTAGATGGGATTTGGAACCAGGGACACACTACCTCCATCAATTGTCTAAATCCCACTGCACTACTGGCGGATACCGGACGCACGTCTAACACCAACATAGCAGTCAAGGCCTCAGTTATACGTTTTGCTTCAGGATGACTGCTGTCGTACTTCATCCTTATCGCTAGGGACTGTTGGAGGGTCAATTGTTTAGTAAAAGTAGTGGTGTTCCTACTTCCTCTCTGGGATGATGAACAACTCCCAGCAGCAGCAACAGCACTAGGAGGAAGTGGTTCTTGATCTTTCCCTATTTTATTTTTATCGGAGAAAGTTTGGTCCTCCATTTCTGTTATATTGATATATACGTGCGGCTAAGGCGCACACAAACACAGAAAATATTTTTTTATTTTTGCTGGAGAGTAGTGCACTTTGTGGGTTACACCACCCTTTAAGAAATGAGCCAGCCGGCTCTTTACTTATGGGACACAGGCGCACGCTTGGCGCTGCTCCTTTGTTGATGCACGTGTGGCTACTGCGCACACAATTCACAAACACAGAAAAAATTTTTTTATTTGGTTTGGAGTGTACTTTGGGGGTTACAGCACCCTTTAACGGTCAAGCCAGCCAGCCCTTTACTTATGACACAGGGGCACGCTTGGCACTACTTTGTTGATGCACCTGCGGCTACTGCGCACACAATTCACAAACAGAGAAAAAATATTTTGTTATTTGGTTTGGATTGTACTTTGGGGGTTACAGCACCCTTTAACGGTCAAGCCAGCCGGCCCTTTACTTATGACACAGGCGCACGCTTGGCACTACTTTGTTGATGCACGTGCGGCTACTGCGCACACAATTCACAAACACAGAAAATATTTTTTTTTTTGGTTTGGACTGGAGTGTACTTTGGGGTTACAGCACCCTTTAACGGTCAAGCCAGCCGGCCCTTTACTTATGACACAGGCGCACGCTTGGCACTACTTTGTTGATGCTCGTGCGGCTACTGCGCACACAATTCACAAACACAGAAAATATTTTTTTTTTTGGTTTGGACTGGAGTGTACTTTGGGGGTTACAGCACCCTTTAACGGTCAAGCTAGCCGGCCCTTTACTTATGACACAGGCGCACGCTTGGCACTACTTTGTTGATGCACGTGCGGCTACTGCGCACACAATTCACAAACACAGAAAATATATATTTTTTTGGTTTGGACTGGAGTGTACTTTAGGGGTTACAGCACCCTTTAACGGTCAAGCCAGCCGGCCCTTTACTTATGGCACAGGCGCACGCTTGGCACTACTTTGTTGATGCACGTGCGGCTACTGCGCACGCAATTCACAAACACAGAAAAAATATTATTTTTTTAGCACTTGGGGGGAGCACCCCTGATGAACAGAGCACCCCCTGGACAACACTACAGCACCCCTTTAGGACTGGGACACTGCACAGGACTTTGGAGTGGACACAGCCCCTATGGAGAACTGACTGCACAACACAGTCCAGCCAGCCCCTATGGACTTTGAAGTAGTGGACACAGCCCCTATTAACAACAGCAGCACAGCACAACACAGCCAGCCCCTATGGACTTTGAAGTAGTGGACACAGCCCCTATGGACAACAGCAGCACAGCACAGCACAACACTACTCTGCACTACACTACACAGCCCAGCCAGCCCTAACTCCCACCCTCCCTCTTCACTGTCCACAGCCGAGTGAGAAAATGGCGCCGACGCGGGTACCTTATATAGGATCCAAAACCTGCGAGACCCGGAAGGCGGGATGATGACGTTTTGCCTCGATTTCAGATCCGAGTCAGGCGGGAAAAGTCGAGCCTGACTCGGATCTGCCTCGGATCGGGGGGGTTCGGTTTTCAGAAATCCGAACCCACTCACCCCTAGTATATATACTTGATTTTGACCATGTGTTGGCCTCCATCTATATTCTCTTTATTAGAGTTCTTGTCTGAATTCTCTGAGAGGAATTCAATTGTTTTTGTACATCCAATCTCCCATATAAACTGACGGGGCGATATTCAATTGTTTCAGTTTTTTGCATATCCCTTACCCATATACATTATTATTTTGTAAAAACACAAATTGAAAAAATTTTGCAGTACATTACTTCAGTATTTTGATAGCAAAGCAGATCAGACTCGTTCATACTAGAAACAGAAAATTCAATTGCAACCTAGTCGTAGGTTCAGTGGCATAACTACGGCCCCCGCAGACCCCGCGGTGGCTTGGGGGCGCCAGGGGCCATTGCTGCGCCAGTACAACTGTGGACGCTGGCCTCTGAAGTGAAGCTAAGGAAGCCTCCGATCGCTTCAGAGGCCAGCATTCCCAGTCACCCGCAACGTTTGGAGCCTGCGCTGCCGTGCCTGCTGGATCAAGATAGATCCAGTCAGCATGGCAGTGGGAGCGACAGCCCGGACGATGGCTGCGTGGAGTCAGGTAAGTACTGGGGGGGTACTACTTTAAGGGCACAACTACAGGGGCACTACTTTAAGGGGCACAAGATAGACCCAGTCAGCATGGCAGCGGGAGCGACAGCCCGGACGATGGCTGCGTGGAGTCAGGTAAGTACTGGGGGGGTACTACTTTAAGGGCACAACTACAGGAGCACTACTTTAAAGGGCACAACTACAGGGGGCACAGCTACATTGGGCACTGCATATGGGCACAGCTACAGGGGGCACTGCATATGGGCTCAACTACAGGAGGCATTGCATGTGGGCTCAACTACAGGGGGCACTGCATATGGGCTCAACTACTGGGGGCATTGCATAAGGGGCACAGCTACAGGGGGCATTGCATAAGAGTCGCTGCTACAGGGGGCCCTGCATAATGGGCTCTACCACAGGGGGCATTACATAAGGGACACTGTTATAGGGAGCATTGCATAAGGGGCACTGCTACAGGGGGCCCTGCATAATGGGCACTACTACAGGGGGCGTTGTGTAAGGGGCACTGCATTAGGGTCACGACTACAGGGGGCATTGCTTAAGAGGTGCTGCATCAGGGGGTCCTGCATAATGGACACTACTACAGGGGGTCTAGTACAGGTGGCATTGCATACAGGCGGCCCTGCATAGGGGACACTGCTACAGGGGGCCCTGCATGAGGGGCACTACTACAGTGGGCATTGCATAAGGGGCACTGCTGCAGAGGGCACTACACTACTAAAGGTGACATTGCATAAGGGCACTGCTACAGGGGGCCCTGCATAAGGGACACTGCTACAGGGGGCCCTGCATGAGGGGCACTACTATAGTGGGCATTGCATAAGGGGCACTACTACAAGAGGCACTTCCCTGCATAATGGGCACTACTACAGAGAGCACTGCATATGGGTCACTACTACAGGGGGCATTGCATAAGGGGCACTGGTGCAGGGGCCCTGCATAATGGGCACTACTACAGGGGGCATTGCATATGGGTCACTGCTACAAGGGGCATTGCATAAGGGGCACTGGTACAGGGGTCCTGCATAATGGGCACTACTACAGGGGACATTGTATAAGGGGCACTACTACAGGGGGCATTGCATAAGGGGCACTACTACAGGGGGAATTGCATAAGGGGCACTAGCACTGGGGGGCATTGCATAAGGGGCACAACTACAGGAAGAATACTACAGAGGGAACTGTATAAGGGGCACTAACATGATACATGCAGTTTACAGGTTATAAGCTATGTTCCTAATAACCTACACGGACATAGAAACTGTGCAACCTGTCTTGAGCTGAGGTGACAGACTGGCAGGAGCGGAGAGGAAGGTTGGTGAAGTAAATCTGTCAGGGTGGGAAGTAATTGGCATTGCTGTGTGGCATAAAGTGAAAGGGGCAATACTGTGTGGCACAATGTGCTATTAGGGGTACTACTTAGGCCGAGCATACATTATGCAATTATCAGCCTGATCCGCAGATTATTGGCGGATCGGGCCGATAATTGCCTTATGTATGGCTGCAATTGGTCAGCGATGATCAGACAGTCAGGCATATAAAATCTACCAACATGCCCGACTAATGCGATCATTGATCGGACTCATGGACTCATCTGGCAGACTATAAGCTGCCGAGGCTGACCAACATTTACCCTGTTCCTTCACAGACAGGAAAGGGGAAATGTCTCCTCTCCAGATATTGTGTGGCCATACACTGTGATTTATCTGACAGTGTATGCATGGGCATAACTATCATGGGTGCAAGGGGTGCAGCTGCTATGGAGAATGAGCTGAGGGGGCCGATCTTCCTTACCAAAGGTACATGTTTTATATACATTTTCCACCATTGGCTGGTACAGAATGTAATCAGGAAGCCGGCGATCGAAATGCCGACTGCCGGGTTCCTGACAGTGAAAGCCCGGCATGGGACTAATGATAGTCGCTAAATACCGACGGCTATCATTGGCCCCACACCGAAATCCCAGCGCCTGGCATACCATATGTAGGTAAGCTGGGCGTCGGGAGCTAATAGCCGTGGGGAGGGAAGATCAGGTTTAGGGACACCCGGGGGGGATTTAGGGTTAGGCTTCCCCCAGGGAGTGTTAGGGTTTGGCTAGGGGAAGGGGGGGGTTACGCACCTCTGGTGGGAAGTTAGGGTTAGGCACCCCCTGGGAGGGTTAGGTTTAGGGTGCAGGGAGGGGGGTTATGTGTAGGTATCCCTAGGGGGTGGCTAGGGTTAGGCACCCCTAAAGGAGGGTAGGGGGGGACGGGGGAGGGTTAGGGTACTGACTTTCCTGATTCAGGATCTTCATCTGCCGGCCTTTTAAGTTTGTCACCCAACTTTGTTTTTTTTTCGCCCCCAAAATGAAAGTACTTTTTTGGGGTGTTCTTAACTTTTTTTTTAAACAGTTTACCTTTGGGGGGCTGTCCCAAGGGTACAGGGTGTTTTCTGCAAGTTTACACACCAAAACCCCAATTCTGCACTTTTTTTCGCCTGATTTCATAGACGAATTGTTTTCGCCTATTCCAATGCATTGACTTTCCGCACCAGCGAAAAGTCTTTAGAATTGAATACGGGGATTAGCTTTCACCTGGCGAAATTACATCATCTGCGAAACTTTTCCGCAGGAGCTGACTTTTCGCACCTATTTGAATACCCACCTAAGACTGAAACAAAATTGTATTTGGGAAAAAAAGTGCTAAAATGTAACTCAGTGTAAGTAAAAAT
Organism: Taudactylus pleione; assembly: GCA_031769625.1. Classification (NCBI taxonomy): domain Eukaryota; kingdom Metazoa; phylum Chordata; class Amphibia; order Anura; family Myobatrachidae; genus Taudactylus; species Taudactylus pleione. Next base: position 49,717,603 of record JAUIMM010000015.1, read on the forward strand.
TGCAAGTGTGTATGCTGATATGCAAACCATTGTCAGGCTCATTGACATGCATTGTACTAGTGATAAAAATGCTTACTTACTGGTGGAACATAGAGAAATTCCAGCACATTTTTCTTTTATCCACCTAGTATAATATTTTAAGATTTTTTTAACATTTCCTCCTAGCATGTGTCATATATTTTTAAGTTCCACTTCTGTTTTTTTTTAATAAGTGAAGTTACTATTACTAACAATAATAAAATTATTTTTATTATTATTATTATTATTATTATTATTATTATTATTATTATTTCCTGTGAACTTCCACAGACAATGTACTGGAACACTTTTCAGAAGCACATATTAAAATTTGTGTTTCCACGCCACTGAATAATCTTGGCAGTCTGAGCTCTTCAGCCTCGGTAACAACATACTGTATTTTCCGATGAAAACAGGACAACAACAGAAGTTAGTATACCGGCTCTCAGCAGCATATTGAGAATTACGGAAGTGAACAAGTAAATAGCTGGTGATTGTGGCAAATATACAGTATATATCTATATATGTGTATGTATATATAGTATATGTGTGTATGAGTTGAATTAGGCAGTGGGAGGGTGATAGTGAGAGGATAAAATGTGATTAGTTTTAATGAGTGACTCACATATTAGTTCAGGCACATAAGAAGGTGTGACTACACTAATACTATACTTCCAGTTCATATGTTGCAATGAATAGATGGAAGGAAATACATCAGCCTTACACCACAGGCTGACAACTGATGCTTTTTTCAATGTTTGATATCAGCAGACTTTTTGTTTGTTACAATCTCACACGGAGATGAGACCACAGGACTGCTGACCGAGGACAAGACAGGATGGAGATGTGTCCTTCCACTACTTGCTCTAGCTGGAGTGTGGCTGCAGGAAGATAGCACTAGCACAGATATGGACACGAGCACTAGCAGCGACAGATCAATATGGTCATCGGTATGTCAGGGACTGAGGAGCAATTGAGTAGTCAGGCAATGAGCGGCAACACAATACTAGTTGCTGCTGGACAGGAGTGACCAGGACTGAGGTATGCAGGATTTCACGACAAGACTGGATAAACAAGGACTAGACTGGCAGAACTGGACTGGCAAAGACAAGACTGGACTGGCAAAGACACGACAGACAGGACTGGACCAGGAAAGACAAGACAAAGAGTATGGACAAGACTGGACAAACAAAAAACAGACAAGGCCCAATTGATGTGGCAAGAATACGGACAGGAGTACAGACACAGTTCAAGGTGCGGCTACTGAACTGCCAAGGTACGGACAGAGTTCAATGCGGCCTTGTAGGCCGTGATGTGGCTCAGACAGCCGGGATGCAGCTACTGAGCCGTGACAATGCAGACAAAGTATAATGCGGCCTTGCAGGCCGAGGTGCTGGAACTAGACAGCAGGCAGGTGTACTCAGACGCGGCAGGAACACAATTTGGGAGCAGCGAGGTGGAGAACCTCGCTGGTAGAATTGCAGGCAATAAACAGACACGGCTTGATGCTGCCTTGCAGGCCGAGGTGCAGGAACTAGACAGCAGACAGGTGTACTCTAATGCAGCAGAAATATTGACTGGAAGCAACAAGGATGAGAACACTGCAGACTGACTCCGGTGGACACGAACAAACACAGCTTGGCAGTACTGAGGTATGAAGCTGCCACAGGCAAAAGCAAGGTATGATGCCCAAGTGCTGCAGAACAAACAGGCATGTACTGGACACTGGGGAAATGACTCTATAAACAGGGACTGTAGAACTTGGAAGACCGGCTAGGACTCAGACTTCTGAGGACAGACCAACTAACAAAGTATGTCAGACAGTATAACCAGCATGGAATGAGGGGTTGACTGTAACTTAACAGATGCAGCATCCAATCAGAGCAAAACCCTGCAAGCCTCCCTAATGACAGGCTAGTGTGCACCTGAGCTGCACACAGACAGATGATGATTACTGAGCACCTGACAAAACATACAGACATGAATGTCAGGCTATGAGCTAAACACAGACAAGACAGGCATAAACAATAAAAAATGGGAAAAAAGGCGCAACCTTCTAGAATATAATAAACAATGAATATAAATAATCCTAATACAAGTCCACAAAATCGCTAAAGAAGTGAAAGAAAATGTCCTCCTTCAATTTTCAGAGTTGGGTAATTCCGACAAATGAGATCCTCGTGGTAGACATGCAAAAAAAAGGGAGAAAATCGCAATATAGCGTAATATATTGATTTTAATCACATAAAAATTGACACGACGTATATCCAACATTTAAAATCCTCCACCAATATCAACGCAGCGTACCAGAGATGGCGGTGTATAATGCACACCCATTCACGTATATAAGCCAAACAATCCAAAGTCTCCCGGGTACAACCTGGAATGGCAGCTCCTGGATGTGCACTCTTCCCTTAGATGTTAAAAATCCACTGGTGCTGTGTTCCTTTCACCAACGCGTTTCAACTCCTATCTGGAGTCTTTTTCAAGGTGTATGTGGTTGGTGGCTTAGTCAGTACCTTAAATATCCCCTGCTACCCTCTGATAGGTTTAATCTTGGAAGGAGGAGTCCAATAGTAAAATCCATTTTTTCATTATACCAATAAAATAGTCATAATACCTAAATAAGTATAAATATAACTAAAAACAATTCTATAGATCTACAATAAAAATAAATAATATAAATGGAAATAGCATTTTCATTCCAAAAATACATCGTTCAGTGGGGACGCGTCACTTCCTGTTTATACAATACCCGGAAGTGTGCCGCTGATTCCCCCGGCTTAAACCAACCTCGTGGCCTCAACAAGGACCGCGTAGCCTCGACGTCCTTCCGGCAAAACAATCCCCTCCGCAGCGTCACAGCCAGACGCTTCGTCAGCGCATCCCCGTCGGTACACGGGAACAAGCCTGTCCCACGTGTCGGAAGTCGGGGGCCGCAAGGCTTCCGGCGGACAGATAATACATATATCACATCCGGAAAAAACATTGCAGCGTGCTGTATGTAAACAATACATCACTTCCGATGTAAACAGACCCACTCTTATACATAATATAAATACATAAACAAGAAAACAATACTTGTAATAAAACTAAAAAAATGGTTCTAGAGGAACCATTTAAGTTCAAAATCGACATTTAGTCCGTAAGGTACTAAAGTGCCAATTTCATAAATGGATTTCATCTCTGTTCTAGCCAAAGAAGTTTCCACATCTCTTTTTCTCCAATGGCCTTCTATTTGTTGGATTCCTATCACCAATTTCAAATATTTGACGGAGCATTGGTGAACTTCTTTAAAATGTTTAGAGAGTGAGTGGTTTTCAATGTTCCTAATGTGCTCGGCCCAGCTAACTCTTAAAGGCCTAGAAGTTCGGCCAATATACTGAAGGCCGCAGCTACACTCAATTAAATATACACAATTCTTATTGTTACAAGTGATAAAATCACGAATCTCATATTGTAAATTTTTTGAATTGGCACAATATTTTTCTATTTTACTTGACTGATTCTGATGATTTTTGCACATAATACATACACCACATCTGTAAAATCCTTTGCTTTTGACTCTCCCTTCTCTTTTCTTAAAAATTGCTCCTTTCACTAATTTATTCTTCAAGTTGGGAGCTCTCCTATAAATAAATTTTGGGTTCTTAGGGACAATGGATTTGAGTATGGGATCTTCTTCCAAGAGATGCCAGTGTTTTCTTATGATTTTTTCAACCTCCTTATGTTGTCCATTAAAAGTGGTTATAAAGGGGAGAGAAATCTCTTTTTTAACTTTATCCTTAGTAATGAGCAACTCTTCCCTGTCAATATTTATCATTTGTTCTATTACGGGATCAATGTCAGTAGTGGTGTATCCTTTAGATAAAAATTTTGATTTAAAATCTTTTGCTTGTTCTTTAAAAACTTGGACATCAGTGCAATTCCGCCTTATCCGTCTAATTTGTCCCTTGGGGATATTATTCAACCATAAAGGGTGGTGGTTACTCTCAGTACTTATATAGGAGTTACTGTCAGTCGGCTTGCAATAATTCCTAGTATGTAAAGTGCTATCTTGTATGTATAGGACTAAATCTAAAAAACAAATTTCCTCAATACTAGAATTGAAAGATAAATCAATATTAAAAGAGTTACAATTAAGTCCAGAACAAAACATATTAAGACTGTCAAGATCCCCCTCCCATATAAATAAAATATCATCAATAAAATGATACCATTTAAAAATATTATGAATAAAATGGTTATTGGTCCATATAAAATGCTCCTCCCACCATCCCATGAAAAGATTTGCATATGCAGGGGCAAAACGTGTCCCCATGGCTGTTCCCTTCCGCTGTTGGTAAAATTTTTCATTATACCAAAAGAAGTTATTTTCCAAAATAAACTTAATGCCCTCACAGACAAAGTTAATTTTACACAACGAAGTATCACTCTTAGTGAGAAAAAATTTAACAGCCTCTATACCATGAGAATGGTCAATAATAGTATAGAGCGAGCTAACATCAGCTGTGACCAATATATAATTATCCTTCCATTTTACTTCTTTTAATTTATTTAAAACGTCAGTGGTATCTTTTAAATAAGATGGGATCTTTAAAACCTCCGGCTGTAAACAATAATCAATAAAATGGGACAGATTCGAAGTGGCAGAGTCTGTACCTGCCACAATTGGACGTCCTGGGGGATTGGTACAGTCTTTATGGACCTTGGGGAGAATATAGAATATTGGAATAGTAGGTTTTTCAATATACATATATTTTTCCTCATTTTCCGTTATAGCCCCTTCTATTCTATATTTTTGTAACATACTTTTGAGATTTTTATTTATTTTGTCACTAGGATTAGTTTTCAAAGGTCCATACGTCTCTCTGTCATTGAGCTGCCTCATAACTTCTTTGTCATATTTAACAGAGTCCATAACTACAACTCCACCTCCCTTATCGGCGGGTTTTATCGTAATATCTGAGTTTTCACTCAGATTTAATACAGCTTGTCTTTCCTTTGAGCTCATATTTCCAAATTTGCCCCATTTTGGTTGGATCCTATTCAATTCTGCCGATACGAGTTTATTGAAACTCTCTACTAAATAACCTCTTTGAAAAATGGGATTGAAAGTGGATTTGGGTTTAAAGATCTCAATTTCTTCCGACCTTTCCCCCTTTTGGCTCAAAAAATATTTCTTCAAGGAAATTTTTCTAATAAATTTCTGCAAATCCACATAGGTTTCAAATTTGTTAAGTCTATTATTAGGAGCAAATGTGAGTCCCTTTTTCAAGACTACATTTTCTTCATTAGTCAGAGTGTGATTACTTAAGTTGAAAACTTTTGTTTCTCTCAAATCATTGGATATGGATGTAGGGATATTAACTTTCAAAGTATTCTCACTAACATTAACTTTTTTACTTCTACCTTTTCCTCTACATCCCCTTTTATTTATTTTCTTTTTTGTATTTAGAAGTTTGTTTTCTTCCCTCTCTGACTCTTTCCTAAAAAATCTTCCTTGTTCAAAATATCAAATTTGTTTCGTGTGGGTATGGAATAATTCGATCTTGAAGGTTCTCTAGCATGCCACTCATCTTTCACATAAAATCTTTCTTTGCCCTGGTTAAAATGGTATCTATTACGGTAATTCATCCCTCTTCTTGGTATGGTATCATGATGATAGTTCCATTTTCTAACAGGAGTATTATACCTCTCATCTCTCCATCCAGTTTTAGGTCTTATCCAATTCTTACCAAAGTTGGAATTTCTCCTCACCCTTGCTCTATCCCCTCTCCAATCTCTATTGTATTTGGAATGTTTCTTTAAACTTTCGTATCTATTATTTTCTAATTCATCACAACTGCATATGGAATCAGCTTCATTATCTGTGTCATAATTGACAATGGGGGTTCTGAATATATTAGCCCCGCTTATATTGCTATGAGGTACATTCTCTTTATTTTCTTCTATTCCTTCCTCCCTTTTAAGGGGATCAGAAAATTGTGAGACCATGGAAAGAAATATGGAATTCAGAATTGTCAAAAAGGAAAAAGAAATTATTTTGAGAAAAAAACGTAAATTCCAAAAAGATAAGGTGGAAAGGGAGGAAGGAATTGAAGAAAATAAAGAGAATGTACCTCATAATTTAGGACAGGACATGATGTAGTGTCTCAGTATCAACTATGACTGGGAACTGCCACCAAGATGATCTGCTTACCGCAGATCCTAACATTGTTTTTTCCCAAAACTCATGACATCACTTAGGAACTTCATGACAAGACATCATACGCACTGGTCGTGCACATAGTAGAGAATGGCTACCTCTACTGTGTAGATGCATTTGGTGGTCCCTATGTACTAGGGAGTGTGGCCACTGGATGGGGCGTGGTCATGTACCATTGTGGTGTAGCTTCCAAGGAGTTGATAAAGGCTTAAACGGCCGAAATGCGTTGGAGACCACCTCAGCTCTTCATTAGCCCCACTTGCACCCATTGCCAATACATCCCAGCCCACAAGCAGACCCCGCATGCACGATCTACCCATGCTGCCTGTCCCATCCGGGACTTGCACACTGACCCCATGGGACCGTGGTGTCAAATCACTGCGTGGAACTCCACATCAATACAGATCCACATCCAGTGACTTTCACAGATGAACATCATGGGTGCCTGTCTTCCAGGCACCCCGCGGGACCGCGGAGGCAACAAACATCCCCTGGCCAGCTATTGGGACTCCCCAAGCCACCAATTAACCTACCGGTAGGTAACGTATCCCATCTGCAGTGCAGGACGCCGCCAACTGCATGAACTCCTGGACGGCTCACCTTCAGTACACCCCGGTTGCTACAAGTCTGTCAACCAAAGGTCCAGCAGAGGAATGTGCAGGAGTAAGGACCGCACGCCAAAGGAGCCTCCTGAAAGACTCAACCTACCTCACAACCGTGGGCTGTACCAAGGCAACACCCCCATCCACAAGTACTGGACTTACTTACAGAGCCGCCTAGGGAAGCAGTGTGCCTACCCAATAAATAGGTTGGACTACATACCCTTTGTCAGTGTCCTTTTTTCCCCCCTTCCATTCCCATCTCACACAAATTCTAGCACCACTGTCCCGCCCCCCCATCAACAACCCTCCCACCCTTTTGCCCTCCACACATCCCCTGTCCCCCACCCCACCACCATCTGCAGTCACACAGGAGCGCGTGTACACCCCCCTCTATTGTATACCTGGCGGCTGTTCAGGCAAAGTCAAGATGTTCCAATCATCAATTGACTGATATTGATGACTGATATGTAAAAATTTATATTAATGTTATGCGTTTCAATTTTTATTTTCTAAAGTTGTAAAAAATAAATAGATGTTCTTGACATAACTCAATCATAAAAAACCCCTGACAATTTCTGAGCAGTTTTAAAAAAAAAAATAGCTACTTATGTGGTTAGACAATTATCAGACCAAGGAGATGATCTATGAAACCTTCTGTAGAGGACAACAGGAGGTGTTGACCTTAGCAGCCAATCAGATTATAGATATAATTTATGAAGTACATTCATAAAATTGATAGTTTGAATCTGATTACTTGCTATGGTCAACACCTCCTCTCATCCTCTTCAGAAGTTTTCATAATTCTCCCCCCCAACATTTGATTTAACCCTACAATTTACTTTTGAAAAGTGGTCAGAGATCAAGGACAGGTCCCTGCTTGATTGTACACTTGCAATATTTTACCATAAGCAGCAACATTAGCATAAGTTGTGTTTGATTTACTGTGTCAGTTAAGCAGTTCTTTAGTTATGTGACTTTAGCAAATGACCCTCAAGATCTTGTGTGGCCTTCTTGGCAAACAGTCTTGTTATGCCAACACTGTTGCAATATTTAGAGCATTGCACAATTCCGCCAAAGGAGCAAAATATGGGAAACCTGACTTAGCAAGTTTATTGCCTCTGGCACTTGTTGCCTCTGATCACTAGGAATGGATATGCCAATACATAGCCATTTACTTTGCATAGATTTTGTTTCATTAATATAGTGGAATATTTTTGAAGCTATTACAAAGCTATAAAACCTGAATTATTTCTCGTAGGAGATATATATATGTTCCCTTTCTTTCCTGACTGCTTTAAACCAAGCTCCATTAATTAATTGATGTAAAAAGCTTATTAATAATTCATTTTATTGAGCCCAGGTACAGGTTTAGTTTTAAACCCAAAATATCCCAGAAGACATCTGTATGGAAGAAAGAACGCTAGTTATGGCAAACTGATTTACCAGGCTATCCAGGACTGTTTGTTCTTGCATCCACTTGCAGCAGGGCAACATTAGGAATGAGTCAGATGAAGCTACAGCTCCAAGCCTCCACATATAATAGACCAATTTTCTTCTTCAGGGTCCATATAGTTCACAGGATATACCTTGGGGTATGTAGTTGGAACGATCCAATGCACCAAACAGCTACAGCTTTGGAGCTCCCAGCATGCACTGGTCCTCCTCCCTATATACCCCACCCTCAGCCACAGGCATTCAGTTTTTTTGTTTGGTGAGCGGCAAAACCAGTCGCACCTGTTATACAGCGGGACTTCCTAGGCAGTCCCAGGCTTTTTTATTTTATGATTTACCTAAGTTTTTGAACTTCAGAGTTTAGCGGTACCAGGCGCCGGTAATGATGCATGTACCACGACTCCTTCTACCTTCGCCGATGCCGAAACACCAGTACCGCTATATGCCCTGAGGTTTTCGGCAGGCCTCAGCGTGGCTTAGCTAGCGGCTTTTGCTGAGGTCTGGACTACAGTCGGATCACATAGATGTCAGGTAAGCTATTCCTCACAAGGAATTGTGCACGGCAGTCCTGGCCTCCGGTGTAGAGACACATCGGAGGCAGCTGCGGGTGAAGGCCTCGTGTAACGTGTCCTCACTAAGGCGGACGGGACCATATCGTCTGTCGCCGGGGAAGGGTAGAAAGACACACTAGAGGCACACTAGTCAACGTCTTACAACTATGAGGTCAGCGTACCTGGCCGTCAAAATCGCAGCCTTGGGGAGATAGACGCTCCCCCGGACGCTCCTCCCAAACGCAACTTCCGATTATGGATTCCCACGTCTGGTTTACTATATCTGACCACCTCATGTATAAGATGCTTGCATTTAGCGTTTGTGTGTGTACTGCTGAAGCTGTTGGTCTCAGAGGTTTGGTCTGTCTCCCTGTGTACCTCTCCCTTGGGTATACAGCACTCTACATCCTACCATTACCCCTACGGGGCTGGTTAGTTGATTCAGAGTCCATTTGCAATAGCAATGTGCATATTTATGCATTGTATGTGACTGTAATGCTAGCTGCTGTATTTAAGATCATGCAAGTCCTGTTTTGCATGCTTGTCTGAGAAGGATGTTAACCAGGATGGATTGTGTAATAACCTCTCGATACCCATTTGCAATTTTGCAAATTTGCAAATCAATGTTTTCATTATCTGGAGCTTTTACCTGACCAGTTGTAGCTGTAGCCTAGGTAGCCAAAGCTATGGAAGATAGGACAAAGTCTCTGGAAGATACTATGCCTGATGCAACCATAGAGCAGCAGTCTCTTCTCAGTCAAATGCGAGAATCAGCTGTGTATATGGGGGAAGCGGTGTTTGACGCAGGTATCCTGGCATCTAGGGTCTCAGCAAACTCAGTTGCAGCCCGAAGACCTGGAAAGCAGATGCAGGGTGCAAAAAGGCTCTGGAATCTTTGCCTTTTGCGGGCAAGGTACTGTTTGGACCAGAGCTGAATAACATAGTGACTTCTTTGGCAACATCGAAGTCTGCGGAATTGCCATCTATGACTACTCCTTGGTTTAGGCAGTCGTCATCTCGGTCCTCCAGACAGTCATTCCGACAGGAAGCCGCAACCCAAGAAATCTTGGTCAACTAAACCTCCTGCTTCGAAGCCAGACGGTAAGCCTACTTGCTGATGAAGGTGGCCTCCCCCTGAGGATTTCAGGGTTGGAGGCCGCCTTCTATAGTTCTCCCAGGCTTGGCATCAGACAACCACGGATTCCTGGGTGCAAGAGCTGGTCTCTCAGGGTTATGCCATCACGTTCCTGAGGCATCCCCCTCAGAGGTTTGTGGGTACAACCCTTCCTTCAGACCTGGTCAGAGCTTCAACCTACCAGGAGTATATTGGGGCCTTCCTGAAGTCAGGAGTCATAGTCCCTGTTCCTGTGATGCAACAGGGAAGAGGTTGTTATTCAAATTAATTTTTTAATCGAAAACCCAATGGGTCGCACCGCCCTATCCTGAATCTGAAGATTCATCAAGGTGCCCAAATTCTGTATAGAAACCCTATGGCCAATTATGCTGGCTATGGAGCCTGGAGATTTCATGGTCTCCCTGGACATACAGGATGCATATCTGCATGTTCAGATTGCAAGATGCTACCAGCCCTTTTTAAGATTGGCGGTAGATGAGCAACATTACCATTTTCAGGCTCTACCCTTCGGCCTAGCCACAGCCCCTTGGGTATTTACCAAGATAGTGGCAGTAATGATGGCTTATCTCAGATGACAAGGAGTCAGAATACTGTCATATTTGGATGACCTCCTGATATTAGCACAATCTCAGGAGATGTTACAATGTCATCTACGGATGACCATTGTCTGCTTACAAGAGCACGGCTTGGTAATCAATTGGAAAAAGTATTCTCTTTTTCCATCTCAGCAGATGGTGTACTTGGGGGCGCTGCTGGACTCCCTGGGATGGAGGATTCTTCTACCAGTGTCAGTTCACTTGGCAATTCAGGTGCTGGGCTCCATGGTATCCACATTCGACATGGTGGCTTATGCCCAGTTCAATTTCAGGTCCCTGCAGCAATGGATTCTGGCACATTGGGATGGTCAGTATCATCGGATAAAGTGTCAGATGATTTGCATCTCGCCAGAGGTTCGGCTCTCCCTTGTTTCGTGGCTGGAGATGACTCATTTAGACAAGGGTCGTCCGTTATGGGTCCTGGAATGGGTACTCCTCACCACAGATGCAAGTCTGCGAGGATGGGGATGTGGTGACAGGTCATCAATCACACCTTTCAGGGAAGGTGGATGGTTCAGGAAAGTCACCTACCAATAAATATCTTGAAGCATCGTGCAGTACACAAAGCACTCATAATGGCGTAGGACATCCTACAGGATAGGCCTGTCCAGGTTCAGTCCGACAATGTGACAGCAGTGGCCTACATCAACCATCAGGAAGGCACACGAAGTCCGGCTGCCATGAAGGAAGTGGCGAAAATTCTGCTGTGGGCAGAATGCCATCTTCTGGCAATCTCTGCAATATTCATCCCAGGAGTTCTCAACTGGGAAGCAGACTTGCATCCGGACGTAGACCACATCCACAAGGTCCCCAGGTACGGGTCCAGAACAAGGGACCCCTCAGCCGCCTTCATAGATGCTCTGGCGGTGAGGTGGGCTTCAGGTTGGCATACCGTTACCTCCAATCTCCCTCCTTCCAGGAGTCATCAGAAAGTTCAAGCAGGAAGGCGGCAGGATAATGCTAATAGCCCCTGCCTGGCCCAGGAGGCATTGGTTTTCCAATCTGACATGTTTATCCATAGACAGTCCACTTCCACTGCCTCTACGGCCAAATCTGCTAATGTAGGGTCCTGCCTATATCAGGATTTTCCTCGGCTGGCTTTGACGACAAGGCTCTTGAGTCTTCCATCTTAAAGGCCAAGGGTTTTTCTGACTCTGTGATTCAGACAATGCTGAGGGCAAGGAAGCCTGCTTCTGCCCGCATCTATAACAGGATTTGGCATTCATTTTTTCTTTGGTGTTCTCGCAGAAATATGATCCTAAGATTTTCAGGGTCTCAAGAGTACTTGCTTTTCTTCAGGCTGGATTAGACTTAGGTCTTCGCCTGGCTACCTTGAGAGTCGAGGTTTCTGCTTTGACAGTTTGGTTCCAGCGCAGAATTGTCCCTCTGCCAGATGTTAGAACATTCTTACAGGGGGTTCTTCGGCTGCAACCTCTGGTGGCACCATGGGATTTATCCTTGGTTCTCAGGGCACTGCAATCTCCTCCCTTTGGACCCTTGGATAAGGTGGACTTGCAATGGTTGACAGCAAAGACACTTTTTCTCCACACTATTTCCTCGGCTTGCAGAGTTTCTGACTTAGCAGTGCTGTCATTTCGCTCTCCATATTTGATTTTTAATCAAAATAGAGCTGTCCTCCGTACTAAGGCACGTTACCTTCCAAAGGTGGTTTGCTGTTTTCATATAAATGAGAAAATTGTAGTCCCGGCCTTTCAGTCTTTCAGAAGCTTCTCTGGATGTGGTTAGAGTGCTTTATATTTACGTGGATCGTACCAGTTCCATCAGGAAATCAGAGTCGCCCTTTGTGTTATATGGATTTCACAAACGAGGCTGGCCAGAACACAAACAAACTTTGGCTCGCTGGCTGTGTAGGACTATTTCTCTGGTCTATACACAGGCTCATCTCCCTGTCCCTAACAAGGTGACAGCACATTCTACTCAGTCTGTAGGACCATCATGGGTGGATAGACATGGTGCCTGACTGAACAGCTGTGCAAAGCAGCCACTTGGGTCTTCTGTGCATTTGATACTTTTGTCTCCCAGGATGCTTCCTTTGGGTGGTGAATTCTCCTCTCTGCGCAGGAGCGTCCCCACCCTTAAGGGAACTGCTTTAGGACGTCCCCATGGTAGAACCTGTAGACCCTATGGAACCTGAAGAAGAAAATAAGAGTTATGGTATAACATACCTTTGTTAACTTTTTCTCCTTGGGGTCCATTTGGGTCCACAGGGCACCTCCTTGATGCATCTGGCCTCAGTTGGGATCTGTTCTTTAGCCTTTTTGTATCACTGATTCCCTTTTCATATGTTGAGTGTTTCTTGTGTACATTATACTTCCTTATCCACTTTCCGTCTCTTGCTGTTAGGCTTGTTTAAAAACTGAATTCCTGTCCCTGAGGGCAGGGTATATAGGGAGGAGGACCAGTGCATGCTGGGAGCTCCAAATCTGTAGCTGTTTGGTGCATTGGATCGTTCCAACTACATACCCCAAGTTAGATCCTGTGGACCCTATGGACCTCAAAGAAAAAGAGTTAGCAAAGGTATACCATAACTCTTATTTTTATGACGTCTTGATGATGAGCAATCACCAGCTGGTGACACAGTTGGCCGTAAATCATAAGTATTAAAAGTATATTATTATTTTCCTCACAAAATAATGTAAATTTTTCTACTTTTATGTAGACATGAGGGCTTATACAGTAGTACAGAGGTTCCGAATCGCTGTCCTCAAGGCTCCCCAACAGTTCAGGTTTCAGAGATATCCATGGTTTAGCAAAGCAGTGGCCTATCCATGGGGGACAATTAGGGCGATCGCCCCCCTACACATAGCCCCAATTTCCGGGAGTGACTGTCTGTCACTGTCAGCCGGCTGAGCCGCTCAATTGCCTGTGAGCAGTCAACCGGCAGTGCATTCAAGAGCTGCAGCGGCGTGCGCAGGTGGCCGCTGCACACAGCAGTCGAACTATGTGTGAGTGACAGTGACTCACAAGTCTGACTCCGGCGGGGCAAGGCTGGCCGGGCCCGGGCGGCGTGTGGCGGCGGGCAGGCTGAGAGACTGAGTTAAGTCTCTTCTGCAGCTGTGGGCTGTCTTCATTTGCGCATGCGCAATGTCAGTGAGAACACTGGGATCCGTCGAGGCAGGCTCCATCTTAGGAGCAGCGGAGGCGGGGAAGACGGCTGATGGTGGTCAGACTCAGTCAGAGTCAGAAACAGTGAGAGCGTTGTTGTGTCCTGTGGCCTGCCTGTCACTTTTCACTTTTTTACTGTGAGTGCACAATGTGGGGCTGGAGCCTGGTGGGAGGGAGAGCCTGCTTTGCCTTTTACTTTACGGTGTGGCTTATTAATATTAGGGGGCCAGAGGGAGGTGGTCTGGTGCACATGTCTGTGGGGATGGGGAGAGTCACTGTTGGGCATATTATTATGGGGGTGGGTCCCAGGGGTCTGGTGCACTTATGGGGCTTGGGGGAGGGTGCCTTATTGTTGTGGGAGAGAGGCAGTGGGGGTCTGGTGCACATGTGGATATGGGCCGGGAGCCTGGTGGGAGAGAGCCTGCTCAGTTTGTTTACTTTTTTTTAGTATTTCTTAAAAATGGGAGGGGCAGAATTGTAAGTGGTAGGAGTTAGTATAAAATCGTAAACCGCCCCCCCCTAAAAGTAAAGTCTAGATCTTCCACTGTAGCACAGGTGGTTGAATCAAATTGACTGAGGTACTAATTAAGTCACCTGTGCTCAACTATGGAGATCTCTAAAACCTGAACTGTTGAGGACCGCGTTTGGGAACCTCTGCAGTAGTATATGGGGGTGTACATGCCCACATGGCAATGGCTACACCCACACAGCACTGGTCACACCTCCTCTGCTTCACACAATAGGCCCTTGTGCATTTTCAGCCCCTATGAAAGTTAACCCGGACCTGACTTGCAGGACCTTATTTCTATGCTTAAATAGGGCTAAGCATTTCTTTGTTTTTACCTGGAATTAGACAGGTCTTTCTGCAGAGATGTGTACTGGTGGTAGCTGTGATTTTAGGAGTAGCCTGTAGGCAGCCATGTGCTTTCAAGACTACGGTGCCAACGGTAATGGGGACTTAAACCATAACTTTTCTAGGCTAATTCTTATACATGTAGCACTTCTCAATAAATTTAAATGCAATGTTACAGTCAATTTGTTCCTAATTAGTTGATAGTGTTACATCTAAATAAATAATGCATATTTAGGTATGGGCTGGTTTGATGACCGTATCTGACTGTGCATAGCAACTTGGGCAAACAATATGGTTACAGTTCCTTTACAGAATGGCTTGAAACCTGTTTTTAGTCCCATAATATAACAGGCAGCATCTATAAATAAAATGTATAATTCTAATGCTTATATTTTAATTTCTTAATGTTACAGAATAAATATGAGAGAAGACACACACATACCCAGGAAAGACAAAACCATCATTGGTAAGTCACTAGTTTTACATTCTTGGCTGTTTACTTTGTATATTGATAGGTGTTTGCTCTCTTTTATTATCAGTATATAGAATATAGCTATTTAGTTATGTCCGCTCATTATTGCTCAATCCTGCTGTTGTTGTATATTTGGATCCATACATGATACCCATTAAATTGGGGAAGATAGCAATATATTTTGGCATGTATAATAACCTGTATAAACCAGTGTACATTCCCTATTAATGTATATAGAAGGACACGTTGCTTGAGCTGTAATAACCCATTACAGCTAGGATATTCCTTGAATTTACAACACAGTAAAAGGTTGGCATATTATAAAATATCAGGAATATTAATGTAAGGTCCACACTGAACAAGGGTTTGCGACTCGGCACAGCTTTTAATTTAATAATTTCCTACTTTACTATTTTGTTTTATTTTGCTGTATTTTATATATTTTCACTTGTAATTAGTGGTTATTAATAGTAATAAATAAAAGTTGTTTTATATGTTAAATAAGGCAAGATTTGAGCACCCCGTTACACACAATTACTTTCTCCAATTTTCCTTTTGTGCATAAACTGTTGTTTTATTATTCTCCAGTAATATAATGAAAATATGTGAATAATATTTTACATTTGTTTGTTAATCATTTAGTTTATAGAATAAACCAGAGACGTAACTAGACTTTGTGGTGCCCTGTGTAATTTTTTGGTGCCCTGTGTCAGAAAGAGCATGGGCCCCCCGCCCCCCTTATTAGGTCAATCTTGAAAAAGGATCTAATAGGTCTGAAACATTGCTTATTTAACCAACATTTTATTATGTATCCAATTTCTTGCAGTGCCATGCTTCTTTGCATATACTGTATATATATAAAATATATTATAAATGTATTATACTATATTGTTGACCCATCGCAGGTTGGCACAGAAGCAATTTTTAATTTATGGCGATAGTCTTATAAGGTTGCTTTGCAGACAACATTAGTAATTTTTCCTTTTGATGTCAGCATGAAAAGATTTAGTTTTGACGTGACACGCAAAAGGGCCATGTAAAGTTGTCCACTCAGGTCAACTCCAGCCTCGTTAGGTGTCTGTTCCTGTGATTTATTTATTGACATGCCAAAGCAAAGTCTTACCGGAAATTGGACTTGTTTGAAATTAAAGAATAATTTTTTACATAAATGTAATAGGAACGTTAAAAAAAGAAAAAATATAAAATTTTGTATCCGTAAACAGGGCTTACATAATTTTTTTCCGGAGAAACCGGATAACACATATCAATCTCTACATGTTATAAAATAAAGTCCATCGTTGTGATATATCTTTAATGGTTTAGGCAGCAAAAGCCAAGAAAGCGCTCAGACGTCTATTTTTATCATCGTTCTGCTTCACTAAAATCATCACTGCTTGGCTCCCTTCTGTCATACATTAATGTTTCATACACCTAAACCTTCCTCAACAAATTCTTTATAGAATAATGAAAACTGCATCAAAATCCATCCAGTGGTCCTCAAGATTAGCCCAAACAAACAGGCAGACGCTTACCAGGGACTTTATTTTATACTATGTATAGCCGTTGTACCTTAGTCAGGCTTGCCGACATTCTGGCAGTCCCCTCCAGGAGGAAGCAGCCATGTTGGACAAGCAGGAAGGAGTGATGCGTATAGAGGGGGCATGGCCGAGGATAATACCCTGCAATGGGGGCGGAGCAGGGGGAGAGACCACAAAATTAGTCATTTTGGCCTTGACCACGCTTCACAGTGCCTAAAATCCCTCACTATTTGATTCTGATATTGAATAAACATGTATTATATTACATAGATAAGCATCCATTTTTTTAAGATTATTAAGATTAACAGACTAGCCAACTACTTTCACTTTAGGGGTGTGAAGTGTTTGGATTATTTAAAAAAAAAAATAATAATAATTTTTAACAACTTTTCTTTGAAAAAATTATAAATATATCCTTTTCCTACTGAAGGTATCGTACATGTTGATTAAAAACATGTTAATTAATTTGTATTCAAAGGGGGGAATTCAATTCAATGTGATGGAAGCAATATGCTGTTCCAGAACAGCTATCTGACATATGCACAGCTGAGCATTCCAGCACCACTAATTGAATTCCACTGTAGTGTGTAAATGTATAGTTTCAATGATATAATATATATTTATTTAACTTTTGATTTGTAAATTTGTGGCTTTGCCTTCATTTAGATGGCTTTCCCGATCATACTTGTGACAACACTATATTTCAACAAGATGAAAAGCCAGGAAGTAATGGTGTGAGAGAGGAAACGGGTGACAAGTAAGGGACATTCTTCCCCTATCAGATATTTTTGTATCGCAGTTGGCGGTCAAACCATGCTGACTGACAAGGAGCATACATTTAATGTTTGTTAGGCAGTGTGATGTGAAATGACCTGGTGTCCTGGTGTCCTGCTTATTTGCACAGATTTGTTCATTAATACACAACAATACTTCTATTAAATCAAGGAGTCTATATGTTACAATACAGTACTGCAATTGCCTGCTTTGCTATTTTTAAAAAGTCAGTGGGGGGTCATTTACAAACACAAAAATTGCACATTCCTTATGTTGGAAATTCTAACACATTGCAATTTTACTTTCAAATGTCTGCTGTGATGTTTTATAAGAATGCACAGACAGTAAAAGTAAAAACATCAAGCCCTAGCACAACCTACTGTACTATCACGTTTTGATCTCCCCCCTTGATTCTTTACAACTTTGCGTTTTTACTCCTAAAATATTGCCTTTTGAAACTTTGTTTATTCTCTAAATAAATCATGAGATTATGGGAACATCAGGACTATATTTCACGTGCCTCATTGCAAATGTTCATGTTATATTTACAGTGGCATAGCATATGTGTGCATGTAAATACTCTCCCCTCTATAAATGTGCCTACATAAGCCTTAAAGACGGTCTGGAGGCAGTAATTTGGGTACGGTAGCTTGCATCTAAGATCTCTATCCTAGAACGCTGATTAAAATATATGTTCATACAAAACAAAATCTTGAATTTGCATAGGTGTAGAATTGGATGCATTCAGCAATGAATGTCACTGTGTATGTGTCCTGCCAGTTCCTCTTATTCAAGGGGCGTAATTTGTTGGAAAATATGAAAATAAGGAAGGAACTCACAAAAGAGGAATAATTAACATTTGCAGTGTACCGCTACATATTTAGAAAATCAATAGTATATACCACAGGTTTTCAAACTTGGGGCCTGATTCAGAGCAGAACGCTCTGACCAGAGCGCTCGCTCTGAATCAGTGCCCTCCTCCATGAAAATGGAGCGGCCTCCTGGTCGCTCGCATAGCTGTGGGTGACCACCCACAGCATATGCGAGCGTCCATGATGATGGTCGCGATGGTCTTGACCATCGCGACCATCGGGCTTGTGACAGAGACCCTACGGTAGGGTCTCGCTGCCGCAAGCCCTGGAGTGATTTTGGCTCTATCAGAGCCAAAATCACTCCCACTGACATCACTACTGATGTCAGTGGGGCCGGCTTCAGACGCTAGGCATTCCCATGGGAAAGCCTCCGTCTGGCAGGCACGCCCCCGGCACGCCCACCAAAGGGGGCGTGCTGTCAATCAACATTGACAGTACGCCCCCTTTGGTGCGAGACCCGGAGCGATGGAGAGCCCGTCGCTCGCCGGGTCTCGTGCATGCGCAAGACGGAGATCCCTCCGTCATGTGCATGCGCAGTGGGGGAACATCGACCCGCTTGCGAACGTCCTGCACTCGTGAGCGGGTCTGAATGACCCCCTTGGTCCTCAGGACCCCAAACAGTACATGTTTTCCAGGGCTCCTCACAGAATCGCAAGTAAAATAACTAGCTCCACCTGTGGATCTTTTAAAATTTGTCAGTGAGTAATGCCTACACCTGTGCAGCTGCTAGGTGACCTGGAAAAGGTGAACTGTTTGGGTGTTAGGATCTGAGGGCCTGATTCAGACCCGCTCGCAAGCGGTATGTGCTCGCAAGCGGTATGTGCGCGCAAGCGGTTGCTCCGGCGTTCCCTACAAACGCGGCGGCTGTCGATGTTGATCGACAGCTCGACCTGTTTTGAAGGTAGGGTGAGGGGGAAAACCGAGGCGTTCCTGAAGGAACGCCTGCCGTTTGTGGGTGGACCTACTGACATTACCAGTGATGTCAGTAGTGAGCTTCCGGCTCTATTAGAGCAGGAAGCTCACTGGGGCTTGCAGCAGACGAGACCCTAGCACAAGGGTAACGTCGCAAGCCCGATGGTCGCGACCATCGCAACCATCACCTGGCCGCTCACAAAAGCTGTGGGTGGTAACACACAGTTTAGCGAGTGGCCAGGAGGCCGGGTTTTTTTTTAATAAAGCGGCCGCCCTGATTCAGAGCGAGCGCTCGCTTTTTGCGAGCAGCTCTGAATCAGGCCCTGAGTTTGTTGTGGACCCGGGGTGGAAATAGGAGCAGACACTTGAACAGATTTAAATTGAAAACTGGGTCTTTTAATGGGTGAACTTGCAGACATGTACACAGATAATAAAATAAAGTCCAGCAGCGTTCTTCCGGGCCATAGCCTCTCCAATCCAGAAGATGTTTCAACTGACCCCTTCAGACATGGGAATCCAAGACTTGGGACACTTCCAACTCCACACCTCTCTCAGTTTGGACACAGGGAGGAACTGAAAGGACTTTGAGGAACTTGTTGAGAATCAACGGCTTGAGTAGAGATATGTGGAAGGATGTAGGGATTCTTAGGTAGGAAGGAAGTTGGAGATGGTAGGAAACTGGATTAATTACTTCAGTAATGGAAAAGGATCCAATGTATCGTGGGGCGAACTTCATTGACGGAACTCTGAGGCGCAAAATATGGGTGAATAGCCAGACTTAATCCCTGATTTGTATTTGAGGCACTTTCCTTCGCTTCCTGTCCGCCTGAATTTTATAATGTAAGGAGGTCTTTTCCAAATTTGTGCGTACTTGGGTCCACATTGAGGTGAACCTCCATACAGTGTCATCCACAGCCGGTACGTCATAGACAGGCAGACTCCAGACTTCAG
Source organism: Taudactylus pleione (assembly GCA_031769625.1). Lineage (NCBI taxonomy): Eukaryota > Metazoa > Chordata > Amphibia > Anura > Myobatrachidae > Taudactylus > Taudactylus pleione. Next base: position 49,737,663 of record JAUIMM010000015.1, read on the forward strand.
GGACTCGAGGGTGAAGACCGTACACATAATAAGAAATGGAGTTTGATTTGTGGAGGAATGGTAAGAAGCGTTGTGCGCAAACTCAGCCCAGGGAAGAAATTCAGACCAATTATTTTGGGAGGAGGACATGAAAATTCTTAAAAAGGTCTTGAGATCCTGGTTTACTCTCTTAGTAGATCCATTACTTTGCAGGTGATAAGCCGTAGAGAAATTCAATTTCACTTGTAAAACAGAACAGAGCTCTCTCCAAAACTTTGCTACAAATTGAACACCATGATCCGAGACAATCTCGGCAGGAAGTCCATGGAGACGAAATATGTGTTGAACAAAAGGATGAGCCAGATCCGATGCAGAAGGTAATTTCTTCAAAAGTACATAGTGAACCATTTTTGAAAATTGGTCTAGCACGACCCAGATGGTGGTATAGCCATCATAATTTGGTAAATCTGTTATAAAATCCATGGAGAGGTGTGTTCACAGTCAAGATGGAATGGACAGAGGTAAAAGTTCACCAGCTGGGGATTGACGAGGAGACTTGTGCTGTGCACATAAGGTACAGGAAGAAATTAACTCCACTACGTCAACTTTCATTGAAGGCCACCAGTAAGATCTTCTTAGGAACTCCAGTGTTTTCCAAATGCCAGAGTGACCTGTGAATCGTGAAGAATGAGCCCATGTAAGTAGCTGCTGTCACGACCAGGGTTTCTCGGCATGGTGGTCGACGGGTAATACCTGTGAGGTCGCTGTGGAGGGGGGCATCTGGTGGTGGAGCTGGTGTTTGGCGAGGGGAATTGGCTGTGCATGGTGCTCTGCGGGCAGATTGTCACTCTGGGCTGGTGAGGCCTGGCGGTGTTTCCGTTTTTCCCGACATGGATGCCGCCATCTTGCCTCTGGCCAGGTGATTCAGTTGTCCAATCCTGGTGGGTCATGTGCTCTCTCCGGCCAGTCATGGTGCGGCACTTGGTATTTAGGAAGGTCCAGAGCCTCCCTTCATTGCCAGTGCAACATGTTTCTCAGCCACAGCTGACAGAGAGTTCCTGAGCTCATCACCTGCCTCCTTGGACACGTTACCTAGCCTGTTACCTTACCTGCTCCAACTGCTGGACTTCCCTGCACCCTCCATTTACCTTCCTCCTGCCTGAGTACCTGAGTCTGCTGTCACCCTGCACCTTGCCTCCACTTACACTCTGCTGGATCACATCCCCTCTGCCTGCATATCATTTCAGCTCACCAGACCTGCATACTGGACTGTTTCCTGCCTGTCACTATCTGGACATTCTCCCATTTGCTTCACTACAGTTCCCAAGTGCACTTCAGTGCTTTACCTGGACTTTTACTTTTGCCATATTCATGTCTATTAAACCACTCATTAAAAGTTCCACATTTTCATTTAAATCTGCTTCTGTGTCTGCTCCTATCACCACCCCGGGTCCACAACAAAACCAGAAACTCACAGTTTGCACTGGCCCCATGGATCCGGCCACTGAACAGGAGTCTGGAGTGGATTTATTCCGGTGTATTGCAGGCCATTTGGAAAACTTGGAAGCTATGCATCACCAAATGGCTCAGTTTCTACAGGAGATGTCTAAACGACAAGATAATCTGCAAACCTCGTTATCCACCCCAGGGGTATCAGCAACTACACCTGCTTCTGTGCCTGGAAACAGAGGGAACAGGGTATCAACCCATTTACACCTTCCTATGCCAAGCAAATTTGATGGCAACCCTAAGCTCTGTCGCGGGTTCCTGAATCAGTGTGATATACACTTCACCTTACAGCCTGATAACTTTCCCACTGCAAAAACTAAAGTGGCATACATCGTGTCTCTGTTGTCTGGCCGGCCCTGGATTGGGCTTCCCCACTCTGGGAGCATTCAGATTCGTTCCTGGATAACTATGCAGACTTTGTATCATCATCATTCAGGAGGATTTTTGATGAACCTGGATGCTCTGTATCAGCATCATCCAGTATCTTGACCCTGAGACAAGGAATCTGTCTGTCAGCCAATATGCCATACAGTTTAAAATTTTGGCATCAGAGGTCAAGTGGAATGAGGAAGCCCTTACCTCAGCCTTTTGGCATGGACTTTCGGACTGACTAAAGTATGATCTGGTCACCCGTGAGCTTCCCACTAACTTAAACAAGATTATTTCACTCTGTAACAAAATTGACCTATGCTTCAGAGAATGTCAGGCTGAAATAGAACTGACCGGCAAAGGTCATCTACTCCTCCCTTGCCTACCCATCCATCCCTTTCCCCTATGGATGAAGAGCCTATGCAGGTGAACCATACCCATCTCTCCAAAGAGGAACGTCAGAGAAGGATACTCAAAAACCTCTGCCTATACTGTGGAGATTCGGGTCGCCTAGTGGCCTCCTGCTCCCGTAAATCGGGAAACGCCCGTTCCTGACTGACCCTGGGGACATCAAGTTAGGAGTTATGAGCCTGTCCCCAAATACTAAAGATTTCATAATTATCTTAGCTATAGATCACAAGCCTAAACCTGTCTTCATTTCTGCTCTACTAGATTCTGGAGCAGCCGTATATGTTATGACTTCCAGCTTAGTTGACAAACTACAGATTCCTTGTACATCTCTCAATCACGCAATTTCCCTGACTGCTGTAGATGGATGGCCTCTAGCTAATGGAGCGGTCACCAAAGAAACTCAACCAGTACTAGTCCATATTTCAGCACTCGAGTCTTTAAAGTTCTTTGTGATACCTGAGGCTTACCAAGAAATCATTTTAGGACTACCCTGGTTACGCCAGCATAATCCCAGGATAGACTGGTGTTCAATGCAAATTCTTCCATGTTGGGCTGACTGTCAGAAATCCTGTCTTCCCAAGATACGACCTGTAACGAAAACAGCTTCATTAATATCTCCAGCAATTTCTAAGGAGTACCATATGTTCACTGATGTTTTTTCCGAACAACAGGCGAATGTCTTACCTCCTCACAGAGAATGGGATTGTCAAATTGATCTGTTGCCTGACAAGATGCCACCTCGTAGTTGCACCTACCCTCTTTCCTTGCCTGAGACAAAAGCTATGTCCGAATACATCCAGGAGAACCTAGCGAAAGGATTTATTCGTCCCTGCACCTCTCCTGCCGGAGCTAGGTTCTTTTTTGTCGGCAAGAAGGATGGTGGCTTAAGACCTTGTATAGACTATCAGGGCCTTAATGATATAATGGTCAAGAATCGATATCCGCTTCCATTGATCACAGAGTTGTTCGACAGGGTTAAGGGGTGCATCATATTCTCAAAGTTAGATCTGAGAGGGGCCTATAATCTCATCCATATTTGTGCAGGTGATGAATGGAAGACTACCTTTAATGCTAGAGTTGGACATTTTGAATACATTGTGATGCCCTTTGGGTTGTGAAATGCCACTGCTGTCTTTCAGGGCTTTGTTAATTAAATTTTCCTGGACTTGTTATATGTCTCAGTTGTTGTCTACCTGGATGACATACTGATTTTTTCATCCTCTTTACTGCAACATCATACACATGTGAAGGAAGTATTATCTCATCTGAGGAAGAACCACCTCTATTGCAAATTGGAGAAATGTGTCTTTAGTGTACCCAGTGTGCCATTCCTTGGTTATGTCATCTCTGGTTCCAGTCTTGAAATGGATCCCAAGAAGGTGCAGGCGATTTTGGATTGGTCCCGACCTCAAACCTTGAAAGCCATCCAGAGACTGCTTCGGTTTGCCAACTACTATATATGCTTTATCAAGGGATTTTCGTCATTGATGGCTCCCATTACAGCCCTGACCCGTAAAGGCGCTAATCCTGCGCTATGGTCACTTGAGGCAGAAACAGCCTTCCAGCTCCTAAAACAAGCCTTTATTTCTGCTCCAGTTCTATGACAACCAGATCTGGATAGGCTTTTTTTATTGGAAGTGGATGCATTACCAGAAGCTGTGGGAGCAGTCCTATCCCTGCGTTATGAAGACAATTGAGTTCATCCCTGTGGGATTTTCTCCAAAAAATTTTCTCCTGCCAAAAGAAATTATGCTATAGGTGAACAAGAACTCTTGGCAGTGAAGTTGGCATTAAAAAAGTGGAGATACCTGCTGGAAGGGGCTAAATTTCCCTTCACTGTCTTCACTGACCATAGGAAACTCCTCTTCCTCAAGAATATCCAGTGTGTGAGCCCTTGTATGGCCGGATGTGCAATATTCTTTGCTTGTTTTCAGTTCACTCTGACCTTCTGTTCTGGAGCCCTTAATCAGAAAGTGAATGATCTGTCTAGATGCCACCACACAGTTACAGCCTCCTACTGGGAAGACTGTTGTGGCCCCGTAGTTAAGGAAGCAGCTCCTCACCTGTGCTCATTCCTCTCGCTTTGCAGGCCACTCAGGTACTCAGAAGACTCTGGAACTTTTAAAAAGAGGCTATTGGTGGCCATCCATGAAGGCTGATGTCTTAGAGTTTATTTCTTCATGTACCTCTTGTGCCCAGCATAAGTCTTCAGGTCAAGCTCCAGCTGGTGAGTTGTTGCCATTACCTATTCCATCACGTCCATTGACGCATCTCTCTATGGACTTCGTAATGGATCTACCGAGCTCTCTGGGTTACACTAATATCTGGGTCGTAGTAGATGAAAATGGGCCATTATGTACCTCTAAAGAAACTGCCTACTGATCCTGACTTGGCTCATCTGTTCGTCCAACACATATTGCGTCTCCATGGTCTTCCTACCGAAATAGTTTCTGATCGTGGTGCTCAATTTGTAGCAAGATTTTGGAGAGCCCTATGTTCTGTTCTACAAGTAAAACTAAACTTCTCCATGGCTTATCATCCTCAAAGCAATGGATCCACAGAGAGGGTTAATCAAGACCTTGAGACCTTCCTGAGGATTTTTATGTCATCTTCTCAAGACAATTGGTCTGTATTGCTACCATGGGCTGAATTTGCACATAATGCCTCCTATCATTCTTCTACAAACCAAACTCCGTTCCAAGTTGTCTACGGCCTTCATCCTCAGGTCCCTGAATTTCAAAGCCTGCCTGTCTTTGATGTACCAGCCGTGGAGGATACTGTACGGAGATTTGCATCTATTTGGCTCAAGTACGTACTGACTTGGAGAAGGCATCCTCTTGCTACAAACTTCAGGCAGATAAAAAGCGTAGGAAGGTGCCACGCATGCAAGTTGGAGACCAAGTCTGGTTGTCTACCCGGAACCTATAGTTCAGAGTACCATCGCTGAAGTTTGCTCCACGTTTCATCGTACCCTTCTCCATCATAGAAATAATCAACCCTGTGGCTTATCGCCTTCAGTTACCCTCTTATCTGAAAGTCCCCAATTCTTTTCATACTGGATTACCTTCTGTTAAACACTATCTGGACTTTTTCCCATTGCCTCACTACAGTTCCCAAGTGCACTTTAGTGCTATACCCGGACTTTCTGTTTTACCACATTCATGTCTGTTAAGCCACTCATTAAAAACTCCACGTTTATTTTTAAATCTGCTTCAGTGTCTGCTCCTATTACCACCCCGGACTGCAACAAAACCAGAACCTCACAGTTTGCACTGGCCCAATGGACTTGACCACTGGACAGGAGTCTGGAGTGGATTTATTCCAGTGCATCGCAGGCCGTTTGGAAAACCTGGAAGCTATGCAGCACCAAATGGCCAAATTCCTGCAAGAAATGACTAAACGACAGGATAACTTGCAAACCTCTCTGCCCTCCCCTAATGTAACGGTAGTTACACCCGCTTCTGTGTTATGAAAATATGGGGTACAGGACATCCCCTTAGTTACATCTTCCTATGCCAAGTAAATTTGATGGCAACCCCAAGCTTTGTCGGGGGTTCCTGAATCAGTGTGACATTCATTTTACCTTGCAGAGTGATCATTTTCCAACTGCAAGAACTAAAGTGGCATACAACATGTCACTGTTGTCTGGCTCAGCCTTGGATTGGGCTTCCCCACTCCGAGAGCGTTCAGACTCTTTGCTGGACAACTATACCAACTTTGTGTCATCATTCAGGAGGATTTTTGATGAGCCTGGGTGTATCGGCCTCATCCAGTATCATGACACTGAAACAAGGAACCCGTCCTGTCAGCCAGTATGCCATACAGTTTCAGATTTTAGCATCAGAGCTCAAGTGGAATATGGAAGCCCTCACCTCAGCTTTTTGGCATGGGCTTTCTGATCGACTGAAAGATGATCTAGTCACCTGTGAGCTATCCACTTATCTGGACAATATGATTTCTCGCTGTAAAAAGATCGATTTATGCTTCAGAGAACGTCAAGCTGAAAAGCATAGAACTGATTGGCAAAGGTCATTTACTCCTCCCTCTACTACCCGTCCATCCCCTCCTTCTACAGATGAAGAGCCTATGCAGGTGAATCATACCCATCTCTCCAAAGAGGAACGCCAGAGAAGAATATTAAAAAACGTCTGTGGAGACGCGGGTCACCTGGTGGCCTCCTGTTCCCGTAAATCGGGAAACGCCCATTCCTAACTGATCCTGGGGACATCAAGTTAGAAGTAACGAGTCCGTCCCCAACCTGCAAAGATTTTGTATTGAACATAGCCTTAGATTTCAAGTTGAAACCTATCTTTGTTGCTGCATTATTAGATTCTGGAGCAGCCGGAAATTTTATGACTTCTAGTTTAGTTGACAAACTATAGATTCCTTGAACTCTCCTCAATCGCTCAATTTCCTTGACCGCTGTAGATGGACGTCCTCTGACTAATGGAGTTGTCATCAAGGAGACTCAGCCACTACTAGTCCGCATTGGAGCACTGCATTTTGAGTCTCTGAGATTCCTAGTGATTCCTGAAGCCTCCCAAGACATCATTTTAGGGCTACCCTGGTTACACCAGCACAATCCCAGGACAGATTGGTGCTCAATGCAAATCCTTTCATGGGGAGCTGACTGTCAGAAATCCTGTCTTCCTAAGACTGTAAGGAAAACAGTCTCATTAAAACCATTAGCAATTCCCAAAGAGTATCAAATGTTTACCTATGTTTTTTCTAAACAACAGGCAAATATCTTACCTCCTTACATAGAATGAGATTGCCCAATCGATTTATTGCCAAACAAGATGCCTCCTCGTGGTCGCACCTATCCACTATCCTTGCCAGAGACCAAAGCTATGTCTGAATACATCCAGGAGGATTTGGATAAGGGGTTCATCCGTCCTTCCACCTCTCCTTCCAGAGCTGGGTTCTTTTTTGTTGCTAAGAAGGATGGTGGCCTAAGACCATGTATAGACTATCGGGGTCTTAATGATATAACATTCAAGAAATGGTATCCACTCCCTTTACTCACAGAGTTGTTCAACAGAGTCAAAGGATTCGTCATATTCTCGAAATTAGATTTGCGAGGGGCCTATAATCTCATTCGTATCCGTGCAGGCGATGAATGGAAAACTGCTTTTAATATCAGGGATGGTCATTTTGAATACCTTATGATGACCTTCGGATTGTGTAATGCCCCTGCTGTCTTTCAAGGCTTTGTAAATGAAATTTTTCTGGATCTACTATATGTCTCAGTAGTTGTCTATTTGGAAGATATATTGATTTTCTTGTCTTCTTCAGAAGAGCATCATAAACACGTGAAGGAAGTGTTAGCCCGACTAAGGGAAAATCATATTTACTGCAAACTGGAGAAATGTGTTTTTAGTGTATCCAGTGTGCCATTCTTTGGCTATGTCATCTCAGGCTCCAGTCTAGAAATGGACCCCAACAAGGTTCAGGCAATCCTGGACAGGTCCCGACCTCAGATCTTGAAAGCCATTCAGAGATTGCTCGGATTTGCCAACTATTACAGAGGTTTTATCAAAGGATTTTCCTCTTTGTTGGCTCCCATCACAGCCCTGACTCATAAAGGTGCTAATCCTGCTTTATGGTCACCTGAGGCAGAGACAGCCTTCCAGCTTTTGAAGCAGGCATTCATTACAGCTCCTGTTTTAACACAACCAGACCTGGATAGACCCTTTTTGTTGGAGGTGGATGCATCATCAGAGGCAGTGGGAGCCATCCTATCCCAGCGCTACAAAGACAACCGAGTTCACCCCTGTGGTTTTTTTTCCAAGAAATTTTCTCCTGCAGAGAAGAACTACGCCATAGGAGAACAAGAGCTCTTGGCAGTAAAGTTGGCACTGAAGGAATGGAGATTCCTGCTAGAAGGGGCTAAGTTTCCCTTTACTGTTTTTACCGACCATAGACTCTTCCTCAAGAATATCCAGTGTGTAAGTCCTCATCTGGCCCGGTGGCCAATATTCTTTGCTCGCTTCCACTTTACTCTGACGTTCCGTTCTGGAGCTCTTAATCAAAAAGCAGATGCTTTGTCAAGGTCCCTCTCCTGCAACAATAATTCTGAAATTCTATGCTGGAATCAAGGGTGTTTGCCACAATACAAATGCAATCACCTACTGGGAAAACCTTCGTGGCCCCCGGAGTTAAGGAAGCAGCTTCTCACCTGGGCACACTCCTCACACTTTGCAGGCCATTCTGGTACTCAGAAGACTCTGAACCTTTTGAAGAGAGCCTATTGGTGGCCATTGATGAAAGCTGATGTATTGGAGTTCATCTCATCATGTGCCTCATGTGCTCAGCAAAAATCTGCGCATCAAGCCCCAGCTGGTGAGTTGTTACCCCTGCCTATACCATTGCATCCGTGGACGCATCTCTCCATGGACTTCGTGACTGATTTGCCAAATTCCCAGGGATATACTACTGTCTGGGTCGTGGTAGAACGATTTTCAAAAATGGTCCATTTTGTTCCCCTAAAGACACTTCCTACTGCTTCGGATTTGGCTCATCTATTCGTCCAGCATATATTCCATCTCCACGGCCTTCCTACAGAAATAGTCTCTGATCGTGGAGCCCAATTCTTGGCAAGGTTCTGGAGAGCTCTGTGTTCCATTCTACAAGTTAAATTGAATTTTAATTAGTCGGAATTATTGCCCTGGGCTGAATTTGCACACAATGCCTCATATCATTCTTCCACAACCCAAACCCCATTCCAGATTGTATATGGTCTCCATCCCCGAGTCCCTGAGTTCCAAAGCCGACCTGTCTTTGATGTTCCAGCCATGGATGATACTGTATGGAGGTTTGCATCAAATTGGGCTCAGGTATGTAATGATTTGGAGAAAGCATCTTCTCGTTACAAACTTCAGGCAGACAAGAAACGGAGAAAGGTGCCCTGCATGCAAGTTGGAGATCAGGCGTGGTTGTCTACCCAGAACCTACGACTTAGAGTACCTTCAATGAAGTTTGCTCCACGATTCATTGGACCCTTCTCTATTATTGAAATAATCAATCGTGTGGCGTATCGCCTTCAACTGCCTTCATATTTGAAAGTCCCCAATTCTTTTCATGTTTCCCTACTCAAACCCCTGATCCTAAACAAGTTCCGTATGATGCTCCCTGTTCCTCCTCATGTCCAGACCAAAAGAGGTGTGGAATTTGAGGTCTCCCAGGTCCTTGATTCCCGTGTCCAAAGGGGTCGTTTGCAGTACCTCCTGGATTGGAGGGGTTACGGCCGGGAAGAATGCTGCTTGATCGATGCCCGGGACATTCATGCTCCCGCACTCATCAGGAAGTTCCATACTGCTCATCCTGAAAAGCCTGGTGAGTGTCCTTAGGCCACCCATAAAGAGGAGGGGGTACTGTCACGACCAGGGTTTCTCAGCATGGTGGTCGGCAGGTGTTACCTGTGCGGATGTTACAGCGGGGAGCGTCTGGTGGTGGTGCTGGTGCCTGGTGGGGAGCATTGGCTGTGCGTGGTCCTGTATGGGCATGTTGTCACTCTGTACTGGGTAGGCCTGACGGTGCTTCCGTTCTGCTCTGGCATGGGTGCCGCCATCTTGCTTTCAGCCATGTGACCTAGTTCCTCAATCCTGGCGTGTCACATGCTCACTCTCTGACCACTCATGGCTGGGCCCTGGGTATAAAAGGGAGTTCAGAGCTCCCTTGCATTGCCAGTGCAACGTGTTTCTCAGCGCAAGCTGAGAGAGAGTTCCTGAGCTTGTCCGTCTGCCTGTTGGATCTCTGCCTAAGCCTGCTTCACCGAGCCTGCTCTTAACCCTGCTGGACTCCACTGCCTTCTCCCACTGCCTCCTCCTTTACCTTCCCCATTTGCCTGAGTTCCTGTGTCAGCTGTTATCCTGCACCTTGCCTCCAGTTGCACCTTCCTCTGTACATTACTTCTTCAGCCACAATTCTTTTCAGCCTCACAAGACCTGGAAAACTGGATTACCTTCTGTTAAACACTATCTGGACTTTTTCCCATTGCCTCACTACAGTTCCCAAGTGCACTTTAGTGCTATACCCAGACTTTCTGTTTTACCACATTCATGTCTGTTAACCCACTCATTAAAAACTCCACGTTTATTTTTAAATCTGCTTCAGAGTCTGCTCCTATTACCACCCCGGGCCCACAACAAAACCAAAACCTCACACTTCTTAGAAAAAAAAAACGCATGGATGGATTTGATTATCCTCAAATTGTTTGGAAAGAACAGCTCCCACTGCCTCTGAAGATGCATCCACTTCTAACAGGAAGGGTCTATCCAAGTCAGGTTGTCTTAAGATGGTGGCTGTTATGAAAGCCTGCTTCAAAAGTTGAAAGGCTGTTTCTGCCTCGGGAGGCCACAGAGTGGGGTTGACATTTTTGCGGGTCAAAGCTGTAATGGGAGCCATTAGAGATGAAAATCCCTTGATGAAACATCTATAATAGTTGGTGAATCCGAGAAGTCTCTGAACAGCCTTCAATGTCTGAGGTCGGGACCAATTCAGAAGTGCCAGAACTTTTTTAGGATCCATTTCTAGACTGGAACCGGAGATGATATAACCAAGGAATGGTACACTAGGAACGCTGAAGTCAAATTTTTCCAATTTACAGTAGAGATGGTTCTTTCTCAGATGAGACAGGACTTCTCTTACATGTTTGTGGTGTTCCTCTAGGGATGAAGAGAAAATCAAAATGTCATCTAGATAGACAACAACAGAAACATATAACAGGTCTCTAAAAATTGAATTGACGAAACCTTTGAAAACAGCAGGTGCATTGCACAACCCAAAGGGCGTGACAAGATATTCGAAGTGTCCATCTCTTGTATTGAAAGTGGTCTTCCACTCATCTCCTGAGCGAATACAGATAAGATTATAGGCCCCCTGCAAGTCTAACTTGGAGAATATGATAGATCCTTTGACTCTATCAAATAATTTGTAATCAATGGAAGTGGATATCTGTTCTTAACTGCAATATCATTAAGGCCTCTGTAGTCTATACACGGTGTTAGCCCACCATCTTTTTTACCAACAAAAATTAAACCTGCTCCAGCAAGAGAAGTGGAAGGTCGAATCCTTTCTCCAGATTTTCCTGCATATACTCCGACATGGCTTTGGTCTCTGGCAGGGACAAAGGATAAGTATGACCATGAGGAGGCATCTTGCCAGGCAAAACATTAGCTTGTTTTTTCAGAAAAGACATCAGCAAAGGTTTGATATTTTTTACGAATTTCTGGATGTACTAATGATGCTATTTTCCTCATAGGTCATACTTTGGGAAGACAAGATTCCTGACAACTTGTACTCCATGAGAGAACCTGCATAGTGCACCAGTCAATCCCGGGATTGTGCTGATGTAACCATGGTAACCCTAGAATAACTTCATGGGAAGCCTTGGATATCACTAAGAACTTAAGATGCTCAGAATGGAGTGCTCCAATACAACCCAAGACTGGCTGAGTCTCCTTAGAGACGGTTCCATTTAACAGAGGTTGTCCATCTACAGAGGTCAGGGAGATAGAGTGATCAAGAGATGTACAAGGAATTTGTAGCTTGTCAACAAAACTGGAAGTCACAAAGTTTCCTGCTGCTCCAGAGTCTAACAGAGCAGTGACAAAAACAGGTTTAGGCTTAAGATCTACGGCGAAGATCAAGACAAAATATTTAGATTTTAGGGACGGACTTATTACTCCTAACTTGATGTCCCCAGGACCAGTTAGGAATGGGCGTTTCCCGGCTTACGGGAACAGGAGACCACCAGGTGCCCCGAATCTCCACAATATAGGCAGAGATTTTTTAGAATTCTTCTCTGTCATTCCTCTTTAGAGAGATGTGTATGATTCACCTGCATGAGCTCTTCATCTGTAGAAGAAGGAGTTAGGCGGGTAGGAGTGGGTAGTGGGGGTGGCTTGTATAGGTCAGTTCTATGCATCTCAGCCTGGTGTTCTCTAAATCGTAGATCAATTTTATTGCAAAGAGAAATCATATTGTTAAGATTGGTTGGAAGCTCGCGAGTGACCAAATCATCTTTTCATCGAACAGAAAGTCCGTGCCAAAAAGCTGCGGTAAGGGCTTCTTCATTCCATTTCAGCTCTGATGCCAAAATCTGAAACTGTACAACATACTGGCTGACAGCACAGGTTCCATGGGAAGCTCTGACCTCTGTTAAATTTGTATATAAACCTTTTAATACATTCCTGCCTATAAACCTCTAAGATTCACCTGCCTAGAACCTCTAAGACAAAACCTGCCTATAAACCTCTAAACACAACGCTAATTGCGTACGCAGTATGACCGCAAATAAAGACAGGAGTGGAATCTGTGGTTCCAACGCACAAGTATTATTCAGGTAAAAGTACAGTCAGTTACACGCAATCTATACATACATAATTTAGGCGTAAAAGGAAATAATACAGACCAAGTACGGTTATACATACGCTGCGCCTCTGGACCCAGAGATAGACTTCTGACTAGATATCCTCAGTTCACCCAAAATTCAGCATGAACTGGCAAACCAGTGTTTGGACACATGTATTTATTCCCCCCCAGACTGAAACAGGACAAAGGGGAAACTTCCTGCTGATCTCATTGGTTCCCAGAGGAGGAGCATATGTAACGACACATTTAACAGGTTGTTTCAAATAGACTTTCCCTGCCTCTAACAGCCGGGGTCTTTCTGGTAACGCCTCCTGTAACATTCCATCAACTAAAACATTTTGTTGCTTATAAGTTCTGCGATCCGTAACTTGAGTTTGCATGATGCGATCTCTCCACCGATAACACCGGGATTCTGTAAAAAGCGTACGCATCAGAACGAGACCAAACATACCTTGCTTATCATGTATAATACCTTAGATATCAAAAACCTCTATTTCTTAGCATTTAAACTAACTTAACCAACTTGAATCATACATTTTGATGCTTATGGAACCTTATGTGCGAATATGTAGTGTGTGGGTATTAGGGGTTTGATATAAGGACGCTAGTTATTAATGGGTGAGATTTAAGTGCATAATCTCTCATACACAAAGTGAACATCCAGCAGTGTGGATGGCTGAGGGTTGTAATTCTACATGCCCTCTGTCAACAGGCCCCCACCTGCTGTGTTCAAAGGAAAACAAAACCTCTTTTGTTCTCACAGACTCTTGTGTGAAGTGCAAATGTATTATCACCTCAAACTGGGATTTGGAGCCATCTTGTCTAGGATTCAGGCAAATCCAATTGTGTAGATATTATATTACAATTGCCACAACTATACTTTATCAGCATCCAGGGATTCCCAATTTGTATGTAAAAATACCCATTGTCTCTTCTTATTTACTTCTACTTAGAAAGCTGGTTTTTCCCGTTGCCCTTGGTAGGTTAACAAAAACATTGCCATCTGTTCTTAGCTCCTGGGTTATAACTTGAATTAATGCTGACCACACAAAATGGTGCCTTGCGATCTCATTTCCAAAATGGAGTCTTGCGGCCATTCGCAAGATGGCGTCGCTGCGATTACATTTTAAACTGAACTTGTCTCACTCAATTATTCAACTTCGACAGTCCACCCTTTGATAGCAAACAACATGCTATCACAATCTGCTATTTTAATCTGTTTAGCCATGCATGAGAATATACCGTTCAATGTTATTATGGTATGACACAGTAAGGTCATTTGAACCATTCAGATAATGCGTCTCCGGGAGGGACATAAATCTGCCCTTATACGCACACCGCGGATCCTTAAGGGATCATGGGAAAGATGTGGGGATGCACCCATCCTATAAGGAGAGCCTTGGAAGGGGTTTTGACTGCATTACCTAAGATGACTTAAAACAACATAAACGTTATATCCATGCACGACCACTCAAACTCAGGCTACATTGTTATACACTACGTCATAACTCAGGATTGAAATACAGTTCTTCCTTATTATTATTATTCACATTTTCACAACAATTTACTGTACTGAAATTGGACCGGCACTCCCCTGATTTGGTATAGCACTCCTCCTCCTGACTCCACTCCATCAGCTCCGCCATCAGCTCACACCTCCTTTATTGGTCCCCCATCACAGACACCGAGCATCCCCAAACAGATCATCATGACAAAAAAAAAAAAAAAACTCTGGAAAAAAAAAAGAACTAGGATGACCACAGCAGACCACTCCATTGCTTGAAGCACTGATCTACACATTTCTTTAGCTCAGATATCTCACCGTCACCTTTTTAATCCTTCCGGCACAAGCTCGCAATCGACAGGTCCACGTTATCGGCCTTGTCTCTGCCTTGTATCTCCACCAGTTGGTTAACCTCCCTATAGTGAGCGGAATGGATCCACGTATCTTCCCTGGCCACCCTTTGAGGATGCTGTATCGTCAGATACGGACCTTTCCACCGATCAGTCAAACAACCTGAGCTAAAAAAAAATTTGGATCATAACAATTTCTTCCAGATTTGACATCATGACAGGTTGCATTAGACATGTTAGTTAATAACACTTCCAATTTCGGTTATTCTCATTCATCTTCGTGAGACCCTGCACAGTAACCTCATTATCAATTTTTCACATGAGGCTACCTGTTTGGACAGTATCTCAAAGGGGGGCAAATAAAGGAAAAGACAGTCTGGGATAATCTTAGTGTTGTTACCCATCATCTTACGCATGTTCTTGAAAACGTCACCTGTAAAATAAGTCCCCCTATCACTTTTAATAATTCTAGGGATATAGTATCTGCATACAGGTTCTTGCAATTAAATCTTGTTATTAATAGCTACTGCTCTAAATAATGCCTGTGCCGCTGGGTTGGATAGTTTTCCGAGTAGTCGACCTCAGCCTGGCATGGCTGCCGTTTATCCTTAGCAACCTTGTGTCCTATGAGTGGGAGATAAAGCACAACAGTTTAATATCATTTAAACATGACCCAAAATACAACAATAAATCATCCACATTTTACATTAGAACAGATCCATTGATAGTTTGAAAAAATTATAAACAGTCATATAAGGCCTGGGAGAAGATACTGGGGTTACCTATGAACTCATGGGAAACTCGTGTTCCTGTGTGGTGTTCTTCGCTTTGCAGTACTTACTTACGTGTCCCACTTGGTGACAGTTAAAACATAATTTTGAACGGGGTGGATGAAAAGATTGTTGTGGGATTTGAGCAAGAGGGAAAGGTGGTGGGTATGGGTAAGGATAGGGAGGGTAAGGATATTGCGGGGGATATGAGTATGGGACCTGTGGTTGTGTATGATATGTGGGGTAAGGATGTGTTTGCTGTGGTGTGGGATTGGTGAGGATGTGTCATTGTTCAGGTGCAGGTGTGTGTGTGGGTGCAGGTGTGTCGGTTGGCTGTGATGTTATTGTCATTCCTTCCAGAGCTTGTATACTGACAGCCATTAGTTTTTCGCTCTGGGTCTCTCTCTTTTTGGAGATGTTTTTATCATGTTCTATGGCAGACTCTATGAGGTTATCTATTGTAAGTCCCCTCCAGCCAGGTTGTGAGGTCTGAACCCGAATCTTTAAATCGTCTTTCAGACCGTCCATGAGTACTGTGACTATCATTCCCCTGTGGTGAGTGCTATCTTTAATATCTTCTATCCCAGTGTACTGGGTGATAGCCTGCAGAGCCCAGTCGCAATAGTCTTCTGCAGTTTCACTCTCCTTTTGCTTAATTGTGAAGATTTTGTTCCAGTTAACTACTACTGGATAATATACACCCAATTGAGTCACAATGCGGGAAATGTTACCTTGGTTTACTTGGCCTGTTAAGGGAACGTCTCCATCCAATACACAGTCTGTGATAAATTTTGTCACGTCGGTATTGTGTGGCAGGCAGGCCCTTAACACCACACGCCAATCTTTATTAGTGGGCTCATGAGAACTACCCAAATTTCTCAAAAATCTTTAACATTTGGCTAGTTCCTTTTTGGGATTGGGGAAATCATTTATGATGGAATACAGTTCTGCTCTTGTCCATGGACAATGCATTACTACTTCCCTCGTGGGCACTACACCATTTGCATCTGCATTTCCATTCGGAACAGTTATTGTCCGAATGGGATGCAGACCGGCAGCGTTGCTACCTCTGACCTGGTTACCTGGCTGGGGGTTTAATCTGCTGCTGCTACGTATGGTATTAACAACTATGGGTGCAGAGTGTGTTAACATCTTCCGATGGAGATGGCGGCACCACCCGTGATTGTGGTGATGCAGCATCTATCATTTGCACAGCATGGGAAATGGCAGACATTACAATAGGCTCATCATCCATATCATAAACACTTTCTTTATGGTTGCTTAAGAGAGGGTACAAGTTGCTTGTTAAATTTTTATTGGTATTTTTGGTAACCGTACTTGCACCTCCATCCACATAAGGTGGGGGAGGTGAGCGTGAACTGCTGGCAATACTCTCCATGACGCTACCTTGACGCACGTGCGCGCCAATTTGCGGCTCGCCCGTATTGCATCTCAGCGTCGTGGATGTATTTTCTGGCAATGCGTTCGCAACGCTAGTTTGCGTCGTTTGCACATTTTTAAGCCAAGCATCCCCTTCATGCTGCCATATTTTTAAACATTCAAAATACTTAATCTTTTTCTCTCGGGATCGCACCATACTGATGTGATCCTGGACATTGTCTAACACATTTTTATCAAAACTACCAAGTCTGGGAAACGGTCTAACACTCTTTCTCGTCATATTAAACCATATATCACAATACCTTATTGCATAAGTACCGTACTTAGTATGCATAATACGACGGGCTGATCCAATTGGAGCCTCCATTAGCAGCACATCATTGCTTAACATTTCTACCGTTTGCGTGACTCCCATTTTGAGACAACTCCTACGCTTTTCAATAAAAATTTAAACTGGTGAAAGACAATCAATATACTTTCACTTACCTACGGACGAAATTTCTAGATGCGCCACGCTCACCTATGGACGAAATTTCTATATACGCCACGCTCACCTACGGACTAAATTTCTAGATGCGCCACGCTCACCTACGGACGAAATTTCTAGATGCGCCACGCTCACCTATTATCTCTCAGCTCACAATCACACCTAGTGCGGCTCAACTACAATGCTCAAATTTTATTGAACACTGCAGTCACACTGAGAGCCGGTCCCTAACAAAAATAACAAGCTGCTTACCGAGCGGCTAGGCTAACCCTTGCACCTAGCCCTTAAGGATCATATGATACCCTTAACTGTCCAACACATACTCACTGTTACACACTTTTTCTCTGCGCAGAAAATAAACGTTTAACCCAGATATTGGTAGATAGAAAAAAATTTAAACCTTAATGGCTTTGTTCAAACACGTGGCAGCAGAACCGGAAGTGCGTATACGCTTATTGTGCGACCGGCCGCATACACAATTATGCGACTACCACACAAGCGTATAATGACTTTTTAACTGCGTACGCAAAAATGCATCTCAGCCGCATACTCAATACTGCGGCACCCCTCTAAACGTAAGGTTCTATCAACAGAGAAAAAAAAACTTTTTTTTTTTTTTTTCTCTCTTGTCCCTGGATTCTGATCAGCGCTTCCTCTACACAATAACCGGCAGTACGCTCTCAGCAACACTGTGGTAATGAAAGACTAATGCGTCTTTCAAAAGGCGCCTCCACCCATTTGCTGAGAGAGGACTGACGGAGTGTTATCGTGTATCAGATAGTGTGATATCCCGGATGAGCCCCCACTGTTAAATTTGTATATAAACCTTTTAATACATTCCTGCCTATAAACCTCTAAGATTCACCTGCCTAGAACCTCTAAGACAAAACCTGCCTATAAACCTCTAAACACAACGCTAATTGCGTACGCAGTATGACCGCAAATAAAGACAGGAGTGGAATCTGTGGTTCCAACGCACAAGTATTATTCAGGTAAAAGTACAGTCAGTTACACGCAATCTATACATACATAATTTAGGTGTAAAAGGAAATAATACAGACCAAGTACGGTTATACATACGCTGCGCCTCTGGACCCAGAGATAGACTTCTGACTAGATATCCTCAGTTCACCCAAAATTCAGCATGAACTGGCAAACCAGTGTTTGTACACATGTATTTATTCCCCCCCAGACTGAAACAGGACAAAGGGGAAACTTCCTGCTGATCTCATTGGTTCCCAGAGGAGGAGCATATGTAATGACACATTTAACAGGTTGTTTCAAATAGACTTTCCCTGCCTCTAACAGCCGGGGTCTTTCTGGTAACGCCTCCTGTAACATTCCATCAACTAAAACATTTTGTTGCTTATAAGTTCTGCGATCCGTAACTTGAGTTTGCATGATGCGATCTCTCCACCGATAACACCGGGATTCTGTAAAAAGCGTACGCATCAGAACGAGACCAAACATACCTTGCTTATCATGTATAATACCTTAGATATCAAAAACCTCTATTTCTTAGCATTTAAACTAACTTAACCAACTTGAATCATACATTTTGATGCTTATGGAACCTTATGTGCGAATATGTAGTGTGTGGGTATTCGGGGTTTGATATAAGGACGCTAGTTATTAATGGGTGAGATTTAAGTGCATAATCTCTCATACACGAAGTGAACATCCAGCAGTGTGGATGGCTGACGGTTGTAATTCTACATGCCCTCTGTCAGCAGGCCCCCACCTGCTGTGTTCAAAGGAAAACAAAACCTCTTTTGTTCTCACAGACTCTTGTGTGAAGTGCAAATGTATTATCACCTCAAACTGGGATTTGGAGCCATCTTGTCTAGGATTCAGGCAAATCCAATTGTGTAGATATTATATTACAATTGCCACAACTATACTTTATCTGCATCCAAGGATTCCCAATTTGTATGTAAAAATACCCATTGTCTCTTCTTATTTACTTCTACTTAGAAAGCTGGTTTTTCCCGTTGCCCTTGGTAGGTTAACAAAAACATTGCCATCTGTTCTTAGCTCCTGGGTTATAACTTGAATTAATGCTGACCACACAAAATGGTGCCTTGCGATCTCATTTCCAAAATGGAGTCTTGCGGCCATTCGCAAGATGGCGTCGCTGCGATTAAATTTTAAACTGAACTTGTCTCACTCAATTATTCAACTTCGACACCTCCCTTAAGTACCCAGCGCAGAATCGTGATAGGTCAGAGAGATCATGTGACACGCCAGGACCGGCGCAGCTAAGTCACATGACCAGAGGTAAGATGGCGGCGCCCATGCCAGGGCAGAATGGAAACACCACCAGGCCTACCCCGGCCAGAATGACACAGTACCTGCAGAACACTTTGCACAGCCAACGCCCGCCGCCAGACACCAGCCCCTCCGCCGGAAGGACCACGCCACAGCGCCCTCACGGGTAATACCCGTTTTCCCCTATGCTGAGAAACCCTGGTCATGACAGTGGGGTCCTGAGGGGCGAGTTTGAGAACCACTGGATTATATACTCAGAGATATATATATATATATATATATATATATATATATATATCATATACGTATATAAAATCAATTGGTTTGTTTGTTTGAGTGACCGGTTATGCATTCGGTGACCCCTGCACTGATTGTGATGAAACCAATGCGAGGTGGTCCAATTGGATCCTGGCCAGGTTTTAGGGGGGTTAGGGTCCCAGGCGGACCTCCCAATGGTGAATGCTGGGCAGAAAATTGACCCGGGGAGCCTGTTCCGAGCCTTCCACTGGATGGATTTGGATGAAAACTTCACAGAGGGGTGGCAATTGGTCTGGGATGCCTAACTTAATAACTTGAAGACTTCCAGGTACTTCAGCTAGTGTGTGTGTGGGTGTATATATATATATATATATATATATATATATATTTATATATATATATACTGTATATATGTTACCATCCACCCGCGGCCTCTGAGCACTCCAGGAAGCGGACACTCCGAGACACTATTCCGGGTACTGCCCAATTACGTTGCCAAGCAACCGCAAATCTTTCGGACCACCCACAGCTATTGCGAGCGGCCAGGATGATGGTCGCAATGGTCAAGACCATCGCGACCATTGGGCTTGCGACGAGACCCTTGTGGTAGGGTCTCGTGGCTGCAAGCCCCAGAGAGCTTCTGGCTCTAATAGATTCGCATGGGAACGCCTCCGTTTGTGAAGCCACACCCACGCCTCCAAAACGGTGCAAGCTGTCGACAGCCTCCCCCTTTTGGTGCGAGACCCGGAGTGACGGAGCGCCCGTCGCTAGCTGGGTCTCACGCATGCGCACGTCAGAGCCGGCTCCGGAGTGTGCATGCGCAGTGGCCTAACATCGACCCGCTCACGAGCGCATAGCGCTTGCGAGCGGGTCTGAATCAGGCCCATAGTCTAAAGTGCAGGGAATCCACAGACATCATCAAACTAAAAATATATACAGTATACAAACAGCAAAAGAGAATACATAAAGATCATTCTCATAGTATATGAAGATACTAGCCATTCATGCTATTAAGCACATCATATCCTACATTAGGTTATTCCAATTAATTGTATCATTCCATCCCCTTGGAATTATAGTGTCAAACATTGCTAGCCTTTCTTTACCCGACAGCAGTGTATTACAATATCTTGTGTTCTGAATCACTTTACTACTTCCTAGCTCATTCCTCTCTAGTTATATTACTCCTGAAAGCCCAGCAGAGATGTCTCTTTCTCCAGTTCAGCACATCTGTATAATTGACAGTTCTTCTGCTTGTCACCAGTGTTACTTAACCCGGTGCAGGGTACAATTTTCATTTGAGTAACGCTGTAGGTGGTTTAACTGTTCCTTTCTATTTTTCCCTGCTACCTATTTATATATATTCAAAGAAACCTATTGTTGTGCACCTCTGGTTTATGAATATTTAATATCTTTTATCTCTTTTACATTTATAGTATAGTTGCACTAGAGATGTGCGCCGACCCTCGTGTTTTGGTTTTGGATCTGGATCCCCCTGGTTTTGGATCTGGATTGGTTTTGCCAAAACCCAAAACCTCACCTCCGTGTTTTGTTTTCGTGTTTTGGTTTTGGATCTGGATTTTTTCTTAAAAAATCATAAAAACAGCTAAAATTACATAAAAAGGGCCTGTTTTTGTTCCTACAGTATAATTAACCTCAATAACATTTATTTTCAGTAATTTCCAGTTAATTTTGACAACCTCACAATATTATTTGCTTCATCTAGTTAAGGCCAAAAGGTTGCATCTAGCTAGCTGGCTGACTAAGCTAAGTGACACAGTGGGCGGCACTAACATGTGGCAGTTCAGTTTCTAATTTCCAACACGGATACAGGGCCTGATTCAGACCCGCTCGCGAGCGCACATACTGTAATGTGAATCTGATGTCTATGGTTTATGTACTTTAAGTTGTTAATGGGTGCATTACATTAATACGGTATTTTCTCTATAGAGTCTATAATGTAAATGTTTCTTTGTAAATGTTTCTTTGAGCTGATTAATTTTTTCTATCTTCTGGAAACAATATAAGAAAGTTTGAATTGTAATTTTCTTTCAAGATCAAATCAATGCTATTTTGATCCGTTGTCGCGGGGCCCCTAAAAGGCGCGGAGCCTGTAGGCCAGTTCCTACTCTGCCTATTTGGTAATCCGGCAGGTGCAGTTGCGATCGAGACAGAGGCTATCAGAAATGTTGTAGAAAAGTAATGGGCGTTCCTGAGTGGTGACTGGGAGGTGGCTAGTAGTGGTCTGATCGGTGGGCATGTTATGGGAGTGCCACGGTCGCGCCAATGCAAGCAGCTGCGGTCACAGATGCACAGCCACAGACATAAGAGGCAGAGGAGTCACTGGGGTCTGTAAAACCCATTGGACCATTAGACCCCCCTGTGTGCATGTGTTAGAAAAGGGTGATTGGTCTACCGTGTAAGGGGGTGTATCCTTATGACACCCCCCCCCTCCGGTTTCATCACTCTGGAGGAGTGCTCAGCACTCCCAGAGATGCCGGACGGTACCTAGAGACTCTCCCTACATATCCAGCTCCTCCTCAGTAATCAGGAGCCGGGTACTGCACAATAAATCACAGTGCAGTGCCCAGCTCCCAGTCACTGAGGAGGAGCCGGCAATTTGTTGTCACCCCTCGGAGGGTGATACCTGGTGTGGCCCACACACCCCTAGTGACACCACTGATAGGAGGCCATGGTCAGATGGAGAAACTGCACCTGCCATAGGGCTGATGTAAGTTTTGTTGGTGTGACTGATGGTGGTGTATAAGGATGCACCAATTGTTATTACAGCGTGCACAGGCGCTAATAGTGGGCATCTCAGACCCTGCACATTTGGCCACATGTATGTACACCATCCGCTGCTGAGTGCGCCACAGAATTACCCCCAATATGTCATTTTTACACTCAGAAAATGAAATTTTTTTATAAAGTTTTGATAAATGGCACCTGGTATACAGCGTCAATGGGACATAAAAAAGGTAAAGTACAAATTTTACCAAGTGAATCATTATTGGTTATCCCACCATCATAAACACATTTAGACTATTGTAACAAATAAATATAAAATTTAGAATTTGATTTCCAAGATGATCTTCCCCACATGAATCCTGTTCCAATGATCCCTGTGTAAATGTAGCATTATAATAGTCACAAGCACAGTTGTATTGCAGAGTTTTAGCACGTTAGCCTCAGATATTATTATACTACCTATTTTGCTTTTTTTTTCTTTCAAAGGTAATTGTGATAGAGGCAGGTATAATAGTACTTATTAGCTGGCATTCTGTCACACTTAATGCTTCACTTGGTATAATAACAAATATAAAGGTATTATACTGTATATGTGCTATAATCAGGGCTGCCAAAAGCCAGTCCGTGCCCGGGTGAATGGGGCATGGTATTATCGTGGGAGGTGTGGCCACGCCCCCTTAAGAAAAATAAGAGGAAAAAACACAGTTGCAGCGCTGCGCGCTGGGGAAGGGGGCGCTGTGGGCCCCTCAAACCAGTTCAAATCCTGGGGGGGTGCTCGATCAGGATGATCGCTCCCTCCCAAAGGCAGAGGAGACTGCTGCTGCTTTGCAGCAACAATCAGTCTCCCTATGCAGCTCAGTACACAGCAGCGTGTGCTGGGCTGCTCAGATGACAGGGAGGAGGAGGGGGTGGCATGGGATCCGGCCCCTCCAGCAAGCCTTGGCCTGGGTAATTAGTACCCCCTCTCTCGGCACCCCTGGCTATAGTTTAATGGACAATTATGTTTTATTAACATTTCTATTCTGTTCTGTGGGCTTAGTTTTATGTATGGCTTGTAAAATGATGTTTGTGCTCAGGTAACGGCTGACTTTTCAGCAGTGCAGAGTGCTGTCACAGGTGTAACACATATTGTCAGAGGCGTAGCTAGACCTAGGGGGGACCCCATAGCAAAATTTTACTGGCTCCTCTAGGTCTCCCCTCCCCCTCAGCAACCCCCTGCACGCCCCCCTTCCGCCTCCCCGACTTACCTCTGCTCCGTGGTCATGTCCTCCTTCAGCAGTGTGCTGCGCAGGGCAGGCATATCTCCTCTCCCGGTCGGTTCTATCTCTCGTCACTGACTGATGCTAGGAAGAGCCATGCTGAGCTGACTGGGACATCCCTGGATCATGGCCACGCCTCCTCCCAGTATCAGTCAGTGAGGAGAGGCGGAGCCAACTGGGAGGGCAGATGTGCCTATCCTGCACAGTGCTGAAGGAGGACGCGAACACAGCTGGCTTGGCACCGTAGGTGTAGGAGGAGGAACGGGCCCCAGAGTAGGCTCGGGCCCCATAGCAGCCTCACCCCCTGCACCTACGGTAGTTACGCCAGTGCATATTGTAAATAAGAACATTACATGTAGGTTGAACAATGAAGCCTGTACCCCAATGAAACTCCTATACCCAGCTCAACTCTATGTTCACTGTGAAATTCCTCCAGATTTACTGGCAGCTGCCATACTCCTGTGAAAGGCTGTACCGAATATTACATCATTCTCTTCAAGCAATAAATAAATAGTTTACGATCCAGCAAACATTTGTCTTTATTAGAAGAAAAATATTCTATTATCTTTTGAACTTTGTTATTATTTTGTTTTTCCATGTACAGTACAGATATTGGCAGATATGGTAGAAAGCAAAACTGCAGCTTCCACTCAGAAAAGCATTAAACCTTCTATAAGATGGAGTGTGTCATGCGTGCAAATCACTAAACAACTACAATATACTAGCCATACTGTAAATAAAGACCCTGAGACGTAGATTTGGCAGAAAAACTGGATGCTATTTATTAAATTAAATATATATTTATTTAAGGGAGCGTATGGTGGCAAAGAAAGGACAGGCAAATGATCCCAATCTACAATGCACAATAACTACAAACATTCCAGGCGGATACCGCCCAGGGTGCACAAACTCAACTATAAAACCCCTATAAACAACAAAGGTATCCACTTGACCCTCTAACTTGACTACCACTCATTTGGGTTATAACCCTATCCCCCGTTAGGGTGGTACAGCCAACTACCAGTCAATGAAGGGAGAACACCTAGATTAAATAATTGTGCCAGACTGGCGACCTGCCGATCTTTCCGGCTGTAAAACAGCCAACGATAACCACCAAACCAACATGCTCAAAAAGAGAAGGGAGGGTGGGAAGATGGGTACAAAGAGGCTTTGGCCCACAGCCAATGATCACCACCCATGCCAGCCCCCATCCTGGAGGTTTAAACCATCTCTTTTCTTATGTCAGTCATTCGGTTTCTCAGATTATAGAATTGTAGTATGAACAGTTTTAAAGCTGTACTAACATTTAATTAAGGATTTTACTATGGTGCCCTTGCCCTAGCCAGAGTCCCAAGGTCTGTATTATTCTAAGTACAGTCCTAGAAGTAAACCGGGGGAAAGGAGAGCAGGTGCACCTAACATAAGCTACAATCAGAAGACTAGCACACCACCGGCTTCCACCATCATTTACAGTTAGTATATGAAAGAACTGAAAGGTCCCCCATAAAAATGGTTGCATGTAGGAGCCCACAGGGCTGGGTCACTGGAAAAACCATGGTTTATGTAGATGGCAGTGCAGCTTTCAACCAAGGGTTGTTATTTTATAATAAAACAGCATTATTGGTTGCAAATATTGTGAAATATTATGTTTATTTTGTGTTTCATTGACAGAAAGAAGAAAGGGGAAAAAAATGTTTCTAACCAAACATCTATGGTGGGATTATTTGAGCTGGTTAGTACCTAAATTCGAAGAATTTAAAGATTGTCAGCACAGACACTTATACTGTAGTATGAATTGTATCCTTCCCCAATTGTATATTTGTGTTTTAATATATTCAAATTAAATAAGGGAGGTGCACCCAGGAACAGACTTACATATGTACATAAGAAAAAGTGTTCAACGAGGGGCCCTCCTGGATTATCAGCATGTGAAATCAGGTACCATTACTAGGCACAATATACAAATAGTATCACCCCAATACATAGAAGCAGTGATACCCTTATGGGTGCGAATTTCCTGTCATGATCAATAGTTAATTGGAAGGCTAGAACCAATATTTAATAATAAAAATAAGACTACAAGATTAAAGTGGACACAACATTTTAATTAATTGTTAGTATTGTCTCACATAATTGCACTTTAACACAAATTTGCACTTTTATATTTTGCTATAATTAGGATTTTTAAAGATAAATGAATTAAAAGTATATTTTTACATTTTTATTTTTCAACATCTCTTTGGGTCACCATAATATAATTCCATTATGGGATGATTTCATGTGCTGGTAATCCGTGAGTGCCCCTCGTTAGTACCTAAATTCATCAACAAACTTTATTTATAGTTATTGATACATACAATTACATTTATTAAAAATAAAGTTAAAACTTTTTATAAAAAAACTGTATTGCTGCGTCTCTGTAGAGTTTGTATGTTCTCTTTGCATTTGCTTAGGGGTTTCTAAAAGAACTTATTAAATTAGGAACATTAGGTTTCATGTTTTGTTTTACTAAATAGTAGCTCCTTAATTGAAAAGAAATATGCAGAGAACGGCTGTGTAATATACTGTATGTGTTTGTATTACTGTGCCCCTCTGGGAAGATAACATGTAAATAAATGTGTGAATACACTGTAAATGAGGCTCACAAATGACCAGAATATCTCCTTGCAGCTGCGCTATGCGGATACTTTAGATACAATATTGATAATTGTCGGCTTGCTGTGTGCTCTCGCCTCTGGCGCTGGACATCCTCTCATGATCTCAGTCTTTGGGGATGTGGCAGATGCTTTTGTTCAAAGTGGAACTTTTCTAAATAGTAAGTATTTTGTTTTCTTTAATGAAGAACTGTAACTAAAATATAGGATATAGAATTTCCATGCTCCCTGTATCATTCCAATGCAGAATAGCTGGGGAACACTGTTTTTTTTGTATGCTCTAATAGCTATCTGTCAAAATATGAGTAATGCACTGTTTCATAGTTGTCAACGTTTTTCTGTGTGAAAGGGTCACCCAGGTTGAAATTCCTGGGGCTTCGACCCTGGTCACTACCAGGGTTATTCCCTGGTCTGATCCAAGTTGCCTGCTGTGTGGAAGGCATTACCCTGGTTACGATGACCTGGATCATGCCTAAAAGTAGCTGATTGGAGGGCACAGTGGGCGCTTGGAGATTACATTATCTCCAAGCGCCAACTGAGAGAGTGAAGACCCGGGTCACGGGTCACTGGAAGACCCGGGGTCGGTGTTATTGGCAATGACCTGGGAATAACCCGGGTCCATCTACCGTGTGTAAGTACTGAAACCCCGGCTTCAACCCATGTTTAGTGTTCTGGGTCTAAGCCGGTTAAAGCCGGGGTTTCTATCTGAAAGTGGTATTAGTTACTAACCATGATTGTGCATTGAAGGACACCTACTGTAGCTAGTGGAGAAAGACTTGATTCTGTCACCACACTCACTGCACAGGTAAAGATTTGTTATAAACATTTTTCAAATTCCCCCAAAACTCGTTATAATCAAGTTCAGAGGAATTTGATATTTTCCAAAAGTCTGGCAAGACATTAGCATCACAATTGACATGCTTATGCTGGCCATACACGCTACAATTTTCGGGGCGATCCGCCTGATATCTGCGGATCGCCCCGAAAAATGTAGCGTGTGTGCGGGCGACCGAGGGTTAAATATTGCTCGGTCGGGCATGCAAGATTGTCCAGCATGCCCGTCCGTTGCGATATTTACCCGGTAACGGTCGGCCGCATCGGGCAGTGTATGCCCAGCACGGCCGACAGACAGACATTTCCTGTGTTCCTTCCTACGGAAGGAACAGGGAAATGTCTCCTCCCCCGGGGGCGGAGCGCGGATGTCGGGCTATACACTGAGATTTCTCTCTCAGTGTATGCCGGCGACATCTGCGGCTGGCAGCCGGCCAGATAAAATGTCTGTCGGTCTGACAGACATTTTATCTGGCTGTGTATGCCCAGCATTAGATGGATCAACACACAGTGTGGCCCTGGAGATTATATAAAATATCGTAAACTATGTAATTGAAAGCCTGTTGGGAGAATAGAGCAAGAAAGAGCAGGATAGAAATGGCGGGGAGTAAACCTTTATTAGAGATAATTACTTTCTGTCGGCTAGCTAACGAGTGCATATACTTCATGCTAGATAGATTATATTAAATTCAATGAAGGTGCTTTATATAAGATAATTTTTAGCTTATGTTCTTATTTAGTATTTACTTTTTATCTCTTTCCATAAAGTGTCTGCATTTAACACTACCAATGCCGATGGAACATGTCATGCAAAGTACATTGGAAATTTTGACCTAGAAGGTAAAATGACAAGGTAAGAACATTTTAGGAAATTATTTATGTTGAATATTTTACTTGTTTGTTTTTTTTGACTTGTTTTTCTGGTTTTCAGCAGGTAGAGTTACTTACAGTTGTTGTACAGAGATTGCATTTGCAATTTCTTTTCTTTTTTTTAATGGCAAGATAAGTGCCATGACCAACAGCCAATTAGAGGCTCCGATGTTCAATAGTGCCTAATAAATTGTCTCTCCCATACACACACTCAGAAATATGTTTTTGTCACAGTGACTTGGATCTCTTTTGAGAAATGGAGCTTTCAGGCATTTACTTTGGGACATTACTGAGGGTGTTGTTTAGTTTCTATAATTTAAACCTGAGGTTCAAAAACTGAGCATAGGGTTCCAAGCTGGGGGTCCAAACTAGTTTTTCTTTTTGGGTGGTCATCTGATTTCAAACATGCAAAACATCTGTTTGGAAAAGTCAGCTTCTGGAATCCTACAGCAGTACATGGGTTATAATATACATTGGGATCAATCAGTGGGTGGCTTTGAAAGCTATATACTGTAGTTCCACTTATAATGAACAATTTAGATGTCCTTTATTGGCGTGAGGTATAATAAGTTAACATTCAGAGAATGTCCACATCAAAATGTTGACAGGGTCTGAATGTCGACATACAAAATGATGCCATGTACAGAATGTCGACACGGACATAATGTCAACAATTTTGACATTAAGAATGTCGACATGTTGATGTCCTGCATGTGTTGACCTTCAGACCATGTTGACATTCTGACTGCATACCTTTTATTGAAAGTCTGCATAATCTATTATAATCTGTTTTCCATAGATATGCATACTACTACGTTGGGATTGGTTGTTGTGTCTTCGTACTGAGTTTTTTCCAAGTTTGGACTTTTTTGTTATCCGCTGCGAGACAGACTCACAGGATCCGCCAGAGATTCTTCAAAGCCATCCTTCATCAGGAAATGGCTTGGTTTGACTCAAACCAGATTGGGACACTGAACACCAGACTGACAGAGTAAGAAAATCTAATATTGTTAGAGCAAGTAACTGAAAGATACTGTAATTAAAGTGACTATGGCACATCTCATGCAGTCCCCTACTTTGTGTGTGACATCATATGCAGTAACTAACAGAATTGTAGGATATATATCCATAGACTACAAATTTACATTTTAATATTTCACAGTGGAACTGTCCCCAGCACCCACGAGTGGCCGCCCTTTTGTAAACTAATATTAAGGATAATTCAACAATTTACTAGGACCAGTGACATTGGGGTATTAAAGAGCAAATTGTATTGCTGTACTTCTGAGTGCAGGAACTCCAAGGGCATATTCAATTGGGCGCGTGACTTTTGTGGTAAAAATTACAGCAGACATCGCAATTTTTTATTACCGCTGGTATGCACAATAACCATACCCGCGATATTCAATTGAAAAAAAATTGGTTGCAAAATTTTTACTGCAAAAATCCACAGGGAGAATTTTTTAATTATTATATTTTAAATCAGACCTACACACTGTTTGCATGACTGAAAATGTAGATTGTGGGCAGAGATGATCAGTGTGTAGGTCTCCCTGCCACTGCTGTGCTGCAGCCAGCTCCCTGCCCCCTGCTATGCTGATACTAATGGCTGATGCTATAAGTCTTGAACCCTCTTGCCCCTCACCTCATGTATTTCCTCGTACATATTGCTGACCTCCAGTGGAACAGGCCAGGGACTGTGGGCCTGATTCAGAGCCGGACGCTATTTGCGGAAGCTCGTTCAGAAAAAGGGGCTGGCTATTTAAATTAAGCTCTCGCTCTTTGCGGTTTGTTGACGCCTCTATGTCTGAACGAGCAAACAAAACATGCGCTCACTATTTTGGAAAAAACGCCCCCTGGCCGCTCGCATCATACGTCATCTCCGCTATTTATTTGATTAATCGAGTACATCGTAAGGCGTATGAACTGCTCGCAGTGCTTGTGGTTGGATTTTCCCATATAAATACTGAAATTAACACGGCTGATTTTCTACCCGCCAATTAGATATGAAAGACCTCGTGGCCGCGAATAAAACCCTGCGCTGTGGGGTTTTTCAAAATCACGCCAGCAGATGAATATGCCCCTAGATGTGTGGTGACTAACAAAAATATATTTATGTTATGTGTGTCAGTCGGGTTTACAATGCATTAAAATTAACATATGTTATTATAAGCAATTCTTCAGATTGCAAATAGTCATTTTCATTTAAATAATGAACTGTGGGTATAATAATTGACGTTATGCAGATTCTGTCCCAAAAATATATTGCACAAGGTTATAGATGCTTCTTTTATTTACTAGGGATATTAACACCATACATGAAGGACTTGGAGACAAGATTGCCATATTCACCCAGTTCTTTTCCACCTTTATAGCTGGCATCATTATTGCATTTTTTAATGGCTGGAAACTGACCCTGGTCATCCTGTCAGTAATTCCTCTCCTGGGTGTATCTGTAGCGCTCTGGACCAAAGTAAGTGGGATTATTTAAATATTTGTCTAATTAAAGTCCCCTAAAAATAAATGATTGAAAGTGTCTATAAATCCAATCTATAATCACATTTCCACTCCTTTCCTACAAAACAGACTCATACACTATTTTTATTTATTTATTTTGCAGACACTTATTTTTCTAATATGTTTGCACTTAAAGGGTTTGTCAGACAATTTCGAGCTAGAGATGTGCAGTTTGGTTTTGACTCGTTTTTTGCACCAACTTAGTGCAAGTTTGGATTAATCTTATTGGCTATCCAAAACACGTGAGAGCGGGATAGCCAATATGATGCCATTTTTGAGATTCGAAAATAACCGCTCATCTCTAATTTTAACTGCACATCATTTATTAAATACATTGCTTATGCTTTGGGGTTCCTTCCTTGTTTCTTTTAGCTATTCATTTATATCATCAGATAGAATTGTTTAATTTACTTCTGATAAAGTTGTGCTCTTTTAATTAGACAGTTATACCAAGAGTAACTGTATGTGCCATATACCAGTGACCCAAAAACAAACTAATTTTCCTGCTTATCTACTATATAAAAATTAAAATTTGTCCTACTGTAATTCTGTCTTTCTATACAAATCCACAATTTACAAGCCAAGATCGTGAAATTTTACATACGAACGTATTAAAACACGGCAGAGGCAACTAAAAAATGTTTAAATCGAAATTACTGTTAATTTTTGAATAATTAAAAACCAAAGTCTTTGCATAGCATTCGCCCTCTACAGGTCAGGTACGGAATTAGAAAAGGATTTAGGGCCTGATTAATAGCCGCTCGTAAGTGGCCGCTCGTTCGTTCCGACCGATGTTCGCACAACTGCGCATGCATATGGATTTTAATACGCATGCGCGAACCAGTCAGTGCGGCCGAAAATCGTTTGTTCGCTAAATAGCGAATGCCTGCTATTTTGAGTGACAGGAGGAGGCGTATGTGGGTGGTAACAGGGGAAGGTGCTTGAAAACGGGGAGTGGAGATCCGAACGCAGGCGTGCTTAAAGGTCAAAACGGGCGTTTTATGGGTGTGCATAATTAATGCAGGAGCTTCATTAACCACGTCACTTGGTTGATTTATAGTCAGAACTGCTCGCAAGATTGTGGTAGGAAAAACCAACGACAAGAATAGCGAGCAGTTCATACGCTGTTCAATGTACTCGATTAATCTATTAAATAGTGGACATGACGTATGGTGCGAGTGGCCAGGGGGCGTCTTTTTCAAAATTACGACCGCAAATTTTGTTCACTCGTTCAGACATAGAGGCGTGAACAGACCGCAAAGTGCAAACGGTTCATTTGAATAGCCACCCATTTTTAATGAACGAGCGAGCGCAAATAGCGTCCGGCTCTGAATCAGGCCCCTAGCCCACAGTTTACAAGCCAAGATCTCTCATGGTTCTACACCTAAAACACCAAAGAAGAATAAAAGCATTGTCCTGTTTGATTTATTGTTAGATGCAGATTTGGACACCATTCTTCTTGGGCCATCTGCAAGGTCAATAGTAAAAATATTAAAATGTTATTTTTGTTTCATTTCATAATTTGATTTTTTAACATGCATTTTGCTACATACTAAGGAATTATGGAATTTTATTCTGTAGCATATAATCTAAGTCTCTGAACATCATTTACTATGGCTCTCGCATGGAGTTTACAGTACCTTTTAAATGCTGTATGAATTTATTAGGGATGAGCGGGTTTGGTTCTTAGAGAACCGAACCCACCCGAGTATCGGGGATCCGGGGTGATCCGAGCCAAGCTCGGATCTCCCTGCCTGCCCCGGATCCCTCACCTGAGGCAAAACCTCGCGATACCGTTGTCGGATCGCGAGGTTTTGTATTGAGCGAGCTTAACGCTGATTGGCTGAGAGAGCAGTCTGTCACAGCTCTCAGCCAATCAGCGTTAAGTCCGTTTAATATGCACACAGGAAGCAAAAGAAGATGGCACCCGCCATCTCTCTCTGCCTGACACTGCCGGCACCTCCACTGGAAGCATCCCCCGCTGCAGACACCACCGCTGCCGACACTGCCGGCACCCCTGCAGTGCTGCCCCACATATTCAGGACACACTTAGTGACCCCCACACTGCCGACACTGCCAGCACTCCCACACTGAGGACACCACCAGCACCCCTGCACTGCCGACACTGCCAGCACACATGCACTGAGGACACCGCTGGCACCCCCACTCTGTCACCACCGCCGGAACCCTGCATTGAGAACACCCTTGCACTGCCGACACAGTCAGCAAACCTGCACTGAGGACAGCGCTGGCACCCGCACACTGCCGACATCGCCGGCACCCTGCATTGAGAACACCCCTGCACTGCCGACACAGTCAGCAAACCTGCACTGAGGAACCACCATTGATATTAAGCCAGGCTTATTATGATTCTGAATATGGTAAAAATTGATATCTGCATCCATGAGGAGAGATTCATCTGATTTACAGTCAGGCCCATAAATATGGCAACTATACTGGGATGCAAAAACGCAGCTCTGCAGCACAAATTTTTGTTTATACTTGCTCATGCATCAGCTTACACAACTAGATGGTGTCAACAGTGGCGACCAAACATTTTTGTCTACCCCCTTGGTTGCTGGGCTGCACTATGGAACGCACAAAGGCTACTTCCGGTTCATTCCTTTGTCAGCCCCTGAAGGGTAAAACCGATTGGATGAATCTTATACACCATGGAGAACCTGAATGCTGGAAACAGCTGCACAAGGAACTGGAAGTAGTTGCTGTGCATTTCATAGTGCGATCCAGCAACCAGGAAGTACACAGTCATCCTGGTATCAGAGCAACAGAAGCTCTTGGCCGTGTTTACACTGTACATCCGACAAATTTTGAATACTTCTATCTCCGAAGTTTGATTTACAACGTTACAGGCCCTAAGATTGTTTTTCTTTAAACATGTATTGTTTTGGGGGGCGTGGCCTGACTGGCATTCTGGACAGTCGCACTTTGCAGGAGCTCCCGGTCCCTTTACCTTTAATGGCGGAAAGCCTCTGTTTTCCGTCCCTCAGACAGCTTGTCCTTCCTCCCTAGAGTGCCTGCACTTCCCCAGACTTGTCTCCCGGACTTTGAAGAGGCTCTGCAGGACCCGGCAAATCATGGTCTACTGAGTCTCCGGAAGCCGCGGACTCAATCTTGGTGCTCTGCCGACGGACCGCGTGATGTCATCGCCGCGGCCGCCGCTATATTCATAAACCACCCCTGCTCCTACTGCTAGCCTGCTGGACCCTGACCTCTTCTTTCCACAAGCACCTTTCTCCAGGTTAGATCTAATTTTGCCTGGGGATCGACGGGGGCCGCAATTTTGGGACACAGCCTCCTCTTCCCAGTGTGTCTGGGTGCTGCTTATTGATCCTCTATCACCACTTGAAAGTTGCTATATGGCTCTCATATCTCCTGTTTACTCCTGTGCTCAGGTTGGTAACTCCTAAGAATCTTCATGCTGTTCCAGTGATATTTCTCTACCCTCACCCATGAGACCTCTGCAGTTCATACCTTTCTGAGGAGACCTCTGCAGTTCATGCCTATCTGATGTGATCTATAATAATTCATGATTATCTGCTGAGACCTCTGCGGTTCATACCTTTGTGATATAAGAATACAGTACCTCTGAACTCACCTGTTTTCCTACTATTGCCTCCGCCTCCGACCTCTGGGGACCACTATGCCTGTCAGATGGGGCAAACTCTCTACCCTCGCACCTCCTATTAAATTTATCTCACAAAAATAACCCGACCCAGTGTCTGCCGGAAAGCTATCGGTGGCGTCTACCTCCATGACTACCTCTTTACCTGGCCTTGCAACTAGTCTGGACCCTCCTACTGATGCCACGCTCACAGTACGTACACTCCACCAGATACTTCAGGTGTTCCGGACGGGTCTTACCTCCGACTTCCAAGCCTCCGTTAAACAACTTTCCATTGTGGTAACGAATGTGTTCGACCGCACTAATAATTTGGAAATTATAATGCAAGAATTGGAGTCTTCCCACAACGATCTCCTCACCTCCCATAACTCGGATCTGATTGAATAAACAGCTGTTAAGGACAGACTCAGTGACTTGGAGGATAGATCCAGGAGAAATAACGTCAAGATAAGGGGTGTTCCGGAATCCGTGTCTAAAGAGGATCTCCTGGACTTTACTTTGACCTTTTCAAAAAGTTATCACCATCTGCAGAGGCCCGAGACCTGTTGATCGATCACATTCATCATCTTCCTAAACCCCGCTCAGCCCCTGGAAGCTCCCCTCGAGACGTCCTACTATGCCTTCATTTCTTTCATATTAAAGGGGAATATCCTTAGAGCTGCATGGCTGGCAGAAGATATGGAGACTCTAAATAACCTCCAGTTATTCCCGGACCTCTCGATCCACACTATTAACAAATGCAGAACTTTCCAACCTATCACCAAAACTCTCCGCGATAATGATATACAATACCGCTGGGGTTTCCCGGTGAAGCTCTTGTTGCGAAAGGACGGTTCTACATTTGTCATATCGTCCTTAGAAGCAGGAGCCAAGCTACTGTCAGGGTGGAATATTCCTGTCTCTTTTGCCTCGTCTTTTCAAAGACGAGGGATGAAGATATTCCGGATCCTTGGATTTTTCTTGGACTCTAACTGCCTGAGACGAGAGCATCCTATTGAACTGGGTCGCTGTTTGTTACTTTATTATAGTGAGATTATTTGTTGATGTTTAGGCCCTCTTTTTGAAGCATTTCTCTTATTTACGTTTCTTTTTGGGTGCTTCATTCCAAGATCCTCAGACGCAAGTATTTACGGTTTATAGACCCTTGTGTCCTTATAGTTCTAATCTATTGTATTACATAGATCATGTGGTTATGCTGTTTTTTTTTCTCCTATTTTTTCCGTTCCTCCTGACCTACTTGTCACTATAAATATGGCGTTTTTTTTCCCTACATAGGTTTTGGGGGATTATACAAATTCTAGTGCAGTGATGTTTACATTTTTTTTTCTTTTCTTTTCTTTTTTTTTTTATCAATTATGCTCTAATTCTTATTCAGTATAGAATGTTAGTATTATATTTCCCTGTCTTGCAATGTATACTCTAGTGTACAGGAGGTTTTATGGGTGGGTAATGGAATAGTCCACCCCCACTTGTTAACCATTTTTCTGTATTTTTTTCCCAAGGTAACTACTGTGGTCCGATATACTGGGCTTTTTGGTTTATCCCTATGTTCCCTTTTCTTTTTCCAAGTTTTTTTTATTATTTCTTTAACAGGTACATCTAAGACGCCTTCTTTTTCGCACTATTCTCTAATACCCAATGGTTAAGGTTTTCTCCCTAAATGTCAAGGGGCTTAACTCCCCACATAAGTGGCGGTTGGCCCTTTCAACTTTTCATCAACACAGAGCAAATATTGTGGTCCTGCAGGAGACACATTTCTCCTCTTCAGCTCCCCCTATATTTAAGGATCATAGGTACCCTATTTGCTAAACTGTGAATGGCCTGTCTAAATGTAATGGGGTTGCTATTTTGTTTCATGTGAAAACTCCGTTTGTATTGCATAGGAAATTTGAGGATAAAAATGGTCGATTTCTTATTCTTACTGGTACTGTTGAGGAAGTCCCGGTTACCCTGGTCTCTCTATATGCTCCTAATTCCCGACAAGTCCCTTTCCTTAGAGAAACCTTTTGAAGAAATTTCTAGGGTCCGTCAAGGTGCACTTATATTGATGGGTGATTTCAATTTGGTCCTTGATCCCAAATTGAATCGATCCTCCCCGCATGGTCACCCTTTTTCCCCTCGTGATGTAGGGATCACTTGATTTTAAGAAATTACTAGCAGAGTTTGATTTGTATGACACCTGGCGCACCCTTTTCCCATATGAGATAGACTATACCTATTTTTCCTCTGTCCATAATAGCTATTCTAGAATAGATTTTATCTTTTTAGATAAAAGAATCCTTCAGTCCACTAAAAACATTAAAATTCTCCCTATCACCTGGTCTGATCACGCCCCTATACTATGGACTTGAAATACTGACAATCATTTTCCCCCTACACGTTCTTGGCGTTTTCCTGAGTATCACCTTCACGATCCTTAGATTCTAAGGGCTCTTACTGACTCTCTCACGTTGTACACACAGACTAATTCCCCGTTGGATACTTATATCTTTACTTATTGGTGTGCCTTAAAAGCGGTACTCCGTGGCACTTCTATCCAGAAAGGTGCTCAATTTAAAGCCCGTTCCCAGGAAAACACAGAGTGATTTAGAGTCTACTCTATGATCCTTGGAATCTCAGAATCAAGCCCATCTAACCAGAGTGTTACATAAACAGCTCCAGGAGGTTCAACAGCAGCTTCAAAAATTGTTCATGCTCCGTATGCACTCAGCCCTTACTCGCCTACGCCATAGGTTTTACACCACTGTAAATAAGGCTTCCCGCATCCTAGCTCATAAACTTTGTAGTCGCCCAGCCCGTTATAGAATTAAATGTCTTCTTACTCCTTCCGATTCAAAATATCTCAATCCCCTTGGCATTGCCAATTTGTTTTCAGAATACTATGCAAAATTATATAATTTATCTGAAGACCCTTCCACTCCCCAGCCCTCAGCTTCTATTATTTCTTCCTTTTTATTATTATTATTATTATTATTATTATTCTAATTTATTTATATGGCGCCACAAGTGTTCCGCAGCTCCTTACAAAGTACATAGACAAAAAAGTAACCATTGACTTACAATACAATACAATACAGGACATGGATAAACATTGCTATATTAGTGACATTAAAGCCCGCATAAGCAGCCAAGTGTTAGTTGCCCTAGTGGCTAGTAAGAGATAAATTAAATTACAGTAGGGAGAAGCACAAGAGGGTAGAGGGCCCTGCTCGAAAGAGCTTACATTCTTTAAGGGAGGGGAAGACAAACAGGAATGGCACAGAATGGGGTGGGCCGGGAGAAAGGAAGATGTAGCAGCAAGTTAGGATGAGAGCTGGAAGGCTTTAATGAAGTAGTGGGTCTTAAGAGCTTGTTTGAAAGATGGTAGAGAGGTGCAGAGTCTGATAGGGAGAGGGAGGGAGTTCCAAAGGTGAGGAGCAGCACGGGCAAAGTCTTGGAGGCAGGAGTGGGAGGAAGTAATCAATTGGCATGAAAGGCGGCGTGTATTAAGTGAACGAAGAGGGCGGACAGAAGAGTGAAGGGAGATGAGATCGGAGATATGAATGGGAGAGGAATGGGTGAGGGCTTTGTAAGTGAGTGTAAGAGCCTTGAATTGGGTTCTGAAAGGGAATGGGAGCCAGTGGAGGGCTTGCAAAAGAGGGGAGGCAGATGTAGAGCGTTTGGAGAGGAAGATGAGCTGAGCAGCAGCATTGAGCACAGACTGGAGGGGAGAGAGATGGGATTTGGGGAGGCCAGCTAGGAGAAGGTTACAGTAGTCCAGTCTGGACATGACCAGTGAATGTACAAGGGTTTTGGTAGCATCCTGGGTGAGAAAGGGTCTGATCTTGGAAATATTCTTGAGATGGAAACGACAGGACTGTGAGAGGTTCTGAATGTGTGGTTTAAAGGAGAGGGAAGAGTCCAGGATGACTCCAAGACAACGCACTTTGGGGCTAGATGAGATAGTAATGCCATCTATTAATAAAGAAATAGTGGGACATGATGTTATGTGGGAGGGTGGGAAGATTATCAGCTCAGTCTTAGACATATTAAGTTTTTAGACAATTTATCTCTTCCTTCCTTAGACGCAGATAGCCTGGCATCTTTAAACAGCCTTAGGTCTCTGGGGGAGATACATCTAGTGATCCAGCAGCTCCCTAAGAGCAAGGCCTCTGGCCCTGATGTCTTTATAAATTCCTTTTATTCTGCATTCAGAGAGGTTCTTTCCCCAATCCTTCTACAGCTATATATGGAGGCTTCCAAAACTGGCTCCTTTTCATCTGAAACGGTGAAAGTACAAATTGTGACCATTCCGGAGCCTGGTAAGGACCCCTCTGACTGTAAAAATTATTGACCTATAGCACTTCTTAACACAGATATTAAAATATATGCTAAGCTGATAGCTAATCATCTGAATCCATTGCTCCCTCAGTTAGTACACCCTGACCAGGTAGGCTTCATTTTTGGATGACAGGCTCCTGAGAATACCCACAGAGTTTTAGATTTAGTTGAATGGGTCTCATATAATAATTTACAATTTCTCCTTCTATCGCTTGATGCTGAAAAAGATAGACTCCATTGGGACTATGGACCTCATTCAGAGTCGGTCGTTGCGGACGCTCGGTCGTAAGGGAAAAGGGGCCAGATATGCAAATGAAGCGTTCACAAGTTGCATCATTAAGATGAGATCGTTAGCTGGACGACCTAGGGGAGGATGCAGCCGTAAGACTAAAAACACGCCCCCTTCTTGTTCGCAATACACGTCATCTCCATGCATATAAGGATTAATCGGGACCATCGGGAACCATCGGAGTTGGTCGTAGAGCTTAAGGTTGACCATACCCTCTCTTAAGCACTACGATCAAGTCAGTGTAAAAACCCCCCATGTCACATGTGCCATGACACTACTTAGTTAATTATGGACTCCCATAAAACACTTTTAGCAGAGTCAGGCACGCCTGCGTTCGGATCTCCACTCCCTCGTCCACAAGCACCTTCCCCTGTTACCACCCACAAACGCCTCTTCCTGTCACTCAAACTAACAACCTGGCCAAGTTGAAGGAGAGAGAAATTTCCGATCGCAACAGCTAGTTTGCGCACGCGCATTGCGAAACTTACTCATGCGCAGTTTTGCGAACATCGCTGGGTACGACCGAGCGGCCGCTTACGACCAACTCTGAATGAAGTCCTATATGCGCAAGGTGTTATTCAGGTTTGGACTCCAAGGTGATATTCTCCGATCTATCAACGGTCTTTACACTGGTCCTTCAGCCTGTATATTTAGTAATGGCTTCATTTCCACCTCTTTCCTGATATCTAATGGCACTAAGCAGGGATGCCCTCTTTCTCCACAAATATTTGCATTAGCAATAGAACCCCTTGCTCAAAAGATCCGTTTATCCCCTGAATTTCCTGGATAACACTTCCCATAAATTATGTCTTTTTGCAGATGATGTTTTATTGCTCGTGACTGACCCAGAGACCTTGTTGATTCCCCTTCACAATATATTAAACAGCTATAGTGCTGCTATTATAAATTGAATACCACTAAAACCGAAGCTCTGCCCATCAATATCCCCCCTTCAATTCCCTGAAAGGGCGTTTCCATTTTATTTGGAAAGATTCTTCTTAATCCTACCTGATAATTTCTATCTCCTCTTCTATTCATAATGTCCACAATGTTAATTATGCCCCCTTATTGATACAATTGACTACCCTAGCCACAGCCTGGATGAACCACGAAGTTCTCTTGGTTAGGCCACCTAGTGGCATTTAAGGTGATGTTACTGCCAAAACTGATGTACCTGTCTTGTGCTATCCCATACGCAATACCCAGTAAATTGTTAATCAGATGTGGCGGCTGATGCTATCTTATGTATGGAAGCATAAAGCTCCCAGAATGGCTTATAGTCGCATGATTCGCTCTAAACCACAAGGAGGCCTCACTCTTCCCGATTTGTCTAGGTACCATGAAGCAGCCCTACTTTCCCAATTATGTGATTGGTTTCTCCCCCTTTACACTAAGCCTTGGGTGGATTTGGAACGTGCCTTTTATCAAGGTTTTCCTCTGCCGGACCTTTTAACACTCCCCAAGACTGCCTTTGATACCCTAAAAGTATGGGATCTTAATCTCCCGTCCTTAGCAGACTTCTTTTCACCATCTTCTATTTTACCATTCACAGACCTTTGTGTCAAATTTAAATTAGGCCCATCGGCTTGCTTCTGTTATTTTCAACTTAAACATTGTGTGGCTCAAATAAACACTGGTCCCAATAGGTTTCAAATGACACCAGACCAAATCTTAAATAGATTGTCTAGATCCTCTTCCCGTGGTGCCATATCTTTTTGGTATTTATTATTGTCTCCCACTGATCTGATGACCAAATCTCCCATTCAGCTCAAATGGGAAACAGATCTCCAATGTTCTTTCACCTTTAAACAATGGGAGTCTATCCATCTCTCTTCTTTTTTCCTATCCAAATGTACTAATCATACTGAAATGCATAATAAACTCTTAAACAGATTGTATTTGACTCCTTCTAGACTACATAAGATATGGTCTACAGTTTCAAAATTTTGCTGGCTTCTTTGCCACTCTAATAATGAAAGAACCTGCGCTAAATCATGTATATACCAGATGGTTATATCTTAATCCATTGATCACATTCATAAATCATAATAAATGATGAAACAATGATGTAAATGTGAATATATCACTCAGGTCAATTGATTAGGCTTGGCTGACGGTAAAAATTGTATTCATTTAATATGCATGTTGTATCATGCCAATAAAAACACAATGGTGCACAAATAATTCAATGAAACAGTATCATATAATTAAAAAGTTGATTGGTGAAAAATAATAAATGATAAATAAATGAAGTCACAAATGTAGGGATGAGAAAACTCAGTCCAAGGGCCAGTAGTTAATATCAATGATACTCCTCAAAAAATGGAATCCGGAATAATGTCCAGCTACGATAGTAAAAAATGGAATCCGGAATAATGTCCAGCTACGATAAAAAATTGGAATCCGGAATAATGTCCAGCTACGATCGTTATTTATTTATCATTTTTTATTTTTCCCCAATCAACTTTTTAATTATATGATACTGTTTCATTGAATTATTTGTGCACCATTGTGTTTTTATTGGCATGATACAACATGCATATTACCGTATATGCTCGAGTATAAGTCGACCCGAATATAAGCCGAGGTACCTACTTTTACCCCAAAAAACTGGGAAAATTTATTGACTCGAGTATAAGCCTAGTGTGGGAAATGGCAGCAGCTGGTAGTGCCCCCAGTAGTAATTCCCCCTGGTTGTGCCCCCAGTAGTAATCCCTCCTGGTAGTGCTCCCAGTGGTAATCCTCCCTTTCAGTGTCCCCTGTAGTAATCCTCCCCCTGGTAGTGCCCCCTGTAGTAATCGCCCCCTGTAGTAATCCCCCCCTTGTAGTTCCCCCTGTAGTAATTGCCCCCTGGTAGTTCCCCCTGTAGTAATTGCCCCCTTGTAGTTCCCCCTGTAGTAATTGCCCCCTGTAGTAATCTCCCCCTTGTAGTTCCCCCTGTAGTAATTGCCCCCTGGTAGTGCCACCTGTAGTAATTGCCCCCTGTAGTAATCGCCCCCTGTAGTAATCGCCCCCCCAGTAGAGAGAAAAGTAGTAAGAATTAAAAAAAAAAAAATCACTTACCTGAAACTCCCGCTCCTGGTCCCGCCGATGTCCGCTCCTCCGGCCGCTTTGTATGGGAGAGACGTCGTCATGACGACGTCTCTCCCATTACCCACTGCGGGAGCCGGAAGATGGCTCCTGCAGTGGGAGCAGCCACAGCCGCTGAGAGTCTGACAGATTACACCAAACACGCAGCTGCCGGCTCCGGCGGCTGTGTGTTTGGCAGTGTGTAGCGCTGACCGAACTCCGTCCGGTCAGCGCTACACTTGACTCGAGTATAAGCCGAGGGGGTACTTTTTCAGCACAAAAAATGTGCTGAAAAACTCGGCTTATACTCGAGTATATACGGTAAATGAATACAATTTTTACCGTCAGCCAAGCATATATATTTATCTATTTATTAGCAGTGTACATGTCTTTTGTTATTTGAGATCTGTGAAGTTATCTCTTCAATTGACCTGAGTGATATATTCACATTTACATCATTGTTTCATCATTTATTATGATTTATGAATGTGATCAATGGATTAAGACATAACCATCTGGTATATACACATGATTTAGCGCAGGTTCTTTCATTATTTGTGGTTATGTATTAGTTAGGAGTGTGACATCCTCCTTGAACCAGCAGCTGTCAGACAGCACCATCTGATATTTGTATCTGATTGATTTCTTTGCCACTCTGATGGTACTATTTTTCATATCTTTTGGGAATGCCCCTTTTTTTACGCCCTTCTGGTTAGATGTATTCTCTCTTATAAAGGAAATTCAGGGCCTTACACTACCTCTTGATCCCCCCATAACCCTTTCACATTGGTACCCTATCACTATTCCCAAATCTGTTCGTCTGTCCGCTATGTCCTCGGCAATATTTTAATATCCGCTAGGGCTACTATAGCCCAACATTAGAAGTCCCCTTCTCCTCCTCCATTTGCCAAAGTCATAACAAAAACGCAATTCCATATTGAAATGGAGACTAGGGACGCCGTTTACTCTATGGCTGTTATGATTCCCGAACTATGGGATCGCTATTAGGACTAGTGGAGTTTTGCTGCAGGGAGATGGCACTAGCAGCGGCAGATACTATGGTCCGATGAATGTCTTGGGGCTAATGGCAGGAATGACCAGGACTGTAGTTAATAGCAGGATTGCAAAACAAGACTAGACTGACAAGGACAAGATAGGCAAGATTGGACAAAAGGGCTGAAGTGCAACTTGAGACTGGACTTGAAGACAGATGAATGGAATGCTTGAACACTGGAATTGAGGTAAATGCTTGAATACAGGAGTTGAAGTAAATGCTTGAACACAGGAGTTGAAGTGAATGCTTGAACACAGGAGTTGGAGAGAATGCTTGAATACAGGAGTTGAACTGTGGCTGCTTGAGTACAGGAGTTGAACTGTGGATGCTTGAATACAGGAGTTGAACTGTGGATGCTTGAATACAGGTGTTGAACTGGATGCTTGAATACAGGAGTTGAACTGTGAATGCTTGAATACAGGAGTTGAACTGGATGCTTGAATACAGGAGTTGAAGTGAGACAGGGCAAGTACACTGAATGGAAGCAGCGTGGATGAGAACACTGCAAACTTAACTTTAGTGAACATAAACAGACACGGCTGATGATCATTGGATATGCAGGCTGTTATGTGGCCTAGCAGGCTGAGATGCAAATGGCAAACGGGAACACGGCAGGAATGCAGGCTGGATGACACACAGGCAAATCCAGGGCAGACAGACAGGCACTGGGTACTGGAACAGCAAAACTATGGTTAGGATTCAGACTTCTGAGCACAGAACAAACATACTCCGGACATCAGATAATATAACCAGCATGGAGTGAAAGGCTGGATGAAACTTAAAGGAAGCAGGGTCCAAGCAGAACCAATTCCTGGAGAGAGAACTTCCTAATCAAAGGCATGTGTCCACCTGAGCTCTGCACACAGACAGCTAGTCATTAGTGAGCACATGATACAAAACACAGACAAGACAGGATTTCCAGCTACCTGCAAAAAGCCAGAACAAGGACAGGACATGATGCAGTATCCCAGTAACAACTATGACTGGGAGCTGCCACCAAGATGATTTGCTAACCGCAAAGCATAACAGTACCCCCCATTTAGGGTGGACTCTGGACACCCCAATGTCAGTAAGGGGAGCAAGAATCTTGGTGAAACAGAAAATGATCAATGTTTTTTACAATGTCTCTTTTTCTTCTCCTCCTGTTTAGGCTCAACAATGGGGAGCATAAAGATGTTACTACTGTCCACAGGAAGCTCCTCCCAGAATCTTTCTTCTGCTATTGGATCGTAGTCAGAATTAGAGTCATTAACCCAAGGCAGAACCATCCTTTTACTTTTGGGAAAGGGATACTTCACAGATTGAGAAGCTGACGGTTTTCTCATCTCCAAATTCACAAAGGATTCACTGTCAGGAGAAATTAACAAGCATCCAGAGTGGAGATATGTAGGCAGAATCTCTTGTGGAGATGAGGAGGTACTACGATCTTGAGGAGGTCGCGATTTGCTGGAAAGCTGGTCCTTTAAGGTCTTAGTAGGTTTTAATTTAGATGGTTTTTCTGAAGCACAAGTAGGACTTCTAGAAGGCTCAGCGATAACTATGTCTGGACCCCAAACCTCCTAAGGACAGCACAGACAAATGAATCAAGATCGTGGAGAATGGCATCATTCG
This sequence comes from Taudactylus pleione, assembly GCA_031769625.1. NCBI lineage: Eukaryota > Metazoa > Chordata > Amphibia > Anura > Myobatrachidae > Taudactylus > Taudactylus pleione. The sequence continues at coordinate 49,782,208 of JAUIMM010000015.1, forward strand.
ATCTAATGTAGAGTTCAGCCCATCTCTTAGCTTCTCCTTTAAATGACAAGTGCAAAAACAGTATTATTGCAGATTGGGAAAGATCTGGAGGAAGCACCTGGAGTTGAAGCATTAGGTCTCGAAATTGTTCCAATTCCCCATTGAAGATAAGGCAATCAGGGTCCCGGTCTGACTTCACCGATTGAGGATCCCCAGCTGGAATAGATACATCGGACTCTCCTCTTGGGAACGGAACATCTGTCTTCTCTTTCGGGGTCTGTAAATCGAACTCCCCTCTTGGTGTCAGTACTTCACACCTCTCCTCTGAGGTTGGTACATCAAACTCCTCTCCTGGGAGTGGTACTACGGAGACCTGTTCTGAGGGTGGCACATCAGGAACCTTTTCTGAGGTCGATTCATCGGACTCCCCTCCTGGGGTCAGTACATCGGACACCTCTTCTGAAGTTGGTACATTGAGTTCCCCTCCTGGTGTCAGTACTGCAGGCACCTCTTCTGAGGTTGATACATCAAACTCCCCTCCTGGGGTCTAGATGACTGAAACATCGAGAACCCCTTCAGGAGTAGGTACATCAGACACCTCACTTGAGGTCGGAACCTCGAAGTCCTCTCCTGAGGTCTGGATGACTGGAACATTGGGAACCTCTTCAAGAGTAGGTACATCGGAGACCTCACTTGAGGTTGGAATATCGAAGTCCTCTCCTGGGGTCTGGAAGTCTGGGGCATCAGAAATTGCTTCAGGAGTTGGAAGATTGGACTCCTCACTTGAGGTCGGCACAATAGACTCCCTTACTGGAGTCGGTACTTCAGACACCTCTTCTGAGGTTGGCATATCGAAGTCCTCTCCTGAGGTCTGGATGACTGAGACATCGAAACCGGAAGAGGCAGAATCCGGACTAGGACCGGAACAGGCAGAATCCGGGACGGGACCGGAACAGGCAGAATCCGGGACAGGACCGGAACAGGCAGAATCCGGGACGGGACCAGTACAGGCAAAATCCTGGATGGGACCAGTACAGGCAAAATCCTGGATGGCACCAGTACAGGCAAAATCCGGACTGGGACCGGAACAGACAGAATCTGGGACGGGACCGGAACCGGCAGAATCCGGACTGGGACCGGAACAGGCAGAATCCGGGACGGGACCGGAACTGGCAGAATCCGGGACGGGACCGGAACCGGCAGAATCCGGAATCGCCAGAATCCAGACTGGGACCGGAACAAGCAGAGGAGACCCCTCCTGGGGTAGGAAGATCAGGTGTCTCTCTGCCTATGTGAGGTTTATCAACTTTAAAGTTGGAAGTTCTTCCTGCAAAAGAACCAACTGAACCCTTGCTAGTACAATGAGAGTCTTTGTTTGAATGGTTCTCAAATTTGAGACTTGGTCCCTTAGTACTGGGACTCCAATTATAAATAACTGGCTTCTTTTGGGGAACCGCGGCACCTTTGTCGGAAATTACGGAGTCTGCGGCATTAATAAGCTTACAAGGCGAGTGGTTAACTTGAAGCCTAGAATTTTGAGGCTGGTCATTTCTTCTTGGCTTACATAAAGAACAGTCTGCAATAAAATGATCAGCACTCCCACAGTATAAACAGAGACAATTTTCCCTACGCCTTTGCCGCTCGGCCTCAGAGAGCCTAGGTCGTAAGTAGCTCCGATATCCACCTTCCCTCTGCATAGAGGATGGCATTGCTGAGGAAAGGGAAGTGGAGTCTGTCATCTCTTTTGTTTCCGCTGGGAAGGATGGAATATCTTCAAAGTCTGGTAAATTCTCAAAAAAATTTTGTACTAACATATTAGTACTAAACAATATTTTTTATAACTGTTCAGTCTTTAGATGAAATTCCCGAACTCCGTATATATCAAATCAGATGACTGAGGTGTTCTAGAACAGTTTACTGTTGGGGTGCTGTCCAACTTTTCCTCCCTAGATTGATTATTGCAATAGCTAGATGATTCCAACGAAATCTGGTAGGTTTGAAAGGTTTGCTGCTGCAGCACATCCACACAAGATGATAATCCAAGGAGGGCTTGTAGCAGCAGCGTTTGCATGCTCTCGAGGTGCAGAATTTTGTTTGATAGTCCCATATCAGGATTTGACAGGACAGAGACCATATTGAATATACTCCAGTAGTGTCTGTTATTTGGCCGGTTAAAATGTTACGATTCCCACTAGATGGGATCACTACGAGGATTAGTGGAGTGGTGCTGCAGGGAGATGGCACTAGCAGCGGCAGATTCTATGGTCCGATGAATGTCTTGGGACTAATGGCAGGAATGACCAGGACTGTAGTTAATAGCAGGATTACAAAACAAGACTAGACTGACAAGGACAAGATAGGCAAGATTGGACAAAAGGGCTGAAGTGCAACTGAGACTGGACTTGAAGACAGATGAATGGAATGCTTGAACACTGGAATTGAAGTGAATGCTTGAACACAGGAGTTGAAGTGAATGCTTGAACACAGGAGTTGAAGTGAATGCTTGAACACAGGAGTTGAAGTGAATGCTTGAATACAGGAGTTGAACTGTGGATGCTTGAATACAGGAGTTGAACTGTGGATGCTTGAATACAGGAGTTGAACTGTGGATGCTTGAATACAGGAGTTGAAATGAGACACGGCAAGTACACTGAATGGAAGCAGCGTGGATGAGAACACTGCAAACTTAACTTTAGTGAACATAAACAGACACGGCTGATGATCATTGGATATGCAGGCTGTTATGTGGCCTAGCAGGCTGAGATGCAGGAACCAAATGGCAAATGGGAACACGGCAGGAATGCAGGCTGGATGACACACAGGCAAATCCAGGACAGACAGACAGGCACTGGGTACTGGAACAGCAAAACTAGGTCAGGACTCAGACTTCTGAGCACAGAGATAACATACTCCAGACATCAGATAATATAACCTGCATGGAGTGAAAGGCAGGCTGAAACTTAAAGGAAGCAGGGTCCAAGCAGAACCAATTCCTGGAGAGAGCACTTCCTAATCAAAGTCATGTGTCCACCTGAGCTCTGCACACAGACAGCTAGTAATTAGTGAGCACATGATACAAAACACAGACAAGACAGGATTTCCAGCTACCTGCAAAAAGCCAGAACAAGGACAGGACATGATGCAGTATCCCAGTAACAACTATGACTGGGAGCTGCCACCAAGATGATTTGCTAACCGCAAATCATAACAATGGCTCCATCTTCTCCTATTGTAAAGTGGTATCCATGGCATATATATGTCACTGATGGTAAGGGTACATCCTCTGCACAACCTGCCCCACAAAATCCACCCTCCCCTTGTAATCTGAACGAACTTCCTTCGGGTGATTCAGATGCTTAACTTATTTATCTGCTATGTATTTGCAAATGTAATATTTGTTTGATGTCTATGGATATCCTGTTACTCTATTATTGTTTTACTTTTTTATCCCTTATGTCCCCTTCTCTATTTTCTGTACCCCTATTTTTGCATATTTTCAATAAAAATTTATGAAAAAAAAAGTAAAAAAAAAAAGTATAATAAATAGAGATATGCGCCGACCCCCGTGTTTTGGTTTTGGATCTGGATCTCCCCTGGTTTTGGATCTGGATTGGTTTTGCCAAAACCGCACCTCCGTGTTTGGTTTCCGTGTTTTAGTTTTCGATCTGGATTTTTTTCTTAAAAAAAAAAAAAAAACACAGCTAAAATCACATAAAATGGGCTTTTTTTTGTTCCTACAGTATTAATAACCTCAATAACATTTATTTCCACTCGTTTCCAGTTAATTTAGACCACCTCACAGCTCACAATATTGATTTGTTCATCTAGTTTAGGCCCAAAATTTGCACCAAGATAGCTGGCTGACTAAGCTAAGCTGCAGCAGTGGGCGGCACAAACACATGGCAGTTCAACTTCAAACATCAGGACACACTTTTATTATTCAAGAGAGGCCTGAGGGAGTTGGAGTATATATGTAGTTGAAGGTAGAGCAGGGACAGAAAGGGTTGATTGGTAGTAAATTTGATTTCGTTTCGACATAAAAAACAGATTTAGTTAGTGGCCTTCAAATTGCCATTGTTCCCACTGTTTCCTTCTTAGATATGTGAACAAGCAGAACAGAGCATTAAATGCAACATTTCAAATTTAAGGTTTAAGTTTTACATTGTGTCTGGAGATCATTTAGAAAGCAGAAAAAGAGCTCCACCACAAGCAGCAGATGACTAAACTCACACACAAAGGTTTAATCGAAATAGATACAACACTGATCAGATATTTACCCTGGAGGGTCTGTCTGATTCATCATGGTGCCCCCAAGACCAAGATTGTGCAAATTTTGCCAAAAGAGAGACTGACACCACTGCTAAACATAACAGTCACCTTCTGGATGTGAATTGTCTCATTTGCATGGGGTGAACCCAACCCTCAGATGAGATGGATCTCAGCCAGTGGACAACATTGAAATCACCATTAAAAAGTCACAATGGAAGACTACAGTGTGAAGAATCTTTCTAAACAGTCAGGGGAAGCCTCAGAGAACATGAAAAAAGATGCTCTAGGTGCTGAACTTCAAGGGATTTCTCCATCATGTTCTGCAGTGTGGATGTTTCATTCGCATGTTTTCTATAAAGTAGTTCAAAGTTATAGCCTTCAAAGTGTCTGGCTATAACACCCATCTTTGCCAGGAATTACTAAAGAGTGTTACAAGCAAAGGATTCATCTGTCCGGAATCTGTCTAGGAATTCATGGATCGTATTTGGCCTAAATGCACTAAGACATCCAGGGATTCTGTCACTGTGTTCTGTAGCCCACTTTATTCCTACCTGAATCGAAACTGAAATACGGAATAGTATTGCATGCCAACCAATACCTCCCAGACTACACCCACTGGGGGGACCAGGTCTTGATAATGTCCATCTGTTGCTAGGCCTTCTTCTTCCAAACCATCCATCCTGGACTTCCTGTCCAAAAAGGGTGAACAGGGTACAGAAAGAGGAGCTAGATGTCCCAGATTACATTTTTTTCATCTATAATAGATGATGTGGAGAGATAAGAGCTTCAGATGTTGGAACAGGGGCTCCCACCTATTTGGCTTCCCTCCAGCGACCAGAGCTCTGTTTCTCAGGAAGTGTCTATACCTGAGCTGATAGGTTGTCTCTGTCTGTTGGTAAACACCCTTCAGGCAATGGCAACCCAAAATAACAACAACTATAATAATGTGTCCACTGATAATGATAACCAGCCTGATCCCTAACAGCAACATACACCATATGGCCAACTCATAACATGACAACCAGTTTGCAGCCTCCTCTTCCTAATGACACTAATCCAGTCGACATGGTTGATCAATCAGCCATGTGTGGTCCACCCAATTTTTGGCCTTCTACATTCATTTCTAACATCATTAACATCATCAACGCACTAGACTTTTAATTTTTGCTTTTGATTACATTTTTGAATAGAACAGTTTTAGATTTTAGGATGTCTACTCTAAATAGGTTTGTAAATAAATATAGGCTTTAGTTTTTTAGAGCATATAACTTTATAGGCTGTTAGGATAACATTTCTGCTATGTTTAAGATAAAAAAAAATAATTTTTAGTAACCCAATAAGTAAAAAAAAAAGTTTTCATTGCAATATTCATGCAGCCCCTTGAAAGACAGCAGCACAGTACCCCTGCGCAGCTATGGCGATGACAGGTGTGGCTAACACGCACACAAAAAAATTGTTTCGTTTTTGGCCAGCAGCCCCTTGACAGACAGGAGCACAGTACCCCTGCGCAGCTACACCGATGACAGTGATAGCCAGGTGTGGCTGACACGCACACAATAAAAATTCTTTATTAATTATTTTGGGCAGCAGCCCCTCAACATATAGGAGCACAGCACCCCTGCGCACCTACGCTAATGACGGTGACAGCCAGGTGTGGCTGACAGGCACACAAAAAATTTTTACATTTTTTTTCAGCTCCAGAACTTGGGCCCAGAGCACAGATTAATGATGACTGGAGTTGGGCAGCACTAGCTTGCGTTGCCGACTTGCTATATCTTGTGCGGATAAGCCTAACACGCACAGCCACACAGACAATTATTAGAATAAAAGACAATATTTTTCTTCAGCTTCAGAACTTTGGACCAGAGCACAGATTGATGACGACTGGAGTTGGGCAGCACTTGCTTGCGTTGCTAACTTGCTGTATTTTGTGTGGTTAAGCCTAACACGCACACAGACAAATATATATTACACAAAAAAATACACTTTATTTGGGTCCAGAACCTGGGCCCAGATGGACACAGCAGACAGCACAGCAGACAGCACCAGCCCAGATGGATCAGCAACAGCCCAGATGGACACAACAGACAGCACAGCACCAGCCCTGATGGATCAGCAGCAACAGCCCAGAATGGATCAACACCAGCCCAGAATGGATCAGCACCAGCCCAGGACACAGCAGACAGAACAGCACAGCACCTCTCTCCAACCCTACACTACCCACCCTCCCTGTTCAGTCTCCACAGCCGGAGTGAAATAGTGCCCGCCGCGTCCCTTATATATAGAGACGAAAGATCGTGAGCCGCGAGATTTCGTCTCTGTGGTTTTGCCTCGATGTCAGAGATCTGAGTAAGGCGGGAACATCCAAGCTGTCTTGTATCCGACTCGGATCCCCTTAGTTCGGGTGGGTTCGGATCTCTTAGATCCGAACCTGCTCATCTCTTATAATAAAGTAACCAAGACAAACTCTAATAAAAAACAAACATGTATTGTTTTATTGCATCGTACTTTATATGGATTGAGCGACTCCAACAGCAATATATCGAAAACTAGTAACTTACATCTTTTGTTAGTTTCTAGAATGTTTTACCCTTCACAGGGTCACTAGTCTCTACCTATAGTGGTTATCGATGCAGGGATTTATTTCCCTTATACTCAGATCTCTATTTCTCTCCCTCTCTCTTTCACTCCCTCCTACCTCCCTCCTTCCCACCCTCTTGGCACTTACTGTATAAATCCCCACATTGGCAATCTCAGTCCCCGGCCGCTGACATTGTTCATCGTCTCCATTCCCAACCCCGGAATGCTGCTGACATCGGGCAATTCTGTATGTTGGACTGGTAGGGAAAATGATCGGCCATCGATGGCTAACAACCATCAATGGTTAATCATTGATAGATGATGGTTCCCTGCCATCAATGGTCCTGAGCTTCCAGATGGTTTTTTTACTCCTTCTACTTGGCCCCGGGACTCGGGGCCTATCTCCAACCCCTGACGCGATCTGCGAAGGCCTGGTGAGTAATTAAGCAGGGATGACCATCGGTGTGTAAAAATATCAATGGTTCCCCTGTGGATGGGTTTATACCATCGATGGTTAACCCACCTATGGCTATCCCTATGATGGAAGCTGTATGAAGTGCTCCCCAGCCCCACTGCACATGATGGAGACAGAGCAGAGCATATAGCAGATTATTATATAGATAATTATATGCATGTGAGGAGCAATTATGAATTGTGGGCTGGGTTGGTTATTGGATACTTTTAAAACATAACACTGGTGATTATATAGTACAAACCTTTCTGTCTAGGAGCATTATGCACATTCTCGTGAATCAATTCTAACCAAGTATTTCCGTGTGTAATGACAATGATAATCCATTTAAGGATTGTGGGCTGCGGACTGATTGTTGTAATGATAATTAAACAAAGCCGCTGTAACCTACTGTGGATGTGCATAGGAAACCCAATAATATCCTGAATTCAGCATGGCTTTTGCACACCGATTCAGATGATAATCATGCACCTTTAGTTGGTGGCAGCTAGGGATGAGCGGGTTCGGATTTCTGAAATCCGAACCCCCCCGAGCCCCCCTGATCCGAGCCGGGAACCGAGTCCGGCTCGGGTTTTCCCGCCTGACTCGGAGCTGAAATCGAGGCAAAACCTCATCATCCCGCCTTCCGGATCTCACGGGTTGTGGATTGTATAAAAGGTCCCCGCATCGGCGCCATTTCTCACTCCGGCTGTGGACAGTGAAGAGGGACGGTGGGAGCTAGGATTGGCTGGGCTGTGTTGTGCTGCTGTTGTCCATAGGGGCTGTGTCCACTCAGTCCATAGGGGCTGACTGGGCTGTGTTGTGCTGCTGTTGTCCATAGGAGCTGGCTAGGCTGTGTTGTGCTGCTGTCATAGGGGCTAGCTGGGCTGTGTTGTGCAGTCAGTTGTCCATAGGGGCTGTGTCCACTCCAAAGTCTATAGGGGCTGGCTGGACTGTGTTGTGCAGTGTCCCATAAAGGCTGTAGTTCTAGAGGGTTGCTGTAGTGTTGTCCAGGGGGTGATCTGTCCATCGTCGGTGCTCCCCCAAAGTGCACTCCAAAAAAAAAAAATGTTTCTGTGTTTGTGAATTGTGTGCGCAGTAGCCGCACGTGCATCAACAAAGTAACATCAAGCGTGCGCCAGTGTCATAAGTAAAGGGCCGGGTGGCTTGACCGTTAAAGGGTGCTGTAACCCCCAAAGTGCACTCCAAACAAAATAAAAAATTATTTTCTGTGTTTGTGAATTGTGTGCACTGTGGCTACACGTGCATCAACAAAGGAGCAGCGCCAAGCATGTGCCTGTGTCATAAGTAAAGGGCCGGGTGGCTTGTCCGTTAAAGGGTGCTGTAAACCCCAAAGTGCACTCCAAAAAAAAATATATATATATTTTTGTGTGTTTGTGAATTGTGGGCCTGATTCAGAGCCAGACGCTCTGACAGAGCGCTCGCTCTGAATCAGGGCCGGCCCTCTGGTTTTTCAGAATGGCCTCCTGGCCGCTCGCATAGCTGTGGGTCCACCCACAGCTATAGTGGGCGGCCATGATGATGGTCGCAATGGTCAAGACCACCGCGACCATCAGGCTTGCGACGAGACCCTTGTGGTAGGGTCTCATTGCCGCAAGCCCAAGAGTGCTTTCGGCTCTAACAGAGCTGAAAGCACTCCCACTGACATCACTTGTGATGTCAGTGGGGCCGGCCCCAGGCGGTAGGCGTTCCCATGGGTATGCCTCCGTCTGGGCAGCCACACCCCCGGCCTGCCCACCTTCGCTATCCAAGTCTCGCGCATGCGCACGATGGAGCCGCACCGTTGTGCGCATGCGCTCTGGGCCACCATCGACCCGCTTGCGAGCACATAGTGCTTGCGAGCGGGTCTGAATCAAGCCCATTAGCCGCACATGCATCAACAAAGTAATGCCAAGCATGCGCCTGTGTCATAAGTAAAGGGCCAGCTGGCTCGTCTGTTAAAGGATGGTGTAACCCCAAAAGTGCACTCCAAACAAAATAAAAAAATATTTTCTGTGTTTGTGAATTGTGTGCACTGTGGCTGCACGTGCATCAACAAAGGAGCAGCACCAAGCATGCGCCTGTGTCCCATAAGTAAAGGCCCGGCTGGCTCATCTCTTAAAGGGTGGTGTAAGCCCCCAAAGTGCAATCCAACAAAGACCCGCTACGACCGACAGCGCCGGTCGTAGCGGGTCTCTTTCCAAAGGGGGCGAGCTGTCGATGTTGATTGACAGCTCGCCCCATTTGGAAGGCGGGCCGGGGGGGGTGGCAGCCCAAATGGAGGCGTTCCCATGGGAATGCCTACCATTTGAGGGAGGCCCCACTGACATCACTAGTGATGTCAGTGGAGAGCTTCCGGCTCTGACAGAGCCAGAAGCTCTCCGGGGCTTATAACAAGTGAGACCCTACCCTAGGGTCTCGTCGTAAGCCCCGATGGTCGCGATGGTCTCTGACCATAGCGACCATCACCCTAGCGGTCGTTAGAGCTGTGGGTGTAAACCCACAGCCTAACGACCGAAACAGAGGCGGGCGGTCAGGATGCAAGCGGCCGCCCAGTCTCTGAGCGACCGCTTGCATCCTCCGACCACCTCTGAATGAGGCCCCAAGTGTGGTGGTGGTTGCGATGCCTGACCTTCCCAGCACTGGACGGGAAGAGGTGGCTCTTTCCAACATTTTCACGCCCTCTGCAAGTGCTGAAAGGAGCACCCACAGTCCACTTGCTGATATGCAAATTGAAGATGTCGCTGTTGAAGTACAGCAGGATGAGGATACTGGTGTAGCTGGTGCTGAGGAGGAAGTTGGCGAGGAGGATTCTGATGGTGATGTGGTTTGTTTAAATCAGGCTCCGGGGTAGACAGTTGTTGTCCGTGGGATGAAAAAGCCCATCACGGTCATGCCTGGGCAGAAGACCAAACATTCCACCTCTTTGGTCTGGCAATATTTCTATCCAAATCCGGACAACAACTGTCTTGCCATATGTACCATATGTAAAGGTGAAATAAGTAGGGGTAGGGATGTTAACCACCTAGGAAAATCCTCCCTTATACGTCACCTGCAGCACGTTCATAAAAAGTTACTGTCAAGTTCAGAAACTTTGGCTAAGACCACAAGCAGACCAGGGACACCTAAATCCCTTTGTCCTGTTGTATCCAAGCACCTGCAAACCACACCGTCAACTCCCTCCTCGTCAATTTCCTCCTTAGTCAGGATCGGAAGTAGTCCTGCAGGCCATGTCACTGGCATGACTGACTCTCCTATCCGGGATTCCTCCGGAGGATCCTGCATTGCTATGCCTACTGCTGCCGCTGCTGTTGTTGTTGCTGGGAGTCGTTCATCATCCCAGAGAGGAAGTAGGAACACCACTACTTTTACTAAACAATTGATCCTCCAACAGTCCTTAGCGAGGAGGATGAAGCACGACAGCAGTCATCCTGAAGCAAAACGTATAACTGAGGCCTTGACTGCTATGTTGGTGTTAGACGTGCGTCCGGTATCCTCCATTAGTGCAGTGGGATTTAGACAATTGATGGAGGTAGTGTGTGTCCCCGGTTCCAAATCCCGTCTAGATTCCACTTCACTAGGCAGGCGATACCGAGACTGTACAGAAAGTCAGAAAAAGTGTCCTCAGTGTCCTCAAAAATGCGGTTGTACCCAATGTCCACTTAACCACGGACATGTGAAAAAGTGGAACAGGGCAGACTAGGGACTAAATGACTGTGACACCCCACTGGGTAGATGTATCACCTTACGCAGCAACAACAGCAGCGTCACCAGTAGCAGCATCTCAGAAATGCCAGCTCGTTCCAAGGCAGGTTACGCTGTGTATCACCGGTTTCAGTAAGAGGCACACCGCCGACAACCTCTTAGAGAAACTGAGGGAAATCATCGCCCAGTGGCTTTCCCCACTTAGACTCTCCTGGGGATTTGTGATATCTGACAACGCCACCAATATTATGCGGGCATTACATCTGGGCAAATTCCAGCACGTCCCATGTTTTGCTCACACAATAAATTTGGTGGTGCAGAATTTTCTGAAAAGCGACAGGGGCGTGCAGGAGACGCTTTGGGTGGCCCGAAAAATTTCTGGCCACTTTCGCCATTCAGCGACTGCGTGCCGAAGACTGGAGCGCCAGCAAACACTCTTAAACCTGCCACACCATCACCTGTAGCAAGAGGTTGTGACACGGTGGAACTCAACCCTCTATATGCTTCAGAGGATGGAGGAGCAGCAAAAGGCCATTCAAGCCTATACATCCACCTATGGCAAAGGAGGGGGTATGCACTTGACTCAAGCGCAGTGGAGAATGATTTCCGTGTTGCGCAAGGTTCTCCAGCCCTTCGAACTTGCCACACGTGAAGTCAGTTCAGACACTGCCAGCTTGAGTCAGGTCATTCCCCTCATCAGGCTTTTGCAGAAGCAGCTGGAGAAAGTGAAGGAGGAGCTAAGACGGAGCGATTCCGCTCGGCATGTGGGACTTGTGGATGAAGCCCTTCATCCGTTTTGCCAGGATTCCAGGGTGGTCAATCTGTTGAAATCAGACCACTACATTTTGGCCACCGTGCTTGATCCTAGGTTTAAAGCCTATGTGGTATCTCTCTTTACGGCCGACACAAGCCTGCAGAGGTGAAAAGACCTGCTGGTGAAAACACTATCAGCTGAAGCGGAACGTGACACGTCAGCAGCTCCTTCATTTTCTCCCGCAACTGGGGCTGCCAGGAAACAACCTAGGTATCCTAAGCAACCCGCTGGTGGTGATGCAGGGCAGGCAGGACCAAGTTTGGACATATGGTCCGGACTGAAGGACCTGGCAACAATTTCTGACATGTCTACTGTCACTGCATATGATACTGCACCATTGACAGAATGGTGGAGGATTACATGGGTGACAGCATCCAAGTAGGCATGTCAGACAGTCCATACCTGTACTGGCAGGAAAAAGAGGCAATTTGGAGCCCCTGTACAAACTGGCTCTATTTTACCTGAGTTGTCCTCCCTCCAGTGTGTACTCCGAAAGAGTGTTTAGTGCAGCCGGGAACCTTGTCAGTGAACGGCGTAGGAGGTTGCTTCCACAAAATGTGGAGAAGATGATGCTCATAAAAATGAATTATCAACTCTTCCAGGGAGACCAGCCTCCAGAACGTACAGAGGGACCTGTGGTGGTGGATTCCAGCGTGGACAAATGAATACTCAGTGAGGATGAGGATGTACACAACACTGAAGAGGGGGAGGAATCGGTGGATGAGGAGGATGAGGATGACATCTTGCCTCCGTAGAGCCAGTTTGTGCAGGGACAGATTAATTGCCAGCTTGTTTTGTGGGGGCCCAAATGAAACAATAATTTCAGCCACAGTCGTGTGGCAGACCCTGGCGCTTTAATGATTGGTTTGTTAAAGTGTGCATGTCCTGTTTATACAACATAAGGGTGGGTGGGAGGGCCCAAGGACAATTCCATCTTGCACCTCTTTTTTTTCTTTGCATTATGTACTGTTTGGGGCCTAGTTTTTCAAACTGCCATCCTGTCTGCCACTGCAGTATCACTCCTAGATGGGCCACGTGTTTGTGCCGCCCACTCGTGTCGCTTACATAGTCATCCAGCTACCTCGGTGCAACCTTTTGGACATAAAAACACTATTGTGAGGTGTGAGATGTTCAGAATAGCCTGGAAATTAGTGGACATTAAGGTTATTGAGGTTAATAGTAGCATAGGGGCAGAAAAACACACAAATTCTGTGATTTTAGCTGTTTTTATGCTTTTTTTCAAAAAAATACAGATCCAAAACCCAGAACCCAAAACACGGAAGGGTGGTTTTGGTAAAACCAATCCAGATCCAAAACACGAAGAAAGATCCAGATCCAAAACCAAAACATGAAAAGTGGCTGGTGCACACCCCTAGTGGCAGCATATATTTATAGCCACTAAGGGCTGTATGGGACATAGAGAGTGCTGGATTAACCACAGGGCAGCCAAGGTTATTGCCAGTGGCATCACAATGAGGGTGCGGGCCGGACCAGGGTGTCACTCTCAGAGGGGGTGACACCAAAATGCCGGCTCCTCCTCAGTGACAGGATCCAGATGCTGCATTGTGACATTATCCTGGAGCACACCCAGCTCCTGTCACAGAGGAGGAGCTGACAGTGCAGGCACAGGTTTCCACGTGCAAACTAGCATCTTCAGGGTTGCTGGGCACACCCCATGTCCTATCGTAAAATCAGGATTTTCCGATAGGACATGCCCCCTTTTGTTAGGCCACTCCCCCTTTTTGGACACGCCCGGGTCTGGAGTGCGCACCAGGTGTCACCAGACCCAGTGATGCATCTGGCTGTTGCCCAGGGCCTCCCACACATAGCTATATTACCAGCATGGGGGGCTCTGTGACATATGTGAACTGAGGTTTCTGTGTGGCAAAATGTGAACTGGGGACCCTACAATGGTGCTGGGAGTATTTTTACATTATACTTTTTAATAGCATCGCCAGCATATTATATTGACAATTCTATTGGTAGTGGCCCCACAATTATTTGCCATGGGGCCCCCTCAAACTTTTATCTTGCCGTGGATATAAGAATTAAACAGAACATTGGTGACCAGCAGGTGGCGCGGCAGAATGTCATCACTCCCTTTTTTTTTTTTTTCTGTTTGGAGAAATTAGCTGCGCTTACAATTGAGATATAATTTTTTTGTGCAACTTTTTTTTAAATGAGCATCTTATAAAAACGTAATTTTTTTTATATATTTTTTTTTTATCTTCTTCATGACGACTCTCACAAATAGTCACCTAAACAGATGGAGGAATTGATATTTTATGTGTTTCATTTCACAGCTTCTTGCTACTTTTACAATGAAGGAATTATCTGCTTATGCAAAAGCCGGAGCAGTGGCAGAGGAGGTCATTACAGCGATACGGACAGTCGTTGCTTTTAACGGACAGGAAAAGGCATTGACTAAGTATGCTATATTAGTACTACTAATGCATTTTTCTATTGTAGAATCCTCCATTGCCTGAGTGGCTAATTATGAAACCCTCCTGTAAAGCGATACTAAACCTCACTCTGTTGGCAATGAATTTCCTGCATACTTTTCTCAACGCTAATATTGCAGTAATGATTACAAATGTATACCAAAAAGTAAAAATCCCCCAAAAATCCTCAAGATGGAGCAGGTACACTATTAGCCAGCAGCTGTGAGGAGGGATGTCAAAACCTCCTATAGATCTCAAGAGGACCTCTATACATGTATAGGAAATGGCAAAACAAAAATAAAACCAGTGCTAATGGAAAAAGTGTATTATGTCACACATATATAAACTACTAAATGGAAATAAGACTTGCGGGCTAAGGTATAAACATGATATAAACTAGGGATGTGCAGGCTCGGTTCTACTCGGTTCCGTTCGTTTTTTTTTACCGAATCTTATTGGCTATCCAAAACTCGTGACAGCTGAAACCCAATAAGATTCGGTAAAAAAACCGAACGGAACCGAGTAGAACCGAGCCTGCACATCCCTAATATAAACAGTTGTATTCTATTAAGAATAGTGATAATTAAAAAACACAATGTAATACGATGAATTAGAAGATTATAGCACCATTTGTGTGTCCATTTAAATATTCAAAAGATTAGTTCACTAGTCATTAGAAACCAGCCCACTGACTCTTCTGAGTTTGGATGATTGTGACTAGTATTGCACAGTATAGAGAAAGCTCAAGCATGTAAATGAATGGGATATTACCAGGCTTGACAAGGGGGAGTCCCAATTAGCAAGATGATCCTTTGCACAGTTGTAGAGGTCCTCTAGAATCCTTGTGAGTAGCTATATCCTGTAGTAGGACTGGGGAGCAGTGATTGAGTGTATCAGGAGTCAATAGGTACCATATATGCAATCCTCATTGTATGCAGGAGAAAGTAAAAAACACCTACTTGTTTCTCCATGGTTCCACCCATGGCTTCATCAGAGGTATGTACCATTGCAGACAGAGAGCTGCTTAAATACCCTGCATCCAACAGGTCGCACCACCCTAGTTACGGCCCTGCTCTGCACAAAAGCGCATACAAAATGTATTAATACCATTGTATATGACTCCATTTATACCACCACTTACGCTACAACACTACACTATGGGACATATTTCTTAAACCTAAAACAAAAATAAAGTATCACCAGAATTTAAGAAGGGGGGACTGTAGCAGATATTTGTTTCCATTCCCAAAAGTAGCCCCCATAAGTTTCTATGCTTGCACATGTCCACAGGTGCAGTACCACGGCTGTGTCCAAACGAGAAAGTAAAGTGATTGCACTTTACTTGTGGCTGATCACTGAAATGGGGAGATGTACTGTTCCTTGGAGAGTGATAAAGTACCAGCCAGTCAGCTCCTAACTGGCACTTTACAGGCTGTGTTGGAAAAATGGCAGTAGGAGCTGATTGATTGGTACTTTATCTCTTGCCTCTTTTTCACTCTCCAAGGCTTAGTACATCTGCCCCACATGCTCTTATCAGAGCCTCTGTCCTGGCGGGGTGTGATATGAAAAGTTGACATTCAGAAGGTCAACACCAGAATGTACTAAGGTAGAGTTGCCAGGTCAGTACCTGTTAGGAATGTCGACATGGACTTTAGATTGACATCCAATATGTCGACATTAAAAATTGTCACAGTGCTCCTAATGTCAATGTTTATAAAGTCTATATAAAGTATTTTTATTGTTTTAGACTAAACCTAAACACTGTATATAAGAAAAAAAATGCATGTTGACATTCTTGTCAACATTTTACCCATGCAGACATTTTTGAATGTTAACATATTGGATGTCGACGGTTTGAATGTAGACATTCTGACCAGATACTGTCCTGGCAACGCTACCTTTAGTACATTCCCCTGAAAATATTTTTTATTGCAGTGGTAGTTTCGGGGGCAGAGCACACCTAGTAATAATACATATGCAGAGATGAATGCATCCACATTTACACAGCTTATCTTACTTGTTATCACTCTGTGCATGTTCCAGAACCATGTGATCCAGAGTAGTACACAAAAAAATGCATCTCCACTTGTGCCTGAATGGGTGTAACTGGGCTTTAACGAGTCGTTCTCATGTAGATGAACTCGTCTGAGTTGCCCTTTTTCACTTTTTGTGGTTTCTTGGAACATTCTACATTGATGTATATTTGTTTCCCTGGCAGGTATAGTGCCAATTTGCGAGATGCAAAACAAGCGGGTGTAAAAAAGTCTGTAGCAACGAACGTGTCAATGGGGCTAACCCAGTTCCTCATCTTTGGAGCGTACGCCTTGGCTTTCTGGTATGGAACAAAACTAACTGTGGATGAGAAGGGCACATACACCATTGGGAAAGTTCTGATTGTAAGTGAAACCTTTCACTTCATTTTAATCGAATAATAATCAGAATTAAACATTAGCATTTTTGCTATAATTGATGATTCCAGACATATTTATTATTCATGTACATACAGTTACAATGTAGTGGTGAGAAGTTCTATAAAGTATTTAATTTAACAGTTATTTATATAGCATCGGCATGTTATTTATCATATGTTAATGCTTGCTTATAATAATTATTAGCCTCTCGGACAAGTAATCATCATATATTTGTGTAATATAAATGTTCTATATACTTTTTTATTACTCAAATAACCAGAACATTTTTAAGTTACACCAGGGGTTCCCAGCCAAGTTCCTCAAGGCACACTAAGGGGTAAATTTAGTAAAGTGAGAGTTTTTAGAAGTGAGTGTTAGAAGAGATGTTGCCCATAGCAACCAAACAGTTAAAAACTTTGGCTCCCAGTATGCCCCGAGCCCTCCTCCATATATACCCCGCCCCTAGCCATAGGACTTCAGTTTGTTCGTTTGGTGCTGAGGCAGTCCTAACCTTTCATTTTATGATTTATTTTATTTTATGTTTTCTTGAGTTGGCAGTACTTATCTTCTGTATAAGACGCACAGGCTGCAACTCCATCTACCTTCGCCAGGCCGCAACATCAGTAATTGGGCTGGTTATTACGGCAGGTCGTGGCTGATCTTAGCTAGCAGCAATGCTGCGACATGGACTGCACCGGGTGCTCGGAGATGTCAGGTAAGTCGATTCCTCGCTTGCGGGGAATCGCACGCGGCAGTCCTTGCTTCTAAGTGTAGAGATGCACCAGAAGCCGGTGCTGTAAGTAGCAGGGATTGTCGGCGTCCAGCCGGGGCCTTATCATCTGATGCCGGGGATCGGCAGCAGACCCAATCTGCTGCCATGCGGCTAGCGTACCCGGTTGGTTAATGCAGCTTAGGAGAGGTAGGCGCTCCCCCGGCAGCTCTTCTCCCGACCCAGATGCAGTCCTGATGAATAGGTGTTGCTCGTCTAGGTTGCTCTGCCTGTCCTCCACGTGTATGAGATGCTCACGGTCCACGCTCAGTGCACCTGGCAGCTGTAGTCTCAGGAGGGTCTTGCAGTCTCCCTGTATACCTCTCCTTTGGTTAAAGTATACAGTGCTCTATATCCTACTATTACTTTGCGTTGCTGTAGTTGAATTTGAGCCCATTGTAATTATATTACATATGCATTGTATGTGATTGTTTGCTTGCTTGATTTTCTACTGTCAATTATAACTGTCACTGTTATTTGTTTCTGAGTGCCTTACATTCATTTAAGAATTTGTGAGGGTGGTCACATTACTGTGCACTTATTGCATTTACTTTAGACATGTCTAAAGATAAAGGGAAACAAGAGGGGGAGCCACCTGTGTCATGTAAATCATGTGCAGCATATGGGCCTGATTCAGACCCACTCGCGAGCGGCTGTCCGCTCGCAAGTGGGTCGATGTTCTGCACTGAGCATGCGCACGACGGAGGGAGCTCCGTCGTGCGCATGCGCCAGACGTGACGAGCGAAGGACTTTCCTTCGCTCGTTGTGTCTGATCAAAGGGGGCGTGCTGTCGATTTTGATTCACAGCACGCCCCCTTTGGTGGGCGTGCCGGGGGCGTGCCTCCCTGACGGGGGCGTTCCTAAGGGAACGCCTACCGTCAGAAGCCAGCCCACTGATAGAGCCAAAATCACTCCGGGCCTTGCGGTTGAAAACCTCAACCGCAGGCTCCGGCACGCAGTTTCGATGGTCGCGATGGTCAAGACCATCGCGGCCATCAAACTGCACGCTTGTATAGGCTGTGGGTGGTGACCCACAGCTATACGAGCGTCCAGGAGGACGCTCCATAGTTATGGAGGACGGCCCTCATTCAGAGCGTGCGCTCTGCTCAGAGCGTACGGCTCTGAATGAGGGCCTATGTGTCCTCACAGGATGTAAAGGAGGGTTTGTGTGCTGTTCGTTTTAAAGAGACATCTCACCAGTCCGGTTTACCTGTTGTTGGACAAGAGCTATCATGGGTGACCTCTTTGTCGCAGGTTATAATGCAGGTGGTGGATCGTTTGGCTACTACAATGATGCCTCCTTGTATGGGTTGTCCACATATGTTTTCATCTCATGGGCATTCCTCTATAAAGGATATGGGTAGCCACTCTTGTCAGAGTATGGCACAAGCTCATGTGGATAACAGACAGGTAGTGACTAAAAAACCTAAGCGTAAGTTGTCTTTATCACTAAAATCATTACTCACTACTAATTCTTCTAGATCTCTCTGCTGCTTTTGACACTGTTGACGACTCTTTTCTCATACAAACACTACAATGTCTAGGTCTTCAGGACAAAGCTCTTTCTTGGTTCTCTTCCTACCTATCTGATCGCTCTTTTACTGTTCGTTTTTTTTATTCTGCCTCCTCTTCGCTACCTCTATCAGTTGGAGTACCGCAAGGCTCTGTCTTAGGTCCTCTGCTATTCTCAATCTATACCACCTCTCTTGGCAAACTAATCCACTCTTTTGGATTTCAGTACCATCTGTATGTGGATGATACTCAAATCTACCTATCCTCCCCAGATTTATCACCATCGGTATTGGTCCGTGTCACTGAATGTCTTTCTGCCATTTCATCTTGGATGTCATCTCGCCAGCTGAAACTTAATATTTCTAAAACAGAATTAATTATATTTCCACCAACCAATAACAGTTACCAACCTGATCTCTCAATCCCTGTTGATAACTCGACAATCCAGCCTGCCCCAAGAGCTCGCTGCCTAGGTGTCATAGTTGACTCTGAGCTGTCCTTTGTTTCCCACATTCAATCTGTCTCAAAATCATGTTACATACATCTAAAAAACATATCCAAAATTCGACCATATCTCACACAAGACACTGCAAAAACTCTAATCCATGCAGTCATTATTTTCCGCATTGACTATTGCAATAGTCTCCTTACTGGCCATCCCAAAAACAGGCTATCACCATTACAATCCATTATGAATGCAGCTGCGAGGCTTATCTTCCTTGCCAAATGTTCATCGTCTGCTGCTCCGCTCTGTCAGTCTCTCCATTGGCTGCCAGTTTTCTACTGTATTCAATCTAAAATACTTTTACTTACACATAAGGCTATTAACCAAACCACACCAACATACATCTCTTCACTCATTTCAAAATATCTCCCAACCCGACCTCTCCGCTCAGCACAAGATCTGCGTCTCTCATTCCCACGCATTACTTGCTCCCATTCACGGTCACAGGACTTTCTTTGTGCTGTACCCACTCTATGGAATGCCTTACCATGCACAATATGACTTTCCTCTAGTCTCCAATCCTTCAAGCGTTCCCTGAAAACTCACCTCTTCAGGCAAGCTTATCAGATTCCAGAACCCCCCACATAACCTACATAGCTTCCATATATAATTGCATCCCTTTTCACAGTCCACACATAACCTCATACATTGTCTGTCTTTCACATTCTCCTGATATTTGGCCGACATTCCTGTGTGACTGGATCATGCAGCCCACCAAGAAACTCTGCATTCTGATTGGATCAAAATGCCATATATAGCACCTAAGCTTATGTATCAATGCCTATTTCCCTATAGATTGTAAGCTTACAAGCAGGGCCTTCCTACCTATATATCTGTCTGTTATTACCCAGCTTTGTTCTATTTATGTTTCCAATTGTAAAGTGCAATGGTATATGCTGCGCTATTTAAAAAAATTGTTAATGAATAAATCTTAGTCTGTACAAACACATGGATTCAGAGGTATCATCGGATAGTCTGATGATGCACAGGATTCATCTCGTGACTCTACTTCTGGTGAGGAGGATCATCCATCCACTGTGGGCGCGGTTAAATCAGTCCTAGATATTCAGGATGATGAACCCACTCATAGTAAGAAGTCTATTATGTTTAATAACCACCGTAAGGTGGTCAAAATGGTGTTTCCTGAGTCTGAACAGCTCACTGAGCTGATTGAGAAGGCATGGGGAAAACCTGATAAGCGATTTTTTTGTTGATAAGAGAATAAAATCATTGTACCCATTCCCACCTTTGGTATGCGATAAGTGGGAGGTACCTCCCTCTGTGGATGCTCATGTAACGCATTTTATGAAGAAGGCTACATTGCCTATTCCCTCAGCTTCATCTCTGAAAGATTCTGCAGACAAAAAGATTGAATCTTGTCTTAAAACATTTTTTTTTCATCAACTGGAGCGGTTACCCGTCCGGCTTCTGCTGGAGCCTGGGTAGCTAAGGCAGTTGAAGAGTGGATTGGAGCATTTTAAGATTCTCTACCAAACGCTACCAGAGAACAGATGGTGAATATTTCCTATATGAAGGAAGCTGCTTCCTATCTGGGAGGAGCTGCAGTGGATGCTGGAATTTTAGCTTCTAAGGCATCAGCAGCGTCCGTAGTGGCCTGGAGAGCCCTATGGTTAAGATCTTGGAATCTATTGAATCTAAAAACCCTCAACTGGTTTATCCATGTTCCCAAATTCTGCATGGAAACTCTCAGGTCAATTATTTTGGCTATGGAGCCGGGAGATTACATGATTTCAAGGTTTGCTGTCACACAACAACATTACCAGTTTCAGGCTCTACCTTTTGGCCTTTCTATGGCTCCCCGGGTATTTACCAAAATGATGGTGTCATGACTGCCTACCTCTGGTGTCAGGGAGTCAGAATATTGCCATATCTGGATGAACTTTTGATATTGGCATAGACTCTGGTGGTGTTACAACACCATCTTCAACTGACCATAGCCTGTCTACAAAGGCGTGGCTGGATCATCAATTGGAAGTAATCATCACTTTCTCCAACACATTGCTAGATTCTCAGGCACAAAGGGTGTTTCTGCCAGAGGACAAGATTGTGGCATTATCAAAACGAATACACAAGTTGATACGCAGAAAAAGAGTACCCATCCTGTCAGCAATGCAGATACTGGGATCAATGGTATCGACCTTCGACATGGTGGCCTAGGCTCATTTCCATTCCAGAACAAACCACAGTAAAAGATACTGAAGGAATGCTAAGTGGGATGGATATTCTAAGATGAGGGAAGCAGCTATATAAAGAGGTTAGTCAGACCTCTGGAGAGAAACAAGCATAGGATAATATATATGTTTATTGTATTGTTTGATTCATTAATTACAGGGTAATTTGCACCAGCTGCCAATTAGCAGCAATTTTTGGTAGCTGCTATAAATAAGCTTCATCACAACCATATTACCACCTTTGATAAAGCTGTGATTTTGGCACAGCGAAACACGCCAGATTCTGGTTGTCTTTATCCTCCACCACTTATTCCAAACACCAGAAGAGTGCCAGTCACATGGTTTACCTAAGTGCCCATCTAACCATACCATCTCATCGCCATACCTGTGCCCAATGGACCAGACCTTTGCAGAAGCCTGCCAGCACTGCTAATTAGGACCCCACATTTATACTGGACATTGGACTTGGTAATTATTCAGCTTGGACTATTACAGCAATTAAGCACTGATACACTTGGATTCCAAATAGCTTCTGAGCACTCATGGACTAGTTCTATATATGGTGGATTGGATGATGCTGTTTTATATTTAATGTTTCCATATTGATTTTTTATACATATGGTCCATATTGATTTTACATATGTTCTTATGTCATTGTTATTAAATACAATTAATGTGCAAATTATCCAGATTAGCACTGTTACCTTTGTTTTATGCACAATTCCATTCCAGGCCTGCAAAAGTTGATTCTCTCCAGGTGGAACGGACAGTATAATTCAATATGGTCCCAGATGATCTCTCTCACCTCAAAGATTTGTCACTCCCTCTTGTGGTGGGTAAAAAAAGGAGCATCTAAACAAGGGTTGCCCATTCTGGGTTCCAAATTGGGTGCTCCTCACCACAGACGCCAGTATTCACGGATGGGGAGCAGTGACAGGTAATCACACTTTCCTGGGGAGATGCAGATCAAGAAGGTCATCTGCCAATAAATATTCTGGAACTGCGAGCAGTGTACAAAGCATTTATCAAGGCACAGGACAAGCTTCAGGGCAGGCCTGTCCAGATCCAGTCCGACAATGCGATGACAGTAGCCTATCTCAACATCAGGAAGGCACAAGAAATCATGCGGCCATGAAAGAAGTGACAAGGGTTCTCATTTAGGCAGAACATCATCTTCTGGCCATCTTGGCAATATTCATTCTGGGAGTACTCACTTGGGAAGCAGACTTCCTAAGTTGCCAGGACATACAAGCCGGATTGGTCTGTCCATCCGGGAGTGTTTCAGCTCCTGGTGAACAAGTGGGGTCTACCAGAGATAGATCTCATGGCATCATGCCACAACCACAAGGTCCCCAGGTATGGGGCCAGGTCCAGAGACCCATCAGCAGCCTTCATGGAGGCACTAGCAGTAAGATGGGACTTCAGGTTGGCGTATCTCAGCCCTCCAGTTTCCCTGCTTCCAAGAGTTCTAAGAAAAATCAAGCAGGAAGGCAGAACAGTAATACTGGTGGCAACATTTTGGTCCAGACATTATTGGTTCACTGACATACAGTAGAGAGTCTGTCAATAGACAGTCAATATCCTTATCCTTTGTGGCAGGATCTACTAATGCAGGGTCCCTGTCGACATCCGGACTTGTCCCGTCTAGCTTTGACGGTGTGGCTCTTGAGACTTCCATCCTAAAAACAAAGGGGCTTTTAGTTTGGTTATTCAGACGATGCATACGGCAAGGAAGCCTGCTTCTGCCTGCATCTATTACAGAGTTTGGCATTCCTTTGGTCAATGGTGTTTTCATAAGGATTATGATCCTAAGGTATTCAGAATTTCCAGGATTCTGGCTTTTCTGAAGGCAGGATTAGATATTGGTGTCCACCTGGCTACTTTAAGAGTGCAGGTTTCTGCACTACCAGTCTGGTTCCAGAAGAAGATTGCTTCATTACCAGATGTTAGAATTTTTTTCCAAGGCATTCCACAGGTAGCACCGTGGCATTTGTCTTTGGTTTTTAAGGGGTTACAAGTATCCCCAATTGAACCTTTAGAGTCTGTAGATTTGAAGTGATTGATAGCAAAGACAATTTTTCTTCTTGCTAACTCATCTGCTCGCAGAGTCTCAGATTTGGCAGCTCACTCTTGTCGCTCCCCATTTTTTATTTTTCTCCAGGATAGAGATGTTCTTCATACAAGGGAGGGTTACCTTCTTAGGGTAGTGTCCCATGTTCATGTAAATGAAGAAAATTGTGGTTCCAGCTTTTCAGGCTCCAGACCTTTCTGTAGGTGAAGCCTCCCTGGATGTAGTTTGTGCTCTTCGTATTTATGTTAGGAAATCAGATTATCTTTTTGTGTTATATGGTTTTCACAAACAAGGATGGCCAGCTAGTAAACAGACTCTGGTGACATGGCTATGCATGACTATCTCCCAGGTGTATACACAGGCTGATCTTTCTGTCCCATGTATGGTGACAGCACATTCTACTCAGTCTATAGGGCCATCGTCGGCATTTAGTCATGGTACCTCTGTTGAACATTTATGCAAGGCTTCCACGTGGTCTTTTGTCCACACTTTTCTTAGGTTCTATGCCTTTGATACCTTTTGCCTCTCACAATGCTTCTTTTGGGCGATGAGTTCTCTTTTCTGCTCAAGAGCGTCCCCCACCCTAGGGGAACTGCTTTTTTAGTTATGGTAGACTTATCTTGATAACTCCACTCCATGAAGGCATATGGTCGTCTATAGCAGCAGTGATGGCATTTTCCCTGGATTACCCCTCTTCTCGCTCTAATATGATTCTCAGCCTGGACTCTCAAGACCTTTGGCACAGTCTCCTATCCATGTATAGACAATATACATTAGAACAATCCTGCACCAGTATTTAGAGGACCTATAATTTTAATTATCCATTAACTATTGGTTCTATATCTGTTATGTTCTGGGTTGTTTGTGGACCCGGGGTGGTAGCAGGAGCGATTACAGAAGCGGGTTTGAATATAAAACTAGGTTTTTTAATAGGTGCTTGAGTACACATAAAATATGGCAGTAAATAAAAGTCCAGGTATATATAAACGTGCACTAGAGTTCTGTGGTGGGAGTAATGGGTTAATGTCCAAGTAGAAACAATTAGGACTGTCCAGGGGTGTGCAGGTAGTGAGACTGGAATAATCAACCAGGTATGCAGGTAGTGATGTAGGAAATAATAAGCCAGGTATGCATGTAGTGAACTAAGGCAAATGAGCAGGATGTCAGCAGGCTCAGGCACTCAGGTATGGGCAAGGGTGGTGGTGGAAGCGGGGTAGTCCAGTGGAAGCTAGGAGCTGACAGGCAGACTGGCAGACAGCGAATTTCACAGGAACAGGATAAGCACAGAGAACTCCCTCTCAGCTAGGCTGAGATACACATTGCACTGGCAAAGAAGGAAGGCACTGACCCTTCCTAAATACCCAATGCCATGCTGTTACTGGCCGGAGGGAACATGTGACTCACCAGGATTGGCCAGCTGCATCACATGGCCAGAAGGCAAAATGGCGGCGCCAATGCCAAACGGAATGGAGACACCGCCAGGCCTCACCAGCGCAGAGTGACAACAGGCCCGCACAACAATGCGCGCAGCCAAAGCCCCCTGCCAGACACCAGCTCTGCCACCAGACAGCCCGCGCCACAACAACCTCACAGGTAACACCCGCCTAGCGCCATGCTGAAATACTCTGGCCGTGACAATATCCTTATATCATATATCACATATTTTTAGACTTTTCGTTATTGTAGTAAAGATACGGATTTATGGTGCTACCCTGATGCTATGAGTCTTAGACCAAATGATTTCAAAGGAGAAGAAAAAAGAAAACATCTAATAGAGTGCATTCTGAACCAACAAATATTAAAACTTATACTTTTATTGTTATCTATTTAAAATCTTATATGCTTTCAAAATATTGGTGAAATGTTAAAATATATAGATGTGTAAAGATCAGAAAACAGCGGATTAACATAATTATTAAACTATAATGGCTGCTGTCTTAATTATAAGATCCTGTTCACCTCCTTCCATATAAATGCTATATTGCTAATTTTGTTCACATGAGGTTGTGCTTGATTAGAATAATTTCACAGTCATTTGCAGCAGAGTATGAAAAGTGTCAAACTTAACCATATATAATATGGGATATCCTGTCCCTAAAGTTTTAAACTCCAGCTGTAGGCATATGATTCCTTATATTTGCTGTTTGTGTGCCATGTGTTCATACATAGTTCTTTTTATTAATGATCTCACAAACCAGATATATTATAGGCAGATTGTTACCATCCTGTACCAGGAATACATTGGATATCCTAAGTAAAATAGAAAATCTTAGTGTAACATCAGATACATGGCTCTGCACCTGTGATGTAGAGTCATTGTTTACAAGTATTGACAATGACAAAGGACTTAGAGCTATAGATTACTTTTTGAAGATGAAAGGGAAAACTAATTTTGCTGAATTCATTTTGAAACTATTGGAATTGTTTTAACTAAAAATGATTTAGTTTTCAACGAGAGATACGTACTATCTCCAAACCCGAGGTACAGCAATGGGCAGCACTTGTGCGCCAACATATGCTAACCTGTACCTCGGGTGGTGGGAGAAAGAATTTGTCTTCTCAGACACCAATGATAGATATACGGACCATTTGATTAGCTGGTACCATTATATCGATGATATTTGATCAGATGGGAAGGGGATAAAGAACTTCTGGATTAATTCATTAACATCTTGTATCAAAATTCCTTGAATCTCAGATTGACTTCCGAAATGAGCAAGAAAATCAATAACATTCCTTGATTTGACCATCAAAATACATGGAGGCAAGATATGTACAGACCTGTACAGAAAACCAACAGCAACAAACAGCGTTCTCCATTATATGAGTTCACATCATCCAGCAAACAAACGTGGAGTGCCCAATGGAGAGTTCTTAAGAATACATCAGAACTGCTCAAAGGAAGTCAATTTTGAAAAAAAGAGCAAAAGAACTCACGGAGAGGTTGAAAATTAGAGGATATAGCAAAAACACCAAAAACACTATTAAAATAGGCTATAGAACCGCAGTGAACCAAAGTAGAGAAACCCTGATTTGTTCCATCAACAAAAAGGATCATAATAAAGACCAGAAGATCAGATTTATAGGAACTTTTTGTGAGGAATATAAACAAATACAGGACATTTTACAAAAACATTGGAATGTACAACAGGTGTGGATTTAAGAGAAACATTAGGAGAAAGGGTTCAGACTAGTTGGAGAAAATCTCCTAATTTAGGAGATACATTAGTGTACAGTCACTTCTTACAAAATGGATGAGGTTACAGTATTAACAAGAAAATCATGGGATGTTTCCCATGTGGAACTTGTAGCACTTGTCAATATATCAAACGGACTGAAGAAGTCAAGGATCAATATGGTAAATTGGTATATTATATATGGTTAAGTTTGACACTTTTCATACTCTGCTGCAAATGGCTATGAAATAATAATTATAATCAAGCACAACGTCATGTGAACAAAATTACCAATATAGCATTTATATGGAAGGAGGTGAACAGGATCATATAATTAAGACAGCAGCCGTTACAGTTTAATAATTATTTTAATACACTGTTTTCTGATCTTTACACATCTATATATTTTAACATTTCACCAATATTTTTAAAGCATGTAAGATTTTAAATAGATAACAATAAAAGTATAAGTTTTAATATTTGTTGGCTCAGAGTGCATTCTATTAGATGCTTTCTTATTTCTTGATTAATGATTTCTATAACTCCCCTTCTACCTCATTGTTAGTTAATGTTTTGCGGGGTGAGTGAGTTGAGATGATGCATGGGACAAGGGAGGACTGCCCACTCTTCTTGCTCCTTTTCAATTTAGTTCTGGATACCATGTTGAAAATCACTTAAGCCATGATCAATTGTCAAGGGGATTGGGATTGGAGACAGGTTAAAATTTTTAATTTTGAAGATGATCTCTTGTTATATCTTTCTAAGCACAAAGAATGCTTGCATCCCCTTAATGGACTAAAGTATGGTGTGAACTTTTTAAAGTCCTCTGCATTACTGTTCAAATGGGGCTTTAAGCAGCCTTAATGCTAACAGGGCCTGATTTAAAGATGGACTCTATTTTGGTGTTTATGCAAATGGACAATGTTTTTTTACTGTGCATGTGATGGAGTCACACTGTGCATGTGCCGCAATTGTCGTGTGATGGTGGGCGCAGAGAGGGTTTAATTGCAAAGTGATTGACAGACAGGGACTGTTTCAGGGGCATGTCAAAGCTTGAGACTGCGATTCCGTATGCAGCCAAATGGCTCTCGTGTCTTTGTTTTATCGTTCATTCTGCACAACCATCTCTGAATCAGGCCCACAGTCTCTTGATTTAAAATGGGCCAAGACACTTTTCTGACACCTCCTGCTTAAATCCCAAAAGTCAAAAGGATCTGTGTTAATACTACAAACCAAGATCAAGCGAGGTTTTGTCCTTCTGCTCCATACTTAAACAAGCAACTCCCTAAAGATATCCTTCACCTTTATACAACTTAATATTTCTGTGACCATTCGCTGTCTTAGTACAGAATTGACAGGATGGAAGCACCTTAACTTGTCATATATGGGACGAGCAAACCTAAAAAGAACCTGTGTCCTTGCCTAGATTACTTTAGCCTCTTTAAACTCTTCTTGTGATTTAATCTCATAAAGATACCCTGTAAATTAGTAGTCTTTTCCATAATTTTATTGGGAACCTAAAAAACCCAACTCAGTTTAATTATGCTTCAATAACGCAGAACTCTCGGCTACATTAACTCCCCAAATGTGGTGTGGTACAATTAGGCAGCCCTTCCTAGGCATCTTAGAGACTGGATTCAAAACCCTCATGTCTTTATGGACACGTCTTTGCAACAAGGCTTTTTAGTCGGATCCCACCTTTTAGTGTTCTTACACTTGCACAACGTAGAACTTCCTCCTTATGTTCTTCTGATCTCCCTTCTTATGTTTACCAGGAGGATTTGATTTTTATTAAGTAAACAGTTTAACCTTAACCCTCATGTTTCACAATTCCTGACCATTCTAGGGAATTAGGACTTTCGGAATAATGTGGCAGCCCACCCAAATACTTGTTGGTATGCAAGAGGCATACATTTTGTTGGACTCCTCCAGGACAGATCCACTGGCAGAGCACTTTCTTTTTTGTAGGCTAGTTCTTTATATACAGTTATCCAGACATGTTATCTGTATTTTTTCATGCTGAAAACTACAGTATGTTAGCTCAATTGGCCGCCAGTTGATGCCTGTGGATTTGTCTAACCCCCTAGATGGAATATTGCAGTCACTGCTTCTTTGCATAAAGCTATCTCTACGCATTATGCCCTGCTTCATTCCCCTTTGGATTACTCTAGAACCTCCACAGGTATCATGACTTGGATAAGACCATTTTTCTACTCTGACCACAGTTATACTCTTGCACTCTCTTGCAGAGTCCTCTTGTATTATTCCCACAATAACATACACAGAAATTATGATTTCACAAGACTTAATTGTCTCCAAAGAGGCATTTCTATATTGGTCCCACCGATGATCATAAATGCTCTAAGTGTGCATCCCTGATTTCAGCGGCATTTTAAGAGAGGAGGGGGCCTGTGTGCAGCCTCCATTTGGGCCCCCTCCTCTCTGTCAGTTCGCACTGAGCGTGGTACATTCAGACTTCATGCTGGAATCTAATGCGCATGCGTGGGTCTCCGGGAATTGGTGGCGCTGCGGAGCAGCATACCAAAATCTGCGGAAAGGTAAGGATTATTAGTTGTGGGTGCAGGGTGTGCGGTGTGGACCCCCCTGGACCAAAGGGCCCGTGTGCACAGCACACCTTGCACCCATTATAAAAACTCCTCTGCCTGATTTATTTCACTGCCTTTGGCATTGGTTTTTTATGAATAAATTCTGCATGTGACTGGATATTTACAAAAGACCATTTAGTCAGCCCTTGACCCCGATATTTGGAATCTTACCAGAGGATCGACAAATTTGTTGGGGTCTTAAGAAGTTACTGCAGTCTGCTTCCACAGCGGCACACAAAAGTGTGTTACATATGTGGATTCATATGTTCCCTCCTACGAGGCCCTTATTTAGAATTGTAAAGTCCAATTATGAAATATATTTGCACTTTGTTAAATTTACTGCTGCCTTGAGGTGGGAAAATCAGCAGACATTTAACCTATGCTGTACTTGGAGATTTCAGATGAGCTGTGTAAGGTTAAAGAGATACAATAGCATTCTGGGACATCGCACACACTTCCTGTCCTATTCTTTATAATACGCCTTGGGAAACAACCACCTAGGGCAAAATGTAATAGCCGATGATTTGCAGGAGCTGGCACAATTCAATCGATATAAGCTGGGTACACACCTAAAGATATATCTGCAGATGATGGTTGTTCATACACACTGAACAACTACCATCTGTCATCCGGCCGTGGGCCCTGATGGCCGGGGTTAGTGTTGCTCCCCCTGCCCACCAGGGGCGTATCTATAATGGGTGGAGGGTGTGCACCCATATTATATTTACCTCTACAGAGTCCCACGCCGGTGTCGGCGCTGTAAAAATGGCTGAAAAATGGGTGCCGCCGCCATTTTCCAGGTGACCTACTCATGCGCTATAGACTCTGGGCACACTCTAGTGCCCAGAGTCTATAAGTGAGGCACTGGCCGCGCTGCGCTCAGTGCGCTGCTGGCCGCCGGACTGAGAGGAGGGGGCCAGTGATGTAGACTGCATACGGCCCCCTCTTCTCTTGAAACGCCCCTGCTCCCCATGGCCTCTGCAGTAAGTGTACATACACACAGCACGATGAGCAGATATATCTGCAGATACATCTGCCATCGGCTGTGCAGCACAGCCAATGCGATATGTCTGTGAATGACGTCGTTCACATACATATCGCTGGTACATACAGGCCCTCATTCAGAGGTGCTTGCAAAATGCGAGCGGCCGCTCTGAATGTGGGCGGCCGCTTGTGTTTTGAAGTGCGGCCTCCTGGTCGCTAGCTAAGCTGCGGGTTACCACCCACAGCTTTAGCGACCGACCAGGTTGATGGTCGCGATGGTCAAGACCATCGCGACCATTGGAGCTTGCATTGAGACCCTAAGATTGAGTTTCGGCAACCACAAGCCCCAGGGAGCTTCCTGCTCTGATCGAGCAGGAAGCTCCCCACTGACATCACTGCTGATGTCAGTGCGGCCGCCCACAAAACGACATGCACTTGTGAAACCACCCCCCCTCCTCGCCTAGTAAACGGGGCGAGCTGTCGATCAACGAGCCCGGAGCGAGAGAATTTCTCTCTCGCTCCAGGGCTTTCGCACGTGGAGTGAGGCCGCTGCACGTGCGCAGGGCCTAAACATCGACCCGCTTGCAAGCCCTCAGCGCTTGCGAGCGGGTCTGAATAAGGTCCACTGTCTGATGAACACACA
The DNA here is from genome assembly GCA_031769625.1 of Taudactylus pleione. NCBI lineage: Eukaryota > Metazoa > Chordata > Amphibia > Anura > Myobatrachidae > Taudactylus > Taudactylus pleione. Next base: position 49,813,316 of record JAUIMM010000015.1, read on the forward strand.
ATATATTGTCCGATCAATTGATTGCCCAATATATCTGCCATTGTGTACCCAGCAATAGTCAGTAGATTTGAAGTGCTAATTAGTTTAAAGGCAAAACCTTCTTTGTTTCAAACTAATTGCCACTTTAAATATATTTACTATCTCGACTGAATAGTGCCAGTTCCTACAAATCGCGGCCTATTACATTTGGTCCCTACTGTTCATTTTATTTTCTTCTGTCATATTTTTAAGTCCATGATCACGTTTTTTTCTCCTCAAAAGGTATTTTTTTCGGTGCTCGTCGGGACTTTTTCCCTTGGTCAAGCAGCTCCTAATATAGAGAGTATCACCAAAGCACGTGGAGCTGCCTACGAAGTGTACAAAATAATCAATAAGGTAAAGTGATTCACACACTTTAATTTAAGAAGCCTATATTAGCTGGTTTTCACATAAAAGCCACAGACATATCTTCTGACTTTCTAGTAAGACTGCATTACACAGATATTGCACAAAGATGTCAGCAGAAGTACCTTCTACAGGGAACACATAAAACTGGAAGGGCAGCGAATACACACAAACACACACATATATACAGTGTATGTGTATATATATTAATGTTAGAGACTACAGCACATTGTATCTAAAAGGAAGTGTGATCTCTTTAGAATTAACTGTAGCAAGAACTAAATGTAAATGATGTAGAATTAACACACAGTTGTGCTGTCACTTTTATTTAATATTTACAGTATAATACTAGGATGTGTGCTGTTGTAGCTTTAATGGCAATAGAAATTGTTACTAAAATATACACGCCTTTCATAATTATTTTGTATGGTCAAGAACATGTTGAGTGTCTTAGACCAAGTTGTACAATTTCTTATAAAGGTTTGAATATACTAAAATGCTAAACTTTCTCTGTAATATTTCATTAAAGTTTTGTTATCGCTTCTCAGTGTCTTATTGCATTTTTTTGTTTCCAGCATCGACCAATAGACAGTAGTTCTAATGAAGGACACAAGCCAGATAAATTGATAGGACACATCGAGTTTAAGAATATCCATTTCTCCTACCCAGGTAGACCTGATATACAAGTGAGTATTAATCATTGAAAAGTATAACAAAGAACATATCTAGACCTGTTTCGAGAACAGGTCTCAATACATCACTCTATACATTCCCATTTATCTACATTGGGGGTCATATAAAACCAGACTGTTAGGATCATATCTGGGCATCTCCTTTAGTGCTTTTGAGATGGAACATATGAACCTGTGCAGAAATGCATAATGAACCTTATGCAAAGTGAACCTAGAGTAATTGTGGGAATTTGGAGAATAACTAAGTAAATTCTCAACAAACTGTGTACAAATGGTGTAAGCTACAATTCCCCATGTGCTTTTTACAGAACCTATAGTATATACAATGAATGTCTGTTTAATATATGATTATCTCTATGTACATGGTCTGTTCTTTGTCCTTATACAACATTATTTCTTGCATAATAACCTGAAATCCAGGATGGTTGCAGATTGTGAATATCACAAAGTCTTGTTCTCCGAAAAAAACGTCACATTGTAAAATAGACCAATTCAGTTACTAACGCAAAACAAAAGTAGGGAAGGTGCTTATTCTTCATCTGCTTTCAAAATAACAATACAACAATACGAGAGGTGGTTTAAGAGAGGAAGGGGCCCGTGTGCAAGCTCCGTGCTGGTCCCTCCTCCCTGACAGCACAGTAGACTCTTTTTTTTTTGTGCCATAGTCTACTAACCATGCGTAGGTCTCCGGGAACATGGTGCCCGTGCCAAGTTCCAGGAGACATCTTTATTGCCTCTACGCAAAACACCAGGAAAATGGCAGCCCCACCATTTTCCAAGTGATTGTTTGTGTACTGCAGTGCCGGCTGATGTGGGACTCTAGACAGGTAGGTATTATTCTGGGGGTAGGGTGTGTGGTGTGAGCCCCCCATGACAAAGGGGCCTGTGTGTCCCGCACACCCTGCACCTATTATTAATATTCCAATGAATTATACTTATATAGTGCTTTGCTCACAAGCAAATTAAACTTACAGCAAAAACATGTATATGAAATGACATTGTACGACTGACCATCAGCTTCACGATTCACAGAAAATAATTATAATGACAAGTTTTTCATTTTTTAAATATATTTTTGTATTGTACTGTAGATTTTAAAGGGTCTGAACCTCCAGGTTAAAGCTGGAAAGACTATTGCCCTTGTTGGGTCCAGTGGCTGTGGAAAAAGCACCACAATTCAGCTGTTACAGAGATTCTACGATCCTTCAATAGGGGAGGTAAGTGTCTGTGACCATCCCTTACTGTTAAATATAGATATTTGTTTAAATCAATGGACTTCTGAAGTCAGAGCTGGGGGGCTAGTTGGTGTAATATGTTCTTCCTGATCCTAGGTGACGGTAGATGGACATGACGTGCGGACTCTCAATGTGCAGTGGCTAAGAGAAAATATCGGAGTCGTCAGCCAGGAGCCCATTTTGTTTGGAACGACAATCCGAGAAAATATCCGCTACGGAAGAGAGGATGTTACCGATGCTGAGATCGAACAAGCGACTAAAGAAGCCAACGCCTATGACTTTATATCTAAGCTTCCAGATGTAAGATAACATTTCTTATATGGACTGCACACAAATATTCAGGAACAAACGTCCTTTATCTGTCTTAATGTATCACTCTCTGGCAGGGGTCAGAAATTATATAATTTTAATTTCAATATCTTAAGTATCTTATTATCTATTAAAACCTCCGCATATATAATTGCGAATGTTTTTGCAGCTCTTTAATATAAGCCACCTAGAGTTTAGGTTTAGTGATCCCTAATGTTGCCTGTGGCTGTCCAGCTGTTATTGAACTAGGACTCCTAGCATTCTTTACAAACTGTTCTTGTATTATTCAGCAGCAGAATCAGGGGTGTATTAAGAGAGGAGGTGGCCCGTGTTCACTCCCCGTCCTGGGCCCCCTCCTCTCTACCCGGCTGCCGTCAGCAAACTAAAAGCAGCAGTAAACTCCAGGCACTAACCTGTGCCTGGAGTCTACTATGCACGCGCAGGTCTCCAAGAAAATGGCATGGCAGCCATTTTCGCTGTGATTTCCTACTGTGTGCAAGATGCCGGGAAAATGGCTGCCGTGGTTTTTTGTGTAGCACTACTTCGTGGGACTTCGGAGAGGTAAGTATGAATAAAAAAAGGATGGGTGCAGGGAGTGAGGTGCGGGCCCCCCCCCAGGGGCCCATGTGCACCGCACTCCCTGCATGCATTATAAATACGCCCTTGAGCAGAACCATAGGTTACTCACCACAGCTCTATACCATCGAAAATTATTTTTCCATAACCTACAGCTGTATTTTATATATTCCATATAATTTCTGCAAAATAATTGTGTTGATTTGTTTTATATTATTCTTTCCAGGGGTTAGATACAATGGTTGGGGAAAGAGGAGCGCAGCTCAGTGGAGGCCAGAAGCAAAGAATTGCTATTGCTCGGGCCCTAGTACGTAATCCCCAAATCCTGCTGCTGGATGAGGCCACATCAGCTCTGGATACACAGAGTGAAAGTATTGTGCAGAATGCTTTAGATAAGGTATATATAGGCCATGTTATTTAATTAATCTATTAAGTTAATCCCTTACAATGGTTGTTTGTTGTCCTATATGTTGATTTGTTTGTACGCACTACATAAATATTATTTATACCTGTTCTCTTTCTTCATAAGGCTAGAGCTGACCGTACCACAATTGTGATAGCTCACCGGCTATCCACCATCCGATCAGCTGATGTCATTGCTGGATTTCACAATGGCGTGGTGGTGGAACAAGGCTCGCATGAAGATTTGATGAATAAGAAAGGGGTTTACTATTCTCTTGTAATGATGCAGGTATTATTTTATTTATTTTCTTGGGAAATTAATTCGTAAAATATGTTACTTTTATGTAGAGATGTGTGGGTTCGATACCTGGAATATACAACCGAATTTAGGATTTCCGGGACATCCTGAGTCTCAGCTCGGGTCTTCCGCCAAGTTCGGATACCAAAACGAGGCAAAACGTCATATTCCCAGCATTGGATCTCATGTTTTCTTCTTAGAGGTCCATAGGGATCCACAGGGATACCATGGGGGATATTATGGTTGGAAGACCAGGCACCAAACCGTTAAAGCTTTGGCTCCAAGAATGCCATGGGTCCTCCTCCCATATAACTACCCTGCCCCTAGCCATAGGACTTCAATTGTTCGTTTGGTGTGGCAGGAATCAGATGCACCTTTTGTACAGGAGACTGCTTAGGCAGTCTTGAGCTTTAATTTTATGATTTATTTTACTTTGTTTTTTCTTGAGTTGGCAGTGCTAGCCGTCAGTATTAGGATGCAAGGGCTGCAACTCCACCTACCACCGCTGGACCTCAACATCAGTAATTGTGCTGGTGATTTCGGCGGGTCATGGCTGAGCTTAGCTAGCGGAAATGCTGCGACCTGGACTGTACCGGATGCACGGAGATGTCAGGTAAGGCGATTCTTCGCTTGCGGGGAATCGCCCACGACAGTCCTTGCTTCTAAGTGTAGAGACGGACCAGAAGCCGGTGCTGTTAGTACCAGGGATTGTCGACATCCAGCCGGGGCCTTATCTGATGCCGGGGATCGGCAGCAGACCCAATCTGCTGCCACGAGGCCAGCGTACCCAGTTGTTTAATGCAGCTTAGGAGAGGTAGGCGCTCCTCCAGCAACTCCTCTCCTGACCCAGACGCAGTCCTGATGAATAGGTGTTGCGCGTCTGGATTGCTCCGCCTGCCCTCCACATGTATGAGACGCTCACAGTTCAACCTCAGTTCACCTGGTAGCTGTAGCCTAAGGAGGGTCTGGCAGTCTCCCTGTATACCTCTCCCTTGGTTAAAGTATACGGTGCTCTATATCCTACTATTACTTTGTGTTGCTGTAGTTGATTTTGAGCCCATTGTAATTATATTACATATGCATTATATGTGACTGTTTGCTAGCTGCTGATTGCATTGCACTTATATCGTACAATGTGATTGTGATTTAGTGTTTATCTGCAAATTTCTACTGTCATTTCTAACTTTCACTGTTATTTCTTTCTGAGTACTTCACATTCATTAGATTTGTGAAGACTGTCACATAAACTTTGCGATTGTTGCCTTTACTTTTAACATGTCAAAAGATAAAGGAAAAGAGGAGGGGGAGCCACATGTGCTGGTCTCATGTAAATCATGTACGGCATATGTGTCCTCACAGGATATAAAGGTATTGGTGAAGGTGGTCACATTGCATTTTTACCTTTATACGTATATATGCTAAGCATAAAGGGAAACATGAGTCAGACAGTTATAACTATCACTGCTATTGCTCCATTTGACCCTCAACTACCAGAATGGGTAGGGGTTAATTTGTACTTCACATTTACTTATGAAGACTGAGCTACCAACCCCCTCTCTACTAATTAATTGGAGACGCTCAGCTGCAATTGTTCATGGTAATGTTTGCTGAGGGGAGATTTGGTCTCTCTCTGTGTATAACTTTCTCCTAGGACCAAGATATATAGCACTGGAAACCTACAAACTTTTGTGTTTGTATAAGTTGATTCGGTGCAGACTTGTAAGTAGAGGAGGCAGAATAATTTTATGCATGTAGATCCTACCATACTTATGTGTTGATTTTAATGTCCTTTTTCAAATATTTTATATGTATTATATATAATTTATGCTAACTTTGCTGGAAAGTGGAGTTTTTTGTTGTCTGTTATGTCCCTAAACCCCTACTACCTGATGTATAGGGGTTAGAGAGTACATCACATTTAATTTTATCTGTGAAAAGAGTCACATTGCATTGTTAACCCTACACTGGTGTAGGTTACTTGGAAGTATTTCCCATGCCTCAGGACAAAGGAAACAGGAGACTATTTTCTCTGTTTCATGTAAATCCTGTGCAGTTGCAGAGGATACACAGTTGCCTCTCAGGATTTCATACAGGATGGACTGTGGTTTGATTGTTATACCCCACAACAGTCTACCTCACCAGCACGTGTTCAGGGGTTAGCCACCACACTGCATCCCACTTTTTGATTACCCACAGTGATTACAGCCTGCCATAATTCCTCTTCCCATACATCGGGTTATGTCCACTCAGTTCAGAATCTGGTTTTTAGCATCTAACTATTGAAAAATGTTACAGGCGAATAAGGCATCAGCCGTCTAAGCATATAGATGGACTACACCATCTTTTCAGTCCATCTTGTTTTCAGATTCTGATACATCATTTGAGGAGGCACATGAACAGGTTTCTCCCTCTGGGCCTAACTTGGAGGAGGAAAATCATCAGTGGATGTTCCTCTCTAGCAGGGGCGGTTAATTCAATCCTCATTATAGAAGATGAAGTACTGGCTCCTAAAGCCTAAATAAACCTGGTGTTCAGACATCAGAAGGTGATTTAGTCTGGATTCCCTCAATCTGAACAGCTCACTGAGTTTATAGGGGAAGCATGGAACACTCCAGGTAGACTGTTCCAGATTCAAAAAAAGATTATTATCTTTTTACAATCCGCCTCCCTACTGGGGATTCTTACATGACACCTTCCTAAAGGGTTACACCCAAGAAGGTTGTTTACATAACGCCCCCATCAGATCCTATCAAGGCCATTTATGCCCTGCTAATTTCAGGAGTGATAATCCCGGTTCCTTTGACTAACAAGGAAGGAGTTATTACTCAGATTTGTGTTTGAGTCAGAAGCTATATGGGTATCGCCTATTCTGAATCATGAATGCTCATCTCAGAAGAAGTCGGAATATTGCCATACATGGACGGCCCCCTGATATTGACAGTCTACAGAGGTTTTACAACAACACTTCTAATCTACAGGCACACTACACTGGGAATGCCCATCTCATCTGATCTTGGAAGCTATGCAGTGCTGGGCCTGGTTAGTACTTGGATGGGAGACCATCTGGGAATACCAGGTACTGTAGGGCTGACTACTGCCTGTCCTACAGGAGCAGGGCTGGATAATCAATTGGAAATAGTAATCTCTTTCTCCAACAAGATGGTACATCTGGGGGCGCTACTGGATTCTCTGGTCCAATTTTCCTGCTCCCAAGAGAAGGATCTTTCTACCAGTGGGGAATTCAATAGAGATTATCTATATAATATTATCACTCAACTGAAAATAAATATATTTCAACAATGCAAATAAAATACACATTTATTATACAGAATGAAAATAAATAAAATAAAAATAAAAAGTGAAATATACAAAATATACTAAAAATATAAATATAAAAAACATGACAAAGAAATTAAATCTGTAGTAAGAATATAGCTTGAAATATGCAAATATAGATGAGTCATCTATGAATTTTGTTTTACTCTTACTGTATATGTTTTTTGACAACTCAAAATTAATCCTGGCAATTTTATCTAATATTTGTGAAATAATTTGTGTTTAATTAGAATAATGGCTTCTTATATTTACATATTTTTGTATTTGAAGTAATATGAGTATTCTCATGTTTCTATTATTTAAAGGGACTTATATGTATGTTTATATACTGTATATTTAATTTTAATAAAACTACTCATTAATACTCTGTCTGTATAATAATTAAAGTATTTGGTGTGTTTTCTTTTAATTTTAAAAGTGGACTTATAAGGTCCGATATTCCTGATGAAAAAGGTGTATTTTTAAATGTATCAGCAAGGCTTTTTTAGTTTGTATTACTGGCATGACTTTGAATGCAGTTTAATACAAGTGTGACCAATTGCGTGATCACTCCACCTGAGATTATGTAGTGTGTTTCTCTTTCATTAATTAAACACCCTATGTAAGGGGAGTCTGGAAGAACAATACCCTTGTCTTGATAAAGCTCCAGGGAGCAGCGGAATGCGTTGACAGAAGGGTCTGCAGTGCTCACTTGCCATCTAGACATTCCTGGTACACCTGCCCTGCCACTCTACAGGATTCTTCTAAAAATGTAAAGTACCCATCAAACGAACATTCATCAGTGTACCTATTGCCAGCCTAAGCAACAGCACAAGTGTTTCACAAGGGGAAGACCCGGTGTGACTGTTGTTGGCACTCTACGCTATCTAGCAGTGAGTACACAGCGAGGTGCCCCATACACAGGAGGACATTAAATCCCTCAGCGGCGTTCAGCTGCCAACGTCCATAAACTGGCATAGAGAGGTCTATTTGAATGAGACGCTTAATAAGATATTGCTTTGGATTGTATACATACAGCACCTTAAGGAATCAGTTTGTGCTAAATTCTTTACATAGGAGACTTAGGGGTCTATTTACTAAGACGCTGTGTTAATGCCACTCCTGCTTCGCCTGCTACTGCTGCGAAGCAGAAGCGGGCTAATGCAGCAGTTACTAAAAATAGACCAGTCGAGGAGGGTGAACGTTAAGTCACCCCCTCGGCGGTAACAGCTAACACTCCCGTCTCCTGAAAGCCCTGTGTTACTCCTCCGGCTCCGTCCGCCAGCAGCAGCAGTGACTTTTTTTTTTCAACAAACTTTATTTAAAAATGGCCAACCTGACACAGCTGAAGTCCTGCTTCTCCAGTGAGGAAAAGCAGATAACGAATGCTACAGGACACAATATCAGCGCTGGAGAAGTCAGCAGACGGTCAGTGACATCTCCTCTTAGTAATACCTGGGACACTTAGCGCTGCCATTGATGTTTATGGCAGCGCTAAGTGCCCCAGGTGCAGTGTGATATTGTAGCCTGCACTTAGCGCTGGCAGGCTACAGGCAGAGAAAATCCCTTTAGTACATACTGAGAAGCGGTATGTACAGGGATTTTCTCTGCCTTTAGCATTTTTCCCCCTTTTCTCCCCTTAGTAAATAGACCCCTTACTATCATTTAACAAACAAGTGAGAAGGCAGCTTCTTGTTACCATTTGGACAACTATTATATACGGATGTGTACAGGCACATTGCAGCTACAAGTACACTATTCTATATTCGCATATTTCAAGCTATATTCTTACTACAGATTTAATTTCTTTGTCATGTTTTTTATATTTATATTTTTAGTATATTTTGTATATCTCACTTTTATTTTTTATTTTCATTCTGTATAATAAATGTGTATTTTATTTATAAGAAGCCTTTTTGAAATATTTTTTATTTTCAGTCGAATGATAATATTATATAGATAATCTAAATAGATTTCCCACCTAAAGCGCTATCCTATTTTTTGCTGTTTTTATGTATTTCTGTATTGCAGCCAGCTGGTAACTGGCTTATTAGGATAAGCAGCAGAGAGTGTGGATGTTTAATTATATCAGTCACTTAGAGCAAGGATAAATAGCGGTCGAGATATCGATAAGCTATAAATCTAATTCTTTCTACCAGTGGACAGGTTTTCCGTGCTAGAATCACTCCGAAATCAGAGGGTACCCATTCACTCAGCAATACAGGTCCTGAGGACCACGGTATCCACCTTCAATATGGTGGAATATGCCCAATTCCAATTCAGACCTCTACAAAGATTGATTCTCTCCAGGTGGAACGGACAGCATCATCTTATAAGGTCTCAGAGGATCCTTCTCACTCCACTTGTGGTGGTTGAGAAAGGATCATCTAAACAAGGGCGTCCGTCCTGGATTCCAAATTGGATCTTGCCACAGACGCCTGCCTTAGTGGATGCAAAGCAGTGACCGGTCATCTGCCAATAAACATTCTAGAACTGCGAGCAGTATACAGAAGCACTGATCAGGGCACTGGACCTACTCCAGGGCAGGCCAGTCCAGATCCACTCCGACAATGCGACTACCTCATCATCAGGGAGGTACAAGAGGTTATGCAGACATGTAATATGTGACAAAGGTTCTGATTTGGGCAGAACGTCATCTTCCGGCCATCTCGGCAATATTCATACTGGGAATACTAGATTACTAGATTGGGAATCATACGTTATAAGAAGCCGGAGAATGGTCTCTCTATCCGGGAGTATTTCAGTTCCTGGTAAACAAAAGGGGTCTACCAGAGATAGATCTCAAGGCATCACGCCACAACCACAAGGTCCCAAAGTGCGGGTCCAGGTCTAGGGACCCATCAGCGGCAATCGTGGATGCACTGGAATGGGGCTTCAAATGGGCGTATCTCTTTCCTCCAATTTTCCTGCTTCCAAGAGTTCTCAGCAAATTCAAGCAGGAAAGCGGAACAGTAAAACTGGTGGCTCCGACTTGGCCCAGATGTCATTGGTTTACCTGCATACAGAATCTGTCAGTAAACAGTCCGTATGCTCTTCTTCTGTGGCAGGATCTGCTAACGCATGGTCCCTGCTGACATCCGGATTTTCCAGTTCGGTTATTCAGACGATGCTTAGCGCAAGGAAGCCTGCTTCTGCCCGCATCTTACAGTGTGTGGCATTCCTTTGGTCAATGGTGTTCCCATAGGGAATATGATCCTAAGGTATTCAGAATTTCCAGGATTCTGTCTTTTCTGCAGGCAGGATTAGACAATGGTCTCTGTCTGGCTACTTTAAGAGTACAGGTTTCTGCACTGTCAGTCTGGTTTCAGAAGAAGATGGCTTCATTACCAGATGGAAATTTTTTCCAAGGAGTTCTGCGAGTTCAGCCTCCTTTTGTTCCACCGGTAGCACCGTAGGAATTGTCTTTGGTTCTTAAAGGGTTACAAGCATCCCCATTTGAACCTTTAGACTCTGTAGATTTGACAGCAAAGAAATTTTTTCTTCTTGCTATCTCTTCTGCTTGCAGAGTTTAGGATTTGGCAGGCTCCAGACCTTTCTGTAGGTGAAGCCTCCCTGGATGTAGTTTGTGCTCTCCGTATTTATGCGGAGCATACAAATTCTGTTAGAAAATTAGATTCTCATTTTGTATTATATGGTTTTCACAAACGAGAATGGCCAGCTAGTAAACAGACTGGCGAGATGGCTACGCATGACTATCTCCCAGGTGTATACACAGGCTGATATTCCTGTCCCAAGCAGGGTGACAGCAAATTCTACTCGGTCTGTAGGGCCATCATGGGCAGTCGTGGTGCCTCTGCTGAACAATTATGCAAGGCTGCCACATGGGCTTCTGTCCACACTTTTCTTAGGTTCTATGCCTTTGATACCTTTTGCCTCTCAGGATGCTTCCTACGGGCAACGAGTTCTCCTTTCTGCTCAGGAGTGTTCCCCACCCTAGGGGAACTGGTTTAGGTTGTCCCCATGGTATCCCTGTGGATCCCTATGGACCCTGAAGAAGAAATATAGAGTTATGGTAGACTTACCTAGATAACTCCTTCTCTTCAAGGTCCACAGGGCTCCCACCATGACGCACATGGCTTCAATGCGTGTTTTTCTTTAGATCACAGATTCTCTCATCTTGTGTAAGAGTGTTTCTGGTGTACGATTGTTCTTCCTTCTCCTCTTTCCTTCTCCTGCCTTGAGGTTTGTTAACTAAACTGAAGTACTATAGCTAGGGGAGGGGTATATATTGAGGAGGACCCAGGGCATTCTGGGAGCCAAAGCTTTAAATGTTTGGTGCCTGGTATTCCAACCATAATATCCCCCATGGTATCCATGTGGACCCTATGGACCTCGAAGAAAAGGAGTTATATAGGTAATTCTACCATAACGCTATATTTTAGGATGCATATTAAAGTCCCTCTCTCGTGATCAGACACCATTTCACACAGGACAGTTGAGGGAGAGGCTGTAGGCATGTAGGCTGGAGCACTGTGAGGCACTGTGCTAATGCTTTAGCAAGCCATCAGGGCACCATTAGGTTAGAAGGAGTTGGGTTTAGGAGTTTAATAGGTAGAGCTGGAAACAGTAGTTTCTGTGAAGAGTGACTGTAGGCATCATTGCCACTTGTCAGTATATGTATGTTTGTCCCACACACTGCAGTCAAACAAACAAGATAGCCACTGTCTTTGTTGTGTTGTTTGTTTTTGTTTTTTAAAGTGAACCTGCACCATTTTTTCCTGCAGTATACTTTTTGTTTATCTGTCCAAAAAATACTCTGCTGTGTTTGAGGCTGCTGCAGCCCAAGAAGGCCTCTTTGTTTTGAGTTTTTTTTCCCAGTTATATATAAAATAAAAATGCAAAAAATATATATACCTGTATTTTTTTTCCTGTTTAAAAAAAAAACTGCAGCATTTTCTAATTGAAATTTAAAATTAGATTGTATATTTCAAGCAGTGTGTGTTCAGTTCAGATGAGTGACATAGCATATATTACTGTCCTGTGTGCAGTGTGTTAGCCTTCCTGTGTAAGCAACGGTGTGTGCAGTGTGGTCCCTCCCTTAATCTGCACCCCAAAACAGTTCTCACATAGACCTATTCCTCCAAGTCCGTGCAAACAATTGCCAGTGTTTTTTTTCTTAAAGCCATTAGTGCAAAGAAATTTGCATAGTGTGTTATCCTTCCAGTGTAAGAAACAGAGTGTGTGGTGGTGTCACCACATCATCTGCACCCCAAAACAAGTCTCACAAAGACTGCACGATGAGATCTCCTGTTACAGTTTTTCCGGCAATTGCCGCTGGAAAAACTGACCTTTCCCAAAAGACCGAATGGAATTGAAGATGATGAATTAACTCAACACACAAGAGCGAAACATCATTATAACATCTGGCCTGGCTTAAAAGAATTGCCCACAATTATTGACACCTGTACCATGTCTAAATCTGATACAGTAAGCATCAATAGAACAGTGGACGATTATTTTAATAACAATGTACAAATTAGAATGTCACACAGTCCCTTTGAATTCTGGGAGAAAAAAAAAGAATTTGAACCCCCAAACTAGATTTGTAGTACATGAACCCGGGGTTGATATTGCCAGCGGTCAGAATCCTGGCAACATAAACCCGACAGTGGAAATACTGAAACATGCAGGTAAGTATTCTAACCCTACCCCTAACCTTCCTCTCCCGCAGCCTAACTTTAACCCTCTCCCTAGTGCCTAGCCCCTAACCCTAATATTTGCTGTCGGAATCGCAGCCTCTGGGATTCTGGAGCTGGGATTCTGATTGCTGTCAGGATTCCGGCACCAAGGTTCTGACCACCGACATTGTATATGCTGGGATGCTGACTAAATCCCTATATTACTGTACTTTATTGGGTTGTTCATGTTGTTTTGTATCTTGCAATTCCATCCATTTTGGATGCTTGTTTTTTTAATAGTTTTTTATATTTCTCTGACTTTTTTTTTTAATCGTTGTAATAACACTGTAATTAATCAAACAATCAATGCTTTACCTTGCTTCCTCAAAATACTCCACCTCTATTTACCTGTGCTGACCTCAGGCCTCTGAAACATTCTATAACATTGAATAGATTATTTTAAACTGCCATCATGTCTGCCACTGCAGTGCCACTATATTTCCTGTGTTTGTGCCGCTGCTTTGTCACTTAATTTAGCCAGTCAGCTCGCTGCAGCCTTTGGCCAAAATGAGTGAAAACTGAAAACAATTGTAATGTTCTGGTTTAGTTGTGGGCCCGGGGTGGTGACAGCAGCAAACACAGAAGCAGATTTAAATAAAAAGGTAGAATTTTTAATGAGTGGCTTAGAAGACATGGGAATGGCAAAAGCAAAAAGTCCAGGTTTAGCACTAAAGTGCACTTGATTACTGTAGTGAGGATAATGGGAGAATGTCCAGAAAGTTGCAGATAAGAACAGTCCGGTATGCAGGTTAGTGAGCTGAAATAAATACAGTCAGTGGTGATGAGTCCAGCTGGGAGTGAAATAAATATAGTCAGTGGTAATGAGTCCAGCTGGGAGTGAAATGAAGGCAGGGTGCAAGGTGTCAGCAGGCTCAGGCACTCAGGCAGGGGAAAAGGTAGTGGAGGATGCAGGGTAGTCCAGCAAGTTTTAGGAGTTGACAAGCAGGCTGGCAGGTAGCATTTACACAGGTAACAAGAGGTGAGCACAGAGTACTCCCTCTCAGCTAGGCTGAGATACACGTTGCACTGGCAATGAAGGAAGGCTCTGAACCTTCCTAAATACCCCGTGCCGCGCTATGACTGGCTGGAGGGAACACATGACTCACCAGGATTGGGCAGTTGAATCACATGGTCAGAAGGCAAGATGGCGGCGCCCATGCCAAATGGAATGGAAACACCGCCAGGCCTTATCAGCCCTGAATGACAATGTGCCCGCACAGAACCACACGCAGCCAAAGCCCCTCGCTAAACACCAGCGCCACTGCCAGACACCCCCCGCCATAGTGACCTCACAGGTAATACCTGCCAAAAAACCCTGGCCGTGACAACAATATTGTTAGCTGTGATATGGTCAAAATTGACTGGAAATAACTGGAAATTAATGTTATTGACGTTAATAATACTTTAGGAACAAAAATTAAATGATTTTAGCTGTTTTTATAAATGTAAAAAAAAAAAACTCATGAGGGTGGTTTTTGCAAAACCAAAACACAATGATGCATAGAACCAAAATCAAAACATGGGTGTCTGTGCACATCTCTCAATTTATGTCACTGGTTTGAAAACTATATAAACATAATGGCTCTATGGTTAGGTGCACAGGTTCTAAAATAGTGACACTGGGAGAGTTGCTAGAGTACTTGCCCCAGTGTCCACAGCTCAATATTTATATATAGAACCCAACCACATCTGTGGACATACGGCTTGTGTCTGTAGTTAAGGAAAACTGTATTTATTTTCCCCAAACTTCTTTGTTTTGAATTTGTATTTATAAAATTATATTATCTTTGTTCCAGCAGCCCATTGCAGATCTATAGTACTCAATATTGTTTTAATTATTACTATTACCCTGACCCATACCCATGCACAGGGTGTATGCATTGCTATTCAGCAAGGCACTGGTTTGCCCAAAGGGGGGGTGAGGGGGCATACACTTTTGACCAGGTTGTAGCTGGTTTAACATTCAGAAAGGGGTTGTAAGTTCCACACACTACTTAATCTACTTTGACTAACAAAGCCTACCCCTTATACCCATTGCCCAAAGGTTCCCAGGAAGCGCCCTGCGCTATTAAGCATGAGGTTTGCCCTGGGAATTCCTTTTTTTTTTTTTTTTTCAATTGTCCCGATTTTCTTAGTGAATTCTTTTGGCCGACAAGATGGGCCTGGGTGCACATTTTGACAGGGGAGCGCCACATCACGGGTCACCCGATTTTAATATAGCCATCTAATACCCCTTTTCCACCTAAATTCCGGGTCTGACCTGGAGTTGGAACAAAGTTCCTATCCGGATCAGACCCGGAATTTTGCCGGCGCCAACTCGGGATATTCCCGAGTCAGCGCCGCTCACACCGCAGTCGGGTCTGCATAGACCCGGCTTTTGCGGAGTGAAAGTGGTCGCTTGGAGATGACGTCATCTCCAAGCACCACTGAAGCCGGACGTATCGGCCGGCTAGCAGCGCACTCCAGGTCATTCGTGACCCGGAGTGCGCTGTTCTCACAGCAGGGTTTCACGGGCTACGCCCGTTTCAAACCCTGCTACTTACCTGGGTTGGATTGCCGGGTCAATCGACCCGGCGATCCAACTCTCTCCCCTTTTACACCAGGGAGCTGCCCGGGTTAACCCTTCAAAAATCCGGGTTTTAGCTCCAGTGTAAAAGGGGTATGAGTCTGGCATAACCTGGTGCTGGTTGATGCATTTGCAAGAGACCTCATGCTCGATGCCCTCCTACTTTTGCGGCCACCAACCCTGGTGATAGCAGTAGTGCTGTTTACTTATTTTAGGCAAAGTGAACACACATGTTTATTTAATATGGCAGTCATCTAGTTTGCAGTGTAAAAGTTATACGCCTACATTTAGGCCACAGGATGACAGCGTACCCCTATCAGACTCACCATGTTTATGTGTCCATTTGTTTTTGTTTGTTTTTTAATCACAGAATTATGACAAAAAGGAAGAGGAAACAGAAGATGAAGAAGGAGAACTGTTTGATTATGATGATATAGCCACTGAAGATGATCCAGAGATTGCTGCTGATGGCTTGGAGAACATAAGCAGAAATGACTTGCACAGACGGAAGAAAAGACTTACAAAAAGGAAATCCCAGTCCAACATTTCTCCCACCAATGCAAATGGGGTAAAACACATAACCAAGTACATATTACTATATTTTAACATTGGTCCAGTTCTGTTGATAGTCACACTATTTTTTTAAATTTAATAAATCATATTAATATTAGAATGTTTTTCCATACAGGATGTGGAAGAGGAACTTCCCTCTTTGTCTCTTTGTAAAATACTAGCGCTCAACAAACCAGAAATATTCTACATAGTCATTGGCGTTATTGCTGCAGTCATATCTGGTGGCATATACCCAACTTTTGCAGTCGTTTTTGGGAAAATTATTGGGGTAAGATTTTTATTCAAGTGCACATAATAAATGTGATAACCTTATTCGTTTTTATTATGTTTTGAATTGCTCTGAGCCATCTTGTATGGCTTATTCTTTTATCATTTTAGTCATTCAGCATCCAAGACGACAATGAAAAAAGTCAAAGGACAATCTTGCTTTCCCTTATGTTTCTTGCGCTGGGAGTGCTCAGTCTAATAGTATACATTGTCATGGTATGTATGCTTTTTACTTTAGTAACCTTTATGAAAACTTTTTTATTTTATGAAACGTTGTAGATAAATAATATATTTGGATAATAAGAGAGAACTGAACAACATGAAAAAAGAATGCATTTTCTTTTTTGTCTTTCAGGGTTTTGCTTTTGGAATATCGGGAGAAAATTTAACCATGAGACTAAGGTCTTTATCATTTAAGGCACTCCTTCGCCAGGTACACTAGGTTGTTTATTAGATTAAATACACGTTTGTTTTGTACATCTAGACCATACTTGCCAAATCCCCCTGACTCCCTGAAGAATCTTGCAAACTCCCTGATTGCACCTTACCCACATTATGAAGCTGTTATATATAAAAAGAAACTGAGATATATATCATTCGTATAATATCCCAGCATTGGTTATAAGTAGAGATGTGCGCCAACCCCCGTGTTTTGGTTTTGGATCTAGATCTCCCCTGGTTTGGATCTGGATTGGTTTTGCCTCACCTTTGTTTTCGTGTTTTGGTTTTGGTTTTGGATCTGGATTTTTTCATAAAAAATCAAAAGAACAGCTAAAATCACATATAATGGGCCTTTTTTTGTTCCTACAGTATTAATAACCTCATAACATTTATTTCCACTAGTTTCCAGTCAATTTTGACCATCTCACAGCTCACAAGAGGACCAGGAAGTGTGCTTTCCAAAAATAAATAAACAAATGACTTAAATAATGCTTTGCAAATGTTCTATGGACTGGCATTTCCCAACCTGTAGAGGGACATAAAAAAAAACATAGTTAGTTCAAACTGCCGTTGTTCCCACTGTCCACTTAACCATATGAGATATATTGTGAACAAGCGGAACTGAGCAGCAAATGCAACATTTCTGACCTAAGGTTTAAGTATTACGTTGTGAGGCTGCGCCATGCCTGCTTCAAGGCATTTTTTTTCATCCCCGAAGGGGACCAGGAAGCGTGCTTTCCAAAAATAAATCTTCTGTTCTGTAACAGAATTTTTCCAACCTGTAAAGGGACATTAAAAAAAACAGAGTTAGTTTGTGGCCTTCAAATTGCCATTGTTCCCACTGTCCACTTATTCTTGGACTGGAGCAACCATTCTGTGAATGGAGACTGTATCACACATAGTCACGGTAGAAGACATGTCACTAGTAGGCAGTTCTCTCAGGCCCATCCAGATGTAATTTTTTGGTGACTGATCTGCATGACCAGCAGGCATTCTGTAAGGAAAATGTTGTTTTTCCCTGGCAGCTGTTGAAACTGAAGGAGGAGATGAAGGCGTTTCACATGCGGCTGCAAAACTGAAGGAGGAGATGAAGGCGTTTCACATGCGGCTGCAGCTGACAATTATTTGACCAACAGCTCTTTGCATAGTTTTAGATTTTGGTCTTTTGGAAAAAAACTCAAAAGGTAGGACTTAAACCTAGGATCCAGAATGGTGGCCAAAATATATTTTTCAGATTTCAATAGATTGACGACTCTTGGATCCTGGTGAAGTGAATCAAGGGCTTGATCTACCAGTCCGACATACTTTGCGCAATTGCTCTGTTTTAGCTCCTTCAGTTTCTCCAGCTGTTTTTGCGAAAGTCTGATGAGGGGAATGGCATATTGCCAATTTTTTGTTTATCTAAAGACAAATATCCTTTCAATTTTTTGTCTTAATTTCAGTAAAACCTGCTCTACTATATCGATGGCATGACTTAAGCCCTGGGGCATGGGCCCTTCCTAGAGGTCGAGGAAGTTGATTGCCTTGCACTGCTGCCGGCAGCTACAACATGTGGTTCTTGGTCTTGCTCTCCTGTCATGTGACAGCCCTCCATATTTTTTCTGCAGTCTAGAAGCAGTGTCACAATCACCAATAGTGTAGCCAAGGTGCGGTTACAATATGAACACACGTGCAGTCGTGCGCACACACAAAAATATTTGAAAAAATGACAATTAATGATTTATATTTTTTGTCAGCTCCAGAAGAACTTGGCCCCAGAGTAACGATTGATCACGACTGGAGTCTGTCAGGACAAGGTTGCAACTTGCGTTGCTGGCTGGATCTTGTCCACTAATGGGGTTAAGCCGAAAACCCACCCACATAAACAAGAAAAAAATATGACACTTTAATTGTATTTTTTTTTTAAGAACGATTGGAGTCTGTCAGCACAAGGTTGCAACTTGCATTACTTTCTGGATCTTGTCCACTACTACGGTTAAGCCAAAAACCCACCCACAGAAACAAAAGAATATGACACTTTAATTGTTTTTTTTTGATTGAACACGACTGTAGTCGCTGTATCTTGTGCGCTAAGCCTAACACCCACGCACACACAGAAGAAAAAAATCTATAAGACCGTGACACTTGCATTGTTTTTTTTAATTGAACACGACTGTACTGTAGTCGCTGGATCTTGTGCGCTGATGTGGTTAAGCCTAACACCCACGCACACACAGAAGAAAACAATATATAAGACAGTGACACTTGCATTTTTTTTTTTTTATTGAACACGACTGCAGTTGCTGGATCTTGTGCGCTAATGTAACGACTGGAGTTGGGCAGCACAAGGTTGCAAGTGCAATGTGCGTTGCTGGCTGGCTCTTGTGCGCTACTGTGGTTAAGCCTAACATGCATGCAAACACAGAAATTTATAAAAACTTAAAAAATACACTTTTTTTATTTTTTGGAGTCCAGAACTTGGGCCCAGAGATGGACACAGCACAAGCCCAGGACACAGCAGACAGCCCAGATGGATCACCAGACAGCACCGTGACCAGAGACCAGAATGGATCAGCACAGTGATAGTGATTAGTGACAGCACTGTGACCAGAGACCAGAATGGATCAGCAGACAGCACAATGACAGTGACAACACCGTGACCAGAGACCAGAATGGATCAGCAGTCCCCAGCCCAGGACACATCAGATAGCACCAGTACCTCTCCCAGCCCTACACTACCCACCCTCCCTGTTCACTTTGCACAGCCGGAGTGGAAATGGCATCTGTCGCGTGGTCCCTTATATACTGCTTTGATCATAGAGACGAAAGCTCGCGAACCGTCAGATTTCCGTCTCTATGGTTTTGCCTCGGTTTCGAGAACCGAGTAATGCGGGAACCTCCGAGCCTGCTTATATTCGACTCGGTTATGCTAAATTCGGGTGGCCTCGGTTCTCTGAGACCCGAACCCGCTCATCTCTAGTTATAAGGCACAGTGATCCCTATTGCTGCTACATACATTTTCTATAAAGTATCAGTGTGTTTTCATCACCAAGTAGATCTTACTAACTGCTTTGGTGCTCATTTAAATTAGGATGTAAATCAATTTTAGAACACGCCTCTTAGATGTAGCAGTACACGTCCACTTTTCCTCCGTACTCATAGTGCTGCTTTCACAATATCCCTGAAATGCTTTGTCACATGTAGTCAAGTATGTTCTACTCTAGGTGCTGTGATAGCCTGCTGGGAAAATAATGGGAGCATATTATATAAAGGGGATGTAGTCAGCATCCTGGCATCCCGATACAGGGGGAGGGTTAGGGGTTAGGATTAGGCACTAGGGGGAGGGTTAGGTACTAACGGGTGAGGTTAGGGTTGGGCACCGGGGAGAGGGAGGTTAGGTTTAGGCACTAGGGGGGGAGGTTAGGGTTAGGCACCGGGGAGGGGGTTTGGGGTTAAGGGTTAGTGTTAGGTTTCCTACCTTATGCTGTCGGGATTCTGACCGTCGAGATGCCGCAGTCAGTATTCTGACCAGTGGCATCCCAACTGGCGGAATTCCATACCCAACCCATTCTAATGAACTCATGCATGATACATTTAATGTAATCCAATTGTTCCTACTCATGTGCCTTGATCTTTTCTCCATATAAATATAACTGTACCCCTCACATCCTTTGGGTGCCATTTACAATAAAACACTTGCCTGCCCATTCCTACTAATCATGTTCTATATGTCTTTCATTAGGCTGCATTGACCACTAAGGGGCTGATTCAGAGTTGGGAGCAAAGCAAAAACACTAGTATTCAGATTCATCATAGAAATTTATGTAGCACAGGGGATTACTGTGTACCAGTATATTGGATGTGACATTCATTAGGTCAAATGGTCTCCTCCGCCCCCCTCCCCCCCCCCTTCTCCTCCACAAGAGTTACCCAGGCCATGACCACAGTGGGAGCCGCCGGCAGGGAGTAGGGGGGCGGGAGGAGGCATTTTTCGGCTCCTAATGTGCAAGTAAAAATTACAATCTTGTACTTATCAACGTGATCTATGTGACAAAGAGCCATATTCAATTAGAGGCGAAGTTTTCGCCTGTCCGACTGTTCGCTTTATTCGCCTGTTTCAGAGGCAAATTTATTCCGTGCTCGTCCCCGCTTTTCGCCTAATTCAATTGCAAAACAGGCGAAAACGGAAATAGGCGAATGCGGAACAGGCGAAAAGTACTGAAAGAATTGGGGAAATCAGTCTGTACCCCAGAAAAAGATATATTAACCAGGGAATCAATACAGATGTGTACTAATAGCCCTAATAAGACTATTTTGGGTAGTTAAGTTGTGTAAATTGCTTGCTATTAGCATCTTTGTAAAAGTGGTGAAGAATGGCATAAAGCTGTATTTTTTTGGTGAAAATAAGTATTCCTGTCAAATTTGGGGTGCTTGAAAATGGGTGCAAGCATGTTTTTATGTCTCTAAAGTGAACTTTTAAAAAACTTGAAAAATCCACCTGCTGCATGCAACTGCAATTCCAAAAACACCTGACCCATACTTGGGGACCCCCCAAGAAGTCTATTATGCTACTTTTATGCTTATCCCCCCACTTTTAAATGTTCATCCCAAAAATGACATGTCTTTTTTGGGGTGTTCTTAGGTTTTTGTTTCTGTTTTTTTGCAGATTTGTCCTTTGGGGGGTTGTCCCTCATGTTTGCACCCCAAAATAAAGATTTTGCATTTCTTTTCACCAGCTATTGATTGGAGAATCATTTTTGGAGAATTGTTTCCACTTGGGCGAAATTGTCCTGGATTTGAATTTGGCTAATTTTTTTTAGGCAAATTTTTCACAAATAAAACAGGCGAATATGGCTTTTCGCCTCTAATTGAATTTCCCTCTAAGACCGATTTGTCAAATTTAAGTTAGTCAATTGCACATACGGAAACTGTAGTTGCCTCATGTTTTTAGTATAGATGAGCGGTTCCGTTTTGGCTCGAATCTCAGAAGGAGGCAAAATGTCATCTGTCACGGATATTTCGGCACAGGTGTCAGTGAAAGATGACGTTTTGCCTCGTCCTGAGATCCGTACTTGGCGGGGAAGATCCGAGTCAAAACCGAACCGCTCATCTCTAGTTCTTTCTTAGTAATGGACTCATTCAGCATTGCTGCAACACAGGAGATATCACTGTTGTGCCTCGCGTCTCCATACTATAGTATGGGAAACTAAATTCATCAAGATCCTAAAATGGGAATTGAATGTGGCAATGAGATTAAATGTGGCAACTGATGCCATCGTCCCGACACCCCACTCCTTTTTGAGGAGATCCTGATTAGAAAAAAATGATCCCCTTCTGTCCTCTGTATGCACATGCATGTACTTACTTTACTATGCGCAGTAATAAGTGTAAGCTGTCAATCAGCAGTGATAGGGGCCCTCTGGGACAGCTGTCTCCAAACGGTGGAAATATTGAATTGCTTCTGCCTTTTTGGATTCTCCGACCCAACTTGCAGTGAGTCAGATCCTTAAATTCAGCAAGGCCATCGGTATTAACGAATAGACCCATAAACCTTTAAAATGAATGCTTCATTCTGGCTACATCATTCAGGTTACACATCTTCAGCATTTTCAGTACTGCGTGCTAACTACAAACATTGTGCTTATGTCTGCACAGTCGCTGAATATTCTACAATAACATTTTAGCACAATAATATAGATCTGGAATATTTTGCGTGTCTCTTGGCTTGCAATCATATATTTTGTTAAACATATTTGATGGTGTGGATATATAAACAAATGGTAATGGTATCTGACCTGTGCAAATGGATTGTACTTTTAATGCTAATAAGTGACTTTACTCCTAAACAGTTTATTTGCTCTAAATTGAATTTGTTGCATGTGGGTAATATTGTGTAGTTACACACCAGTAACAAAATACTGTACTACAAATAATTTTTATAATACTTTTCTAACTAGAATGCATTTATTTGAAGACTGTCAAAATATGAAAGCTGTTTATAATAAGCAGTAAATGTTTTGTAACAGGAAATCGGATTCTTTGATGATCATGCAAATGCAGTTGGTGTTTTACTGACCAGACTTGCTACAGATGCATCACAAGTAAAAGGGGTATGTATAAGTGACGCACTTTAGTCCTTTAAATTTTGTTAATTTGCAGTTATATTAAAGGGGATCTCCGACCTATTGTCAGATGTGAGATGAAAATGTACGCTCTTTTATGCATCTTCCTCTTGGTTGGACTTCTCAGTGTGAAATTAGTGTTTTGGGGTGGGAACTAGGCAGTGACTATGTGATCGCACGCAACAAGGCAGTGACCATGTGATTGCATGGAACTAGGCAGTGACCATGTGATCACACGGAACAAGGCAGTGACCATGTGATTGCACGCAACAAGGCAGTGACCATGTGATTGCATGGAACTAGGCAGTGACCATGTGATCACACGGAACAAGGCAGTGACCATGTGATCGCACGCAACAAGGCAGTGACCATGTGATCGCACGGAACTAGGCAGTGACCATGTGACTGTTCCGTCATGTAGGAGAGTCACGCGTATGGAGAAGGGAAGCCTGCTTCAGGTGGATTACTTACCCTTAGGCTGCGGGAAATGTTGATGGTTGCTGCTGCGTATAGGAAAGCAGTCGATGGAGCGGCTTCCAACTTGAATCTGCGTGGATCTTTGCATTTGCCCAACGGAAGCTTGCATTAGCGTAATGCAGTAAATCTGACTTCCATGGTATGCAGCAAACACGGCCACTTTACGTCCCACTCAGAGCAAGCCCCACTATGACGGTGCGACCCAGCGATGCGATGTAACAATACATTGCTTAGCGGTAGGCACTACACAATGCTCCATACGTCAGCCCGATGCATCATTACAAGCTGCATGTAACAACACCATGTTGGCCGTGGAATCGTCCCATTGAACGTGCAGCACATCCGATGGACGACAGCTGTGAATGACGGATTGAACATACTCACTATATAATGTGTAAGATATATTGGACAATAGATTGTATAGTGTGAACCTGGCATTAAACTTAGTGAATTTGGATCTATGAAGGACATTCTTAGAAATATGGTAGCAGCTACTAAGCAACTAATCTGTCCTAAAATATTTCCATAGTAAATAGATCTGTTCTAAAAACCAAGGACATTTTCACAGTATAGAGAAACAAGGAAACTACTACTGTACATCACAAAATTAATGAATATTTGAATAAACGTATTTTATTTCAACAATCTCTTTTTGTATCTTTGAAAAAATCAATTAGATAAATGTTGTTTTCAGGGACATTGTCATATAAAGTAATTGTTCTTTTACAATGGTGCCTTCAAATTGGGCTGGTGTTTTATTAATAATATCAGTTTCACTTCATTTCCCTATCTCCAGGCTACTGGCAATCGTATTGGTTTGATCACTATGACAGTGTGCACTCTTCTGGCAGCAATCATAATTGCGTTTGTGCATGGCTGGCAGCTAACGCTGCTTATTTTGGCATGTATACCATTTCTGATTGGTGCAGATTTCATTACAATGAAATCCATGTCTGGCCATGCATCAAAGGATCAGAAAGCTTTAGAGGAAGCTGGAAGGGTAAGTCAGTTTAATTGTCAAAATGTGACCGTGAAAGAATACTGTTGTTAATATATTTTACTTCTAAGGAATTGGGAGGATCATAAATAAATAAAAATAAAACAACTAAATTAATTAAAATAGAAATATATGAAAGTCATAATATAACAGTAGTTAGTATTGCTGCCTCATAGCCCAAGTCAAAATATGACGACTGTTCATGATAAACCGTAAATATGATTTAGGGATGGCAATCGACCATTGATAGTTATGAAGCATCGATGGTTAACTACCGATAGTCGATGATTTTGCCATCAATGGTAGGACCCGATGTGTTTTTTTTTTCCTTTTTTCAGCGGCACACATTTTAGCCCCACCCCCTTATTTGATTGACCTGTGGCCCTCCTTGCCCCCCCAGCAGTGGTGGCCATAGAGTGGTGCAAACCATTTATGGTTTACCACAGATGGTTTTGTGCCATTGATGGTAATCACTGATGGAAACATTGATGGATAGCCCACCGGTGGCCATCCCTAGTTTGATTCTGACCAAATGCTGATATGTGCGAAGTTTGTGTGTTTGCTTGGGTTTCCTCTGGGTACTCTTCCTCCTACAACCCAAAAACATACTGTTGTTAGGTTTAATTTGCTACTGACGAAAGTAACCCTACTGTGTATGTCTGTGTGGTAGGGACCATATTCTCTGTAAAGGGTTGCAAGTGGAGAGGAGGCCAGGTATTGTGCTATATGGTTGAGGACGGGGAGGAGGCCAGGTACTGTGATATAGGGTTCAGGGTGGGGAGGAGGCCAGGTATTGTGCTATAGGGTTGAGGGTGGGGAAGATGCCAGGTATTGTGACATAGGGTTAAGGATGGGGAGGAGGCCAGGTATTGTGCTATATGGTTGAGGGTGAGGAGGAGGCCAGGTATTGTGAAATGGGGTTGCAAGTGGGGAGGAGGCCAGTTATTGTGATATAGGGTTGAAAGCGGGGAGGAGGAAAGGAATTGTGTTATAGATTAGGATGGGGCTCACTGGGGATTTTTTCAGTTTCCTGTTTTCAGACACCTATGGAGTGTCTTTTATATTCAACTGGTAGAATAAAGTGAGGAGTCTATGGGTGATGTTTGATTATATCTATGTTAATAAAATAGAACAAATATTTTTACCCATGTGCAATGATATATGCCTGTTTAGTATTTCATACTAACATCCATTTAACTAAGCCTGCATTATGGTTTTCAGTAAAAATGACTAGTATACACATCAGAGAGAGCCTATTTGGTGGCTAGTGTAAACTACAGAGCTCCATTCTGTAGTCTTCTGAGCACTGTATAATTTTATTCTGGTGACTAGTATGTATAATAGAGCTCCATTTTGCAGGCTTCTGTGCCCTGAATATTCTCATTCTGGTGACTAGTATAAACTATAGAGCTCCATTTTGCTGGCTTCTGTGCACTGTATATTCTCATTTTGGTGGCTAGTATATACAATAGAGCTCCATTCTGCAGGCTTCTGTGCACTCTATATTCTCATTTTGGTGGCTAGTATATACTACAGAGCTCCATTCTGCTGGCTTCTGTGCACTCTATATTCTCATTCTGGTGGCTAGTATATACTACAGAGCTCCATTCTGCAGGCTTCTATGCAGTGTATATTCTCATTCTGGTGGCTAGTATATACTATAGAGCTCCATTCTGCAGGCTTCTATGCACTGTATATTCTAATTCTGGTGGCTAGTATATACTACAGAGCTCCATTCTGCAGGCTTCTATGCACTCTATATTCTCATTCTGGTGGCTAGTATATACAATAGAGCTCCATTCTGCAGGCTTCTGTGCACTGTATTGTCTCATTGGGTTGGATATAGAATGCCAGCACTTGGGATGCCGGCAGTCAGAATCCCGACGCCGGCAATCCCGACAGGGTGAGGATACTGACACTTGTCGGTACATATCCTAACCCTAAACCTAACCCTCTGTCCCCAGACCTTAAACCTAACCTGCCCTAGTGCCTAAACCTATCCCTCCCCCTGAGTGCCTAACCCCTAACCTTCCCCCTCACCCTCATACTTACTGTCAGGATGCCGGAATTCTGACAGGTGTCGGAATTCTAGCACCGGAACCCTGACTGTCAGTATTATAACTATATCCCGTCTCATTCTAGTGACTAGTATAGACAATAGAGCTCCATTCTCCAGGCTTCTGCAGACTGTAGAGCCTCCTCCTGGTGAAAAACACGTGTCTATGTGCAGTTCAAAAATGGGTAGACAAAGACATCACTAAACAAAAGAGCATACAATAAATTTTCACTCTTGTTTTGTGAGTGCAATAAATTCATTTATTGTATCCTTATAGGGGTCTTTGTCAGCAAAGTCCCACTCCTCACTCACCTAAGGCTTTGATATTACTCATTCCTCAGAATCATGACGGTCCATCACATGGTTAGTGCATATATCTCACCTACAGCAAAATCTCACTTGTGCACACAATAGAGTATGTGGTAATGACATGACATAAAATAGGTGCTTAGTAATATCATGATTTTGGTAACTACCACTAATGAAGAATAATATAAATGCATAACTGCGCAAAATGTTGTTGCCCAAAAATGAAGCTTGTCAGTTAGAGGGTGTGGTCTGTAACTTGGGGCGTGTTGTTTAGCTGATTCCCCCAATGAGGGGGCTGCCCCTGTTTTTCCCTTACTCCAGGAGTCAGCGCCCTGTGGTATGATGGGAGATTATAACACTATTTATATAAGCTGACTGTGATTTTATTTTTTCATGCAGATCTCAACTGAGGCAGTTGAAAATATAAGAACAGTGGTATCACTGACAAGAGAAGAGGCATTCTACAGGAGATATAATGAAAGCTTATCAGGCCCTTACAGGTAAGTCTTATGTTAAATAATAATACATTTTGTAATTACAGCTGTATGAAATATTGGATAAGGAGTAGAGCCTATCACATGTATACTGTTACACCAGCCATTTTGTTAGCTGAAGCAATACCTTGTATACTGTAGACTCACAGTGGTGTCACTAGTTGCTACTGGATAAGCTGGATTCAGCTGACAAAATGTCTGCCTCCACAGTGTATTGGTGATGAGTACATGTAAATACTTTCTCATCTTCTGACTTGTATCATTTTCTAAAAATAATCACTTTAATAATCACTTTAAATGTCAGCTGTAGCAATGACCAAAGGTATTTGCAGGGGCCCAAGAGGGGGAGGGTATAATGTAAGCCATGCCCCCTTTAGTATGTCACTACACCCCGTCTTGCATTGTTCTCCCGCTTAGCAGTAGCATTAAATCTCCATGGGGGCCCAATATAAATGATTGTCTATTCCCTGTAAAAGAACCAGGAAATGGATCTTTTCATGGTGGCCCAGGGTATTTGCCAGCTTTATGCAATATTTCAAACTAACATATGGTTCCAATATGTAAGTGGTTCTGTATTAAGTAAAAATATAGATCCTGATTCCGATGTGGATGGTATTGCACAGCCTCAGGGAAGCCCCAGGGAAGCGGCTGTGCAATACTGTCCAACTAATATGCTAAAGCAGCAGGAGGTGTCTGTAGGAAATAGAGGCCTCCTGTGTGCATCTGCGATTTGAGATGGCCGCGACCCTTGGCCAGTCTGCATAAGCCGAAGCTTTCTCAGCCTGGCCATCGGTACCCCTCTGCCAGATCCAGGAAGGCTGCAACCCACAACGCAGACACTTGGCACACCTACAAAAAAAGGGCGACTCTCCCCATTTTGTGCAAAGGTTCTGGTCACCACCCCCAAATGCTGCAGCATGTTAATCATTCTCCGACTAAGGGGGGACTGTGAGCAATCAACCCGTTCTGCATGTGCAGACCCGCAACAATCGGTTATGTGCGTAGACCTTCTCTTGATCAGGCCCATAATAAGGACTATTATATTGGGAGAATTTCTCACCTAAAACATATGACATATGTACACGTGTAAATGATAAATATGCTTATAAGAAACATCCAAATTGCATGACTGACTTCTGACAAGATTTTTGTTGTTGTTACTCTACATTAGGGACTCTTTGGCTAAAGCTCCGATCTATGGCATTACTTATTCCATTTCCCAGTCAATGAGCTTCTTTGTGTACGCAGCTGTATTTCGGTTTGGAGCATGGCTGATTGCACACTGCTACACAGAATTTGAGAACATGTTCATGTAAGTACTGAACTCCTATAAAACAAATAACACTGTTGGTGGCACTTAAATGCAGAATGGCTCAGCATTATAGGATATATAATTTAGCTATAGCTGGAGTGGGTGGAAATTATTGCACTATCTTTGAAGAACATATAGTATTATCAATAAATATGAATCTATTATATGTACCGGGGCCCTTTCTGTGAATATCTTGAACAGCACTGATTTAATTCCAGGGTGGATAAATCACAGGACTCAGATACAGTAGCCAATGTGCCTGTCAGATTATTACTGGCACCTAGAGCCATTTACTGTACATTTCAGTAGATGCACAGCTTCCAGTTTTTCTTAAATTATCCTATGGACTCTAAAGCTGGGTACACACGTAAAGATTTTCTGTCCACCCATCCAACTAGTTGATTGGTTGGAATGAAAAACTGGTAATGTATGAAAGCAAAGGACAATCAGCAATTTGCTCCCAAAGGCCGGAAAATGGACAAAAACTGTTTGAGCAAATTGTTTAGATCAAACATTTAACAAACTTGTCTGACGACCATTTTCATCTGTTTTCTTGCATTTAGGAGCAAATTGCTGATCATCAGTTACTCCCATATTTTACCAGATTTTCATTCCAACCAATCAACTAGTTGGATGGTTGGAGAGAAAATCTTTACGTGTGTACCCAGCTTTAGATTTGACCAGTCCCTGTTTTAAAGTATATCAGTCCCTATATGCCTCATGCCTCAGTTATGTAGCTGGTTATAAGAGAATTGATAGATTGCATTCTTATTGGATTTCTTCACTGTGTGTAACCCATAAACAATTTATTGTTATACAAAAATATTATAAAGTTATTCATAGAAGTGAGATACTTATGCATAATATAATATAATTGTCTTATTTTCTTTGTATTTTATGGCTGAGTTCCCAATCAAACTGAGCACAATACAGTATACAGTACGCTAGATAATAAGTAACTCAGGAGCAGAAACAGTCACATTTATATTATACAGTGACAATTTAGAGGAATGCCTTTTAATGGCAAGGAAAATTAGTAACTATTATTTTATAGCTTTTCTGCAATCATTATTTTATGTTTTCCTATAGAGTTTTCTCTGCAATTATTTTTGCCGCTATGAATGTGGGACAGTCCACGTCTCTTGCACCCGACTTTGGAAAAGCCAAAGTATCAGCCCAGCGCATTATGAAGCTTCTGGACAGGCAGCCAGCGATAGACAGTTACAGTGAGGATGGAGAGAAACTGGTAAGACAACTTACCAGTAACATGTCATGTTCTTTATATTTCACAATGGTCTTAAATGTTCTTGTTGCATTCATTATTTTGTATTGTGTTCTCATTTCCATTACCAATGATTTGTTTTTTGATTTGTGTATTAATTATTTAAAACTAAATAAAGATTTATCTAATAAAACAAATACGTGCTAAGATTATACAAATGTCATTCAAATTGTACTACGATTACATTGTTAATATGCCATTCTCAGTCACTCTCTTGTTTTTATATCATTCCATCCCTATTGTCAGGGCCATCTCTTCCATTGGGCTTGTTGGGCAGTTGCCCAAGGGCCCAAAGCTTGTAGGGGCCCACCAACACCCCCCCTACAGCTGCAAGTACTCAGTTTCACTTCACCTGCTGGCTTCAGACCAGTCAGACAGAGTCTCTCTGCATGTGTGGGAGGTCTGATGGGCATGCAGGAGGGTTTAATATTAGTGACCATTTACATTTTTTTCCCGTGAATGGGTGGGTAGGGGCCCAGTGCATTGATTTGCCCAGGGCCCACACTGCTGTTAAGACAACCCTGCCTATTGTTGACTCTTACTCACTGTTATACCCTAATTGAACTGGTAAAATGCTCTATAAGTACACAAAGCTTTGCAGGTTCTGCTGTATCACCTCCGTCCGTAGTTTAGCTCATACCCTTTCTTTTATTATACTTGTCACGCCCTGTCTGGTGAGTGTCAGCCAGAGTATAGTGTACAGTAAGTGGAGGTGCAAAGCTAGACAGGCGGTTATATATTCTACTGCTTCTTATACATTAGAGCGAACACTATCTGGATTGATATGTTAGCATTAAGCATACAGGTAACACTTTTATAGAAACATACATTCCCTAACCCCTACACAAACCCATTTGTTACATTGTGTGCTAGTTAATCATTTGTGTTCTACCAGCAACATTTGGTCAGTTGGAGAAACACAACCTTTCCCCTGTTCACCCACTAGGTGCTGCAGGGTCTTCTTTAGAGGTGTGTGTGTGTGTGTGTGTGTGTACGTGTGTGTGTACGTGTGTACCACACCTGACAGTTTGCCATGCCCCCAACTCTGGCCACTCAACTTGTGCTGGGGGCCACCTGATGACGTGGCAGTGCTGGATTGTAGCGCACAGAAACGTCACAGCCTGTGCTGATCCACCCCAAGGTACATGATCGGTGTCTGTGATCCCCGGTACAGTCAGTGATGATTCAGAGATGGCTATGGGTTTGGGAACTGGAATTACTTATCACATCTAATTATATTTTGTCCTATTATGATACTTTAAATCACAGAACAAGTTAAATGTTTAGTGAGTCTATGCATTAATTACATGACAGATTTGTTGAGGTCAGTAGCATGGGTGAAAGGTGCATCACCGGGTCCCATCCCCAAATTTAGGTAAGAAAAGAGCAGACATCTCCTGGGCATTCTTGGTCCAGTACGTGTACCCGCTACACATGCGCTGCTCATAAGAGGTCTCTATTCTCCTCTTTTCAGTACAGTGGGTGTCTCGCAGAGGGGGGAGGCATTGCTAGCTCCCCAACCTATGGGTCGCATAGCAGCTGCACCTGCAGTAGATCTTCTATAGGTCAGTAGATTATTGTCCTAACAGTAGATAGACCAGTGATGTTCAATCATATACACTTATAGGGCCACATATGTAGCCCTTCAGCCTACAAAAAGGTGCCCATATGAGTAATAATAAAGCCAAAATATGAGATCATAACCCCATCACTCATTCCAAAATGCCCACATATTGCCTTTCAACTAAGGGGTAGATGTATTGGAGAAAGATAACATGAAGAGAGATAAAGCCTGTAAAGTGAGTTAGGAGCTGATTGATTGGTACTTTATCTCCGTCCAGTTTCTCTGTCTCCAAGACTTAGTACATAGACCTTAAAGTACAGCTCCCCCCAATAATTTGTTCCAAAATGTCCACATATGCTTGATTCCATGTGGTGCATAGTACACTGTTCTCCTTCCTCCTCCTCTGATTATAATACATGTGCAATATGCCGAAGAGGTCACATGATGCAGAAGCTGGCTGCTCCCATCATACTCTGTCTTATTCTTTGCTATAGGACCGGTAAATGTTCACTGAATCTACAGTGGCCTAAGGGCTGCCGTTTACCCATCACTAGACAGTAGGTCTTTTTTACTAATATTCTTGATTGATTGCTGTGGTCAAGTTCAACTTGTACACCTAAATGCAGTTAGATTTTGTGTAGAGATAGTTAGACAATGAACAGTGCGATGATAGAAAATTAGCACTAATGTGTGAAATGCCTTGTTTATTGTCTTATTACTTAATAAGAAACATGTTTCTTATATTGTAGAGTGCATTTGAAGGAAACCTTGAGTTCCAAGATATCAAATTTGTGTACCCAACAAGGGCTAAAGTCCAGGTTCTTCAGGGGCTAAGCGTTAAAGTTTCCAAAGGACAAACTCTTGCCCTGGTGGGCAGCAGCGGATGTGGGAAAAGCACCTCTGTTCAGTTACTGGAGAGGTTCTATGATCCTGTGGATGGAAAAGTGGTAAGAGTTGGGAAAATATATTTACCAGAAACACTATTATTTACTTTATTGGTTTATTGGTATCAACCTGATTTTCACATGCAGTGATATGGCGGATGTTATATTAGTATTGCAGTGGGTACTCCTTCCAGGCAATTTTGGATTACACAATTATCTGATATTCTAAGTATTTGGATGCTCTGAGGTCAGAAACAAGTCTTAACAAATACACAAAACATACCAACTTTTTTATTATTTTAGGCCTATTCTGCTTCATTTTAATATGCAAATTTGTGAGTGTATTCGTCAGAAAGTTTTGTACCAGGATTCCATAATTGTCAACTGCCCCTCATTTCTATGTACCATCCCAAGGAAATGGGTATGAAATTTTGGTGGCTTAGCCGCCGGTTCAAATCCTGACTACAGAAACCCGACAGGACAGGATCCCGACTGGGACAGGTAAGCACCCTCCTTTAGTGGTGCCTAACCCTAAATCCCCTCTGGGGATGCCTAAACCCAACCCCTCCTTCCCGCATCCTAAACCTAGCCCTCACAAGGGGTGCTTAAACCTAACCTCCCCCCAGTGGCTCCTAACCCCCCCTCCCCCTTGCCTAACCCTCCCCAGGGGCTGCCTAACCCTGTCCCCCCGGGAGTCCCTAAACCTATCTTCCCCCACACATGCGTGCTCGGCTAAGTTCTAAGATGCCTGGGCTTAACTCGATCGGTCCGAAGTCCTTCTGTATTCCAGCATCGGGATTAAGATAGGCGTTGGTATTTCGACGCCTATCTTAAGCTCCCTGTCGGGCTTTAGTTGTCGGGATATAGACCGGCAGCATGTAGTCCGCAGGTCTATTAACTACATCCCGTCCCAAGCTTTAGTGTTTTCACTATTAACCGTAAGCAAGACAACATTCATCTTGTTCTCCATTTTAGATGCAATATTTACTATGTATCATCTTCTAGGCTTTATTAATAAGGTACTCTAAAATACACCACTTATCAAATAATAATTTCTAAAGTCCATAAACATGACATGTTGGGGATTGTTGTGCTTCCAAGGTCTGCTGAGATAACATCACATATCATGTCCCTGGAAACTGTTTTCAAATGCCAGGTAGGTTTAGTACTCAATGTTCATCCAAACCCTTAGTATGCATCTTTAGTTATAACCAGGTGACAATGAATTTCAGGTTATTGTAGCCATCACCGATAAACTGAACATTTATTAATCTGACCCGAAGGGGCCAAAGGCTTATAAATGCCAATTGCCTTATTTACTGATCAGTACAGGTATTATTATTATCCTTTATTTATATGGCACCAGAAGTGTTCCGCAGCGCCTTACATAGCACGTAGAACTAATAGGTGAACAAGAAACAAGTAACTTACAGTACATTACAGTGCAGGACAAGGACACGATTTATATACATTGCTGCAGTAGCGATTAAAGCACTCACAATAAGCAGCCGGGAGTTGGCAGTCACGTGTTAGTTGACCTTATGGGGAGTAAAGAGTAGAAGAAAATGTAAAGAGAAGCACATGAGGGAAGAGGTCCCTGCTCGTGAGAGCTTACATTCTAAGGGGGAGGGGCAGACAGACAAGCGTGACACAGAAGGGGAAGATAGGGAGGAAAGAGCATGAGGTGGGTTAGGATGAGTGCTGGAAGGCCTTGATGAAGTAGTGGGTCTTGAGAGCCCGTTTGAAGATTTGTAGAGAGGTGGAGAATCTGATGGGGAGAGGGAGAGCATTCCAAAGGTAGGGAGCAGCACGGGCAAAATCTTGGACGCGGGAGTGGGAGGAAGTAATCAGTTGGCAAGAGAGACGGCATGCATTTGTTGAGCGAAGTGGACGGGCGGGAGTGTGAAGGGAGAGAAGGTCAGAAATGTATGCGGGAGAGGATTTGGTGAGGGCTTTGTAGGCGAGTGTAAGAACCTTGAATTGGCAACTGAAGGGGAAGGGGAGCCAGTGTAGGGCTTGTAGGAGAGGGGAAGCAGATGTAGTGAATACATATATATATATATATATATATATATATTTGGCTTTGCCCACGCACTCAAACAACTGTGGTGCCAGTGGTATGTGACCACACCATTTAAATTAAAAAATCATACAAATATATATAATATACTAGCTAAAGTACCCGGCGTTGCCTGTCTTTAAATCTTCAAGTTATTACGTTTTATTATGTGACGTCATCCAAATCCATCCAGTGGAAGGCCCAGAACAGGCTCCCTGGGTCAAAGTTCTGCCTGGCGCACTCCACTGTGTGGTCTGACCGGGATCCCAACCGCTCCATTGGGCATCTCGGACCAATTGCCACCTCTCTGTGAAGTTTTCATCCAAATCCATCCAGTAGAAGGCCAAAAACAGGCTTCCCAGGTCAAAGTTCTGCCCAGCGTGCACCAACAGGAGGTCCGACCTGGTCCTCAACCCCTTAGTATGTATTCTGGGATCCAATGTTACCACTCTGGGAAGTTTTTGTCCAAATCCATCCAGTGGAAGGCTCAGAACAGGCTCCCCAGGTCAAAATTCTGCCCAGCGTACACAAACGGGAGGTCCGACCAGGACCCTATCCCCCCTAAAACCTGTGCAGGATCCAATTGGACCACCTCATATTGGTTTCTTCCCAATCAGAGCATGAGTGTCCGTATGCATAACCAGACAGACAAACAAATAAACAGTATATATACAGAAGACAATACTGCATAAAGTCATTCAGCTGATGCCTGGTGTGGTTGTGGTGGTGGTAAACATTGTCTAGGTGTCGTCCAGAAAATTTCATAAATGCTGTAGTGGATTGACATCTGGTGACTGGGAGGCCATGGCACATATGTAACATCAGTGTTTTGCTTGTGAAACTATTGGGTGAGCACACATATTCTGTGATGGCAATGTCATATATATAAATAGTATAAATAGTACACCATATATACAGAACAGTAACAGGACCCTTTTTTGCACACTTGAAATTTGTAATAATGGGAGAACGTCCAAAATCATAGTAGTATATAAAAATAATTTGTATGTATAGTATACATTGAAAGAAAATGTAAATTGTGTACATTTTATAATGATGACTTTGTTCTAATTAGGCATTGTGTTTCTCCAATTACAGCTTGCAGATGGAATAGACACAAAGTCAATGAATTTGAAGTGGCTAAGGTCCCAGATGGGAATCGTCTCCCAGGAGCCTATACTGTTTGACTGCAGCATAGCAGAAAATATTCAGTACGGAGCTCTGGACAGAAATGTGACTGATGAAGAAATTGTGGAAGCTGCAAACGCTGCTAATATCCACACTTTTATAGAAGGCCTGCCTGATGTAAGTACAGCAAATAAATGAATGAATGGGTTTTTTTCTTATCTTATATGTGTACATTCCAAAGGGTTACAACAAACAAAAGCTTATTACGAACCTTCATTGACCTAGTCTGTCTGCGCACTTGTGCCTATAATAGTGCTGTCTATTTAGGACAATAACTTAATGCAAACAGTGATAAGCAGGTTGGATAAATCTGAGCTTCTACCTGACCCCAACTTGTCACATCATAACTTGTGCCATGGCCAACCTACAGAATGCCACCACTTTGCTGACCTGCACCTGTTGGTGACACCACAGACGATGGCCCTAAGCAAATAAGCTACAGCCTAACACTATACCAATAAAACACACAGGGGCTCTTGTAGAGTTTAGGCTTTATTTGTGTAAAGTACGCGTTTCTGTAATACAAGGGTGCATCACACGTGTATTCTTAATTCTGTATGCACATTAGCTCTGAGTTAACACGAGAGAGGGAAGGGATGGCCAATTGTAGTACTGTAATGTAGAGCGACCTTATGGAGGTGTATCTCCTGCGTGTGCTGAAATCGTGCTGCAACAAGACGCAATGATGAGCAGCAGTATGTAGCCGCTACTCACTGGCAGATTGCAAACTGACCTCTCCAGCTGACAGTATTTGATTCATTAGTGTGGCTGCTATATTAAATGAAGTAGCAGCTGTCTATTTGCATTCCTTAATTGATATTTACATTTGGGCTACAGAAGGAAAGAAGATTTCCATTTGGTTTCTGAAGAGGAACTTCATTTTACTTTGTATCATTTCTGTTTGTGTTTAATTTGAATTTATAAGCTAGATATGGCTTTGGTATTTACCACTGACATTGTCCGGTCACATCTGTAGTCTTTTAAAACAAATTATACTAGGCGCAATCAAGAATAATACAGACTATCTAGTGATTATGAGTAAAGCAGCCTCCCAATAAAAGTATCTGATGTTACAATTTTAAATGAACTATATGAAATAAGATATGTCTAAATGACATATCATAGGGGGCGTTTACAAATTATTGCAGGAGCACATATACTGTATATTCAAAAGGATTTATTTATAATTATAACCATTAAAACACACAACACACTAGCACTTGGCTAATTAATAATCAAGAGCATCTAAAAGGCATATAAACCATTAAACCACTGTAGATAAAAATAAAAAATAAGAAACACTCCGTAATATATGTTTAGGATTAGCAGAAATGTCAATCATATAAAAATCTAAATGTATTCACCCATGTCCAAGTGGATACAAATAGGAGCTGATAATTGTTTAGAGGATTGAAGTCCCGTTAGATCAGTTATGTCAGCAGCAGTAAAGGATTGTTGATGTCCCGGTGTAGTTCCCCAGCTTACTCCCAATAATTGACTGAGGTGTTGCTGGTCTGGTCTTTACTTTATGCAAGCTGCGATTGCCTGAAAGCGGCTATAGAGTCACGCTCGTTAGCTGTCTCACTCTGGCTGTAGTTAAGTACTCTGGGCAGCGATGATTTAAACACTGTTTCCTCCGGTAGTTTAGCAGCTTAGCTCCTATTCACTTGAGGGGTGTAAACGGAGTTCAAGAATAAAAGATTCACAGTATTGTAAATCCAGTGGAAGGTATAACAGCAATGGTATCAATCCTTAACGCGTTTCTCCGTCTGGATAAATTGATGATTTCTTCAGAAGGTAAGTATTCTGTAGAAACCATCACTTTATCCAGACGGAGAAACGCGTTAAGGATTGATATCACTGCTGTTATACCTTCCACTGGATTTACAATACTGTGAATTTTTTTATTCTTGAACTCCGCTTACACCCCTCAAGTGAATAGGAACTAAGCTGCTAAACTACCGGAGGTAACAGTGTTAAAATCATCGCTGCTCGGAGTACTTAACTGCAGCCAGAGTGAGACAGCTAATGAGCGTGACTCCCGTAATGCTGCAACCCGGCATTGCAGGATCGCAGAAATCCAACATGTTGGATTTCTGCAATTTGACAATCACAGTCAAAACATTATCGCAATTTTCAAATCGTCGACATTTAACATGACAAATGTCAACGATCCGGCGATTCATCGCAGAACATCGATGGTGGGAGGTTGGCTTTTCCACCCGGAAATGCCAGCATTTCCCATCGCGTCGCCGGATCGCGACAAACAGTCACTGATGTATGGGCACCTTCTCCTGGAGCATGTGCTAGTGTTGTACAGTTAGATGCATCATGGGAGGCATCCAACCAAACATACTGTATGCACTTAACAGCACACTTTCATGCCTGTGTCTCTTTACCTGCTAACGTACGAGGCCTCTGACTCTACATGATCGCCACTGCTGTCCACCTACCCCGTATGCAGACTGGACCTGCCACTCACTTAAGTGTAATACAATGCATGGTGAAATTAGTGCGGGACACTAGTAGTATGAGTATATTACAAAAGAAAAGACTAGACAACTGTATGATGGGCAGGAAGAGTGTTACAAGCAGTGAAAATAAAACCAAGATATAAATATATTTATTGTCATCTTTCCACTTTTATTTTGCAAATATTTAGAAATATAACACACGGGTTGGAGATAAAGGAGCTCAGCTTTCAGGAGGACAGAAGCAGAGAATTGCAATAGCCCGTGCCTTAATCAGAAAGCCAAAAGTGCTGCTACTGGATGAAGCGACGTCTGCTCTTGATACAGAAAGTGAAAAGGTAACTGCTAAAGTCACACTATGACCTGACTGACTCATGTCAGCATAAACATGGTTCTGATTATTTCTCTCAACACACTGTGGCCCTGATTCAGAGCCGGATGCTCTGACAGAGCGCTCGCTCTGAATCAGGGCGGCTTTTTTTTTTTTTATGGAGTGGCCTCCAGGCCACTCGCATTGCTGTGGGTTGCCATGCACAGCTAATGCGAGCGGCCAGGATGATGGTTGCGATGGTCAAGACCATCGCGACCATCGGGCTTGCGATGAGACCCTTGTGGTAGGGTCTCGTGGCAGCAAGCCCCAGAGAGCTTTCGGCTCAAATAGAGCCGAAAGCTCTCCCACTGACATAACTTGTGATGTCAGTGGGGCCGCCCCCAGATGGTAGGCGTTCTCATGGGAACGCCTCCGTCTGGGCAGCCACCCCCCCGACCCGCCCACCAAAGGGGGCGTGCTGTCACTCAACATCGACAGCATGCCCCCTTTGGTGCAAGACCCAGAGCGACGGATTGCCCGTCGCTATCCGGGTCTCGCGCATGCGCAAGACGGAGCCGGCTCTGTCGTGCGCATGCGCACTGGGCCACCATCGACCCGGTTGCGAGCGCACAGTGCTTGCAACCGGGTCTGAATCAGGCCCTGTTTGTGGGTGTGATACAAAAGGTAGACAATAAAAACGTCGACAATAATTTGGTCAACACCAAAAGGTCAACATGACAAAAGTTAGACAGTACAGAAGGTCGACGGGTTCAAAAGGTCGACATGGAAATGGTCTACACTTTTTTTTCTAACCCTAATCTTCACCATAACCCTAAACCTAACCCTCCCCTTGGTGCCTAAACCGAACTGTCCTGTAAGTGCCTAAACCTAACCGTCCCTTCTGCAGCCTACCCTAACCCTCCAGTAAGTGCCTAACCCTAAAAACAAAAAAACTGATGAGTAGACCATTTACATGTCGACTTTTTGTACGTATCGACTTTTTGTACATGTCGACCTTCTGTACTGTCCACCTTTTCTCATGTCAACCTTCAGGTGTCGACCAAATAATTGGCAACCTTTTGTAATGAACCCCTGTGTGTAGGCCTGCTGTCATGTTGTCAGCAGCAGGTCCACTCTGAAAACACCTATTTTGGTTAAATATCCAATATCTTCACTTACTAAGGTAAAAGTGAGTTTTAAGGCTTCACTCTCCTGAATTATGCTTCATCCCACAAAATGGCGGCTTTCACTGTAAATTAAATTACATTTTAATTCTAAATATAATAACTTGGAATGTACTACAGGTTGAGTCTCCCATATCCAAATATTCCGAAATACGCAATATTCCAAAATACGGAATAATTTTGGCATGACTGAGATAATGAAACCTTTGATTTTTGATGGTTCAATGTACACAA
This sequence comes from Taudactylus pleione, assembly GCA_031769625.1. Taxonomy (NCBI): domain Eukaryota; kingdom Metazoa; phylum Chordata; class Amphibia; order Anura; family Myobatrachidae; genus Taudactylus; species Taudactylus pleione. The sequence goes on from JAUIMM010000015.1 coordinate 49,852,995, forward strand.
ACTTTGTCTAAGGCACAAATTATTAAACATATTGTGTAAAATAACCTTCAGGCTGTGTGTATAAGGTGTATATGAAACATAAATGAATTTCATTTCTGTACACAAACTTTGCTTGAGCCACAAAATCATTGAAAATATTGTATAAAATTACTTGCAAACTGTGTGTATAAGGTGTATATAACACATAAATGCATTATGTGTGTATATTAGTGTTCCATTCCCAAGATATCTCATTATTAAATGCAAATATTCCAAAATACGGAATTTTCCGTTATCCAAAATACCCCTGGTCCCAAGCATTTTGGATATGGGAGACTCAACCTGTACTACCTTACATTCTGTGTTCACAGTACATTTCCAAGGGTTATGTAATGAAGTGTAAAGTACTTAATGAATAACCTCTTTGCAAAGCTAAGTGAGTAGGTTAGTAAATGTAAAATTCATTATACATGCCCAACAATAAAAAGTACCATTACGAGGGTGATAATTAGAAATTGGATTTTTCATGCAAAATAATTTTTTGATGTACATTATCTAAATTATTTAAAAAACTGCATTTCCCTACTTTAATAGGTTGTCCAGAAGGCTTTGGACGATGCCAGACAGGGCAGGACATGTGTGGTTATTGCTCATCGACTGACAACAGTCCAAAATGCTGACATCATCGCTGTAATTCAAAACGGGAAGGTGATTGAGCAAGGGACTCACCCCCAGCTGCTGTCCAAACAAGGCGCATATTACGCTCTTGTAAATTCACAAGTTACTAACTGATACGGGGATTTAGTTGTGCTAAATATTTTCAGGGTTAGATTGTGGGGTAAGATGGAATCCCGGCACACCATGCCCTTTGCCATCCACCAGCAAGGCACACTTCAGTACCTGGAGCACAGGTCATCCTGGTATTATGGCTGGAAAAATGTGTTTTGATCAATAATTGATCACACAGTGAAAGTCATACAGATGAAGATGTTTTTGTGCATTGTTTATATTGTTGTTGTGATACAGTACATACCATATGATGATGTGAACACTGTCACTTATTCCGTGACAAAGACCAAATATAAACAAGGCAAATCAAGCTTCTGCCATTTTTATAATTAATCTAACACTCTCTGCCTATCTGGCATAATTAGGCAAATATTATGAGGTCAAAGCTTTATTACTGGTGGTTTGACCAGTTGCACCAATACATCCGGTCCTTACCTGTTCTATGTATTCAACTTACCATATATGTATATATGTGTTGTGTGTGTATATAATTTATTACCAAATTTTCTATGAATTTTTGCACAGCATGTAAATATATATATTACATTTATGTGTGTGTTTATAGGTCTGTCCCATCTATATAATGTATGTCTTTTCTATCATATTTGTGTCAGCCTCCTCTGTAGCCACTACTTTTCAGCACCTTTACAAAGGAAGAGGGACAAGCAGGTGATCATCTGTGACGGTTAGACGGACCTATGTATTCACTATTTTTATATTTAAGTATTTGATGATTTTACAAATGAAAATGGACGGCTGTAATCTCAGATAAAATCTGACTGTGTCTCAGAGGCTCAGTAACTAAAACTGAGCCTTTATTATCTGAAACAAATAGAAGTATTTGTAGTAATATAATATACACTAGAAAATACAATGTTTGTATACTAGGACTGTTTTCATTCTTATGGTGCATACACACGATCAGATTTTTTCTTCAGATATGGACGATAACGATTTAAAAATCGTTCAGTCGTTCATATCTGATGAAAAATCGTTCATATCTGACATGCCTGAACGATGGACGATCAACGATGCGCGTTCCCGTTTGTCAGATAACGATATCTGACATCTGATGGGTTTGCAGTCAGATTTGGACGATTCCATTCATTTTAATGCAGTTAAAAATCGTTCAATCGTTCAAATCGTTCAAATCGTTCAAAACTTTGGTCAAATCGTCCAAATCGTTCAAATCGTTTAATCGTTCAGTCGTTCATCTGACAAATCTGACAAGTCTGACAAATCTGACCGTGTGTACGCTCCATTATGGTGCATACACACGATCAGATTTTTCCTTCAGATATGAACGATAACGATTTAAAAATCGTTCAGTCGTTCATATCTGAAGGAAAATCGTTCATATCTGACATGCCTGAACGATGGACGATCAACGATGCGCGTTCCCGTTTGTCAGATAACGATATCTGACATCTGATGGGTTTGCAGTCAGACTTGGACGATTCCATTCATTTTAATGCAGTCAAAAATCGTTCAATCGTTCAAATCGTTCAAATCGTTCAAAACTTTGGTAAAATCGTTCAAATCGTTCAGATCGTTTAATCGTTCAATCGTTCATCTGACAAATCTGACAAGTCTGACAAATCTGACCGTGTGTACGCTCCATTAGTCGGGCATATTGTATAAATTTTGAATATGTTTATTAAATATTTGTTTTGTATATGCCTGAAAAATGTTACAAAATAAAAACATTTTGTTACTTGTAATCTTTGTGTATTTTTATACTTAGGCCTGTGTATATGTCTGTGCACACTTTTTATTATATGCATATTTTGTATATATATTTTCTTCAGCATATATACAACTAAAGGGGGTTGGATTGCACACCCTAATTTACACGTACATTAAAAGGTGCTACACTGCTGTGACTTATACAATACTTATATAATATATCTGTTGAACTCTGCAAAAGATTTAAACACTGATAAAACCTTTATCCAGTGCTAAAAATTATTAATGTCCAATATTTTGGCAGCTCCTCAAAGTAGATCTTCTGTTAGGCCAAGATCAATCCAAACCACATGACAAATATACAGCAAGAGGGCGCCTAATAGTATTTGAAATACTCAGGTATTTAATAAAGTGTCAATAAAACATACAGTCTTGTGTTAAACGCTCATCTGAGTTCTTAGTTGTTTTTCCAGCTGTTCTTCCAAGTGTGCGTCCAAATGGAAGTTAGTTCCTCTGGATTGAATTAGAAAAGATGAAAGCAAAGTTAGGGCCCGATTCAGACCGGTTCGCAAGGCTGCGTTCGCACGCAGTCATCCGCAGTCAAAGTATGCAGATCCTGCGATCGCAAGAAAGACATTAGCGCGCCCACTATGTTTTGCCGTGCGATCGCGGTATGAAATTAGACGCCCACCAGCCTGACACAAGACACCCACTTTCCCTTAGTAACATACGTAATCTCCAGGAAGTGTATTAAACAATCGGTAACATCGGCTGACATCAGACCCATACACACCACTTGTTGTTGACCCTACCCTTCCGCAAAAGCACTGCGAGTGCTACTGTGTGTATTTCAGCCATGTGACGTGTATGCTGACGATGCGTCTTAATTATATATGCCCCTGAAATGGCGTCACCACACCCCGTTACCATCAACCTCCCCTGTCACCACCTACAAACTGCATGTCCTGTCACTCATGCTTGCAGAGCGTCTATGTACTGGCTGTGATCGCTTCCCAATCTCAGCGACTGGTTTGCGAATGCACACTGCATCTTATGTGCAGATTGCGAACATTGGCCGGCTGCGTGCGAACGCAGCCTTGCGACCGGGTCTGAATCAGGCCCTAAGTTCATCTCAAATGTCTTTGCCAGGGGAATTTATTCCCCTGGCTCCAGCCAGAGGAATAGGAGGTACCTTTAATCGTTTAGATCCCACAAATAGACCCTCATACCAGAAGCACCCAAAAAAATGGCTAGAGGCCTCTCATAGTGTAGTATATTAGTGACATTTGTATTAGTAAAAAATTTATATTTCTTTACATAAAAATACGCTTACACTCCACTTTGGCAAGATGTTGTCAGTCTCTTGTCTCACCCCGCTACAGGGAGTGAGCTCACAACTGATGTGATAGCTATGTGAAGATCAAATCTGCAATTCCACTCTATAACTTCATCAGGGGTATCTTATAAAAGAAAATTGGTGTCTTACAGGTATAGCTCAATAGAACATTTCATATCCCACATACAAATTAACAGTTAACATTATGAAAATATATAAAAAGATTTGCCTGATTATGCTGGGACCTCTGGTTTGCTCCCCAACATTCAGGACCAGCTCAAGGGCCATTCAAGCAGAGCGGGAATGATGATTTGTGCTGAGAGCCAGAGCCAATTAAGGGGGTTGGTCATTGGCTTGTAGGGAAGTGATCAGGCAGCTCGGGGCAGTGGTGGAGCCAAGACAAGAGTGAGGGAATATTGGTTGCAATGGTACCTAGCTCTACACTCCCACAGGCTGCCTAAAGCACTATCAAAGCCCTGTTGTACATGAGACAACGTATCGTGAGAGCTACTGTAGGAGATAGCCTCAGCAGATTCTGCAATAGTCTGCGATCACGGTGCAAATACACCCCTTACCCTATACCCCTTACTCTGCAATCCTTACCCTGCACCCCTTACCCTGCACCCCTTATTCTGCTCCCCTTATGCTACACCCCATACCCTACAGTCCTTATGCAACACCCCTCACCCTACACTCCTTACGTTACACCCTTAACCTAAACTCCTTAGCCCTCAACTTGCACCACTTTCCCCACACTATATAAAAATGATTAGAACTGAAATAAAGCTCCTCAGTTATGCTTGATCACACACCGTAGGATTTCTTGATAAACTTCAGGGTAAAGGGATACCTCCAAAAACAAACAATCACAGAGAAGAATGACTTCTCATTGTGTACGACAGTTTGACAAGGTTTATTTCTACAAAACAATCTCTAATCTATAGACAAGAATACATTAAAAGTATATTCCCCTTAGGGAATGTCCGCGTACCAGAAAGGGCCTAAGAGGTAGGCACCATAAGCAGCTTTGCGGGAATAGTTGTTATACCTGGGTAGGTCACCTCTCTCTGTCAGATAGAGGAAACAAGTGGAAACCCTCAAAAGATACCTTTATGTGTACGTGTTTCACCTATTTAAGGTGAGAAATACCTCAAACACAGAGATTTCATCTTCTCTTGACTAGTGGATTTATGTACACATATTTTTTATTGTATTGGTCATTTAATTTTGTTTTTCTTTCCACAAAAAATAAATAGTTTTACTGTCAGCGCTTGGTGGCTGTCTCTATATCTACTTTTTTTTGTGCATTGTTATGGTGTGGTGTCCTTTTGGGTCAGACCCTAGCAGCTGAAACAGAAAGCGCAAGTTACACAACATGTTTGCTATTTCATTGAAATAGAGCTCCCACCGTGCTTTTGTATCTTGTGTATGTGTATATTATGAACCAATTCTCAACAATTCAAACACAAAATAATTATTTAATGTGCAATGTGCATAAATGCCACCATGTGTCTATTCATAGAACCCCTCAGATCCTTATTACTGACAAATTACATAAGTATATTGGAAAGTGCTAGTAACATGCAGAGGAAAATAAATAGATAAATACTAGAATAGAATAGTGCACTCAATTGTCAATATCTATAAATATATTTAAAAATGAGAAAATTTCATCGGATTTTATAAAACATAAAAGGCAATTTTTATTAAGACAAAATCTAGCCCTAGACATATAGGGCAATATGCACAAATGGTTCACAAAGACATATAATGAAAAGTTTAGAAAGAGCATAAAATACATAAAACATCACACAGAGTGGAAATAAAAAAAACTGGCTTATTGGGTTTCAGGTTTGATTGAGGGTCCTTACTTCATCTGGCGCTGTAATCTTCCTTATCCACACATATATATATATATATATATATATATATATATATGTATATATATATATATATATATAAAACATATACAGTATACACACACTAACACATAGATGATCCATCCTATCCTTCATATCTGATCACTTCTGGTCAGAAAAGTGGCAATGCACAATTGGTATTATGATGAACTATAAAACCTCTGGCCCACCTGAGGGAGGTGGTTTCTTACATTGTGATCAGACAGGTATTACAGAGCCATCTTGCAAATCGTGAAGCTTTTCCCAATTGTTACTAACAATAAGGGTACAGAGCTAGACTAGTTGATGTTTAGATGAATCTTTGTCGCCTTCTTGTGGCCTTACAAGGAAGATGTCAGTAGAAATGATTTTCAGATAGGAATTTGCTTTGTTAAGGTACCTTATTAATAGTTTTATATAAATATATGGCACAAGGAGACAAGGATTTCATAGATGTGGCATGTGCCTGATATGCCGAACAGTAAAAGGTGAAAGAAAAATAAAAGAATTCAATTAGAAGGGCAACATTTATGCCATTAATGACTCTAAAATGTCATATATGCTCTAGAGCGGAGGTGGGGAAACTGTTTTCTGCTGAGGGCCATTTTGATATATATAACATTATCCGCAGGCCTGGAGAAGGCCCCGCCCCCTCCGTGTGATGTCACACAACGGCGGGACCACAATTGTCAGTGATTACAGCAATGCCCGGAGCATCCTGAGGCTGTAAGGCCAGTGGTGTGACCATCTGAAGCATCCCAAGGACGCTCCAGATTTTGGCTGCAGGGTGCCATTCTAGGCACCCTGCTAGCCAAATGAGGCTAGCAGAAAAAAGCTCCGAGGGCCAGAGCAAATGATTCTGGGGGCCTTATACGGCCCCCGGTCCTGAGGTTCCCCATCCCTGCTCTAGAGTGTAAATGTGGGCTTCTATATATAGGGAAAACAGGAAGAAATCTAAAGGTATGCTTATCCGAGCATATTATAATATCAGAAAGGGACTTGAAACCCATACTGTATCCTCACATTTTAAAATGGTCCATGGTTGTAAAGAATAGGAGACTAAAGCCTTTTGGTGTACCCAGCAAACTGCACCATCATGGAGGACAAGAAACCTACAAATTAGAGTAGCAGTAGTAGTGGTTGTCTCTCAGGTTCCTTCTTAAACAATAATAAAATTAAATGAAAGTGATACTCCTATAAACTTTACCTTTTTATATATTGTATATTTCATATATAATCCTTATCCTCATGCCTTTTATTTTTTATTGTTTTTATATATATATATATATATGTATATATATATATAATTTTCTTTTGTAAACGCACACTCCTTCCAAAATCCAATATGCCGCGGTGCCCGCTACTAAAATGGATAAACAGCAAAGTGCGGCACTCGGCCGTCTAGTAAACACAACTCAAAGTTCCTTAAGCAAGCTTTCGGGCAGTACAATATACACAAAAGTTACCTTAAATAGTAAATACCCATTGGAGCTCCATTGCCGCGCTGGGCACACTCGGTCACCTCTCCCACCGCACGAGGAACCTCCGGTGAAACCGGAACACACCTCACTGCTGTTTAGGCTGTAACCATGGCAACCCGGCATCTGTATAGGAGAATAAATCTCCAATACCGCGCCAGGCACCCTCAGTCATCTCCCCCACCGCATGAGGAACTTTCGGTGAAACCGGAACACACCTCCCTGCTGTCAGGCTGTAACCATGGCAACCCGACGTCTGCAAAGGGGAACCAAAAAAATACAAAAAACACACAAATCAATATCAAAAATACAAAATATGAAAGACTGTTATAATGAACATTTAAAAATAAAAAAAAAAAACATACATTTTACTAATACAATTGCAGGATTAAATACTCAATTACCCAAAAAATTTGAGATTCTAATTATCCTAAAATGTCACACATTGAATTGATTCGCAATATAAAGATCCAGTTCACCCAAAATAGCATTAGATTTAATCCATCCAAACACTAGATCTAAAAAAGACACCATAATTTAATATATCATTAAGGCCCCTTGGTTTAATAGTATCTAAATGATGTATCCATTTTGCCTCTAATCTCAAAAGTTGTTTATTTCTATCTCCTCCCCTCCCATCATCTGGTATCTGGTCAATTACCATGTGTCTAAAGCTTGACAGATTATGTTTAGATTCAGCAACATGGCGAGCAATAGGCTGTTCAGACCCCTTTCCACTCAATGCCGATCTAATAGCTGATCTGTGTAGGGCCATGCGCTCCTTAAAGGAACGCATGGTCTTACCCACATAACACAGTCCGCAAGGACATTTCACTAAATAGACAACATCGGTGCTGGTGCAAAACAATCTAAATCTGATTTCATATTTCCGTCCTGAATGCGGATGTAAGAAATACTTTCCCACAATCATATGGCTGATTGTTAAACAGCCTGTACACTTGTAGCATCCATTTGTTGGTCTGCAAGTAATTCCAAGTGTTTTAGCATGTCCCGTAATGTCAGAATGTAGTAGCCAATCCCGCAAGTTCTTTCCTCTTTTGTAGCAAGATCTGATCTTAGTTTTCTTTAGACTCTGAAGTTCACGGTCATTTCGTATTACTGGCCATAAATTGTTACTAGTTTGATGTATCGTATTATGAGCTGTGTTATAGGTATATACCCAATTTAAAGTATTGTTCTGTACTGGTTTTTTCTTCTGTACCATAGTTGTTTCCCTCAGGATCAAATTCACCTTTTGACGAGCCTTTATGAGAGATTTTTTTGTATACCCTCTCTGTCTGAACTTGTGCATCATTTTATCAAGTTCTTCATCAAGGACTTCTGGTTCACTTGTTATCCTCTTAACCCTCAATAGTTGTGAGTAAGGTAAGCTATTGATCATGGGTTGTGGGTGAAAACTATCAGCTCGTAGGAGGGTATTTCTGTCTGTGGGCTTTGTATACACCTTAGTGGACAACTTGTTCTCTATCACTCTGATGTGTACATCCAAAAAGGAAATATCCTCCTTGCTGATCTGAAAGGTGAATTTAATGGGATGATCCAATTTATTAATACCCTCCACAAGCTCAATTAATCCTTCGTATCTACCACTCCAGAAAAGGATTACATCGTCAATATATCTCTTTTAAAAGATAATTTTTCTCTAAATTCTCTGTTAAAGAAAAATTCATTCTCAACCTTTGCCATATAGGCATTGGCATATGTAGCCCATAGCACATCCACTTTTCTGGGCATAATAATGACCGTCAAAATAAAAATAATTTCTCCTGAGGGTCAGCTCAAGTAGCCAAATGAAAAATTCTACAGATGGACCAACATATAAATCATTATTAGTGATCAGCTCTTGAACTGCCTGTATACCCCCTTCATGGGGAATATTGGTATACAGCTAGATATATCTAGCGTACATAGCCAAATGTTAGAGGGAATATCTCCCAACTCCATCAAACATCTCAACAGATCCGTTGTGTCCTTCAGATATGTATTTCCAGCCTGTACACACGGCTGGAGAAAATGATCTAAAAATTTGGAGCTGTTACTATACAGATTCGCTTGCTGAGACTATAGGGCGACCATGGGGGGTGGGTGAGGCTCTTGTGGATTTTCGGTAAGGTGTAAAACAGCGGTACCCTTGGATGATCAGTTTTAAGATAATTTAAAATTTCTTCATCTATAGTGCCTCCATTAAGGGCTGCTGCAAGAAGCTGATCCAACTCTGCTTTAAATTTATTAGTAGGGTCACTCTTTAACTTCTCATATACTGATGTATCAGATAGTTGATTGTATATTTCACCACAATATTTATCCACATCAAGAACAACAATCCCACCCCCCTTATCCGCAGGTCTAATAACGATATCCTTATATGAGCTTAAATTCTTTAGAGCCCTCCATTCATCTTTTGAAAGATTGTTGTGATATGGCCTATCGTTTTTCATTTGTTCAGTTACACTAACGTCCAGCGATCTCATAAAGCTATGAATAGCCATATTAGTTGATGGTGGGTCGAAATTAGATCTGCATTTAAATGGATTAATTGTATCTGGACATAATTCCATCTTCCTTTTGTCAAAGAAATCTCTTAATTTGAGTTGTCTGTTGAGGAAATACTGATCGATTTTCCATTCAAGGGGATTAAAGTTATTTGTTGGTACATAGCCAAGTCCCTTATTGAGGACCTTATTCTCTGTTGTTGTCAAAATCCTGTTGGAGAGATTGTAAACAATGTTTACCTCCTCCGGCTTCTGCCCTTGCCTCCTTTTGTGGCACCTCTGTCCTCCCCTCCTAGTATATCTCCTGTGATTCCGCATCCTGCGCGGATTCTGACCCCTAAAGGGGGTCTTTGTGTTGATATAGAATTAATCTGACTAATGTTAGATTCGTCTCCAGAAATAGAGGGTAATTCACTAGAGGAATAATCTTGTTTGGAATTTTTAGGTCTACGCTGATATTGGCAGCATGGTTTGCGATCCACTGCATCAACAGCCCCCGACAACCACCTGTATACCTTACGTTCCTCATAATCCCTGTTGACAACTTCAAACTTATGTTTCTTAAATAGAACCAGATCCTTTTTGTATGCTTCCACCTGTGATTGAAGTTTTTCTTGCCAATCAGTGGTGTTGTTGGCTTGCAATAATTCCTTATTAATGGTTTCAAAGTTAGTGATTTTCTGTTTAATCAAAGTCAGTTCTCTTGCTGATTCCTCAACTACTAAGGTCATGAGGTCTAGAGAGCATTTGTTGAGCACGGCTATCCACCATCTCACAAATTCTTTGTTGAATCTTCCTATAGTTGGAATATTACGCACTCTAAAACCCCTAGGTATTTTCCTCTCTCTTAGATACTCAGATAGGGTCACTCCATGGAGTAAAAAATCCACTTCCTTTTTCTTGTATCTCAATAATATATTTAAAACTTCTTTCATGGTAGTTTCTCCCACTGTGTCTAATAATCTTTCCTTAAACAGGACTGACTCCATTTTAGCTTCAGAAAAACTTAAGGTTTCACCAATCGGGACCTCTGTCCAGGTAAATCCACTAGCTTCATCCATAATGTCAGGTAAATGAGTGAATAAATCCTACTACTGTATGGCAGTTCCGGGTGCTGTACTATAAAAACACTACATGTGCTGTGTCCAGTGCTGTATGTCCCAAAATGAAAATGCACTATCTTGGCGTAGGTAGATAAATGTCAAAATACAGATACTGTCCAATTCCACCTTATCCTTCAGGGACCTTTTTATAACAGCTTGCTCACAACATGCCAGAAGAGGGTACCCAGAAAGTTATCCTGGAGGTGCTGTAAACCACTAAGATGCGCTGTCAGTGTATCCACAACAGCGCAATCCACGTATGCAATTTTCTTTTGTAACCGCACACTCCTTCCAAAATCCAATATGCCGCGGTGCCCGCTACTAAAATGGATAAACAGCAAACAAAGTGCGGCACTCGGCGGCCTAGTAAACACAACTCAAAGTTCCTTAAGAAAGCTTTCGGACTTTATTGGCCCGTCCTCAGGCTACATATAATAAGTACAATATACACAAAAGTTACCTTAAATACCCATTGGAGCTCCATTGCCGCGCCAGGCACACTCGTTCACTTCCCCCACCGCACGAGGAACTTCCGGTGAAACCGGAACACACCTCACTGCTGTTTAGGCTGTAACCATGGCAACCCGGTGTCTGTATAGGAGAATAAATCTCCAATACTAACAGTCCTGGTTTTAGTGATATCCATGCTTAAGCACAGATGGTTAAATCAAAATAACTGAGGTATTAATTAAGTCACCTGGGCCCAGCTATGGCTAGCCTTAAAACCAGGACTGTTAGTGTGCCTTGAGGACAGTGGTTGGGAATCACTGATCTAGACACTGTCAACCTTTTTACTATCTGTTAATCCACACTCCTCCTTACTCGCCAAGCTATTAGAATTTTTTATACTTTTAATATTAATATATATTTTTTAATACTGTTCATTTTGAATACATGTCTGTATCTGGAGATTGCGTGCCATTACAGGTCATTACTGTGAAACCTTGAAATAACTATTTGTTTGAACCTTAAAATCATATGGACATCTTTATATGTTCATAGCTCACTGAAATTGGAGTAACAATTTGTTCTTCTCAGGTTTAGATGCCTAATTAATAATCACTTATCAATTTACATCTAAAGAAATTGAACACCAATTACCTGAAAGGTTTATAATTATAAGCCTTGTTTTTACAGTACATCCTGTGTATTCTTACCAGCACTGGAGAAACATGTGTTATATATATATACATTCTATGAAGCACATTGGGAAGCTCCTTTATCCCTGGCTAAAGTAAGGGTCATCATATATTGGCTAGTAGTGTTTTTTTACACTACAATGTTGGAGGCAGGTCAGGCACAGAATCATGAAGAACTACTTGTCATGTAAGTGTTTTTTTTTTTTACAGAGAAGTGTACTTACTGACAGAGCAGTAAAGAATACAAAATAATAATTGCCTTTCCGTTTTTATTGTATGTCTCATTTGTGAGGATATTGGTGATAGCGGAGTGTGATGGAGGTTAGTCCACTCAGTATATCACTTAACCATGCCTCAGTATTATTAACCAGGTAGAACAGGTTTACAGGGTGACAGATGCAGCAGATATTACGGTGGTATACAGCATAGTATATAATGTGTGTAGCAGGGGTATATTAAGAACTGGGGGAGGGGCCCAGTGTGCAATGGGTCCCCCCACAATGAAGAGCCCCCCCCTTACCTGATGAAATGTGCCTCCTGTGTGGTGCGCCAGCTCCTTTATGCCTCTCCTGCGGTGCTATCTTTTCAGTGATAAACTCAAAAAGAGTCTTTGCTAGCTCTTTAGCAGTGCCGTTTTTCTAAAAACATCACTGACAAAATTGTGCCGTGCGAGAAGAATAAGGGAGTCGCAGCACTGCGTGGGAGGCACAGTGGTCGGTGCTGGGTATAAAGTGTGCAGTGCAGGCCCCCCTTGTACCCAGGGGCCATGTGTACTGCACACCCTGCACTCAAGATAGATACACTACTGGTGTGAACCAGATCCAGCCAGAAACGTATAGGGGAGCGCAGGTGGTGTGTGACAGGTGGGAGCACGCAAAGAGAGCATGATGGCTCTGCAGTGGTGGTGTAATGCCATCTCCAACCTTGATTGGGGTGGGAGCTACTTGAGAAAAATTAAATGTCTTGAAGAGCCACATTTTATTTTTGAAAGCTAAAATTTGGCTAATAACCAATTTTTTCATTGAAAAACAACAATATATTATTACAGTGATTAAGAGGCCTTTTTACTAAGCTTTGGATGGAGAGAAAGTGAAGAGAGATAAAGTGGCAGCCAATAAACTCTTTTTCAAACACAGCCTGTGACATGGCAGTTGGGAGCTGGTTGGCTGGGACTTTATCTCCATTCACTTTACTTAATCTCCATCCAAAGCTTAGTAAATAGGACCCATAGTTGCAATTTGTAAACAAAGAACAGGTCATTTTTAATGAGATGGCTGGCACTCCAAATTTTCCAAGATTATTTTGAAGTTTGGCTGGTGACCTGAAACTCCCATCCTAACACAACTGTCAACATGTTCATTAGTCATCTGTTCCTGTATTTGCTCTTCACTATCTTCATTGTGGAAAAGGAAGACTCACACAAATAAGTCGAGCAGAAATTAGATTTCACACAAAGTGCCACTCGAAGCAGAATCAGATATTTATCTTACGGTAGAAGAGGCCAAATGCTGTTTGAAATTGTGGACCCAGAGGCAATACTTTTCACTGAGAGGTCACTTTGCAGTGTTACAATTTCAATTTCTGTAGATGGTATATCTTCTTGAAAGAGTTGTTCAATAAAACTGGAGATATGTTCGATGTCAACTTCCATAAACGGGAATGAAAGAAACTGAACAAGGGGCAACAGTTTTTTTAAAATCAGTGAACGCCGCTTGAACTCTGCTATTAGGTGGGAAATTATTTCAATATGATTTTCACATGAATGACTTGGATTTTCCTCTTTTTCAATTTCTTCCCTCAAACAAGAGAAATGTTTGACATCACCTTTATGGAGATTCCTCTCCCAAAAGTCAAGTTTGTGGCAAAATGCCTGAATGTCCTATATCATCTGACTAATATCTTTGTCTTCACCCTGCAGTTGAAGATTCAGTTCATTCAGTCTCTCACTTACTGTATGTTGACCAAAAATGCTAAATTGTGTTTCCACTCAGGATTTTCAAATTGAAGAAAGTTTTCACCACATTCTTGCAAAAATAAAAAATATATGTCTAATACAAAGTCACTAATGTACCGTAGTCACACTAAAAAACATTTTTTTAGATGGAATCTCACATACCATTTTGATGCGCTCAGTTGTGATGCTTGTGGAGAGTGGTCAGTGGGGAGCAGGGTGCAGCTGGATTATTTGTGCAGGCAGAACACAGTGGATGGACAGGTCCCACAACCATTTCAAAGTGCACAATCTCTACTGTGATGCTCGTGGAGAGTGGTCAGTGGTGAGCAGTGTGCTGCCCGATTATTTGTGCAGGCAGAACACATTGGATGGGCAAGTCCCACAACCCTTTCAAATAGAGATGGGCGCCGACCCCCATGTTTTGTTTTTGTTTTTGGATCTGGATCTCACCTGGTTTTTGGATCTGGATTGGTTTTACCAAAATCTCACCTCCGTGTTTTGTTTTTCGGTTTTGGATCTGGATTTTTTCTTTAAAAAATCATAAAAACAGCTAAAATCTCATAAAATTGGCCTGTTTTTGTTCCTACAATGTTATTAACCTCAATAACATTTATTTCTAGTAATTTCCAGTCAATTTTGACCACCTCACAGCTCACAATATTAATTTTTTCTCACCTAGTTAAGGGCCAAAAGGTTGCATCCACTTATCTGGCTCAAAACTGAGTGATAAATAGAGTTGAGGACTGTGCAAAGATGATGGTTGGGGTACCCCTTGAGGATTGAAGAATTGATACTTGATAGTTGGCGCAGCCACTGGCTGAAGTAAGAACAGTTGATACTTCATAATTGGTGAAGCATTGATAGTTGGCGCAGCCACTGGCTGAAGTAAGAAGAGTTGATAATTGGTGTAGCCACTGGCTGAAGAATTGATAGTTGGAGCAGATACTGGCTGAAGTAAGAAAAGTTGATACTTGATAATAAGTGCAGCCACTGGCTGAAGTAAGAAGGGTTGATACTTGATAATTGGTGCAGCCACTGGCTGAAGTAAGGATTCATAGTAGATAGTTGGCGCAGCAACTGGCTGAAGTAAGGATTGATAGTAGATAGTTGGCGCAGACACTGGCTGAAGTAAGAAGAGTTGATACTTCATAATTGGTGCAGCCACTGGCTGAAGAATTGATAGTTGATAGTTAATTGTTGATGCAGCCTCCGGGCTGAGTAGTAGTGGAATACAGAGCTATGATTAGGAATGAACCAGTCCTGCAACAGCCTTGAGGGCTGAAACTCTTGGAAAGTTGTGGCCATTACAGCCTTGAGGGCTGGTGAGGAGTGACGACAGGTGGCCTTTGAGGATGCCGCCTTTGGTCCATATAGCAGCCTTGAGGGCTTAGAACCCTTGACTGAATGTCTCTGTTGTGCGACTTGTGCTGCTGGGTTGACACAACAAGCAGCAGTTGGTTCAGAATTTTCTTTAAAAAAAATGAAAGGGGCATGCAAGAGATTCTGTCTGTGGCCATCACAATTTCTGAACATTCATAAACCATAACATTAAAAATGTCAGGCAGCAATGCCCCAAACAGCACATAAAGGAAAGGAAAAAGGTGCAAGGTGGAATTGTCCTTGGGCCCTCCAACCACCCTTTATGTTGTATATATGAAACAGGATATTCACAATTTAACAAACCAATCACTTCAGTGACAGGGGCTGCCACTTGTGGCTGAAATGTTTGGTTTGTTTGGACCCCCCACAAAACAAGCTGCCAATGTGCAGTGGACATTGGTGGCAATGATCCCATATACAAACTGGCTTTACAATACATGAGATTAGATGTCATCATCGTCATCCCCATCAGTGTGCGCATCCTCCTCTTCTTCACACAATATTAATTTGTGCCCGCTGGAATCCACCATTACAGATGCTTCTGTATTTTTTGGACTTAAGTGCTGGTAAAGGTCTTCCTCGTGGAATTTGTAATTAATTTTGATGAACATCACCGTTTCCACATTTTGGGGAAGTAATCTCCTACGATGATCACTGACAAGGTTCCGGCTGCGCTGAAAACTCTTTCAGAGTACACACTGGAGGGTGGGCAACTTAAGTACAGCAAAGCCAGTTTGTGTAAGGGACTCCAAATTGCCTCTTTTTCCTGCCAGTAGTGAAAGGGACTGAGTGACATGCCTATTTGGATGCTATTCCTAAAATAATCATCCACCATTCTCTGATTGGTGACCGTATCAGACAAAGGGCCTGATTCAGAGCCGCTCGTAAGCGGGTGCTCATTTGTTTCTGAGCGATGTTTGCACAACTGTGCATGCATACGGATCATAATACGCATGCGCGAACCAGTCAGTGCGGCCAAAAATTGTTTGTTCGCTAAATAGCGAATGCCTGCTATTTTGAGTGACATGAGGAGGCGTATGTGGGTGGTAACAGGGGAAGGTGCTTGAAAACGGGGAGTGGAGATCCGAACGCAGGCGTGCTTAAAGGTCAAAACGGGCGTTTTATGGGTGTGCATAATTAATACAGCAGCGTCATTGATCACGTCACTGGGTTATTTTATAGTCAGAACTGCTCGCATGATTGCGGTAGGAAAAACCAACCACAAGAATAGCGAGCAGTTCATACGCTGGTAGATGTACTCGATTAATCTAATAAATAGCGGACATGATGTAGGATGCAAGCGGCCAGGGGGCGTAGTTTTCCAAAAACCGACCGCATGTTTGGTTCGCTCGTTCAGACCTAGAGGCGTGAACAGACCGCAAAGAGCGAACGGTTCATTTGAATAGCCACCCCTTTTTTCTGAACGAGCGAGCGCAAATAGCGTCCGGCTCTGAATCAGGCCCAAAGTCATGGTAGACATGTCACTCAATCTAGCCAGTTCTTTTAGACCCAACCAAATGTCATTAGGTTTTGCTGACTGATCTACATCACTACCAGCAGTGGGCCTCTTAGAAAATTTTGTTTTTTCCTGGCAGCTGTAGAAAAGGAAGGAGGAGATGCTGCCATGTCACGTTCCGCTTGAGCTGACAATTTTTTCACCACCAGCTCTTTGCATCTTTTCAGATTTATGTCCATTGGAAAGAAAGACACAAGGTATAACTTAAGCTTAGAATCAAGTATGGTCACCAAAATATAGTGATCTGATTTCAAGAGACTGATGATCCCTGGATCCTGGTGAAGCAAATGAAAGGCTTGATCTACAAGTCCAACATACTTAGCGGAATCACTCAGTTTCAGCTTCTTCAGTTTCTCCAGCTGCTTTTGCAATAATCTGATTAGGGGAATGATCTGACTCAAGCTGGCAGTATCTGAACTAACTTCACATGTTGCAAGTTCAAAGGTTTTGAGAACCTTGCACAACATGGTATTGTTAGTGAAACCGGTGATACACAGAGTAGCCTGCCTCTGAATGAGCTGGCATTTATATGCTGCTGCTGCTGTTTGCACTGTTGGAGGCAATACACCTACCCAGTGGGCTGTCACAATCATGTAATCTTTAGTTTGCCCTGTCCCATTTATCCACATATCTGTGGTTAAGTGGACGATGGGCACAACAGCATTTCGGAGGACATTAATAAGGTTTTTTTTTAATGTTTTTGTACAGATTGGGAATTGCTATTCTAGAGAAGTGGAATCTAGAAAGGACATGGTAGTGGGGACACAGGACCTCCATTAACTGTCTAAAACGCACTGCATTAACCACTTAACTGACGAATTCTTTTTCCAAAAACCGCTACAAAATTGTCGGTTTCTTTTATGTCTGAATTAGGTCAAAAACATAATTTTAAACTTATCCATCACTATTTTATTTGAAATTTTATTTATTTTTTAAAACACAGTATACCATAAAAATAGCAAATTGTATGTTATACTGTAGTGATGGCCATTAACAGCTGTACCATCGATGGTTCAACCATCATTAGAAGCCATCAATTGTTTAGCAATTGGTCTTCTGTGTAGACCACAACTGCCAATGTTTCCTAAACATTGATTGAGGGTTGCCATCGATGGTGCAACATTGATGGCCACCAGCAATGGCAAACCACTTGATTTCAGTCAGACTATCGATGGTTTGCAAACTATAGATGGTCGGTTGCCATCCCTAATCAGAGGCTCTGCGATATCTATCGTTATATATATATATACACAAATATATTTATATATATATATATATATATATATACACAGAAACACATATATATATATATATATATATATATACCAGAGCCGCCGCTGCTGCTTCTACACAGCAGTGATCACTATGTGATCGCTGTAGAGCCGGAGCCACAACGGGAGGGTGTCCCGCTAGTGGCCCGGATACAGAACAGCAGCGAAGGCTACCAGAGCCACCGCTCCTGCTTCTTACTGAAGGGGGTGGGGCCAGCTGCCCGAGTACTGCTGGCCACACTGATCAGGTCACAGCAGCAGCCATGGCTACATGAGCCCTGGCTGCTGGAAGTTGCTATGTCATGGAAGTTCGCCGGGAGGGGGGTGCCGATGGTGCCCGATTTCTGTGGCCAGCAGTGATCAGGACACAAAGGAGGGGGAGCCGCGGGTGTAGAGGGACCAGAAGGTCCCTCTGATAGAGGCGGCAGCGGGAAGATTAGCTTCCCACAGCCGCCTAGTGGCCATTTCTGACTGGTTGTACCAGATATGACCATGTCAGGAAAAGCCCAGTCTGGTATGGTCATATCTGATACAACCATGCCAGGCAAGTGGTTAATGGCAGATACTGGACGCACATCTAATACCAGCATAGCTGTTATGGCGTCAGTAATCTGCTGTGCAACTGGGTGTTTGCTGTCATACTTGTTCACCAATGCAAAGGATTGTGTGACAGTCAATTGTTAGGTTGAGCTTGAACTACTAAAAGTATTCTTCTTCCTGGTCCCCATATGGTATCCACTCATAGCAACAACAGCAGCTGCAGCAGGCGTAACACTCAAGGATCCTTCTGAGGAACAATAGACAGGAGAGGAGTCAGTCCTTATGATATTGGTTGCAGGACTGCTTTCACGAATGAGGATGTTGATGATGAAGCAGGTGTTGGTGTAGGATATGGCAGGTGCTTGGATCCAGATAGAAGGGAGCAGCTAGGTGACACTTGACTGATTGTTGCTCAGTTTTTTGTCCCCAAAGCTTCTATACCCTTTCCAATTTGATGAATGCACTGCAAGTGACATAACAGGGAGGAAGATCCAAGATGGTTAAGATCCTTACCTCTACTCACTGTTACATGGCAAAGGTTACAAATGTCTTGGCAAAGGTTGTCCAAATTTGGGTGGAAATGATTCCACAAATGATATGTGGATTCTTTGGCCCAGGCATGCCAACAATGGAATTGTTCCTACAATTGGCAATAACTGTTGCCTGAATTAAAGTTTTTGTACAATCATCCTCGGCATCAACATCCTCATCATCATCAACATCCTCATCATCCTTGTTGTTGTCACCAACTGCATAAATATGTTCCTCATCCTCCTCATGCAATTCCACAAAAGCATCATTGATTTCTATGTCAGCATGTTGACTTGTGCTGCACATCCCCACATTTGCAAAGGGTACACAAATGGTGGAAAGAAGATCCTCTTCAACTACAGTATTAGAAAGGTCAGGCTCACACATGGCAACCGCGGACACACCTGGACTCTCCAAGTGAACACACTTGGTTCCGGTGTCTTACTCGTCTTAACAATTTAAATTTTTTTTGTACCTCTTCTACAAACAGAGGGGCTTAAATCGTCACTAGAACCACCAGTCATAAATATAGGCCAAGGCCTTAAAGCCCCCATACACGGTGAGATTCAAAGTTGGTAAGATCAGTTGTACGATTTCCCTTGAAATTCTTCATAAGATGTGGTCAAATGGTGTACGATTGATCACTAAGATCATAGGATAAGATGCATAGAAGTGTATCACATCGTACATGATCAGTTGAGATCGCTCTGCAAAACCATCTGATCTGCGATCCAACTAGACAACAGTGGTCCGCATCGGGGTCACAGAAGACTCAAAATACAACTATTTGCAAATGGTTGGTCTAACGAACCTGTAGAAAATGCCAAATTCGTGTTAAAATCGTCCCGTGTATGGCCAGCATTATCCTTTCCTTGCCACCTCATGTAGTGAATGGCATATTGCCAATTTTTTTTTCTCTAAAGCTAACAGCTTTAGATTTTATTTTTCTTTAACAGGGTAAAAGTAGATTTTTTTACATGGCCTCACTTAAGCCCTGGTGTATCGGCCTTCATAGATGACGCTGACGGCCTTGCATTGTCATCATGACTGCTGCCGGCAGCTACAAGACTGGTATGTGGATCCTGCTCTCTTGTCATGTGTCTGTCCTCCATACTCACTGCAGTCTTACAGCAGTGTCAGCAAGCAATTATAGCGCAGCTGAGTTGCAGCTAACACACAACCACACACACAAAAAAAATTGGTTTTGTTTTTACACATGGCAGGTGTGGCTAACATGCACACACAAAAAATTGTTTTTATGTTTACACACGGCAGGTGTGGCTAACACGCACACACAAAAAATTGTTTTTATTCTTTTCACACTGAGGGGGGAGGCAGGAAGCACTCCTGAAAAAGGCAGCAGCCCCTTGATAAATGAGACACAGGCAGCACACCTGCGCACCTATGTTGCTGATAATAATAAGTGTGGCTATCGCACACACAGAAATAAAAAAATATATTTTTATTTTTTTCACACTGGGGGTGAAGAGCACCCCTGAAGGACAGAGCACCCCTTGGACAACACAACAGAATAGCCAGCCAGGCCCTATGGACAACAACAGCCAGCCAGCCCCTATGGACAGGATAAAGCCAGCCAGCCCCTATAAGGATTATGTTATGGACAACAGCCAGCCAACCCTATGGACAGGACAACCTCACAACAGCCAGCCAACCCCTATATGGACAACAGCCAGCTCCTATGGACACTAAGCAGCCAGCCCCTAAGTGACTGACAATGACAAGTTCAACACAACTGTAGCCAGCCCCTATGCACAGCAGCACAGCACAGCTCCCAGCTCCCTCCCTCTTTACTCTACTCAGCCAGAATGAAAAATGGCCGTGATCGCGGGACCTTTTATACAATCCAAAACCCGCGAGAATCCGACAACAAGATGATGATGTTTTGCCTCGTTTTGAGATCCGAGTCAGGTGGGAAAACCCGAGCCGTGCCTCATATCCCCTAAGTTCCGGTAGATTCGGATCTTTGAGATCCAAACTGCTCATCTCTACTTTCAAAGTGCCCAATCTCTACTGTGGAGAGAGGTCAGTGGGGAGCAGGGTGCTGCTGGATTATTTGTGCAGGCAGAATACAGTGGATTAATTGTATCTGGACATAATTCCATCTTCCTTTTGTCAAAGAAATCTCTTAATTTGAGTTGTCTGTTGAGGAAATACTGATCGATTTTCCATTCAAGGGGATTAAAGTTATTTGTTGGTACATAGCCAAGTCCCTTATTGAGGACCTTATTCTCTGTTGTTGTCAAAATCCTGTTGGAGAGATTGTAAACAATGTTTACCTCCTCCGGCTTCTGCCCTTGCCTCCTTTTGTGGCACCTCTGTCCTCCCCTCCTAGTATATCTCCTGTGATTCCGCATCCTGCGCGGATTCTGACCCCTAAAGCGGGTCTTTGTGTTGATATAGAATTAATCTGACTAATGTTAGATTCATCTCCAGAAGTAGAGGGTAATTCACTAGAGGAATAATCTTGTTTGGAATTTTTAGGTCTACGCTGATATTGGCAGCATGGTTTGCGATCCACTGCATCAACAGCCCCCGACAACCACCTGTATACCTTACGTTCCTCATAATCCCTGTTGACAACTTCAAACTTATGTTTCTTAAATAGAACCAGATCCTTTTTGTATGCTTCCACCTGTGATTGAAGTTTTTCTTGCCAATCAGTGGTGTTGTTGGCTTGCAATAATTCCTTATTAGTGGTTTCAAAGTTAGTGATTTTCTGTTTAATCAAAGTCAGTTCTCTTGCTGATTCCTCAACTACTAAGGTCATGAGGTCTAGAGAGCATTTGTTGAGCACGGCTATCCACCATCTCACAAATTCTTTGTTGAATCTTCCTATAGTTGGAATACTACGCACTCTAAAACCCCTAGGTATTTTCCTCTCTCTTAGATACTCAGATAGGGTCACTCCATGGAGTAAAAAATCCACTTCCTTTTTCTTGTATCTCAATAATATATTTAAAACTTCTTTCATGGTAGTTTCTCCCACTGTGTCTAATAATCTTTCCTTAAACAGGACTGACTCCATTTTAGCTTCAGAAAAACTTAAGGTTTCACCAATCGGGACCTCTGTCCAGGTAAATCCACTAGCTTCATCCATAATGTCAGGTAAATGAGTGAATAAATCCTACTACTGTATGGCAGTTCCGGGTGCTGTACTATAAAAACACTACATGTGCTGTGTCCAGTGCTGTATGTCCCAAAATGAAAATGCACTATCTTGGCGTAGGTAGATAAATGTCAAAATACAGATACTGTCCAATTCCACCTTATCCTTCAGGGACCTTTTTATAACAGCTTGCTCACAACATGCCAGAAGAGGGTACCCAGAAAGTTATCCTGGAGGTGCTGTAAACCACTAAGATGCGCTGTCAGTGTATCCACAACAGCGCAATCCACGTATGCAATTTTCTTTTGTAACCGCACACTCCTTCCAAAATCCAATATGCCGCGGTGCCCGCTACTAAAATGGATAAACAGCAAACAAAGTGCGGCACTCGGCGGTCTAGTAAACACAACTCAAAGTTCCTTAAGAAAGCTTTCGGACTTTATTGGCCCGTCCTCAGGCTACATATAATAAGTACAATATACACAAAAGTTACCTTAAATACCCATTGGAGCTCCATTGCCGCGCCAGGCACACTCGTTCACTTCCCCCACCGCACGAGGAACTTCCGGTGAAACCGGAACACACCTCACTGCTGTTTAGGCTGTAACCATGGCAACCCGGTGTCTGTATAGGAGAATAAATCTCCAATACTAACAGTCCTGGTTTTAGTGATATCCATGCTTAAGCACAGATGGTTAAATCAAAATAACTGAGGTATTAATTAAGTCACCTGGGCCCAGCTATGGCTAGCCTTAAAACCAGGACTGTTAGTGTGCCTTGAGGACAGTGGTTGGGAATCACTGATCTAGACACTGTCAACCTTTTTACTATCTGTTAATCCACACTCCTCCTTACTCGCCAAGCTATTAGAATTTTTTATACTTTTAATATTAATATATATTTTTTAATACTGTTCATTTTGAATACATGTCTGTATCTGGAGATTGCGTGCCATTACAGGTCATTACTGTGAAACCTTGAAATAACTATTTGTTTGAACCTTAAAATCATATGGACATCTTTATATGTTCATAGCTCACTGAAATTGGAGTAACAATTTGTTCTTCTCAGGTTTAGATGCCTAATTAATAATCACTTATCAATTTACATCTAAAGAAATTGAACACCAATTACCTGAAAGGTTTATAATTATAAGCCTTGTTTTTACAGTACATCCTGTGTATTCTTACCAGCACTGGAGAAACATGTGTTATATATATATATATATACATTCTATGAAGCACATTGGGAAGCTCCTTTATCCCTGGCTAAAGTAAGGGTCATCATATATTGGCTAGTAGTGTTTTTTTACACTACAATGTTGGAGGCAGGTCAGGCACAGAATCATGAAGAACTACTTGTCATGTAAGTGTTTTTTTTTTTTACAGAGAAGTGTACTTACTGACAGAGCAGTAAAGAATACAAAATAATAATTGCCTTTCCGTTTTTATTGTATGTCTCATTTGTGAGGATATTGGTGATAGCGGAGTGTGATGGAGGTTAGTCCACTCAGTATATCACTTAACCATGCCTCAGTATTATTAACCAGGTAGAACAGGTTTACAGGGTGACAGATGCAGCAGATATTACGGTGGTATACAGCATAGTATATAATGTGTGTAGCAGGGGTATATTAAGAACTGGGGGAGGGGCCCAGTGTGCAATGGGTCCCCCCACAATGAAGAGCCCCCCCCTTACCTGATGAAATGTGCCTCCTGTGTGCTGCGCCAGCTCCTTTATGCCTCTCCTGCGGTGCTATCTTTTCAGTGATAAACTCAAAAAGAGTCTTTGCTAGCTCTTTAGCAGTGCCGTTTTTCTAAAAACATCACTGACAAAATTGTGCCGTGCGAGAAGAATAAGGGAGTCGCAGCACTGCGTGGGAGGCACAGTGGTCGGTGCTGGGTATAAAGTGTGCAGTGCAGGCCCCCCTTGTACCCAGGGGCCATGTGTACTGCACACCCTGCACTCAAGATAGATACACTACTGGTGTGAACCAGATCCAGCCAGAAACGTATAGGGGAGCGCAGGTGGTGTGTGACAGGTGGGAGCACGCAAAGAGAGCATGATGGCTCTGCAGTGGTGGTGTAATGCCATCTCCAACCTTGATTGGGGTGGGAGCTACTTGAGAAAAATTAAATGTCTTGAAGAGCCACATTTTATTTTTGAAAGCTAAAATTTGGCTAATAACCAATTTTTTCATTGAAAAACAACAATATATTATTACAGTGATTAAGAGGCCTTTTTACTAAGCTTTGGATGGAGAGAAAGTGAAGAGAGATAAAGTGGCAGCCAATAAACTCTTTTTCAAACACAGCCTGTGACATGGCAGTTGGGAGCTGGTTGGCTGGGACTTTATCTCCATTCACTTTACTTAATCTCCATCCAAAGCTTAGTAAATAGGACCCATAGTTGCAATTTGTAAACAAAGAACAGGTCATTTTTAATGAGATGGCTGGCACTCCAAATTTTCCAAGATTATTTTGAAGTTTGGCTGGTGACCTGAAACTCCCATCCTAACACAACTGTCAACATGTTCATTAGTCATCTGTTCCTGTATTTGCTCTTCACTATCTTCATTGTGGAAAAGGAAGACTCACACAAATAAGTCGAGCAGAAATTAGATTTCACACAAAGTGCCACTCGAAGCAGAATCAGATATTTATCTTACGGTAGAAGAGGCCAAATGCTGTTTGAAATTGTGGACCCAGAGGCAATACTTTTCACTGAGAGGTCACTTTGCAGTGTTACAATTTCAATTTCTGTAGATGGTATATCTTCTTGAAAGAGTTGTTCAATAAAACTGGAGATATGTTCGATGTCAACTTCCATAAACGGGAATGAAAGAAACTGAACAAGGGGCAACAGTTTTTTTAAAATCAGTGAACGCCGCTTGAACTCTGCTATTAGGTGGGAAATTATTTCAATATGATTTTCACATGAATGACTTGGATTTTCCTCTTTTTCAATTTCTTCCCTCAAACAAGAGAAATGTTTGACATCACCTTTATGGAGATTCCTCTCCCAAAAGTCAAGTTTGTGGCAAAATGCCTGAATGTCCTATATCATCTGACTAATATCTTTGTCTTCACCCTGCAGTTGAAGATTCAGTTCATTCAGTCTCTCACTTACTGTATGTTGACCAAAAATGCTAAATTGTGTTTCCACTCAGGATTTTCAAATTGAAGAAAGTTTTCACCACATTCTTGCAAAAATAAAAAATATATGTCTAATACAAAGTCACTAATGTACCGTAGTCACACTAAAAAACATTTTTTTAGATGGAATCTCACATACCATTTTGATGCGCTCAGTTGTGATGCTTGTGGAGAGTGGTCAGTGGGGAGCAGGGTGCAGCTGGATTATTTGTGCAGGCAGAACACAGTGGATGGACAGGTCCCACAACCATTTCAAAGTGCACAATCTCTACTGTGATGCTCGTGGAGAGTGGTCAGTGGTGAGCAGTGTGCTGCCCGATTATTTGTGCAGGCAGAACACATTGGATGGGCAAGTCCCACAACCCTTTCAAATAGAGATGGGCGCCGACCCCCATGTTTTGTTTTTGTTTTTGGATCTGGATCTCACCTGGTTTTTGGATCTGGATTGGTTTTACCAAAATCTCACCTCCGTGTTTTGTTTTTCGGTTTTGGATCTGGATTTTTTCTTTAAAAAATCATAAAAACAGCTAAAATCTCATAAAATTGGCCTGTTTTTGTTCCTACAATGTTATTAACCTCAATAACATTTATTTCTAGTAATTTCCAGTCAATTTTGACCACCTCACAGCTCACAATATTAATTTTTTCTCACCTAGTTAAGGGCCAAAAGGTTGCATCCACTTATCTGGCTCAAAACTGAGTGATAAATAGAGTTGAGGACTGTGCAAAGATGATGGTTGGGGTACCCCTTGAGGATTGAAGAATTGATACTTGATAGTTGGCGCAGCCACTGGCTGAAGTAAGAACAGTTGATACTTCATAATTGGTGAAGCATTGATAGTTGGCGCAGCCACTGGCTGAAGTAAGAAGAGTTGATAATTGGTGTAGCCACTGGCTGAAGAATTGATAGTTGGAGCAGATACTGGCTGAAGTAAGAAAAGTTGATACTTGATAATAAGTGCAGCCACTGGCTGAAGTAAGAAGGGTTGATACTTGATAATTGGTGCAGCCACTGGCTGAAGTAAGGATTCATAGTAGATAGTTGGCGCAGCAACTGGCTGAAGTAAGGATTGATAGTAGATAGTTGGCGCAGACACTGGCTGAAGTAAGAAGAGTTGATACTTCATAATTGGTGCAGCCACTGGCTGAAGAATTGATAGTTGATAGTTAATTGTTGATGCAGCCTCCGGGCTGAGTAGTAGTGGAATACAGAGCTATGATTAGGAATGAACCAGTCCTGCAACAGCCTTGAGGGCTGAAACTCTTGGAAAGTTGTGGCCATTACAGCCTTGAGGGCTGGTGAGGAGTGACGACAGGTGGCCTTTGAGGATGCCGCCTTTGGTCCATATAGCAGCCTTGAGGGCTTAGAACCCTTGACTGAATGTCTCTGTTGTGCGACTTGTGCTGCTGGGTTGACACAACAAGCAGCAGTTGGTTCAGAATTTTCTTTAAAAAAAATGAAAGGGGCATGCAAGAGATTCTGTCTGTGGCCATCACAATTTCTGAACATTCATAAACCATAACATTAAAAATGTCAGGCAGCAATGCCCCAAACAGCACATAAAGGAAAGGAAAAAGGTGCAAGGTGGAATTGTCCTTGGGCCCTCCAACCACCCTTTATGTTGTATATATGAAACAGGATATTCACAATTTAACAAACCAATCACTTCAGTGACAGGGGCTGCCACTTGTGGCTGAAATGTTTGGTTTGTTTGGACCCCCCACAAAACAAGCTGCCAATGTGCAGTGGACATTGGTGGCAATGATCCCATATACAAACTGGCTTTACAATACATGAGATTAGATGTCATCATCGTCATCCCCATCAGTGTGCGCATCCTCCTCTTCTTCACACAATATTAATTTGTGCCCGCTGGAATCCACCATTACAGATGCTTCTGTATTTTTTGGACTTAAGTGCTGGTAAAGGTCTTCCTCGTGGAATTTGTAATTAATTTTGATGAACATCACCGTTTCCACATTTTGGGGAAGTAATCTCCTACGATGATCACTGACAAGGTTCCGGCTGCGCTGAAAACTCTTTCAGAGTACACACTGGAGGGTGGGCAACTTAAGTACAGCAAAGCCAGTTTGTGTAAGGGACTCCAAATTGCCTCTTTTTCCTGCCAGTAGTGAAAGGGACTGAGTGACATGCCTATTTGGATGCTATTCCTAAAATAATCATCCACCATTCTCTGATTGGTGACCGTATCAGACAAAGGGCCTGATTCAGAGCCGCTCGTAAGCGGGTGCTCATTTGTTTCTGAGCGATGTTTGCACAACTGTGCATGCATACGGATCATAATACGCATGCGCGAACCAGTCAGTGCGGCCAAAAATTGTTTGTTCGCTAAATAGCGAATGCCTGCTATTTTGAGTGACATGAGGAGGCGTATGTGGGTGGTAACAGGGGAAGGTGCTTGAAAACGGGGAGTGGAGATCCGAACGCAGGCGTGCTTAAAGGTCAAAACGGGCGTTTTATGGGTGTGCATAATTAATACAGCAGCGTCATTGATCACGTCACTGGGTTATTTTATAGTCAGAACTGCTCGCATGATTGCGGTAGGAAAAACCAACCACAAGAATAGCGAGCAGTTCATACGCTGGTAGATGTACTCGATTAATCTAATAAATAGCGGACATGATGTAGGATGCAAGCGGCCAGGGGGCGTAGTTTTCCAAAAACCGACCGCATGTTTGGTTCGCTCGTTCAGACCTAGAGGCGTGAACAGACCGCAAAGAGCGAACGGTTCATTTGAATAGCCACCCCTTTTTTCTGAACGAGCGAGCGCAAATAGCGTCCGGCTCTGAATCAGGCCCAAAGTCATGGTAGACATGTCACTCAATCTAGCCAGTTCTTTTAGACCCAACCAAATGTCATTAGGTTTTGCTGACTGATCTACATCACTACCAGCAGTGGGCCTCTTAGAAAATTTTGTTTTTTCCTGGCAGCTGTAGAAAAGGAAGGAGGAGATGCTGCCATGTCACGTTCCGCTTGAGCTGACAATTTTTTCACCACCAGCTCTTTGCATCTTTTCAGATTTATGTCCATTGGAAAGAAAGACACAAGGTATAACTTAAGCTTAGAATCAAGTATGGTCACCAAAATATAGTGATCTGATTTCAAGAGACTGATGATCCCTGGATCCTGGTGAAGCAAATGAAAGGCTTGATCTACAAGTCCAACATACTTAGCGGAATCACTCAGTTTCAGCTTCTTCAGTTTCTCCAGCTGCTTTTGCAATAATCTGATTAGGGGAATGATCTGACTCAAGCTGGCAGTATCTGAACTAACTTCACATGTTGCAAGTTCAAAGGTTTTGAGAACCTTGCACAACATGGTATTGTTAGTGAAACCGGTGATACACAGAGTAGCCTGCCTCTGAATGAGCTGGCATTTATATGCTGCTGCTGCTGTTTGCACTGTTGGAGGCAATACACCTACCCAGTGGGCTGTCACAATCATGTAATCTTTAGTTTGCCCTGTCCCATTTATCCACATATCTGTGGTTAAGTGGACGATGGGCACAACAGCATTTCGGAGGACATTAATAAGGTTTTTTTTTAATGTTTTTGTACAGATTGGGAATTGCTATTCTAGAGAAGTGGAATCTAGAAAGGACATGGTAGTGGGGACACAGGACCTCCATTAACTGTCTAAAACGCACTGCATTAACCACTTAACTGACGAATTCTTTTTCCAAAAACCGCTACAAAATTGTCGGTTTCTTTTATGTCTGAATTAGGTCAAAAACATAATTTTAAACTTATCCATCACTATTTTATTTGAAATTTTATTTATTTTTTAAAACACAGTATACCATAAAAATAGCAAATTGTATGTTATACTGTAGTGATGGCCATTAACAGCTGTACCATCGATGGTTCAACCATCATTAGAAGCCATCAATTGTTTAGCAATTGGTCTTCTGTGTAGACCACAACTGCCAATGTTTCCTAAACATTGATTGAGGGTTGCCATCGATGGTGCAACATTGATGGCCACCAGCAATGGCAAACCACTTGATTTCAGTCAGACTATCGATGGTTTGCAAACTATAGATGGTCGGTTGCCATCCCTAATCAGAGGCTCTGCGATATCTATCGTTATATATATATATACACAAATATATTTATATATATATATATATATATATATACACAGAAACACATATATATATATATATATATATATATACCAGAGCCGCCGCTGCTGCTTCTACACAGCAGTGATCACTATGTGATCGCTGTAGAGCCGGAGCCACAACGGGAGGGTGTCCCGCTAGTGGCCCGGATACAGAACAGCAGCGAAGGCTACCAGAGCCACCGCTCCTGCTTCTTACTGAAGGGGGTGGGGCCAGCTGCCCGAGTACTGCTGGCCACACTGATCAGGTCACAGCAGCAGCCATGGCTACATGAGCCCTGGCTGCTGGAAGTTGCTATGTCATGGAAGTTCGCCGGGAGGGGGGTGCCGATGGTGCCCGATTTCTGTGGCCAGCAGTGATCAGGACACAAAGGAGGGGGAGCCGCGGGTGTAGAGGGACCAGAAGGTCCCTCTGATAGAGGCGGCAGTGGGAAGATTAGCTTCCCACAGCCGCCTAGTGGCCATTTCTGACTGGTTGTACCAGATATGACCATGTCAGGAAAAGCCCAGTCTGGTATGGTCATATCTGATACAACCATGCCAGGCAAGTGGTTAATGGCAGATACTGGACGCACATCTAATACCAGCATAGCTGTTATGGCGTCAGTAATCTGCTGTGCAACTGGGTGTTTGCTGTCATACTTGTTCACCAATGCAAAGGATTGTGTGACAGTCAATTGTTAGGTTGAGCTTGAACTACTAAAAGTATTCTTCTTCCTGGTCCCCATATGGTATCCACTCATAGCAACAACAGCAGCTGCAGCAGGCGTAACACTCAAGGATCCTTCTGAGGAACAATAGACAGGAGAGGAGTCAGTCCTTATGATATTGGTTGCAGGACTGCTTTCACGAATGAGGATGTTGATGATGAAGCAGGTGTTGGTGTAGGATATGGCAGGTGCTTGGATCCAGATAGAAGGGAGCAGCTAGGTGACACTTGACTGATTGTTGCTCAGTTTTTTGTCCCCAAAGCTTCTATACCCTTTCCAATTTGATGAATGCACTGCAAGTGACATAACAGGGAGGAAGATCCAAGATGGTTAAGATCCTTACCTCTACTCACTGTTACATGGCAAAGGTTACAAATGTCTTGGCAAAGGTTGTCCAAATTTGGGTGGAAATGATTCCACAAATGATATGTGGATTCTTTGGCCCAGGCATGCCAACAATGGAATTGTTCCTACAATTGGCAATAACTGTTGCCTGAATTAAAGTTTTTGTACAATCATCCTCGGCATCAACATCCTCATCATCATCAACATCCTCATCATCCTTGTTGTTGTCACCAACTGCATAAATATGTTCCTCATCCTCCTCATGCAATTCCACAAAAGCATCATTGATTTCTATGTCAGCATGTTGACTTGTGCTGCACATCCCCACATTTGCAAAGGGTACACAAATGGTGGAAAGAAGATCCTCTTCAACTACAGTATTAGAAAGGTCAGGCTCACACATGGCAACCGCGGACACACCTGGACTCTCCAAGTGAACACACTTGGTTCCGGTGTCTTACTCGTCTTAACAATTTAAATTTTTTTTGTACCTCTTCTACAAACAGAGGGGCTTAAATCGTCACTAGAACCACCAGTCATAAATATAGGCCAAGGCCTTAAAGCCCCCATACACGGTGAGATTCAAAGTTGGTAAGATCAGTTGTACGATTTCCCTTGAAATTCTTCCCTTGAAATTCTTCATAAGATGTGGTCAAATGGTGTACGATTGATCACTAAGATCATAGGATAAGATGCATAGAAGTGTATCACATCGTACATGATCAGTTGAGATCGCTCTGCAAAACCATCTGATCTGCGATCCAACTAGACAACGGTGGTCCGCATCGGGGTCACAGAAGACTCAAAATACAACTATTTGCAAATGGTTGGTCTAACGAACCTGTAGAAAATGCCAAATTCGTGTTAAAATCGTCCCGTGTATGGCCAGCATTATCCTTTCCTTGCCACCTCATGTAGTGAATGGCATATTGCCAATTTTTTTTTCTCTAAAGCTAACAGCTTTAGATTTTATTTTTCTTTAACAGGGTAAAAGTAGATTTTTTTACATGGCCTCACTTAAGCCCTGGTGTATCGGCCTTCATAGATGACGCTGACGGCCTTGCATTGTCATCATGACTGCTGCCGGCAGCTACAAGACTGGTATGTGGATCCTGCTCTCTTGTCATGTGTCTGTCCTCCATACTCACTGCAGTCTTACAGCAGTGTCAGCAAGCAATTATAGCGCAGCTGAGTTGCAGCTAACACACAACCACACACACAAAAAAAATTGGTTTTATTTTTACACATGGCAGGTGTGGCTAACATGCACACACAAAAAATTGTTTTTATGTTTACACACGGCAGGTGTGGCTAACACGCACACACAAAAAATTGTTTTTATTCTTTTCACACTGAGGGGGGAGGCAGGAAGCACTCCTGAAAAAGGCAGCAGCCCCTTGATAAATGAGACACAGGCAGCACACCTGCGCACCTATGTTGCTGATAATAATAAGTGTGGCTATCGCACACACAGAAATAAAAAAATATATTTTTATTTTTTTCACACTGGGGGTGAAGAGCACCCCTGAAGGACAGAGCACCCCTTGGACAACACAACAGAATAGCCAGCCAGGCCCTATGGACAACAACAGCCAGCCAGCCCCTATGGACAGGATAAAGCCAGCCAGCCCCTATAAGGATTATGTTATGGACAACAGCCAGCCAACCCTATGGACAGGACAACCTCACAACAGCCAGCCAACCCCTATATGGACAACAGCCAGCTCCTATGGACACTAAGCAGCCAGCCCCTAAGTGACTGACAATGACAAGTTCAACACAACTGTAGCCAGCCCCTATGCACAGCAGCACAGCACAGCTCCCAGCTCCCTCCCTCTTTACTCTACTCAGCCAGAATGAAAAATGGCCGTGATCGCGGGACCTTTTATACAATCCAAAACCCGCGAGAATCCGACAACAAGATGATGATGTTTTGCCTCGTTTTGAGATCCGAGTCAGGTGGGAAAACCCGAGCCGTGCCTCATATCCCCTAAGTTCCGGTAGATTCGGATCTTTGAGATCCAAACTGCTCATCTCTACTTTCAAAGTGCCCAATCTCTACTGTGGAGAGAGGTCAGTGGGGAGCAGGGTGCTGCTGGATTATTTGTGCAGGCAGAATACAGTGGATTAATTGTATCTGGACATAATTCCATCTTCCTTTTGTCAAAGAAATCTCTTAATTTGAGTTGTCTGTTGAGGAAATACTGATCGATTTTCCATTCAAGGGGATTAAAGTTATTTGTTGGTACATAGCCAAGTCCCTTATTGAGGACCTTATTCTCTGTTGTTGTCAAAATCCTGTTGGAGAGATTGTAAACAATGTTTACCTCCTCCGGCTTCTGCCCTTGCCTCCTTTTGTGGCACCTCTGTCCTCCCCTCCTAGTATATCTCCTGTGATTCCGCATCCTGCGCGGATTCTGACCCCTAAAGGGGGTCTTTGTGTTGATATAGAATTAATCTGACTAATGTTAGATTCATCTCCAGAAGTAGAGGGTAATTCACTAGAGGAATAATCTTGTTTGGAATTTTTAGGTCTACGCTGATATTGGCAGCATGGTTTGCGATCCACTGCATCAACAGCCCCCGACAACCACCTGTATACCTTACGTTCCTCATAATCCCTGTTGACAACTTCAAACTTATGTTTCTTAAATAGAACCAGATCCTTTTTGTATGCTTCCACCTGTGATTGAAGTTTTTCTTGCCAATCAGTGGTGTTGTTGGCTTGCAATAATTCCTTATTAGTGGTTTCAAAGTTAGTGATTTTCTGTTTAATCAAAGTCAGTTCTCTTGCTGATTCCTCAACTACTAAGGTCATGAGGTCTAGAGAGCATTTGTTGAGCACGGCTATCCACCATCTCACAAATTCTTTGTTGAATCTTCCTATAGTTGGAATACTACGCACTCTAAAACCCCTAGGTATTTTCCTCTCTCTTAGATACTCAGATAGGGTCACTCCATGGAGTAAAAAATCCACTTCCTTTTTCTTGTATCTCAATAATATATTTAAAACTTCTTTCATGGTAGTTTCTCCCACTGTGTCTAATAATCTTTCCTTAAACAGGACTGACTCCATTTTAGCTTCAGAAAAACTTAAGGTTTCACCAATCGGGACCTCTGTCCAGGTAAATCCACTAGCTTCATCCATAATGTCAGGTAAATGAGTGAATAAATCCTACTACTGTATGGCAGTTCCGGGTGCTGTACTATAAAAACACTACATGTGCTGTGTCCAGTGCTGTATGTCCCAAAATGAAAATGCACTATCTTGGCGTAGGTAGATAAATGTCAAAATACAGATACTGTCCAATTCCACCTTATCCTTCAGGGACCTTTTTATAACAGCTTGCTCACAACATGCCAGAAGAGGGTACCCAGAAAGTTATCCTGGAGGTGCTGTAAACCACTAAGATGCGCTGTCAGTGTATCCACAACAGCGCAATCCACGTATGCAATTTTCTTTTGTAACCGCACACTCCTTCCAAAATCCAATATGCCGCGGTGCCCGCTACTAAAATGGATAAACAGCAAACAAAGTGCGGCACTCGGCGGCCTAGTAAACACAACTCAAAGTTCCTTAAGAAAGCTTTCGGACTTTATTGGCCCGTCCTCAGGCTACATATAATAAGTACAATATACACAAAAGTTACCTTAAATACCCATTGGAGCTCCATTGCCGCGCCAGGCACACTCGTTCACTTCCCCCACCGCACGAGGAACTTCCGGTGAAACCGGAACACACCTCACTGCTGTTTAGGCTGTAACCATGGCAACCCGGTGTCTGTATAGGAGAATAAATCTCCAATACTAACAGTCCTGGTTTTAGTGATATCCATGCTTAAGCACAGATGGTTAAATCAAAATAACTGAGGTATTAATTAAGTCACCTGGGCCCAGCTATGGCTAGCCTTAAAACCAGGACTGTTAGTGTGCCTTGAGGACAGTGGTTGGGAATCACTGATCTAGACACTGTCAACCTTTTTACTATCTGTTAATCCACACTCCTCCTTACTCGCCAAGCTATTAGAATTTTTTATACTTTTAATATTAATATATATTTTTTAATACTGTTCATTTTGAATACATGTCTGTATCTGGAGATTGCGTGCCATTACAGGTCATTACTGTGAAACCTTGAAATAACTATTTGTTTGAACCTTAAAATCATATGGACATCTTTATATGTTCATAGCTCACTGAAATTGGAGTAACAATTTGTTCTTCTCAGGTTTAGATGCCTAATTAATAATCACTTATCAATTTACATCTAAAGAAATTGAACACCAATTACCTGAAAGGTTTATAATTATAAGCCTTGTTTTTACAGTACATCCTGTGTATTCTTACCAGCACTGGAGAAACATGTGTTATATATATATACATTCTATGAAGCACATTGGGAAGCTCCTTTATCCCTGGCTAAAGTAAGGGTCATCATATATTGGCTAGTAGTGTTTTTTTACACTACAATGTTGGAGGCAGGTCAGGCACAGAATCATGAAGAACTACTTGTCATGTAAGTGTTTTTTTTTTTTACAGAGAAGTGTACTTACTGACAGAGCAGTAAAGAATACAAAATAATAATTGCCTTTCCGTTTTTATTGTATGTCTCATTTGTGAGGATATTGGTGATAGCGGAGTGTGATGGAGGTTAGTCCACTCAGTATATCACTTAACCATGCCTCAGTATTATTAACCAGGTAGAACAGGTTTACAGGGTGACAGATGCAGCAGATATTACGGTGGTATACAGCATAGTATATAATGTGTGTAGCAGGGGTATATTAAGAACTGGGGGAGGGGCCCAGTGTGCAATGGGTCCCCCCACAATGAAGAGCCCCCCCCTTACCTGATGAAATGTGCCTCCTGTGTGGTGCGCCAGCTCCTTTATGCCTCTCCTGCGGTGCTATCTTTTCAGTGATAAACTCAAAAAGAGTCTTTGCTAGCTCTTTAGCAGTGCCGTTTTTCTAAAAACATCACTGACAAAATTGTGCCGTGCGAGAAGAATAAGGGAGTCGCAGCACTGCGTGGGAGGCACAGTGGTCGGTGCTGGGTATAAAGTGTGCAGTGCAGGCCCCCCTTGTACCCAGGGGCCATGTGTACTGCACACCCTGCACTCAAGATAGATACACTACTGGTGTGAACCAGATCCAGCCAGAAACGTATAGGGGAGCGCAGGTGGTGTGTGACAGGTGGGAGCACGCAAAGAGAGCATGATGGCTCTGCAGTGGTGGTGTAATGCCATCTCCAACCTTGATTGGGGTGGGAGCTACTTGAGAAAAATTAAATGTCTTGAAGAGCCACATTTTATTTTTGAAAGCTAAAATTTGGCTAATAACCAATTTTTTCATTGAAAAACAACAATATATTATTACAGTGATTAAGAGGCCTTTTTACTAAGCTTTGGATGGAGAGAAAGTGAAGAGAGATAAAGTGGCAGCCAATAAACTCTTTTTCAAACACAGCCTGTGACATGGCAGTTGGGAGCTGGTTGGCTGGGACTTTATCTCCATTCACTTTACTTAATCTCCATCCAAAGCTTAGTAAATAGGACCCATAGTTGCAATTTGTAAACAAAGAACAGGTCATTTTTAATGAGATGGCTGGCACTCCAAATTTTCCAAGATTATTTTGAAGTTTGGCTGGTGACCTGAAACTCCCATCCTAACACAACTGTCAACATGTTCATTAGTCATCTGTTCCTGTATTTGCTCTTCACTATCTTCATTGTGGAAAAGGAAGACTCACACAAATAAGTCGAGCAGAAATTAGATTTCACACAAAGTGCCACTCGAAGCAGAATCAGATATTTATCTTACGGTAGAAGAGGCCAAATGCTGTTTGAAATTGTGGACCCAGAGGCAATACTTTTCACTGAGAGGTCACTTTGCAGTGTTACAATTTCAATTTCTGTAGATGGTATATCTTCTTGAAAGAGTTGTTCAATAAAACTGGAGATATGTTCGATGTCAACTTCCATAAACGGGAATGAAAGAAACTGAACAAGGGGCAACATTTTTTTTAAAATCAGTGAACGCCGCTTGAACTCTGCTATTAGGTGGGAAATTATTTCAATATGATTTTCACATGAATGACTTGGATTTTCCTCTTTTTCAATTTCTTCCCTCAAACAAGAGAAATGTTTGACATCACCTTTATGGAGATTCCTCTCCCAAAAGTCAAGTTTGTGGCAAAATGCCTGAATGTCCTATATCATCTGACTAATATCTTTGTCTTCACCCTGCAGTTGAAGATTCAGTTCATTCAGTCTCTCACTTACTGTATGTTGACCAAAAATGCTAAATTGTGTTTCCACTCAGGATTTTCAAATTGAAGAAAGTTTTCACCACATTCTTGCAAAAATAAAAAATATATGTCTAATACAAAGTCACTAATGTACCGTAGTCACACTAAAAAACATTTTTTTAGATGGAATCTCACATACCATTTTGATGCGCTCAGTTGTGATGCTTGTGGAGAGTGGTCAGTGGGGAGCAGGGTGCAGCTGGATTATTTGTGCAGGCAGAACACAGTGGATGGACAGGTCCCACAACCATTTCAAAGTGCACAATCTCTACTGTGATGCTCGTGGAGAGTGGTCAGTGGTGAGCAGTGTGCTGCCCGATTATTTGTGCAGGCAGAACACATTGGATGGGCAAGTCCCACAACCTTTTCAAATAGAGATGGGCGCCGACCCCCATGTTTTGTTTTTGTTTTTGGATCTGGATCTCACCTGGTTTTTGGATCTGGATTGGTTTTACCAAAATCTCACCTCCGTGTTTTGTTTTTCGGTTTTGGATCTGGATTTTTTCTTTAAAAAATCATAAAAACAGCTAAAATCTCATAAAATTGGCCTGTTTTTGTTCCTACAATGTTATTAACCTCAATAACATTTATTTCTAGTAATTTCCAGTCAATTTTGACCACCTCACAGCTCACAATATTAATTTTTTCTCATCTAGTTAAGGGCCAAAAGGTTGCATCCACCTATCTGGCTCAAAACTGAGTGATAAATAGAGTTGAGGACTGTGCAAAGATGATGGTTGGGGTACCCCTTGAGGATTGAAGAATTGATACTTGATAGTTGGCGCAGCCACTGGCTGAAGTAAGAACAGTTGATACTTCATAATTGGTGGAGAATTGATAGTTGGCGCAGCCACTGGCTGAAGTAAGAAGAGTTGATAATTGGTGTAGCCACTGGCTGAAGAATTGATAGTTGGAGCAGATACTGGCTGAAGTAAGAAAAGTTGATACTTGATAATAAGTGCAGCCACTGGCTGAAGTAAGAAGGGTTGATACTTGATAATTGGTGCAGCCACTGGCTGAAGTAAGGATTCATAGTAGATAGTTGGCGCAGCAACTGGCTGAAGTAAGGATTGATAGTAGATAGTTGGCGCAGACACTGGCTGAAGTAAGAAGAGTTGATACTTCATAATTGGTGCAGCCACTGGCTGAAGAATTGATAGTTGATAGTTAATTGTTGATGCAGCCTCCGGGCTGAGTAGTAGTGGAATACAGAGCTATGATTAGGAATGAACCAGTCCTGCAACAGCCTTGAGGGCTGAAACTCTTGGAAAGTTGTGGCCATTACAGCCTTGAGGGCTGGTGAGGAGTGACGACAGGTGGCCTTTGAGGATGCCGCCTTTGGTCCATATAGCAGCCTTGAGGGCTTAGAACCCTTGACTGAATGTCTCTGTTGTGCGACTTGTGCTGCTGGGTTGACACAACAAGCAGCAGTTGGTTCAGAATTTTCTTTAAAAAAAATGAAAGGGGCATGCAAGAGATTCTGTCTGTGGCCATCACAATTTCTGAACATTCATAAACCATAACATTAAAAATGTCAGGCAGCAATGCCCCAAACAGCACATAAAGGAAAGGAAAAAGGTGCAAGGTGGAATTGTCCTTGGGCCCTCCAACCACCCTTTATGTTGTATATATGAAACAGGATATTCACAATTTAACAAACCAATCACTTCAGTGACAGGGGCTGCCACTTGTGGCTGAAATGTTTGGTTTGTTTGGACCCCCCACAAAACAAGCTGCCAATGTGCAGTGGACATTGGTGGCAATGATCCCATATACAAACTGGCTTTACAATACATGAGATTAGATGTCATCATCGTCATCCCCATCAGTGTGCGCATCCTCCTCTTCTTCACACAATATTAATTTGTGCCCGCTGGAATCCACCATTACAGATGCTTCTGTATTTTTTGGACTTAAGTGCTGGTAAAGGTCTTCCTCGTGGAATTTGTAATTAATTTTGATGAACATCACCGTTTCCACATTTTGGGGAAGTAATCTCCTACGATGATCACTGACAAGGTTCCGGCTGCGCTGAAAACTCTTTCAGAGTACACACTGGAGGGTGGGCAACTTAAGTACAGCAAAGCCAGTTTGTGTAAGGGACTCCAAATTGCCTCTTTTTCCTGCCAGTAGTGAAAGGGACTGAGTGACATGCCTATTTGGATGCTATTCCTAAAATAATCATCCACCATTCTCTGATTGGTGACCGTATCAGACAAAGGGCCTGATTCAGAGCCGCTCGTAAGCGGGTGCTCATTTGTTTCTGAGCGATGTTTGCACAACTGTGCATGCATACGGATCATAATACGCATGCGCGAACCAGTCAGTGCGGCCAAAAATTGTTTGTTCGCTAAATAGCGAATGCCTGCTATTTTGAGTGACATGAGGAGGCGTATGTGGGTGGTAACAGGGGAAGGTGCTTGAAAACGGGGAGTGGAGATCCGAACGCAGGCGTGCTTAAAGGTCAAAACGGGCGTTTTATGGGTGTGCATAATTAATACAGCAGCGTCATTGATCACGTCACTGGGTTATTTTATAGTCAGAACTGCTCGCATGATTGCGGTAGGAAAAACCAACCACAAGAATAGCGAGCAGTTCATACGCTGGTAGATGTACTCGATTAATCTAATAAATAGCGGACATGATGTAGGATGCAAGCGGCCAGGGGGCGTAGTTTTCCAAAAACCGACCGCATGTTTGGTTCGCTCGTTCAGACCTAGAGGCGTGAACAGACCGCAAAGAGCGAACGGTTCATTTGAATAGCCACCCCTTTTTTCTGAACGAGCGAGCGCAAATAGCGTCCGGCTCTGAATCAGGCCCAAAGTCATGGTAGACATGTCACTCAATCTAGCCAGTTCTTTTAGACCCAACCAAATGTCATTAGGTTTTGCTGACTGATCTACATCACTACCAGCAGTGGGCCTCTTAGAAAATTTTGTTTTTTCCTGGCAGCTGTAGAAAAGGAAGGAGGAGATGCTGCCATGTCACGTTCCGCTTGAGCTGACAATTTTTTCACCACCAGCTCTTTGCATCTTTTCAGATTTATGTCCATTGGAA
Source organism: Taudactylus pleione (assembly GCA_031769625.1). NCBI lineage: Eukaryota > Metazoa > Chordata > Amphibia > Anura > Myobatrachidae > Taudactylus > Taudactylus pleione. Next base: position 49,892,952 of record JAUIMM010000015.1, read on the forward strand.
AGAAAGACACAAGGTATAACTTAAGCTTAGAATCAAGTATGGTCACCAAAATATAGTGATCTGATTTCAAGAGACTGATGATCCCTGGATCCTGGTGAAGCAAATGAAAGGCTTGATCTACAAGTCCAACATACTTAGCGGAATCACTCAGTTTCAGCTTCTTCAGTTTCTCCAGCTGCTTTTGCAATAATCTGATTAGGGGAATGATCTGACTCAAGCTGGCAGTATCTGAACTAACTTCACATGTTGCAAGTTCAAAGGTTTTGAGAACCTTGCACAACATGGTATTGTTAGTGAAACCGGTGATACACAGAGTAGCCTGCCTCTGAATGAGCTGGCATTTAGATGCTGCTGCTGCTGTTTGCACTGTTGGAGGCAATACACCTACCCAGTGGGCTGTCACAATCATGTAATCTTTAGTTTGCCCTGTCCCATTTATCCACATATCTGTGGTTAAGTGGACGATGGGCACAACAGCATTTCGGAGGACATTAATAAGGTTTTTTTTTAATGTTTTTGTACAGATTGGGAATTGCTATTCTAGAGAAGTGGAATCTAGAAAGGACATGGTAGTGGGGACACAGGACCTCCATTAACTGTCTAAAACGCACTGCATTAACCACTTAACTGACGAATTCTTTTTCCAAAAACCGCTACAAAATTGTCGGTTTCTTTTATGTCTGAATTAGGTCAAAAACATAATTTTAAACTTATCCATCACTATTTTATTTGAAATTTTATTTATTTTTTAAAACACAGTATACCATAAAAATAGCAAATTGTATGTTATACTGTAGTGATGGCCATTAACAGCTGTACCATCGATGGTTCAACCATCATTAGAAGCCATCAATTGTTTAGCAATTGGTCTTCTGTGTAGACCACAACTGCCAATGTTTCCTAAACATTGATTGAGGGTTGCCATCGATGGTGCAACATTGATGGCCACCAGCAATGGCAAACCACTTGATTTCAGTCAGACTATCGATGGTTTGCAAACTATAGATGGTCGGTTGCCATCCCTAATCAGAGGCTCTGCGATATCTATCGTTATATATATATATACACAAATATATTTATATATATATATATATATATATATATACACAGAAACACACATATATATATATATATATACCAGAGCCGCCGCTGCTGCTTCTACACAGCAGTGATCACTATGTGATCGCTGTAGAGCCGGCGCCACAACGGGAGGGTGTCCCGCTAGTGGCCCGGATACAGAACAGCAGCGAAGGCTACCAGAGCCACCACTCCTGCTTCTTACTGAAGGGGGTGGGGCCAGCTGCCCGAGTACTGCTGGCCACACTGATCAGGTCACAGCAGCAGCCATGGCTACATGAGCCCTGGCTGCTGGAAGTTGCTATGTCATGGAAGTTCGCCGGGAGGGGGGTGCCGATGGTGCCCGATTTCTGTGGCCAGCAGTGATCAGGACACAAAGGAGGGGGAGCCGCGGGTGTAGAGGGACCAGAAGGTCCCTCTGATAGAGGCGGCAGCGGGAAGATTAGCTTCCCACAGCCGCCTAGTGGCCATTTCTGACTGGTTGTACCAGATATGACCATGTCAGGAAAAGCCCAGTCTGGTATGGTCATATCTGATACAACCATGCCAGGCAAGTGGTTAATGGCAGATACTGGACGCACATCTAATACCAGCATAGCTGTTATGGCGTCAGTAATCTGCTGTGCAACTGGGTGTTTGCTGTCATACTTGTTCACCAATGCAAAGGATTGTGTGACAGTCAATTGTTAGGTTGAGCTTGAACTACTAAAAGTATTCTTCTTCCTGGTCCCCATATGGTATCCACTCATAGCAACAACAGCAGCTGCAGCAGGCGTAACACTCAAGGATCCTTCTGAGGAACAATAGACAGGAGAGGAGTCAGTCCTTATGATATTGGTTGCAGGACTGCTTTCACGAATGAGGATGTTGATGATGAAGCAGGTGTTGGTGTAGGATATGGCAGGTGCTTGGATCCAGATAGAAGGGAGCAGCTAGGTGACACTTGACTGATTGTTGCTCAGTTTTTTGTCCCCAAAGCTTCTATACCCTTTCCAATTTGATGAATGCACTGCAAGTGACATAACAGGGAGGAAGATCCAAGATGGTTAAGATCCTTACCTCTACTCACTGTTACATGGCAAAGGTTACAAATGTCTTGGCAAAGGTTGTCCAAATTTGGGTGGAAATGATTCCACAAATGATATGTGGATTCTTTGGCCCAGGCATGCCAACAATGGAATTGTTCCTACAATTGGCAATAACTGTTGCCTGAATTAAAGTTTTTGTACAATCATCCTCGGCATCAACATCCTCATTATCATCAACATCCTCATCATCCTTGTTGTTGTCACCAACTGCATAAATATGTTCCTCATCCTCCTCATGCAATTCCACAAAAGCATCATTGATTTCTATGTCAGCATGTTGACTTGTGCTGCACATCCCCACATTTGCAAAGGGTACACAAATGGTGGAAAGAAGATCCTCTTCAACTACAGTATTAGAAAGGTCAGGCTCACACATGGCAACCGCGGACACACCTGGACTCTCCAAGTGAACACACTTGGTTCCGGTGTCTTACTCATCTTAACAATTAAAAATTTTTTTGTACCTCTTCTACAAACAGAGGGGCTTAAATCGTCACTAGAACCACCAGTCATAAATATAGGCCAAGGCCTTAAAGCCCCCATACACGGTGAGATTCAAAGTTGGTAAGATCAGTTGTACGATTTCCCTTGAAATTCTTCCCTTGAAATTCTTCATAAGATGTGGTCAAATGGTGTACGATTGATCACTAAGATCATAGGATAAGATGCATAGAAGTGTATCACATCGTACATGATCAGTTGAGATCGCTCTGCAAAACCATCTGATCTGCGATCCAACTAGACAACGGTGGTCCGCATCGGGGTCACAGAAGACTCAAAATACAACTATTTGCAAATGGTTGGTCTAACCAACCTGTAGAAAATGCCAAATTCGTGTTAAAATCGTCCCGTGTATGGCCAGCATTATCCTTTCCTTGCCACCTCATGTAGTGAATGGCATATTGCCAATTTTTTTTTCTCTAAAGCTAACAGCTTTAGATTTTATTTTTCTTTAACAGGGTAAAAGTAGATTTTTTTACATGGCCTCACTTAAGCCCTGGTGTATCGGCCTTCATAGATGACGCTGACGGCCTTGCATTGTCATCATGACTGCTGCCGGCAGCTACAAGACTGGTATGTGGATCCTGCTCTCTTGTCATGTGTCTGTCCTCCATACTCACTGCAGTCTTACAGCAGTGTCAGCAAGCAATTATAGCGCAGCTGAGTTGCAGCTAACACACAACCACACACACAAAAAAAATTGGTTTTATTTTTACACATGGCAGGTGTGGCTAACATGCACACACAAAAAATTGTTTTTATGTTTACACACGGCAGGTGTGGCTAACACGCACACACAAAAAATTGTTTTTATTCTTTTCACACTGAGGGGGGAGGCAGGAAGCACTCCTGAAAAAGGCAGCAGCCCCTTGATAAATGAGACACAGGCAGCACACCTGCGCACCTATGTTGCTGATAATAATAAGTGTGGCTATCGCACACACAGAAATAAAAAAATATATTTTTATTTTTTCACACTGGGGGTGAAGAGCACCCCTGAAGGACAGAGCACCCCTTGGACAACACAACAGAATAGCCAGCCAGGCCCTATGGACAATAACAGCCAGCCAGCCCCTATGGACAGGATAAAGCCAGCCAGCCCCTATAAGGATTATGTTATGGACAACAGCCAGCCAACCCTATGGACAGGACAACCTCACAACAGCCAGCCAACCCCTATATGGACAACAGCCAGCTCCTATGGACACTAAGCAGCCAGCCCCTAAGTGACTGACAATGACAAGTTCAACACAACTGTAGCCAGCCCCTATGCACAGCAGCACAGCACAGCTCCCAGCTCCCTCCCTCTTTACTCTACTCAGCCAGAATGAAAAATGGCCGTGATCGCGGGACCTTTTATACAATCCAAAACCCGCGAGAATCCGACAACAAGATGATGATGTTTTGCCTCGTTTTGAGATCCGAGTCAGGTGGGAAAACCCGAGCCGTGCCTCATATCCCCTAAGTTCCGGTAGATTCGGATCTTTGAGATCCAAACTGCTCATCTCTACTTTCAAAGTGCCCAATCTCTACTGTGGAGAGAGGTCAGTGGGGAGCAGGGTGCTGCTGGATTATTTGTGCAGGCAGAATACAGTGGATGGCCCAGTCCCACAACCCCTTCAAAGTGCCCGCCCGATCTCTACTGAGCTTCTCGTGGCCAGTGGCCAGTGGCCAGTGGCCAGTGGGGAGCAGGATTATTTGTGCAGGCAGAAGCGTGGAGCAGCATTTATTATGCAGATGGGACAGTGGAGGCCTGTTCCCACACCCCCTTTTCAAAGTGCCCAATCTGTACCAATTGATAGCAGATGTATTATGGCTGGTGGGACAGTGGACACTGTCAGCGCTGCTCTAAAACAGTCAGTGCTGCTCTAATACACACAGACAGCGCAGCTATGAAAACAAACTGACAGCGCTTATCTTAACTGGTATAGAGAGCCTGCTGGCAGTCATGCACCGCCGCCGGCTGCTTTTGATGTCCTATGCGCGGCTTGCGCGCCTTGCCGTAAGGCAAGCTCCCGTTGCGCTGCCACACTCACCGTAAGGTGAGCTCCTGTCACACTGCCCCACTTGCCATAAGGCGAGCTCCAGTCACGCTGCCCCACACGCCGTAAGGCATGCTACAGCCACGCTGCCCCCAGGAGCTACCCAGATTGCAGCCGCGAGCCACCTACTATAGTAGATATGATCTGGAGATTCTCAGGGGCTTATTCTTCCAGCATGGAGGATGGAGCTGAAGATGCAAGGACACAATATGCATTATTGACAGAAGCGCTGCCTATGGGTTCACAGCCGTGACAGGATTTGCATCCAACTCTGAATCAGGCCCAATGTTCCTTATAAGCACACAGCTTTCTTTGCATGAAAAGAGTATATTTCTGTCAGTCCTGGTTTTTGTAGCCTGACTAACCTCACTAGCCCCTTTGTCCTCTAAACCTTCTTGGCCCACCCCTGCCTGTCCTAGCGTCCTCTTCCACACTCTCAAGATCTCCCTCCTTTCTCTCTTCATATCCTTAACAAAACTAAGAATGCTAAACATATTGAAAAAAACAGTGCACTAACAACATTGACACTCACATGCAAAAAACACTGACAGGACTTAACAAACCCACACAATTGAGACAACTCTCAGCAAAACATAATTTCAAAACTACTTACTACCAACTAACTTTCAAATGTTCCTTTCACATCACTTATCTCAGGGTTGGGGAATTAAAGTCTAGAGATGTGCGCCGACCCCGTGTTTTGGTTTTGGATCTGTATCTCCTTGTGTTTTGGATCTGGATTTGGTTTTGCTAAAACTACCCCTTGCATGTTTTGGTTTTGGATCTGTATTTTTTTTTTTAAATCATAAAAACAGCTAAAATCACATCATTTGGGCCTGTTTTTGTTCCTACAGTATTATTATCCTCAATAACATTTATTTCCAGTCATTTCCAGTCAATTTTGACCACCTCACAGCTCACAATATTGATTTTTTTTTCATCTAGTTTAGAGCCAAAAGGTTGCATCCAGCTAGCTGGCTGACTAAGCTAAGCGACAGCAGTGGGCAGCACTAACATGTGGCAATTCAGCTTCCAACATGGCACAGAGTGGTATTGCAGTGGTAGGCAGGATGGCAGTTTAATAAATTATACAACCCCTAGGAATTTTAAAAACCAAGAATGTTGACAATCACTCAGTTTCAGCTTCTCCTTCAGTTTCTCCAGCTGCTTTTGCAAAAGTCTGATTAGGGGAATGATCTGTCTCAAGCTGGCAGTGTCTGAACTAACTTCACATGTGGCAAATTCAAAGGGTTTGAGAACCTTGCACAACACAAAAATTATTCTCCACTGCACTTGACTAAGGTGCATTCCCACTCCTTTCCCTATGTTATAGGCCATTGTGTATCCTTGGTTGGCCTTCTGCTGCTTCTCCATCTGCTGAAGCATATAGAGGGTAGAATTCTACCTAGTTACTACCTCTTGCTTCAGCTGATGGCAGGGCAAATTCAACAATACTTGCTGGTGCTGCAATCTTTGACACACAGTTGCTGAATGTCGAAAATGTCCCGAAATCTTTTGGGCCACTGAGAGCATCTCCTGCACACCCCTGTAATTTTTTTTAAATGTTGCACCACCAAATTAATTGTGTGAGCAAAACATGGGACGCGTTAAAATTCGCCCAGATGTAATGCTCACACAATATTGGTGGGATTGTCAGAAATCACAAATTCTGAGGAGAGTCCAAGTAGGATAAGCCATTTTGCAATGATTTATCTGAGGTTTTCTAAGAAGTACTGAGCGTTATGCCTCTTAGTGAAACTGGTGATACACAGAGTAGCCTGCCTCTGAAAGAGCTGGCATTTGATAGATGCTGCTGCTGATGTTTGCACTGTTGGAGGCAATACACCTACCCAGTGGGCTGTCACAGTCATGTAATCTTTTGCCCTGTCCCACTTGTCCACATATCTGTGGTTAGGTGGACAGTGGGCACAACAGCATTTCAGAGGACACTAATAAGGTTTTTTTAATGTCCTTGTATGTACAGACTGGGAATTGCAATATTTTTTATGAATACACTGTATTTCCAACAACAGTGTGACAATATTTTTAATGAATACACTGCGTAAACTGCGTTTTTTCACTTACAGTGTCACAATATTTTTTACGAATACACTCCATTTTCCACTTACAATGTTACAATAATTATTATACACTGCGCTACCATTTACAGTGTCACAAACAATACGTTTATGAATATTACACTGCGGTGTGACTGGCAGCATCACTGTAAAAAAATAATAATAATGTACACTGGGGTACAGCACAAAAAAAATATATAATTTCTTTATTAATTATATTATTAGCTTTTATTTTTTTATACACTGGGCACCCTTGGATGGACAGAGCATCCCTGGTTGGACACAGCAGCCCCTGCCCCTGGATGGACACAGAAACCCCTGGATGGACACAGCAGCCCCTGTCCTGGATGGACACAGCAGCCCCTGTCCTGGATGGACACAGCAGCCCCTGTCCTGGATGGACACAGCAGCCCCTGGATGGACACAGAAGCCCCTGCCCTAGATGGAAACAGCAGCCCCTGGATGGACACAGCAGCCCCTGTCCTGGATGGACACAGCAGCCCCTGTCCTGGATGGACACAGCAGCCCCTGTCCTGGATGGACACAGCAGCCCCTGTCCTGGATGGACACAGCAGCCCCTGGATGGACACAGAAGCCCCTGCCCTAGATGAACACAACCCCTGGACACAGCAGACCCTGGATGGACACAGAAGCCCCCGCCCTTGATGGAAACAGCAGCCCCTGGGTGGACACAGCAGCTCCTCGATGGACACAGCAGCCATTGCCCATGGATGGACACAGCAACCCCTGAATGGACACAGTAGTCCCTGCCCTGGATGGACACAGCAGCCCCTGCTATAACAGCTCTTGGATGGACACAGCACACCCGTTCACTACACTCTCCACAGCCAGGGTGACTTGGCGCCGATGACCGGATACCTTTATAGTATCCGAGAATCTGACAGCGGGAGGATGATGTTTTGCCTCATTTTGAGATCCGAGTCATGCGCAAAAAACCTGAGCCTAGCTCGGTTCTCGCCTCAGATCTGGAAGTTCGGGTGGGTCCGGTTCTCTGAAAACCGGACCCGTTCATCTCTATTGTAAACTGTCGAGGATCACACACAAAGTATTTTTACCATTTCCCTTACAGAGGCACTCACTCCTAGTTCCAGAGTTCTGACAACCTTAGCGCAGCCCTTTGCTTCGATTTGTTAAATACTAAGAGTGCCCCATAAATGTTATGGAGGGATAATAGGCCTGACCAAATTGCCCACAGGCTGTATTTTGGCAACCCTGGACCTAGCTCCTCAGACCCATGTCAAAGATAATGAGAAATTGGCCAAACTTTCACAAAGTATCTGAGCAGGTAGGACCATCATCCATGAATGGTCAGCAAATATCAATGGTTTGCCATTGATGGTTGATGGTTTCAGCATCGATGACAATGATCAGATGGTTCTCCACCATGGATGGCAGAGAACACAGCGATGCTTATATTGACGCAGGGGGTACGGAGCTAAACTCTTGCATACCATTGCCTCCAAAAAGCCCCACCCTCCTTCCCTAATTGGGCATCTCTCACAGGTCCCACCTCATACAAGGTCAGAGCCACTCCCTGCTTTTGTGTGTAAAGGTCATCAATGGTTCACCGTCAATGGTTTTTGTCATCAGTTTAAAACTCTGAATGCACTATCAATGGTGGATACTTCAATAGCCATTCCTACACTGAGATCATGCAGAGTGTGAGTTCTCTGATTCAGGTAAAGGGAAGGATCAACTTTTTGATATACAGTCAGGTGCATAAATATTGGGACATTGACAGAATTTTCATATTTTGGCCTCTATTCACCACCACAATGGCTTTGAAATGAAACAAACAAGATGTGCTTTAACTGCAGACTTTCAGATTTAATTTGAGGGTAATTACATCCAAATCAGGTGAACGGTGTAGGAATTACAACGGTTTCTATATGTGCCTATCAACTCATGGGACTATCAACTCAAAAGCTATTTCATGGACAGGTGTGGGCTATTCCCTCATTATTTCATTATCAGTTAAGCAGGTAAAAGTTCTGGAGTTGATTCTAGGTGTGACATTTGCATTTGGAATCAGTTGCTGTCGACTCTCAATATTAGATCCAAAGAGCTGTCACTATCAGTGAAGCAAGCCATCATTAGGCTGAAAAATCAAAACAAACCCATCAGAGAGATAGCAAAAACATTAGGTGTGGCCAAATCAACTGTTTGGAACATTCTTAAAAAGAAAGAACGCACCGGAGAGCTCAGCAACACCAAAAGACCCGGATGACCACGAAAACAACTGTGGTGGATGACAGAAGAATTATTTCCCTGGTGAAGAAAAACCCCTTCACAATAGTTGGCCAAATCAAGAACACTCTCCAGGAGGTAGGTGTATATGTGTCAAAGTCAACAATCAAGAGAAGACTTCACAAGAGTGAATATAGAGGATTCACCACAAGATGTAAACCATTGGTGAGCCACAAAAACAGGAAGACCAGATTAGAGTTTGCCAAACAACATCTAAAAAAGCCATTACAGTTCTGGAACAACATCCTATGGACGGATGAGACAAAGATCAACTTGTACCAGAGTGATGGGAAGAGAAGAATATGGAGAAGGAAAGGAAGTGCTCATGATCCAAAACATACCACCTCATCAGTGAAGCATGGTGGTGGTAGTGTCATGGCGTGGGCATGCATGGCTGCCAATGGAACTGGTTCCCTTGTATTTATTGATGATGTGACTGCTGACAAAAGCAGCAGATTGAATTCTGAAGTGTTTCGGGCAATATTATATGCTCATATTCAGTCAAATGCTTCAGAACTCATTGGACGGCGCTTCACAGTGCAGATGGACAATAACCCGAAGCATACTCCGAAAGCAACCAAAGAGTTTTTTAAGGCTAAAAGTGGAATGTTATGCAATGGCCAAGTCAATCCCCTGACCTGAATCTGATTGAGCATGCATTTCACTTGATGAAGACAAAACTGAAGGGAAAATGCCCCAAGAACAAGCAGGAACTGAAGACAGTTGCAGTAGAGACCTGGCAGAGCATCACCAGGGATGAAACCCAGCGTCTGGTGATGTCTATGCGTTCCAGACTTCAGGCTGTAATTGCCTGCAAAGAATTTGCAACAAAGTATTAAAAAGTGAAAGTTAGATTTAGGATTGTTTCATTTGTCCCATTACTTTTGGCCCCTTAAAAAGTGGGAGGCACATATAGAAACCGTTGTAATTCCTACACCGTTCACCTGATTTGGATGTAATTACCCTCAAATTAAATCTGAAAGTCTGCAGGTAAAGCACATCTTGTTTGTTTCATTTCAAAGCCATTGTGGTGGTGAATAGAGGCCAAAATATGAAAATTCTGACAATGTCCCAATATTTATGCACCTGACTGTACATACAGGGCTAGATTGTGTAACATCTGATTTTCCAAATTGGACAACCCCATTACTTTAGCTCTCTTTGAACATTTTTAGTTTGATTTCCCCTCCAGCAAATGTTAGCAGGAACAAATTCTATGCTTAGAGTTCACTTTATTCCATGTCAATTACATTTATTTGAAATCACCCTAATATTCCTTTTGAATCTATAATATCCACAACATATTCTTTGTGCGAATGTAATATTATATAAACACACAAATTTACAGCAATTGCTTTAAAAAAATATTCTCATTTAGCAGAAACCAGTCACACAATATTATAAACTATCACTTAAATCAGTGTGAGATTAAGGGATGAGCTACTGTGTAAACAGAGAGGCTGATTAGTTTTCTCAGGAACACGGCAAGATTCTCTTCTCAAATGTCCATATTTTATTATAAAGAATTTATATTTCATGCTGCAGTCCTCTAAGGCACAATCTATACATACTGTACCACTTAATTTCATCCTCATTGGACAGTGTCATTTTTAAGAACAGAGATCATTCATATTGTTATTGATTACAACATTAAAAACAATTCCTCCATAATATCTATTAAATGATTTACAAAGAGAATTCTAAAAGTACATTTTTAAATATAACATTACAGAATAAATCTGAGTATAAAAAAATGTTATTCTATTATAGAGGTGTCACTCTGAGCTTGGCGGTTTTGTTCCCATTCTCTGAATAACCTCTACCTTTATCCACTAGGACAAACCCTTTCAGCTAGTTTATGGATTTGGTCTTGTAGGGCGCACAGATGGTGTGGTCTACCAAAACGGTGGTGTAGTATATATAAAATAAATAATTGTTACATGAATGATTGGATTATACGTGTTTAATATGTTTTGGATAAAATAAAATAGAGTAAAAGGTTCACATTAATACGCAATTTAACATAAAAACATGATTGGTCAGGGACAGTCCCTGATGAAGCCCAGCCAGGAGAAACGCGTTTGGTCACACCCACCACACACCTACTCCGCATTTGTCCTCACTTCACCACTGAACTAGAGACCAAACAAGATACTGCGTAATCAGAGAGGACAGCCGCAAGGCAAGAGCTCTGCCGGATGGGACTGCCTCTACAGCTTAGCCACCAATTCCAACCCCCTGCCGCTACAAGCCGCCTGCACTTCTGACATGGATATCAGTCACTAAACGCAGGAACTCACCAGCATGGGAGACACAGTATGAGGATCAACTGCAGCAGCGTTATGATGATCGGGTCCTCATCTGACCATTGAAAACATTCCCCTTACCTGCTGGATTAATAAATACGGAGCAAGGTAGGAGCCGCGCACCCCAGGACAATTTTTTTGCTAGAAGAACCTTTTTTTGTTTTTTTCCAATTTTAAACCCCCCCCTTTTTTTTTTTTTTTTCTTTTACATTCCCCCCCCCCTTTTTTATATTTTTTCTATTGCCGTTACCACCTTTTTTAACCTGCAATCATATGTGACTTGTGACATCCAGAGGCCTTTCTTTTTAATGGCATTCTAGTTTATTGACTGATTAGTTACCGTTTTTCTGTGGAAACTACAAACCATTTTGACATTATCTGTTTATAATAGAACTATATATATTTGCAAACAAATCTTAAGTTATTTCCAGTTTTTTTCCCATTGAACATTGTAGTATACTGCGTGGATCACTATTTATATTGGCATTTGGTCTACATCACAACGAGTTACTATTGGATGCATTTATACATACGTAGCGTCCAATTGCTATATTTCTGCTATTCACATTTCCAGTGTATACTTAATCATGTTTTTATGTTAATTTGCGTATTAATGTGAACCTTTTACTCTATTTTATTTTATCCAAAACATATTAAACACGTATAATCCAATCATTTATGTAACAATTATTTATTTTATATATACTACACCACCGTTTTGGTAGACCACACCATCTGTGCGCCCTACAAGACCCAATCCACAAACTATTTCAAATACCCTAGTGATCTAGAAAGGGATCACAGAGGTCTGTGGCAGCCTTAGAGATACACCTACCCTATTATTGTTTTCTCCCACCCTTCTTACTTCTTTCCCCTCCCTCTGCTCCCCAACACAAAGGAGATAGCGCAGATACACCCCCATTCTTCAAACCCTTTCAGCTGTCCGTAATGTTTCCTGCAAAGTCATCTTACAAATACACAAAGGATATTATGCGTCTCTGGTAGTTCGAGGACTTTGGGGCCTTTACTCCCCAGATAGGTGGGATTGTTTGGGTATTCTACCAATATAGTGGATTTTCTTCACAATAGAATTCACAAACTGTCGTAATCACAAGTACAATAGACTTGGGTCAGTACATTTTGGAGAGGCTACTTATGGTGTTTATCTAACTGGAGGTCTTTTGGATAGATAGCAGTACCTGGATTTCTTAGTCCAAGGATATGATCACTCTAGCTCAGTGTCTCTAGCTATACCAATATAAAACACAACTGAACTGAAAACAGGGCTTCCATGAAAGGTCTCTGGGCCTGATTCAGCTCTGCTCGCGAGCGCACAGCGCTCGCAAGTGGGTCGATGGTCCCCCACTGAGACCCAGCCAGCGACGGGTGCTCCGTCACTACGGGTCTCGCACCAAAGCGGGGCAGCTGTCGATGGTGATTGACAGCTTGCCCCATTTTGGAAGCGGGCAGGGGGGTGGCTTGGGCAAACGGAGGCGTTCCTGTCATTTGTGGGCGGCCCTACTGACATCACTCATGATGTCAGTAGGTGGACTTCCTGCTCTATTAGAGCAGGAAGTCCACTGGTGCTTGCGGCCACGAGACCCTACCACAAGGGTCTCGTCTCAAGCCCGATGGTCGCCATGGTCTTGTCCATTGCGACCATCACCTGGCCGCTCACATAAGCTATGCGAGTGGCCAGGAGGCCATCTTTAAAAAAAAATGGACGCCCTGATTCAAAGCGAGCGCTCTCAAAGAGCGTCCGGCTCTGAATCAAGCCCTCTGTCCACCAAAGATATTTGCTAACTGTTATGCTTAGGTTTATTAAGTCTATGTAACACCTGCTCACCTGGATTCTTTTGCTTGTTTGTGGGTACAGATGAATCCTTGCCGGCGGTGCCTCTACCCGAGCTGTCTGCTTTCTTCTAAGGACACCAGACAGTCAACTCAGGGATACCCATAAGACCTATTTTATAGCTACAGTAAAGCTGGTTCTCTCCTGCACACAATAAATAATTACACAAGGACACTTATTAGAAAAAAAATATCCCAATATGGGTAGTTAAGCTTTATTAAAGTAATAAAGGTGAATTCTGGAATGAAGTGAAAGATTTAAGATAACAATCAATATCACATAAATAATTTTAAAATGTGCATATTAAACCCCCTTTTCCATGGCTTTATTGTAAGTCACCCAACACTCCCTTCACTAACAAAGAAAAAGTATTCGTCCCTATCCTAACTATCTACTATACCTTATAATGTCCTATAATTATACAATACAATGAGATCCTGTAACCTAGCAACCACATCCAACTATTTCCTTGTTTAGCCTACCAATTATCTTACCCCCTACAAACTCTCACCATTGTTAAATACAATCCCTATTTTCTCCTTCCCCACACAATCACTTTCAGTCAATCATTCACTTACTAGTAATATAACATTAAAGCTGCATACACACATAATGATTTTGTTACCAATGATTTTCTGAACGATTATCTGTCAGATTTTTTAAAGTGTAATGAATGATTTTTTGAACTACAAATGATTTTTGTAACTTCCCTTAATGAAAATCGTTCAGTTGGTCAGTCAGAATGAACTACAAACTACAAACGGGAACGTGCATGAGCGATAACCGTTCATCGTTATAACTCAGAAACGACATCGTTATAGTTAAATCGTTCAGAAAATCGTTACGTGTGTATGCACCTTAACTGGTGAAATGCTGTTTCAACAAATATTAAATCAACAGTGTTTTGAACAAGTAAGTGGCAACTGTCTTGTTGGTGTACTTAATTTAGTTTGCGTTGGGCCTGGGATTTTTAGAATAAAAGTAATATAACCTGTCCAGTAAGGTGACCTACTAATTATTACTGGTTGCACTGAAGTACCTAAACCTGTCAGCTGTGTGCTTAAATGCTGACTTTGTCTCTGGGCTATCACAGTATTTATTTACTGTCTCAATGTGAGCAATATCTCTTTGATATGTCTGTGTAGGTTAAATTTCAGAAGATAGGGTACACCGGTTTACCAGGTCCTCTCCGTCACTCCAGATCCCTCACTGGACTATTATAGTATTTCTTCTAACTGCTCTGTATCAGTATAGGTTCTATTTATCTACTTATTATATGCTGTTATTAAGGTCTCTCTGCTGTTTCTTTTATTTTATGTCAACTTTTGTGTGGGGTAAGCATAGAGCACTTCTACCTGGATATTAGGGATCCTTGGCCTTAGATTCGGGTGCTGCTTGTTCCATGGAAGTTGCCTGGTGTCGTGACTGACTCGCAAGTCTCATCCAGGAGACTTGCATCTTTTGCGGCTACAGATTAGACTTGGACGCAATTCCTCCCCCCAATAATATATCACACTGCTAATGTTCTTGCTTTCAGCCACTCACAATAGCTATTCTGCAACATACTAGGGATGGCCATCAACCATCAGTGGATAACCACCAATGGTCAATGGTTTTGCCATTAAAGGCTGATTATCCAATGGTTCTCTGCTATTGATGGCATAGCGCCCCACAATGGGTTTTTTTTACACATCACCGAGGTTAACCACCAATGGTTCCATTGATGGTTAACCCACCTCTACAACAAACTGCACACAAACCCTGACAAAGAGGTTTAATTCTTCATTTTGTATACACTGAATACATACAACCCTCGAAAATGGATTGGAACTACATCCCATAAAACAACCAGCAAAACTAAATTTCATATCTTAATTTATTTTTATTGTTTTATATCTTCCTATATATCATGGCCCCATAAATAATCTGGTAACAGCAGTTTCCGTATAATTTACTGGAAGTAAAGTAGAAATTTACAAATGTCAAAAGCAGGAGATACTGCAAATGTTTGAACTCTGCATGAAACAAAGTTTATGCATCCAACTTGTCATTATTTTTCTTTTCTTTTTTAGATTTAGGGCCACATTTAAGAACGTACCTTATTACAAGCAGCATATTTAGTTTAGTATAACAGTGATACTAACAAATATGCCACTGGTATTCAGCATTACTTTCGAGTGAGGACCAGCGACGAGCCCCCTTCTCAACGCTGTCCTCCACTCTGTTAGTGGTAGCCTATCGCTGCCAGTGACAGGTTGCTCTGTCATGCAAATACGCATGACAATTTTACCTGGCGGGGACCCGGCAGTGCCTGGAAGGCTTCCCTGAAGCCAGAAAAGCTGCTGCTGGGTCCTCTTTGCCGGCAATGGAAACTGAATCACTCTCTCCATCTATGGATAGCATAAGCGATACAGTGATCAACAGCAGTAATCTTGGATTACTGCTGTTTGTTAAATATTGAAAGGAGTACAAAACCCCTTTAGCGAGTGCTAAATGGGTTATGTCTCGATAAATGGGGCCTTAAGTTTTCAAAGTAAATCTAGATGCAACTAATACATAGAGGACAATGGCTTACCATTACCAACTTTATTGAAAGTGTGCATTTGTGAGTATCAGGAAAAGCAGAGACCTATCCTGGCTGTGTTCCTTGGGGCTAGGCAGCACAGAAATTACGTCGGAGGGCACTCCAATGATGCTCTGCCACTTAATCAGCCCAATGTCCTTGCAGAGAGAGACCTGGAGCAGCTCAGGTCAGAAAGGCAGAGTGTTCCAGATATCGCAGGAGAGAAGGAGGACCAGGAAAATCATGCCTTTGAATTGTTAACAAGCCCCCATATACAGAGCCCTAGGATCATACTCACTTCCACCCAGAGGAGTAGAATGAAGCCAGTGGAACAGCACCACATGGGGCAATGAAAACAAGAGCTGACAGAGAGTCCAGACAGATGGAGGATCCGGCCACATGGAGACAGGTTAAGTGGCCTGTGTTTGTGTTCCAAAGCCTTTTAAGCCTCAGACTTGAGCCCCCATAAGGTATTAGGCTCAGACATTAGACCCCAAGCCACAGGCCTTATCCTTAGGACTCAGCCACATTCTTAGGATTTAGCACCAGGCCTCATACTTAGGCCTCAGCCTCCATGTGACATTCTTAGGCTTCAGTCTCCAGCCCACCCCATCCTTAGGTATCAAATCCAAGGCACCACCCTTCTGCCTCAGCCCCCATGTTATCATAGTGTAGGGAAGAGGTGTTAACCAACATGCAGTATTCAGTGCTTCTTGAGATTGTGATTTGTTTGTATATTGTACTGCTTTTGTTTAATGTATTTTAAATAGTTACTGATGTACTTTATTACTATTTTGTAGTGGTAGGCACTCAGTGTTAGCATAGGAAGTTTAGGTAGACTTGAAGAGCCATGCACTGCACCCAGTCCAGAGGTAGAATATGCTGCATAGGGATTGGTCACCCCTGCAAAATGAGGCTAGAGTAGGTGGTACACTATGTCAGGAGAAGTAGAGTTAGAGAATAGAGTCTATAGGGGAACAGCTGTGAGGTGACTCTGCAACTTGAGAAGAACCCTGGTGGCTCTTAGTAAGTATTAAGTGGCCTATCCATTAGCAGATGTATTTCTGAGCGATGAAAGACAAAAGATATCCCTTGAAAATTCCGGTGGCTGTGCTGAACGATATCTGTCATGTACATGACAGATTTTGCAAACGACGAACGATGAATGATATCACATGACATCATTCAGGGAGTGAATTTTTTCCTCTGCAGCGCTCTGTAGTTGCTGCTATTATCTTTCGTCATTCGTCGTTTACCGCATATAAACTGCCAGATATTTCTAATATCTGGCAGCTATATGCGATAATTGACCAACATGTCGGCCGCGGGAGTGTGCATCTGTCATCGTTCAGGGCCTATCCATTAGCAGATAAATTGAACAATATTTCGTTCTATCGTTCAATTTATCTGCTAATGGATAGGCCCCTTTACAGTTCACCTAGTGACTCACTGTTTAGCCCGGACAAGTCTATGTATGACGTGTGTGATTTCTAGGGACAAATATTGTCTAAAGTGCATGAATACTTGTCTATATGATAAAAGGGTGTCTAAGGCAATGGTGTCAGTGAAGACTTTCCACCCCCTGCTTCATAAGTTTTTCTCCATTAAGTTTGAGAGGTGTGGTAGATACTAATCCATTTTCTTCCCCTAGGAAGACTTCGAGGACTGACTGCAATGTACAGCATCCTGAAGGTGAGTGTGGGCATACAAGGTAAGTATAGGTTTTCCGCTTACCTCCCATCTATCTTATACATTTGAGCATACATTTTTTAAGCATTATTGTTCTTGGCATTGTCACATCTCTTGGATTACAGCTAGGTGTTTAAACTGTTTTATCTACTGCTGATCATTTGCCAATTCTATTACAGCTTGTTAAAGTCATGCCAGCTCTTATTTAATTAAAACAATTTTTTTTTCTAGAAATTCACATTGTGCAACTCAATGTTTACTTGTGGCAGGAGCTGATGAAGTCTATCTTCTAGCCAAATTAAAATTGGCATTTAAGCAAAAAGTATACCCTTTAGAGTACCACTATAACTAAAATATAAATTGTGTAGTACTTACATAAACAGCTGCCATTAGCATTAACTAGTGTTGAGTTCCCTTTTACCTCCCCTCACATTCCCCCAAGTGATTCCTAAAATTTGAGACATTTTATTAGCCAAGAAGCAATTGTTGTTGACAATTAGTCACCACTACAGAACTACAGTATGTGTCTCTAGTAAAGTGAAAGCCTGAAGAATTAAAGTTTTCATCAAATCATTTATTATTACAGGGACACCGACATGGCTTCCTCATTTCTGCAAGTTCCTAGACTATCATATATGCCTTAGGGGCGTAGCCAGAACTTTGTGGGCCCCATAGCAACATTCTGAAGGGATTTCTGTCCCTCTACTTCTAGAGAGACACCTCTCTCCACAGCCCTAGTTTATTGCATGCCCCCTGGTAATGCCCTTGTGAAGGCATCTGAGGGTCAGTTAAGGGGTAAATGGGTTGGCCTGATGGCATGTGAATAGGTTTGAGGGGAAAGTACAGGTGTCTCATTGCATTAAAAGAGGTTTGAGGTGCATTTAAGGGGAACATGGGTGGTCTGATGGCATTTGGGGAAATCTGAGGGGCAATTAAGGGATTGGTGGGCAGGTCTACTGGCATATTTCCCCTGGAAATATGGCATGTATAACACACACCCTACACCCATTATAGATACGCCATTAATAAAAAGGATAACAATACACAGAATATCCTCACAGCACCTCAATAGCAATAGCAAACTAAGGGGGTTATTTAGAGGTGAATGCATATGCACTTTTGGTGCAAGTAGAAAAAGAAACATGCAAGAAAAATATTTTAATCCATATATCAAAAGAGTACTAATTACATCAGATGGCCTCATTAAGATATGTAGAGGCCCCAATATACAAGGGTTGTTCAAAAAGTAATGCCTAAATGCTCACAACTAAAATTTTATTATAGATATAGATTTGAAGCTTTGCAGAAAAATTATTTGAAGTCTTAGTAAGAGAATGACTCTACTCAATATATTCACCATCTGCCCTCAAACATTTTCTCCACCTCTCAACCCAAGCTGTGAATCCACTTTGGAAAAATTCCAGTGGTTGGTGTTTGACCCAAGAACGTATGGTGCTTTTAACAACCTCTATGTCTTCAAAATGTTGACCCCGGAGACAGTATTTGAGGGCCAAACAGATGAAAGTCAGAAGGGGCCAAATCAGGACTCTATGGAAGATGTGGCATTATTGCCCACCCCATTTTGGCAATGGTCGCAGATGTTGCCATCAAAGTGTGAGATCTGGCATTGTCGTGGTGTAAGATGACATTTGACAGTGGAATTGTTGACCTTTTTTTGCAGATGGCTTCTTAAGTCTAATAATGTATTGATCACTGTTGATTGATTGGTTTGGTTCCAAGTAATCGATGAGAATAACACCTCTGCAATCCCAGAAGAATGTGGCCATAACTTTGTTTACGGCTTGCTGTGATTTAAACTTTTTTGGCCTAGTTGAACTTGGGTGTTTCAATTGTTTCTATTGGGCCTTTGTTTCTGGGTCATAAAGGAATACCCAGGTCTCATCTCCTGTAATGACATTTTCCAAAAACGTCTCAGGGTTGGCTTCAAAGTTGGTCAAAAGGTCATTGCACACTTCCACCCTCTGGGCCTTATGATCCCTGGTTAATTGCTTTGGAACCCATTTAGCACACACTTTACGATATCCCAAATCATTGATTAGTGTTTCTACAGTGCCACACGGTTACATTCAAGTTCATCACTGATAACTCTGATGGTCTGATGGTCACACGACGATCTTTCTGAATCATGGCATCGACTTTGTATTGGTTCTCTGCTGTCACTGCAGTTGATGGTCTGCTACCACGAGGGTTGTCGCACATGGACGATTCTCCCGATTGAAAAAACTTCATCCACCTTCTAACATTGCTATAGTCAATTGTATGCTCACCATACACTTTTTTCAGTCTTCTGTGGATTTCTATAGCACTGCAGCCTTTTTTTTCCAGAAATTCAATGATGGCTCTTTGTTTCATCTTGGATTCCATGGTATTTCTTGGACTACCTAAACAAAACTACATATATAGTTAGAAGACATATTAACCTACAAACTGACAAAGATTCAAATAAATGTTGCATATTATTTTAGAGTTATGAGCATTTAGACAGTACTTTTTGGACAACCCTCGTAACTAATTTATGGGTTCCTCTACCAATAAAAGAATGCTATGCCACATGGCGACCCCTATATTAATATTATGTACCAGTGCCATCTCTTACCTTTTGTGATGGGCTCCTGTTGATTTAACACCATCTGTACAGGGCTACCGCTGATTGAGGGACTCGAGAGCTACTCTGTATGCACTATACATTCAGAAGCAATACTGCGGCAGCTACGGGTGAAAGGCAGCAATACATTGCATGTGTCACCTGTTCCGTCGCCCCTGCGCCCCCTCCCTCCATCTTTCTTACATGGGCGCATAGGGACTGTGCAGCGGCGGCCAGGGGCTGTGCTCAGGGGCGCCGAGAGGGGGGGTGAGCGGGTACAGATTAGCGTGGCCCGGGCTTCCTGAGGGGCCCGGCGGGGGCCCGGGTCCGGCACCGCTCCCCCTCCCTCACAGCAGCCCAGCACACAGCGTCTGCTGAGCTGCAGTTGAGACTGCTCGTGGCTGCTGAGCTGCAGCCACAGCAGTCTCCTATGCCTGTGGGGGGGGAGCGATCACACTGATCGCGTCCCCCCTGGCTTCGAGCAGGGCTGAGGGGGCCCAGAGGGCCCCCCTCCCCAGCACGCAGCGCCACTTCGCGACGCTGCAAATCTTTTATTTTTCAGGAAGGGTGCGTGGCCATGCCTCCCACGATTAGGCCACGCCCCCTATTACCCGAGCCCGCCACGGCTCTCAGCGGGCCTGGCTGTGCTTTATAGTAATAGGCTGCACAGCCCCTGCACCGCACAGAGGAGGAAATGTAGTTATGTAAATATAGCCTTTTGCTATAAAGCACACCCCCTGACGGTCCGTGGCCACCGCCACACAGTCCCTAAGCGTCCAGGTATCGGTATCGGCTGTGCAGCAGGGCCGACCTGATATGTCTGTGAACGATGTTGTTCACAGACATATCGGGTATATACACCCAACGATGCGCTCATTATATATCGCTCGTCATTTGAATGAACAATATATCGAGGAGTGTGTACCAAGCATAAGCTGTAAATTGACAGATTTTTCAGGTTTCACCAGACATACGAGGATACCATAGCAGATTTATTTCAGTATAAAAAAACACTTATTACAGGTATGCTATTAAGCTCATTTATGTAAATAATTGAATATACTGTGTATTAATTATAATTCACTATATTTAATAAATTACATTACATTGGAATAAAAGTGATTACCACAGTCTACTTTGGCTCATAATCCATGTGAATTTAGAAAATGACAAACTATGTGCATATATTGATTTTCTCCATACTTTGACAATCATGAGAGCTTGTGGCTTTATCTACAAATTGACACTTAATAAATTTCCTCATAATAATTTAATATTTCCCTAAAGAAACACGCACACAGTATTCATTATTACTACAATGAGTGACACTATAGCCAGTTCCATCTTTTCAGGGGAAATATAGAACATTTATGGAGAAATTAGTTTTCTCTAGAACTCTCACTATACCAAATTCATCTTATACACTATTAAACACTTCCTCACTTACTGAGAAAAATATTAATACATTGGGCTCTATTTACTACAATCCGCATTTAAAATGATATTTCTGACTAATTTCACATTGCAAATTTAGGAAATATCAGAGGGATTTATCAAAAATCTAAAGCTGGGTACACACTGTATGATGTATTGTGCAATATATACTGTATATATCATTCTGACGCGTATAGGAACAATATATTGTACACGTCATATAGGATGTACACCCGATCCATCATTCCTGGCAGTCGTTCATTGCATTGTTCCATCTGCTGTCTTGCACTTCAAGAGGTACGATGCAATGAACATGTTACTACGTGGTGTAGTACCGTGCAGCATGTAATGATACATTGTGTCATTGTACGCCGGATCGTGCTAGTGTGGTAATTATGTATGCTTTTGTTTTTAAAGGCCTTTGTCTCTACCTTTTTTATAGTGTGTACTATTTTTAGGGGTCTATTTACTAAGAAGTGTTAGGAGACAGAGTGAAAAGTGATAAGAAAGTGATAAGGTGCCAGCCAATCAGCTCCCAACTGTCATTTTTCAAACACAGCCTGTGAGATGACAGTTGGGAGCTGATTGGCTGGCACCTTATCACTTTTCATTCTGTCTCCTAACACTGATAAGCAAATAGACCCCTTAATGTGTACAGGGCTCACCTTGCATGCACTTATACATCTGTGTACTTGATAGTAGGCACTTTTTTTGTACTTAAAGTTAAAATGTTGTTTGTGTGTAAGTTGTTAATGGTACATATGTTATGCCTGCACACACGAGATTTACAGATAACATTTCAGTCAACTACATGAGACCCATGTGAATATACTTGTACCACCTCTGCAATATTGTAATAATCTTGTATCGCTTTACAGAAATCCAAGGCTTGTTGAAGGGTGGAGATCCCTGTACACATGTTATCGGTGATGCGGCTTACCCTTTGAGGCGATGGGTGATAAAGGGCTACCCCCATCATCTCCAGCTGTCACTGGAACAAATTGCCTACACCCACACTCTTAGTTCTGCTCGGATGGACGATTGAAAGGACATTGGCATTATTTACTGAAAAGAAATACTATTGACATTAATATAATGCCTGATGTAGTACAGTAGCTGCCTGTTGTATTTTACATAACATCTGTCATATACAAAAGCAGCAGTTTCTACCGGAGTGGAATGTGCTGTATAATAAAGTGCCTGACACTCCACTATATGCAGCGGCCTATGAGGAAGACCAAGGTAACGTCAGTGCTGAACTCATTGCTACCATCACAGGCACCATCCCCTCATTGATTGATTAGATGACAGAAACGTTTCTGTGCAAATCACAATTTTTATTTTCTTTAACAACTATGGGCTGAATTCAATTAGCTGCGGAAAGTGTGGCCTATTTTCTCCATGTGCGTTCCCTCTTTTCGCCCTATTCAATTGTAAAACAGGCGAAAACACGGATAGGCAAATGTTTTAAAAAGCAAAACTAGCGAAAGGACATCTTTTTTGGGAAAAATCAGTTTGTACCCCATAAAAAGCCTCAGTGACCCTGGGAATCAATATAGAATAGTAGTAGTAGCCCTAATAAAAGTATTTAGTGAACTTATTTTGTTGCAAAGGGCTGTTATATGCATATTTGCATATGTGTGGAAAATGATAGAAAGCAATTATGTTCTTTCGGAATAATAAGTTCCGAGGTTAAATCCGGGGTACATGAAAATGGGAACTAGTATATTTTGATGTCTCTAAAATTAAGATTTAAAAAATCTCAAAAATACCCCGGCTACAGCCTCCTGCAATCCCAAAAACACCTGTCTCAACCATATAGTCCCCCAAAGTACCAGGCACCTGACTTTTTCTTTCCATTTTCCAACACTTTTTTAATTTTTGCCCCAAAAATGACGTATTTTTTTGGGGTGAATTAAGTTATTTTTTTTTATTTTTTTGCCCTATTAGTCAGTAGAGGTGGTGTCCAAAGGTTTCTGAACCAAGTCCCCACATTTGCAACCCAAAATATGGATTTTGCACTTCTTTTCTCCTGCCTTTTGCTGGAGAAACTTTTTTGCCTGTTTTTGCCTATGGAGTTTTCGCCT
This sequence comes from Taudactylus pleione, assembly GCA_031769625.1. NCBI lineage: Eukaryota > Metazoa > Chordata > Amphibia > Anura > Myobatrachidae > Taudactylus > Taudactylus pleione. The sequence goes on from JAUIMM010000015.1 coordinate 49,916,542, forward strand.
AGGTGAAAACTCCGGGGAATTGAATATGGAGATACTTTGAAAACAGGCCAAAAGCGCAAATCAGCCAAAACTTTTCTCCAAATGGAACTTTTCACGGCTAATTGAATACGGCCCATAGTTGTTAAGCTGTAATATTAAACTTTTGTTTGCACACATTGGGGTATATTTACTAAAGTGCGGGTTTATAGAAGTGGAGATGTTGGGGGGGCGTGGCCACAGCTGCAATGGAGTAGGAAGCAACTTGTTGGAGCTAATAACCAACTATCCTGATCTGCCATTCTGAGCCCAGATACCTGGCTGTCTGTTGGTGTGCAGCACTTCTATCCTGTGCTGAAACTGTTGGAGTGTCCTGGAGCTGTTTAGAGTGAATGGTGAGCCTGTGCAGAGCCTATATCCTCTCCCCTGCCTGAGTCCTCACAGCCATATTGTGGAGCTGCCTGTCTCCTCCCTCCTGCCTGTGTTTACTGCTGGCAGTGCAGAACAACCAGCTCCCTCTCCTTGTTATCTCACTGCAGCTAAGAATAAATAACTACAGAGCTGTCTGTTTTTTATCTTGGATTCTGGCCCTACTGTATAAGAGGTGGCAGCAGCCCCCGCCGTGGATCCCTGCTACCTAAAGGGAGTTGTTGCATCCCTACCTTGTGGAGTCCCTCCTGGTAGAGTCTCCCCTTCAGCCTCCTCAGGCCCCCTGGAAGAGCTATATATAAAAGTGTCCTGAAGCGTGGAGGGTCCCAAACATACAGCCTCCGACTAATTTTGCAGTCTGCACAATCACAGCCACTCAGCCCTAACCTGCGTGACCACTCTGTGGATACCAGCAGCAAGCCATCTCCACATATATTGACAGCCAAACTGTGAGTTATGCACCATCTCTCCAAGCATAAAGCCCTGTTGATAGGGGGAAATTCCTATACCACAACCTGTATGCATCTCTGCCTGCAATCCCATCATATCATATTATATTATAACATCATATGTGTTTATTTTTTTTGCCTGCTGTTTTTACTGAAGCTGGCCTCCAGCCCCTGATAATTCACAGGAGACTAACAACTAACTACCAACTACCATCCATCTTCCTGACTGGTGACCATTTTGTCTCTGGGCAACTAAAGGTACATACATTATACTCAGCAACATCTACTGGATCCTATAAATGCTGATTTTCTATAATATGTTATTCAATTGCTAAATGGAGTCGTGACCTAAGTGATTCTTCACAGTGAAATATTATCTGACTCCTATATAAGGAGAAGCCTGCTATATCTATATAGTCACGTTGTTCATCTTTGGTGTGTTCTACATATTCAAAATGTCACAAAGAGGTCGTATGTCCTCTACTGTACCTAAACCTAGCATCCTCCGTGCCTGGGAAAAAAAACATCTCCCTTACTCGCAACTCGCCCACTGCTGACCATGCCTCAAACGTGGAAGAAACTATTCTCCCAGAGACAGCCCTTTCCACTAAGGACATTATCTCCATAGTCACCAAAACTATCCAAACTGAAATGCGATTGATCCTGACGGAATTTAGATCTGAACTTGCTGACCTAGGATCCCGCACCGATGCCTTAGAACATAAAATGGAAGAGGTATGTCAATACCAAAATGTTGTTGAACAGGAGTTTGCTGATATTAAGGCGGAGTTCGAGACTTATAAAGACCATCTAGAGGACCTGGAGAACCGTAATCACCAAAATAATATCCACATTCAAAACATTCCTGAAACAGTATCGACGGAAGCCCTCCCGGATTACTTAAAAGGTCTATTTTTACAACTAGTCCCAGAAATCGCCAGTGATTTACTTCTTCTTGACCATGCACATAGAGCACTCCGTCCGAAACCGTCACCTCATCAACCGCCCCTTGACGTCATTCTTCGATTTCACTGTTTTAAATCTAAAGATCACATTATGACATCTATTAGAGGGATTTCGACTGTTTCATACTCTTTTTCACACATACAGTTATTCCAAGACCTCGCGCAATCCACGCTCAAGAAGCGACGAGATCTCATTAATGTGACTAAAACCTTGCAAAATCACTCTATAAAATACAAATGGGGCTTCCTTTTTCAACTACTTGTCACCAGGAACGGCGCTACTCACGTGATTAAGATACCTACGGAAGGATACGAGCTGGTTCAAACTTTCGGCCTTATGATGAACTTCCTGAAACTATACGGCAACAAATCGATACCTCGCGTCACAATCCACCTGCACCAACTTCGGAGTGGTCTACAGCGTGGTTTCCTTTTTGTTTATAATTCTCCTGCCTTGCATGTAACTATACCACTCATCAATACACTTGTTCTAGATATGTTCTAAAAATGTTTATTTTTTGTAGCTATCAATATAGGTGTAATGGTTTTAGTTATAATTACCGTTTTTTATTTACTCTATCACAATTTATTGCATTTGATACTGTGAAGCCTTGAACATTTCTATACCCTTTTTTTTTCTTTTTTTTTAAATGTGATAGACATTATAGGTATATACACTATTATATATTATCTATTGAGTTATTATAATAAATGGTTTTCGGAATTTATATTCATTAGGTTCACTAGTAATTATAAAATGTTATTGCTAGATAAATTGTTATAATTCTGCTTAGGTTTTCCGCTTTGAGAACATCTCTCTAACTACAGTATTTTCTCGTGAAGATCTTAAATTTGTAATACGTATCTCCCTCTGTCACTTGATCGCCTTCTACTTTATTTTCTCTCTATCCACACGTTTCCTACTTTACTATGTTTGATATTGAGCTTTTGCCATGCCCCCCCCCCCCCCCGAATGGAGTGGTTACAGGACACTTACTCTTTCCTTAATAGACCCGACTCCGCTATAGGTAAAGGTCATCCACCAGTGACTTCCACCCCCATTTCACGCTATAATTTTTGTATTTTTATTTGTACCCACCTTAATTTTCTCGCCCATCAGTCGATGCATGTCTTCTCATATTCCCTGAGCTCTGAACCATATCACCCACCATGAAACTGAAAATTCTTACCCTTGACGTTAACGGTCTCAACTCCCCTACTAAATGTGCCATGGCTATTCAGTATTTTTTCAGATATAACTCTGATATCGTTATGCTACAGGAGACTCATCTCAAAGACCCGCACCCCTCACTGGCCTGTAAGCAATATCCTCACGTCTACTACTCTTCTATGTCGGCCAAACGCCGAGGTACTGCTATCATGCTCCACAGCCACCTCCCTATTATTATACAAGATTCCATTTCTGATGCCCAGGGCCGTTTTCTTATTCTAACAGGAACTTATAATCAAACATCAATTATACTGGCTTCCGTTTATGCCCCACCTGTGCAGCAGGGTTCCCTGTACTCCTCCTTTTCTAGTCACCTCGCTCATCTACCTCGCTGTCTTACTATTATTGGAGGTGACTTCAATGCCACTTTGAATCCCTCTCTAGATAGATCTCACACAAACTCTTCTCTCCCTGTGCATGATAAAATCTCCAAATCTCTTCTGTCCCAACTCTCCCTTTATGATCTATATGACGCTTGGTGAATCACTTACCCCGCTGCCAGGGGATTTACTCATTACTCCCTACCCCATAGCCTTTAAACGCGTATAGATTACTTTTTTGTTGATAGAGCGACTACACAAAATCTCCTCGGGGCTCAGACTCTTCCTATTTCTTGGTCCGACCATTCCGCCATAGAATTAGAAGTTGCTGTCCCGCGAACTCCGTCGTCCACCCTTAAATGGCGCCTAAAACGTTCACGACCTTACCAAAGAAGTGTCAGACTTTTACTCAATTAATGCTACTCCTGAAATTTCCCCCTCCACCCTCTGGGAAGCTCACAAAGCCACTATGCGGGGGATACTCATCAGCCTATCATCCGCGCACAAAAAAGCTGAGACTACACGCTTCTTAGACCTAGAATCTACCCTTACTACATTAACCCAGCTCCATCAGCACAATCCCAAGAGACATACCTACTTAAAAATTCTAGCGATTAAAGGGCAATTATCTCAAATACTATCCAAAAAAGCTGCAAAAACACTCTTATGGACACAACAGAGGTTTTACGAGAAATCTAATAGGGCAGATGCATTGCTAGCCCAAAAATTGCAGGACAAACGTACTTGTAATCACATACATGCCCTAAAATGCTTAGATGGCTCCACTACTCATGATCCTCGCGAGATGGCCAAACAATTTCGCAGCTTCTATGAATCGCCATATAACCTACCCTCTATAGCCCCAGCTTCACCTTCTTCCACAGCTACTATTAATCTATATTTAAATTCCTGCTCCCTGCCTAAACTCACTGAATCCCAAACGACTGCTCTTAACTCTTATATCACTGAAGAGGAGATCACTGCGGCAATTAAACAACTCCGCAGATTTGCTGCCCCAGGTCCTGATGTATTCACAGCCCTGTACTACAAGAAATTTACTGCCTCTCTCCTACCTATGCTCCGATCACTGTTTAATTCCTTAGTTGAGGGTAACTCATTTGATGACGCCACCACTAGGGCAGACATAGTAGTTATCCCCAAACCAGATCGCAACAAACTATCTATGGGTAATTATAGACCAATATCCCTTTTAAATGTTGATCTTAAATTATATGCTAAGATTCTTGCCAACAGACTGGCCTCATTGATGCCATCTCTTATTCACCCAGACCAAGTGGGTTTCATCCCAAATGGACAAGCTTCAGACAATACAAGACGTATGATTAATCTTATTCATATTGCGCAACAGAGGTCTTTGTTGGCCCTGGTGGTGGCTCTTGACACAGAAAAGGCCTTTGACAGGGTCGCCTGGCCTTTCATGCATCAAACACTTCAATGTATGGGAATTACAGGTCCATTTTATAAGGGTATTATATCTCTATACCGTAACCCTTCAGTGAGTGTGCTAGTCAATGGCTTGTCTTCTGACTCCTTTACCATAGGAAATGGCACTCACCAGGGTTGCCCCCTTTCCCCTCTCCTGTTTGCCTTAGTAATGGAGCCACTGGCTGCTAGAATCAGACTCAACCCTACAATCTCGGGTATCACTGACGGACACAAGGACCATAAAATAGCGCTATATGCTGATGATGTAATATTAACTCTGACTAATTCCTGACAATCTCTTTCCAGTTTGTTTGACGAAATTGAGATATATAGTCGGCTTTCCAACTATAAAATAAATACTGACAAATCTGAAATATTAGACCTCAATATCTCCTCCATAGACCTAATTTCCCTCCAAACCTATTACCCATTCAAATGGCAACTTCATAAACTTAAGTACTTGGGGGTCTATTTAACCAAATATTACACTGATCTATATGCTGCCAATTATCCGAGGCTTATAGCTTCTCTCAGATCCGATTTATCAACCTGGAATAAGTCATTTATATCTTGGTTCGGTTGTATGGCCGCAGTGAAAATGAATGTTCTACCCCGTCTGCTTTACCTTCGGCAAACAGTCCCAATACATATACCCACAAAAACGTTAAAACATCTACAAGGCAAATTTTCTGACTTCATCTGGGCGGGTAGGAAACCTAGAGTTAAGATGCGCCTGCTACAAAAACACTATACTTCTGGAGGTGCGGGAATGCCAGATCTTCTCAAATATTATCGAGCAACGCACCTCGCATCATGTATAAAATGGCATGTCCCACCGGAACAAAAAATTTGGACATATATTAAAGCCAATATGTCATCATTAAACTCACCATCTAGCCTCCTTTGGTGTCCTCCTACTAGCCGCCCCACCACCAGATCTATGTTACCGACTGTTTGTTTTACATTGACCATTTGGGATCTTTGCACTAGATTATATAATCTTCGATCTTTCCATCCCTTATTAACCCCTCTCTGGAATAACCCTGCCTTTCCACCAGGCATGGACCATAAAGTATTTTATATTCTTTTCCCTTTAGACATTGCGCCTTTAAATATTTTCCCAGATTTTGCTAGTTTACAAACACGCTATTCTTTCCCACATAGAATTTTCTATCAATTTCTACAAATAAGACATTTTTATCAAACACTCCCACGGGGCTCTCTCTCCATCTCTAGTTCCCCCATAAAATCCCTATGCAGACGTTCTCAGAATACTAAGGGGCTTATCTCTTTAATATATATCAATTGTTACTATCCCACAATCAACCTCTGAAGGAGGCACATGAGTTGGCATGGGAGCGTGACGTTGGTGAGGTTCTGACCCCCAAGGAGTGGTCCGAAATTAGACTCCATTTCTGTTCGTATTAAAGAAAAATCTTTTAAACTATACTTCCGCTGGTATTTAGTACCCACTCACCTTCACTCAATATATCCTACTGCTTCCAGTCTTTGTTGGCAACAGTGCGGCCAGCCAGGAACCCTGTTGCACATCTGGTGGACATGCCCCTGCATCCAACCTTATTGGAAAACGATACATGATTTAATAAAATCTATAACTGGACTGCAAATTCCAGATACCCCTCTCTATTTCTTACTATCTAGACCTATTGCATCTTTCCCATGCCACACACAGAGATTGATTAAACATATATTAAATGCAGCCAAATGTCATATTGCAGCACAACGGAAATCAACTGCACCTCCCTCTATTTCAACTACAATTAAAGCTATATGGTCCGTCTATAGAATGCAAAGAATCACATCGTTCCTACACGACACCCCTACTACATTTATTAAAATCTGGACTCCGTGGACAAATTATTTTGAGGCCGAACCTCCTTTATCCACAATTTAACTTTGTTCTGACATGCACCGACTGCTCTTCTCCCTTGCTTTCCCCCCATTTTTCCTTTTTCCCACCCTTCCCCAATACTCAATTTCTTTTTTCTTATTGAAAATACAGTTTATTAATTGTTGTAATACAACTTACATCTGCCAAATTTTTTTGTATATTTTATCTGCCATTAACTATATTTTGTTAATGTATTTGTATGTTCTCATATTGTCCATTTTATTTTGAACTGTTTATCTGTATATTATATATAATTGAAAACATTTCAATAAATACATTTTTCATTAAAAAAAAAGAAGTGGAGATGTTGCCCGTAGCAACCAATCAGATTTTAGCTATTATCATCTAGATAATGCTAGATAAATAAGTAGAATCTGATTGGTTGTTATGGGCAACATCTCCACTTCTATAAACCTGCACTTTAGTAAATATACCCCGTTACCTTCATATATTCTTACCTCTCCAGGGAAAGGCCAGTCATCTTGTTTCTCCTTGGCTATCTGGAAGAGGTCAGAATTGGCGAGAACTCTGACATCATGTGCACGTCCAGGTCAACCAATAAAGACATCTGTGAAACTAAAATAAATATTTATTAGGTTTATTGCAAACAAAACATATATGTGCGCTGGATGACACATACAAAATAAAAAATAGTGCTTACCAGTAATTGTGGTCCACTGTAGCCTGTAGGATGATGGAATTCCAGGCTTTGCAGTTGTAGTAGTCCCATTGATGACTCCAGAACACTGCGGATACCCACGCCGCAGGAAACCTTTGATGGTGTCATCTAGGTGCTGACCATGAGGCAAGGAGATTAACTGGTGGTAGAGGGTTTCCAGCGTTGTCCATGTCGCTTGGTACGCTATTTTGCACACAGTGGAATCCCAACGCCAAACTTGCAGGAAACTATGTGCTCAATAAGTTTTTTCTAGTTGGTGATCTGTTTAGTAAGTGCCAAGGTGAGAAGTTCCAGTGGAATCGGTATGTAATACCGACACACGGGACCCAGGCAGTCAGAATCCTGATGCCTGGATCCCGACATGGTTAACATACCGACACTTGGTGGTCGGGATGCTAACCCTTCCCCTCTCCCTACCCTAACACTCCCTCCCTGGTGCCTGAACCTAACCTCCCCCTTCCCATACCATAAACCTAACCCTCCCCCTTAGTGCCTAAACCTAACCCTCCCCCTAGTGCCTAACCCTAACCTCTAAACCTAACCCTAACTCTCCCCCCAACCTCGCTAATAACCTTCGGCATCCCGGCAGTCGGGATGCTGGCACCGGCATACCTCCCAACATGACCCTCTCCAGGAGGAACACAATGCTCTGGTCCTGGACTTCCCTGGTAATTTTTAATTGGTGGCGGCTCCAGAGGTGAGGCTGCAGTACAGTCCAAAATTCAAATAGTTGAGTCATACCAACTGCCAGTGAGTCCCATCCAGTGATTTGAAATGACAGTTGGTGTGGCTCCCCCATTTGAATTTTGAACTGCGCTGCAGCCCCATCTCTTACCAGGGAACTCCAGGATCAGAGCATTGTGTCCCTCCTTGGGAGGTATGCACCGGTATTTGGACACCGGTATTGTAAGTGTCGGCATCCCGTTCCAGCAGATAGTTTAATTTAGCACGCGACATGCAAAAGTGTGTCATCCACTGCTCGTCCTGAAAGGCTTCCACTGTCAATATGTCAACATGAAAGCTTCTCCATGCCTTGTCACAATGCTCATTTTCAATATCGAAGAAATGGTGGACAATATCATGGCTCTAGTCCTGCACAAATATTGGTGTCGACTAGTTGCCCTCTCAGCCAAAAATTTCGCCCTTCACCCCCTGTATCATGCTCTCACTTGCTGTTTCATACAGCAGCAATGCGCAAAAACTCAGGAACTCCTGGCTACACAGTGGTAACTCGTCGGCCATGATTATTGCAATGCAGTGAACAGTCACCGCCCACTTTTTATGACCATCTTTGTGAGGCTGAAAAATGTCCATTTCTAATGACATACACAAGTTTTGCCGGGCAGACATGGGTACATTTGCTGCTACTCCTCACCTTTTGGTGGTACAACTTTGGACTTTGGACCCTAGTGAATGAATAGGCTGAGCTGAGAAATCTTGGTTACATTAGTTCTGAATAGGTGACATGGGCCTGAGTCAGCGATGATATAATGGCGATGTATACACAGTTGAGCGATTATCGGTGATCTGCGTATGCGTCAGTCACATTGAGCATGCATCAATTACCGTCATCACTCGCAGTGAGGATTTATTCACAAAGTGATTCACAGGAAGGGACCATTTGTGTGGGCAACGGGGGTGGCAGTGTGGCAACTCAAACGCAGGAGTGTCACACCCATTTTCTGGGCATGTCTTTGTGATCTTGTACACAGTGGCATCTCTGTCCCATCAGGCAATTTGCATCACCATAGGGTTACTTAGGAGTCTGATAATCATCTGACCTGTGACAGATGCTGCATCTTTGTACACAGTTGTTTGGATTACTGAAATCGCTGGTGGGCATTTTCAAAACAAAACATTTGCATATTTTCACTTAGGGTTTTATGGATCAAGCAGTGAAAAGCGTAGAGAAGTGAACAAGTGGAGAAGTTGCCCATAGCAACCAATGAGTTCCTACCTATTTTTTTATAGACTGTACTTGATAAATGTTACTTCAAAGCTGATTGGTTGCTATGGGCAACTTCTCCACTGGTCCACATCTCCAAGGTTTTCACTGCTTCATACATAAACCCATGGGCGCTGAGGGGGGGGAGCGGGCACAGTTTACCTGGGCCCGAACTTGCTAGAGGGGCCCGGTGTCACCCCCCCACTCCTCCCTCACAGCAGCTCAGCACACAGCTTGTGCTGGGCTGCAGTGTGAGACTGCTCACGACTGCTGCAGCAGTCGGAGCAGTCTCCTATGGCTGTGGGGGGGAGCGATCACACTGATCGCGCCTCACCCCCTGCTTAGCGCTGGCCTGGGGGGCTTACAGTGCCCCCCTCCCCGGCGTGCAGCTCCGCGTGTTCATTTTTCTTTTTTTTCAATGGGGCGTGGCCACGCCTCATTCGGTTAGGCCACACACCCTTCTTTACCCAGGCCCGGCCAGGCTCTCTACGGCTCTGCATAAACCCCTTAATTTGTATAAATTTGCAGATGTGGCAGCATTAGTGTACAGTACATCTTTTATTCAGGCCCTAAGTGTACTTTAAGGGTATATAATACCTTTGGTCATATGTTTTGCTGCCTACTTACCAGATGAAGGTGACAAGTTGTCTGGATTTATCTTCACATGCTGAGAACAGTCTGGATGTGTAGTTTATACCAATCTTAGCAGAAATATAACAATCATCTTATCAAATTGGGGAAATGAAATGGGTAGAGATCATTTAATACAGATATTTAGTGTTTACTGTTTAATAATGTCTTTTCTACTGACATTTCCCACTGATATCAATGTTAAATCTTTTTCCTATTATATATTGTTTTAAGACAGGTATTTTTGTAAACTTTTTTTTATTAACAGTATCAAATAAATACAAACAGATAAGCATCCAATAAAGAAGATAAATGCAATCAAAGTACAATTTCTATAGTGCAATGTTTATAAGTGAATGAAAATGTACAATAAGCATAAAAAGAAAAACATATTGATGCCTGATATTTTTTATATTTTAATCAGAGAAAAACAAAATGGAAAAAAAACAGAAAGTGGTAAGAAGGGATGGAGGAGGGGTTATCTCTGAGACAATGAAACAGCAATTGAAGATTAATATTAATATTGTTATTGCTAATGTGTTTTATACTGATGTTCTCATTGACATCTCTACAATGTGTTTTCCTGTATTATCATATTATCCCAAGACAAGTATTTTAGACTTCAATTAATAGCATTGTAGCTCTACATTTATATATAATACCCCCTGGATCCCTTAAGTGCAATACATTTCTTGTTGATTGCACATACAGTATGTCCCACTTGGGTAACAAACTGTCCCCAGTGTATGGGATTAAATCATGAGTGCCAGTGATACTTACATTAATGTAACAGATTGTAGTCATACAAAGTAAAGCATATTAAATATTGATCCCATGCTTATGGCATTTGAAAAGGGCTGGTTATATTAGTGAGGCAAAATTTCGACATTGAAAATATAGACACAATAATGTCAGCAGATACATTATTAAACTACTATAAGGTGGACACCCTTTTTGTTGACAATGAATATGTAGAGTCACAAAATGTCAACAGAGACATAATGTAGACAGGGGCATAGGGGGGATTCAATTAGAAGGGGGGGGGGGGGTTGGTCGAACAGACCCCTTTAGACATCACATACAGTTTAGGGGGAATGTTATTGAGCAGGTCCCTATTAGATGGTACAAGCAGCTTAGAGAAGAGTGTTACTGAGCTCATCCGGCTGCACATTCAGCTAGGGGAAATGCCATTGATCAGACCCCTCTTAGACATCAAATGCAGCTTAGGGGGGAGTGTTACTGAGCAGACCCAGTAGATATCACTGTCACATACAGGTCATGATGGGGGGTGGGTTTGTTACCGAGCCCATAGCTCTAAGACATCACATGTAGCTTAGGGGTGAGTGTTACTGAGCCCAGCCCTCTTAGACTTTATGTTCAGCTTAAGTACTGTTACTGAGCTAACCCCTCTTAGACATCACATACAGCTCATGGGGAATGTTATTGAGCACACCCCTATTAGACATTACAAGTATATTAGGAAGAAATGCTTCTGAGCTCACCCCTCTTAGGCTTCGCATTCAGCTAGGGGGAATGTCATTGAGCAGGCTCCTCTTCAACATCAAATTTTGCTTAGTGGGGGGGGGGGGTGTTACTGAGCAAACCTCTTAGACATCACATGTAGGTAAAGGGGGATGTTACTGAGCCCACTGCTGTTAGACATTTCATTTATCTTAAGGGAAAGTTTTACTTGGTCCACCTTTCTTAGTTGTCACATGCAACTTAGAAGGGAGTGTAACTGAGCCCACCCCTCTTTGGCATCACATGCAGCTTAGCAGGAACTGTTACTGAGCAGACCCCTCTTAGGCTTCACATGCAGGTTTGGGGGATAGTGTTGCTTAGCTGCCCCCTCTTAGACATCACACTCAGTTGAGTGGGCAGTGTTACCGAGCCTACCCTTCTTCGGCTTCACATACAGTTGAGCGGGAAGGGTTACTGAGCAGACCCCATGACTAACTTATTAGAACATGAAATTAAATTGGAACACATGTTATTGCAGCATGCCCATATGTGGGTTTTTAGGGAGAAGGCCTCCCTAAAATTACCCCGTCCATCTGTAACATCCTGAAGGTTGTACCTTAATAAACTTTGGGACTCTACAAATACAAATACATTAAAAAGTTGTAAATATTGTTATAATGAAGGCAATGGTAAATAATATGTAGCTACAACATTTGGTGCTGTTGAGTAATAATATTAGTTAATGCAATTAATGTATTCTTGTGCTATTAGGGTCATCCACATCAACTGCCGACGGTACTTTCTGGAACTTCCGGCAGCAGCCGGCGCCATGTCCCCTCCGGTCATCTGGATGGGTGGGGAAGGTAAGTTTTTTTTTCTTAGCTCCCCCGACAGCAGGCAACGAGTCCCACTTGTCGTCCACAGGTTTAGTGTACATGAGGATGATGAGTGCGGCTTGTCCTTCACAGCAAGTCTTGGTATTTTTTTTTTTTATAAATTGGCTTCATTATTTGCTTTATACCTTGGAGACAACAACATTTAAGGGTGCATTATATTATAAGTTGGGACATTTTTTCACTGAAATGTAAAAATTACAAACCCGATAAATGATATAGGTAATATTATACATCAGAGTGAGTGACTATGATAAATATAAAAGCAGGACGTTCCAGGCCTCTGGTGTTGCTATGGACTTGGCCTTGCATTTCTTTATGATCCAGTGATCTGGAAAAGTAGGAGTGTCGACCATAGTAACCTATCAGACGTTGGCTATCATGTATCTAGTTCAGTGTAGAAACTGAACAGATAACATCTTAGCTTATTGATGCTATTACAGTTCCCACTCTCTGGCTAAATTGCCAATCTGAATTCACTGGAGCTGAGTCTGAAGTGACCGTTATACAGTATATATAATGTAGGGTATATTATGCCTTTCTATCAAGTAAAAAAGTTATAATAAAGAAATGATGATGTCCCTGTTACTACTCAATGGTGATAACTTTTAAAAGCATCACTATCCAACAACTTTTTGGGACTGTTTAGTAGAGATGTGTGGTTCGGTTCTCCAGAAAATCGAATCCCCCCGAATTTCATGGATCCGGGTAAATCAGAGTCGCGGTTCTAAGCACCTGAGTAGATCCAGGTAAATCCGGGTCACGGTTCTGATCTTTTTGTGGTTCCGAATTCGGATTTTAAATCTGAATTTCGGGTTTTGGATTGCAGAAATTACATGATTTTAGCTGTTTTTAAAACTTTTTCTCTATTTTTAAAAGAAATCCAGATCCAAAACCAAAACACTTGAGGGTGGTTTGCAAAACCAAATTCAGATCCAAAACCTTGAAGGAGATACAGATCCAAAACCAAAACACGGGGGACGGCGCACATCCCTACTGTTTAGAATGGTATGACTAACACAAGAATGCCATCACTACCAGTAACATCATCATGAACTTTTAATGACAAAGACTTCAAGGGAAACATGGGAAATTCCAAGAAACTGTTTTGAACAGGGCCGTAACTAGGGCAGTGGGACCAGTGCCATGGCACAGGGCACTGCAGGGCAGGGGGCGCTGTTTGGGCCTGTCAGTTTTCCTATTTATTATCATTCTCACTTGTAGCTTCCTCTTCTTTTATCCCCAGCATCTCCTGGCCTCGACTATCTCTTCCCTGGCCCTTCCCCATGAGGCCATGGCCCTTTTTCAGGTGCACTATCTTATGTCCCTATTTAAAAAATGGTGGGGGGGGCACCAATGCTCTCTCTGGCACAGGGTACCAAAAAGTCTAGTTACGGCTCTGGTTTTGAATATTTATCTAGTTTCTAGTATTTATTTTTAATCTTAAAAGGGATAGCCCAGTAGTCCTTCTTTTCTGCCTTCAGTACCCACAACTTTTTACCTTTTTTTTCTTTTTATAAGGGAAGGGAAGGGTCTTTTCTCCTTACCACATAACTAATTATTGTATTAAATCTGTCTCCTGACTAGAAGCAGAAGCATGGTCACAGAGCATGGATGTGCATTGTGTCAAGGACTGGGGGATAACCTGTGGGTGCATCACATAATCTCCATCTCTGCACAACACAGAAGTCACAGTCAGTGCATTCAACTGAGGGCCGGTTCTGGTGGAGGAAAGTGTGCTGTCCCAATTCTCTATCTATGCACGGGCTCCAGCAGTAATGGAAGTGAAGTAGTGAGAGGGGTCAGGTGACATATAAACGGCATATGGGGAATATCTGAAGGCATATACGTAGCATCTTGAGAGGTCTGATGGCATATAAGGGGCATGAAGAGGAGACTGATGGCATGCGGGGGTGTCTGGTGGCAAATAAGGGAAATGAGGATGGGTCATGAGGAGGAATCTTATGGCAAATAAGGGTAATGATGGTGAATCTGTTGGAATGTAAGGGGCATGAGGGGCAGTATGATGGCATACAAGGAGCATGATTAAGAGTATGATAGGAAATAAGGAGCATCAGAAGTTGTCTGATACCATGTAAGGGGTATGAAGGAGAGTGTGATGGCATACAGGGGGCATGTGCAGGCATCTGATGGCATTCAAGGAGCGTGTGGTGTTTGATAGCATGGGAAAGTACAGGTAGTTTGGAAAGTCCTTCCGCAGTAACTGTGTGCTAAGTATGTGACAGTCCAAAACTAACTGCCAATGAGTCCAGGCCAGTGATATTTGGCAGTTGGTGTGGCACCTTTATTTGAATTTTAGACTGCACTGCAGCCCCACCTCTGGAGTTGCCATTGCCTGTCACACACTTAGCACACAGTCACTGTGGAGAGACTTTCCGAACTCACTGTATTACGAATAGGAGACTTGTGTTATACCTTTGGGAGAATGTGGGATTTGTATAGTTGGATCTGAACCTACCCTTAAATAGGAAATATTTATTCAGTAGAATATTGTCATTTTAAGAAAGTGAATTTAAAGTGTTAACCTCTAGTGATTCATAGAAAAATTGAAGAGGCTATTGTATTATAATGTCACTTATTTTAAACTCCTATTTTTAATTTTTTTATAATTGTAACACTACTATTTGTAGGTTATTTATTTTTTCTAATAAGTTATCTTAAAGGGCGATGGAGGGTATATATAAATATGTCCCCCCCACTTCTTCCCTTTTATATATTGTATAATTTTGTCTCTTTCCACCTCCCAACAATACATCACTCCCACCCTTATATAATTTATTTAAGGATCCCCCTCCTCACCCGTTACATAACATAATTAATGGCCCACTCCATATACAATATATTTAATCATTTTCTCACCCCAATCAACTATGTATTAAATTATCCCCCCTAACACCCAGCTCTTATATATTTAATTCTCACCCCCAGCCATTATATATTTAATGAACCCCCCTCACCCCCAGCCAAAATACATTTAGTGATCCCCCTCACTCCCAGCCATTTATATTTTTAAAGACCCCCCCTCACATTTTAAAATATATTTCATTATTCTACCCTCCCATATCCTACCCATTTATTGTCACTTACCTCAGTACTCCCGGAGACCCAGGCTCCCAGCTGTCCAACTGCACCAGAGTCCAACGTCCCGCAATGCAGCTCCTCGTTGACTCCTTGGGACATGGGGGGAGATGTAAGAAGCCCAGAAGCGGTATAAGCACACGTTAGGTGCGCTGATACCGCTTCTCCCTAATGTATGATGTATGCGTTCGCAAGCGGGTCGATGGTCCCCCACTGCGCATGCGCAAGACCCGGCCGGTGACGGGCGCTATGGGTCTCGCACCAAAGCGGGGCAGCTGTCGATTGTGATTGACAGCTTGCCCCGTTTTGGAGGCGGGCAGGGGGGGTGGCTGGCCAAACGTAGGCGTTCCCGAAGGAGCGCCTGCCGTTTGGGGGGCGGCCCGACTGACATCACGAGTGATGTCAGTGGGTGAGCTTTTGGCTCTATTAGAGCTGAAAGCTCACTGGGGCTTGCGGGAACGAGACCCTACCACAAGGGTCTCGTCGCAAGCCCCGATGGTCGCGATGGTCATGACCATAGCGACCATCACCTGGCCGCTCGCTAAAGCTGTGGGTGGTCACCCACAGCTTGGCGAGCGGCCAGGAGGCCGTCTTTAAAAAAAAACAGGGACGCCCTGATTCAGAGCGAGCGCTCTCAAATATTATTTGTGAGTGCCAGATTGTGGATTTATATTTACTGGATGCTCCATATGTGGCTGTGTCTGTTTATCAAGGCACCTATGCATTTCCTACATGTGAACACTTCCATCCAGGGAGTAATTTTTTTCACGGTTTCACACTATTTGTTGTTTTGCAATGTCTGTACAAGCAGCAGGTCTGGACATAGGGCCTGATTTAGCAAGGATCGCTATTGCAATTGCAATTACGCATGCAGTCTCACTGCGTAGATATGCTAATGATTGCAATCGCCATGCCATCGTAGCCTAACATAAGGACGCCCACCTTACCTTACACACATCCGTATTACTTTGCAAGACTATAAAACCATCGGTAACATCGAGTACAATCACGCACACTTGCACAAGCTCTGACCTTACTCAGGCATTGCTAACCTCATCGCACGCAGTGAAAGGCCAAGCTGCATATGGCATCGCAGTGGCTAATTTATTCATGCCCCTGCAACAGCGTTTAAACGCACTGGTGCTACTGCATTTTGCCGACACCCGCCGTCACCTCCCCCAAACGGTACTTTCTGTCAATCACTCTGCGATGGGTCTGCGTAGTCACTGCGATTACAGTCCCGATGGCAGTGGAATGTTCATACACTGTGATGCATATGAATGCGCAGAACACAATAATTGGCTGATTGCTTGCGTAATCGAGGTTGAGATCGCTGCTGAATCAGACCCTTAGTTAAGGTTGGGATGAACACAAGAGACAACACTCTACTGATTTGTGATGGTATAGGTACAAGAGGAGAGGTAGTAGAGTAGGAGGATGAGAATAATGTAGATACTTCATCTTCATTTGTAGATCAACTGAAGAGAAAGTGTCGGAGGGTTCAGGGAAAGAAGTGAGCAGATCACTGGCTGAGAAAGGGCATTCCATTTCATTTCAGATCTTATCAATCTTGTCCTTGAAATAGGAAGCAAGGTCTTGTGCACTGATAGTAGCTGGTGGGTCACTTGTAAGGGGGATAAGAAGTAATTTCAATGTATTAAAAAAATTGTTTGGGGTTAGAAGCTTGAGCAGAGATGAGAGATTGGAAATATGATTGTTTGGCAGTGTCCAGAGCCTTACAATAAGAGATGTAGATTGTCTTACATGTGAGAAAGTCACTTGGCGTACGAGATTTATGCCACTGACGTTCTACTTTATGTAAGAGTTTTTGTAGGTGTTACTTTAGAATGCTACGGTTGAGATAGTAGCGATGGTGAACAAGTGCAGTTTTGATTTGATTTTGCGTGTGATTGAGGAATCTGCAAGAGAGTTGTTAATTATAAAAGAAAAGATCACAGCATTTGAAAACCAACACTCAAAACTGACCAATTGGATCGAAAAACTCTAATTACAAGTTGACACCTATAAAAAGGACTAAGTAAAATGTAAAAGGGAAACACTCCAGATTGTTAACAGAGATTATACGGAGTTCAAAGTTTATAGCTGGGCAACAAATATTACGTGCAAACCTCCATTCAGGAGAGGACCGAGAGACAGGAGGCGTGTTCTGGATACTGACACATTTGGTGGGACAGATACCTCAATGAGTCGGAATATGTTGGTGGCACTCAATCAAATACGCTAAAACCACCTTTAGGTGTCAAGACCCACGCACAAGTAGGGCCATTAAAAGAAGCAGAACTCGCAGGAGCCAGCAGTGGAAGAGGCAGAAAAGGCACTTGGGGGAAGAAAATATAGTTTTTAATCTATCATCAAGCTGCCTCATCAATGTCGAACTCAGTGTCCTTAATAAGGGTTTGTCTTATGTTCCCACTGCCATATTTGAATAGTTTCAGTGGAAAGTGAACAGTACATATCTCAATAGACAGCTGAGACTGAAAGAACACTTTGGTGTTTCACAGGACCTAGAGCAGGCATGGGGAACCTCAGAAGCTTTTTCTGCTAGCCTCATCTAGCTAGAAGGGTGCCTAGAATGGCCTGCACCGGGCCGGCGAATAATGTTATATATATCAAAATGGCCCTTGGCAGAAAAAAGGTTTCCCACCCCTGACCTAGAGCAATATAAAAGTGAAGTTTATTCCCAATTATCTAATACACAGTATGTAGATAATTGATCAATGCACATTGGTTTTCAAACAAGAGCAGTAGACTTAGCAGTAGAAGGAGACACGATCTCCTTCTTCTGGTAAAGCCTTTTTGGAGGAATGACCAATTAGCCCAATTTTCTATACCATCACAAAAGTACATAAAAACATTAAAAAAAACCTCCTGGGCATAGTATAATCTCAGACAGAGATTCCTTGTTTTACAATATTATGTAACCCCTATTGTATGGTATAATTCTAGTGCCTCCACCCCAGCTTTAGTCTACAGTTAACCATAGATGAAAGGAATGCTGGGGAGCCCTTAACTTGCCTCCTTGTTATAATAACAATTTCAAATTGGGAATTATATGTTTGTGTGTAGCTATAGGTGAGGATTAATTAACATTGATTTTGTTTTATATTATGTTTTCTCTTACAGGGTTTGAGCCACAATATTCCGACCTCTCTCCTGGCTGTTTTAGCAGGTAAGTATACAAGAGTTAGAAGCTAGGACCCTGATTCAGAGCCGGACGCTCTGACAGAGTGTTCGCTCTGAATCAGGGCCGGGCTATTTTTTTTTTGAACGGCCTCCTGGCCGCTCGCATAGCTGTGGGTGACCACCCACAGCTATAGCGAGCGGCCAGGAAGATGGTCACAATGGTCAAGACCATCGCGACCATCGTGCTTGCGACGAGACCCTTGTGGTAAGGTCTCGTTGCCGCAAGCCCCAGAGAGATTTCGGCTCTAACAGAGCCGAAATCTCTCCCACTGAAATCACTCGTGATGTCAGTGGGGCCGCCCCCAAACGGAGGCGTTCACATGGGAACGCCTCCGTTTGGGCAGCCACTCCCCTGGCCCGCCCACCAAAGGGGGCGAGCTGTCACTCAACATCGACAGCTCGCCCCCTTTGTTGCGAGACCCGGTCTCACGCATGCGCACGACGAAGCCGGCTCCGTCGTGCGCATGCGCACTGGCCCACCATCGACCCGGTTGCGAGCACACAGTGCTTGCGACAGGGTCTGAATCAGGCCCTAGGTCTTTTTATATCTATGATAGTTATAGTTACTCCCCGATACTTAGATAACCTACTGCATTCTACCATACAAATTAATACATCAATAACCAAACAGACTAAAGTAACAAATTGTAATTTTATGCATTACATAACATTAGTACAGATAATTACTGCCAATATTACACTTCTTACCAATTATTCTTCACTTATCACGTCCTAGAGTTACATTAGTTAATACATTACATAACTATATATATATGTGTGTGTGTGTGTGTGTGTGTATATACAGTATATATATATATATATATAAATACCCTCATTACCTTCAAAACATTACATTACACATACAGTAACATTCCTGTGTATCAATTATATAGTAACTATAGTCTATATTTAACTGTATCCAGTAGTCCACAACCATTTAAGGATATCTTAGTCCTGAATCGTTATTTAGTATCAGTTTCTCAAGCAACTTAAATGTCTGAGACTGGAAGGGTGAATTGATACATACAATTCCAGCAAATACAAGCAGATTTCCGTTGTGGAAACAATTGTGTCCAAATTGTGTTTCCTGTTCCCTGCTGCCTGTATAACAAGATATTCTCTGCTCTCAGTGAAAATAAAGAGTAGTTACCACTCACTGGGGTAGATGTATGATAGCGGCACTTAAAGAGGCGAAGCAGGAAGCACTACCGATGAGATGTAAGAACATCTCATCGGCCGGAGAGGGAACGTTAACTCCCCCCTCCGGCGCTACCCGCTAGAGACCACAGCGCATCAGCCTAGTGCTGATGCCCTGTGTCTCTGTCCCGGCCGGTCCCACTGAGCTTGCGCGGGAACTCGCAAATAATGCGAGTTCCCCGCGTGCAGCCTGGAGCCGCAGCAGGGACAGCGCTGTCCCTGCTGTGGGGATAGGCTAGCACCAGGCTGTAGCTGTAGATAACGACAGCTACAGCAGGCTGAACGGTCAGGCGATCTGACCGTTCATACATGGCCCAGGCTATCGGCGCTGCTATCTTGTAGATAGCAGCGCCGATAATGATAATGCCTCTGTCATTTACCGCCCCAGACCCCCGATCATGCATCAGGGAGAAGCGGTATCAGCGCACATAACGTGCGCTGATACCACTTCTGGGCTTCATACATCTCCCTCAATCACTGTTACAATATTGCAATACTCCACTTTCCAGTAACCAATATATCTAATAGTGATCCATATATAGGCTCCTGCGATCCTTGTTCTTAACTTTGATTAGGGAAATCCTAACATAGGCTGAATAACCGCCCCTCCCCCAACCTCTGAGTATAATCCAATTAAGGTCAATAACCTATGGCCCAGATATTCTTTAGTACTTTCCCATGGTGAGGTTACTAATGTCTAAAGGAACTCCTCCTGTTAGTAAAAGGACTCAGTAATGAGTATTGTCTGAACTTTGGTTGTTCAGACCATCAACTTCCTTACCTCCGTCCCCTCAGCAATACAGTGATGGGGAGTATTATATTGAGCCTGTATTCAGTCTCACTGACTGCCCTTGCCTTCTTATAAATGGTGCCGTGGGTGGGTGCAGTGTGTGCCAGTCATCATGGAGACCCGCCTACTTTACCACCTCCTCTGCTTCACAGTCACCCGTCCAATGTGCAGCTCTGCATCCACTCCCCCACAGTGCTTCACCGATGGTAAAGGCTCCCTTCCTTCTGTCTACTAGCCTGACCACTGCTGAGGTAATGATCAGATCGGAGGTAAGCTCTTCTCCCTTAATGCCTTGCTGCCTTCTCCAGAGCCCACTCAGGCAACACGCAATCCAGTCACTGTGTCACCGCTCATGTCATACACCTGGCAGGTGACTGAACGATGCGCACAGGAGGGAGAACGCCAGTCTGACTGAGGGGACGATGGGTCAGCTATATATATCCCCCTGTATGTGCTCCTTTTCTGCCCGCCTTTATCCAGGCTCGAGCCTCAGTTTCTGGAAGAATCCAGTAACTGTGAAGTATGCCATCTCATTAAAGTATTCTATAAAGTTCTTATAACAGTGTTTCTCTCTTTTCTTAAATATATAAAGTGACAGGCAGACAGTATTAAAGCCAGCAGGCGTGCTGATAGCCGTGCCGGGCCCGGGTAAAGGGGGCATGGCCTAATCGTGGAAGGTGTGCCCACACCCCCTTAGGAGAAAATTATTTTTTGCAATGCCACGAAGTAGTGCTATGCGCTGGGGAGGGGGGCACTGTGAGCCTCTCAGCCCGGCGCATAACCAGTGGGGGATGCGATCAGTGTGATCGCTCCCCCCACAGGCATAGGAGGCTGCTGTGGCTGCTGCCTAGCAGCCGTGAGCAGTCTCCCAGTGCAGCCCAGCACACAGCAGAGTGTGCTGGGCTGCTGTGATGTAAGAGGGGGGGATGGCGCCGGGTCCGGGCCTCCGCCGGACTTGCCTCTAGCAAGCCCGGGCCCCTCCAGCAAGCCCAGGCCCGGTTGTTTAGTATCCACCCCCCCCCTCTCGGCACCTATATTATCTCATCACAGCTACTGTAGTAGTTGACCTGTCTCCTGTATTATGATGATAGTCAGTCAAGATTTTAATGTGAATTACTCCATGCTGCTGTCCAGCGGATTGAATATAACTGTTAGTGCTGAGTGGTGCTGTCATATATTACCGACCTGATCCTTACTTTCAGGGCCCCCTTGGTCAATAGACAGATTCCCCAGTGCCTCGTAGCTCACATACACCAGCTCAGGAGGCTTCTCTCCTCCCCCAACTCTAGCACCATGTGCGGGGATGGTCCTCTGATGACTTGATGCTCTCTCTCACTGACAGCACCTGCGGCGGGTCTCTTCCTCAGCTACGTGATAACACTGCCGATCTGTGATCCATCACCACTCAGTGTGTCAGTGGTCAGTGCTGCTACAATGCAGCTACTGTTCCTTTGGTTCAGGACCCTCTGTACAACTATTCAGTTAGGGGGCCTTACTCTGTGCTCCAACTATCCTGCTCTCCTCCTCTGGTTCTGCCTACCAGAGGAATTAGAATGTGGCTTCAGCACAGCGCTGCCTCCCCCTCTCTCCCCAGCGAGAGCTCGGGCTCCGTCTCTTGCGCTATAGGTACCTGACCACAACTCCTCTCCCTCCTCTTTTAGCTATTACCTCAGGCTAAAAACCAGCTCTAACCGACCTATCTCTCCAAATGTCACTTTTTCTAGTGTCCGTGTGCACAGTCTGGCCCTAATCGGTTTTAGGCAGCCAATACCTTCTGGCAAATTCTGGCCCACACCACCAATTATGTATAAGTACATATATTTAATACATATTTGTGGTACAGCAATATATTTATAAACTAGTGAGCATGGATGATAAATATAGAATAATACTTATTAAATTCTTACCACACAGTTTATATAATCATCTTACATATTACAGTCAGGTCATATATTTGCTAAGTTAACCCTAAATAGTGGTTACCATTCTCTGAAGCCTGTAGTGCAAGATCAGGGTACATTTCTTAAGACTACCACTACTTTCCTTACTAAGTTGCAGGAATTGACACCCCTGCTGCCTAATTGCTTGCTGTGTACACTGGATGTGACTAGATTGTGGCCCTCATTCAGAGCCGTACGCTCTGAGCAGAGCGCACGCTCTGAATGAGGACCGCCCTCCATGAAAATGGAGCGTCCTCCTGGACGCTCGTATAGCTGTGGGTCACCACCCACAGGCTATACGAGCGTGCAGTTTGATGGCCGCGATGGTCTTGACCATCGCGACCATCGAAACTGCGTACAAAAGCCTGTGGTTGAGTTTTTCAACCACAAGGCTCGGAGTGATTTTGGCTCTATCAGAGCCAAAATCACTCCCACTGACATCACTAGTGATGTCAGTGGGCCGGCTTCTGACGGGAGGCGTTCCCGTGGGAACGCCCCCGTCAGGGAGGCACGCCCCCGGCACGCCCACCAAAGGGGGCGTGCTGTCAGTCAACATCGACAGCACGCCCCCTTTGAAGAGACACTACGAGCGAAGGAAAATCCTTCGCTCATCGCGTCTGGCGCATGCGCACGACGGAGCTCCCTCCGTCGTGCGCATGCTCAGTGCAGAACATCGACCCACTTGCGAGCGGAACATCGACCCACTTGCGAGCGGACAGCCACTCGCGAGTGGGTCTGAATCAGGCCCAGTGTACGAACATCCCACATGATGCAGGGCTCAAGGTTACCCATAGATTGCTGACTAACAATATTAAGCACATGGGGAAAGAAAATACTCTTGTTTTCACTATTAGACCCTACATTAAAGAGGAATTATGGGGGTCATTCAGACCCGCTCGCGAGCGCAGGACGCTCTCAAGCGGGTCGATGTTGCCCCACTGTGCATGCGCACGACGGAGGGAGCTCCGTCGTGCGCATGCGCGAGACCCGGCTAGCGGCAGGCTCTCCGTCGCTCCGGGTCTCGCACCAAAGGGGGAGTGCTGTCGATGTTGATTGACAGCACGCCCCCTTTGGTGGGCGTGCCGGGGGTGTGGCTGCCAGACGGAGGCGTTCCCTACCGTCTGAAGCCGGCCCCACTGACATCACTAGTGATGTCAGTGGGAGTGATTTGGGCTCTGATAGAGCCAAAATCACTCCAGGGCTTGCGGCAGCGAGACCCTACTGCAGGGTCTCTGTCGCAAGCCCGATGGTCGCGATGGTCTTGACCATCGCGACCATCATCATGGACGCTCGCATAAGCTGTGGGTGGTAACCCACAGCTATGCGAGCGTCCATAAGGCCACTCCATTTTCATGTAGGAGGGCCCTGATTCAGAGCGAGCGCTCTGGTCAGAGCGTCCGGCTCTGAATCAGGCCCTATGTCCTATTTCACAACAGGTACTTTATATAGCTCCTGGGTTGTGCCATGAGCTCTTGCATGGCACCTTCCTTTTTGAACATTTAAATGTTTTAAAACTAACATTATTCTTTGATAATCCAGACATCTCCAAGCATATACATTTTTATACCAGGTACATATGTAATACCCCACTATGTGCGGTATTACGTTTGACACTGTACAGTACATGTGTAAGTCATTGCACAAACAGACCACATTCCCAGCAGCCTCTGCAGCTGCTGAAGAGGTCAGGAGCAGGTCACATGACCAGAGTCAGGTGGGGAGACTTGTGGCAGTTGGTCAGGGAGAGTCTGAAGTAACGGCCTGAGAGCTGGCGCTGGTAAAAAAAAACTCCTGGCAGGAACCAGTGTCTGTGTGACAGGCGGCACTGCTAGAGAGCTGGACCATGGAGGCAGAGAGTGGAGCCGCCCACCAGCCGCTAAAGGGGGGTCCTGAGGTGTCCATGTAGTAAACATACCTGCCCTGCTGAGGTGATTCCTACCGGCTGGAGAATGATTAGTGAGGAGAGAGGCTCGGCTGCCATACACTGACAGCAGGAGCGGCCAACCTGAGAGAGGTGCTGAGCTGCAGCTACACCATACGGGGAGACAGTGAGTGCAGCAGATTAATTCCTGTCAGATCAATAACACAGCAGTTAGTGAATTATATTCTCCTCACCAGCCTCTGCTTGGAGCTTATATAAGAACTCAGGGCCTGATTCAGAGCCGCTCGCTCTGACAGAACGCTCGCTCTGAATCAGGGCCGGGCTTTTTTTTTTTTGGATCGGCCTTTTGGCCGCTCGCATAGCTGTGGATGACCACCCACAGCTATTGCGAGCGGCCATGATGATGGTCTCGATGGTCAAGACCATCGCGACCATCGGGCTTGCGACGAGACCCTTGTGGTAGGGTCTCCTTGCCGCAAGCCCCAGAGAGATTTTGACTCTAACAGAGCCAGAATCTCTCCACTGACATCACTCGTGATATCAGTGGGGCCGCCCCCAAATGACAGGCGTTCTCATGGGAACGCCTAAGTTTGGGCAGCCACCCCCCCCCTGGCCCGCCCACCAAAGGGGGAGAGCTGTCACTCAACATCGACAGCTCGCCCCCTTTGGTGCGAGACCCGGAGCGATGGATTGCCCGTCGCTAGCCGGGTCTTGCGCATGCGCACGACGGAGCCGGATCCATCGTGCACATGTGCTGTGGGCCACCATCGACCCGGTTGCGAGCGCTCAACGCTTGCGACCGGGTCTGAATCAGGTCCTCAGTCAGTATACAAGGATGTCAGGAAAGCAAACTACTAACAAACCATTGCACACATAAGTGTCCGCAGCATCACCTCACTTACTGCTAACAGCCTGCTTCCATTTTAACTCAGCTAGAGTAGGTGGCAATTATTGTGCTCACTATTGACAACTAGTGCCTATACCTACCGCCATAAATACTGTTCCCCATTCATTAGACTGCCGAGGTCAGTTAGCCATTTGGAGTATTCATGAAAAGGAAAATTCATAAATCTATATGCACCAACAAAAGAGGACTGGGTTAAAGAGCATACCCTCACTTTAAAACTGTTCAT
Organism: Taudactylus pleione; assembly: GCA_031769625.1. Lineage (NCBI taxonomy): Eukaryota > Metazoa > Chordata > Amphibia > Anura > Myobatrachidae > Taudactylus > Taudactylus pleione. The sequence goes on from JAUIMM010000015.1 coordinate 49,942,123, forward strand.
CATTTGGACAAGCACTATAGATGAGTTTGTAGAGACCATGCTCAATGATACATCACTATTTATGAAAAACCTACTGACAGAAACACTATCTTGAGAGCTATTAGTCCTCACCCAAAAGCTTTAAAGCAAGGTCTATCATTTCCCCAACTCTTAAGGGTCCACAGGATTATGGATAATCAAGATGTGGCCTTAATGGAGATGGACAGAATGATCTAGCAATTTGCCTCACGAGGCTAAACACATAAGGATCTACTGGAGGCTAAAGACAAGGTATTAGCCATTCCAAGAGCTGAGACTTTAAACAGTAAACCTAAAACCACAAACACTAAATACTTTACTTGGGTCAACAGATAAAAAAAAAACCCGATTTACTAGCTTGACCACACTTTGCTTTAAGAGTTCATTAAACATTAAAGACTGGGTTGTGCATAATGACATTTCAGGATCGACTCTTCACCTCCTAGTAATTTTCCTTGTTACTGCTGCATAAATTGCACTACATGGCAATACTTTGAAACTAGCAGTTTTTATATGCATCCCCACTCTGGCAGGAGATATTCCATCAGGCACATCCTGATATGTTCCACCAAATTTGTAGTTTATTTTATAAGTTGCCCCTGTGGCTTGCTTTACATGGGTAAGCTGATTTACAATTTAAGGAGAGAATGGCAATACATCGGTCTGCTGTCAGAATGGCGTTGGAAGGTAAAGATCAATACCAGCCGATGGGCAGACATTTTAAGGAATATTGCATGGATTAGCCACGCTCAGTATAAAATTATTGATTGTATACCACCATCATCTAGAGGAGACAGAGACAAAGCTCTTCTTTGCTTGGAGACCAGATGGATTCATAGATTGAAAACTGGCTCCACATTGCAGAATGAAATACTGTCTATGAATTGTTGCTTGTAATTTGGCTTTTGATTTTGAATTACAAGGTCTGCCCTATTAGAGGAGTATGGGTTGCCTACTTGCATTAGATCACAGAAGAGTCTACACATATAACCACAAATGTAGATATAGTATATTGTATTGTATAATTTGTTGCATATTACTTCCAGTCACTTATATTTGTCCTTCTATCTTTCCCCTAGTTTGACCTCTATTGGACTATAATCTCCCCACATAGCCTGTGCTGATTGGTGTGTTCTCCTGAGATTTACTATATTCCCAGTATGGTATGTATTCATACGTGCATTTATGTTGACATACATCCTGTCTTTTCCTGCTGTTCTTACTTTTTACACTGCACTGGGGGTAAGCTTTGGTATTTCAGGTTTATGTTGTGTTTTTTGACTATTGTCATTCCTTAATATAGCTGTGGGCACGTCTGAAGGCTGTATCAGGCACTGCTGTGTGCCATCAGTAAATACAGTGCCGCAGACAGCATAGATATCCAATTTACTCCCGCTTTGGTGTTAACAACGGTTGCTATGGGAGGGTCAAGGGTTCTGATGATTTCACCAATAGCATCGGGAGCCCAACATCTCAGGGATCTACGCCGAAATTGTGTAGCTGATGCAGTCACTTGGGTGCTATGTTGTTGGAAGGTATATAAGGTAAGATTGCTTTCTTTGCATTGTTATCCCTGAAGATGGTTTTGCAATAAAAATGAAATGCCAGAAACTGGTTACAGTGTTTTTCTATTTATTTATTTTCTAAGTATTTGAGTGCCGCCATCCTGTCTGGCAATACACATAACAACATGTAAGATCATAGGCTGACGTCATAACCACAGACTCTGACATTAGGGGCGCTGTGTCAAAAAATGATCTGAATTTCATTACTCTTTTATGCAGGAAACATCAGAGATCATTGTCATGTATTTTCCTGCCTGTTTTCTGGGTCCTACTGCGATGCATAGGGGTAAAGATCCTTAGGACACTGCTTTCCCTGGGTATCTAATTATGACCTGGATGGCCAGTAGGACATTTCTATAATATATATACATGTACGTTGGGTAATTCTGGCCTACTAAGTGATGGAACAGGTCTTGATGCTCAAGATGGCAAGGTAATTAATAAGGATTTTCACTAATTACAGGAGAAGAGATGACCAAGGGCTGTGACTCTGATACAGGGAGACAAGATGACTACTACATTAGCTAGGCTACTGGGATGACATAGATTCAGCTCACAGAGAATTGAGGAATAATATCTGCCATTAATGGCTGCCAAAACATGACAGCCACCCCTCCATAGCCATTACTGACATGTTTTTAATTTTATTCTTGAAAGCCTCAGCAAGTTCCCCTGGGGGTACTTGTACCCCAGGTTGAGAGCCTGTGACTTAAATAAATTCAAGGTACATTGGCCATACTAGCTGCAAAATCAAAACACATCTCATCTGTATCAAGTTAACAATGAAACATGTGTACCTTGATTTTCTTAAAAACAATAGTAGTAAATCCGAAACTTTTTTTTAACTATGGATGTATTTTTATCGTGTCACAGTGTGGGGCCTGTTCATCATAACTAAAGTAATGTTTTTAACCCCCTTTTTACTTATTTGTTTTATTTTCAAGTATCACTGCTATTCATCTGGCCTGATATCTTCTTGTTACAGTCCTGCTGCATTCATTTCCACACTCCCCATACTTTAGTGGGGATGTTGAAATTATGCAATTTATCAATTCTGAAAATTATGTATTTTTGGAATTTGATGGTGTTACTGTACGCCATCCTGAGATGGCGTACATGCTTCACAAGCTGCCGTTTAAACTGCAGCTTGTGTAGCAGAATATACATACCTGCTTTCAGCGTGAGCAGGTCCTCCTCCACCTCGCTCCTTCGCTCCCTCACCCGGCTCCCTCCTATGCTCCCTCCTCCAACCAATCACTTCCTAATTATAATTTTTTAAACACAGCCTGTAAAATGCTAATTAGAAGCTGATTGGTTAGTACTTTATCTCTCACAATTTTATCTCTCTCCAAGCTTTAATAAATATATCAAAGCTTGGAAAGCGTCTCCCCTCTGTCTGTTCCCTGGTGACACTTATAAGTGCTTATTCAATTAATTGTTTATAGTAAATAAACAGTTAATTATTAAGCTTATTTACAAATGCCAGCAGGGAACATGCTTCCATCAGCAGCTGCATGCAGCGGCAGAGAGAACACACACAGTGCAGTCAGAGCTGAAGGACGGAGCGACGGTGTGAGCTGTAGGAGGGGGCGAAGGAGGGCCTGCTCACACTGAAAGCAGGTATGTATATCCCGCTGCTACACAAGCTTCCGTGTAAACCGCAGCTTGTGAAGCCTAACGGGGGCTGTATACCATCTCGGGATGGGAGCAGTAACACCATCAAATTCCAAAAATACATAATTTTAGGAAAGCCTATGGGATTCTATTTAGATAGTGCTGTGAGATAGATCCAAACTGATCCCTCCCAGCATCCCCCATGGCCTGTGTGTCATTCTGCGCATGCGCTGAATGACACCAGAGGGACCTCTAGGTCATAGACCCGAAAGACTCTCATTTGCAAAGGACAGCTCTTACCAAGAGAGCTGTCCTTTGTGATTTTGTTTATGCATACTGGCGTAACTAACGCAGGCATGAATGCGAAGAGTGGCGGAATTCATTGCATTCCGACTGCGATGCGTCATTTATCCGGCCGCATATATTTTTTAGTAATGATGAATCCCTGTGTCTCAATGTCAATAGCTGTAGTCTGTATCTTTCATCTACATGAGGGGATTTAAAAACACATTACTATTTAATTTTGCCCTTTAAAATGTTTCTTGAGAGCAGGACTGCCATCAGAAATTGTGGGACCTGGGTCTGACAAAATGGGCCCTGCCCCCACCCTTCCCCCACTACATTATTTTAAAAAAAAATTATGTGCGTCCAGCCAACACCCCTTACTGTGCATCCAGTCAGCCCCCTCTCTGTGCGTCCAGTCAGCTCCCTTTCTGTGCATCCAGTCAGCCCCCTTTCTGTGCGTCCAGCCAGGCCCCCTTCTCTGTGTCCAGCCAGCTCCCCTTATGTGCATCCAGCCAGCCCCCCTTATGTGCATCCAGCCAGCTCCCCTTATGTGCATCCAGCCAGCTCCCCTTATGTGCATCCAGCCAGCCCTCTGTTATGGGCTTTCAGCCAGCCCCCCTTATGCGTGTCCAGCCATGCCCCCTTCTGTGTGTCGAGCCGCTCTCACAGGCACAGCACAGCCTGGCTCTGTGTGCCACTGCTGTCTGCTCTGCTGAGTGCGGGCATTGCTGCTCCTGTGCATGCACAGCCATGTTGCTGAAAGGACCGGGCTGTTACAGTCATGGAAGGTCCTAGTTCCCACTGGCTCAGCTCAATCTAATCTTATTTTGCTCTCCGTAAAGATAAAAAAAGCCAGAAATGACAAAGGGGGGCGCGGTAGGAGTGGGCGGTAAAAGCGCTCCCCCCCCTTTCTGCCAAGTGTCTGGGCCCGGGACTCTTGTCCCGGCAGTCCCACCCCCTGATGTCGGTCCTACTTGAGAGCAATAAAGATATACATATAAAAATAATAAGAAAAAAGAGTAATTTCTCTTTTCATTAAATCTAGGTCACAAATATAGTAAAAAAAAAAAAATCTTGAATGAAATTTCAAAATTGTTTCAACCTAGATAGAGAACACAAGAGTGACTCAATACTTTAACATCAATATTGTGACATATAAAATGTTAGTCATTCCTCTCTACTCTTTTTCTCCCATCATAAATAATGCATTGTACCTTATGCGCAAATGGAGACGTCTGTTCTGCTCACACCAATACACATATTTTATTGACAGCAACTGTGTTGGATTATTTCTCAGTGAGTTGTTTTCAATATAATACAACCGTATTCAATATAAAATACTTACACTTACACATAAAGTTATTAACCAAACCACAGCAACATATTACTCTTCACTTATCTCAAAATATCTTCCAACCTGACATCTCCACTCTGCACAAGATCTTTTCTCATCCTTATGCATTACTTGTTCCCAGGCACGGTTACAAGACTTTTTTCGGGCTACACCCACCCTGTGAAATGCCCTCCCATGCACAATAAGAATTTCTTCTAGTCTCCAAACATTTAAGCATTCTCTGAAAACTCTTCAGACAAGCTTATCAGATTCAAGAAATGCCTACATAACATTTATAGCTTTCCTATCTAACTCCCTTCTTATAGGCGATGCAGTCAGGAAGTCGATGGTTGAAATGCCGACAGCCAGCTTCCCGATTGTCAAATCCCGGCAGGGTACTAATGACAGGTGTCAAATCTGACGGCCGGCGATATAACATACTGATTCCTCTTATAGTATACACATATCACATTTTCTCTTACTTCAATTTCACATCCTCCTAAACCTAGGCCAACTTTCCTGTTTGACTGGATCATACAGCTCACCATGAACATCTGCAATCGGGCTGGACCAATTTGCAATATGTAGCACCTATCATTGTGTATCCACACCGATTTCACTATAGATTGTAAGCTTGCGTGCAGGGCCCTTTTAACTTTATATCTGTCTCTTACAACCCAGTTTGTTCTATTATTGTTGTTTCAAATTGTAAAGAGCAACGGATTATGCTGCGCAATATAACAAAATGTTAATAATAAAATGATGTCCAAATATCTATTTAATGAGAACTTAGAATTAGAAATTTGTTGCACAAATTATCTGGACACTGTGCTCATATACTGTTTATATTGTACGGATACCACTTATTTCTAAGTGGTCAACTATATGTAATTTTTAAATTATAATTTTGGTTATCTGCCTGCAAGTCTCCAAAAGCCCTGAGGGTTAGGAGAATGTCTTTGTATTTTCTCCTTAAATAATTATTCTCAGGAATGACTAACTTATTATGTCATAATATTGATGTTAAACTGTTGAGTCACTCCAGTCTTCCATATGTAGGCATGTACAATTGTGAAATTTAATTCAAGAGTTTTTTTAACTATATTTGTGACCTAGATTTAATGAATACAAAAATTCCTCTTTTTTGCTTATTATTTTTATATGTATATCTTAATTGCTCTCAAGATACATATTAAAGTGAGGAATTAAAAGTTAAATTTTAACATAACAATCTACAACACTAAGAGTGCCCCCACAAAGGGTTGTTATTTCTGCTTCTTTTGTTTCTTGCACAAAATAACATTTTCAGTATTTCAAATAGTACTTTGTGGGGCACTCTTAGTGTTGTAGATTGTTATGTTAAAATTTTACTTTTAATTATTCACTTTAATATGTATCTTGAGAGCAATTAAGATATACATATAAAAATAATAAGGAAAAAATAGGAATTTCTCTATTCATTAAATCTAGGTCACAAATATTGTTAAAATTTCAAATTGTACCAACCTAGATAGGAAACACAGGAGTGACTCAACAGTTTAACATCAATATTATGACATAATAAGGTAGTTATTCATGAGAATAATTATTTAAGGTGAAAATATAATACATTCTCCTAACCCCTCAGGGCTTTTGGAGACCTGCAGGCAGATTACCAAAATTATAATTTAAAAATTAGATATAGTTGACCACTTAGAAATAAGTGGTATCTGTGCAATATCAACAGTATATGAGCACAGTGTCCAGATAATTTGTGCAACAAATTTCTAGTTCTAAGCTCTCATTAAATAGTTATTTGGACGTAATACAACTCATCAGTTGAGAAATAATCCAACACCATTGCTCTCAATAAAATATGTGTATTAGTGTGAGCAGAACAGGCATCTCTGTTTGCTCATAAGGTACAATGTAATATTTAAGATGGGAGAAAAATAATAGAGAGGAATGACTAACATTTTATAAGTCATAATATTAATGTTAAAGTATTGAGTCACTCCTGTGTTCCCTATCTAGGTTGGCACAATTGTGAAATTTAATTCAAGAGTTTTTTGGACTATATTTGTACCTAGATTTAATGAAAAGAGAAATTCCAGTTTTTTCGAATTTTTCCTTATTATTTTTATATGTATATCTTAATTGCTCTCAAGATACATATTAAAGTGAATAATTAAAAGTTACATTTCAAAATAACAATCTATAACACTAACAGTGACCCCACAATGGGTTGTGTTTCTTTTGTTTCTTGCACAAAATAACATTTTCAGTATTTCAAATAGTAAAACATTGAAAATTATATTCTGATTGGCTCCCTGTGAAGGGTGACAAGAACATTCTCACAGAGGCCCGTATTCAATTGCCGGCAAAAAGTCCCGGACTTCTCGCATGCCAGACTTTTCGCCATCATCGCCAGTATTGCCTCCAGAAAAGTACTGCGTTCGTCACCGCGATTCGCCCTACTCAATCGCGTTCCAGCGAAACTTAGATTGGCGAAAAGTCCTGTCAGATTTAGGGAAATCAGTCTGACACCTCCCAATAGATGCACTGACATGGGGGATCAGTATGGATACTAACCCTGCTGACGGTATTTGGGGTACTTAAATGGTCTCATTAGGTGCTAATTAGCGTATTTGCATATGGGGTAAAGGATAGCATATAGCAATATTTTTTCATCAAAATAACTAGTCCCAGCAAATTTGGGGGCTAGCATATTTAAAAGTTGCTAAAGAGAAGTTTTAAAAATCATGAAAAAACCACCTTCCTCAAACACACGCAAAGAAGAAAACACCTGGGGCAAGTATTCTTGTTTGTACCCCAACTTTACAGTTTTTCACCCTCAAAACGAAAGTACTTTTTGGGGGTGTTCTAATGGATTATTTTTTACTTTTCCGATGCAGTTTACCTTTGGTGGACTGTCCCAACACTGCACAGGGGTTCCCGCAACTTTGCACTCCAAAACCCCAAAACTGCACATCTTTTCCGCCTATCTGAATGCATTGACTTCCCGCTTAGGTGAAAAGTCATTGCAATTGAATTGGGCGGAAAGTTTCCGATAGGCGAAAACTTTGTGCCGAGAATGGCTTTTCGCCTGCAATTGAATATGGCCCAAAGTGTATTAAGTGTGTGTTATGAATGTCTATCAAAGAAGCATTGATGTAATGCAGATAGAATAAGAACTGTTTGTGCAGAAAAACAAGCTGCAGTCTGGGAGTATTCAGGGGTGCCAAGAGGGGGGTGGAGCGGGTACAAATTACCCGGGCCCAGGCTAGCTGCAGGGGCCTGGGTCCAACACTGCTCCCCCTCCCTCTTAAGTCACAGCAGCCCTGCACACGCTGCTGTGTGCTGGGATGCACTGGGAGACTGCTCGTGGCTGCTAAAGCAGCAGCTGGAGCAGTCTCCTATGCCTATGGGGGGAGCAATCATGCTGATCGCACCCCCCATTGGCTGTGCACTAGGCTGAGGGGCACACACCGCCCCCCTCCTCAGCGCGAAGCGGCGCGGAAATAATAATATATGTTTTCATTTGTTTCTAAGGGGGCGTGGCCACGCCTCCGGCGATAAGCCCATGCCCTCTGTTACCTGGACCCGGCCCGGCTCTCGGCGGCCCTGGGAGTATTCACAAAACATTACACTAGGTAAAAGGTGGGGTAATGGTTCACTTGTTTGTTGAATAATCTGGTGTTGTTATATATTTATATATTGTAGATTTTTAACATGTTAAATGTTTTAAAAATAGGGGTACAAAAAAAAGAGGGAAAGTACGGAGGGTTAAAAACAACATGTCGATATGGGTAAGAGTTACAACACTGCAGAGAATTTATTACAGTAGTATAAAATAACACTATTTCTAGCTCAATAGTAAATGATAGCCATGTGGCTGGATTCAGGAGGTTAATTTAACTGAAAGGTTATGGTAACCGATTCAGCGTTGGTTTTTATTAATCAAGAACCTCCATTAGTAACATACAGTACTCATGCCATGTCACCTCTTCTATACTTTTATGGTGACAGATTACAGTATATTCTTTATAGGTAGATTGGAAGTAAGTGCCTTAGTCAAAGTGGAACATTAGAAGTGCTGGTATGGAAATTTGAAGTGAACAGTTGGGAAACTGGGGTCATCTAAACACCCAAAAGCTTTGAGGATTTTGATTAAAAAAAATAATCTAAAATTAATTTTACACAAACTCCTTCCACCAGGTAATACTCAAATGCTAGGCCACATAAACAGGTAAATAGCTAGAGTCAGCAACATCCTGTGGAATTGTATAAAGCTTAAGGTCACTAATTACTGACATGGATGACATCCACAAGGTAGTTACACAAACATTCTGTACATTTTTTTCTGCAGCCATCGCAGTATCACATACATAATAATCTCATTCACAGCACCTCTTTCATATCCACACTTTGTCACAGCTTGATGAAGGGATGCTATACATCCCACATTTCCCAGAATCAGGTTCTGTGCCCAAAACTAGTTTTTGGGATGCCCAAATGCCCCGCTTTGATGGGGTCAGACTGTTAGAGGCGCGCTTTGAGTTCTCTGTACTGCCTTGGACTGAGTCTGTATAGGAGACTTGGAGCCAGATAGTCACCGGGCACTAGGACCCAGCAGCTTTCTGGTGGCATGAGTCCACGACCTCCAATGGAAGCGTCTGTGCAATTACTGGGGTAGGAAGCTTTAGCGGTTACAGCTAGATCCCCTTCTGTAGATTGATGTCATCAGTTACTGTCCAACGTCATTCCCTACCATCCATGTGGGCATAGAGGGGGAATATTATTTTGTGGCGAGCGTAGTGAGCCACCGAGCCCAAAGTGTGGTGATCGAAGCGAGCCCATGAGAGGACAAGTTTCTTCTTTTGGTGGATAGTATGGGCAGAAAACTGCACTTCCACCCTCACCTATGTCACTTCCAGGTACAGAATCTGAAGGGGAAATATACTTTACCGTGCTTTAACTAACAGAATGTCGTCATCATCTTCTGATAGGGCAGGAAGTGTTGGCTGTCAGAGCTAGGAGGCTGGGGAGCTGCACTCTCAGGGGGTCATTCAGAGTCAGTTGCAAGCGATGCTGAAAAGGTCTCTAAACTAGTGTTTTTATTCAAAATGTTTAATGCCAATGATATTTCCAGTTCTAATGCTTAACTCCTTTTTTGGGTTTGTGTGTTTCTCTGAAAAGTGCTTTTACATATTTTAATTATGTTTAGTCTAAAATTGTTTTTTTTGAAAGATGTCAAATAAATCATATCAAACCCTAATAACTTTGGTTTGTTAATGTTAGAAAGCATTTAAACGTGATTGATCAAGGTTTCTAATACATTTCATTTAAACATTAATGCAAAAAAACTGGTTCAATAAAAACGGTTTAAACCAAAAAAAAAACTGTTTTTTTTTTTAAAACCTGTGTTTTTTCAAACCCTGCATGGGAGAGACCTTGCTGATGCAGTGTAACTACGTTGTGTCTTGTTGCTGTGCTCAGTCTTGCCATAGCGTATGACCTGTAACGTGAAACTATCTTCCACAACCTCACGTTTGTAGCAAAGTTTGGCTTTTCCTCACCCAGGTTTCCTTCTACACAGCTGTTTCTGTTTCAGTTAATGACTGTATTTCAACCTTCATATGAAAATGATGACCATTATCACCTGTTTGGTATGATTGGTTAATAATTGCCTATATATATATATATATATATATATATATATATATATGCGCAATTAGCCTAAATGAGGCAGCCCTGATAAAACAAAGGTTCACAACTCCATCTCAAACTCTTATTCATGTAACCTATTTAAGGCGCCATTAGATATTACATTTTTTATGTATATCTTATGATACTGAAGTTCGGAATAACACAAACTTTTAACGGATGTTAAAAGTTCCAGTGGTGTACTATATTCAGGTTTTCACTTTAAGGTAATAAAAAAGTAGTTCCGAGTGCTAAGGTGTGTAGTCCTTATTTAAAAAGTAAAATAAGCGCATATCAATAAAATCATGAAGAATATCCCCGACAGGATACATAAGGCAACAGCAATATGCATATGGAGAATGGAATGAATACCAACAAGCTCTGGAACCCGTGGTCTTGATCCAAAAGTCCAAAATGAGTGTTACTGCAGTCCCAGCCTCAGTACATATCTGGGTTCCACGTTTTTTCCACGTTTCGAACCCCAAATATGAGGTCTTCATCAGAAGCATGGTGGTCAGTAAAAACCATTCAATAATACAATAATTGTATAACCCTCCCACTGGACGCCAACAGGAAGTTAAAAACTGAAGAGTAAGAATATAGGGTGTACTAAAACCTAATTGTAAATCATGGTAACTAATACACAAATATGCACAAAAATGGACACTTTGCATTCCAAGCTAATCCGGAAGGGGTAGACTCAGAGTGGGCCGTTTCATGTTACCATTCAGTCAGTCCGAACAAGACAGCACGTACCCACCAGACATGGAAGCCACGCGATCTACCTGCATGTCACAGGGTTTGTATTCCATTGGGATGACATCACTACCGGTCACATGTGGAAGAAATATGTGTTCCACAGCTTTGCAAATCGGCAGCCAGCTTTTAAAGACACATTCCTTTATTTTTCAGCGTTGTTTAGCACTAGAATGTCCATAAAGTATTCATCTTATATAGGGGTGCACCAGTATCTCACAGGAAATGGGAGGAGGTTCACAGATCAACATGTAAAAGACAGAAAACAATATAAATACAATCATTAATATATAAAAAATGGATAAAAGTTAAAAACATCAGATAAAAAGTACTAATCATTTAGAAAGAATTTATAAAAAGCATTTTCAATTCAAACTCTCTATTTAGGCCATGGAGACCAATGTTTTTAGTTGATGGATCCAGCTCATTTTTGCTTTTGAGAGTCTGATATCAAGATCTCTAGATTTCCACATTGGACATAATTGTTGTATACCCCAAAACGATTTAAGAAACTATTCTTTTGATTTGTGTTTTATCTTAAAGTGGGAGGTCACAGTATGTGTGTCCAGAACCTTGCGTATATTGTAAATATGTTCTGCTAAGCAAATTTTTGAGCTGCAACTAGTTTTTCCACTAATATATCAAATCGCATTCGTATTGCAGAGCATAAATTAAATTTTTAGAGCAGCATGTAATAAAGTCTCTAATGGGATAGGTGATCCCATTTACAATTAAATCTTTAATTTTAGAGGAATTACTTTGAACAGAATGGCACATCAAGCACAGTCCACTACGATGAAAACCTTGTGTTCTAGTGCTAGATCGTTTTACTTCCTCTATGCTACTTCGTACAAGAAAAACACAATGGATAGGCGCTGATCCTTAAGGCCCTTTAACTCAGAGATAATCTCTTCTCACTCTTAGCACAAGTTGCTACCAGCAGCCGATAATGTCAGGGGAAACTGGATCTCCCCTCACCATAAATTACCAGAAAAAAAAACTCACAAAATGATAGGCGCTTAGAGCACTTGATCTGGGACATAAATAATCTTCTAATGAAATATACAAATCTATACAATACTGTTGTTAGAAAAAACACATTTTAATCAACACAGTAAAAACGAAAAAAACACATAATACATAAAATATAATAAAAAAATCTTTTTTCTGATGCTTAATAGTGATAATCTCTATTTTTCAAAAAAGAATGTCCAGTCACAGTCATGTATGATATATACTGACCATTTGGAATATAATAGTTAAAAACAATGTATCCTCCTGTGATCAATATTAGCAATACCTAGAATTGCATTTGGGATAAGATGTTGCAATTTGAAGTTTGTTGAAAAGATAGTCACAGCAGCACCTATTACTGTGTGTAATTAAATCACACACATGAGTTTATATTCAGTGTTTGATCCACGTATTCATGTCTCATTAGAATAGAAATCGGTGCTGTTTCCATATGCAATTTAGTCACATAATTATAGGCTTATATTCAGGATATTCATTCCCATAATCATGTCTCATTGGAATCAAGAAAGTCAATAATATCAGTGCAGACTGCAGACCAAATAGAAAGCAGGGTTAGAGTGTGCAGATTAGTTTTTTTTAAAAACAGCAATATTGTGCACGAGTGTAACTCACACTATAGCCCGATTGTCCTTATTGCTGCTGGCTAGCTGTCCCTATACGCTGAGCATCCCCATGCGTTCTGTGAGCCACACAATCTTTGTGTGATATTTACACTTAGCTTCTGTGCATCCGTGTCACCGGACGGGACTTCAATCGCCTGACAATGCAGCTGGTCTTCTTATGATAGTTGGGGTAGTCCTGCACTGATCCCCTCTACTTGTTTCTCCACCTACACAAAATCGGCAGCTTCTTCAGGAGGTGTGGTTAGCAGTGTCCAGAGCTGCATACTTATACCAGCACTAATTAGTCATTCCATCTCATCATTCTCCTTCAGCTCTAATTACAGGAGTTAATACTTGTCCGGTATTTTCATTAGATCCTGACTTTGGGCTGTAGTTGCAAGAATCACTACTGGTCAGATTTTTCTTATTACATCTTAATTTCTACATTCAAAATCTATAGAACAGTATTGGTAAATACATATATACACAAATTACATGAAAACAGTTCATTTAAAATCTTTCTATTTTTTCCAAAGAAATAGAAATGTCCATTTTTTATTTAATATTCTATAATATTTATCAACCCATTATATTAATGTGCTTACATGGACGCTTAAAATTATTCATGGGCTTTCTTTGTTCATACATGTTGTCTGCATTTATAATGTGAAAAAAAAAACAACTAAATATTATCTGTGACCGGACGCCTATCGCCTAGGCCGGCCCTGGTCACGGATTAGCGCTTTTGGACTCCCACTCACCGTCAGTGACCGCCTGTCACTGACTCCACCCACTGTGCCGTGGGCATGTGACGATGCTGCCACCACCAAACTCTACCATTGGCGTTTGGAACCGCTTTTTAGGTACCTTCAGGCTCCTGCCTAGGCACCTGGAACCACTTCTGCTGCGTATGCATTTGACTAACTGCGGACACACCTCCTGTTTGATGTCGGCTGTATCCTCCTGATCCCTCGCAATGGACCAGGTCTGCACGGTAGCTTGGCAGAGGGCTTGAACTTGGAGACACGGAGCTCTTACCCAGAACAGCAGGAGAATGGAATAGCGTTTTGGCGCAATTCTTTTGGTCACAGAATTGAATCAATTGAAGTAAAGGCAAACAGTGTTTATTTGCTCTCAGTCTTAAAAAGACCCTCCTTCGGATTGAAGGGGAATATCAGCATACATAAGATGTTACAGCAATTCTTCTCTACACAGGATTTACAAGGATGTACACATACAGGAATCTTATCAGCAGCTCTTCTCCTCAAAGAAGTTACAGGGTTGTATACATACATGGCTCACAGTCCCTCTTTTTATGTTATTCTTACACACAACATCACAGGGGGGCAAATCCACCCTGTGTTCCTTCTAGCCAATCAGGCTATCTCAGAAAACATAAATAAATACGTCTTACATTTCACAGAAATTAAATCAATTTCCTTGATACCACCCAAAAACATTTGGTTTCCTAAGCACAAACTGAGTTAGCATATACTGTTTCTGAAAAGGTAAATATAATGCAAATTCCTATTGCATTCATCTTTTCACTTGTCTATGACTAAACCAGTTTGGGCTTTCTAAGTCTTAGCACCTTCTAAGCTCTTACACAACATAGAAGCTTCCTAAACACAAACAAATTGCTTTCCCCAAACTTGCGGGGGTTTTGTACACAGACACACAGGTGTCTCCCTAGCCCGCATTACAAAGGAAAGGCTTCTTCAGTTAACACCCAACCCTCCACTGCCAGGCTAGGGTAATTACCATATCCATCCCTAGGTGAGGATGTCTAACCAGCAGTTTGTCTCCAAAGGTCAGGATGTGTTACATTTCTATAAGTGCATTTACACCAATATTACATGCAAAAATATATTCACATATGTCATAGACTATACTACTCCACTTTATACACCAATGCATTGCAGATGCAGTGCTCTACCACACAATATGTGTATATTAATACAGGTTACTATGAACCATGTGCAGTGTGCTTTTATACTGTGTCCACTTTACCTGTGTCAGCGCTAGTCGCAGTGGGATCTGACTCTCCCTGTCCCGCAGCGGCCATGACACACTCTACCTACACTTCCCCAGTGCAGCAAGTCCAGGCCGCTGCATATAAAACATTAAGACCACACTTATCAACACTCAGCGCGTAGCGCAGAGTATACATTTACAATGGGCGCCCGGCGCCTTTTTGTCCTTTTAAAAATGGCGTCACAGCACGGGGGTTAACCCCTTCGGTGCTGTGGCAGCCATTAACCCCGTGTGGCCTGCCTCCAGCCACATTATCAAATTAAACTGACTGCATCTCCCAATACTATGCAGCCAGTATTTAGACAGAGAGTACATATGCATATAAAGATACATAGAGGGAAAGTGTAATAAATAGCTATATCGCCAGGACAGGACATATCCTCATATCATAACTATTTCGCAGGTTATCCTCATATTACTCCCACTTAGGACCACATGTTATATCTTCCATATTAATAAATGCAGGCTATCTGTAACAAACAACTGCATGTCCTTCATAGGGATCACAGCATAATAGTTGAACCTTAATTGACATATAACTTATTTGTCAGAGACCTTAGCACAACCCACACCGCACATGTTTGCAATGTGGAAAGTATTGCTCCCCATTAGCAGACATATCCAGAGAAACTTCTTCACTAAACATATAACCAGAGACATAATCTTCATAGATATATATGTACCCATATCCCTGTGTGCACATGTATATCCTATAGAGGATAGGGGGTACAGAATCATTAATTAAAATAACTCCATCACACATTGCCTTAATGTTATTTATAATTACCATATATATCATAAGGATCCCAGCACTATTACATATAGGGATCATAACATGTATTTAGTGATCACAACATCATTTTCTGACCCTAATAGTCACACACAGTTCTTATCTAAGACTTAATATAGCCCAAACCCCCAAAAATATTAAACTGTACAGTATTATTCACTCATTGATATAACCAAAGACATATCTTACATGAACATACATGAATATAACCACACCTCCTGAGGAAGCCGCCGATTTTGTGTAGGTGGAGAAACAAGTAGAGGGGATCAGTGCAGGACTACACCAACTATCATAAGAAGACCAGCTGCATTGTCGTCCGGTGACACGGATGCACAGGAGCCAAGTGTAAATATCACACACAGATTGTGTGGCTCACAGAACACATGGGGATGCCCAGCGTATAGGGACAGCTAGCCAGCAGCAATAAGGACAATCGGGCTATAGTGTGAGTTACACTTGTGCACAATATTGCTGTTTTTAAAAAAAACAAATCTGCACACTCTAACCCTGCTTTCTATTTGGTCTGCAGTCTGCACTGATATTATTGACTTTCTTGATTCCAATGAGACATGATTATGGGAATGAATATCCTGAATATAAGCCTATAATTATGTGACTAAATTGCATATGGAAACAGCACCGACTTCTATTCTAATGAGACATGAATACGTGGATCAAACACTCTGAATATAAACTCATGTGTGTGATTTAATTACACACAGTAATAGGTGCTGCTGTGACTATCTTTTCAACAAACTTCAAATTGCAACATCTTATCCCAAATGCAATTCTAGGTATTGCTAATATTTGATCACTGGAGGATACATTGTTTTTAACCATTATATTCCAAATGGTCAGTATATATCACAAATGACTGTGACTGGACACTCTTTTTTGAAAAAGAGATTATCACTATTAAGAATCAGAAAAAAGATTTTTTATTATATTTTATGTATTATGTGTTTTTGTTTTTACTGTGTTGATTAAAATATGTGTTTTTTTCTAACAACAGTATTGGATAGATTTGTATATTTCATTAGAAGACTATTTATGTCCCAGATCAAGTGCTCTAAGCGCCGATCATTTTGTGAGTTTTTTTCTACTTCATACAAGTTTGTCCTTAAGACAAGGGGCCTTTCTATATACAAAGGGTGGATCATTGGGTAATTTCTTCCCTATTACTGAATCTCTTTGAAGGTTGCGCCAATTTCTTTTGATTATACGTTCAGTATCATTGGAATTGGAGCTCAAGCTACTGATGAAAGACCAGTTGAACCTATCATCACTCTGTTTTGAATCAACTGATTTACATTCAAGAAGTTTGGATCAGTTAATTTTAACCTTTCTTCTGCTTTATCTTAAAATTGTAGATTTATAACCTTTATCTAGGAATCTCTGTTTGGTTTCATTTTTAATTATCTGTATACTTCTTGTTCTGAGCAGTTTCTTTTAATACGACTAAACTGCCCAAATGGAATACCATCCAACCAACTTTTATACTGTAGACTGTCTTTTAAAATATAGCTATTACAGTCTGTAAGCTTCTCGAAGTTTTTATTATGAATCTGATTGTTCTTAATATATATGCATAGATCTAAAAAAGTAATATCACATTTACTGATAGCGAAAGTAAGGTGAATGTTAAAATCATTAGAATTTAACATAATACAAAAAGAAGATCCTCCATTGAACCACTCCAAATAGAGAAAATGTATTCTATGAACTTTTGCCAGGATACCATGCCTGCCCCCAACTAGCCATCTGGCAAATAAGTTGGTCTTCCCAGTATGCCATGAAAATAATAGCATAACTGGGGGCAAATCTGGTACCCATGGTGGTTCCAATAGACTGTAAATAATAAGACAAATCAAAAAATAAATAATTATTCGAAAGAATGAATCTAACACTGTCTAAAATAAAGATTTTAATGTCATTATCCATATCATTCTGGTCTAGGAAATAAACCACCACTTTAAGACCAATTTCTGTTTCAATTACAGTATATACTGTGCATACATCAGCACTACATAATACATAATTGGTCTCCCATTTAATGTCCCTAATCCTGTTAAGGACATCACCAGTGTCCTGTAAATATGCTTTTTTAACCAATGGTTGCAGGTAGGAGTCAATAACAGCTGACAAATTAGAAGTAATACTATTTGTCCCTGCTATTATTGGTCTCCCTGGTGGGAATAGAGGGATATTTAATATTTATGAACTCATTTTCACTTTCTGTAAGAATCCCTTTTTCTACCGCTTTCCTTGTTAATTTAGATAAAGATTTCATGACTCTATCGGTAGGATCCCCTTTTAATTTTTTAGATGTTTTCCCACTTTTCAATTGTTTATAGATCTCATTCATATATTTATCTTTGTCCATAAGGACCACATTTCCTCCCTTATCTTCTTGTTTGATTATAAGTTCTTTATCATCTTTCAGACTTTTTAAAGCAGCAAATTCTTTTTTAGTTAAGTTGCATTTAAAACCTTTCCTATGTTTGTTCAAAGTCTGTATCTCTTCACTGACTATCTTGTTAAAACAGTCAATAAAGCTTCCACATTGATATGAATGGTAAAAAAGTGGCTTTGTTTCTGAATTTGGATCTGGAGGGGCCTTCACTTTCCTCATCCAGGTTATTTTCCCTTTCTTTACTAGTGAAAAACTTCTAGACAGTCAATATACTTATATATTTTTGCAAGTCATTATGCATATAAAAAAATCTGCTTTACTACTAGGAGCAAATTTGAGACCCTTCATCAAGACATTTTCTTCATCATTCTTAAGAGATCTTTTGCTTAAACATTTTCATTTTATCACTAGTGGAGGAAGTGCTGGTAGTAGTTTTTGTAGATGGTTTCACTCTGGATTTTGAGCATCCACCCCGTTTTCCCCTATTGGTTTTTTAGATTTTTGTTTGATTTCTAATGCCTCTTTTTGAGGCAGCAATCCTAGTCTAAAAAAGGTGACGTACTAGGAGGTTGCATTTCCTCACAACAGAGGGGTAGGAATCTATTTCTAGTTGGAACATGGGCCCTCATTCAGACCCACTCGCAAGCGGGCGCACGTACGTTAGGCGTACGAACAAAAATATTTAAATTCAATGGCTCGCTCGTATTTTCGTTCGCATCTAAAATTCCACCCTAAACTCTGACGACCCCTCCTCTAACTAACGAGCGTACGAAATAGCGAGCGTACATCCCCGAAATGGCTTGAAAGGAACGCACGCACAAGTATAAACAGGAAGTGGCCTTGTCAGATGTCGATTACCTGCTCCTTTATTCTGCCTACCTCCAGCAATCGTATCATGCCAATCAATGTATCAATTAGCTTAATTGTTTGTTTTTTTCAACACAATGCCAGAAACTTTACTCTTGTCCGTGTTTGTGTTTACCCGCAGAATACGTACGGATGAAACATTCGCTTTTATTGTTCAAAAAACATGTGAACCACAATTAAACAATTGTACTATTGCTGTGGATCCCCGCATATTTCCCTGGGTTCATTTCTTTATTTAAATTTGCTTACGCATGTCACTGCATCAAGCCTATCATAACTCTCCAGAGATTTCTGGCCCTGTCGAACACATGACTCATACACTAACCAATAAAATTGCTCCTGTTAATTTCCAAAATACATTAGCCAATCAGAAAATTTTTACACACTTTATCAAAAATTATTTTTAAGAAAAACACCATTGCCATCATGAGAGCCTCCGCATTCACCAGGCGCGAGCTGCTGGTGCTTACGGAGGTCATGGATCGCCGGATCACCAGCCAACCTCAACCCATGACCAACCGGCAGAAGCGCTCCGCGTATGCGGAGGCACGGTCACGCCTGCGGTCCTTCGGCTCACGCCGCAACATCGGGCAGCTGGAGCGCAGGTGGTCCGACCTGCAACGGCGAACGCCCCGCTTGCTGGCATGCTTTCGCATGCAGATCCTGGCAAGTAAGTGTTATGTATTGTGGTTTTAATGTTTGTGTTTGTGGGGCAAACTGCGTGTGCATGTTTTCCTGTCTGTCCTATTTATTATTTGTACTCATATCTGCGTGTGCTTGTTTTCCTGTCTGTCCTATTTATTATTTGTACTCATATCTGCGTGTGCATGTTTTCCTGTCTGTTCTATTTATTATTTGTACTCATATCTGCGTGTGCATGTTTTCCTGTCTGTTCTATTTATTATTTGTACTCATATCTGCGTGTGCATGTTTTCCTGTCTGTACTATTTATTATTTGTACTCATATCTGCGTGTGCATGTTTTCCCTCTATTTCGGATTTATTCATTCTACTGCTATTTGGCTTTTTTGTTGGTTTTTTTTTTTTTTTACCAAATATCTTTGCCACAAAAAAAAGTCAACAAAATATTAGGCCAATTTGTTTGTGTTTAAACAATAAATTTAAAACAAAAAACTGAGATTGTATTGTGACATTATTGTACAAATGGGTTACATTTAATCCTGGCCCTAAAGGCAAAAACTGACCCTCTTAAAAAAAAAAAAAGGCCTCTTTAAGGAACGTTTAAAACATCACATAGCGATGCAAATTCCACAGTAAACCAAAAAAAAGGGGAACTAATTAAAACATGATGACATTATTGTTACAATAGGCCATAACCAACAAATTGTGGCCAAAATAAAACACCCAAAATGTACGCTAATTGATTGTGTAATCATGACATTAGCAGCTCTGATTTCCACCTGCGTACGCTTTTGTGCTATCCCAATAAACTGCTTTCCAAACACATACCAAGCCGGTTTTCAATCCAACACTAATTACTTTACTGACCAGCCGCGATTAATCGCAGCACCATTGTTGAGTCCCGGGACGGAGGAGAAGGCCATCGCCAATGTGGTCGAGTAATCCTGACCCTAAGCTGTGCGAGCATTTTGAAGGGAAAGCGGATGTTCCAGTGACGTATGAGACGGTCCGAACACATTTGACGTTCGCATCTGCTAATGTATGTACGCCCCAAAAACGCCTCGCCACGCCTGCGTTTTTTCATCTCCACCCCCGTCAACACCCAAAAACGCCCTGTTCTGTCAATCACATTTGACATGTCACTTCCTGTACGCTATTTTAGGAACGAGAGAAAAAAAACTCGCAATCTGCCGTACGCACATGCGCAGTGTAACACCGATGCATGCGCGGTTAGTCAACATCGGAACGCAACGAGCGTACTGTTGGTAACGTGCGGCTCTGAATGAGGGCCATTGTTTCTATAAGATGGACTCCATGGAGCATCATAGGAACTATACTCATTTCCACTCCATCTTGTGCTTCTTAGGGGGTTGTTTTTAAAAAACATCCTCCCAGGGCCATCATTTACAGATCTATTAGCTCTATAATTAGAGTTCTGTTGCAAAAATCTCTGAGAATTAAATCAATGACTAGATTTATCCTTATTGAGGAATTTATAATTAGTCTGCACATAAATTCCTTATCCCTATTTCTATTTCTACTCTGCATCTCCTTTTTTTTCTTTGTGGTAATGGTATCTTACTAGGGGCAAAACCCTCCTTTAACTCAGAATTCGATTATTCCAAGATCTTAATATTTCTACAATACTTTTTATAATTTATTTCCTTAAATTCTCTTGTATCTTTATTCATCTTCCTCATCATTTCTTCCTCAGCTGATTTAAAATCCTCTAAATCTTTAAAAGGGTGAACCATAGTATGAAGGGTATTAATTTCTTTGTTTAATATATTTAAAGTTTCCCTTTCCTTTAAAATAAGTTCTGTCAATCTATGAGAGCAATGACTAAGAATTGATTGCCATTCTTTTTCCTGACTTTAGAAACTAGTAATGGGCTCTGTTTGAAAGTGGGGTCTCTGTATTACAAACTGACTGTCAATGTTGACACTGTCCCAGACTTAAGCTGGCCATACACTAGACCAACTTACATCCCACCAGCCAACTAGTTGATTGGTTGGAATGAAAACCTGGTAAGGGATGAAAGCAAATGACAATCAGCAATTTGCTCCCAAACGCCGGAAAATGAACAAAAACTATTGTTTGAACAAATTGTTTAGATCAAACATTTAACAAACTTGTCTGAATGACCATTTTCATCTGTTTTCTGGCATTTAGGAGCAAATTTCTGATCATCATTTACTCCCATTCCTTACCAGATTTTCATTCCAACCAATCAACTAGTTGGATGGTTGGATGAAAGTTGGTAGTATGTGGCCAGCTTTAGACTCTATAGTGATTTCATGACTTTAGAAACTAATAGTGGGTTCTGTTTGAAAGTGGGATCTCTGTATTGCAAATTGACTGTGCATTTTAAAATGCACACTTGCGGCACTGTCGGCATGTCGGCACTGTGATGGCTACCAGCTCCGGGGGGTTGCACATGGGATCTCTGGTGCATACCCAGTGAGCCGCTGCATACTCCATGTAGCGCCCTGCTAGTCGGGCTATGTTGTGGCGCATGCCCAGTTGAGCCGGTCGGGAGCCACACACAGTACATCAGGTCCCTTCCCCCAAAGCAAGCAAGAGCCTTTCATTACCATAATAAAGTATGCTTTGTTAGCAATTTAAGCAGTCAGCTCAAAGTCTGCCCTTGTGTCCTGAAAATATGAGGAATGGTGACCATTGCCAAGGACACCATTCCCCATCTGCTAGGACAACTAATGTGCCGCTATAAATGTGTCGGTCGCTGCAGAACTGCAGAATACGCAATGGCATGTTTCAGCAATTTGTAGTATTGTCTTAACAGTGGTGCATAAAACATCACTGAACTAGAAGTCAACCCAGAAAGACGTGTCTCTATATTACATACTGACTGTGCACTTTAAAGCACACACTTGCGGCCCTGTCCCAGACTTAGATACTGTAGAGAATGCATATCTTAGAAACTAGCAGTGGGCTCTGTTTGAAAGTGGGGTCTCTGTATTACAAACTGATTGTGCATTTTAAAGCGCACACTTGAGGAACGTCTGCGCTCTGGTGGCTGCCAGTTCCAGGGGTTACACATGGGATCTCTGGCGCATGCCCAGTGGAGTCTCTCCATATGCCATGTAGCACCCTGCTAGTCACGCTATGTTGTGGCACATGCCCAGTGGATCCAGTCGGGAGTCACACACAGTACATCAGGTCCCTTCCCCCAAAGCAAGAAAGAGCCTTTCATTACCATAATAAAGGACACTCTGGGCCTGATTCAGACCCGGACGCAAGTGGCCGTTCGCTCGTCCGCCGTACGTGCGGAAATATTTAAATTCAAGCGCTCGCACGTATGTTCGCTGTTGCTAATTTTCCGCCCCATAGTCTCCCAACCCCTCCTCTAGCTAGCGAACGTTCAAAATAGCGACCGTCCATCTCCTCTTTGGTTGCAGGGAACGCTCGCACAAGTCAATTCCGGAAGTGGCCCTGTCAGTTTTCGATTGCCTGCTATCTCATTCTTCAAACATACTTGAATTGTTTAATGGCAATCACTATATTAATTACCTTAATTGCTATTCACATGTTTGCAATCCTGTTTTTTTTTCATTGTCAATAAACTTTATTCTTGTCAGTGTGTGTCATTTGTACCGCAGAATACGTACGGGTTCACCAACTGGATTGTTGAAGCGGATGGGAATAAACGTTTTACGGCTACCATCCACTCTCAGACAACAGAAGTTACAATGCAAGTGGGCGCTCTCCACTGGGAATTGATAGTGTTCTATATACTCCCATCAGCCAAGAATCCGGTCAACCTGGGTCTTCCTTGGCGCCGCAAGCATGCTCCCATTTTAGATTGGAAAGAACCTCAAATCCTGTTGTAGGGTTCTCAATGCCATGTGTAATGTTTGTCATCTATCAAACCTCCACACCGTGCCATTCGGAGTCAGTCATCTCTCCAGAAGATCTGCTTCCAGTTCCATACCAGTCCTTCAGAGACGCATTCAATAAAAAAAGCAGCTGAGATGCTTCCTGCTCGTTGGGAATGGGACTGCGCTATAGACTTGTTACCTGGAAAAGTGCCTTGTGGAAGAATCTTTGCTATTTCGCTTTCCGAGTCCCAGACGGTGTCAGAATACATTAAGGAGAATCTGGAATGCGGCTTTATCAGGGAATCTAAATCCCCCACCGGAGCCTATTTTTTGGAGGTTTTGGACCATGCATTGATTACCGGGGCCTGAACGCAATCACCATCAATGACCGGTTTCACCTACCACTGATTTCTGAGCTATTTGATCGGATAAAAGGTGCAAAGATTTTCACCAAACTGGATCTTCGTGTGGCCTACAATCTAATCAGAATCCGAACTGGGGACAAATGGAAGATGGCCTTTAATACTCGTGATAGCCACTACGAATACTTAGTCATGCCTTTTGGTTTAAGCAATGCCCTAGCTGTTTTCCAAAAGTACATGAATCATATCTTCTGGGACTTGTTTTATAAGTACGTAGTGGTATACCTGGATGACATCCTGATATTCTCTGAAGATATAATGAGTTATGTCCAAAATGTATGTGAAGTACTGTCACAACTCAGGGACAGCCAGCTTTTCTGTAAGCTTGAGAAATGCTCCTTTGAGCAAAAGTAACTCACATTTCTGGGATACATCATCTTGGGGCCTTGCCTTCGGATGGAGCCAGAGAAGCTTTCCGCTATTGTCAACTGTCCCTGTCCTATTGGGTTGTAAGCGATGCAATGCTTCCTGAAGTTTTGTAATTTTTATTGTCAATTCATCAGGAACTGCTCATCCATAGCAGCTCCCATCACCAGAGCTGCCATCAGAAATTGTGGGGCCCGGGACTGACAAAATAGGGAAGCCCCCCCCCCTACCTTATTCATACACACACAAAACAAAATTGACAAATTATGTAACTTATGTGCACTAAACTATGAAACTTCTTTGGGGCTTCGTTTACATTTGGATGTAAGTCTGTTATATGACACTTCACAGATGTAGCTGTACATGCCCACTGCGTTCATAGGTGTTGCTTTCACAAACTCCCTGAAATGCTTTTTCAAAAGTAGACAAGTATGATATATAGAGAATACACGAACAGTCTCTTCCAATTCCAGGAGTTAGTAACTATCTCTGAGTATAGGCAGATCTTTCTAGAGGTTCTGTCAGTACCTGGTGGATTGGAAGGGGTATAGCCCCAAGGAGCACTGCTGGGTTAAGGCTTCAGATATTCATGCGTCTCAGCTCCTTTCCACCGGATGTTTCCTAACAAACCTTTTGTGGGGTGTTCAGTGCCCACCACTAGAGGATGAGGTAATGTAGCAGTGCGCCGGACACCGGCTGTTACATACTGGGTCTGGTAGCGCTGGGGTCCCAGTTGGCGGGGGAAGCGGGTGGGGAATCCCTGGTGCCCGCTGCTGGTATCCTCTCTTCCAGCTCCTGCAGCATGCAGGCGGCCGGGGCTATGTACACCAAATAGGTAATGTCACAGAAGGTGCCAGATTCAAGTCCTGCCTATTTAAAGAAGTCCCTGGGAGCACTCCTGTGCCAGAGTATAGGCTCCTAAACCTTACTCCATTGTTACTGTGTATTACTTCATTGCTTGTTCCTGACCTTGGCTTTGTCCGTGAACTGATTTTCGTCTGATCCCTGGTACTACACTTGATTCTGGTTTTGACCTTGGCTATCCTCTGTGACCTGCATGCGTCTGCTCCCTGGTACCATCTTGTCCATTTGGTCCTGACGTCTCAGTAATAGGTCTTGTCAATCCCAAATACGGGTTGCATCCATTACCCACCCAAGAGTTGCAACACTATATTTAGCATCTACAAAGTCCTGCGCTACTGGTCGGTCACTGTGTCCCTTTTCTAAAGCTCCTCTTATGGCATTCTGTGTAGTGCCATCCTCTCTCAAAAAGTACGTTCGGTTTTACCCACAAAACACTTGCTGCATGGGCAAGTAATAAGATACATCACAAAGTTACTTGTACTTGTCACATAATGTTTAATTTTGTAGACTTTGCCTGACTGTGGGCCTTATTCAGAGACGCTTGTAAGCAGCCGCTCGTTCGCTCCGAGCGATGTTCGCACATCTGCGCATGCGTATGGGTTGTAATGCGCATGCGCCAACCAGTCATTGCGGTCGGAAATCGTGTGCTCGCAAAATAGCGAATGCCTGCTAATTTGAGTGACAGAATGAGGTGTTTGTGGGTGGTAACAGGGGAAGGTGCTTGAAAACGGGGAGTGGAGATCCGAACGCAGGCATGCCAAACGGTCAAAATTGGCGTTTAATGGGAGTGCATAATTAACAAAGCAGCATCATCGACCACGTCACTTGGTTGTCTGTTAGCCTGAACTGCTCGCATGATTGCGGTAGGAAAATGCTACCACAAGAATAGTGAGCAGTTCATACGCCTTTCGATGTACTCGATTAATCTAATAAATAGCGGAGATGACGTATGATGCGAGCGGCCAAGGAGCGTCTTTACAAAATAGCGAGCGCATGTTTAGTTCGCTCGCTCAGACATAGAGGCGTCAACACACCGCAAAGAGCGAGCGCTCAATTTAAATATCCGGCCCCTTTTTTAGAACGACCGTCCGCAAATAGCGTCCGGCTCTGAATCAGGCCCTGTGTTTGGTGAAACACATCCCCTGCTATCATATATCTACAGGTGAGGCAATTTATACATTTGAAACATCCTGTCCTCTTATTCATTACAAATTGCCTCACCTTTAGATAAATTATAGCAGGGGATATAGTCAGGAATGGATAATTATAAACTTAAAATATGCTTTAAATGTCCAAACACAAGTATATTCTATTTACAGCCTGTATTTTGCCTTCATGCAATACAATTCCCATATTATGGGGATTATGTAATAGGGTGCTGCCGCTGCGTGGGTTGGCTGCCCCGGCGGGATCCCCGCGAACCTGTCTGGTTTTTTTATTTTTGAAATATAGCAGCCCTAAGCTTGCATAACAACATTTCACATCTCCATAAGAAAGCATTGTAATATAAGGCCCATTCAGTGCCAAGGAAATTGGAAGACACAGGAATAGTAGCAGTGGGAACAGATTGATGCTGTGATAATACACAAATCACAGAAGGGAATTATATATAACAGATGCAACCTCTGGAAGACAAGTTACTTTCATTACAACATAAAACACAAATAAACCCCATACATCTTTAGTACGAAAGAAGAATGAAAATCACAGGAATTAATAGAACTTCAACACTCATGGCAAAGGGTAGTGCACATAGTCCTAAAATATTCAAATCTCACTTAGGAGTCGAGGGTTATCTCTTTGGCGTGGGGTCACTAGTAGTGCTCAGATATTAGTTATTGTTTGGAAATAATCCTTATGTTTCGCTGGTGCATCCAAGATGCACCAAACGGAAATCTTCTGTCTTTAGCTGCAGCAAGTGGGTGTTTCAGTTCTTTACAAGGCAGTATAAGAAAGATGCAGACATGACTGCGGCAAAAGATATATCTACGCCCACCTCAGAATCAGGCCATAGTCATTTTAACCAAGTACCCCTCACACTGATATCTTTTGGGATTCATATTTGGACATAGTGAACATGTGCGCAAACAATTAACCCCTCATCTCCCAAGGGATTATTGTCACTGTTGCAATAATAGGTTGAGCCCTTCAGTGTTGTCCCCAGGCTATTTTTGCGGGTGGGAGCCTGCAAGTGGGGACAGTATCTGGGAGCTGTATAAAAAGGACCAGATTCTACAGACTTTGCAGCTTTTTCATAATCAGACGACTGGGCCTCTAATAAGAAGAGGAGAATGAATATACACAATGTTATTTCAAGTTTAAATCCTTATAAGGTCAGGGTTTAAAACATTTTATTATTGCGAAAGCCCCCACCCGGCTACTTCTTGATGCCACCCAGCTGGAAAAAAATTCTGGGGAGAACACTGCCCTTCCTGTAAGGCTAGTAGCTATGTAGAGATCCCAGAGCAGCATCATGGCACTGGCACAATGGGTCCGACTCAGAGCTGTAAGCTATTGCTGCCGCTGCTATGTCTGTGTACTCAGCTGCTGTGCAAAATATGCACATGCTGCAGCTGCAGAGGAATATATTAAGACGGCCACATGCGGCTGTGCAGATCCAAGCCCCTGCATACAGAGACGCACCATCGAGCAGACTGGCCATCGGAACGGAGGCGCTGGAGACATAATTTTTGCATAGGGGATCGCAGACGCAGGATGTGACACACCCCTGAAATTGTTGCAACACACCTGCGTTACCACTCCCCGTCACCTCCCCAAACACCCTTCCATGACACTGCAAGTAAATAGTCCTACGGTAATGTACCTTGATACATGTGCTGAGGGGGCATGCACAGAGGAGCGATTATCGCTCAACTGCGAAAGCATCAGCACGGCATACTCTGAATCAGGACCCAAGGGCGTATCTATAATGGGTGCACTCATAGAATTACTTACCTCTCCAAAGTCCCACGTTGGCGCGGTGGTCCGGCGCTGTAAAAACGACTGGAAAATGGCCGCCGCGGCCATATTCCCTTAGTTTGCGCATGCGCAGTACAGGGAACATGGCCACCACAACCATTTTCCCAGTGGCCAGTGCATCCTCTATATGCTCTGGGCGCACTCTAGTGCCCAGAGTCTATAACTCCGGCGCTGGCCGCGCACAACTCAGTGCGCTGCCGGCCGCCGAACAGAGAGGAGAGGGCCCATGTCGGAGACTGCACACGGGCCCCCTCCTCTCTAGAAATGCCCCTGTCAGGACCAATATGTGGTCCCATCAGTGGGGGTCTGGGAAAATCTATTTAAGAAGGATTGTACATTGCATCTTCATATAGCTCAGGAAGGTGATATCGGGGGGCAGTACAGGAAAAATGCTTATGAAGAGAAAGCTTTATTTCCTTTATTAAATACTTTAATTTATAATTTTCCAGACTTCCAGAGCAGTTCGCAAATGTGACCCAGCAAAGCCGAGTCATGCACACACATAGGGGATCTAGACTGACTGGCAAAACGGTAAGTCATTTATTACCACTGCCAGCCAGTATCACCAGGCGCTGAGAATCACTCAGCTACCTTAGCCACATCTTATTGGAAAATTAAGCCCAAAAATATTTTCTATCACTGTAATAAAATATCTTTCTTAATGATTAATATTGATAAACAGGATCCTATGGAAGAATTCACCAAAAGTGTTATTAGGATGTGCCCCTATGTATGTACTAGATGGAAAAATAATTGCCAGGTTTGTGCAAAGCTAAACATGCTTTCTCAGTAAATAAACCTTATTATCATTAATACAGTACATCATACTTTCCTATCCTCCTGGACTGGCCGAGAGGCTCCCAAAAATCAGATGGCGCTCTCATTCGCCTGGAACAGTGGGCCGCTAGCCGCCTGCACCCCCCGCAGCTGCCCACTTACCAAGCACAAGGGGCTTGGTAAGATTTACTGCATCATAGCCCCGCCCCCGTTCTACAATGACTCTAATATTGGCACTATATAGCGGGGGCAGGGCCACACCCCCTGTACCACCCACCTATGCAGCTGTCACACCCCCTAATGTGCCAACCCTCCTGTAGGGGGTAACCAGAAAGTCGGCAAGTATGCAGTACATGTTCTATTTATCAACATTGTCCCTCAAAGAAACATTTCAAACACATATTCGGTTGCATTTTCACCCCCCCCCCATATATTGTACACCAATATAAAGGAAATATGAATATGTTGTACTTCCTTTGATCCATTCAAACTGAAGATGCATGAGGGCACCAAAATTATTTTCATGGTAATCAATGGACCGTATATAACATATCGTACTGTATATACCATATATTCTTTACATTGCATTATTCAAATGCTACATCATCCATAAACAGATGCTTGGCTCATTAATCTTATCCTCCATTGAGCCAGGAAATTATATGTTTTAATCTTATAAAATATAACTGCCTCATCAAAAATAACTCATCTGAAAGAAACTCTTTAAAGACACTCCAGCCGTCAAGATGAAACATGGTCTCTCTTCCACAAGCCAAGCTCAGGATGAAACATCTGTCCGCAAACAGAAAACCTTTTTTGCTCTGTAAGGAGAAAGCTATTGTGATTGTAGTAATGGTGTTAACATGACCCCTCTATACTCAGCATCAAATATCTAAATGGCGTGGACAACCTCATATATTTTTCTCACAGCCTGCATACGGCATATGTTGCTCTTTAGCCACCCATCAATTGATCCTCTTGCTTTTCATGTATCTCTTTTACTAACTGTGCATTTTCCATTTTCTAGTAAGAGCGGCTTTTGCAGTGCTCCATAAATACGTAGCTGGCCTGTACAGGAAGAATCCTAAAATCTAAAACCTTTTCTAAAACAATGTACTGTAAGTAATAACCGTTGTATCTAAAATAAAATATATTACATTTATACGATTGTGGTTGTCAAGCCAACTTAGTGCCTGATTCATGGAATGACGCTAATTCCACCGATGCGGCAAATTTGTACGCAGCGGCTGTGCGAAAATATGCAAGTGTCGCAGTCACCTGGATTTCTATTGAGATGATCACTGGCGGCTTCGCAATTCCATGCGACTGCATACAAAGACGCTGCTCAGTCGATGATTGGCCTTCTGATGCTAGCCCTGGACACATTCCTTCCAAACCTCAACTGTCTGTTCATTTTAAATCTGCCCCACTGGCACGGCAACATGGTTTTGCCAAGGTGTAAATTGCTCTTTTATTATTTTCTCCTAACTCTGCATATGTAAGAAACTATGGGGCATATTCAATTTGCTGTGTTAATTCAGTTTTACTCCTTGCGTGAGAAATTGCGGCCGGGTGTAAGGTTTTTCCTATTACATTTGGCGTGAGAATTTTAGCTGAGGTAATTTCAATTGGAATTAACACAGCTTTTTTTTCGTAGCCCCACAGCAGGTGCAAAGTCAAAGAAAATTGTTAAATAAAGGTAAAACTGTTGAAACTTGGGGCCTGATTCAGAGTTGGGAGTAGAGAGAGAGATACTGTAGCACTTAACTGTGTACCTGGGCAAACCATGTTGCAATGCAAGAGGTGTAAATTAGGGATGAGCGGGTTTGGATTTCTGAAATCCGAACCCCCCCCGAGCCCCCCGATCCAAGCCGGGAACCGAGTCCAGCTCGGGTTTTCCCGCCTGACTCGGATCTGAAATCGAGGCAAAACGTCATCATCCGGCTTTCGGATCTCGCAGGTTTTGGATTCTATGAAAGGACCCCGCGTCTGCACCATTTTTCACTCCGGCTGTGGACAGTGAAGAGGGAGCGTGGGAGCTAGGGCTGGCTGGACTCTGTTGCGCTGCTGTTGTCCATAGGGGCTGTGTCCACTCAGTCCATAGGGGCTGGCTGGGCTGTGGTTTACTGCTGTTGTCCATAGGGGCTGGCTGGGCTGTGTTGTGCTGCTGTTGTCCATAGAGGCTGGCTGGGCTGTGTTGTGCTGCTGTCATAGGGGCTGGCTGGGCTGTATTGTGCAGTCAGTTGTCCATAGGGGCTGTGTTCACTCCAAAGTCTATAGGGGCTGGCTGGGCTGTGTTGTGCAGTGTCCCATAAAGGCTGTAGTCCTAAAGGGGTGCTGTAGTGTTGCCCAGGGGGTGATCTGTCCATCAGGGGTGCTCCCCTCAAGTGCAAAAAAAACAATTATTTTTTTATGTGTTTGTGAATTGTTTGCGCAGTAGCCGCCAAGCGTGCGCCTGTGTCATAAATCAAGGGCCGGCTGGCTCGTCTGTTAAAGGCTGGTGTAACCCCCAAAGTGCACTCCAAAAAAAGGAAAAAAATATTTGTTTCTTTGTTTGTGAATTGTGTGAGCTGTAGCCGCACATGCATCAACAAAGTAACACCAAGCGTGTGCCTGTGTCATAAATCAAGGGCCGGCTGGCTCGTCTGTTAAAGGGTGGTATAACCCCCAAAGTGCACTCCAAAAAAAATAAAAAAATATTTGTTTCTTTGTGAATTGTGTGCGCTGTAGCTGCACGTGCATCAACAAATTAGCTCCATGCGTGCGCCTGTGTCATAAATCAAGGGCCGGCTGGCTCGTCCGTTAAAGGGTGCTGTAACCCCCAAAGTGCACTCCAAAAATAATCAAAAAATATTTTTTTCTGTGTTTGTGAATTGTGTGCGCTGTAGCCGCACGTGCATCAACAAAGTAGCGCCAAGCGTGCACCTGCATCATAAATCAAGGGCCGGCTGGCTCGTCCATTAAAGGGTGCTGTAACGCCCAAAGTTTGTGAATTGTGTGTGCAGTAGCCGCACGTGCATCAGCAAAGTAGCAGCGCCAAGCGTGCGCCTGTGTCATAAGTAAAGGTCCGGCTAGCTCGTCTGTTAAAGGGTGGTGTAACCCCCAAAGTGCACTCCTAAAAAAATTTAAAATTCTTCTTTTCTGTGTTGTGAATTGTGTGCGCTGTAGCCGCACGTGCATCAACAAAGGAGCAGCACCAAGCATGCGCCTGTGTCATAAGTCTGTTAAAGAGTGGTGTAACCCCCAAAGTGCACTCCAAAAATATAAAAAATTCTTCTTTTCTGTGTTGTGAATTGTATGTGCTGTAGCCGCACGTGCATCAACAAAGGAGCAGCGCCAAGCGTGTGCCTGTGTCATAAGTCTGTTAAAGGGTGGTGTAACCCCCAAAGTGCACTCCAAACATTTTTTAAATTCTTCTTTTCTGTGTTTGTGTGTGCCTTAGCCACACGTATATATCAATATAACATAAATGGAGGACAAAACTTTGTCCAATAAAATAAAATAGGGAAAGATCAAGAACCACTTCCTCCTAGTGCTGAA
Organism: Taudactylus pleione; assembly: GCA_031769625.1. NCBI lineage: Eukaryota > Metazoa > Chordata > Amphibia > Anura > Myobatrachidae > Taudactylus > Taudactylus pleione. The sequence goes on from JAUIMM010000015.1 coordinate 49,974,548, forward strand.
GCTGCTGCCACTAGTCATGACATAGACGATAAAATGCCATCAACGTCGTCTGCCAAGACCGATGCCAAATGTCATACTAGAGGGCATATAAAATCCCAAATGACAAAGTTCAGGAAAATGACCTTAAAAAAATCATTTAAATCATCTGAGGAGAAACGTAACCTTGCCAATATGCCATTTACGACACGGAGTGGCGAGGAACGGCTTAGGTCTTTCCCTATGTTCATGACTAGTGGTTCAGCTTCACATGACGATGGATGCCCTCCTCCCGCTACAAAAATCAAACGAGTTAAGCTGGCAAAAGCACAGCAAAGAACTGTGCGTTCTAAGAAGATATCACAAATCCCCAAGGAGAGTCCACGTGTGGCGGCGGTTGCGATGCCTGACCTTCCCAACACTGGACGGGAAGAGGTGGCTCTTTCCACCATTTGCACGCCCTCTGCAAGTGCTGGAAGGAGCACCCACAGTCCACTTGCTGATATTCAAATTGAAGATGTCACTGTTGAAGTACAACAGGATGAGGATACTGGTGTAGCTGGCACTGAGGAGAAAGTTGATGAGGAGGATTCTGATGGTGATGTGGTTTGTTTAAATCAGGCTCCGGGGGAGTCAGTTGTTGTCCGTGCCTGGACAGAAGACCAAACATTCCACCTCTTTGGTCTGGCAATATTTCTATCCAAATCTGGACAACAACTGTCGTGCCCTATGTACCATATGTAAAGGTGAAATAAATAGGGGTAGTTACGTTAACCACCTAGGAACATTCTCCCTTATACGTCACCTGCAGCACGTTCATAAAAAGTTACTGGCAAATGCAGAAACTTTGGCTAAGACCGTAAGCAGTCCAGGGACACCTATATCCCTTTGTCCTGTTGTATCTAAGCGCCTGCAAACCACACCGTCAACTCCCTCCTTAGTCAGGATCAGAAGTAGTCCTGCAGGCCATGTCACTGGCATGACTGACTCTCCTATCCGGTATTCCTCCAGAGGATCCTGCATTGCTACGCCTACTGCTGCCACTGCTGCTGGGAGCCGTTCATCATCCCAGAGAGGAAGTAGAAACACCACTACTTTTACTAAACAATTGACCCTCCAACAGTCCTTAGCAAGGAGGATGAAGTACGACAGCAGTCATCCTGAAGCAAAACGGATAACTGAGGCCTTGACTGCTATGTTGGTGTTAGACGTGCGTCCGGTATCCGCCATTAGTGCAGTGGGATTTAGACAATTGATGGAAGTAGTGTGTCCCCAGTACCAAATCCCGTCTAGATTCCACTTCACTAGGCAGGCGATACCGAGAATGTACAGAGACGTCAGAAAAAGTGTCCTCAGTTTCCTAAAAAGTGCGGTTGTACCCAATATCCACTTAACCACGGACATGTGGACAAGTGGAACAGGGCAGACTAAGGACTATATGACTGTGACAGCCCACTGGGTAGATGTTTTGCCTTACGCAGCAACAACAGCAGCATCACCAGTAGCAGCAGCTCAGAAACGCCAGCTTGTTCCAAGGCAGGCTACACTGTGTATCACCAGTTTCAGTAAGAGGCACACCGCCGACAACCTCTTAGAGAAAATGAGGGGAATCATCACCCAGTGGCTTAACCCACTTAGAGTGGTATTCAATATGGGAGCGAAAAGTCCGTGCTGGACTTTTCACTCCACATTGGAGATTTTTCAGGGATAAAGTATCGGGCGCGCGCCCGCTTTATCCCCGTATTTAATATAAGATCTACGAAAACGGGACCTGGCGAAGTGGGAATTGCAAAAAAACGACGAAATTTTCCTGTAAAAATTTTTAGGACCCCCCTAAAGTTGTAAAAACATGGGGGATCACTATGGGTACCCCCGTTTTAGCCTTCAAATGAAAGTCGGGGATTTAAATAGCTGCAGCAGGTGTTTTTTTCCCGACATCGAAGAAGTGTTGCAGAAGAGCACTTAGGTAATTTTTTTCGTTCTTTTAAGTATTCCCATCAAAACTGGGGTACATGAAAATGGGTACTAGCATATTTTTATGTCCCTAAAGTAAGTTTTTAAAGATTCTGCAACTATGCACCTGCCGCTAATAGCCTATTCTAGAATACACCTGCCGCATACTTGCAGAATAGCCCTGAACCTATTTCCCTATTTTTAAACACTTTTTTTCCCATTATTTTTTTTTACCCCAATTTTTAAAATTATTTTTTGGGGTGTCCCTATTTTTTTTTTTTTGACACAGTTCTTTTTAAAATGTCATTCCCAGGGGTGCAGGCTATTTTTTTTAAGCCTGCACCCCTAAACCCAAATTATGCACTTTTTTTCGCCACTTATTCAGTGGTGAAAAGTTATCCCCGTTTTTCTTCAAAGACTTTTCGAACCTGCGAAAAGTCTTTGAAATTGAATACAGTGTAAAAGCAAAACCTGCGATAATGACGTCATAGGTGAGAAAACATCGCAAAAACGATGTTTTCTCTCCCATATTGAATACCCCTATTAGACTCTCCTGGGGATTTGTGATATCTGACAACGCCACCAATATTGTGCGGGCATTACATATAGGCAAATTCCAGCACGTCCCATGTTTTGCTTACACAATAAATTTGGTGGTGCAGAATATTCTGAAAAACGACAGGGGCGTGCAGGAGATGCTTTGGGTGGGCCGAAAAAATTCTGGCCATTTTCGCCATTCAGCAACTGCATGCCGAAGACTGGAGCGCCAGCAAACACTCTTGAACCTGCCCCGCCATCACCTGAAGCAAGAGGTTGTGACACGGTGGAACTCAAACCTCTATATGCTTCAGAGAATGGAGGAGCAGCAAAAGGCCATTCAAGCCTATACATCCACCTATGACATAGGCAAAGGAGGGGGTATGCACCTGACTCAAGCACAGTGGAGAATGATTTCCGTGTTGTGCAAGGTTCTCCAGCCCTTCGAACTTGCCACATGTGAATTCAGTTCAGACACTGCCAGCATCAGGCTTTTGCAGAAGCAGCTGGAGAGAGTGAAGGAGGAGCTAAGATGGAGCGATTTCGTTCGGCATGTGGGACTTGTGGATGAAGCCCTTCATTCGCTTTGCCAGGATTCGAGGGTGGTCAATCTGTTGAAATCAGACCACTACATTTTGGCCACCATGCTCGATCTTAGGTTTAAAGCTTACGTGATGTCTCTCTTTCCGGCCGACACAAGCCTGCAGAGGTGCAAAGACCTGCTGGTGAAAACACTGTCAGCTGAAGCGGAACGTGACACGTCAACAGCTCCTTCTTCATTTTCTCCCGCAACTGGGGCTGCCAGGAAAAAACTTATTCTTATCCTTATCCTAAGCAACCCACTGGCGGTGATGCAGGGCAGGCAGGACCAAGTTTGGACATCTGGTCCGGACTGAAGGACCTGGCAACAATTTCTGACATGTCTACTGTCACTGCATATGATACTGTCACCACTGGCAGAATGGTGGAGGATTACATTGCTGACAGCATCTAAGTAGGCATGGCAGACAGTCCGTACCTGTACTGGCAGGAAAAAGAGGCAATTTGGAGGCCCCTGTACTTACTGGCTTTGTTTTACCTAAGTTGCCCCCCCTCCAGTGTGTACTCCGAAAGAGTGTTTAGTGCAGCCGGGAACCTCGTCAGCGAAAGGCGTAGGAGGTTGCTTCCACAAAATGTGGAGAAGATGATGTTCATCAAAATGAATTATCAATTTTTCCAGGGAGACCCGCCTCCAGAACGTACAGAGGGACCTGTGGTGGTGGATTCCAGCGGGGACAAATTAATACTCTGTGAGGATGAGGATGTACACAACACTGAAGAGGGTGAGGAATCGGTGGATGAGGAGGATGAGGACAACATCTTGCCTCTGTAGAGCCAGTTTGTGCAGGGACAGATTGCCAGCTTCTTTTGTGGGGGCCCAAACGAACCAATCATTTCAGCGAGGGTCGGACTGGCCCACAGGGATACAGGGAAACCCCCGGTGGGCCCCACTGCCCGAGGGCCCACCCCTCCTCTAGGAAACAGGTTACAGACTGTGCTTATGAATTATACATTATGCACATATTACATTATACTGCACAGGACTATGGTGTATTTTCTACAATGCATTGCTGTTATTAATCTGGTACATTATCATGCATGATCTAGCAGTATTTTATGTATATTTTTTTTTTAAAGGGGCCCAGACCATGCTCTCTCTAATGGTTAGCCAAGCCTCTGTGGAGGCTGGCCACACCCCCTCTGAAGGCTGGCCACACCCCTAAGTATGGGCCCTTATCACTGCATTCCCCCGGTGGGCCTGTCATGCCCTAGTCCGACACTGATTTCAGCCACAGTCGTGTGGCAGACCCTGGTGCTGAAATGATTGGTTTGTTAAAGTGTGCATGTCCTGTTTATACAACATAAGGGTGGGTCGGAGGGCCCAAGGACAATTCCATCTTGCACCTCTTTTTTTTCTTTGCATTATGTACTCTTTGGGACCTAGTTTTTCAAACTGAAATCCTGTCTGCCACTGCAGTGCCACTCCTAGATGGGCCAAGTGTTTGTGCCGCCCACTTGTGTCGCTGAGCATAGTCATCCAGCTACCTCGGTGCAAACTTTTGGACTAAAAACAATATTGTGAGGTGTGAAGTGTTCAGAATAGACTGGAAATGAGTGGAAATTAATGTTATTGAGGTTAATAATAGCATAGGAGCAGAAAAACCCACAAATTCTGTGATTTTAGCTGTTTTTATGCTTTTTTTAAAAAAAAAATACAGATCCAAAACACAAAACCCAGAACCCAAAACACGGAAGGGTGGTTTTGGCAAAACCAATCCAGAACCAAAACACGAAGAAAGATTCAGATGCAAAACCAAAACACGAAAAGTGGCCGGCGCACACCCCTAGTGTAAATAGATACATTTTTTTCCATGTGGGGTAAATACTGGCTGCTTTTGCATGTAGCCCACAAATACTGCACAGCTTTATTATTACTCTACAGTTGAGATGTCAGGTTGGACACGTCCCTCTCAAATCGAAATCTCTGCACATTTTAAATCTGCCCCACCTGCAGTGCAGCATGGTTTCACCAAGATGATCAGTTGAGAGAAAGATCTCTCTCTATTCCCAACTCTGAATCAGGCCCTTGGTTCAGATCCCCTGGGACAACCCCTCACCCTCTACTGACTAATTAGGCAATTGGAAATGTTCAATTAGCTTAATTGGGCCAATAATATAGATGTACTGTAACTACTGGGGTATTTATCTGCAAAGTGCAGAATAATAGATTAAAAGCTGTTTTTAACATGGCAAGTGGGAGTTACAGGTGTTTTTTAAATAATTTTTAAAGTGGCTTAAAATGACTCAAAAATAAACTTGTTCCCATGCTGATGAACCCCTAATTTAAATAGAGCAATCATTTTACAGAAGAAAAAAAATAGCTTTCTATCATTGTTTTCACTGCTATTAAAAAATATATAAAATCAGTCATTTGAAACATTTAAAAAGGCAAAATATTTTTTTGGGAACAGTAATAGATCTATACTGTTATCCAATATTTATTTGAAGTATTTTAGGGTACAGACTGATTTCCCCCCCTTTTTTTAAATATCCGACAGGTTTTTGCGGGAAAAATTATCCTGCCCATTTTTTTTCAATTGCATAGCGCAAGATTCGGAAGCACGCATAGAAGCGGTAATAAAAAATTGGTTGCGATAACCACCTTAAGTTCTGTGGCAAAAAATCTTACACCCAACTGACTATGCCCCTATATTTTTGTTGAAGTATGGGCTGCTGGCTAGAAAATGCTAATACACTGCATAGAATTTTCTTGGCTGACTACTAAGCCTGGCCCTTAAGTAATACTGCCTGGTAAATGTGATCAACTATTAGTTGCGTAACCAATGCTTGCACCTACAGTCTAGAAGACAGGTCAATGGAGGTCACTGATAAGAATGAATAGTAACAGTAACTACCAAAAGTCCAAACCAGACCACAGGTGCAATCAGTAGTAGGTTTCATCCCCGCCCAGTAGCTTTAATTTCCCTTTTTATAGCTATTAAAAGCACAATTTTAACGACTAATTGACCTTAGTATATGTCTGAAAACAGTACCACATCCATTTATTCCCATATTTTATTACTATTTTACAATATTACAATATTATATATTGTGACACAGTTAGGTTAGGGGGTCCCTCTCCTGGGTAGAGGACTCCTTCCTTTCACACACAGCAGCTGGGAAACAGTACGCCAGACTGGATGCAAGTACAAGCTGGTCGGCGCCAGTCTTTATTGTACAATGACAGAAACAACATAAAGAAAACATAAACATAAATCCTAGCCCTGTCGGGGCACTAACTTCACAGGTAGTTCCCTCACTACCAGAACCTGGCAGGGCCTAATGCCCTCACCAGCAACAAAAGCACAGCACAACACTTACAGTTAGGTTTTCAAGTGTCTCTGAGCCAACTCCCTGTCTGCTCTCCCAGGTGAGACAATCAGCCCTAAACACACTAGGCTTATATTGGCCACTCTCAGGTGGAAAACTAACAAGCCTGTTACCAGGCTGCGAGAACCAAAACCTGGAGTGGCCGTGGGTGGAGCCCTCCCTCTCCTCTCACCCACAACCCCCAGGTCCCAAACCGGCTTTTCAAAAAGCCGAAACTCAAGCCTGCTACACTGCAGACTTTCTCCTGGGGGTTTAAAACACAAAATACAGGAATCTGGGACAAATGTACCTGCCACAGACCACTTTACCAGTGATCCTATCACAATATATATATATATATATATATATTAGGGGTGTGCACCGGCCACTTTTCGTGTTTTGGTTTTGGATCTTTCTTCGTGTTTTGGATCTGGATTGGTTTTGCCAAAACCACCCTTCTGTATTTTTTTGAAAAAAAGCACAAAAATAGCTAAAATCACAGAATTTGTGGGTTTTTCTGCTCCTATGCTATTATTAATCCCAATAACTTTAATTTCCACTCATTTCCAGTCTATTCTGAACACCTCACAATAGTGTTTTTATGTTCAAAAGTTTACACCGAGGTAGCTGGATGACTATGCTAAGCGATACGAGTGGGCGGCACAAACACGTGGCCCATCTAGGAGTGACACTGCAGTGGCAGACAGGATGGCAGTTTGAAAAACTAGGCCCCAAACAGTACATAATGCAAAGAAAGAAAGAGGTGCAAGATGGAATTGTCCTTGGGCCCTCCCACCCACCCTTATGTTGTATAAACAGGACATGCACACTTTAAAAAAACAATCATTTCAGCGCCAAGGTCTGCCACATGACTGTGACTGAAATGATTGGTTCGTTTGGGCCCCCACAAAACAAGCTGGCAATTAATCTGTCCCTGCACAAACTGGCTCTACAGAGGCAAGATGTCGTCCTCATCCTCCTCATCCACCGATTCCTCACCCTCTTCAGTGTTGTGTACATCCTCATCCTCACAGAGTATTAATTCGTCCCCACTGGAATCCACCACCACAGGGCCCTCTGTACGTTCTGGAGGCTGGTCTCCCTGGAAGAGTTGATAAATCATTTTGATGAACATCATCTCCACATTTTGTGGAAGCAACCTCCTACGCCTTTCGCTGACAAGGTTCCCGGCTGCACTAAACACTCTTTTGGAGTACACACTGGAGGGGGGGCAACTCAGGTAAAATAGAGCCAGTTTGTACAAGGGCCTCCAAATTGCCTCTTTTTCCTGCCAGTACAGGTACGGACTGTCTGATATCCCTACTTGGATGCTGTCACCTATGTAATCCTCCATCATTCTGTCAGTGGTGACAGTATCATATGCAGTGACAGTAGACATGTCAGAAATTGTTGCCACGTCCTTCAGTCCGGACCAGATGTCCAAACCGGCCCTTGACTTATGACACAGGCGCACCCTTGGTGCTGCTGCTGTGTTGTTGCACGTGCGGCTACTGTGCACACAATTCACAAACACAGAAAAAAAAATATTTTTTGTTGCACTTGGGGGGAGTACCCCTGATGGACAGAGCACCCCCTGGACAACACTACAGCACCCCTTTAGGACTGCACAACACAGTCCAGCCAGCCCCTATAGACTTTGGAGTGGAAAGCCCCTATGGACATCTGACTGCACAACACAGCCCAGCCAGCCAGCCCCTATGGACAACAAACTGCACAACACATCCCAGCCAGCCCCTATGGACTTTGGAGGAGTGGACACAGCCCCTATGAATAACACCAGCACAGTACAACACAGCCAGCCCCTATGGACTTTGGAGGAGTGGACACAGCACTACACTACACAACACAGCCCAGCCAGCCTGAACTCCCACCCTCCCTTTTCACTGTCCAACAGCCGAGTGAGAAAATGGCGCCGACGCGGGTACCTTTTATAGAATCCAAAACCCGCGAGATCCGACAGCGTGATGATGATGTTTTGCCTCGATTTCAGATCCGAGTCAGGCGGGAAAAGTTGAGCCTGACTCGGATATGACTCGGGAAGAGGGGGTGGCTTGGGGGGTTCGGATTTCAGAAATTCGAACCCGCTCACCCCTAATATATATATATATTTTTTATATATATATATATATATTGATACTTATCGTACAGGATGTATGTCAATGGTGCCGTATGCAGAAAGACCCCGGTTATATCAGATTACCTCTTTATTAGTCAGTATTGATAGCTTTTATTTGGTCTATTTAACAAATAATAAATAGACCAAATAAGTTATTTTTTATATTCTCGTGTGAACCACACAAGACAATTCTTTTCCCCTCTCCTATTTTACAGTATCGCCAGCATCAAAAAAAATTCAGCAGAGATTTTGGGGTCTATTTAACTAAACATTGGATGGAGATAAAGTGAACAGAGATAAAGTACCAGTCAATCAGCTCCTAACTGCCATGTCACAAGCTGTGTTTGAAAAATGAATTATATCTCCATCCAAGGCTTAGTAAATAGACCCCTACTGTATATAACAGCTTTAGAAAAGTACACTCTCTGTTTACTACAATCCGCATTTTGAATGCAGATTGTAGTTTGATATTGCGAATTCAGCCAATATCACAGGGATTTACTAAAAATCCCTTGCAGGGACAGAGCTTGCGATAAAGCTCTGTCCCTGCGAATCCCCTATGCACTCTTATCACGGTATTTTCACAAAAAATACTGTGACAAGTGCCCGCGCATGCGCCATCTGGCCGCCGCTAAGCCCCACCCCTGCCACTAAGCCCCGCCCCCCGCAATCGCGACCCCCCTCCCTTAATTACACTTACCTTCGGTGATCGGTGCTCTGGTGATGTCCTCCGTGGCTCCAGGCAGCTGATCTCCCAACCTGCACTGGGTCCGTCAGCTGATGACCGGGTCCCAGTGCAGGATGGGAGACCAGCTGACCGGAGGTCCGATCTCCGGTCCCTGGACTCTAGGAAGTTTTTTTTTTTTTACTAGTTTTTTTCTGTTTTTTTACAGTGTATCAGCATGTGGTCTATTTAGACCACACAGCTGATCACTGGGGCCGCCTCTGGGCTCTGCCTGTTAGAGTGGAGAACCCTGGATAACGCCATCTCCACGTGGCGTTATTATCACAGGGCTTCCCCCAATATTTTTTACAATTTATTTTTAGTAACTTTGGCCAGATCACATTTCCCATTACAATTATGGGAAATGTGATTTGCTTACTAAAAATAAGTGATAATTAGGGCTTGGAGTAGAGTTTTACTCCAATTGCCCTTTAGTAACTTTAGGTGATACTAAAATAATGTGAAAAGGGTGTGAAAACACCCTTTTTCACTTTATTTTAGTAAAAATAATGTTAATAAGCAGAGGGCCTGATTCGGACCCGCTCGCGACCGCAGGACACTGGCAAGCGGGTCGATGGTGCCGAATTGCGCATGCGCACGACAGAGGGAGCTCCGTCGTGCGCATGCGCGAGACCCGAATAACAACGGCCAAGCCGTCGTTATAGGTCTCGCACCAAAGGGGGCGTGCTGTCGATGGTGAGTGACAGCACGCCCCCTTTGGTGGGCGTCCCGGGGGCGTGGCTGCCAGACGGAGGCGTTCCCAAGGGAACGCCTACCGTCTGAGTCCGGCCCCACTGACATCACTAGTGATGTCAGTGGGAGTGATTTTGGCTCTGATAGAGCCAAAATCACTCCAGGGCTTGCGGCAGCGAGACCCTACCGCAGGGTCTCGTCGCAAGCCCATGGACGCTCGCAATCATCATGGACGCTCGCTATAGCTGTGGGTGGTAACCCACAGCTATGCGAGCGTCCATGAGGCCGCTCCAAGTTGAGAGAGGAGGGCCCTGATTCAGAGCGAGCGCTCTGGTCAGAGCGTTCGGCTCTGAATCAGGCCCAGAGCCCACAGTGAGATAAACACATAAGATAGCTAAGCTCTTACAGCAAGGCCCTCTCCCTTCTTGTGCTTTTCCTTCCCTCACTTATTCCATCATCTCCTCACTGCCAACAGCAGCACCAAACCTTTAGGATCGGCCATCCCGTGACTGATTTGGGTCTTATGACTGCTGATGTTACAATGTTTTGTACTGTAAGTTACGTTTTTTTACATTTTTTATTTCTTTTTTTATTTGTGTTTACACTGTTCCTGTTTAAGTTTTAATGCGCTGTGGACCTCTTGTGACGCCATGCAAAATAAAGTATAGTAATAGATTCCAATACACAGTACAAAGAAACATCTGCCCCAATGTCAGCCGAGCAGTTTCAGACGAGGTGTACATAGTGTGAATCCAAAAATATTGCTGGGTTTTTGTATTTTCTGTTATGGTGAAGGGAGGGGGAGGAAAAGGGGAATACTTCCTAGTAATTGACCGCAAAGCCTAGAAAGTAACAGTATAAACCACCAGAGAATAAAGATTAAGGGTGAGATGTATCAAAACTTGGCGAGAAATAAAGTACCAACCAATCCACTTCTAACTGCTATTTCACAGATTTTGTTTTTGAAAAATGACAGGAGCTGATTGGTTGGTACTTTATCTCTCTACATTTTATCTCTCTCCAAAGTTTGATACATTCCACCCGCCCCCTAAGTAAGACTATATATTTTTATAAATGTTAAAGGAAACCTTTCTATCCAGACTGTTTTAGATTTTGTGTAAAACAACATATAATTGAATTCTGTACTTTATTTAGAAAAAAAATACATTTCTTTTTATGATATTGATGTTTTATTATAATAGTTTCACAGATACTAAGAAGTGACAGGATGATTTTCAGGGCATCATACACATGCTTGATTTCGGAACAAAATTTTGTATCAAAATTCTTATAAATACATAACAAGTACAGCTGGCGGCAGGAAAGGTGACTCTATCCTTGCCTGGTGCCAACAGCCAGAAATGCAGCATGGATAACACCCGGTGCCTATGTCGGTCTCAAGGGTGGGTGCGTGCGTGCGTGCCGCCTGTGTCTTCTCTACATGCTTGGCAAGGTACTGCCAAATCTTACCGCCACTGCTCTGAGCAAACTCATCCAGTTCCGAGAGGCTGAGCTGCGGGTACTCCATGTCCGGACCAGGCCGCCGCCAGTAGGCCAAGCAGCAGCACCAGTACTAATAATGCTCCTCCACACCTGGGGAATACACCAGCAGTGGTGCATGAAGCACTTAACATTCGGGTGACATCCTCTCCTCTAGGCCCCGCCTCCCTCATATCCATACATGCGCAGTCTGGATTTCCTAAGGTGCAGTGGGGAATCTGGGGAATTTTTTTAACTTTACAGGGCAGCTGGAGATTCTAGAGAGATCCTGTAGTCTCCCACAGGATGCACGAGGGCAGGCAATTGTGCAACACAGAAGAAACTGGTCCCGTAATGAATTGGTACGGTACTCAGCAAGTTCCTTTCAAAACCCAGGACGATCCTGTATCATACAGGATGGGTGGCAACCCTAACATGAAAACACACAGGCAGGCAGAAGCAGATTTAAACTTCATGGGGCCCTAAGCAAGATATCAGTATGGGGCCCCAGCTCCCTCAACTGCATGAGAGAAACACACACTGACTGCGCTGGAGGACAGACTCACTGGAGAGAAACACACACTGACTGTGCTGGAGGACAGACTCACTGTAGAGAAACACACACTGACTGTGCTGGAGGACAGACTCACTGGAGAGAAACACACACTGGCTGTGCTGGAGGACAGACTCACTGTAGAGAAACACACACTGACTGTGCTGGAGGACAGGCTCACGGGGCAAATTCACTAAGGATCGTGACCTGCCCGTGTCTGTCAGTTTTTAAACACGGATAGGAATGATCAGAATCGGGAGGTTTTTTTTTAAAGAAAATTTGGAATTTACCAAGCTCCCGTGTTTGTCAGGATAGTGTAGGTGATCGTTCCTACCCGTGTTTAATCCCCATGCTTCCTGCCCATGTTTCCCTCCCGAACAAGCAGCCTGCACATATCATTGAGATACAGTACGTGGAGGCTGCTTGTGTGTGTGCAAGTTATGAAAGTGTAAAATATATATTTTTTTAAATGTCGCGGGGTCCCCCCCTCCATAGCATAAACAGCTCTGGGCTCCTGAGCCAGTCCTGGTTCTAAAAATAAGGGGGTAAAAACGTGTAGGGTTCCCGCGTATTTTAGGAGCCAGTACTGGGCTCCTGAGGCAGGTTTTAAAAATAGGGGAAAAATTGGCGTGAGGTTCCCTCCATATTTAAAACCAGTACCAGACTGTCACAGCCAGGGGACCCTATCACCGGGTCACCCTGGCCAAAGCATTAACACCCTAAGCTAGTCAGCCCAAGCCTGGGATCTCAGGGGAGGTGGGGACCCCCTAAATAAAGAGGCCCCCCCTCTCCTGAGCACCCCAGGCTTATGATAAATCTCAGGGCTCTTCCCTGCAGCCCTGGCCAGTGGGTGCAGGGGTAATAGTGTGAAAAATAGATTGTTACTATTGTTTTTTACAGTGGAACCACAGGTGCCAGCATGCTTGCCCTTTGGCACTTGTGGAACTACAAGTGCCAACAGGCGGACGACACCCATACCTCCACTGTAAAAAAAATTGTAAATTAATCACAGTACTCACACACCATTGAAAGCAAACTTTTATTACATACAAAAGACACTCACACATACTTACCTTCTGCCAGACGTCCCATCCACATCACCTGTAGAAATTCCCACGGTTTTCCTGGAAAAATGAATCAAATACTCACCTACCTCCTAGCATAGCATTGATCCTCTTCTCCAGTACACATATATCTCTACCCCGGTAAATGACAGAGACCGGCTGGTATCTGTTATCAGCCAGGCCCGCCAGCCATTCAGAAGCCGCGTTTGAGTAAGGTTTACAGCCATTCAGCAGCCACTTACTGTAGTGCGCCCTTTTATTGGCTGGCGGGATATCATATATATCTACATGTCCGAAATGGTCTGGGCAACTTTTTTTTATTTTGGCAAGTCCCGGGGAGTCTACTGGAGAAGAGGAACAGTGCTACGCCACCTTCCCTGAGATCCCTGGCTTGGGCTGACTAGCTTGGGGTGCTAATGCTTTGGATAGGTTGAGTCTGGTGCTGGTTTTAAACTAGGGGGAACCTCACGCCATTTTTTCCCCTAGTTTTAAAACCAGGACTGGCTCTCAGAGCCCAGTGCTGGTTCCTAAAATACGGGGGAACCCTACACATTTTTACCTTTATTTATAGACCCAGGACTGGCTCAGGGGGTTCCGGACTATAGACAGACAGTAATTAGTTAGACAATGTCTAGATAGACACCAGATGTTAGACAGTTAATAGTTAGACAAGGATAATAGTTCGACACAGACAAAAGTCAGACACACTAAAGTTAGACATGTAAAAAGTTCGACAGGTATTAAAGATCAGCAGGGTCAAAAGTTTGACATGAAAAAGATCGACACAAAAATGGTCGACACATTTTTTTTTATTTTTTTTTTAGGATTAGGGTTAGGTTTAGGGTTAAGCACTTACTGGAGGGTTATGGTTAGGCACTTACCCCCCAAGGTTAGGGTAAGGCACTTACCCAGATGTTTAGGGTAAGGCACCAGGAGGGAGGGTTAGGGTTAGGCACCAAGGGGAGGGTTAGGGTTAGGCTGAAGATTAGGGCTAAAAACAAAAAATAATAATTGTCGACCATTTTTGTGTCGACCATTTTCATGTCGAACTTTTGACCCTGTCGACCTTTTGTACCTGTCGAACTTTTTACATGTATAACTTTAGTGTGTCTGACTTTTGTTTGTGTCTAACTATTGACTGTCTAACATCTGGTGTCTATCTAGACATTGTCTAACTAATTACTGTCTATCTCTTATACCTCACCCGGTTCAGGAGCCCGGGGCTGGTTATGTTTTTTGGGTGGTCAATTTTTTTTTTCTATTAACCATTTAAAAAAAAAAAAAGAGGCAGAAATATACACGAATCACACTGATCTGTGTATGTTTCTGCTAGACACACTGCTTAGAAGTAGGGATGTGCAGGCTCGGTTCTACTCGGTTCCGTTCGGTTCTTTTTACCGGATCTTATTGGGTTTCAGCTGTCACGAGTTTTGGATAGCCAATAAGATTCGGTAAAAAGAACCGAACGGAACCGAGTAGAACCGAGCCTGCACATCCCTACTTAGAAGGGGGTCTATTTGTAAGTTCTATTTTTACACTGTGTTTGCTTTTATTACACCCGTGATTATAATCACGATTTTTGGTAAATTCCCGTCTTGTATTCCTGTCTATGGAAAGTACTGCCATGTTCAGCGTATTTATTTCTATTTGTATTTGCTTTAACTTCTAAATCGGCCGTGTTCATCTTTAAATTTACAGAAAATACCACATTTACTATGTTTTTGCCATAGTAAATTCCTGTGTTTGTAACAATGGCAAATTACTCCAGTGAATACAAAAACAAACCAACGCAATTCTAAGTAAATTTACCCCACAGAGAGGACAGAGAGACTCAAAGGGCCTGATTTTGAGTTAGAAGAAAAGTTTCTGGAACAAACCATGTTGTGTTGCAAGGTGTGCAAATAAAATAAACATATTGTTTTTGCATGCAACGTAAATACTGGCTGCTTTTGCATATAGCCCACAAATGATGGATACCTTTATTTTTACATTGCAATGCCCCTCTCAGATCTAAATCTCTCTGCTCTTCTTAAATCTGCACCACCTGCAACACAGTATTGCCTAGTTACTTGCTTTTTTTGCTTTGCTCCCAACTCATACCCAAAGTGGGTACTTCAGGTAGCACGGTTTACCCCATGGATAATTACCCGTACCGTGCTGGAAAATACTATTCAATTTAATAGCATTTTCCCTGCGTGGTAAACTAGGGGGCTAACACACGCTAACCTATTGATTCTGTATATAGTGCAGAATCAATTATTTTTCCCTGCATGTTAAACCCCAGAATGTGACTTTTCTCGTGGACTTTTCCTTGCAGCTCCTGAAACTGCGAGAAACTAGGGCATGTCAGCCAGTTTCTGCGTCTTCTGACACAGATTTACTGGTCTCGTAGATGGGAACGGGAGTGGCCATTCTGAGTTGGCTTTGGCTTACTCAGATGGCCGATACTGCAAATATCGCGATGATCAGTGATCCGATCCTGCATCTTTGGACACAGATATGAGATCTGAGATGCCGGCAGGAAGCGTCTTTTTACTTACAGGAGTTGTGCATAGCGTACAACTGTGAATCAGACAGTGCTGGAAATGAGGCTCACAGGACAGACAGCCACAATGACAGTGCTGGAAGTGAGGCTCACAGGACAGACCGCCACAATGTCAGTGCTGGAAGTGAGGCTCACAGGACAGACAGCCACAATGACAGTGCTGGAAGTGAGGCTCACAGGACAGACAGCCACAATGACAGTGCTGGAAGTGAGGCTAACAGGACAGACAGCCACAATGACAGTGTTGGAATGAGGCTCACAGGACAGACCGCCACAATGACAGTGCTGGAAGTGAGGCTCACAGAACAGACAGCCACAATGACAGTGCTGGAAGTGAGGCTCACAGGACAGACAGACTCACTGACATTGTTGGATAAAAGGCTCACAGGACAGACCCATTGACAGTGTTGGTAGACAGGCTCACAGGTCAGGCAGACACACTGACTAGTGTTCATCCTTTTGGGCTCAGCGGAGGTGGTCGGGTCTGGAGCGTGACGACATGATTGTGTCATTGTAGCTCCGCCCCCACTATGCAATGCCGAGATTACTGGCATTGTGGAGTGGGCGGAGCCAAGATGATGCGATCCAATGCGAATTGCGTCATTGGCCCGCCTGTGCCGCCCACTTCACTGGGGAAGTGTGCGGCCGCGGCTGTTTGCCCCTAAATCTGGGAGACTTGAACTCCTTTCAGGGTGGCTGGGAGTGCCACATGATTTTCGTGAGCCTCCTGGCCATTTCGGGAAGGTAGGCAAGTATGATATAGCCCCAGAAACACATTGATTTTTATATCGATAAATATACCCCTAGGAGTTGCTCTATACCCCTTTGGGGTATTCATCTCTTTTTCCCTTCAGATCTTAAATCTGTTACTGTTATATAGTTTATGTTTAAAAAGAAAATATTTTATGTATTTAACATGAGACAATTAAATTTAAATGTATACTGCAATTAACTTAGATAGGAATAAGTAAAATAATATAGATAATAATAGATTTGACTATATTTATTTCTTTGATATGTGGTTAATTTGATATGTGGCTAATTGCAGGATGGTTCCTGTGATTTATTGCACATTTATTGAACAGCCCTTTTCAAAATATTGTTTATTATTTTTTTTTATTATAATACATTTTAGACTTAGCTATATTTATTTGCACAGATAAAAATGTGATTTTAAAAACAGACATCTACAGTATAAAGAATAAAATGCACCAACTAACAAGCGGTGACATGAAAGTGAAGGCTGGACGCTGACGGCTGGTACATCCCAAGCAAATACAAATTTAACACAAATGCCACTGTACAACCTCCTATGACAGAAATAAAAAGATCACATGAATGTCATTATTATGGTCAGGAATTGTTCAACACAATATAGATGTAATGTAATACACACAAAATGAATGACACTAACTATACCTTGTTTATGTATATATCTATTCGGTCATGATATGTCCTCACATCCCTATTACACCATATAAATTGTCTATGTAAGTAAAACAAAGTTGGTTGCTAGGTAATGATAGAAATACAGTATATCCAACTATGAAGCTACAGATCCCACTAAATATTCTATAGAATTTACAAATGTGAATGGTTTCTGCATTAAGTTCCACTTAAAGCCATTATCACATCTGCACAATTACACAGTTGTCTCATAAATGCACATAAGGTCTCATTGTTGCCACCTCAAACTTAAGTTGTTTCACCAGCCGCACAATAAATCTATTGTAAATGTATGTGTTAGATCATCTTCTTACCACCTTGTACTTTCAATAGCAGTGACATAAATGGAGCATGTTACTTACAGTTCATCTTCATAGGGACACATAAAAAGAGCTGTACTAACAGGAAGGATACTATACCCACCTCCCCTAAGAACAGGTCCATCTCTATCCCGGATCACCGGCATTTGGTACCAAGTACACTGGTAGCTGTAAATGTGTACAAAACAGGATTGGAGCACAAACACAGTCAGCAAGATGTATATTGCCAAACATCATTTGCTAATTACTAATGATGTCCACACAATAAAACACAATGTAAAGTACTGTACATGAAAATAACATTACTGTTACAAATTAATTAATAGAACATAGGGGTTGATTTTGAGTTGGAGGCAAAGCAAAAAAAAATAAAGTGACTTCATAACCAGAACAAACAATGGGCATGTTTCAGAGACGAACCCTAATGCCGCTGCCGCAGTAGCTGTGTGACAATATGCAAATGTCGCAGCCGCCAGGAGTTGTATTGAGACACCCACTGGAGGCTTTGAAAATCCAACGATTGTGTACAAAGACGAAGCAGATCAGTCGATTATCGAAGTTCTGAGTAACCCTTTGACTACTCTGAATGGCCGCAGGAACTGAGATGCCGCAGGCTGTTTATCTCAGCGTTCCGGTTCGCAATCGCAGTCTGCAACACGGCTTCAAACTGCCATGACATGCCTGCATTTCAGCCGCCGCTCACGTTACCTACTGCAAACGATACCTGACTGTCAATCACACTGCAGCCGAAGCCACTCTGTGACCACCAACGGTAATGTAACTTGATGTATGCGCTGTGCGACACATACCCATGCGCAGACCACCGATAATCGCTCAACTGTGAAAATATCATGTTTGCGTTTAACCCTGAATCAGGCCCAATGGTGCAATACAAGAGGTGCAAATACATTTATTGTTTTTACAGTCAGAGTAAATACTGGCTGCTTTTGCATGTAGCCCACAAATGCAGGACAGCTTTAACACTGCAATTTAGGTTTGAGTTTGGACACGCCCCTCATATCGAAATCTCTCTGCTCATGTTACATCTGCCTCACCTGCAGCGCAGCATGGTTTTACCAGGGTGCAAAGTTACTGGCTTTTTCTTTCTTATTACTTTGATCCCAACTGAGACTCAGAATGCACGCAGCATCCATTCATCGCCTCTGCTCTGCCCTAGCAGTGGTGACACGTTTTCATGCCATTTAGCCCCGCCCCCTGCCATTCAAGGCATTTATGCCGCGATTCCTGGCAATTATCTCCCTATCCTGCCCACTTCACTAAGTGGGTGGGATGCGGGAGATCCAGACACTCTTCCGGGGGTGCGTGGGACTCCCCGAAAATTCAGGAGCCTCCTGCAACTTCCGGGAGAGTAGGTTAGTATGTCTGTATCCTACTTCGTATATCATATATTTTCATGGTCCTATTTTGTACTTGTGAAGACACAAAAATATTCAGTTTTATTTACTGTTATTCAAGAGACCCCACTCAAAGGTGATCTGCACTGGATTATAACAATGCAATCCCTTGCCTCCAGCTGGGATGTCCAGCTACACCACCTGGAATAGCAGCTTCTTTATAGGACTGGGGTCTGAGAAGACAATTCACAGCAGTGACATATTGTCAGTGAAAGCTGCTTGTACAAGGATATATGTCATTAAAGTGATGTTCCAAATTTATTCCCCAAAATGAAATCCACTGGTATATTATAGGATGTGTGTGCTGACTCAAATACAAGCTCTACCCACCTCTCATTTCCTAATAGTGCCAGTGTTCTCCATCCACCTACAGTGTGAATAGGGAAAATTAGAATCTGCAAAAGTGTGTGATTGGTCAGCAAACATCAACATCCCTGTGGATTTAGGGGCTGATTTAGAGTAAAGCAAAGTACACACTAGATTATCTGTCCAATCTGGCTGGTTGGAACGTAAATCTGGTAAAGTACAGGTATGGGAGCAAATGACAATCGGCCATTTGTTCAAAAAATGCCGGAAAAATTACAAAAACGGTTGTTTGGACAAATTGGATAAATCAAACTGACCGTTTTTGTCTGTTTTCCAGTGTTTGGGAACAAATGGTCGATTATCATTGGCTCCCATACATTACCAAATTTTTGTTCCAACCAGCCAAATTGAACAGATAATCTGATAACGTTTACCTATTTTAAGTAGAAAAAAAAAGCATACAAGGTGCAATTTGCTCTTGGAACAAACCATGTGGCAATGCAAGGGGTGCAAAAGCATTTATTTTTTGCATGCAGGGAAAATAGTGGCTGCTTTTGCATGAAGTGAACAAATACTGAACAGCTTCTTTTCTACATTGAAATTTAGACTTAAGCTAGGATACATCCCTTCCAAACTTTAAGGGGCCTATTTATCAAGCATTTTTTTTTCCATAAAATGATGTAGAAACAACAGTTTCTGCATAATGTTATAAACTGATGCAATGTGCTAACAACCTAATGCAGGATATTTCACAGAAATCTGTGCAAGGCTAATTAGTGCTGCAGACTGCAGTCCCCATTATTATCAATGGGGACTTCAGTGTACTCTAACCCCTATGTTCCAAACTCCCTTGCAGCCTCTAGTCAGGATTCATTACTGATATCACCTGCAGTATTCGCAGATTCATTGCCAGGCAGGTTCTGTTTGTGGGTGCAATGGAGAGGTGGCGACTCAAACACAGGAGAGTTGTGGCTGGGCATGTTCCTGCCTGCGACTACGATCCCATACACAGTAAAACAGGCTCTGGCGTCTCAGTTCTGGCAGTCATTCTGCGCAGCCATACTCAGAAGTCCGATAATCGACTGATCTGTGGCTGAGATGCTGATCTATTAAGCCACTGGTGGGGTTCCCAATACAAATCCCGGCAGCTGCGACATTTGTATATTTTCGCACAGTCGCTGCGTACAAATTAGCAGCTGCTATGGCATTAGTGTACATCTCTGAATCAGGCCCACTGTGCAGTGCCCCTGCGAGTTACAGTTAGTACATAGTGGAGATATTTTCATTCAGAATGAAAATATCCATTGCGATACTGACTGTTAACAAATCATGGCAGTGCTGCTGTACAATTTGCCCCACCTGCAGTGCAACATCGTTAAGGTGCAAATTGCTGCTTTTTTAACATTTTCTCCAAACTCTGGGGCTAATTCAGCAGAGCACGCAAGTGGACTGCTGGATGCAGATTCCCGATTACCGGGAATATGCGCATGCGCAGGTTCCATTCTGCGAGTGTGCAGAATGGGTCCTGCTAACACACATGCTAGCCCTTGAATGTCTTTACCTGATTAACAGGCAGAGGCATTTAAGGGGCGGGCCGGCTGGCGTTCCTGGAAACGCAGCGTGTCTGACCCGTTTTCCGGGAGTGGCCAGCCCAGAGACCACATGGACGTACGCAGACTGCTGGGCTCACAAACCAGCCAGACTGAGTAAGCTGAGGCTTACTCCGCTGTCCGGCCGCCCGGCGCCGTCCACCATCGTGACCATCGACCACTGATGGTCGCGATGGTACATTTGCATGATTGCAAGGGTCGCATTGCAAAGCTGTCTGTGTGCAGTTTTGCAATTGTGATCCTTGCTGAATCAGGCGAACAGAGGTGAACACTAAAAAACAATTTAAACTCCCATATGTTGGGAGGTATGCTGATAACTATACCCAGAGTACAAGAATACATATTGTGTAGTTGTTATATAAAAATAACATGAGAAAAAAGATCTAATGAAAAATCCTCCAATCCTGTTTATGGCAAGAAATGAGGTTAACTTGACAATTCTGATTATTACATTGCATGGTGCATTCCTTTTTGGTGCAGCATTTAAGCACTAATAATGATTACCACTAGATGGCAGTATTACCTTTTCAGTTTCAATATTCATTAGAGAAATAGAAAGGACAAGACACATTTTATTTTACCTCTCTCAAACAGTGCAAAATGTTATTCGTATAAATTATATGTTTCTCTGAATCTTATCACAATTTCTGAAAGTAAGGAAAGATAGAAGGACAATCTGAATGAATTGTCAGCATTCCCCTTTCATATCTGTCTCCCTTATTACTGCTTAGCTTTCATGGCAAATGTATTTTGAGAAACAGCAGCTCCTGTAGAGAAAGGTTAATAGGAGTTGGAGGCTGTGATTACCAATTAGGACCCAACAAGCGTAGAGACTGTATTGCATAGACTGGAAAAGCAAATTACATATTTGGAGATGCAGTTAATTACTGAATATTACTTAGAAACAAACAGATGATTATCTGTTTGTATTATTATTCATTGATCATCATTAGTCCAAGCCACATAATTCAGTGAAGGAAAGAAAATCTCTTATTTTGTGTATTCCCAGGAAAAAACAATGATATATTCATAAAAGGGATAAACCATACCTCCCGACAATGGGAATATTTAAATTGCAAAGTGTCTTCGATAGGGACAAATCGTGCACATCGTCCAGTGTGTACGCACTATTGCGAGCTCCTGTGTGTTGTTCATTGTATCTTCAGACCTGCCTGCAGTGCAGGCCAATCTGAAGATGCGACAGCTGACACCATGCTTCTGGATGCGGCCGGGGAACAATATATCAAGCAGTCGTACACCAGATCATGCAGTGTGGTACGGAACGCCCCATATATCATGCCGTCCCATCAGCCGTTGCTGGGTACACACATCGTGTAGTATGTACCCAGCTTAATTGTGTACCCAGCTTGACTTCCTGTCTTCTTTCCTGTGTTTGCTGCAGTAGAAGATTCACGTACTGATCAGTTTATTGGTAATCCCCAGGCTCAGCCTCCACCTCCATGTGTTGCTCACAGTGCCGGATTACCAAATAGGCAGAGTAAGCACCGGCCTATGGGCCCCGCGACTTTTAGTGGCCCCGCAACAACAGATCAAAATAATATTGATTTGATCTTGAAAGTAAATTACAATCAAGCTTTCTTAAATTGTTTCCAATAGATATAAAAAATTAATCAACTCAAAGAAATGAAAACTTTGCATTAAATACTCTGTAGAGAAAATACTGTATTGTATTGTATTGTAATGTACCCATTAACAACTTAAATGTAGGAGAACCATACACATCAGATTCACATTACAGTTTGTCTCTTAAAAGCTCATCTTCTGTCAGCTGTCAGTTTGTAAAAGATTTTCAGTGTAACCTACGTACAGTTTATTAAAATTGTTGGTATTAGGAGATAATTTGCTAGATAAGGGGGCCCTGAGATTTCGACTGCTTAGGGGCCTCCACAGGGTTTGATCCGGCACTGGTTGCACACTATCCACTATTGGCTTCAAACTCCACATTGGATAGAAATACTATTTAAAAATGAAAGTAAGTGTACTCCACAGAAACTGAATCGACCAATGGTTGTATTGTTGCCTGGCACACTACTAATAATGTTTTATTTTTGGTGTATGTTTTATAACTAGTTGTGGAAACCGGAAGACATCAGTAAGAACAATACAGAAATGAATAAAATAAGACTTGTCCAGAGAGTGGAAACTATTATAAATCTTGTATCACCGTGTATATTTAGGTGAGTACCGGCACCTGTTTTCATAGAACACAGCACTGCTTAGATTCCTGGGAAAGTCAAATAAAAAAAAAATACCCAATAACTTTTTGCCATTGATATTACCTCAATAAACATATCTACAGAATGCAGGGTTTGTAAGATGACACGCCAAAGCATAACCGTATAGTACACCACCACCACCATCACCACACGTAGTTATAGGCAGAACTGGTGAAAATAATATTCCACCTACTGTCAGTCCTTATCAGGCCATCTAGCCAAAATGTATAATATATATATATATATATATATATATATATGTACAGTGTTTTTATGGGTGTTTTGCTTTGAAGTGTACCTGTCTCCTACACACTGTGGAAGTGGCCATTTTCAGGTCTGGAGACATATTGATACAGGAATTATTGACATCACTTTGGATGAGGCACAATGTGACAGGCTACATTCTCTATACCTCGGTCAACTCTGTTCCTCTCTGCAGCCCTCTTGGTGAGTGCAGTGGGTGCCACAACTTCTGTGAACATGGGAAATAGGTGTTGTGGCTTTGTGCCCAGCAGTAAGCATGACACCGAATACTAGGCACACAGCCACTCTGAGCTGTTGGATAAACTCAATAGTGCAGCAAAAAAAGCAGATGCCTTCTCTAGAACCGGAGGAGGTAGTTTAGGTTACTATAGACAGTGGTGGATAGTCATGGTTGCAAGCAGGGGACTGTCTTCTGATTTCTACACATACTTGCTTACTGTCCTGGAACCTGCCGGAGGCTCTCAATTTTTTGGGTAGTCCCCCCACCCCTGGAAGATTAGGTACCCTTCCTGTATCCTGCCCACTTCCTAGTGGGGAGAAAGGGGAGAATAATTCCGGGAATCAGCAGACCATAAGGAGGGGAGGGGCCGAGTGACTGTTTCTGTGATAATTGTGTCATTTAGCCCCGCCCCTATTCAAATATGCACGATTTGTGACATTGTGCAGAGAGGGGATGGGCCTAATAATGCAAATAGTCTGTCCCCGCCCCCATCACTGACCACTTGTATCTCCTCTCCGGGCTTCTCTAGAGAGGAACGACTAAAGTAGGCAAGTATATTTCTACAATGGAGGTTCTAATATAGGTGCCTGCCTAACAGTAGCCGCACACTCTCCCTATCAACAGTAACAATTGTTATGTATCTTATATATCAATTATTCCCCACCTCTTAGATTGTGAGATCATTTGGCAAGGTGACATTTACCTTCTGTTTTATGTAATTGTCTGTTGTCTATTTGTAGTATGATTACCTCAATGTACAGAGCTACGCTGCTGGAACTTTATAACTAAACAATAATAATAATAGGAGACTGGTACCCATCAGAAAGTAGCTGCACATCAGATAGTTATACTGAGACAGCCAGCAGAGGACTCAGTCCAGCTAAGCCAGGAGTGAAGCCAGCTAAACAGCCATGTAATAGACTGTAATGCACTTGCTCATCCTGCTGGGAGATGAATACTGAAAGCACTCCTGTAGTACCTTTTGTGTGAAACACTCCTGATAAATGGGATTACGCTGTTTAATTAAGTTGTCCGTAATTGTCCTGTAAAATAAATGGTTCTTTCACCTGTAAATCTGAGTCTAAATATAAGCATTAATGTCTTCATCTTTGCATCAAATTAATTTCACAGCCATTTTTGTGTGTACACTGTGGGTTCCTACCCTATCTTTGGCCAAGACCGTAATACGCCGGTGAATTATCTATCCAGCAAAATGGTCTAGTTTTTAATTATTAATTTACTTCCCTTTAATTACTTTGCAGCTGTCTTTAAGTTAAGTATGTAGTTGTTGTTGGAAATTTGTAATGAGGAATACAATGGGAATTAATAACTGATAATTAGTTCATTAGTTGGCAATGCACGCACAGAGGAGCCAGCATGGTGGCCAAGGCTTTAGGCTCATATCTACCTAAGAATGCCTGATATAAGGTATATGCTTTACTCTTGGTTAAACAGTATCTCTGTTGGCATTATGGGAGCTGGTATTAGCACTTACACACTGCTCAGCCAAATGTGCTGTTTCAGTGACCAACTTACTGTGACATGTCTACACCTTCATGCTTTCCATGCAGACTGCGTCACTAGTCATGGCATGTGCATCATATGACGCCATGGCTGAATTGTGACATCTCCTTACCAATGGCCAAAATGTCCAAATACTGCCAACTGGTAGGTTAATTGCAGTCGACAAAACTGTAACCTACAGTCTGCGTGTGTTTGTATGGTATTCACATCTGCGACCAGGTTAGCTGGTTGATGATTATGCATCAGTAAAATAAGTGAACAACTGAACGATAAATGTATCTCACTGCTAACTCAATGGACTGTCACAGAGTAAGAATGAAGTGTGTCTTAATGGAAACAGATGCGGCTTTACAAGCAAAATTGCTGCATGTGTCTCTCTCTGTTTGCAGTAGATAACACTTCATTTACAGTATATTTCTGATGTGCCCCTGATGAAGTCTCACAATTGGACGAAACGCGTAGGGTAATGGTGTTGAATTGACCTACCATTAAGGAGGGTACTGTCGTGATCTCACACCCATAAAGGGTGCAGACAGGAAACTGGTGACATCTTTTTCTAGTGGTGGCAAAAATACCGCATCTTTTAAGAGTGTGATGTAAACAAATTTAAAATCATTGTGAACAATTTTTATATTAATAAACATTGTGACAGCAATTAATAAGTGGTCTTACAGCCCCCTTTTTTAAGTGATTTTTTTTGTCGGAGAATAATGGTATAATTCCAGAATTCAAAAGAAGTAACCATCTAATTCATAAGGATAACCCTGGTGGCTTCCAAAGAAGAAATGACATTTAAGAGAGGATTTTGGCTTTCCCTTTGATGGACTAAAAATTGGATATGATCCTTTTGCATTTACATCTAAGAGGATCATCGTTTGTTTTCCCATTGAGTAACTGATACGTTGATATTAAGATTCTAACTAGAATCTGTTTTTAGATTTGTGAATTGGTGCTTTCATAGATACATATAGGATCTCACCAATGGTATATATTATTTTTTTGGAGTTGGACCCTTAGTATTTGTTGTATACATTTTTGTTGAGATCCCATTTACAGGATCTATTGAGAGGAGCAGCTTTATTAACAATATTAAAAATTTATTGTTGCATTAAGTAGTGCAGGATAAAGGCATTTTGTTTATATATATATATATATATATATATACATATATATATATATATATTTATATATATATATATATATATATATTTAAACTAGATCTGATTGATAAATTACTTTTGCAGGTGATCCCTAGCATTAAACCCGCTTTCACCAAAAAAAATAGTTGGGGCAACATATTAGAAAGATAGAGAGATAGATATACAGTATATATGAGATAGATAAATAGATATGAGATAGATAGATATGATATATATATATATATAGAGAGAGAGAGAGAGAGAGAGAGAGAGAGAGAGAGAGAGAGAGAGAGAGAGTAAAAAAAAATATGTTCACCGATGTTTCGGTCCTCATAGGACCTTTGTCAAGGTCTTATGAGGACCGAAACATCGGTGAACATATTTTTGATGTGATGGAATAAATAACCTTTGATACTTCCTTGATTGAAAGCCTGGTGAGTGCACCCCTACATTTTACTATATAGCTTTTGGAATATGGATTTTTTTCCTACACCAATGTATTGTGTGGCACCCCAGCAGGATGTGTATTTTTATGTGAGTGTGGACACATGAGGAACGTATATATATATATATATATATATATATTCATAGATATGATATATCGATAGATAAATATGATATAGATAGATAGATAGATAGATAGGTATGATACAGATAGGTAGATATTTGATATAGATAGATATGATATAGATAAATATGGTAGATAGATAGATAGATAGATAGATATGATATATATATATATATATATATATATGATATATCTAGATAGGATATACATAGATTTAATATAGATAGATTTGACATAGATAGATAGATAGATGGACAGACACAATGTTGACACTCAACACCATAATATTCCATGTTCCATAATATGTCGATGTTTAAATTGTCGACAATATAAATTTTAGAGTTAGAGTTTAGATTAGAGTTTAGTGGGTAGGATTAGCGATTACGGGTTAGGTGGAAAAATGGGTGTCAACATTATGTATGTGTTGACATGGTGTCTGTGTCAACATTTTTCATGTCGATATTGTGGTTGCTGACATTCTGAACATGTCAACATTGTGTTCCTGTCTAGATAATTAATGTCAACATTATGAATGTCGACAAACCATACCGAACCCCTGAGCTACAAATACACTAAGCTACAAATAAGAACTATTTATACGACTACTGGTATATCTATTCTGCCAAAGTCTCACATAAAAAAATAACAACCTACTATGGGTGTATTTGATAACATGTGGTAATAAGGCTGATGTTCTATCACATATTGCCACATTTTACCATTAAATCCCTACAATGTAATACTGGCCTAGACTAGTAAAGGGAGAACGTGAGACCTGGCTAGCTGGCACATGCATGCGCAGCGGAAATGAAAACCCATGCGAGACTTGGCATATCTTACCACTGGCAAAGCTTTATTACTCCTGTTTGCCGTTTAATACATAGACACCTTAATGATGAACTAACTTGTTGCACCCACACAGTTACACAGTTCAAATGGGATGGGTACGGGATGCTAAAATTCCGACGCCAACATCCCTACAAGGTTAGGATACCGACACCTGTCGGTAAGTATCCTACCCTCTCTCTCCCCGGTGCTTGAACCTAACCTCCTCCCTAGTGCCTAAACAGAAACTCCCCATACCCTAAACCTTACCCTTCCCCCTAAAGCCTAACCCTTCCCCACCCCCTAGTGCCTAACCCCAACCCTCCTCCCAAACTCGCTACTTACCTTCTGGCTGCCGGTGGTCGGGAGGCCAGCACTGGTATTCTGACAGGTGTCGTGATTCCGGTGCCGGTACTCTAAGTGTATGCTGTTCAAATGATCAGTAACCAGCACGCTCATTTGCTGAATTGGTTACAGTAACTTTCTGTACTTCCCTAATTATAAACTTAACTTTGGACTATATTCACTGCCAATCACAAATCTCTTTATAATGTGACCGACAATGGTTTGCTCAGAATTCTCAAGTTCACTCAAACACAAACACAAAAGAATTTGCCAATAGCATAAAACATAAAGCATAGCATCTATTTCTGTTCAATGTATTAAACTGCAAACCTAAGTCATTTTCTCTGCTCAAGAAACGGATTAAATATAATTTTCATTAATTGCTTTCTCGAGTTTTATTAAGCTAAATAATCAGTGCTTTTAAATGTCACCATGCAGCCTGCTTAATATTGACAACATAAGAGCATTCTAATTATGTATTGCAATAACAAAGTTACAAAGTGTGTACTTGCATCTATTATGTAGTATTTCTCCTTTGCTTTAATAGTTTCTCCTTTAGAAATCAAACATGAGTGTATGGCTTCAGAGAAATGTCTCTCCACAGGACTGCCAGGAGATCTTACAGGTCCAAAAACTTTGTACCCAATAAAGGAGGAATTCAATTAGCCGCAATAATTTATCACGGGCTAATTGATCCCCCGGTGCTATCCAGTTAGCCCCGAAGTCAGCCCAGGTCTGACCAAAAAATTTATATGCGATAATTAGTCTGTTAACAGGTGAAAACAATGGCTTAACACAAAGGTCTGGGAACTAATGGATAATTTATCGGGCGAGAAAAAAGTGCTGTAATAGAATAGCCCCGGACGATAAAGCCAGAGGCTACATTTTATCACCACCGATAAATTATCAGGGCTAATTGAATCCCCCTCATACAAATATATAGAGTTAGCATGGTTGAAAAAAAAAAACTCGTCCAAGAGCGACCATTTCCTCTTTGGCATTTACCCTTCCTGATAGGCAGTGACTTGCAAAAGTATTCAACCCTCAAAGGTTAACAGATTTGTCTGGATTACGAATTACATTTACACTAATTGTTCCAGACAGTATTTTTATTGCAAACCTGTAGGCCAGGGGTATTGAACATGCAGGGGAGGCAAGGGGGCAGCTCGCCCCCCAAAAAAACATTTAAAAGGTGCGGCAGCGGGCGCTGCTCCAGTCCCTGCGTGCCCAGTAACAGGTAAGAAAAAGGGAGAGGGGGGTGCAGGGGCATCGGAATGATTTTATGTTGCCCCCCCCAACATAAAATCGTTCAGATGCCCCTGAGGGTAGATGACAGATAAATAAAAAGTAAAAAGAAGGTGAAATACAAGCGCTCCTCCTCTGAGGTATAGGGTATAGTCGCTACTGTATATTTTGGAATGCACCGCTATGGCCGGGAAAGTATGACGTCATTTCCGGCGAAAGCGGCTTGCGCTCCAGATGAATGGAACGCATAGCCGCGATTACCATTGAATCCGCCCACATAATTAATTGAAGGGAAGGGCGGACTTATTTCAAACACCTCTATATATACTAAGCACCTTGAGGAACACAGATATACCTTGATAAAGGCTGCGGGCCAAAACGCGTTGGTTACCTGTGGAAACTGCCAGTCTTCACCATTACTAAGAGGGACCTGTCATTCTGCAGGGAAGGTGAATTGCTGTTGGAGTGGCATTAAACCCCTATCGCTCTAACACTGTGCCTTTCTGAAAAGGACAATTCTGGTATGCTGCCACCTTGGTTTTATTATATAATATTTTATGTTTTTACTTTTTACCTTGTGAGAAATAAATGTAACAATACTTCACGATGGTGGAATCCATATTGTGATTTTTTTTTGAGGTGCCATTTGACACTGAAGTCGTCTCTGGAGTGTGTTGAAACAAAGAAAATACTTGTTTGGAGAATTTAAGAAACCAGTTTTCACTGTATTATTCATTGACTTTTATATGAAGAGACTTAACTACTAAAAATATACAGTAGCAACTATACCCTATACCTCAGAGGAGGAGCGCTTGTATTTCACCTTTTTTTTGCATTTGTACTGTGTGACGTGTGTAGGTCACAAAGATTTATATAAACTCCACCTTGAGTTTGGATCGCGGGAAGAATATATTTACTTTTGCCTTTAGATAAATAAAAAGTACATACAGCAAAGAGAGTATTTTAACATCAGACAGTACAAAGCCACATATAGACAGAAGTACATAACTGTACACATACCGTATATACTCGAGTATAAGCCGACCCGAATATAAACCGAGGTACCTACTTTTACCCCAAAAAACTGGGAAAACTTATTGACTCGAGTATAAGCTTAGTGTGGGAAATGGCAGCAGCTGGTAGTGCCCCCAGTAGTAATTCCCCCTGGTTGTGCCCCCAGTAGTAATCCCTCCTGGTAGTGCACCCAGTGGTAATCCCCCCTTTCAGTGCCTCCAATGGTAATCCCCCCTTTCAGTGCCCCCAGTAGTAATCCCTCCTGGTAGTGCACCCAGTAGTAATCCCCCCTTTCAGTGCCTCCAGTGGTAATCCCCCCCCCCTTTAGTGCCCCCAGTAGTAATCCCCCCCTGGTAGTACCCCCAGTGGTAATCACCCCTTATAGTGCCCCCTGTAGTAATCCCCCCCTGGTAGTGCCCCCTGTAGTAATCCCCCCCTGGTAGTTCTCCCATAGTCCCCCCTTTTAGTGCCCCCTGTAGTAATTGCCCTTGGTTGTGCCCCCAGTAGTAATCCCTCCTGGTAGTACCCCCAGTGGTAATACCCCCTTTTAGTGCCCCCTGTAGTAATCCCCCACTGGTAGTGCCCCCTGTAGTAATCCTCCCCTGGTAGTTCCCCCAGTGGTAATCCCCCCCTGTAGTAATCCCCCCCTGGTAGTGCCCCCTGTAGTAATCCCCCCCTGGTAGTTCCCCCAGTGGTAATCCCCCCTTTTAGTGCCCCCTGTAGTAATCCCCCCCTGTAGTAATCCCCCCTGGTAGTGCCCCCTGTAGTAATCCCCCCCTGGTAGTTCCCCCAGTGGTAATCCCCCCTTTTAGTGCCCCCTGTAGTAATCGCCCCCTGATAATGCCCCCTGTAGTAATCGCCCCCTGGTAGTGCCCCCTGTAGTAATCGCCCCCTGTAGTCCCCCCCCCCCAGTAGAGAGAGACGTGATAAGAATAAAAAAAAAATTACTTACCTGAAACTCCCGCTCCTGGTCCCGCCGCTATCCGCTCCTCCGGCCGCTTTGCATGGGAGACGACGTGTCTCCTATTACCCACTGCGGGAGCCGGAAGATGGCTTCCGCAGTGGGAGCAGCAGCAGCCGCTGAGAGTCTGACAGACTCTCAGCGGCTGCTGATTACACCAAACACGCAGCTGCCGCTACACTTCACTCGAGTATAAGCCGAGTGGGTACTTTTTCAGCACAAAAAATGTGCTGAATAAGTCGGCTTATACTCGAGTATATACGGTAACAGTAAAGCTACGGTATGTGATATGGTATCAAATAGACTCTGAAACTACAAAATGCAGTACAGAAAAAAATGATGGATGATGTGAAACTACCATATTTTCATTTTAATTTTTTTTTAAATCATGATGTGTTAGTCAACAACATGTAGTAAATACAAAAAGGAGTATAAAATAAGAAAAAGCTGGATTGTGTGGGGGTACAGGAGGAGGAACACCAGATAGCAGAGCCATAAGGACACTACAGGTTTTTAAAAAAATAAAAACTGAGAAATGGTACCTGCATAAGTACTTGACCCCTGTGCAGTGGAAGCTCCAAGTTTACAAAGATGAAATATATTGCCCTAACAAATGGTTTTCAGTTAGTCTCTACCTATGAAACATTAAAAAGGTCAGCTTGTAGGGATAAAAGACCCCCTAATTAAACAACATTGGTCACAATGTGAAACCAAAGGAAAGCTGTGAAAATAAAGACCAAAGAGCATTCGGAGAAAATTAAAGTTATAGACATGAAAATGGTAGGGAAAGGCTACAAAATAATATCCAAGTGCTTGGGTGTCCCAGTGAGCACTGTTGGATCAATTGCGAGGAAACAGACGCTGCATCATACCACCCAAGCACTGCCTAGACAAGGCCATCCCTCGATACAGAATCAGAGTAAGAAGAAGAGCTATGAGGTTAGCCACAGAGATGCCAAATATCACTTTGAGGAGCTACAGAGTTCAGTGGCTGAGACTGGAGTGAAGGTTCACCAGTCAGCCATATGAAGAGCTCTGCATACAACTGGCCTGTATAGGATGCTGGCTAGAAAGAAGAAATTACTGAAAAAGAGAGTGACCCATCTAAAATGTGGGACAAGAATTTATGGTCAGATGAGTTATTTGGCCCCAATGCTATGTATGAAGCAAACCGGGAGTAGCAGCATCATGTTGTGGGGATGCTTTTCCTCAGAGGGAACTGGGCATCTTGTTACAATGAAGGACCGATGGATGGTGCAATATGCAGGGAGATACTGCAAGAGAACCTGCTACAGTCTGCTAGGCAACTAAAGCTTGGGCAAAAGTTTACTTCTCAGCAGGACAATGATCTCAAGCACAAGGCCAAAGTAACAATGGCATGGCTTAACAACAAAAACTTGAATGTTCTACAACAGCCATGTCAAAGTCCAAATCTCAACCAAGTGAACAATATTTGAAAATTGCAGTCCTCAAGGCTCATCCAACCCAACCTGAACAACCGGAGCAAATCAGTTAGAAAGAATGGGCAAAAATCATTCCCAAACGGTACAAACCTATTAGAACCTTAACCCAACAGAAGTAAAGCCGTTAATGCAGTAAAAGTGGTTCTACCAAGTACTAGTCTGCAGGGGTGGAATAGTTATGCAAGCAACAATTTAGATTTTTGTTGTATTAATCAATATCTGCAGGCAAATAATGAATTATGAGTTTGAAAAGTTGCTTTAAAAGCCTATTGGTACACAATAAAAATGCTGTTTGAAACAATCTGTGCAAGTGTAATTTGCAATACAGACAAATCTGTTGACCTTTTACGTGGTTGAATACTTGTACATATTTCCCCCTAGTTCAGGCATTCTCATCCAATGTACCAATCTGCTATATTGGATTCTGGGGTGTAATGCTCTATTGCCAGGCCCCAAACTTTGTTGCAGGGCTTGTGGGCGATCCCAGCCCAACTGCTCTCGAAGCCCTAGATTTGCTCTTCTGCGCAAATGCAGTGAAGTCCCATTTGGGAACAGGGAACAAAGTGACATAACCTGCAGGCCCTATAGCCGTCAGAACACCTGTAATGGCAGCAATTCCACTATTGGTTAACCAGTACAAAATCCTTTGAAGAATCCAAGTACATTACATACTGTGCACTACCAAGATACTTCTTGCAACTTACCCATTCAGAAAAAACGTATTAGATTTGTTTGGCATGACCCGTCCTTCATGAACTCAAGCTGATATTGTTATAAAGTTATTATCTTTTTCATATTTCTGGCTAGCATTAATTAAAATTCCTTCCAATATTTTATTAGATGATAAATTAGCTACAATAAGATCACAAGGTGACGGTATCTCACAGTAAAAAGCCTCAATAAAGCATAACAGGAGGAGCTCTAAGTATAGAGATTTGTATCTAAATATGGAAAACCACTCTATGGAACATGTCTGTCATTGAATTATAAATATACTCTAATACAGTTAACATTTCAGGTGTTGTAATTTTGAATCCACATATACGTCCCCAAAACTACATCATGGGTCCCAAATCTAATTCCTGGGCAATAAAATAAGGAGTTTGGTAAATCATATCAACATTCACCATGTACACATTCATAGTGTCGCCATGAGAATGTTATGTCGACATGTTCATGATGAATTGCTGACATGGTCAGAATGCGCTTGTGCGGTAAGTCTATTTCAAGCCCCTAAACCCAACCCTAACCCCGATAGTTAACACCAACATTTCATATGTCGACATTTTAACCATGTTGACATCATAATTGTCAACATTGTGAACGTCAACTTGTTGACTGCATACCAAAATAAGAAACCTTGATTTAGAGCAAAACATAAATTTGTACGAGTGCCACTATGTTCTTCTAACTAGTTATTGACATGACTCATGACAAATTGTAGACATGACATGAGAGAACAATGGGCACACAATTATAAATACTTTAGGATAGAAATGATGGTGTGCCAATTTCAGCAATATTTCAATGTTAGAACTTTTTTTCGCTGGCAAAGTCAAGCTTAAAACATCAGAATAGAGTAACTCATATTGTCTGTGATGCTACACCAGCCTGCAATACTGCTAGGGAAGGTGTCTGGATCCTGACATCCGGAAAAGCCATGTAAGGGTTGGCAGAAGTTTGATCGGATTGGTGAGATCACAAAGCACTGTAGTATATTTCAAACATTGCTTTTCTAATAACAGAAGAGAGTGACAATGTTTTCAAGCTTGGAATAGCAATATAACAAATATTAATTAGATGTAGTGATATAACTGATTGACCCACAGATAAATGGCTATGTATTTGCATATTTAGCCAATATTTCCTCTATAGAACTGCCCAACCTTATAGAACAACAGAAGAGAGTTCAATTCACACTGCAGCAAATTTGAAATAAATGTTAGCAAACGCTACAAAACCTCAAACAAGTGATACTTTAATCCAAAATAAAAAATAAAACAGCACCATAACTCACAATATATTGCACACCATCTCATTGTGACTTTACAGTGGCTATCTTGTAATACCCATATCTTAATAATTTGGTAGCAGAAATAAAACAGAATAATATTTATACAGTTGTCTATATGTGACATTAGTGAAAAATAAGAAAGTTTATCGCAGTTCCATAAATAAAAAAAGTTGTTCTAAAATAATAAAAATAATAGAAAGAAAACATGTATTTTCAATCTTTATACCTCACATTCCCTGGAACCTGATTTGGTAAATGTGCAGGATCCAGTGGTGTTTATTGATTCGCAAGTCTCTCTGCTTGTTGCAGGTTTGTAGTCCACATAAAATTCCTGTGGTGTTAGGCTAATTTGTGTTAGGGATGATCTTTTAGTTTGGCTGTGATTTTTCCTAAGCGTTGCTTGCTGCAGATGTCTTATACCTGCTGGAGACCTTCTCCACGACACATAGATTACTAAGGAGATCACTAACAGTGATAAAAAGAGCGCAATCGTCCCTGCTATAATTTTATGTAAAGAAACACTAACTGCATTCCCACCGGTATCATAACCAGGTACTGTTATTCCAACAGTCGGAGGCATTGAGTGGTTACTTTCATGTTTAGTCCTTGTTATTTTGTGTTTTACAGTTGTATTCCGATCAGTGGTTTTCAGCTCCCTGCTTTCTGTCACATTTTTGCTGCAAATATTGTAGCTCTCGACAGCCTGGACGACATTGACTCCCTGCAGATCCTTAGGGCTGGCACAAATAATAGTGTTGTCTCTCAAGCCTTTAAAACTTTTCAGCCAGTTGACCAAAGAGCAGATATTTCTGCTACACTCCCAGATATTCCCAGCAAGACCAACATCTGTGAGGGATCCCCAGCTGTCCAAGATCTCTTGGCCTATAAAGGTCAGCTTGTTGGAATCCAGGTTAAGTCGCTGAAGATTGGGCACACACTGAAATACACTTGGGCCGCTGAAAGCCTCAATCTCGTTGCCAGATAAATCAAGCCTTTGTAATGAGGTCCAGGTCCAAGACATGGTTTGTCCAATAAGGCCGATCCTATTCCACTGTAAGTAGAGGTTCTGTAGACTAACCAATCTGGGGAAAAGAGCTAGGTTAAGTTTGGAGAAATGATTGTGCTCTAAATGCAGTTCTTTCAGTCTGATCATACCCGTAAAAACATTTCTAGCCAAACTTCGTATTCTATTGTAACCTAGATCCACCATTTCTAGGTTTCTACAGTCCTGAAATATTCTAACTGGAATGTTTCGCAACAAATTCGATCTTAAGTGCAAGCTCTGAAGTTTCCTCAGGCCCTTGAACTGACCAGGTCCCAATTTTTGTATTGTGTTGTAGGAGAGATCCAGGTTCCTCAGGTTGGTGACTGGTCTGAAGGTGTTGTTTAGCAGATGGGAAATCCTATTAGAACTCAGTACCAGCTCCTTTAACCTGCGAATCCCATTGAACGCATTCTCATCAATACTGCTTATATGGTTGTGGTCTATGTACAACCAAGTGAGCTGATTAAGACCTTTGAATTGATTATATTTCAGCAAGTGGAGGCTGTTATACCGGAAAGATAACCCGACACATCCAGGAGATATAGATGAAGGGATTTCCTGCAGCTTCTGAGATTCGCAATAAAACATTTTTCCATCACACCTACATTCTGTAGGGCACCCACGTTCAGCAGAGGAGGGCATAGCCATGAAAACCAGCAAGACTACAAGCAGGAATACAGCTGATCCTCTTAATAACCGATAAGGGTTGACACCTACAAGCAAAAGCCTGGAAGTGATTTTCTGATTTACAATGTAGAGAATATACACACAGCATATATTAGTAACAGAACAACTGTATGACTCCAGTTATTTCATGTGTATCAAAAACATTGTGCCCATTGTGTACCATCTAGCACTGAACTGCAAATACATAGTTAAAGCATAAACATACACAGACACACACAAATTATATATATATATATATATTTAGTATTAATTACTAAATTTTGGATTACTACTTTTAAGTGCTATATACATTGAAGTACAATTTTTAAATTAAGGCACAACAATTCTTTATTATTATTTACAAATATGATATACAATGAACATATATAATTTATATATAAAATGTACAAACAAATGTATAACATACAAGTGTTTGTATATAAAATATAATCTACATAATTTTTGTGACAATATTAAAAATATGTGCATGTGTATATATGTATGTATATATATATATATATATATATATATATATATATATATACACTTGCACATGTCCTCTGGACGTGAATCCAGGTATATGTGTGTGCAATAGTAGCATCCTGCAAGTAACACGTACCCATTCTTCGTTCATTTGAGAGCTGATCCTCAGGTGTAGTTATTGCCTATGGGGCCATAGGCACTTAGCCTCTGCCAGCTGCATTGTGGTGACTCAGGGCTGCTTCCAGACATCCACTGACTTAGCTCCCTCTGAGAGATGATGAGCACTTTGCACCATCATTATTTGGCGGCTCCTGGATATTGCCCAATACTTGTGCACAGCCCCAGCACTGGATATTTGGGAAAGGGGTCACTTTACCCTCTGTTCTGGATCATAATCTCCAGCTAAGAAGATATCTATGTTGCATCATCAATGCGCCATGGAAATGACTGCCGTCAGGATAATATTGTTTTCACCCATGCAGTTATAAATCCGATAAAGCAACTATCTTGCATCCCTAGAGCAGCCTTCCCTCAGCGGCAGCAGAACACAGCATTGTCCCTCCAGCTCTCTGTAAGTATGAGCTGATGAGCCTCTTACGCTGAGATGGTGCTCTGCCTGCATTCATTCTCTCCGACAGGAGAGCGCCCCCTAAAGGCCGTAACCGATGTTATATTATGCATATCTGTATGCATGGGTCTTCTTTCCTCGTGTGCTGCATATTATTCCGTGCCATGAAATCATTTAAATATATGTAAAACAAATCAGGCACGCTAGTTCCCTGAATAAACAGCATAAAGGATGATTAAAATGCAGTGTTAATTTTAATGTTTCTGTAATGTGTAAAAGTTTAGTTTTATTTTATGTTTATAATTATATTGAGCTCTCTTTCCTGATGTTGTGTACATGTATAGTCCATGCTACTGTCGATTATATTGTATAGCATAGTATGGGTGGATCCTGTGGAATATATATATATATATATATATATATATATATATATTTAAATATATATATATATTATTATTTTTATTTATTTTTTATTTATTTTTTACTGCATTGGTCGTGACCATGGAAGCAGGTGTGAGTTTCCTGTAAGACATGCCATGATACCAGGCATTTGGTGGCTGGTGCTACCAGGGTACTAAGTAGCAGCAGGCAGAGAGGTCTTCCTAGGGTAGAAAGTGCATAGGCAAATGCAGGGGGGTTTCCGGTTGCCTGGACCCTCCCCTCCCTAGCCCACACCATGACCACAATAGAAACACTAATATAATATAATTTTACTAGTGCTGCATGTTGTTCTCAGTATCACAAATAAAATAATTAGCACCACCTGTAGATCTTTTTAACACGTGTCAGCCAGTAATAAATACACCTGTGCACCAACTAGATCTGGAAAACATGCACTGCTATAGACCATCAATATGATTAATTATTAATACTGCATAAGAATACACTATCCAGTGCATTGGGAGACCAATATGTACATATATGTCCAGGGCAGTGCTCAGTGTCGGACTGGGGCATAAAGGGCCTACCAGGGGAATAGTAGGGGCCCACTGAAGAATTGAGATGTCCACTTTCAGTGTCCATAAACACTTAAACACTGCTTGGCGTGTCTGTAGATGCACCATCATTGCACCATATAAACTTGCATCAGAACTATGGCAGATGCTGATTATACTTCTGAATTTAGCCTACTACTGTATGTGAACAGTCCTGTGTCTATGACTGCAACCACTAACGGCGACACGTCTACAACACCACCCAGGAATGCCCCATACATTTCTGCTATGGTGCATCTAAATTCCTACTCTGGCTCTGCACGATAAAAATCTGGACACATACTTGGTGTGTGGCTCAGATGCATGTGGAAACAAATATCGTTTCTCCACTGCATTTGACATTGCCACTATATCAGACTCAGAATCAGGCCCATAGTGCAGTATTGTACAGTGGGTTCACGATAGCCACAGTGATCGTGGTGAGTGAGCACAAATGTGGGTCTCGGGGACCTCTCACTTTAAAAAATTGGAGTCCTACTCGACAATTTCTGGGCCCCATCACAATTTATGCCTCACTGCCTGTAGTGCATAAAAACACACTATAACGCATATTTTGCACTGAAAATGACATGGGGAGAAACAGAAACAGGGAGCACAGGGTTGGAAGGGAGAGTACACTGGAGAGCAGAAGAGGTACAGACATGGAGAGAGGGTAAGAGGGGGCACAGGAGAGTAAAAGGGGTACAGACATGGGGAGAAGGAACAGGGGTGGGAGGGGAGAGTACACTGGAGAGCAGAAGAGGTACAGACATGGAGAGAGAGTAAGAGGGGGCACAGGAGAGTAAAAGGGGTACAGACATGGGGAGAAGGAACAGGGGTGGGAGGGGAGAGTACACTGGAGAGCAGAAGAGGTACAGACATGGAGAGAGAGTAAGAGGGGGCACAGGAGAGTAAAAGGGGTACAGACATGGGGAGAAGGAACAGGGGTGGGAGGGGAGAGTTCACTGGAGAGCAGAAGAGGTACAGACATGGAGAGTGAGTAAGAGGGGACACAGGAGAGTAAAAGGAGTACAGACATGGGGAGAAGGAACAGGGGTGGGAGGGGAGAGTACACTGGAGAGCAGAAGAGGTACAGACTTGGAGAGAGGGTAAGAGGGGGTACACACAGGAGAGTAGAAGGGGTACAGACATGGGGAGAGGGGCACGGGACACAGGACAGTAGAAGGGGTACAGACATGGGGAGAGGGGAATGGGACACAGGAGAGTAGAAGGGGTACAGACATGGGGAGAGGGGAACAGGGGTCACAGGTGGCCTTGCAGTACTAACATGCACCTCAAGCCCCTCCTCATTCAGACATTCCCACATCACACACACTGTACATCAATACTGAGCATAAACTCCAACTTTAACTTCTTGGTTAGATCTGTAGCCCATGACCAAAGAGGTAAAGTCATATATCATATATCATAGCAGGGTTAAACAACCCGTGCTTACCACAATGTACTAGAAGTTTCAGCATGCCCTGCCACTGTGCAGCAGCTGAGGAGTTATGGGATGCATTAACATGCCCTATGGCAAGGCAGTGGTTAATTCCCAAGTGCCCCCAAACATCATTGACCCTCATCGCAGGCTCAGCCCCTCTGACCCAAATCTGGTTCCTGAGCTGGGGCACTGGTTATCACGTGTCCATCCAGGATTACCCACATATAACTGCTGTATTCACAATACATTCACGGACCCACGTGTGGAAAAGATGCTATTTAGTGAGACATATTCATCCGCTTCCATTCTCCTGCATCATATCGCCTCCCAAGCTGGTATCTGGGAAAGAACGGAGACAGGGAACCAGCAGCGCGCTGATGATCCAGCACACTACTTATTAGTCACAGCCTTCGTGTCACAGGCAGAAAAAGACAGTTAGCAGGCAAGTTCCACTGCACGCTGCGGGACCAGAGAGGGGCCGGCTGTACCCCCTTGATGGCGACCCTGCCCATGTCCACCCTGCCATTGCCTTGGCCCCGTAACTTCTGTATGGCAGCTGGAGGACAGGATGCATGGTGCGCTGCTGCACACACATCCAGGCATGTCTCTGGCGCTCTGGATGCTGGGAGAAGCCGGATATCGTCTGGAAACAGAGCCCATGGGCGGATGGAAGATCAGCCTAAGCCTCCCATTACAGCACACGCTGCTCCAACAACTCTCAGGTGCGCTGGGCACACGCTGATTGGCTAACACACTCCAGAGCAGGATTTGCTGACTAAGGCAGTGCTGTGTTCGGTGGTGATTAGCTGCTCTGCGGCATGCACACAGCGTGTCCTGTGGGACCCGGGGGCTGGGAGGTTTTCAGGAGGCACCTGGCCAAATCGGGAGGGTAGGCAAGTATGCGTACAAATACTGAAGGGGATCTAGCCACTACCATTTTGTTATGCCCAGACGACAAGTGTGGGCGGTGCTGACCGGAGGAGGAGGGCCGGAAAAGTGATGGCAGGTCTCCCTGTCTTAAGTACCCCAGGCCGTCCGATGACTAAATCCGGCCCTGGAGCTAATTTTCTGCTGATAAAATGCATGCATATACAGAGAGGCAGATAGAGACAACTTAAAGGGTAGGTTTAAGTCATAATAGTTGCATCACTAATACCCCTATTACACCAGAGCTAAAACCTGGGTTTTTGCAGGGCTAACCCGGGTAGCTCCTTGGTGTAAAAGGGGACAGGGTTGGATTCCCGGCTTACCCAGGTAACTTGCAGGGTTTAACACGGGAATGACCCATGAAACCCTGCAATGTAAACGGTGCGATTCGGGTCACGATGACCTGGAACGTGCCGCATGCCGGCCGATTATCTGGCTTCAGTGGCGCTTGAAGATTAAGTCACTGCAGATCCAGCTCTTGTGTGAACAGCTCTGACTCGGGAATATCCTGGGTCAGCGTCGGGTAAATTCCTGGTCTGATCTGGTTTGGAACCCTGGGCCCGATTCAGACCCGTTCACTAGGCTGCGTTCACACGTAGCCTGCCGATGTTTGAAATATGTGCATGCGTATAAGATGAAGTACGCGTGCGCAAACTAGTCCATATGATCGGGAAGCATTCGCACCCTGTGCATAGACGCCTTGCTAGGATGAGTGACAGGATGAGCCATTTGTGGGTGGTGACTGGGGTTGGTTGATTGAAACGGGGGAGTAGTAGTGCGAACACAGGCGTGTCTGTGCGTCTGAATGCCATTTCAGGGGCGTGCATAATTAAGATGCAGCGTCATACACACTGGCTGAATTACACACTGAAGCACTCGCAGTGCTTGTAGTAGGGTATGGTCAGCCACAAGTGCTGCGTATGGTCCGATGTTACCGATTGTTGAATACACTTCCTGGAGATGACGCGTATTACTAAGGGAAAGTGGGCGTCTTATGACAGGCTGGTGGGCGTCTAAATACACACCGCGATCGCACGCCAAGACATAGTGGGCGTGCTAATGTCTTGCCGTGTGCTCGCGGGATTTGCATACTTTGGCAGCTGACGGCTGCGTGCGAATACATCTAGCGAGCGGGTCTGAATCGGGCTCTCTGTTCCAACCTCCGGGTCAATCCCAGAATTTAGGTATAAAAGCAGTATAATAGATAGATAACAGGGAATTATGGCATACAAAAGACATTATTGTAAACAAGACAGATATTACAGTTAGATGGTGCTGGACTGCAGGAGTTAATGCAGAAATACAATTGTAAGGAGGCAAATCAGTAAATGTTTTGTTTAACTGTGAATACCCATCATGTTTTGTAGGTGAATTAATATGAAAGGGAATCACAAATGCATCCACCTCAGCAAATGTTTCCCACCCAGACTGGTATGTCAGGACTCCACTGGGTCTCCATTGGCTCCTTTCCCCATAACAAGTATAGAAGCATTCACAGCCAGTATTGTAATTGCCAGAAGCATGCAGGAAGCCTGACTGTCTACTGCACGCACCTGAGCCACAAGCAACATGAGATTTATGTTCAGTAGAAGATCACATTTATTCTGTGTGTCTGATTATCCTGTAAGGCCAGCGTTTTTTTCAGATTTCAGGTAGTATGTGATTGGCAGACAAGGGGGGTCGTGTGTGTGTGTCAGACAATTTCACAGTTTTAAATAACCAGAAGTCTTTTAATAAAAACCTAGGCTTAATTGATATAATTTAGAGAGGAATCTTAAGGCGCATATCCACTACACAATTCGGTCCATGAGCGATATAGTGTAGTGTGTCCCTGGCAGTGGTGTGCTCAATATTATTAATGACATTGAGCACCCACACTGAACAATATCATTAACGATATATTGTTCAGTGACGTCGCCCTCCCTCATCCCCGTACTTGCAGAACCTGACAATATCAGGCTGTCCTGTAACTAAGGGCGACGAGCTGGTCATTTACGGCATATCCGCTGGACGATGTAATGAACGATTATGATATCGTTATCATTCAATCGATAACGATATCATAATTGCTCTCTCATATAAACATATTGCTCTCTCATATAAAAATTCTATACCATATTTATAGAGTAAAGCAGAGGTTCCCAAACTCCACCATTACGGTCCATATTTTAAGGATATGCATGCTTGAGCACAGGTGACTTAATTAGTACCTCAGTCAATTTGATTTAACCATCTGGACTCAAGCATGGATAACCTTAAAACCTGGACTGTTAACCTCTGAACTAAAGTATTATTGATATTTTGTGCATAACTCACCTTTCCTTCTCCGGACAAGCATTTTTCCAGATGTCCCAAACAATCTGAAAGGGGATTCATCAGAGAAAATAACTTTACCCCGGTCCTCAGCAGTCCAATCGCTGTACCTTTTGCAGAATATCAGTCTGTCCCAGATGTTTTTCCTAGAGAGAAGTGGCTTCTTTGATACCCTTCTTGACACCAGGCTATCCTCCAAAAGTCTTTGTCCTGTGTCATGCCAACAGTAAAGCATCCTGAGACCATTCATGAGTGGGGTTGCTTCTCACTCACAATGTTGCCTAAGAACACAGCCATGAATAAAGAATGGTACCAAAACATCCTCCAAGAGCAACTTCTCCCAACCATCCAAGAAAAGTTTGGTGACGAACAATGCATTTTCCAGCTTGATGGAGCATCTTGCCATAAGGCAAAAGTGATAACAAAGTGGCTCGGGGAACAAAACATCTACAATTTTGGGTCCATGGCCAGGAAACTCCCCAGACCGTAATCCCA
Organism: Taudactylus pleione; assembly: GCA_031769625.1. Taxonomy (NCBI): domain Eukaryota; kingdom Metazoa; phylum Chordata; class Amphibia; order Anura; family Myobatrachidae; genus Taudactylus; species Taudactylus pleione. The sequence goes on from JAUIMM010000015.1 coordinate 50,017,949, forward strand.
TTGAGAACTTGTGGTCAATCCTCAAGAGACGTGTGGACAAAACAAAAACCCACAAATTCTGGCAAACTCCAAGCATTGATTAGGCAAGAATGGGCGGCCATCAGTCAGTATGTGGCCCATAAGTTGATTGACAGCATGCCAGGGCGAATTGCAGAAGTATTGAAAAATAAGGGTCAACACTGCAAATATTGATTCTTTGCATAAACTTAATGTAATTGTCAATAAAAGCCTTTGATACTTATGAAATGCGTGCAATTTTACATCAGTATACCATAGTAACATCTGACAAAAAGGTCTAAAACACTGAAGCAGCAAACTTTGTGAAAACCGGGATCAGTATGAAATATCAAATCCCGATGCCGGAAGACCGGCAGCAGTGAAGATCCCGACAGCACCAAAGGTAAGTATTTACTAACCCTACTCCCCCCCAACCCTAACCCTCCTTTAGGGGTGCCTAACCCTAATCTCCCTCCCTAGTACCTAACCTTAACCCCCCTGTAAGTGCCTAAACCTAACCCCCTCTTCCCCACAGCCTAAACCTAAGTCTCCCAGGGGGGTGCCTAACCCTAACCTCCACATGGGGGTGCCTAACCCTAACCTCCCCTTCCCCTAGCCTAAGCCTAACCGTCCCAGAAGGTTGCCTAACCCTAAGTCCCCCCAGGAGCCCTAAACTTAAACACCCCCCCCCCGCAGCTGTCCGCGCCCAGCTTACCTTCATTCAGTATGCTGGGTGTCGGGCTCCCAGCGTAGGTATAATGACATCGGGATTTCGACACCTATCATTAGTACCTTGCCGGGATTTGACAGTCGGGAAGCAAGCGGTCGGCATTTCGACCATTTCGATGCGCACGGCATCTGTTCTCTTGTGTAGGGAGAGCCTGGGGGCTGGCCAACGTCTCGGAGAGTGCTGGGCACGCCCCCAAAGTGACGAAAACGGAGGAAGCCACAAGGATCCGCCCCTTTTACAGCTAGCCACACCCACTTTTCGGGCGCGCGACCTGTACCTCCTCAAAATCTTTAAATGTTGGGATATATAGGTTTGGGAGGTGCAGAGTGCGAGATGGCTGTAGGTGTGTGGGGTAGCGGCAGCAGCAGTGGTGCAGAGCAGTGGCAGCGGTGCAGTGGAAAAGGGGCATCAGTGGGCGACAGAGGGTTCACTGGTAGTGAGTATACACCTGAGAATATCAAATCAATAAGTCACAGATGGATGAATGCAGCAGTGAGATCTATGCATTTATGTTAAAAATTGAATGTGTAAAAAAAACAAAACGTAGCCACCCCCCACAGAACACAACCAGCCCCGGGCTTTGGTGCCCCAGTACTGGTTGTGCTAAATACAGGGGACAAACAACGTAGGGGTCCCCTGTATTAAGCACAACCAGCACCAGGCTTTTGAGATCCTGTTCTGGTTGCCAAAATACGGGGGACATATGACATAGGGGTCCCCCGTATTTGGTGCAACCAGCACAGGGCTCTGAGCCGGTCCTGGTTCTGGAAATACAGGGGGGAAAAATGCATAGGGCTTCCCCTGTATTTCCCAAAACCAGCACCGGACTCTGTCTAGCAGGGGGGTGATGCCACAGCCAGGGGAGCCCTTTCACCGGGCCCCACAGCCGTAGCATCACCCTTGACCGCTAGTCAGTCCAGGCCGAGGATCCCTGAGGAGCTGGGGACTCCCCTAATAAAGGGGTCTCCCTCCTCAGGGCACCCCAGGCCCAGGCTGATAGCCCGGGGCTAACCCCAGCACCCCTGGGCGGTGGGTGCTGGGTTGATTGTGTTGTGTGGTGCATTTTAAAGAATATTTTCTTTTGCAGGTGCAATATTTTCTTTTGCAGCACGTCTCCCTGCATGCTGGAAAACCACAAGTACCAGCATGCTGGGCATTAGGGCCCACTGCCACCTGTAGTCCACCTGTAAAAAAAAAATTAAAATAACACAACACACTTTAATATTGTAATATTTTATTTTACAGGTCTTCACCTGGGGGACAGTGGCCTTTAAGCTCTTTTGCATGGCCGCCGCCACCCCTGGACTTAGGCATCTTCACCTGGCAGGCGCCAACCCGCCAGGGCTTCGGCTTATTCGCCAGGTGGGCACCAACCTGCCAGGGCTTCAAAGACTTCACCTAGTGGGCGGCAGCCTGTGATAGCTCTTTTTCATGGCTGTCATCCATTAGGACTTCCGGCGTCTTCACCTGGCGGGCGCCAACCCGCCAGGGCTTCGGTGTCTTCGCCTAGTGGGCGGCAGCCTGTGATAGCTCTTTTTCATGGCTGTCTCCCACTAGGATTTCTGGTGTCTTCGCCTGGCGGGCGCCAACCCACCAGGGCTTCCACATCCTCACCTAGTGGGCAGAAGCCTGTGTCAGTTCTTTTGCATGGCCATCGCCCACTAGGACTTACGGTGTCTTCACCCGGCGGGCGCCAACCTGCCAGGGCTTCGGCGTTTTCACCTCGGGCGCCAACCCGCCAGAGCTTTGACCTCTTCACCTAGTGGGCGGCAGCCTGTGTCAGCTCTTTTGCATGGCCACCACCCACTAGAACTTCCGGTATCTTCACCCGGCAGGTGCCAACCCACCAGGGCTTCAGCGTTTTTGCCTGGCGGGCGCCCACCCACCAGGGCTTCTGGCGTCTTCACCTGGGGGGTGGCTGCCACCTCCCCAGGGCTTCTATGGTTCTCTGCAGGTGCCGCCGCCTCCAGTGACGTCACAAGTCGTGATTGGCTCACGGCAGCCATCTTTGAAAATCAAAGATGGCTGCAGCGAGCCAATCACGGCTCGCAACGTCATCTTCGGCGGCAGCTGTGGGACCGGCACCTGTTCGGGTGTCGGCGGAGGGCCTGGATATGAGAAGATCTTGCCCCGCCAGCCATTCTGCCGAGTACGGCAGCGGCGCCCATTTTCAAATTCAAAGATGGCCACCGCGAGCCGTGATTGGCTAGTGGTGGCCATCTTTGAATTTAAAAAATAGCGCTGAGGCACCATTTTTAAAATGGGCGCCGCTGTCGTATTCGGCATAATGTCTGTAGGGGCCTGAATCCTCTCCGGTCCAGGCCTGCCGCCAACGCCCTCACCGCCGCTGGACCCTCTGCCGCGGCCCCCGCCGCTGGACCCTCCACCGCCAACACCATGCCCCCACCGACACCCATGTCCCCCGCCAACAACCGAGATCCACCGCCGCTGCTGAGGTCCCCACCGCCGCAACCGTGTCCCCGACGCTGCTTTGCCCACTACCGCCCGCAAACGATGGCCATCTTGCTGCACCCAAGTGAAGCCACTATGACTACACCTGCTGGAAGCTCCTACTGCGGCTGCGCAACAAGTTGAAAAGTCCTATCTTTATAATGGCGCATTCTTGAGGTAATAGTTTAAAAACTGTCACTTTCTAATTTACCTGAACCCCAAAAGCACGTACCATGGCACAATAGCTACCTAATAAAACAAACCCCAAGTCTAAATTCCACCCCTAAATTGAGTTTTACCTTCCCAAAAATCCCCCATAGACTACTGCACAAAAGGATTCCTAATTGACAGTGTCAGAAAAACTGACAGTTTGAGCATTTAGATTACTCCCCAATCCTCATTTTTTCATGCGGCTTCTACCAGTGTTCTGATGCGGCTCCCCTGCCGGCTCCCCTAACTGCCACTGACTGCCTCCTCTGATAGGCACGCAGCTGTTCAGAGGAAGCTCCTCCTTTGTTGCAGATGTCTGCTCTGCTCCAGAGGCATGCATGGGCGATAAGGTAATGTCATGCCGCATGCAAGAGGCAGAGCTCAACTTGTGACTGAACCTGCAGCCACGAGGAGGATTGGGTCGCAGATGCCAGAGCCTAACTACGGGGGACAGAGAGTCGCCATAGGGTGGGGGTTTTTTATTTGTATTTTTAATTTTATTTGTGACATTTGGGGGGGCTGGAGTGGCCCGTGGAGTGGGAGGCAGTGTGGGGGAAGGTGGCTGAACTGGAGTGACCCAGGGAGAGATGGGTCGGCTGGAGTGGCACATGAGGGTCTGCTGTTGTGACACATGAGGGTCTACTGGAGTGACATGTGGGGGGCTGGAGTGACACATGAGAGGCTTCTGAAGTGACACATGGGAGGTTGCTGGAGTAACATGTGGGGGTTTCTGGAGTGACACATGGAGGGTCTGCTGTTGTGACACATGAGAGACTGCTGAAGTGACACATGAGGAGGACTGGAGTGACACATGGAGGGGCTGGAGTGACACCAGGGGGGGATGGATTGTATTATGTGAATCTGTTTATTTTTTCAATGTATTTTTTATGGATGTGACGTATTTTATGTGGATGTGGCTTTTTCAGTGTATTATTTGTGTAATGGCTTTTTCAGTGTACTTTATGTGGATCTGTTTTTTTCAATGTTTTTTATATTGTTCTGGCTTTTTCTTTCCTGATAGTTACCTCCACGGTGATTGTGTGCATGCACTTTTACATGCTCCTACAAACATACCAGGAGCATGGCCTAGCTGTCCACACCCATTTTGCCTTCCGTGTGTGCATGATCTCAGCTCTTTGACATACCTACAGATATTTTGGGCTCTTTGCCTCTGACTGTTTGGCCACTCCTGCTTTACCCTTTTAAATTCTGGGCTCACATCCGCTGAGATGCCACTTAGTAAAAAGAAAACCCTGTGATAACAACCATCAAACGGCATTTTGCAGTAACATGCAATACCCTTAGGTGTAGACTTAGTTAGACAAGGGTAAATCCTACAGCAAGATATTGACCCAACATCCCTTCAGGCATGGGCGTACTGTAGCTATAGTGGGTACCGTTGTTATGGGGCTCAGAGACTTAGGGGCCCCAGCTCTTCTTCATCCAGGTCAAATAGTTGTCTATCAGGCTCCTTGAATTGTCAATTGAGTCCGTCGTTTGAGTAATTTCCTGACCGGAAATAGGGGACTCGTCTGTGCTTATCTCAATGCCGGTCAATGGGCCTGAGTGATTAATGATCACAACTGCGATTACGCACGCAATCGGCCGATTGGCGCGTATGCATCACAGTGCTCGTGTGCGAACCAGCCACTGCGATCGGAACTGCGATCACAGTGACTATGCAGACCCATCGCAGAGTGATTGACAGGAAGTGCCATTTGTGGGTGGTGATGAGGGGGTGGTCGGTGAAACACAGACGTGCCAGGGCGTTTGAACACCATTGCAGGAGCGGGCATAAATTAGCCACTGCGATGCCTTATGCAGCATGAGGACTCATAGAAATGCAAGGAGGTTAGCAATTTCTGAGTAAGGTAAGACCTTGTGCAAGTGTGCGTGAGGCTGCGATGGTACTCGATTGTAGTATTGGTTTCGCAGTCTTGCTAAACATTACGGATGTGTGTAAGGTAAAGTTGGCATCCTTATGTTATGCTGCAATGGTACATTGATCACAATGGATTAGCATACTATCGCAGTTGAACTGCATGCGTAATCGCTATTGTAATCGCAGTTGCGATCTGTAGTGAATCAGGCCCCATGTCTTTACAACTCATTAAAGCTCTACACTGATATAATCCACTCCTGCACTCCTGTTTCAACCTTACAGGTGCAGCTGAACTAATCATTGAGCACTGTTGAAGAGTATGCTTCTTGATTAGAGCCTTTGTGAAGTGATCTGGGGGGTGGGGATTGAGCTTCAAGATTAGGACTGTCTAAAGGTCCTGCAGATGTCCGACTGCCATGTAAAATTCAAAAACTGTCAATAGGAATGGAGCACTTTTTGAGGTAAAATAATAGGTCAATGGGATATAGGGGTAAATGTAATAGCCTGCGGACTGCAGGCATCGGCGAGTTCCATCCGAGACTGCCCAATGTTTTAAAGTACCAGTCATTTAAACTGCAAAACTGATGCCTGCAGTCTGCAGGGTATTAGATTTACCCCATAATCTCTTACCAAAATTGTATGTATGTTAAGGCTGCCTAATGTGGAGATATTCCATTTTCTGTGAGTGGTGTGTGTAGTGGAGGTTATAATGGTAAATGGGTGTGTATAGTAGATGTTGTACTGATAAGTGGGGGTGGATATTATAATGTACTGGGGGCACTGTAATGTGGTAAATTCTGAACTGGGGGCAGTAATGTGGCATAACAAACACTGGGACACTGTAATGTGGAACAATATGAATTTGAGGCACTATAGTGTGACATACAGTACATGAAGTATATACTGTGACATAATATAAACTGGATGCACCATAGTGTGATACAGTATGAACTGGGGGGTTGTAATGTGGCATAAAATGAACTGGAGGGCACTTTAATGTGGCATAATATGAATTGGGACACTATAATATTGCATATATGAACTGGTGGCACTACAGTGTGGCATAATTTGCAGAGCCGGATCAAGGGGAGGGACACAGGGGCAAGTAACCCCAGGCCTCTTACAAGGGGCCCCCCTGGACTCATAGGAAACTTTCTGTTTGCCCCACAGTAATGCAGCTGACACTGCTGCTGTGTGCCAACACCACTGCTGTCAGCCTGTCTCCCCCCTCCTCCGGAGATCTGCAGTCTGCTGAGATCAGGCAATACTTATTAATAAGGTAAGTATATATGGGGGGTGCAGGGGTATATGTATGTTATCTGTGGGGTAATGTTAATGGGATGGGAGGTTTATTAAAGTTACGGGGGTATATTACTGCTATCTGGGTGGTGGAGTGTGGGTGTAGAAATACTGGGCCCAGTGGCATAAGTTCATCCCAGAAGGCAAGTTAAAAGAAAATAATTATGGCGCCTATCTATCTATCATCTATCTACCTATCACATATGCACAAAAACACTAATATAGAATAGCCCTAAGTGGGGTGAATATATTGTGGGCAATGGAGGAGGTTCCCCTTCAATACTGGCGCCCAGCGGCAGGCGCCTCCATTGTCTCCCATAGTTCTGCCCCTGACTGGGCCTGAATCAGAGGCGGATGGATGTACAGTAGCACTGCAACAAAGTCTTTATGCTAATGCCGCAGTCGGTAGGCATCCTATTGAGAAACCCACCTGGCCGCGACGCAAATCCGCTGATGTGTGCATGAAGATGCACCATTGATCGAACATCGGCTGCACAATCAGACATTGGAACCATCTAATGGAACCATTGGGTTTGTGTACATCTCTGAATCAGGCCCTATCCAAGAGGTTTGTGTCATTGGGTAACAGTCTTACACTTAGGGGTCAATCCAATTAGGTGCGAATGGCGAGGTGTGAGTTGCTATTTTCTCTTGGAATTCGCATAACAAATTAATTTTGCAATTAATTAGCAACTCGCACTGAATCAGTCAGACTGAACCTTTCCATTCGCACCTACCTAAGGGTGAGACATGGAAAGAAAAATCTTTATTTTAAGGTTAAAATGTCATAACACTGTGCTGAACCCCTTGGACACCCCACCCCCCTAATGACTAATTAGGCAATTGGAAGTTTCCAATTAGCTTAATTAGTCCAATCAGTACATGTCATTTTTGGGGGTAAAAAATTGTCCTCAAATTACCCCAAAATTAACTATTTCATTAGTTTAGGCACTCGAAATTTTATTACAATTTTTTTTTAATTGAAAAATAATTTTTTTTTTCTGTATAATATTTTAGCAATTTTTCGAGGTGCCCTCAAAGTACCCCAAAATCACCTTTTTTCCTACTTTTCTTTTGCATTTTTCGTTTAATTCGTTTGAGATTAAATGAAAAAAGTTTGTTTTTTTATCATTTTCTTTTTAAAAAAAAACACAAATCAGCCATTTGACAACATTAAAAAACCCACAGTACCTTCCTAATGCCCACAAACAGCCTTCTATAGGGTCCGGCTAACGAAATTATGGGGGGTCCAGAATGGTCTCCCCATTTTTTCATGCACTTCTCTCAAATCTCATTTGGCAGTCAATTCGCACCCCTCCACTGCGAGTAGTACGAATAGGGATTTTTAATTGGAGAATTATTGGGAGTGCGCATCGATGCGAAGTCTGTGGGTTTCAAGAAACAAACTTGCTACTCGCAATTCGCACCTAATTGGATTGACCCCTAAATATCTTAAATATTGTGCTGTTCTTTACAAAAGAAATGCAATATGTACTGCACAAACCATCCAGCATACAGCATACATCTAAATGTTCTCATATTTCATTTGTACAGCTGAAATCACATACAATTTACTACATGTTCAATGCATTCACAGAAATCTTCCCTATACAGTATGCAGAAATATAACCACAGGATATGAAAAGCAAAACTAATTTTTTTTAAGACCATGAAACCAATTTTCAAGGTTACAAACATCTTTGTTGTGGGATTGTGATAGGGAAGAGAAAAAAAGCAGCTGTTGTGAATGTATTGTAATGATGAACTACACTTAAAATGTTTTTTAATTTCCTGTCATGTATTAATATTGTGAACAAACAATAATTTTGTATCGCAACCTTACTACTATTATGAATGTCAGTAACATAATAGTCTTTAGGCAGTAGTACAGTAATTACAGAATATTATAACTCAAAAGGAAAATGTGATAAATACCACAGAAAGTTTCCTTCATGCAGTAAAGATTTATGGGTCTTTATTATATGGAAATAGAGCACTAACTTCATATTTATAAACCCCCCTGATAGGCGTCATTAATGAGGGGTGGGGATGGGCGGAACCAGAATATTATAACTCAAAAGGAAAATGTGATAAATACCACAGCTAGTTTCCTTCATGCAGTAAAGGTTTATGGGTCTTTATTATATGGAAATAGAGAATTAACTTCATATTTATAAACCCCTCAGGTCGGCGTCACGAATGAGGGGTGGGGGTGGGCGGAACCAAAATTTACCAGTGAAACTTGCTTTGTAGCTGAGAATTACTTTTTGTGGGAGGGGCCCAGTGGGCACAGGTCAGCTGCTGAGGGGACATCGTCCCCACTTTGCAGCACTGCTGGGGCAGGGTCAAATCCAGGGCTGGGGCGATCATTGCGAGGCCCCACCTATAAAACTTTTCCTCTGCACACTACCGCTGACGCTGTATAGCGGCACAGTGCCACATCGGGCAGGGAAAGAGAGGAGATTGTTGTTGCTCAGTGGCAGAAGCCTCCCTGGATGTGGCGCTGCACATAAAAACTTTTTTTTTTTTTCCGGAGGGGACACAGCCAATGCTTCTGGGTTTGGCCATGGTTTCCCTGTACCCAGGCCCACCGGAGCTCTCGACGGCCCAGTTCTTCTAACAAACTAGTGGAGACATAGGGTTTTCATGCCTGGACCCTAATGTTTCAGTTGTCATCGCCACCGCACAGTAACAATGTAGTCAATGCAGTATGCTGTATTGTCAGGTGCAGCTAATGCAGCAACATAATTCTTTAAAATATACCTGTCATTTACACAAATGCAAATTAACATGTGTGGACACAGAACATACAGATGTGTCTGGCTACATCTTTGCTCATAGCGCGCCGCATAGGCTTCTAAGTTGTGGCATGAGAATAGCGTGGCATGGCGTGGAAAGGCGTAGTGAGACTTGACAATATCCACGCCATGCAATACACAGCTTCACCACTGGGTGGCCAGTGCTCCACTGAATAAGTGTGAATAAGATGTGATTTATACAGCAGTGGATGGATACAGTATGGCACTACAGAATACAATAGAACAGTGGGCCTGATTCAGACCCGTTCGCAAGTGCATTGCGCTCGCAAGCGAGTCAATGGTGGCCCAGTGCGCACGCGTGAGCCCGGAGCGAGTGCAAAAAGCGCTTGCTCCGGGACTCACTACAAAAGGGGCAGCTGTCGATGTTGATCGACAGCTCGCCCCGTTTTGTAGGCGTGGCTGGGGGGTGGCTTCACAAACAGAGGTGTTCCCAAACGAACGCCTGCCGTTTGTGGACGGCCCCACATATCACCAGTGATGTCAGTAAGAGAGCTTCCGGCTCTATTTGAGCTAGAAGCTCTCTGGGGCTTGCGGCCACGAGACCCTACCACAAGGGTCTCGTCGCAAGCCCGATGGTCGCAATGGTCTTGACCATCGCGACCATCAACATGGCCGCTCGCTATAGCTGTGGGTGGTCACAGGATGCCGCTCCTAAAAAACAGTGCCCGCCCTGATTCAGAGCGAGCACTCGCTTCTTTCGAGTGTCTCTGAATCAGGCCCAGTAAGCCCTGACAAACAGACCAATCACATACTGTACAGTATTGCAGAGTATAAACAGTGTCTTTAATACAGTATATAGTACTGTAGTAATTCTGCACTGCAGGCTATTTTCGGCAGTGATGTGCAGCACTAACACAGTGATGGCATGCCTTAGAAATTACTAGTGGGGTTTTAGCAGCGCTGTATGAAATTATCACAAATCTCAGCCCAGAAAGAGGCGACTTTAAATTGCAAACTGACTGTGCATTTTATGCTGCACACTTGCAGCAATGTCGGCACTGCGGTGCAGCTTGGAGTTTGTACAACATGTCATTAATCGGTACACATCAGTAAGCGACAGTCACTGTGGCATTGTAGAAAGTGGTATGCAGCACTCACATAGTGATGGCATGTCTTAGAGATGGAATGGGTTTGAAATGCCAGCGGCTGATGCCCGATAGGATCAAGATCCCGACAAGGGCAGGTAAGTACCCTAACCTCTACTGTCACCCCCCTAACCCTAACCCTCCCTTAGTGGTGCCTGACCCTAACCTCCCCCCTTAGTGCCTAACCCTAACCTTCCCTTACCGCTCCCTAAACCTAACCCTACTGGGGGGGTGCCTAACCCTAACCTCTCCCTGGGGGTGCCTAACCCTAACCCTGCCCTTAGGGGTTCCTAACCCTAATCCACCCCCACAAACCTAACCCTAACTCCGCTAGACTCCCTAATCCTAACCCTTCCTCCCCCCACGGCTAACGCAAAGGGTGCCCCGGACTAACCTTCATTTGGGATGGTGTCCTCGGCGTTCCAGCATCGGGATTATGATAGGCGTCGGTATTTTGATGCCTATCATAAATCCATAGCTGGCATTCTGCTGTCGGGATTGTGACCGGCGGCCACCAGTCACATGACTACATCCCCTTAGAATCTAGTAGTGGGGTTTGAACAGCGGTGCATAAAACCATCACCGAACTATAAGTCTTAGCCCAGAAAGAGGTGTCTGGATTACAAACTGTGCATTTTATACCGCACATCTGAGGTAATGCCGGTACTGCTGTGCCGCTATGAGCTTGTACAACATGTTTCACTAATCAGTACACAGCAATAAGTGCCGGTCACTGCGACACTTAGAAATCTTTGGAGCAGGTGCTCTGATCACATTACAAACTTGGTGTGCCCTCTAGGTCACTTCCCCCAAAGCAAGCAAGAGCCTTTCATTAACATAATAAAGGATGCTTTGTTAGCCATTTAAGCAGTCAGCTGACGGTCTGCCCTTGCAATTAAAGTACTTGTGGCCTGAAAAGGAAAGGAATGGTGACCGACACCATCCCCCAGCCACTAGGAGAACTGATGTTCTTGTAGGAGTTTGTATAACATGTCGCTATTCAATCGGTACACGGCAGTAAGTGCATTTATTGTGGCACTGCAGAAAGTGATGTGCATGCACACATAGTGATGGCATGTCTTAGAAACTAGTAGTGGGGTCTGAATAGTGGTGAATAAAACCATCACTGAACTACAAGTCTCAGCCCAGAAAGAGGTGTCTCTGAATTGCAGACTGACTTTGCATTTTATGCAGAACACTTGCAGCAATGTCGGCACTGCAATGCCGCACACTTGTGGCAATGTCAGCGCTACTGTGCCACTAAGAGCTTGTACAACATGTTTCTGATTGGTACACATCAGTAAGTGCTGGTCACTGCAGCACTTTGAAATCTTTACAAACTTGGTGTGCCCTCTAGGTCCCCTCCCCCAAAGCAAACTAGCGTGCTTGTTGCTTACAGCCAATCAGGGGCCACTTACATTAGATCGGCCTTTGATTGGCTGGCAGCCTGGCAAATGATGGAATCCATCCGGTCCTGGACAAGGGGACCGAGCTATGCCTGAGATCCCTGGCGTGGGCTAACTAGCTTTGGGTGTTAATGTATTGGCCGGAGTGACCTGGTGACCCCGTATTTTTAGAATCAGGTCTGGCTCAGGAGCCTGGTGCTAGTTATGCTTTTGGGGGGGAACCCTATGTCATTTTTTTTCCGCCAATGTAGGCACTGCTGTGAATGAAATCACTCAACTAAAAGTCTCAGCCCAGCTTGCTCTATAGTGTATTATATGGTGAATATGTTTGTAATGGGACACATGTAGTATATACTGTAATATTAGAGGTTTTTTTAATTAATTTATCAGTTAGTGCTAACTGCAAATACTGAAAGGATACTGTATTAAATATTTGGAGTGGGCAGTGTGCTCAAATGACAAACTTGTTGTGCCCTCTACAGTGTCGTAGCTAACGCTCCCTGTCGCCCGGTGGAGGCCATGCCCCCTCCACATGATGTCACGGGAGTGGGTGATTACAGCAGTGCTGCTCTGGGGTGGTGTAAGGGCAGCATTGTGACCGCCTGGAGTATCCTAAGGACACTCCAGGCGGCACTGGTGCAGAGATTCTGGTACCACATCTCCTGCTACCAGATGCAGGAGATGTGGGTGAGCGGTGGTGCCGCCCACAGAGCCGGGCGTTCTGTGCGGCCACACCGATCACACACCCCTACTTACAGCCCTGGCCATCGAGGTTCCCCCAAAGCAAGCATGAGCCTTTCATTAACATAATAAAGGACAAATAACTTCCACCCCCATACCACCACATTTAATTGGGCTTTTCATTTGGGCTTGCTTGTCACTCATCAGTTGCTTGTTTTTCATTTCAGAGTTGGCAGCACTGGTCCCAATATGCTTCTGCTCTTCCTTTGCTAATGTAGACAGCTCATGTGAACTTGCTTAAATCCACTTTGCACAAATGCTCTTTACCAGTGCGCCCTGCACTTTACCTCGCACAGTGGGCCTTTTTCAGGAATGTACACAATGCCGACATCTACATTGGGCGTTTCACACTGTGCAACTTACAGCAATTGTTTGGGGGAGGTAATGAGGATGGTTAGACAAAAGATACCATGTCTATGCTCTGTATGATGGTGTAGTAGTAGTGGGCGTCCCTATGCTCGGGATAGCTTTGGAAATATTAGCATACTGTATTTTCACAGCTGCATTTCATGTAAAATCATAGTTGCGATTGCAGTACAGTAAATCTCTAAATCAAGCCCATTGTGCCCTACACTTTACCTCTTTACCATTAAAGGCAAATTGAACTTTCTCTAACTGTAAACTGTTAAATTGAAAAATACAAAACATGGTGTACAACAAAAAAATTTATTTAAAAAAATGTAACAAAACGCATAACCTTATCAAAAAACCTATCAACTAGCAAGTGGGCAATCACTCTAAAGAGCCCTAACATGCGAAGAACTTGCTCTTTGGAAAAAAAATAAAAAAGGCACAGTATTACATCACTAATATACAGTACTGTACAGTATTACATCACTATTATACAGTACTGCACAGTATTACATCACTAGTATACAGTACTGTACAGTATTACATCACTAGTATACAGTACTGTACAGTATTACATCACTATTATACAGTACTGCACAGTATTACATCACTAAAATACAATACTATACAGTATTACATCACTATTATACAGTACTGTACAGTATTACATCACTAATATACAGTACTGCACAGTATTACATAACTATTATACAGTACTGTACTGTATTACATTACTAATATACAGTACTGCACAGTATTACATCACTATTATACAGTACTGTACAGTATTACATCAGTAATATACAGTACTGTACAGTATTACAGTACATCACTATTATACAGTACTGTACAGTATTACATCACTAATATACAGTATTGTACAGTATTACATCACTAATATACAGTACAGTATATTGTAAAATCTTAACATTCACAATGTACTGTACGTAGTACACTACTTTACACTATAGTAGTAAGCATTGATGTACTTTACCTCAGGTGTAGCCCCCTTGAAAACTAGCTTGTGGTCCTCGTGAAACGCGTGGGCCCCTTTGGTCCTGGCTCTTGAATTGTCAGAGAGGAATTAGCTGTTTTTTTTAAAGATATATGATGATTGAGTATACCCTATACAGTATGCAACATTGTATAGCTGCCACGTAACATTATGTCGAATTATAGTGTCACCACTTCACATTGACACATAGTAGTGATCACAATGCACATTATGCCACATTGCAGTGCAACTTCATCACATTATGTCACACTATGGAGGATTGAAGATCACATGTAATTTCAGAGCATGATATATTTTTAGGGCACAATGTTAGAATGCTCTGTGGAGCATTGGACCAAATCTGGGAGTCTGGAGGAGCAGCAGAAGAACCTACAGTAAGTTACCTAAATGTGACCACTCCATCTCATTGGCTGTGGTACTCCCTGACTCCACAGCAGAGTCGTCAATGATTAGCCGATCTGTGTGTAAATTAAAAATGCTTTAATGTAAAATCAAGTACTTTTATTGTCTCCACAATACAACATGGGCGAGAAGTGGTATCTTCACACATAGGGGTAGATGTATTAAATGGCACAATGGGGAAGAAGTGGTATCAGTGGACGTTATGTGCACCGATACCGCTTCTCCCCCATGTATTATTGAGGGTCTGGGCAGTAAATGACTGGGACACTATGCTCCCCTACTCCTCCCCCTAAATGTGCGCTTATGCCACTTTTCCCCATAACGCCGCTTCATACATCTCCCCCACTGTACTGTACCAGTACTTAGGTGGAGGCACTGATATAAGAAAGCAAGGTTAAGGCTTACTAGAATCGCTGCTCTCCTCCGCACTCTCCAGCTCCATAACTATGATCTGGAGGTCTTCTATGTAAGGAAAAGAAAAACACAGTGCTCAGTGGGGAAGTACAGGATAAACATAAATATTACTGTATACTACATTACAGTAACCAAAAAATAAAAAGACCACAAGTAATAATTAGTACCATAATTCTCAGGACACAATACGGCTGGGAAGCAAAGTGAGCAAGGGAGTACTCGGCGAACGGTCTTTAGAGTACTGGAGATACTGTACTGTACAATAGGGAGAGAGACATTCCTAAAAGGAAGAGCAGTACAGTAGTAAAACACAATGTACTGTATAGTACTTACTTGGCTGGGGAGGGCTTTTCTGCCACATCCTCTTCCTCCACCTCCAAGTGAACCTACATCTCCGCCTGCTCTGGCGGTGGCGTGGTTCTGGGCCTGTGTAAACAAACAAATTATAATTTTGTCTTTAAAAAAATTGGAACATGTACGTATATACAGTAAATAAACCCTGACTACATTATTATTAGACTTTATTTACAGTATAAGGCTCCACAAGTGTATAACCAAAACAGAAAAAGAGCACAATTAATAACTAAGATCTGGGAAGTGATAACTTGGAAAGTTATAATGTACCAGCTGCTCAGCTCCATGTGATTGCTTGGTAGTGTATCACTCTCCAATTTATCACTTTCCAGAGCTTAATACATCTGCCCCTTAGTACCATAATTCTCAGGACACAATAGAGCTGGGAAATAAGGAAGTAATCAGAGAAGCGTGGACCTGACTCCAATAGTGATGGCACAAGTAGCAGAAGTAGAGCCACAGAGAGTGGAGGAAAGAGGTACTGTAGTATACGGGCAGTACTGCCTTAGCTGGGGAGGTTTGTCGGACCCTGCTGCCCTGTCCACCTCCTCCTCAGAGGAGGAGGATATCTGGCAGATGCCATCAACGTACAACTGTGAAACAAAATATAATGTAATTTTGCCTCAACACAATAAAAAAAACTCACAAACATAGAAAAAAATATATAAATTCGCACTACAGTACATGTAAAATATCCAAAACATTGTCCCAGTTTGTAAACACAATTTACTGTACTGTACAGAACTTACTTGGCTGTGCAGGATCCCCTCCTCTGCCTGCTGCTGTCTCCTCTGGTGCTGACGTACTGTAAAAAAACAAAACACTGCAATGTAACGTTGGTCTTAAAACAACTGGAATAAAAATAAACCCTTACTGTACTACAATTCTTTACGCCATTAGTGCCATTCCGTTATACACAATCTGTGACAGGGCAGGGCAGGGCAGGGCAGGGCAGGGCAGAGGTATAAATTGGCCCCAGCACATGGAGAGGAAATAAAAAAATACATTGTTTGGCTCTGTGCCATCGATGGCGGTGAACCATTTGTTCTGACAGCTGCAGCTATTGATATTGACAGCTGCACCTGTCTTTGCCCTATAACCACAGCAGGGACAGCACTGTCCTTGCTGCGGCGGCTGCACGCGTGATGCTTGCGACATCCCGCGCATGCCCAGTGGAGCCGGCTGGGAAGTGAGACACAGCACTAGGCTGTATACGCAGGCAGGGATCTCATCGGTAGTGCTTCCTGCTTCGCCTAAGTAAACAGGCGAAGCAGGAAGAATACAGCTCTGTCACATACTGTAGTAGTGCCTTTTATACACGTTATTTCACACAAGCCATGGGCAAAACTACCATACATTAGGTGCAAGTGGTGCAGCTGCTATGGGGCTCAGAGCTTAAGGAGGGCATTGTCCTTGTCAAAGTTACATGTGATATACTGTTTACATTTTTTCCCATTGTTTGGTACATAGGGACCCTTACAAACTTTTGCAATGGGGTCATCAGATGCCTATTTACACCCATGGTATTTGCCCTTAGGGTTGACCATCGCTAGGTTACCCATCAATGGTTTCATCCACCAATGGCCATCCCTGTTTTAATACTGGATGTGCAGCAAGCCGAGCAAAACTAGTTAACATGCATACAAGTCTGATGGGTGATATCGCTGACGACGTGTGGAAGCGCGCATAGTCAGTGACATAGCAGGTACACACAGTGTACCCGTCATGTAACTCTACAGTTTATGTCACACAAAGCTCATTCACATTATGTCACACAGTAATGGCACTATGGAGGATCCTGATTGGCTATACTTAACTACTGTAACTGTACTTACTACGGGCAAGGCGTTACCTGAGCCTCTTCAGCGGTGGTGCATCCCACCTCATCAGATCACTCCAGCGTCGCTGTAGTGACCGGATGGATCTATCCCGGCCTACTTGCTGGTCGTCGGCGGATCCCTCCACTGAAGAAGGATCTGCAGCTCCCTCCTGGAGTATGGCCACTGCAAAACAGCCATTTTATACAGCATATACTGTAATAGCAGCACGCACGATGCAGGACACACGATGCAGGATGCACGATGCAGGACACACGATGCCGGATATTAACGCATAGGAGCATACGCATGCGCAGGTCGTTTTAATCAGTGTGTGTGTGTGTGTGTGTGTGAGAATTTCAGTGTATTAATGCTACAATGTGTACCGATTAGCAACATATTGTACAAGCTCCAAGCAGCATAGCAGTGCCGACATTGCCGCAATTGTGCTGCATAAAATGCACAGTCAGTTTGTAATCCAGAGACACCTCTTTCTGGGCTGAGACTTGTACTTCAGTCAGTGATGGTTTTAAGCACCACTACTTAGACCCCACTACTAGTTTCTAAGACATGCCATCACTGTGTGAGCACCGCACACCACTTTCTGCAGTGCCGCAGTGGAGGCGACATCTGGTGGACAGAGAGCTGTATTACACTTTCCGGATTTTCCTGCACTATGTTACACAATGCTACATGGTGGTGTGCATGTCTCTGTGACAAAGTGCTCATATGTTCCTATTTCCCAACTTAAAAAAATTGGGAAGTTTGCTAAGTTAGTTTGGCATGAAGATCTATATGCAAACATACCTTTGGATTTTAAAGCAAAGAAAGGTGTATATGACTGTGTGTATTAGGGGTTTGAAAGTGAAACTAGCCTTTACTGAATGTATCCACTATGCTATCTGACAATTACTATCTTTAAAAAGGTGTTTAGCAAAGCACGAAACCAGAGTGTAAGGGACAGACTTACTTCCCATTTCAAAGAAACCCTCTGTATACTATGGTCATTTCAGACAAGGACATGGCGCAATGCCAGGGATGTCCTATCAGATTTGGAAATAAATATTTAAAAAGTTACAGAATGCTTTGCCACTTGGGCTCTATGTGCTATAGCAGGAACCTGTATTTATTGTCTTAGAGATGGGAAATATGTTATTTTCTACGAGGTGTTCTCAATCACACTAATTGTTAGTTGTGTTCCATTTACTGATGGCTGTCCGGTTCCTTGATTCCTATCTGAGGTTACTGCTAACACCCCTTTCAGACATATCGAGAATCCCAGGAATTTGGCCTGCCTCAGCCAAATTCCCGGGTAGCCACTTATGTCTGAAAGGTACCTACCCGGGAACACGTTTCCAGGTAGCTGACCCTTCAATCGACCAGGGTTTTTTATTACCCTGCTCATGTCTGAATGGTGCTACCCAGGAATTTACTCCCGGGCTTCACCAAAAAGCTCCTGATTGGCCGGACGCGGCTGCCTGTTGATGACATCATCAGCAGCAACTGGACAGTGGAGGGCAGACGGCACAGACGCAGAGCCGGCGCCACCATGAATCAGTTGAACTAAAAAATGAAGGATGTCTCGATAAGACATCTTTCCTGCACATTGCGCTAGCGGCGGCAGTAGCTAGACCCGCAGCTGCTGCTGTCAGTCACCTCGGCAAAACCAAGCCCTGTGCGAGGTCTCAGTGCCATGTCTTGCCGGCAGGGGCGGGCTGAATCAGGTGCATGTTTGCTGGTCCCCAGGCAAAGTGCACTGTGCACAGATACCTAATGGCTGGGCTGTAATCAGGAGAGTGCTCCAAGAACCTCTGAGTGTGTTTCTATTATAACACAATTAGAGCATCCAGACAGCATTATCTGCTTACTGCCTGGCTGTCAGTCACTTTCATGTTATTGTAGGTCTGGGTTTTCATCATATTTGCCTACCGGGTGCCGCTCCCGACCTCCCGGGAAGGCAGGCAATACTCCCAGCCCCAGCGATATGTCCACACATCCCCGCGCTTTTAAGTAAAAACCTGGCAGCAGGGGGGCCAGTGACGCGATTCGCGCTGAATCGCGTCATCGTGGCTCCGCCCCTGGCTACACAATGCCATTAAGCACGGCATTGTGAAAAGGGGGTGAAGCCACAATGACGCGAACGCGCTGTCACACCCCATGCTCCATCCCCAACGCCGTGTCAGGTGCCGGGCCCCGCCCCCTCTGGCCGCGTCAGGTGCCGGGCCCCACCCCCTCTGGCCGCGTCACGCCCCCAGCCCTGTAACCCCGACAGCTCCCTCCCGGAAGGAGGGAGCTAAATGTCGGCAAGCCTGGTTTTCATTCAGTGCACTTTCCACCCTGCACACAGGGGGTCATTCAGACCCGCTCGCGAGCGCAGGTCGCTCGCAAGCGGGTCGATGGTGCCCTACTGCGCATGCGCACGACGGAGGGAGCTCCGTCGTGCGCATGCGCGAGACCCAGCTAGCGACGGGATAGCCGTCGCTCCAGGTCTCGCACCAAAGGCGGTGTGCTGTCGTTGTTGACAGCACGCCCCCTTTGGTGGGCATGCCGGGGGCGTGGCTGCCAGACGGAGGCGTTCCCATGGGAACGCCTACCGTCTGAAGCCGGCCCCACTGACATCAGTAGTGATGTCAGTGGGAGTGATTTTGGCTCTGATAGAGCCAAAATCACTCCAGGGCTTGCGGCAGCGAGACCCTACCGCAGGGTCTCCGTCGCAAGCCCGATGGTCGCGATGGTCTTGACCATCGCGACCATCATCATGGACGCTCGCTATAGCTGTGGGTGGTCACCCACAGCTATGCGAGCGTCCAAGAGGCAGCTCCATTTTCATGTAGGAGGGCCCTGATTCAGAGCGAGCGCTCTGGTCAGAGCGTCCGGCTCTGAATCAGGCCCACAGTCTTTTGAAGGGTTATAGGAAGCTGCTGTGTCACGTTACAGTTTGCAGGGAGTGGGGACTTCCAGGGACCACACCTCCTCCCAGCATCACTGAGGTGACATGGACCCTGCGGGGCTGGAGACTGAGCAGATGACGTTTGACTGCAGTAACTCTTTCTGCACTGAATAAAAACTGCTGAAAGTCAAACAAGGCAGTCAGGAAAGGGGAGTTCCAAATAGCTGCCCACCCCACGCAGTATAGAGTGTTACAGTTTGCAGCTGTGCAGACTGCAGGCTAAAGCAGAGCTCACTGGGAAGAGAGGCCCAGCCACCCTGATGAAGATATATATGTATATTAACATACACAGCCAAGAGAAGTGACACCTCAAATCTCTGTGTACAAAATTTTTTTTTTTTTTTTTTTTTTTTACTATTTGTCATTTTGGAGGAAATGGTTATGGGTTCATAATGTGTCAAAACAACTGACACCGATCACACCTCACTCCCACATTTATTACCAGCAATCTGCAAACCTTTGCATGTCCAATATATGCTTTGTGTTCCCTAGATACATCCCTGGGAGGCTTAATTTTTGCGGGGCCATCCATTTTCAGGGGATAGCTCACAAATATTTGATGATAAATATGCCCCTAAAAATTGTAAGGTATCTTATCACATGGAAGCATACTGGTCACTTCAATGGTCCCTGTAGTGTATACCAGTCACTAGAATGATCCCTATAATGTATACCAGTCACTAGACTGATCCCTATAATGTATACCGGTCACTAGACTGATCCCTATAATGTATACCGGTCACTAGAATGATCCCTATACTGTATACCAGTCACTAGAATGATCTCTATAATGTATACCAGTCACTAGACCGATCCCTATAATGTATACCAGTCACTAGAATGATCCCTATACTGTATACCGGTCACTAGAATGATCCCTATAATGTATACCGGTCACTAGAATGATCCCTATAATGTATACCTTTCACTAGAATGATCCCTATACTGTATACCGGTCACTAGAATGATCCCTATACTGTATACTGGTCACTAGAATGATCCCTATAATGTATACCGGTCACTAGAATGATCCCTATAATGTATACCGGTCACTAGAATGATCCCTATACTGTATACCGGTCACTAGAATGATCCCTATACTGTATACCGGTCACTAGAATGATCCCTATAATGTATACCGGTCACTAGAATGATCCCTATACTGTATACCGGTCACTAGAATGATCTCTATAATGTATACCGGTCACTAGAATTGTCTCTGAAGTGTATAATGTTCACTAAAATGGTCCCTGTACTGTATATTGATCACTATAGTGTTCTGTGTTTTTCGTAAGGATCACTGGAATGGTCTGTGGTTTGTCAAATGGGTTTGGTATGTGTTGAATTTGTATTTATTTAATTGACTATTGAAATCACATTCACTTTAGACAGACCATGCCTACAGGTACTTTTGTCACATCCAGTTTCCCAATATACTGACAGAAAAGCCAGGGCCACTTACTTGCATCTGCCCCCTTTACCGAAAGTTGCCAGCCAGTCACTTCCGCCCGGGCTGTCAACGGCGCAGGCAGCACCGACATTCTGCGCAGTTTACAAGTATGTCCACCCGCCCTCTGACCTGCTCTCTCCTTCCCTGCCTTAACTCCTCCTCTTCCTTTACAGAGGACGAGGAGCAGGATTCCAGGCTGCTGACTAAGCCAAGTCTTGGACAGAAGATTATTAAAAACAAAAACAAACGTCCAGCTTGTCTGAGTGACAGCCAGTGGTTAGTCAGCTCAGCAAGCTTTAGGCTGTCTGTGTAGTTAGTGTACTGTAAATAATTACTTTTATACAGTAACAACACCACCACCATATAGTATATACAACCAGCAGAGGGGTCTGCTGGTGTATGCTGCAGCAGTCTGCAGAACATTAAAGCAAATTAATTATGCAACTTTTAAAATGAATTTATACTAGTCTGTAGATGGCAGCTTTACTGGGGTTGAGAGGGTGGGGGGGCGCCAGGCTGAAAGTATGCCTAGGGTGCCAAGAAACCTTGTACCGGCCCTGCACAGACGCCACACATAGCGCTACAAGGCAGTGCAGTGCTACAAGGCAGATTTAGGTGCCGGAACAGCTGACATACATGCTTCAGAGAGGCCCACAAGACTACAATTTGGTGCTGACAGGGGAGAGAGTGCAGTACCAGGTGTTTGGAGAGGAGAGGAGAGGGGTGCCAGGTGTGTACAGGTGGTTGCAGATCATGTCACTTTGGAAGGAGGTGGAGGTCCGTGAGCTCTTACATGTGAGTGGAGAGGAGGAAATAAAAGCTCAAATCACAGGCACTGTTAAGGATGCCATGATCTATGGCAACATTGCCAAAATCCTGGCCAGCCGGGGTATTGTGAAGACAAGCAGCAAGTCCTTAATAAACTAAAGAGCCTAAAGAAACAATACACAAAGGTCCATGACCACAATCGTAATCGCAGTGGTGTGGGAAGGATGGAGTGGCCCTTATATGATTTATGCACTTCCGCTTTTGGGCATACAGCACTATGCAACCCCATTGCCCTATCTTCATTAAGTGATGCTGACACACTGTCTGCAACAACAACAGGCATGTCTTCAACAACTCCTGAGAGCAGCCAGCAGAGCCCGGCATTACCGCAGGTCCTATCTGATGATGTCCCAGATGAGGACTCATCTAACACCATGATCATTGAACCAAACACTGGCACAGATGTGATGTCTCCATCGCAAAGGCAAGATTCTGAGTCTGAGCCACAGACCCAGGGAGAAAATCCCACCCTACGCAGTAACAGTAAGTTTAATTCAATTAACTTATGTTCTGCTGCATTAATCTATGCAATGTTCTAGTTCAATGAC
This sequence comes from Taudactylus pleione, assembly GCA_031769625.1. Classification (NCBI taxonomy): domain Eukaryota; kingdom Metazoa; phylum Chordata; class Amphibia; order Anura; family Myobatrachidae; genus Taudactylus; species Taudactylus pleione. The sequence goes on from JAUIMM010000015.1 coordinate 50,040,698, forward strand.
TAGTATATTTTCTCTTGTAAAAATAAATTATTATTTTGTCTAGTGGGTTAGTGAAAGCATTATTTAATGCTTCTATTTTATACACGTACAGGGTGTTTGAATGAAACCGTATTGTTTCTGCGTTCACCTTGTAGTGGAGGATGGTCACCACATGCAAGGAGACGTGCTGCTTTTTTTGTTTGGTCCATTTATGATTTTGTGTTTCAAATATCTTTAACATCTATTGCTCAATGTTTTCTCTCTTTTTACTTTCAGTTTTCACAGTGCCAAGGCGTAAAAAGAAGAAGAGCAAAATTAAGGTTGCTACCAAAGCCATGACCAATATTCTATGTGACCTAGATTCAGAATGGCAGAAACAAGAGGATGCCAGACTGCAGCGGTTCATGGCCAATGAGAGAGAAATGCAGAGTAATTTGTTAACGGAAACGATAGCTATGCAGGAAAGGCTTAGTCGCGATAACCGCAATTTTTTTTCTCAAATCTTGAGCACAATCCACTTCAAACCAACACATGTTCCACCACCCACCCATTTTGCCCAACAAGCTAATTATCCAAACTCATTTTGGGAACCATCACAGTATGTGCAACAACCTCAGTCTCCCACCTCATTTGAGAATACATCACAGTATGACCAGCAAGCTAATTACCCCATAGCATTTGGGCAAACTACATACAAGTAAGCGCAACAAGCAAAGCCCTCCACAGCATTTGGGCAGACATCCCAGTATGCGCAACAAGTAAAGTCCCCCCAGCATTTGGCCAAACATCCCAGTATGCGCAGCAAGTCAAGTCCCCAACAGCATTTGGCCAAACTACATCCCATATATCCAAGCATCCACAAACACCTCAGTCAGCCTCAACATTTACAGATAGTACATTAGATAATGTAAGCGAAGGTCAATTTAAAGATACTTTGCCAGCTAATACTCTGTCACAGGAACTTACACCTGACAAAAACACAGAGTTTACAGTATACAGAAATATGTAACTGTGGTAAACAAATATATCTAGTGATGTTAACTAGACATATCCCATATGATTATTTTTAAATTGTTATGGTTACTGCTTGTCATTTTATTTCTTTAAGGATATTGAGTTGGTGTAAACAAGGATATAACAAAAAATTCTGGTCCTATTTGCTTCATTTTAAAGGGTTTTTTAATGCCTCACAGCTATATGCGCACTTAACAATGTTCACATTGTCTACGCTCATAATATCACCTTCACCAATATCAATCCATACATACATATGGAGTACTTTGAGTTAAGAAGTAAATGTGCACTTTTATTTATTTTTATACTATTGTTTGGTTTTCAATTCTGTTGTATTTTGTGCAACATTATTTCCAATGTAAGAAATATGGAAGTAAGGCTTTCAAACTTCGTATGCAACTTAAACAAAAGGCCTTTATTAAAATTAAAGTTTTTTGGAACATTTCAAAAATTCTGAATGTTTTTTGCAATGGTGCTTCTAATCAATTCTATGTCATTGGTTCAATAAGCAAGTGAGGTTGATGAAAGGGTAGAAGGATCACTCCCAACAGGCTCCTCCATGATGTCCCACTCTGGCAGGTATTCTTCTCGTTGTATCTCACAGATGTTATGCAAGATACAGCATGCTGCTACAACATCAGTAATCAGCCGAATGTCCACATCGTTTCTTTTTAACAAGCAGCGCCAACGTCTTTTCAGTCACCCGAATGCATTTTCCACAACCATTCTAGCTGAGCTGAGGGTATGGGTGTAGGCGATCTGCTCGTTGCAAAGCTCAACCTGTTGGCTGTACCCTTTCATCAACCACCTTCGTAATGGATACGCAGCATCCCCAATGATGTGGACTGGTACCTCTACTCCATCCACAAGCTTGGACTTCTGCAAATGGAAACAAATATTACAGTTATTATTAAAGGCTTTACAGGTAACAGTGTTGTAATACACTTGGTACAGGCATATCTACTTTCCTCTGTTTGTAGGTATACACATTGATTACAATTTGGCAGGAGGTATTTGCCAGACATGCCTGATACACATTAGATGCAAATGCATTTACTGCATATATGCCGATAGGGTATATAACAGCAAATTGCAGGTGACATCCCAAATATCATGTCGTGGTTGGGTATGGAAGATAATACATATAAGTTTAGCAACAATAAGCATGACATAAATGTGTGTATAGTTACCTCACGAGTCAACCATTCTGCCTCTCCTCCGCAATCTTGTACAGATCAGAATTGGCCAGCACACGAGCGTCATGAGCACGACCAGGCCAGCCAATGAAAACATCAGTGAAGCTGTGAGAGCAAGATAATATCCAGTTAAAACTATACATATAGACCATGTGAAGTAGAATCTGATTGGTTGCTATGGCCAACATCTGCACTTCAAATAACCCTCACATTAGTAAATATACCCGTAACTTTAAAATACACTAGAATATATTATTTCAGATAGAAAGCGTATATAAGATCCGGTTACAACTATACATATAGACTTTTTAAAAACACAACTTTTTACATCCTGCCATCAATCAGCCCAGCACACTGTGGGTAACCGTGGCGCAGGAACCCAGACACTGTCTCATCCAGTCGCCGCCCATGGGGTAGGGCAATAAACCGGTGGTACAAGGTATCCAGGATGGCCTGGGTCACTTCATGCACCAAAACAAACCGTGGAGATGCCTACACCAAACAAGCAGGATATTGTGCGGTACTCGCCAGGGATAGCATACCATATCAAGACGATCGCAAGTTTCCTGCTCGGGGCAATGGGCTGTCTCCATTGAGTAGTGTGCCTGGTAAGTGATGGGGTCAGGAGTTCCAGGATGTAATTAAAGGTGCCTTGCGACATCCTAAAGTTTGCAATCCATTGGTTCTCTGTAAACCCCTGTACCGTAGCCCAGAAAGCCTCTCCATGTTGTCGATCTCGAAACTATATTGTGCGAGATGACCCTCCGGTCACTCTCAATATGGACGGCTGGACATTACCAAGGCTCTCCTCTGGCATAGGTAATGTTGCCGCTTGGACACCCACTCCACCACAAAATGCTCCCTTCTCCTCAGGATCTCACACTGTACGATTAAGAACAGTGTGAGCAGCTTCAGCCATGCCTCAGTTGCTGTGTAGCACACCAAATCCACCAGACAAAAGGTCTCCATGCTACACAGATGCTTGGAAATACAGCAATGCCTTATGGGTGTCCCTCTCAGTCCCTTTATACCAAGCCCCCACCTTTTCATGACCTCATTAATTGGTGCCAGCATAATGTCCACTTAAAATGACACAACTGTGATTTTCAGGGTAAAACTCTGAAAAACCCTGCTCTTGTCTGAATGTTGCTACCCGGGAATTTCCCAGGTAGAAGCTGTAGTGTGAAAGGGGGGTCTCAACCAAATACCCGGGATTTTCCACAGGAGAAATTCCCGGATCTGAGGAGGAAATTTCCCGGGTCGTATGTCTGAAAGGGGTATAAAAGAGGGAGACATACACTCCATTGGACTGAATACAGTTTTACCACTTGCTTGGCAATGGGTCTCATCATTTTTACACATTGGGAGTATAGGGTACGTCTTCATATTTAAATTGCTATTAAAGAATCTGGTTACATTTATCGGTTGAGAAACATCTATCTAATTGTTCCAGTAAAATCATTATAGGAACTACTTGGCTTTTAAGAGCCTTTCTAAGAATTTCTCCCTATCAAGGGATGGAAAATAAGCTTATACCACTGAGTGTTCTAACCAGTTCCATATCATTGAGTGTTTATTCAGACCAGTTCCATTTTCCTACCAATTGAGAGGTCCACCTAAGAGCTCACACCCGTTAGGGTGTCGGTGACAGATAACATCTATCCTTCTGTACTGGGGCAGGTTTACTAACTTACTGTCAAAACATAACGCTGGTGTCCTAAGGTGAGCTCAGGGGGGAAAACCTCCCTCTATGCCTCTGCCTGATGGACAGGCAGAGATGTTTCCGGTACGGGGCAGGGACAGCATGCTTTCCAGGAAACGGGAGTGTTGACCCGTTTTCCGGGAGTGGCAGGGCCAGGATCTGCGTCCATGGATGCAGACTTCTTGGCCTCGCAGGATGACAGAACCCAGCTAGGCTGCAGTAAGCTTCAGCTACCGCAGCCTGACCAAAGGTTGGGATGGTGATCCCAAGCTGCGAACTCGGTCGCAGCGCTGGGATTGCAAATGCAGCAAGTGTAAGACACCTCCTGCTGCATTTGCATTTTAGCGAGAATTGCAAAGCTACTTGTGTGCAGCTTTGCAATTCAGTCCTCTGCTGTATCAGGCCCAGAGAGGGAGTGGGATGAGATGGGGGTCTGTAGTGGGACAGATCAGCAGACAGAGAGGGGACAGGACAGGACAGAATGGGGGTGAGATGAGCGGAGCATTAGACAGAGGGGGCAGGGTGGTACATAGTAGGAGGCTGAGGTGACCCCGCATAATAATAATATAATATTAATAAATAAATATTATTTAATGTAAAGTATAAGGAAAAGTCTGCATGCTGTCTTTTTTTCTGTTTGTATAAATATCCATGCAACACCAAGGCACACTTTAATAACCTCAGATGGACAACCAAACACATTAATGACCTGTACTCCCTCTTTACACAGTGGGCGGTACCAATTTGCTAAATGGGCCAAGTCGTTCTTAATTCTTATCTGCCGTCAAATTCTATGTTTCTATTCTTCATTGGGGGCTGTATAGGCCCTCAATGATTAAGTAATCATCTCGCTGTGAGGGATACAGTACTTAAGTATCCAACTCGCAGCGGGGGAAACTTTACACTGGAGCAATTCGTCATTGCTCTGGTGCAGGGGGCAGCTGCATTACTTAGCTCTCCCCCCCACAGCATCGCTACGCATGCGTGACCCGAAGTCACGCATACGCAAAGCTACCGGGGAGGTAGCGAGAAGGCGGCGGAGGGATCCGCTCGGATCCATCTTTGTATCCCCGGAACTCCTTCCCATAGGAAGGAGCAGGGCTATGAGAGCAAGTGCCATCTGAATTATTGTTGAATATCAGGTGGTCCATTTGGGACCCCTGATGATGAATGGCCCGATAACTAAAATATGCAGAAACTAGCATTTCCACATGGTTACTGGGCCATTTATCGATGATGGATATGTGTCTATTATCGTCTCTTATGTATGAGACTGTGACAACTATTCTGGAGTCATTCATCCCCATTTTTTCAGTATCCACTTACAGACTGTTGCAACTTCGTTATTGTTGCTTGCTAACCACTTGTGCTTAATTGGATATATTAATCATCAACTACCATCACTTTGCCTGTTATATAAATGGATATCTATGTTATTAGCAATCTAAGCCAGTGGTCGAAGTGGGAATTTTGAAGTGGGGGTATGGGCATACAGTGTATATGTGCACCGAAGACGCAAGTAAAAAATGGGTGTGGCAAATGAATCATGGGGATGTGGCTGTGTCAGTAGGGGTGTGGCCTCTCAAAACAAGGGAGTCATGTGAAAAGTCCAAGTTGGATGCCGAAACGGCAGTTTGGATGCTGATACTCTGGATTTAGACAGGTTTAGCCAATATGCATGGCTATACCCAGTGCTTATGGGTGCTTCAAAAGTAATGGACTCGAATAAATATAATTATCCATTGGGCGCACATTACTTTAAACATCTCTCAGTGGAATTTAATTTTCCTCATGTGTTTTGCAAGAATAATTTAAAAAAAAAAGACACGTTTTGCATGAAAAAAAAAATGCACACACATTGGCACTCATAGGAAAAAAACAAACACAGGACTCTGCCGCAGAAAATAAATAAATCACATAAGCTTTACATGAAAAAAAAAATACAAAAACACATTGGCACCCATAGGACAAGAAAAACCAGACACAGGCTCCCACAGTAAATAAATCACATAAAGCTTTGCATGAAAAAAAAAAACACAATGGCAAAACACATAAAAAAAATAAATCACATAAGCTTAGAATTAAAAAAAAAAAAACACACACTGGCACCTTTAGAAAAAACAAACAAACACATAGGGCTCTATTTACTACAATCTGCATTTGTAAAATAAAGCTCTGTCCCTGCGAATCCCCTTCGGAGCCTTATCACGGTATTTTTTGTGAAAATACCGTGATTAAGTGCCCGCACATGCGCCGGCCGCCCGCCGCTGCTACCCCCCCACTGGCATTAAGCCCCACCCCTGGCGCTAAGCACTGCCCCCCGTGACCCCCTCTCCCCTCCCACGACCCCCCCTCCCTTACTTACACTTACCTGCATGCTCCAGGCCTCCGGTGATGGTCTCCATTCCTCCGGTCAGGTGATCTCCCATAGTGCACTGGGACCCGATCACCTGATGACCGGGCCGCAGTGCACTGTGGGAGTCCAGCTGACTGGAGGGGAGACATCACCGGAGGCCCGATCACCGGTCCCTGGAGTCAGGTAAGTAATTTTTTTTTTTACAATTTTTTTTTCTTTTTTTTACAGTGATCAGCTTGCGGTCTGTTTAGACCACACAGCTGATTACAGGGACCGACTCCCGGCTCTGCTCTCCCCGTTAGAGCAGGATAGGAGTCCGGTAACCGGGGGAGACCTTGGATAACACCACCTCCAGGTGGTGTTATTATCACAGGGCTTTCCCCGATATTTTTTTCACATTTATTTTTAGTAACTCTGGTCGGATCACATTTCCCATTACAGTTATGGGAAATGCGATCTGCTTTACTAAAAATAAGTGATACTTAGGGGTTGGAGTAGAATTTTACGAATTCTACTCCAATTGCCTTGTAATAACTATAGGTGATAGTAAAATAATGTGAAAAGGGTGTGAAAACACCCTTTTTCACTTTATTTTAGTAAAAATAATGTTGATAAATAGAGCCCATAGGCTCCTACAGTAAATAAATCACATAAAGCTTTGCATGAAACACATTGTTTTTATTCCTATATGTACCAAAAACATAGATAGGTATTCAATTAGCAGCAGGGTTTCCCCCGCGACTAATATGTCCCATAGGCTCCAACAAGGAAATAAATCACAGGAGCTTTGCAAGAAAAAAAAAATCACATACACATTGGCACAGTCCAGAAAACAAACAAACACATAGGGCCTAATTCAGCAGCAATCGCAGCTGCAAATTCGCACAGAATGCAGCTGCGATAACATGCTAATGCTTGCCAAAGCTCAGCCAGCATAAATACGCCCACTACTGCTTTCTCAAATCGGTTTACTGTTGTTCTTCTGCATAAACATCTGTACCATCAACGAACATCAACCACTTACGCAGCAATTACAGCAGGTCTGACCTGCTGCTGACACTGCAACTCTCGTCACACGCAGTGGTCTTTGAAGCTACGTATGTAATCGCAGTGGCTAATTTATAGACACCCAAGCAACAGCGTTCAAACAGACAGGCACGCCTGAAGTTTTACTGACCACTCCCCCATCACCAACCTCAAACGCTAACAGCCTGAAACTCACTCTGCGATCGCAGTGCACGCGCAGTGCAGTTTATAGTTATACACATGCGCAAAGGCATTTGCTCGATCTGTGTATGCAGTTGCACTTGCTGCTGAATCAGACCCATACTCCACAAAGGAAATAAATAAAACACATACAGGGGAATTCAATTATTCTGGGTGGTAATAGGCACCCAATGGATCAAATCAAATGCTGCTCACTCGACCACGCATTATTCTGGGTGACACATTGCTTCTCGCAGCCTCCTGAAAGGGTGAGAAAAAATGTGTGAAAAGTCCAAGTTTGGATGCTGTTACCATGGATTTAGACAGGTTTAGCCGCTATGCATGGCTAAACCCAGTGCTTCTGGGTGCTTCAAAAGTAATGGACCAGACGCCCGATTAAATATAATTAATCCGTTGGGAGTCCATTACGTTAAACATCTCCCAGTGGAATTGAATTTCCCCCATATTTTTGCAAGAAGAAATTAAAAAACAAAACAAAACACATACCGTCCACATTGTGGGCAATTCAAGTAAACATGATGTGAATAGTGCTGGGAAATAGTTCCTAGAGCAATTGAATTGTTTCCCCCGCGCCCGGCACTTAGTCGGGAAATGCCAGTTGGTGCCTTAAGTTTAGGCTCTCTAACTGATGAGCATTTTCAAACTAAAGTGCCTGTTGCAATGCTGTCAGCTACTCACTAAGATGAAAAACAGCATTGTGGATGGCACTTTAATTGGATTTCTGCTCGAACCCTCAGGAGAGTGCAAGCATAAATCCTTTAGTTAGGTTTAATGGCGCGTTCAATAGAATAGCTCTGGGACCAAATTCCCGGCACTATTCAAGATTGCACATAATTGAATTGCCCTCAATTGGAAAATAAAAAAATACATAGGACACAGGGACCCCCCCCCCCCATACACACACACACATTGGAAAAGGTTGTGGGGCACACAGAGGCAGTGATGCACACATGGGTAATGAGGCACAGAATACGATTAATATCCCAGCAAAGGGGATGCCAGCACTTAGAATACCAGCGCCGGAATCCCAACAACTGCCAGGATCCCGGCATCAGCATTCCGACTGCTGGCATTCTGAAGGTAAGTAGCAGGGTTATGGGGAGGGTTAGGCACTAGGGGGTGGGTTAGGTTTAGGGTACAAAGAGGGGGAGGTTAGGTTTAAGCATTAGGGTGGGAGGTTAGGTTTAGGCCTTGAGGAGGGAGGGTTAGGAAGAGGGGAAGGGATGTCAGCATCGGGACTTTGACCGCCGGGATCCCGAGCGATGTCATCCCATACCCAACCCTGAGGAAAACAGGGGTAGTGAGGCATACAACAGGGGTAGCGAGGCACACAGCAGGGGGTAGCGAGGCCCACAGCAGGGGGTAGCAGACACTATTGAAATCCTTTACTACTCACCGGTTGCTGAGGAATCTATCCAGAAGAGTGAGTGAAGCAGGGAGAATTGCAGTGGCACCAACAGCTCTACTCAGGGGGGGTGCTCCTTTAGCAACCTTACAATCCCCCTCACCACGGGAGCCAATATTAGTGGCTGTCAGGCTGTGACTCATAACTAACCAGGCTGTCACAGAAACCGGCAGAGGATGGGCACACAGGCAGTGCTGCCGAGACCCGGGCCGGGAGGGGCGTGGCCTAATCGCGGGAGCCGTGGCCACGCCCCCTTAGGCTTTCTAAATACATAAAGTACATTATTTTTCACGCTGGGGAGGGGAGTGTGTGGGCCCCTCAGCAAGCCATAGGGGGGCACGATCAGTGTGATCTCTCCCCCCCACAGGCAGAGGGAGGGGGGGCGGTGCCGGGCCGGGTAAACAGTACCCGCTCCCCCCTTCCCTCACGGCGTCCTTGCACACAGGTGGCCAATGCTGGTCTCTGCATATGCAGCGTGTAATGCTGCTGCAGATACCTTCCAGCGGGGGCAGGCATCTGGCAATGCGGGAGGGCTCAGAGCAGCCGGACGGCAGTAGTACACCCGGGCAAGTGGGCGGGGGTTTGGAGCTAGGAGGACGGCTGCCGGCATCCAGGCCACGGGCAGGCTCTGAGGAACACGCTGGGCTCTTCCGGCGGGGGACAACGAACGGCTCACAGGGCGGATGGGCGGGGATAGGCGAGCAGCTGCTCGGTGACTGACAGCCCAGAGTTTTCACTGAGCCAAGCCGCATAAATACATGTGGCTGGCTTAGGGGACTGTCCAAACGGGCGGAGACCCGCGCCGCCCTCTGTCCTGTAAATTAGAGGGGAAAAAAAATCTTAATTGCTCGAAGTGCCGGTATGCCATACCGTTGTATACCGGCACACTTCGAGCACTGATCTAAGCAAAAAACAGATACTCTAGTGGTCTGAACTACCAAAACTATAACAGACGTATGGAACTTTTGCTGATAACGTCTATGGCGTTGATTTTTATTTCATGACCACATGGGCTTTTTATCCTACATGATTTATAAGTTTTGATTTGGCTTCACCCTTAGTAATTTATTTATTGTTTTTAAAAACTATGCAGCTGTATAATAAAAATGGTTATATTTTCTTAGAAATGGATCCAGTTCAGTGAAGCTCATAAGCTTAGCCTGATTGTACATTTATTGTTATAAAGAATTTATAATAGTGACATATTGCACCCCCTGTTCTACATATATCTCTCCTTGGTCTTATTTGGGAGCTGCAATACTCCCTTGGGTGGCAGCATATTTTCATAAGGTTCCTATAGTGTTATAGAACGATATATTTCCTTTTTATGCATTTCTTATGAGTAGCAGAAATCCAAGGTAATGTCTAATATACATAATAACGTACAGCAGGGGACCCATTATTCCTTATAATACACACGTTTTCCTAATGTGCTTATGATGACCTGCAGTATACGCCCACTGATTATAAACAATAACTCCAGAACTTATACAGGTACTATTTACAGGAGATCCTACATATATATTAGAATCATTTGTGTATAATAACTTTAATGTTGTTGTAATGCATTGTCACTCGACAAATGAATGATATATTTTGTTTCCGTTTAGCATAATCATTATTCCGTGTTTCTGACAAACTCCTTAGAATCGCCTCAATTTCTTATTTTATTCTAAGGCTATTACTCCCGGGCATCCCTTAGTGTCTCATAATCTATGTGAAAACAGATGGCTTAGCATAAAAATATTTTTGTTTTAATGTCAGCTACAATCTGGTTATTTTCTAAATTCTATTATTGTGTTCTCTGGGTTATTAAAGGTTTTTCCAGTTTACAGAATGCTGCCTAAAGGGGTGAAAGGCGCCATTTGCTATAGTGGACATCAGGCGCCTCCTCCAGTACATATGCCATTTGTGGATACATTTGCATGAATGCATCCATTTGTACAGGGAAGCACATGGATATGCAGGCCAAGTTGGTGGCATCTGTGGGGTCCAAAAATCTGCATCCCCTAATGGTGGAAGTTAGGAAGATATGGGGTATTACTTGTGGAGTTCGGAAGTGAGATTCTTTTTGGTAGAGTGAGACTGATCAGGAGTTTTATTAGTGCAAATGTTAAAATTGGATAACTTTGCCAAAAATAAATTTGCAAACTCTCCAATCTATTAACAGATGGCGATAACAGCCTAAAAGTATTTTTCTCTGAAAAATGCATAAAGAATTTAAACTATTTTAATTTTTAAATAATAAATCTTTTTTTTCTAATTTCCACAACAGTGGAATTGATCTCTCAAATCTGACTAGCCGACTCATGCATGTGAAGCACCTGCAGAGACCACACCAGCGAAGCAGTATGTTTAGAAATATAATTCCTGTTACAATGCTACAGTCAATAGGACAGAACAGGACAAATGTGTCCTCATACACTGTTGCTTAAGTCACGACAAATAACCCATCTCTGCGTGCCAGGTCCTGCCACACATTTTTTTTTTCTCGCTCAAAATGTGTTCCTTGTTTGCGTAAATAAAACAATTGGAAGCGACAATACAGTACTACATTGCTAGATTACACTGATCAATATGATGTGCAGCATTTGTACATCACTCACTACGGCTGAGTCTGAATCTGTCAGAAGTAGAGATGAGCAGGTCTGGTTCTCAGAGAACCAGACCCATCCGAACTTCAAGATCTGGGATGGGATCCGAGTCCGGCTCGGGTTTTTCCGCCTGACTTGGATCCTAATACGAGGCAAAACATCATCCTCCCGTTGTCGGATTCTCGTGGGTTTCGGATGCTATAAAGGTACCTGGTCATCGGTGCCATTTCACTCATGCTGTGGAGAGTGTAGTGAGCAGAGGGGTGCTGTGTCCATCCAGGGGCTGCTGTGTCTGTCCAAGGCAGGGGCTGCTGTGTCCATCCAGGGGTTGCTGTGTCCATTCAGGGGCAGTGGCTGCTGTGTCCATCCAGGGGCTGCTGTATCTATCAAGGACAGGGCTGCTGTATCCATCCAGGGGTTACTGTGTCCATCCAGGGGCAGTGGCTGCTTTGTCCATCCAGTGCAGTGTACACATTCATACACGTATTGTGACGCTATAAGTTGTAGCGCAGTATAATATTCATACACGTATTATGAGTTGTGACACTAAGTGAAACCGCAGTGTAATATACATGTATTGTGAAATTGTAAGTGGTAGCGCAGTGTATTCATAAAAAATATTGTGACACTGTAAGTGGTAGCGCAGTGGATTCATAAAAAATATTGTGACCCTGTTAGTGGTAGTGCAGTGTATTCATAAAAATATTGTGACACTGTAAGTGGTAGCGCAGTGTATAATTCATAAAAAATATTGTGACATTAAGTGGTAGCTCAGTGTTTTATTCATAAAAAATATTGGGACACTAAGTGATAGCGTAGTGTAAAATTCATAAAAAATATTGTGACACTAAGTGATAGTGCAGTGTATTCATAAAAAATATTGTTATACTAAGTGGTAGTGCAGTGTATTATCCAGAAAAAATATTGTGACACTGTAAGTGGTAGTGGAGTGTATTTATAAAAAATATTATGACACTGTAACGGATAGTGCAGTACATTATTCAGAAAAAATATTGGGACACTAAGTGGCAATGCATTGTATTATTCATAAAAAATATTGTGACACTGTAAGTGGTAGCGCAGTGTTTTATTCATAAAAAATATTGTGATACTGTAAGGGAATGCACAGTGTATTATTCATAAAATATTTTGTGACACTGTAAGGGACAGCGCAGTGTATTCATAAAAAATATTGTGACACTGTAAGTTGAACCGCAGTGTACTAATCATAAAAAATATTGTGACCCTGTAAGTGGTAGCGCAGTGTATCCATTAAAAAATATCCATCCAGGGGCAGTGGCTGCTGTGTCCATCCAGTGCAGTGTAATATTCATACACGTAGTGTGACACTATAAGTCGTAGCACAGTATAATATTCGTATACATATTATGAGTTGTGACACCGCAGTGTAATATACACGTATTGTGACATTGTAAGTAGTAGCACAGTGTATTCATAAAAAATATTGTGACACTGTAAGTGGTAGCGCAGTGGATTCATAAAAAATATTATGACACTGTAAGGTATAGTGCACTGTATTATTCATAAAAAATATTGTGACACTATAGGTCATTGATACCACAGTTTAATATTTAAAATTGGCATGGATTGACGTGTGTGCTGTACCCAGTTTCATTCAGTTTGTTGATATGGAGAACGATCAGTTGAGACTGAGAGGAGAGGAGGAACCACATACTAGTGTTGGATCTGCTGCCAGGGCCACCTGTCATGATGATGCTAGTCCGTCTACATCGTCTACTAAAACCGATGCCCAAGGGCATACAGGGATTAAGTCAGGGCATCTAAAATCAAAGAAGCAATCTTTTACAGTGGTAAAGGAAAAAACATCAAAGGGACAGTTAGCTGCAGAAAGTCATAACATTGGCAATATGCCTATCACCACACAAAGTGGCAAGGAAAGGCCAAGGCCTTGGTCTTTATTTATGACTGGTGGTTCAGCCTCTTATGATGATACAGTATAAGCACAAGTGAACATGCTGACTTAGAAATCGAGGATGCTTCTGTGGAAGTGCACCAGGATGAGGAGGATATTTGTGTAGTTGACGCTAATAAGGATGTTAATTATGAGGATGTTGTTGATGAGGATGTTGTTTGTGTAAATCAGGCATCAGTGAAAGAAACAGTTGCTGCCCATGATAAGGAAAAGCCCATTGTCATGCCTGGGTATGAAACAAAAAAATTCACTTCTTATGTGAAATTATTATGGAATTATTTCTACCCAAATCCGGACAACAATTGTCTGTACCCTTTGTAAAGCCAGAGTAGAAGTAGAGTTAGGGACCTTAACCATCTAGGAACCTCCTCCCTGTTACGTCATCTGCAGCGCATCCATCAAAAAAGTTTTTGCAAAATTTAGAAACTTTGGCTCAAAAAGTAACAAGCAGTTCAGCGTCAGCCAACTCCCTTCTCTCTGCTAGATACATGCACCTGCCATCTTCACTAACACCTTCATCAACAATATCCTCAATTATGAAGCAATTGGTTTGTTTACGTTCCCACAAAACAAGCTACCAATGGGCAGCTGACATTGCTGGCAATGATCTCTACATGTCGTGCATAAACTGGCTTTACAGAAGCAAGATCCTTTCGCCATCTGCATCCGATTCCTCACCCTCATAAGTGTGCACACAATATTAATTCGTCCCAGCTGGAATCCACCATTACAGGTACCTCTGTAACTTTTGGACATAATTGGTGGTAAAGGTCTTCCTCGTAGAATTTGTAGTTCATTTTGATGGACATCATCTTTTCCACATTTTGTGGAAGTAGCCTCCTACGCCGATCGCTGACAAGGTTCCTGGCTGTGCTGAAAACTCTTTCTGAGTACACACTGGAAGGTGAGCAGCTCAAGTAAAGCAAAGCCAGTTTGTGCATGGGCATCCAAATTGTCTTTTTTTCCTGCCAGTAGTCAAACTGACTGTCTGACATGCCTATTTGGAAGCTATCATTAAAAGATGGAGTTACGGTAGAGGTTTCATTAATTGTAGGCAATTATTTTAGACCCCACCAGATGTCAAAACTTGGTTGTGTTGACTCATCTGCATCACGAGTGGTTCTTTTGGGAAAGTTTTTTTTTTTCGGCAGATGCACTTGCTGGAGAAACTGAAGGAGAAGCCACTGCTGCAACTTGAGCTGACAATTTGCTTATCAACAGCTCTTTGCATCGCTTTAGATCTGTGGGCCTGATTCTGCAAGTATCGTAATTGCAAAGCTGCATGCAGGCAGCTTTGCAATTGCGATCCTTGCAGATATGGTAATGCAGTAGGAGGCATCACGCGTTGTCCAATGCAACATTGGATAATCTGCGTACCATCGGCCAGCTGTGGTGACCCATGGGGTACCGCAGCCAGCTCCTGCAGTTTAGAGGAAGAGGCCAGGAAATCTCAGTCAGCCAACGGAGATCCTGGCTTCTTCCCTCCCTCGTAACGACAGCGACACGCCTCCATTTCGGGAAACCGAGGGCATTGTCGCCCCCTCCCCGCCCACAAATGGCAGCAGACTGTCAATCACTGCCAGTCTGCTGCCAGTCTGCGGGCGAGTTAGCAGGAAAATGGGCCTCAGACTGCACACCCTAAAAAAAAATATATATATATATATATATATATATAATTGGAGGTGCTACCTGTGGAGACCATTGATGTATACACAAAAAGAAAAAATACAAGTGCACAACTCCAAATTAACTAATTATATATAAATAAAAACATTTTGCAGTAAATAGAGGTTTTTGGCATAATCTTGGCCAAGGTTATGGGCCTACCCACCACATCTGGGTCAGGGCCCTAGCTAGGGTAGTGCGGCCGTGCACCAAAAAGTCTAGCTATGGCTCTGATCCGGGTAATCTCTGAAGGGTAGGTCCCTAACATACTAGGGTTCAAATCCAGAGCGCAGGACACCCCCAAACTAGCCCAGCTAAGCCACCCCAAGGCACCGCTCTCTTTAAGATTGGCTCCACACTACAGTGATTATAAATTGGACATATGTATTGCGATGTAACAAATTTGGTGACCATGCATTAACGAGTTGCGTGCAATTACAGGCTGATGTATAAAATTGATGATTGATTTTGATACTATATGGAAATACGGAGATATATGACCTAGTGATTTCCTAAAGACACTTATATATCAACAGGGGAGTATATACTCCTAAGGTCAAAGCTGTCATTGCACTCATTGGTGGCCAATTTAGCCCTTAATAAACTTTTTTTGTCATTAATATCCCATATTGAGTGTCAATTAATATTTTTGCCATTTTTATCACCAGATAAATACTTGATTATAGATCACTGAGTTATATTAATTATACATTTTATAATAGGGTAGACTCATAATTGTGAATCATTTCAGAGTCTATAACATATCCCTCTTTTTCTAGAATAGTATATCAATAAAGGTTATGTTTTAAATAATCTATCATTTCGTATTATATATATTTCAAGAGTGCCCCAGAACGGGAATTTGTTGTCTAGCGCTAGTCTAGAAGCTTTTTTCATAAGTAAGTTGTATACTTTTCCCAGGGAGCACCACCAACAGAGTAAATTATTCTATTTATGATTTATTGGTATTATAGTTGGGTTTAAAATCAATTCCTATATTCCGGTGCAGGATTCATCTGTTTGCTTTGCATTAAGTTAACCCTTTCCTCAGAATGTGGGAGAGACCCACTCTGTCACACCCTGCCATAGTGGATTTAGAAAACTTGTTATCTATTCAGTTACTGTTATATATTATAGTAGAAAGAGCACTCGCTCTGAATCAGGGCTTTTTTTTTTTTAATTTGTGCGGCCTCCTGGCTGCTCGCTTAGCTGTGGGTGACCACCCACAGCTATTGCGAGCGGCCAGGTGATGGTCGCGATGGTCTCGACCATCGGGGCTTGCGACGAGACCCTTGTGGTAGGGTCTCATTCCCGCAAGCCCCAGTGAGCCTTTGGCTCTATTAGAGCCGGAAGCTCACCCACTGACATCGCTCGTGATGTCAGTGGGGCCGCCCACTAAATGGCAGGCGTTCCTTCGGAAACGCCTCCGTTTGGCCAGCTACCCCCCCTGCCCGCCTCCAAAACAGGGCAAGCTGTCAATCAAAATCGACAGCTGCCCCGCTTTGGTGCGAGACCCGTAGCGACTGAGCGCCCGTCGCTAGCCGAGTCTCGCGCATGCGCACATCGGAGCCGGCTCCAGCGTGCGCTTGCACAGTGGCCAAACACTGACCCGCGAGCGGTCTGAATCAGGCCCTGAGTCAGTTAGTGAAATTATGAATGCAGCAAATCAGGGAACTTTAAGATTTAAAAAAAGACAGCAAACCTCACAATGCAAAAGTGAAGTTAAAGTGAAGTTAAAGTCTAGGGCAGAGGTTCCCAAACGCAGTGCTCAAGGCTCCTCAACAGTTCAGGTATTAGAGATATCCATGGTTGAGCACAAGTGGCTTTATTAATACCTCTGTCAATTTGATTTAACCACCTGTGCTTAACCAAGGATATTTCTAAAACCTGAACTGTAGAGGAGCCTTGAGGACCACGTTTGGGAACCTCTGGTTTAGGGGATCCATTCATTATATTAATTAGTGGGGTCTGTACAGACCCCGATAATTAACATACTAATTCGATGTGAGCGCCGGAGCAATTTATCATTTCTCAGGTGCGGAGGAAGCTGATCCGAAAATCAGCTGTCTCCCCGAAGCAGCTTCACTGCTCCTTTCAGAACAGTGACACCTGGCGTCCGGTGGAAGGAGCCGGACAGGGACGGAGGGATCCGAATTCCCCTCATCCTTCTTTGCAACCCTGGACATTTTCTCATAGGGAAGGAGCGGGTTTCCAGCCATGAGCAAGAGCAAACACCATCTGGAGATGGCGAATGCTCCCGCAGTCAAGCTCCGAAAGTATTGCATGTTCGGAGCTTGATGAATTTGTCTCCATACTAGGGTATGGGGACAGCGGGCCATTCTGGGAGAGATAGGTGACTGGCACGGACACTTAATTTCTACAATTCTACATTTACAGAAATTAAGTGATGATGAATAGACCCCTAGCATTAGCAAACAAATGTATGATTTGAAAACCAAATATTTCTAGTTTTTGTCCATGCTAATGTCCCTGATATTAAGTACATTTTGATAAAGAAACACCTACAGTATTGCAAGAAAAGAAAGAAAAGAAACACCTATTGCAGTTGCCTAGCCTGCTTGCAGAAACAAATATACCTAGGCCCACTTAATAAACAACAATTTCACATTTGCTCAATTGCGGTATGTACATTAAGAAAAAATAGCACATAGTACATCCAAATAATAGTAGCAACTGTTAAAAGTGATAAACTGTATTATGGAGTTGGGTATGGGATCCTGGCAGCGGCGTCACAAGGGTGGTGCGGGGGGTGCGGGCCACACCGGATATCACCCTTCAAGGGGGCGACACCAAAAGCCGCACACTCTCCCGCAGTCATACAGCTGAGCTGTCCGCAGGGTCGCCTAGAGGGGGCCGGAGTGCACCAGTATGCTGCTGCAAGGTCCCAGGCAGGGGATCCGCCCACTCCCCCACCCACTTCTGTGGCCAGCCGCCATGCTTAAGAGTTTGTTTTTTAAAGAAAGCGCGCATCACGTGATGTCATGACGTCACTGACTGCACCGCTGCTGCTGAAAGAGAGAAGCCCGCTGGCCGCCCACTACTCCGCCAGCCGCCGCCGCTGCTGGAAGGCTGGAAGAGAAGAGCCATCAAGAAGAAGGTAAGTGAAGAAGTGGGGGTGGCTGACTAGGGAGACAGAAGTGGGGGGTGGCTGGCAGTCTGGGAACACAGAAGTAGGTCTGGCTGGCAGTCTGGGAACACAGAAGTGGGGGTGGCTGGCAGTCTGGGTATAAAGAAGTCGGGGCAGGCCATCTGGGGTACACAGAAGGGAGGGTTGGCTGTTTGTGGACACAAAAGGGGGGGGAAGGCTGCCTGTGGACACAGAAGGGGGGCTGGCTGGCTATGAACAGAAGGGGGCAGGCTGTCTGGAAGCACAAAAGGGGGGCAGGCTCTCTGGGGACACAGAAGGAGGGGGCTGGCTGTGGACACAGAAGGGGGGCAGGCTGTTTGGGGACACAGAAGTGGGCAGGCTGTAGGGACACAGAAGTGGTGGCTGGCTGGCTATGAACAGAAGGGGGGCAGGCTGTCTGGAAGCACAAAAGGGGGCAGGCTCTCTGGGGACACATAAGGAGGGGGCTTGCTGTGGACACAGAAGGGGGGCAGGCTGTTTGGGGACACAGAAGTGGGCAGGCTGTAGGGACACAGAAGTGGTGGCTGGCTGGCTATGAACAGAAGGGGGCAGGCTGTCTGGAAGCACAAAAGGGGGCAGGCTCTCTGGGGACACAGAAGGAGGGGGCTTGCTGTGGACACAGAAGGGGGCAGGCTGTTTGGGGACACAGAAGGGGGCAGGCTGTAGGGACACAGAAGTGGTGGCTGGCTGGCTGTGAACAGAAGAGGAGGCAGGCTGTCAGGAAACACAAAAGGGGGGCAGGCTGTCTGGGCATACAGAAGAGGGGGCTGGCTGTCTGGGGACACAGAAGGGGGGCTGGCTGGCTGGCGACACAGAAGGGGGGGGCACTGGTTGGCTGGGGCCACGTGCTATTTTCTGTGGGGGAGCAATGTTATTTATCTCTGTGGGGAGCAATGTTATTTATCTCTGTGGTGGAGCAATGTTAATTATCTCTGTGGTGGAGCAATGCTATTTTTTCTATTGGGGACCAATGTGTTTTTATCCCTGGGGGAGGGGGGGGGGGCGACTGATGGCGTACCTAGAAAATTTTAACAGGTCTTGCTGTCCCTAATCCTATGGTTATGTTAACATAATTTAAGGTAGTCTTTTCATTTGAGACCACACCCCTTATCGTGAGACCACATTTACTATCTTAAGCTGTTTTTGTGTGTGGGGCGTATTTTAGATGTTTGCACAGGGAGCTCTAGCCCCTACAAACGGCCCTGACACTGTGGCTGCACGCCGGGGTAGGCTATAGATATATATATACACACACAGACATAGATGATAGATAGATAGATAGATAGATAGATAGATAGATAGATAGATAGATAGATAGATAGATAGATAGATAGATAAAGATATTTATATGTATATCAGTATTCTCTCTACACTTAATTTATCAGGTGTTTTGCCCAGCAAAATGCACCTGCCATCTGGCACTTTGATATGGCCCAGAAATGGGCACTTGGAAAACACGCAAGACTTATTATTAAGACTTATTGTCACAGTGACGGGCGACGTCAGCCTGGAGCACAGAACAGATCTCTCCCCCAGTATAAAAGGAAGGGCGCTTTGTTGCCGGCAGGAACAGACACGAGTGAACAGTGGGATTCTTGCGACCACTGTCTACGTTTTAGGGGCCGTGTGGTATGTTACTGGACCTTTTATGTAGTCAGTAAGTGGTGCAGTTTCTGGGCTGCTAACTGTGTCCAAAAAAGTGGGGCAGTTTCTGGGCACTGTTAAAAAAATCTATTTGTATCTAAAAAGCAAGTGGGCAGTATATGGTCAGCTCTTACAAAATGCTGACCTGCCATGTTCCTATTAGTGGGTGCTTCTCACATGCTAGACACAACCCCAAAAAGATGCAGCCATTCTCCCAACATGCTAGGGAATATAACTTTTTTCACATCATTTGGGAGTGCCGCCTCGTTCTGTACCAAAGGAACCTTGGACTTTGCATTATCTTGGGAAGGCACCCCTCTGTTGACCATCTTGTCCGGAGTGCCAGGCCATACTGCACTATGGCCCTCATTCAGAGCCGCACATTAACAACAGTACGCTCGTTGCGTTCCGATGTTGACTAACCGCGCATGCGTCGGTGTTACACTGCGCATGTGCGTACGGCAGATTGCGAGTTTTTTTTCTCTCGTTCCTAAAATAGCGTACAGGAAGTGACATGTCAAATGTGATTGACAGAACAGGGCGTTTTTGGGTGTTGACGGGGGTGGAGATGAAAAAACGCAGGCGTGGCGAGGCGTTTTTGGGGCGTACATACATTAGCAGATGCGAACGTCAAATGTGTTCGGACCGTCTCATACGTCACTGGAACATCCGCTTTCCCTTCAAAATGCTCGCACAGCTTAGGGTCAGGATTACTCGACCACATTGGCGATGGCCTTCTCCTCCGTCCCTGGACTCAAGGATGGTGCTGCGATTAATCGCGGCTGGTCAGTAAAGTAATTAGTGTTGGATTGAAAACCGGCTTGGTATGTGTTTGGAAAGCAGTTTATTGGGATAGCACAAAAGCGTACGCAGGTGGAAATCAGAGCTGCTAATGTCATGATTACACAATCAATTAGCGTACATTTTTGGTGTTTTATTTTGGCCACAATTTGTTGGTTATGGCCTATTGTAACAATAATGTCATCATGTTTTAATTAGCTCCCCTTTTTTTTGGTTTACTTTGGAATTTGCATCGCTATGTGATTTTTTAAACGTACCTTAAAGAGGCCTTTTTTTTTTTTTAAGAGGGTCAGTTTTTGCCTTTAGGGCCAGGATTAAATGTAACCCATTTGTACAATAATGTCACAATACAATGTCAGTTTTTTGTTTTAAATTTATTGTTTAAACACAAACAAATTGGCCTAATATTTTGTTGCCTTTTTTTTGTGGCAAAGATATTTGTTAAAAAAAAAAAAAAAGCCATAACTGGTAACATAAACGTAAATACCAAATGTAAAAAAATTTCACAAGAAAGGAGAGGGAAGTTTTGACCAGAAAGGAATATGAGCCAAGCACAGAAGGAGTGTGGGAAAAGTCGCCATTGCTGTCACCGTTTTCTCGCCCGTTTGGCTGGGTGAGGGTGGGCGCCAGGCCGGGTCCGGGATGCCATCGGGCTGGCCTGTCCAGAGGCAGATGTTGTGGCCTCTGGACTAGGCACAGGGCTAGGCACATTTGGAGGATTGGCTGATGTTGTGCCAGAGGTGGAGGATCCGGATGTTCCGGCAGGAAGGGAGGTCGGCTCCACCATGTGCTGGCGAACGAGCTGCTCCAGGGCATCGGCGATGCGGATGTTGGCCCTGGTATTTTCCGCCAGGGCCTGAGCAATGGTCACGTTGGCCGCAGCATTTTGCTCCAGGGCCTCAGCCACCCGTATCAGACTGGCGTCCATCCTCTGCAGAATCTCCGTATGGAAATCCAATTTAAAATTGAGTTCTGTGAGGAGGCCCACTGCCTGCGAGGGGGCACGCCCTGGACTGGCTTCTGCAGGGTCCTCAGCCGGATGTACTGGTTCCTCCCCTGCAGAGCCAGCAGAAATTCTGCGGCCAAGGCTCCCCTCTGGAGCAGACTCATCCGCCTCTGTCTCTGTTAGGAAAAATGCGAAAAGACTCACATTAGAATCTACATATTGGCACAATAGCATTTCAGAGTTGGTGACATCACAAGACTTACCTTGGCCAACATGAGGAGCCGCAAAGTCTGGCATGTCCGTATCCATGTTGGACACGCCAAACACCTCCACAGCCTGCACACACCCCTGTGCCAGCTCTTCTAAGTCTGTCAACTCCAATGACACAGGGGTGGGACCCCCACCTGTCCCCCTTGCATGCCTAGCCCTGTCGGCAAGTTTTTGCTTGAGACGATATTTGAAGTCTGCCCATCTGTGGAATGAAATTGGAACCATTATCCTTTTTTTTACAATGGGGTTTGTTTATAGGATGGGAAAGTGTTTACTTACCGCCGTTTGACATCCTGGGCTAGACGGACATAATCACCCACCCTATTGACAGCAACGGCGACCTCCTCCCACATTCTCCACTTCTGGCTTTGGCTCATATTCCTGGCTGCCTGGGGCAGGATGTCAACGCACTTCTGGATCAAAACCTCCATCTCCTTGCTTGTGAAATGTGGCTGCCTTTTTTTTTTGGCAGCTTTGGCGGGTTGACTGGGGCCAGCAGTCTCTTCCATGTCATCCTCCTCACCTATTTGGGTAAATATGCAGATTTAGCCACTTCACAACTTGCACAATATTATGTTTAAAAAGAATCATTGAGACAAAATGCATGAAGGCCTTACCGCCGGATTTTTGGCCATTGTTTCCCTGGTCTGAAGCCATGTCTCTGCTTCCAGAATGAAATCAACCAGAAATTCAATGTGATTTCGTGACGTATTTATACATGCGTCCTTAGTTTGCGGCCGCATCATTGATTGTGCGTCCCTATGATTCATCCTTAATTTGTGCGGGAAAATAAACACTATTTATGGCTTGGTGTGTGTGGAGTCGAGGTTGGGTTGTTGGATTGTTGGCGGTTAAGTTGGTTGGATTTGGTTGTTTGCGGTTGGAGGATTTGGCAGAGTTGGTTTTTTTTTGGTTTTGCTACAGTTGTTTTGGTTTTCCGTTCGCATTTTTTTGCTTTTTTTCCCCATCCTTTCCTGATTTGGTAAGTTTTGTGCAGTCTAATTTGTGGCCAATTGGTGTCTACTTCTGGTTTTTGGTTAGCTATTTTTTTTTTTACACTAATTTCATCTTTTTTAGTTTGTTTTGGCTTTCGGACCCAAAGACCTTTTTGTTGGAAATCTTATATATTCGAGTTGGGTAAGTCCATTTTTTTTCTTGCATTTGCGAACTAATTAACGCATTTTTGACTGTTGGTGTAGTGACTTGCATTTGCGAACTAATTAACGCATTTTTGACTGTTGGTGTAGTGACTTGCATTTGCGAACTAATTAACGCATTTTTGACTGTTGGTGTAGTGACTTGCATTTGCGAACTAATTAACGCATTTTTGACTGTTGGTGTAGTGACTTGCATTTGCGAACTAATTAACGCATTTTTGACTGTTGGTGTAGTGACTTGCATTTGCGAACTAATTAACGCATTTTTGACTGTTGGTGTAGTGACTTGCATTTGCGAACTAATTAACGCATTTTTCGAGGCTTATTCATCATGTAAACCAGTTTTGCTTTTCCCTTTTCCATTTTTGGGGTCCATTTGAACCCTATTTGACGTACGGTGTGCAATGTCGTTTTCATCGATGGCCAAATGTGTGTTTCGCCTATTTTATGTGTTGGCTTGCAACAATTTGACAAACAAAAAATCACCCTCTAAATTTTTGATGTCTCATTTTTGGCTTTTTTACAGTTTATACGTATCATGACAATACCCCGGCATGTAAGCAGCTATGGATGGTATCAGAAAGCTAAGTTGTTTTATGTTACTTTTGGGGTGGCTCCAAAGCCTTACATTGTAAACTTTGAATTTCAGGTAGATCTGGGGCGAATTGTTCTGGCCCTGCTCCCGGAAGACGACCAACCTCAAACTCGTCCCAGGCGTAGGCATCGTAGGCATGCAAGGCCCCAGATATTTCGAACACGTGTCACCCTTTTTGGAATGCCCGATGATGAGGTTTTAAGACGCTACCGTCTACCTCCCAAAATCATCATAGACACTCTCTCATTAATAGAAAGTGATCTTGAGCGGCAAATTGACAGTCCAACAGCAATACCACCACTGACGCAATTTATGGCGGTGTTACATTTCTGTGCCTCAGGATCGTTTCAAACAACGGTGGGAATAGTGGCGGGCATCTCCCAATCCTCCTTTTCCCGGATCCTGAGGGCAGTGATGGAGGCACTTTTCAAGCACCTCCATCATTTTATTAAAATGCCTTTGGATATGGGTGCCCTTAGTGTGGCCAAGGCCAATTTTTACCAAATAGCTGGCTTCCCACACATCATAGGGGTTGTGGATGGTACTCACATACCACTTCAGCCTCCAGCACGGCTGGAGGCAATATTTAGAAACCGTAAACACTATCACTCCCTGAATGTAATGGTGGTATGTGATGCCTCCCTCCAGATCCTGTCCCTGAATGCTAAATTACCAGGAAGTGCTCATGACTCCTTCGTCATCCGGCAATCAGGGATATGGCAGAAATTAACCAACCTACAAGCTGGTGATGCGTGGCTTCTGGGTAAGTGGAGACCTTTAGTACATAACAATGTTAAGCTTGATACACAGTGTTCCTGATGTGGTCTATTTTTTTTCACAGGAGACAGTGGATACCCTTGCATGTCCTGGCTGCTCACTCCTTATTTGGCTCCCACACCAGGGCCACAAAGTGCGTATAATTCCGCACTTACAGCCACCAGGCAAGTGGTGGAGCGCTGTATCGGCCTTTTAAAAGGCCGATTCAGATGCCTCCACCGCTCTGGTGGCGAGCTCATGTATGTGCCGGATATGGTGTCTAAAATTGTGGTCCTGTGTGGGATATTTCACAACATTGCCATAAGGAGTGGTGTCCCAATGCAGCCAGAGGATGCCTTACCTGAGGATGGCCCCCCCGAGGTTGGTCGAAGGTCAGTATGTGGGGGGGCCATACGCGATGATGTGGTGGCCAGATTTTTTAGGTAAGTTTGAACAAAACTACAGTGTTTATACCTAATGTGTTTGTGTTTGTTTGCGAACATCTAATTTTGTTTTTTTTTTCTCACCATCTTCTGTTTGTTCACATAATCTTTGGCACTCCAACGCTCACTACTTCCTGCTACCCTTACCAAACCTGGATCTGGTCCTTTTGGGCATATATTCTGGAACCCATATCGCAACGCCATGTTTGTGGAATCATGTTGGCATGGTCCTTCGTCAACCAGTTCTTGATTTTTTGTTTTTATTTAATTATTTCTTGGTATGTGTTGTATTTGAATTTATCACTGTGTTCTTTTTTTGGGAGTGACCACTTTGTTTTCTCTGTTATGTTGTGAATAAATGTTTGGAGAGTGAAATGGTCTTCCTTTTTTGGGACGTTAACAGCAAGTGTAACCAGGTTAACACAAGTTACATTTGACTAAGGGGTAAACCAGTACTGACGCCAGTTGAGCTAAACTGAAATATGTTTTCAGCTTCCCAACCCACACCAAAAGGAAGCCTGGCCCAACCTTGGGATTTGTAAGATTGGCCTAAGCAGCTTGCGCACCAACTAGGAACCTGTAAAATGTAGAAATATGTAATTGACACTACACCCAAAAAGGGAAATGACATTGTTACTGTTATGTGTTTCTTGTGTCTGTTTGACATACAAAGACAAAACACAATCTAACTTTTAAAAAAGGGAAATCCTTGCAGGAACAGTCTACTTATGTCATGCTAAACTATCTTGGTTTTGGATTTAAAAAATGAGCCACAACGTATATTTGTCTGAATAAATTTATTTTGAAAAGATAACAAAAATAAAAAAACTACTGCCGAAGGAGGCCAGACAGCCGGTCGAGGGCCACCAGAATGCCGATTACATGTTGCCGCATCTGCCCACACAATCCGCCACCTCTTGCCGACGCCTCTGTTCCTCTGTGGGTGAGAAAAGTGTGTGGGTTAATACAACAATAGGGAATCCACATTAAAAAAAAAAAAACACAACCAAATCACTCCTAAACCGAAAAAAAAAAAAAAAAAGGGGGGGCTGGCAAAAATACAAGGCCTAGGTAAAAATTCCCACAGGTATGATATGTGTATGTTGAAATCACCAGGAAGAGGTAAAGGCAAACCTTCAAAATCACCAAAAGTCAAGCCACAAAAACACGAAGAAAGGCACGACACATGATTACATACAAACAGTTTGTGCTTAAAAAAAAAACAACAAAAAAACATACCGGGAGCCAAAACGGGAGCTCCGGAAATACCTCCATGATCCTCCTCGGAGGATCCGTCATTCCCCAAAGAATGGGGAGGAGTTATGATGGACTCCGGGGAGGGGGTAATTGGAAGAGGGGTGGGTGGAGGAGAGGGGGAAGTGGGACGGAGGGGAAGGAGGCCCGACATTTCCGGGAGAGGGTCTGGGAAGGATGGGGAGGAGTGGGGAATAGGGGAAAGATTTGGGGTGGAGTGTTGGCTGGGGGTTGGGGATAGTGGCCGGGAACGCCGTCTGGACGGACGGTGACGGCGGAGTCTTGGCTGTCCCCCTAAAATATGACAAAGAAATTGCGGTTAGTTTATGGACAAATCCGGGCAACAAAACTAAAAAAAATAAAAAAAAAAACAAATAAGCCAAATAGCAGTAGAATGAATAAATCAGAAATAGAGGGAAAACATGCACACGCAGATATGAGTACAAATAATAAATAGGACAGACAGGAAAACATGCACACGCAGATATGAGTACAAATAATAAATAGGACAGACAGGAAAACATGCACACGCAGATATGAGTACAAATAATAAATAGGACAGACAGGAAAACATGCACACGCAGATATGAGTACAAATAATAAATAGGACAGACAGGAAAACATGCACACGCAGATATGAGTACAAATAATAAATAGGACAGACAGGAAAACATGCACACGCAGATATGAGTACAAATAATAAATAGGACAGACAGGAAAACATGCACACGCAGATATGAGTACAAATAATAAATAGGACAGACAGGAAAACATGCACACGCAGTTTGCCCCACAAACACAAACATTAAAACCACAATACATAACACTTACTTTCCAGGATCTGCATGCGAAAGCATGCCAGCAAGCGGGGCGTTCGCCGTTGCAGGTCGGACCACCTGCGCTCCAGCTGCCCGATGTTGCGGCGTGAGCCGAAGGACCGCAGGCGGGACCGTGCCTCCGCATACGCGGAGCGCTTCTGCCGGTTGGTGATGGGTTGAGGTTGGCTGGTGATCCGGCGATCCATGACCTCCGTAAGCACCAGCAGCTCGCGCCTGGTGAATGCGGAGGCTCTCATGATGGCAATGGTGTTTTTCTTAAAAATCATTTTTGATAAAGTGTGTAAAAATTTTCTGATTGGCTAATGTATTTTGGAAATTAACATGAGCAATTTTATTGGTTAGTGTATGAGTCATGTGTTCGACAGGGCCAGAAATCTCTGGAGAGTTATGATAGGCTTGATGCAGTGACATGCGTAAGCAAATTTAAATAAAGAAATGAACCCAGGGAAATATGCGGGGATCCACAGCAATAGTACAATTGTTTAATTGTGGTTCACATGTTTTTTGAACAATAAAAGCGAATGTTTCATCCGTACGTATTCTGCGGGTAAACACAAACACGGACAAGAGTAAAGTTTCTTGCATTGTGTTGAAAAAAACAAACAATTAAGCTAATTGATACATTGATTGGCATGATACGATTGATGGAGGTAGGCAGAATAAAGGAGCAGGTAATCGACATCTGACAAGGCCACTTCCTGTTTATACTTGTGCGTGCGTTCCTTTCAAGCCATTTCGGGGATGTACGCTCGCTATTTCGTACGCTCGTTAGTTAGAGGAGGGGTCGTCAGAGTTTAGGGAGGAATTTTAGATGCGAACGAAAATACGAGCGAGCCATTGAATTTAAATATTTTTGTACGTACGCCTAACGTACGTGCGCCCGCTTGCGAGTGGGTCTGAATGAGGGCCTATATGTACAGTAAATATATATATATATTGAATGTAGTATAAATATCATACCTTCTAGTTGTCTCATTTATTGTGGGACAGTGCAGATTCGAGGGGCTGCAAAAGGGGCGGACTTCTGCCCATAAATGGGTGTTTGTGGGTGGATGATTAGATGGGTTTTGGGCAGATCAGGGCCATGTTCGTGTGGATGAGGAGCGAGCCTATTTTGTCCTGTTTATGTGTAAATTTTGGGAGGTATGACAAAAAAATACACTAATTTGTCCAGAAACTTGCCATCACTTACAATGTCATTATCACGCATGCTTGACAAGTGCTGCAAACTAAAGCAGAGCTTGTGTTCCTTTAATTTAGCCATACTGTTTCAGCAAGTGGTTATGGAATGAATGTCTGTTTACTTTTTAATGAAATCATTACTACAAAAAAAAGGTTGTGTCATTTTACTGAAAAATGTGTTTGTGCATCTGAACAAGTATAACTGTTCCTAATGTAAAACAAATATATGCAGAAGAGGAAACATGTCTTGCTTGTTAAGGCTCATTTGAAAGTAAATAGATTTGTTTTTAATGCAGGACTCTGAATGAGATACTATTGCTGCAGTGTGTTTCACACAGTGAAAGACTGAAGAATGTTATTACAACAATACAATACAGAAGGAATAAAGCCCCTCTAATTAATAACTAAACTTCTCAGTTACTGTAAAGTACCTAGAACAGTAGGTATAGCAGTACTTCATATTTCTTACACAATAAAAACCAGCACGATATAAAAATATATATGAAACCCTTAACTGATACGGTACTTTATAATGTACAGTAATCACTCTTGAATAATAAAGCATTAAATGTCCTCTCAAGTTTCTCTTTCAAGTCAGTTTTTCTTCCTGTTTAAATGCAGACACAGAACCTTGTAGTATCGTTAGGTAATTTGCAATATTATGCATTAGCATATCTGTAACGCACAGGTACAGCATTGTATCTTCTATAGAATAATCAAAATCTAATGAGATGGCCTTGAAGATTTAAAATGCCCGTCATTCTGCGGCATAACTACCACCAATGCCATGTCATTGTATTAAAGCTGCCCTCATCGCTTCAATGCAACAAACCACACATACTTATAAGAGACATCCCTTGTCTCTTCTGAAAGCAGAAGGTGGGACCTCAAGGGTGCACTGACCTTTCCCCAAAATGTTTTATGAGACACAGCAATGCCGGCTTCTGCCCCACCTTCATTGTAATAGCCGTATGCAAGTCTGGGGTATGGAAACTTTACATGTTCTGCTGTATCAGGGCAATAAACCATCAGTCCTGAAAGGCATTGCTGGCCTATGTATTGAAATATCAGGGGCGTATCTACCCATTGGCCAGGATGGCACTCGCCAGGGGCGCCAGCCAAAGGGGGGGGCGCCATCCGGGGTGCTACCCATGGCCAGGGTGTACAATGAAAACAGGGCTGCCAGGACTGCAGTTCCGTGTATGCCCCTGTGGCTCGGCGGCTCCTCAGTGCAGCAGCAGCATCGATGAGACGCACATGACGTCACAACGTCAAGAACGCCTTGTTAAAAAAAAACAATTTATTCTATTGTACAAGGCAGCCGCCGGCAAGCAATGGCGGCTGCCCGGACCTTGACATCTAGGAAGTTCCTGGATGTCAAGGTCCGGGCAGCCGCCAAAGCGATGGCGGCTGCCTGGTACAGTCAGGGGCGTAGCTCCAGGCGGCGTAAAGGATAGAGGGTGCGCCGGAGCCCGACTCTGCTACAACAGATACTGCATGGCCGTATACAGGTCACAGCTGTCTAATCAGACAGCCGCCTGAGCCACGTAAGCTTCCCCCCTCCGCGCTCCCAAAAAAAGTCATGCGTGTGATGTCATACGCACGCGCATATGACTTCAGACGGGCGGAGGAGATTGGACTGGAGAGATGAGGTTCCCGGGACGCACCTACCCACCGTGGAGGGTGCTATCCATCAGGATCAAGTAATCCACAAGTTGGACACTGCTGCACTACTGGAGCAGGTAAGCTACCGGCAGCTGGGAATTTAGCAAGGGGGAAGGGGTACAGATAGAGGAGGAATAGGGGGTACAGATAGAGGCAGAAAGGTGCACATATGACACTAAGAGGAATACGGGGTACAGACAGGCTGAAGAGGGTACAGTTAAATGCACAGAAAGAATAGGGGGTACAGAAAGGCACAGAGAGGCAGAATGGAGCACAGATAGAGGCACAGAGATGACTTGGGGATACATATAGAGGCACAGAGACGAATATGGCATATAGAGTCAGTGGGGGGTATATATAGAGACACAGAGAGGCAGACGGAGGAAAAGAGAAGCACGGACAGACACAAGGAAGTACAGAAAGAATTATTCCGAAAATATGGGGGGGAGGGGGCGCCAGTCTATTACTTTGCCAGGGGTGCTCGGACCCCTAGATACACCCCTGTGAAATGTAAACCCATTATTCCTTAACTAGGTTGTTAAACCCTCATTTTTGGTGTATGGGGCAATGTACCTTCTAATAAAGGCTTCTTACAAAATGCAACTCAGAGATATCCTGAATCAAAACAATATAGTCAAATGGACCTCACGTTTTATATTGAAAATAGACAGAAGCAGTGAAACATTGTCCTTGTGTCCTCTGTTTTATAGCTATCTTGAAGCTTAATCTGTCCAACATATGTGGTCTTAAAATGATCATTTAACCTTCTCACCAAGAAGCTATCAGCCGTATTGACTCAGGGATAGTAATTTTGTCCTGTCCCTCTTAGAGCTGTGTCTGCTTTATGCGTTAACAAGGATTCAAGTTGCTGGCAGACATGACATATGCCTCTTAATCTAGACAGAGTAGGTGAGCATTTGTTCAAAGTCTCAAGGCCATTTTCATTAACTCTTCCCTCTCAGGGGTTCTATAGTTAAACGCTGAAGCAGTCGCATTGCACTGATAAGTGTTACCTTATCAGGTAATAGCAACATCTAAAACAATTTTTCTATCTGCTGTTTAATGGGATGATATATTTTTATACAACTCTGTACACACATACACACATGCCCCATACGCCTACATGCATCATTAGCTACATATAACAGAATAGATTATGCGAGATACACATAATTCAGAAGAGGGATGCTATTACATGGCATGTATAGTAAATGCTGGTAGCCGGGCCCCAGAAAACACAGCAAGCAAAGGGCATAGTCTACACAAAATTCCATATAATTAACATGTGTACCCTGCACAGGGTAGCTTGTACAGGTCTCCCTAATTAATAACACCCTGGTGGCTAGTGTATAAAGCAGAGCCCATTCTGGTGGCAAGTACACAAAACTGAGCCAATGGTGTTGGCTCTTCTTATGCAAAGAACAGCCCATTCAGGTCAACATACAGTATATACAAAATAGAGTTAATGGCAAATGTAGGACACAAAGGCAATTATTTTAGATTGCTTACAAAGCGGATCCCAATAGGATAGCTAGTATACACAGCAAACTGCAGGGGACAAAGAATGCAGGTGCACACTCAAAATACTAAGAATAATGATAGTCAAAATAATCCTGATAAACTCTTCAATTAACATGGAGTATAAGTGAGGTTCTTAGTACATATTTGGCCAAAAATGTTGTACTTGTAGAACAATGCAGGGGACAAAGTATTTTGTGTGTACACCTGCATTCTTTATCCCCTGCATTGTATTACACATCTCAGCATGGTAGCACCTCTTATGTTTAAAATTAGAGTGTGCAGTCCAAGCCCCCTCCCCCTTTCCTCTATATTTGTGTATATATTGTACACTTGAAGGCTGAGACTGCTTATGCTTGGTATTTGCACCCCTCTGCCCTTAGGTATTTTTAATTAGCCCTGGTTCCTACATTGCGGTCTACATTTTAGAATGGGCACTATTATAGGAAAGTCCTGAATAAATTTACATTTTGTTAGTATTAGGGATGTTAGGGACCCATCCCATCGTATGGGGTTTACCTTGACGCGGTGGATGGGCAAATATTTTTGGCCACACATGTGCTAAGAACCTCTCATATATATATATATATATATATATATATATATATATATATATATTGTGACACTGTTAGGTTAGGGGGTCCCTCTCCTGGGTAGAGGACTCCTTCCTTACACACACACACAGCAGCAGGGAAGCAGCACACCAGTCTGGATGCAAGTACAAGCTGGTCGGCACCAGTCTTTATTGTACAATGTCAGAAATATAAAGAAAACATAAATATAAATCCTAGCCCTGTCGGGGCACTAACTTCACAGGTAGTTCCCTCACTACCAGAACCTGGCAGGGCCTAATGCCCTCGCCAGCAACAAAGGCACAGCACAACACTCACAGTTAGGTTAGGAAACCCTAACAAGCCTGTTACCAGGCTGCGAGAACCAAAACCTGAAGTGGCCATGGGTGGAGCCCTCCCTCTCCTCTCACCCACAACCCCCAGGTCCCAAACCGGCTTTTCAAAAAGCCGAAACTCAAGCCTGCTGCACTGCAGACTTTCTCCTGGGGGTTTAAAACACATAAGACAGGAATCTGGGACAAATGTGTACCTGCCACAGACCACTTTACCAATGATCCTATCACATATCCCCCCCCTTTGTTTCGACCTGTGGGGCGGAACAACTGAAGCCCCCAAACAATGAACGTGTGACAACGCGTCAGCATTGGCCAGCTGGCTTCCTGGCCTGTGTTCCACTGAAAATGTAAAAGTTTGTAACGCCAAGAACCATCTCCTAATTCTCGCATTACTGTCCTTATTTTCAGACATCCACTTCAAAGGGGCATGGTCAGTGATCAATTTGAACTTTCTTCCAACCAAGTAGTACCTGAGAGCCTCTAATGCCCACTTTATGGCCAACGCCTCCTTCTCCACTGTGGCATAGTTTCTCTCATGTACATTCAACTTTCTACTTAGATAGAAAATAGGGTGTTCCTCACCCTCCTTGTTCTGGGACAGGACCGCTCCTATACCCACTTCTGATGCATCGGTTTGTACTATGAATTCCTTTTCAAAATTAGGAGTCATCAGGACTGGTTGGGAACACAACGCTACTTTTAACTCCTGAAAAGCTTTCTCTGCCTCAGGACTCCATTCTACCATGACTTTTTGTTTGCCATTGGTCAGGTCAGTCAGTGGGACTGCCATGGTGGCAAAGTTGGGTATAAACCTCCTGTAGTACCCCGTTATTCCCAAGAAGGCTCTCACCTGCTTCTTATTCAGAGGCCGTGGCCAGTTTTGTATGGCATCCACTTTATTGAGCTGAGGCTTTATCAGGCCTCTGCCAATGGTGTATCCCAGATATTTTACTTCCTCCATGCCTAGACAACACTTTTTTGGGTTGGCTGTCAAACCTGCCTTATAGATGGAGTCCAACACTGCTTGTACCCTGGGTAAGTGAGACTGCCAATCAGGACTATGAATGACCACGTCATCCAGATAAGCAGCCGCATACCATCTATGGGGCCTTAGAATCCTGTCCATCATTCTTTGGAAGGTAGCAGGTGCCCCATGTAGCCCGAAGGGCAACATCTTGTACTGAAACAAGCTCTCTGGCGCTGAAAAAGCTGTCTTTTGTTTGGTGCTCTCGGTTAACGGTACTTGCCAATACCCTTTGGTTAGGTCAAGAGTGGTTAAATACCTTGCCGTCCCTAGTCTCTCAATCAGTTCATCCACTCTTGGCATCGGGTAGGCATCGAATTTTGAAACACTGTTCAACTTTCGGAAGTCATTGCAGAAACGCACACTCCCGTCGGGCTTTGGAATCAACACAATGGGACTTGACCATTCACTATGTGATTCTTCAATAACCCCTAACTCTAGCATATTTTTAATTTCTTTTGACACCGATTCTCTTCGTGCTTCTGGTAACCTATAGGGCTTTAGATTAACTTTAACCCCTGGGTCAGTGATGATGTCATGTTTAATGACCGAGGTTTTCCCAGGTACGTCAGAGAACAGCACCATATTTCTGATCAGAAACTCCTTGACCTCTTGTTGTTGAATTGCAGACAGGGTTTTTGCCACTGTCACTTCGGGAACTAAGGGCCCTGGATTTACTGGAGGGGCTCGGACGGCCGACAGTACCGTTCTATCTTTCCAGGGCTTTAACAGATTTATATGGTATATCTGTTCCGGCTTTCTTTTCCCCGGCTGGTAAACTTTGTAATTGACCTGCCCCACTCTTTCTAAGATTTCAAAGGGCCCTTGCCATTTAGCCAAAAGTTTATTTTCCACAGTGGGAACCAACACTAACACTCTGTCCCCAGGAGCAAAGCTGCGTAATCGAGCATTGCGGTTGTATACCCTCTGCTGTGCCTGTTGAGCCTGTTCCAGGTGCTCTCTCACTATCGGCACTACCGCAGCAATTCTCTCCTGCATTTGAGAAACATACTCAATCACCATTTTGTAAGGACTAGACTGCCCCTCCCATGTCTCTTTGGCAATGTCTAGTAACCCCCTTGGGTGTCTCCCATACAACAAGTCGAAGGGTGAAAACCCGGTGGAGGACTGGGGAACCTCTCTTATGGCCAACAATAAATACGGCAATAAGTAATCCCAATCCCTACCATCCTTGTCAACCACTTTCCTAAGCATGTGTTTTAACGTCTTGTTAAACCTCTCGACCAGCCCATCGGTTTGGGGGTGATAAACCGAAGTTCTTAACTGTTCAGTTTTGAACAGGCGGCATAACTCTTTCATGACTTTTGACATAAACGGTGTACCCTGGTCAGTTAGTATCTCCTTGGGTATACCCAGCCTGCTAAAGACATGAACTAGCTCTCTGGCAATGGTCTTGGTTGACGTATTGCGCAACGGGATCGCTCCTGGGTACCTGGTAGTGTAATCCATTATGACCAGAATATACTGGTGTCCCCTGGCAGACTTCATTAAGGGTCCAACCAAATCCATCGCTATTCTTTCAAACGGCACCTCTATAATAGGCAATGGAACTAGTGGACCCTTAAAATGTGGCCTGGGAGCATGATACTGACACTCAGGGCAGGATGCGCAAAAGTCAGACACCTCTTTATGAAGCCCGGGCCAGAAAAACCTCTGCATTATTCGCTCAGTGGTTTTCTCTACCCCTAGATGGCCTGCCGTTATATGACCATGGGCCAGATCCAACACTGTTCTTCTGTAGGCTTTGGGAACTATTAATTGTTCCACAATATCTTCCCCCTTTTTAGTCACCTGATATAACAAATCCTGACACATTGCCATGTGGGGATAGGACAAAGGACTATCAGGGTCTACGGGTTTACCATCAACTACTTTTACATTCTCCCTGGCTTTTACCAAAGTAGGGTCATTCAACTGCTCCACGGCAAAGACCTCTCTTCTGACCTCTAAATCAGGCAGACGATCACCTGGCCCAACAACACATCCCACCTCAATGGGAGGCACATCAGTTGGCGGGCCACCGTCACGTTCCGCATTCTCTAGTTCGCCAACCACAGTAGAAAAACGGAATAACTCTGACTCAGAAGAAACTCCCTCCTCCACTACATCGACAACCTTCTCAAATGGATCGGGGTTGTTCACCTCTGGAACAAAACGGCTTTCCCACAACTTCCAGAAGTGAGCAAAGTCTCTCCCCAATATTGCATCGTACACCAGACCATGCACCAAACCCACAGAAACTATAGCAGAGCCACATGGTGTCTCGATGTTCACCTCGGCCGTAACATAATATCGAGTATCCCAATGTATGCAGGTCACACCAACAGTTTTCCCTGTATGCCTCAAGGGGTTCACCAGCTCAGCTTTTATAAGTGTCACCAAGCTACCAGAGTCCAACAGTGCCTCTACTCGGTTGCCATCTACAGTGAGTACACACATGTGCTTATCAGTCTCAGCCTGCCGGTCAGCCGTACAGGCTGTCTGTGCAAAGAAAGACCCCCTGCGGTAGACATGAGCAGTATCACATTGCGTAGGTCCAGTTGTAAGTGAACAATTAGCGGCAATATGGCCGAAGCCACCACTTCGGAAACACTGAGTCATATTAATGTCTAGTCGTTTACGGGGCAAGAACCTTCCTGGCCTGGCAGGCCTGTCTCCAGGTTCTACACCCTCAGTCTTAGGTACATTCCACCGCCCAGCACCCTTCTCCCCTGGAACAGTCTTACCAGTGTCTGTGGGAGTTCGCCGGTGCGCCATCGGGGCTCGGTGGGGCATACTCATCAGCTCCTCAGCCGCCACGTACCTCTCCACCAGCTCGACCAACTGGTCTGCGGACTTAGGGTCTGCATTGCTCACCCACTTGCGCAGAGTCACAGGTAATGATTGCAGGTACCGGTCCATCACGACCCTTTCCACGATCTGTGGTCCCGTCAGCGTCTCGGGCTTTAGCCATTTTGAGGACAGATGGACGAGGTCATGCATCTGTGAACGTGGAGGCTTGTCCCTGTGGAACTCCCAGTGGTGGACCCATTGGGCACGAACAAAGGTGGTGACTCCCAAGCGAGTTAGGATCTCCTGTTTTAGTTTTTTATAGTCCTTGGCATCAGCCAGGCATAAGTCGAAATATGCTTTTTGTGGCTCCCCAGACAAAAAAGGTGCCACCAGACTTGCCCACTGCTACTTGGGCCAACTCTCCCTTTCGGCCGTTCTTTCAAATGCGGCGAGATAGGCCTCCACATCATCGCCCGAAGTAATCTTTTGGAGGAAGTGACTGGCTCGTACGGAATGAGTGGTGGTTGGAGGACCAGTATTAACATCTCTGGGCCGCGCGACCAGGTGGTGTACCACCTCTCTTATGGCCTGGCTGATTTCCGCTAAGGCCTGGCGGGTTTCCTCAATGGCGACCTGTTGAAGTCTGTTAGTCTCCTGCTGAGCTCTGGTAGATTCCTGCTGAGCTGCTGTAGCTTGGAGCAAGGCCTTAATAATTTCCTCCATTTTGTCCTGGGGTGTAGATTGGAAGCTGAACCTTGCCTCTCTGAGCATTGGCTGATGCCTCCTCTATGGGACTCCAAGGACACAGTGTTATTTCCACACTCACAAATTGGGTGTCTGTCCCTTTAATTTTTAAATGGAAAGTTTTCCTCTTGCTGCAACTTCAGTGTGTGTGGTTGCCCGCATTCTCCACCATATTGTGACACAGTTAGGTTAGGGGGTCCCTCTCCTGGGTAGAGGACTCCTTCCTTACACACACACACAGCAGCAGGGAAGCAGCACACCAGTCTGGATGCAAGTACAAGCTGGTCGGCGCAAGTCTTTATTGTACAATGTCAGAAATATAAAGAAAACATAAATATAAATCCTAGCCCTGTCGGGGCACTAACTTCACAGGTGGTTCCCTCACTACCAGAACCTGGCAGGGCCTAATGCCCTCGCCAGCAACAAAGGCACAGCACAACACTCACAGTTAGGTTTCCAAGTGTCTCTGAGCAAACTCCCTGCCTGCTCTCCCAGGTGAGACAATCAGCCCTCAACACACTAGGCTTATATTGGCCACTCTCAGTTGGAAACCCTAACAAGCCTGTTACCAGGCTGCGAGAACCAAAACCTGGAGTGGCCGTTGGTGGAGCCCTCCCTCTCCTCTCACCCACAACCCCCAGGTCCCAAACCGACTTTTCAAAAAGCCGAAACTCAAGCCTGCTACACTGCAGACTTTCTCCTGGGAGTTTAAAACACATAAGACAGGAATCTGGGACAAATGTACCTGCCACAGACCACTTTACCAATGATCCTATCACAATATATATATATATATATATATATATATATATATATGTTAATTGTAGAGTTTATGAGGATTATTTTGACTATCATTGTTTTTAGTACTTTGAATGTACACCTGCATTCTTTGTCCCCTGCATTGTAGTACTACAAGTCTCAGCATGGTAGCACCACTTATTATGTTTACATTTTAAAATTAGGGTGTGCAGTGCCAGCCCCCTCCCCCTATACACAGCAAACTGCCAGATCTGCCGACGAAGACAAACCTAAAACCTGTGTATAACACAAATGTCCAATCTGGTGGTTATTGCTTATGATAAATTCCCAATATGGTGCGGTAAAACTACTGTTAAGTACTCTTGTACCCCTATAATGGTAAAGAGCCATCTTTGTCATGCCTAGGGTTGCTATATTTCAAAAATAAAAATGCAGGACACATTCTCATGATGTATTGATACGAAAAAATATTTATCAATATAAACTGATAACAGGAGAAGCAATATGGGAGACGGTGGATTATAGCAATGTAGTAATTAAGGATAGTCTTTATGGGGTGATGCTTTCCTTAGGACAGATAAAGCACTGTGGACTCCAGTCAGTGGCGGATCCAGGGGGGGGGGGAGGCGATAAGGGCGATCGCCCCCGTACACAAAGCCTGAAGCCCCGTCCACTCCTGACACTGTCAGTGTCTGACAATGCAGTCGCGCAGGCCCTCATCGCTAGCGATGTCTCACACATCGCTGCTGCCTGCAATACTGCTCCTGGGCTGCCGGTGACGCTGTCGCTAGGCTGAAAACCCAGCGTAGTGTCCTGTGGCCCTCCCTCCCCTGTTCCTCCCCACACTTGCCTCAGTGTGCTGCTGGTTGCCTCTTGTTCCTCCTCTGTGCACCGCACTGGCGCACTTTGCAGTTCACACCCTGCTCAGAGGTCCCATGTATTCAGGTGTGAACGTATTGCAGTATAAGCCAAGCCTGGGGCTCCACACTGCATACCAAAAGTGGAGGAGGCATGCGGAGCAGCATGTCCAGCAGGTGAGTGCCTTGTTGTTATGCACTGTTTTAAATCATGTCTCCTTAAATCCATGAATACAAAAAGTGACAAGGGGGGTCTGGTGGGGCATATTATTATATTATTATATCATGTGGGGTCTGGATCATATTAATATAAGTTTTGTGGGGAGGGGGTCTGGAGCATATTATTGGGGGGGGCTGGAGCATATTATTACTTGGGCGGGGGGGACTGGTGTGTGGAGCATATTATTAGAAGGAGGGCTGGAGCATATTATATTATGTGGGGAGGGGGTGTGGAGGATATTATTGGTGGGGGGCTGTCTGTGGTGTATAATATTAACAAGAAATAATATTTTTATTGTTAATTAATGTTCTGTTTGTTTTATTTTTTTTTCCAAAATGTATTGAAAATGGGAGGGGCAGATCTGTAAGTCTGAGGCAAACATTATTTCATCAGTTCATGAGGTAATGAGGTAACATAGAGCCATTATCTTTACCTCCAAGTTTCATATCCAAGCTTTTCAAATCAGCTTTTTGTTTTTGCTTGCATGCTTAAATAAAAAATGATAATGAACAAGGGGTGCTCTGCTCCTCCTGAAATTATGCTGCACCAGGAGCGAACTTACTGTATGTTACCTTTCCACAGACCAAAGTATGGGAACAAAACCATCCAGTAGGTTGTGTGGTGATTTCTAATCTCTGTAACAATAACTAAAAGCATATCTGTCTGCATTGCTAGGATACATGCATTTCAGTGCCGATGATGTCACTTCCACATATGTCTCTGCGATCCTCCCAAACGCGTTTCATCACTGTATGGACTTCATCAGTGGGTTGGATAAGGCTTGGACCACATCCAGTTCCAGGATCACCGGCAAAGAACGCTGAGACAGTGGCATGAGTCACAATAGGCTGGGTTTTCTACAAGTGTGAATTATTTTACCTTTGTGAGAAATTCTGATTCAGTATAGTAGTTGTTTATACCTAACTGCACTATTGTGCGCCCCTTGTTCCTTATTGAGTGTGAACTTGTGCTAGACTCTGTATTATATGTATTTAATTTCACAGAAGGCTGTGTATGTATACATGTACATATATTTCTATGCACATATATAAATATATATATATATATATATATATATACATGCTGTCAATCTGCATATTACAGTGAATACTATTTGCTACAATAAGAAGGAATTATATATAAGACTTTCCACTTGGTGCTTGTCATTTTATATGGAATTGTTAAATAAGCTGGTGATGCTTTTGAATATGTAAATATTTACTGTAAAACAAAACTAATCCAGCAAACACAGCTACTTCATGAGAATGTGCAGCGCGTCTGAGTCATCCAAATTGTATTGGATTAAGACGTACATAATTATTTTTAATAATACATGGGTTCTCACCTGCTGCTGTCTGATAGATTGGCAGTGAAAAAACATACTGGTTGCCACAAATGACACCGTTGGCAGTTTTCACTATTCAGTTTAGAAGAACTGTACACATTGCAAATTATTATGTTTTTTTTTTCTAATTCCAAATGAAACGTTAAAAGTCACTTAGTAACCTGGAAATACAGAGCCATTCTGCACACTTTATAGCACCTGTTTCACCTATATACAATTATCAAATTAGCTAATGGAGTAGAAGACAATCAGATCTGTTAATAGAAAGATCAGAGGCTGTGGGACAGAAGACATGCTAGCATGCCGACTTATTGATTATGAGACATTGTATAAATACACATTTATATAAAGGTATTTCACAATTCAAACCACATTTTGCAGTAGCTGCCAATTTTGATATTTATGCTGTCTGCACCAAGGGCACTGTCAATCCCTAAAGCTCGATCCCTGCTGTTTGGAATGAAGAGAACTGTGGAGACTGCTGTACAACAGCTGTATCATATTTGTTTTTATGGCTACACAATGCTGTCTGTAAAACAAATCATGCTGGTGCTCCATGTTGGCAGTATAATGCGATGTGAACCTAGCACAAATAGTTTCTCTGTGTGACACTACCCTCAGAGAATGGGGGGCAGGACTGGCGCTACCAATAGGCAAGCCTGTGCAGTTGACTAGGTTGCCAGGGTGCGGGGGTAACCTAACACACTGATGGCACTAACTTAGGAATCAGCTACCATAATTGGTCATTATAGAGCTGTGCGATACATGTAGAAACTCTACTAAAATTAATTGGCCATTGAAATGTATGGGACCATTGGAATGAATGGAGCTCCATTGCATTGTACATTTGAGATAGATTTAATGAAGTAATCACATCATTGAAACACAATTGTCATGGATGAGCAACTAAGGGAAATCCCATTCAATTCAATTCACAAATTATCTGTGGCAGGGCTCCGAGCAGAGCAGTTGGTGGTGTACGTTATTTATTTTTTGTTTTTTAGTTCACTTGGATTACAAGTAGAAAACTTTCCTGTGGAATACAAGTAGAAACGTTGCCATGAGTTACATGAAGATTGTTTAATAAAAATATAGAACATTTTCTGTAAATAACAAGATCTCTTAAATTAGAGATAAATAATATTTCCCTTATATTACACGGCAAACATGGAGTAAACATCTACTATATCCTGTGGATTACAAAATTAAGTCACATTGGATTATAAAAGGAAGATTACCTTGGATTAAAATGGTTTTGTGTTTTATTTGCTTTTACTTTTAGTAATATTTTAGTATAATGGAAAGGGGTCCATTCCTCAACATTATCCTGGTACAACAGGTAACAAAAATCCTCAATATTCCCCAGGAACCCACACACCCAGTGCTTTTCGGTATAGTGCTGGAAGCCTTTGAAAGGGGGAAATACATTATTTTTGTGCCTCCCCATAGAGACACCAGCCCTGCACTGCCTGACCTGGGTTGGATCACATTGTGTTTCAGTGTTATTAGGGAAATCCAGTACAGGCTGTCTGTGGCTGGTTTCAACTATAGCAGGGGACCACACAATCATTGCCCCCTTGTTTCATTGAGAACCAGCTCATTGTGTCTATTTCTGAGGCTGATTGAGGAAGTTTGTGGTGACATAGGGCCTGATTCAGAGCCGAACGCTCTGACCAGAGTGCTCGCTCTGAAATAGGTGCCCTCCTCCATGAAAATGGAGCGGCCTCCTGGCCGCTCGCATAGCTGTGGGTGACCATCGCGGGTGACCATTGCGACCATCGGGCTTGCGACGGAGATCCTGCGGTAGGGTCTCGCTGCCGCAAGCCCTGGAGTGATTTTGGCTCTATCAGAGCCAAAATCACTCCCACTGACATCACTAGTGATGTCAGTGGGGCCGGATTCAGACGGTAGGCGTTCCCATGGGGATGCCTCCGTCTGGCAGGCACGCCCCTGGCACGCCCACCAAAGGGGCTTGCTGTCAATCAATCAACCCTTTGGTGCGAGACCCGGAGCGATGGAGAGCCCGTCGCTCGCCGGGTCTCGCGCATGCGCACAACGGAGCTCCCTCCGTCATGCGCATGCGCAGTGGGGGAACATCGACCCGCTTGCGAGCGTACTGTGCTCGCGAGCGGGTCTGAATGACCCCCATAGTGCCTTCAGCCTTGTCTAATTTTATTTAATGTACAGAACTTTTACCATTACATTTAATAGCCCATTCATTTCAATACAGTGTCTACATATAGGGACAAGCTAGAAATCCCAGTAAAGTGAATGTACTTTTTAATTAAATGGTAGAAGCTCTGGGTTGATTGCAGTCTGGACACATTTGCAAATGCTTGCAGATGTGTCTAATGATGGGTATACTGAACATGAATCACATATGATATGTAGTTTGAAATTATATTCTGTATGGAAACTATATATAAAATTATTTTTCCACTTTAAGGAAAAGGTCACTTGTGAATTACCGGATACAATTTACTGGATAAATCGTGGTGTCAATCAGTTGTTTTCCTGGCTTTAGTTCAAACATTTCATTGAAGTATAAGAAAATCAACTGTGAAAACCCTGTTGTTCAGCCAGTAGTTATTGTTGATATATTATTAAATACCTTTCGCACAGTTAAGATGTATTTATTAGCATGTTTTTTTTATTACACAAAAATGAAGTGTATCCAGCTGCGTGTTCATTTCTTTGATTGTGATTTTTGTTTCAAAAAGGTTCAATCATTTATGTGTCTAGGGAAAAACAAAACAAATTCTCTCATGCATTTAACAGATAGTAATAAACATACAATTGGACAGATCATAAAGATAACTAATTAAGGGAAAGGATCCAGGCAGCAGGAACCCAGCTAGTGATTGAGCCTTAAAGGAGATTTCCTTAAAAACTATGTATTTCCACAGTGAACATGGCTAAAAATACTTACGCTTGTGTCTGCATGCAGATTCGTCTTATTATTAAAGCTTCCTATGAAGAGAAGCAGAATGCGGGAAAGGGAAGGGCAGGCCACCTTAGGCCAAATACATTTAGACTGTCTTCCAATAAATGGGACTGAAGGTAATCTAGGACACAGACACATATGCACCTGTCAGGAGGAGCAACTCTTATGGGATGGTGCACTGATGGTGATGGCAATTGGAAGCAATTTCTGATTGGCTGATTGCACCTGGACTCCTCCCACTGACAGTATATAAATCACTAGTGTGGCTGCTTCATTACATGAAGTCATGGTCAGCTATTTGCATTACTTCAATTATATTTGGTTTCAAAAC
This sequence comes from Taudactylus pleione, assembly GCA_031769625.1. Taxonomy (NCBI): domain Eukaryota; kingdom Metazoa; phylum Chordata; class Amphibia; order Anura; family Myobatrachidae; genus Taudactylus; species Taudactylus pleione. The sequence continues at coordinate 50,083,932 of JAUIMM010000015.1, forward strand.
ACAGCAGTTACGAATCTTTTCATTTGATTTTTAAAGTGGCAGACAACGTTTAGTTACATTTAAGCAGGGGTGTAGCGAGGGTGGTTCCAGTGGAGCATGTGCTCCGGACGCCAAAATGGACAGAGGGTACCATCCAGGGATCCGGAACTTATGGGGCACTGCACAGTGTGACGACCACCTGTTATTTTTATCTCGGTTTGTTTGCTCTATATTCTAAATAAGTTATGAATCTGAGATCCGTTTCTACATTTCATGCACCCTCAAGCAGCCCAGATTACCTCCCCTCCAGCCCTCCCTCCTCTGTGATCATCTTCTGTTATCTCTCCTTACCCATCAGATTGATTACATTCACTTCTCACCTCTTTAATTCCCTCCCCTCTCTACCCTGAGATTGGCTCTTTGCCCCTGTTCACTCCTTTCTTAGTGGCTTCTGTCACCACCCCTCTCCTCTCCTTTTTTTATTGGCTTCTGTCACTAGCCCTCTCTGATCGGCCCTTTGCCCCTCTCCACTCCTTTCATATTGGCCTCTATCATCTCCCCTCTCTGATCGGCAGTTTCATCTCCCCTCTCCTGTTTGATCCCTTCCCTCCTTCTCTCCTCATTCATTCATTCATTCATTCATTCATTCATTCATTGTGCTTCAATGGAGTTAATAGTTACACATCTGAGGTAAAATCCTATCTTCAATTATAAGGTCTAAGTTTAAAAAAAGTCACTGTTTTGCTATTTAAAGTAATGGTGGTGTTCGCAGGCATGACCACACAGTGTTATTTGAAAGGTCTTTTAAAAAATATTAGCAGACCTGAAATAATTATAATGGTGGTAGACAGAACATGATTAGTAGTACTCACATTAATATAGGTGCAATGTATATTTGCTAATTAGGATCATAGCTAAGAAGGGAGCTTCCTATAGGTGTTCCTACTCCAGTGAAAGCTGCTTGGGGCAGTAATTGCAGTAATAAGCTGTGCACCCTGTGGCATTTCACTCTAGCACATGTATTGTGTCAATTTAAGTTTGATGATCAGAATATACAGTATAATACAATCTCCTCTATTGACTAATATCAATTATTCAAATGAGATATAAGTCAGATCCTACAGTAGGTGCTATACATAAATAAAGCAGTGCCAAAGGATCTACCCCTTAATGTCAGATCACCGAAGCATTCTATTCCCCAATTGGACCGCTACACCCAGTGTGATACTGGCACTGTTTGCTGTTGTTATCTTCACTTCAGTATTCCCCTACAGGCTGGCCATACCCCACTGGCACAGTTCAGTACAGGGGAGGGGGGGCGCTGTGACATGCACTTTCTCTGGGCGCCATGGTTCCACACTACTCCTCTGCATTTAATTGCATTTAATTTGTACATATATTTTGTGGTTGTCTGTGTATATATTTGTGTTTTACATAGTAAATGCAATTTTCTCATTTATTAATAACACTGCCCAGACAAGACATTACAGTATTGCATTGTGTACAAAATAGGGAATGTGATGTCAGCATTTGCTACTAATACCTCTTTTCCACCAAAAATCTGGGTCCAACCTGGGCTTTTGAGACATCGTTCCAACCCAGGTCAGGCACTGTTTACACAGCACCATCAGGGTTATTCTCAGGTCAGCCCCATTCACACTGAACCCGGGTCTGCCCTGCTAAACTTGTGAGGTCATAAAAAGTGGGAGGTGACTGCTCTACAACCACTAATCAGCTCATTTTAGGCATTACCCAGGTTGGATAACCTGGGTTGCGCCATTTACACTGCACCATTACCCAGGTCCATCCTGGGTCTGACCCTGGTAGCTACCTGGGTTGGATTGCCGGGTCACTTTACCCAGGCTATATTTCAGGGACCCTTTTACACTGAGCTGAGACCTGGGTAGACCCAGTAATAACCCAGGTTTTTGATCTGGTGTAAAAGGGGTATTACAGTGTAAAGCTACATCTTGTGTTATTTCTGGCATAAACCAACCCTGTACACTGGCCATATGCTGCTGTTGCAGAGCTGGATGCAATATAGAAATACATGCATATCCTATACATTGCTAAGGCAAGCATTCGCCATCATAGTCACATCTTTGCTTGCCCCTCAGAAACATCTATTTTTCAAAACTGTAGTATAGTAATCAAAGAAATTGGTTTAACTAATAGGGAGGGATATCCATTGACCATTGATGGTTAACAACCACTAACAGGTTGCCATTGATGCCCAATGGTCTTGTCATGAATGGTAGCCATGCTGCAATGGCTTGTTTTTTTCGACACAGGGGGCATGGAGCTTAGTCCCTCTCCAGCACACCACTAAGCCCTGCCCCAGTCCTGAAAGGACTGCCCTGTCCCACAGCATGGATGGCCATTGATGGTGCAAACCGTCAGTGGCTCTCCATCAATAGTTTCATGCCATCAATGTTAAGCATCAATGGCACCATCAGTGGTTAACCATTTGACAGCCATCCCTACTAATAGGTCTATTTTATAAAGTTGTGAAAAGCCAATGAAAAAGCTGCTAAAACTAATCATGTACATTTGTAGGTTTTTTTAAAAGAACAATTTAATGGTACCCCAAATTTTTTACATTAAAGAAACAGCCCTAGCATAGGGCTGGGAGTCAGGAGTCATGCGTTTTTATTGCAGCCACCCAGCAGTAGCAGGTTCCCACTATGATAGGGGAGTGTGGAATTACATTTTGATATTCAACATGGTCATAATGTTGACATTGACCATGTCAAAATTCATCATTACTGATGATATGCCGACATGTTAGAATGTCAACATATAGCTCCTGATGGCCCAGCAGTCATTTTCCTGCTCGTGAAGGCTGCAGCAGTTCCAGGGATGTCTTCTGGGTTGCAGTGGTCATGTGACTTTCACTTCTGGGTCAGACCTGTGATCCTCCGGAATTTCCGGAAAGTATTCTTCCCCATCCCTAATTCCCACACCTAACCTTCCCTCTAATGCCTAACCCTGACCTCCCTACCCCCTCAGCCTAATCCTAACCCTCCCATCTGTAGCCTAACCCTAATGTCAACATTCTGACTATGTTGACATTTCTCAAGTCAATGTCAACATCATAACTGCTGAAATTGTGGTGCCGACATGAATATCGACATTAATGTCAACCTAACTAGGGAGCCTGTCTAGTCAGGTGCTGCTCTCCACTTTCTCATTGAATACCAGTCAGCAGCGGCTCCTACCTTTTTTCTGCAGAGGCTGCCAGGGCTGCAGTCCAAACTCCCTGTGTGGTGACGGCTGTGTGCGGTCCTCCTTATTCTATGTGCATGCGCATAAAAAGAAGAAAAAAAAAAACACAAAAAAAAATGCACATGCGCGGAAAACGGCATCAGTTAGGGGCTGCATTGGCTACAGCCCCAAGGAGTCGAATAAAGTTGCCGTAAAAAAGCAGAAATGCTTTCTGCTAATGACTGTCCAAACTTGCATTGACAGGGGGACTCCTCCCCCTGGGACTGCCTGTCTGAAGTGTGATTAGCAGAAAGCGGTTCTGCTTTTATTACGGCAGGCTGCTAATTCACATCAAAGACACAAACAGGGAAAGAGAAAGAAAGATAGGCGCTGAACAATCCTGTGTCTTCTAATAATATGCACAAAGTTGGTTTTAAAAAATATATATATATATAATTATTAATATCCTAATTACTCAAAGCAACCATCAGTTAGGGAGGAAACTGGGCCCTCCACCTATTATAATTATTAAGCACAAAACATTAATAGGCGCTAACTCAGTAATACAATTTTAATCCACAACATAAAATTTAGAAAGCATGACATATTTTATAAATGAATAAAAGAAAATGTATAAATATTTATGACAAAAATTGTAGATGTCAATAAAAGAAAATAAAACTAAAAATAATAATAAAAGCACACATATACTGCACCATAAAGAATAGCAATTTTTTCATTGCAGGATTAACCTACATAATAGGTATAAACATTTATGAACTCCCACACTTGTGCATATGTTCAATGTAAAAACCAATATCTGCAGCTCACAAGCTACAATATGATGCAATGTTTCAAATTGTGGCAATATAGTCCAGTTGGTTCACAAAAGAAACAATGTTATTGTAGCAACCAATTATTCTTGAGACCAGGGGGTCCCACACCACATACCCTGCATCCATTTCAGTAATACCCCTTTTACACAGCTTCTAAAACCCAGGTTGCTGCTCGGTGTAAAGGGGCCAGGGTTGGATTTTCGGGTCGAGTTACCTGACAATCCAACCCGGGTAGCTTACAAGGTTTAACACGGGAAGGATCCGTGTAACCCTGCAGTGTAAATGGGTAAGCCGGGTCATCTGATCTGGGTCCCGTTTACAGCATGGGGAAGTCTGGATTTCCTGGCGCTTAGAGATGATCTCATCTCCAAGCGCTGGCAGAAGAGTTCTACTGCACACAGGTGCATTGTGAACAGTGCTTACCCGGGAATAACCTGGGTCAGCGCCACAGTGTGAAAAGAGTCTGTCCCGGGTCTGACCAAGTTTGGAACCATGTTCCAAATCCCGGGTCAGACCCGGGACTTAGGTGTAAAAGGGGTATTACTTACCTTCTGCCCATTCTGCAGCCACCAAAGCTGTTATTTTGAAGTAATCACCAGAAATATGATGCTATGCCAGTGCTATATTTCTGAAGATAATATTGGGTCATTGCGTATGGACAGAGTCTAAGGGGTCCTTTCATCATCCTGTATTTTTATGTAATTTACATAAAATTATTATTTTAAAGGGACAGTCCCATTCATCAATTTCCAAAAGTCATATTTTCTGGGAAATTGACTGTTACTGTATGTCATCCTGAGATGGCGTACAGCCCCGAATAGAATTCACAAGTTGTCGTTAACACGAAGTACACAAAAAATATGCAAAAAGATGCCTGGCACTAGCAGATTCGCACGGGACCTGGCACGTCAAGAAGGACTGTTTGATACGACTGCAGCAAGGGTGTATAAGGACACATCTGTAGTAACCATGTATGCATGCTTTGCTATAATGATTATTCTTAGTCATGACCTCCACACAAAGATACCTGTTGCTTCTTCTATTGTATTTTTTTTAAAAGACCCTGTATAAATACAAACAGAAAAATATCACACTCTGTGCAGCAACATGAGCTCATTTTCCAATAATAACTGAGTACATGGAGTACATGTATTTTTCCTAGTAGTCAACCATGAATTTTCCAATTGCTGTATTAGCATAATAGCATTTGAAACTGGGGAATTATCAAAAGATATTTGAAAATGGTATTTAAGATGTGAGCACACTGGGAAATGCCTCAAAACACCCTTAATTCTTACCACAGAGATTCTCTAGCTCTGATTATTTTAATAGACTACATGCATCAACTGGCACTCAGCGGTATGCTAAATTCATCCCACTGTATTCTCACCGCGTATAAATAGATCCTTATCAGTAGCAATGGGCAGATCAATTCATAGTTCACCGCGAGCTCCTGATTTATGACTCTCATTCACACATCAGTCAGAATGGAGGGTCAAAGTTGAGCATAGATACAATGGTATGTGATAAAAAATGTCATAATATTTATTAAGTGATATATTTGATGCTCACATTATTTTCATGGTGATTTACAACAATGTAAGTTTCTTACTGGCAGAGAATGAATTGCTGTATGGGCAGAGGTGATTTAGCAGAGCTCTTTGGTCAACATTTATGAATGCTTGTGCACAGATAACCGTCGAGTGAAGGTTCTTCAGCCCACAGCGACCATCAGATTATTTTCATTTACAGTTTAGAAAAGGAAAACACTGTGATCACAGAACCTTTTTTGCATAGGTACCAGTGTACAGACTTATAGCTTTGCAAAGGCAATTTGGGCCTGATCTTTCTTCCCATACGCAAATAAAGATCTTTGCCATACAGTGCATATGCAGAAACAAATGTGTGCAGTTTTGCTTACCTACAATCGATTCCGAGTCGGACAGATCTCTGCTGGATTTCGCCTTTCATGAAATGTGCTGAAACTAGGTGCCAACTGGGCGCAACACACAAGAGATATGCCTCGTGGAATGTCATGGGAGTGTCATGGGCCTGTAGCTAAAGCTCCGTGTGATTCTGAGTCAATCATGGAGCTGGAGCAAGTGCAGATACTACTGATGATGGCAGCCTCTGTTGGTGTAAAATCAGTGGGCGCAGCCACAGGTGCCGCTTCAAGAAGCTGGGATTCTCGCATTAGCTGTACAGAATCTCGCATTAGCGTAAAGTAGTAAATCTGGCTTCTACGGCCTCACGCAGAAACAGCTATTTTGTGTGCAACACAGAATCATCTCCTATAAGAGCACAGATGTTATGCAAAGTTAATTTGCATTTAAATTAATATCTGTTATAACTAGAGATGTGCGGTCAAACCCAGGGGTGTAGCAAGGGTGGTTCCAGTGGAGCATGTGCTCCGGGCGCCAAAATGGACAGAGGGCGCCATCCAGGGTTCCCAAACTCATGGGGTGCTGCACAGTATGACGGCCGCCTGTTAGTATTATCTCGGTTTGTTTTCTCTATATCCTAAATAAGTTATCTGAGATCCGTTTCTACATTTTATGCTTCCTCAAACTGCCCAGATTGCATCCCCTCCAGCCCTCCCTCCTCTGTGAAGATCTTCTGTCAACTCCCCTTTCCTGTCAGATTGATTACATTCACTTCTCACCTCTTTAATTCCCTCCTTTCTCTATCCTGTGATTGGCTCTTTGCCCCTGTCCTCTCCTTTCTTATTGGCTTCTGTCACCACCTCTCTTTTATCAACTATTTGCCCTTCCCCTCTCCTTACTTATTGGCTTCTGTCACCACTCCTCTCCTCTCCTTATTGGCTTCTGTCACCACCCCTCTCTTCTCCTTTTCTTATTAGCTTCTGTCACTGGCCCTCTCTGATTGGCTTTGCCCTTCCCCTCTCCTTTCTTATTGGCCACTGCCACCTCCCCTCTCTGATCAGCACTTTTCGCACCCCTCTCCTCTTTGATCCCCTCCCTCCTTCTCTTCTCATTCATTCATGGACTTCAATGGACTTAAAAGTGACACATCTGAGGTAAAATCCTAAACTTCAATTATAAGGTATGAGTTTAAAAAAAAGTCACTGCTTTGCTATTTAAAGTAATGGAGGTGTTCCCAGGCATGACCGCAATGTGTTATTTGAAAGGTCTTTTAAAAAATATTAGGAGACCTGAAATAATAATAATGGTGGTAGACAGAACATGACATGGTTAGTAGTACTCACATTAATATACTGTAGGTGCAATGTATATTTGCTAAGTAGGAGTATAGCTGAGAAGGGAGTTTCCCATAGGTGTTCCCACTCCAGTGAAAGGTGCTTGGGGCCGTAATTGCAGTAATAAGCTGTGCACCCTGTGGAATTTCACTCTAGCACATGTATTCTGTCAATTTAAGTTAAATTATCAGAATACATATTCTCTTAATTTGAGTATTACCCCGCAGACTGGCCAAACCCCAATGCCACAGTTCAGTACAGGGGGGGGGGGGGGGGAGCTATGACATGCACTTTCTCCAGGTGCCATGGTTCCATGCTACTCCTCTGGTCACACCAAAAGTTTGGGGTTTCCGAGTTGAATCAAGTTCCGGCTCAGATCACTTTTGGGGTTTCGAGTAGAGCCGAGTCCCGAATTTAAAAAATTAATCTTGGGTTTGGATTGCTTGTAAACAGGTCCAAATTACACAATTTTAGCTGTTTTATCAATTTTAAAGAAATCCAAAACCACCACAGTTAAAAAAGTAAACACTCGAGGGTGGTTTTGCCAAAAGCAAAACCATAGAATTTGATGGTGGTTTTGGTAGAACCAGAACCAAAACAAGATGCTCCGTGTACATCTCTATTTATAATTACCATTCATTATTGATCAAGTTGACTAAGTAAATTAAATACGTATCTCCAAAATACGTATCTCCAAAATATAGAGTGCACCTCTATATTATACAGAGCTGTAACAGGGCACAATTGCACCCTGTGCCGGGCCCGACCCTGGACACGTGACATCATGATGTCATTATGTCGCGCAGAAGGGGGCTGACCAGCAGCTCTGTAAAGTGCAGGGCTGACCGTGCATCCTCAGCTAATATGCATATACCATGCAGGGTGCTCGTCTGTAGCGTCCACAGGACACTTGCGGGTGCTGCAGCAGCAATCCTGGCTGCAGTGTGCCATACCAGGCACCCTGCCAGCCAGGCACAAGAACCGTGGAGCGGCGACAGTACCGCCCACAGGGCCTCTGCGCTACAGCACCGGTCGCCCATAGCTGATTACGGCCCTGATATAATACCTATACTCTATCTCCCACTTTCAGTTTCTGTTCTAACGTGTTTAATCATTGTACCATAAACAATGAGCCCTTTGACGATTATGAATTGAACCAAACAATCAATTAAATCCCTTTATACTGGAAGTTGATTCCACACTGTGGAGCTGACCCGGAAAATGTTGGATCAGTGTACAATATGAACTGTTGCTTTTGCATAATACTTAGCATCCAATTTCATTTTTATAATGTTTTTTTTTTTGTCTTCCCCATAATATATTCAGTTTGTACACAATATACTGCAATGCTTTTACTGTCTTGAAAACTGCTTCATTTTAGTGAATGTTCTCTCTGTAGGGTTTATGGATGAATCAGAATTCATCTCATACAAACAACAGAATCAACATGAATCAACTTGAACAATTCTCTTTGAAAAAAAGGGAAAAAATCATCTCTTCGCTGCACTATTATGTCTCCATTTGTAGGAAGTCTTTCATAACGTTGGGGACGCATTGATCAAATATGCAACACTTGAAATATAATACGTGAACAATAACACAAAGCAAAATAAAAAACATGACTTGGCATTTAAACAGCATTAGTGAACTGAAAGACACTTGTTGAAAAGGAATTTGCATATTCTATTATTCTCAAACAATGGTGGTGATTGTTTTATGTGGATGATTTAATAGGAGAACTTGTATTTCTAATGCAATTTAATAGTTACACTAATGGTCAGTATTTTATGTACATGTCCCCTTCCCATATAATTGACTGCTCACTCAGGCCCACAATTCAGGAGTTTGAATAGCCATTCTGCCTCCTGAGGTAGCAACTAAAAAGTCACCGGTCTCATTTCTTATATAACTACCATAAACATGTGTACATAAGATGCGTGTACTTTAAAAGAAAAAATAGTGCACAAAAGCATGTTATGAGACTGTTGGTGAAGGAAACCATCAGAGCTTAAGGCTGATAGTACAGATGGGACTATATTCAGCTAACCAAGGTGTCAGCAAGAGTAATGCACGTATAAACAGGTATATCGCGAAACACAACTTGTAATACAGTATATATATATATATATATATATATACTAAGAAAAGGGGAGAAATAAGCGCTTTGTAATTTAATCACAATAAAGGAGATTAGTAATCTGTGTACCGTAGTATAATTGTAATCAAGCTCATCAAGAATGGTCTTTATGTAGCCCATGGGATCGTTCCTCCACACCTCAAGATAGGGATTACCAGGATGCACCTGACGTCTTCCAATAGACCCCTTATGTTGTATCCGGTCATTAGGTCTACATTGTCTAGATAGACAATGTTTGGGTGACAATGGAAGATAGACAGGCAATAGATAGACAGGGACTGAAGGTTGACAGGGTCTGAAGGTCGACACACTAAAGGTCGACTAGTAACAAGGTCGACAGGTAGTGAAGGTCGACAGGCAGTAGGTCAACAGGGACTGAAGGTCGACAGGGTCTGAAGGTCGACACACTAAAGGTCAACTGGTAACAAGGTCGACTGGTATGAAGGTCGACAGGAGTAGGTCGACAGGGACTGAATGTCGACAGGGGCAGAAGGTTGACACACTAAAGGTCGACTGGGAACAAGGTCGACAGGTGTGAAGGTCGACAGGCAGTAGGTCGACAGAGACTGAAAGTCGACAGGATCTGAAGGTCGACATGCTAAAGGTCGACTGGTAACAAGGTCGACATGTACTGAAGTTCGACATGGTCATTAGATCAACACTCATATGGTAGACATGCAAATGGTTGACACATGGTTTGTTTTGTTTTTTAACCCTAATCTTTACCCTAATCCTAACCATCCTCTTGGTGCCTAACCCTAACCGTCGTGGTAAGTGCCTAACCCTAACTGTCGGAGTAAGTGCCTAACCCTAAAAAAAAAAAAGTGTCGACCATTTGACTATATAAGTGTCGACCAACTGCCTGTCGACCTTGTTACTAGTCGACCCGTCCGAGTAAGTGCCTGACCCTAACACTAACCCTAAGAAAAATAAAATGTCAATAAAATAAAAAATGTGTCGACCATTTGACTATGAGTGTCGACCTACTGCCTGTCAACATTCATACCTGTCGACCTTGTTACCAGTCGATCTTTAATGTGTCGACCTTCTGACTCTGTCGACCTTCAGTCCCAGTCGACCTATTGACTGTCGACCTTCAGTACTTGTCGACCTATTGCCTATCGACCTTCAGGACCTTTCGACCTTGTCACCAGTTGACCTTTAGTGTGTTGACCTTCAGACCCTGTCGACCTTCAGTCCCTGTCTATCTATTGCCTGTCTATCTTCCATTCTACCCAAACATTGTCTATCTAGACAATGTAGACCTAATGATCCACACCCTATGTTCCTATGTTCAGCCACTCAATATGTGCATATCATGTGAATATAAAGAATATTTACTCCCATGGTGCAATATTTTAGGAGTTTTATTTGTACACACTACACATAAAGGTAAAACATGAATAAAATAAAATTGAGTCTTACATTTACTTGAAAAAAGTTTGGGGAGAAGGCTGGTACAATGCTTGTGCACTAAACGCGTTTCATCTCTTATGCCTATAGCTAGGCTGGACTTCAGGCAGTGGGTGGAGACTGGAGCAGGAGGAGCTGAGCTGCCTGGAGACAGAGTTGAGAGAAGATGAAGAGAGGATGTTGGTGACATACAAATGGGATAGGGATGAGAAAAAGGGGGGTGAGCACATATTGATTGAGGGGGAGCACTCAGCACATATGTGGGAGGGGGGAGAGAGCACTCAGCACATACAGATGAGGGGGGAGCACTTATAGCTGAGGGTGGGAGCACTCAGCACATACAGGTGTGAGAGGGAGGAGAGAGCACTCAGCACATACAGATGAGGGGGGGAGCACTCAGCACATACAGATGAGGGAGGAGAGAGCACTCAGCACATACAGGTGAGGGAGGGAGGAGAGAGCACTCAGCACATACAGATGGGGGAGCGGAGAGCGAGCACTCAGCACATACAGATGAGGGAGGAGAGAGCACTCAGCACATACAGATGGGGGAATGGAGAGCGAGCACTCAGCACATACAGATGAGGGAGCAGAGAGCGAGCACTCAGCACATACAAATGAGGGGGGAGCACTTATAGCTGAGGGGGGAGCACTCAGCACATACAGATAAGGGAGGGAGAGAGAGCACTCAGCACATACAGATAAGGGAGGGAGAGAGTGCACTCAGCACATACAGATGAGGGAGGGAGAGAGAGCACTCAGCACATACAGATAAGGGAGGGAGGAGAGAGCACTCAGCACATACAGATAAGGGAGGGAGGAGAGAGCACTCAGCACATACAGATGAGGGAGGAGAGAGCACTCAGCACATACAGATGAGGGAGGAGAGAGCACTCAGCACATACAGAAAAGGGGGGGAGGAGAGAGCACTCAGCACATACAGATGAGGGAGGAGAGAGCACTCAGCACATACAGATGAGGGAGGGGAGAGCACTCAGCACATACAGATGAGGGAGGGAGAGAGAGCACTCAGCACATACAGATAAGGGAGGGAGAGAGTGCACTCAGCACATACAGATGAGGGAGGGAGAGAGAGCACTCAGCACATACAGAAAAGGGGTGGAGGGGAGAGCACTCAGCACATACAGATGAGGGAGGGAGAGAGAGCACTCAGCACATACAGATAAGGGAGGGAGGAGAGAGCACTCAGCACATACAGATGAGGGAGGAGAGAGCAATCAGCACATACAGAAAAGGGGGGGAGGAGAGAGCACTCAGCACATACAGATGAGGGAGGAGAGAGCACTCAGCACATACAGAAAAGGGGTGGAGGAGAGAGCACTCAGCACATACAGATGAGGGAGTGAAGAGAGAGCACTCAGCACATACAGATGAGGGAGGGGAGAGACAGCACTCAGCACATACAGATGAGGGAGGGGAGAGACAGCACTCAGCACATACAGATGAGGGAGGGGAGAGCACTCAGCACATACAGATGAGGGAGGGGAGAGAGAGCACTCAGCACATACAGATGAGGGAGGGGAGAGAGAGCACTCAGCACATACAGAAAAGGGGGGGAGGAGAGGACACTCAGCACATACAGATGAGGGAGGGAAGAGAGAGCACTCAGCACATACAGATAAGGGAGGGGAGAGACAGCACTCAGCACATACAGATGAGGGAGGGGAGAGACAGCACTCAGCACATACAGATGAGGGAGGGGAGAGCACTCAGAACATACAGATGAGGGAGGGGAGAGCGCTCAGCACATACAGATGAGGGAGGGGAGAGCACTCAGCACATACAGATGAGGGAGGGGAGAGCATTCAGCACATACAGATGAGGGAAGGGAGAGAGAGCACTCAGCACATACAGATGAGGGAAGGGAGAGAGAGCACTCAGCACATACAGATGAGGGAGGGGAGAGACAGCACTCAGCACATACAGATGAGGGAGGGGAGAGACAGCGCTCAGCACATACAGATGAGGGAGGGGAGAGCACTCAGCACATACAGATGAGGGAGGGGAGAGAGAGCACTCAGCACATACAGATGAGGGAGGGGAGAGAGAGCACTCAGCACATACAGAAAAGGGGGGGAGGAGAGGACACTCGGCACATACAGATGAGGGAGGGGAGAGCACTCAGCACATACAGATGAGGGAAGGGAGAGAGAGCACTCAGCACATACAGATGAGGGAGGGGAGAGAGAGCACTCAGCACATACAGAAAAGGGGGGGAGGAGAGGACACTCGGCACATACAGATGAGGGAGGGGAGAGCACTCAGCACATACAGATGAGGGAAGGGAGAGAGAGCACTCAGCACATACAGATGAGGGAGGGGAGAGATAGCACTCAGCACATACAGATGAGGGAGGGGAGAGCACTCAGCACATACAGATGAGGGAGGGGAGAGCACTCAGCACATACAGATGAGGGAGGGGAGAGATAGCACTCAGCACATACAGATGAGGGAGGGGAGAGCACTCAGCACATACAGATGAGGGAGGGGAGAGAGAGCACTCAGCACATACAGAAAAGGGGGGGAGGAGAGGACACTTGGCACATACAGATGAGGGAGGGGAGAGCACTCAGCACATACAGATGAGGGAGGGAAGAGAGAGCACTCAGCACATACAGATAAGGGAGGGGAGAGACAGCACTCAGCACATACAGATGAGGGAGGGGAGAGACAGCACTCAGCACATACAGATGAGTGAGGGGAGAGCACTCAGCACATACAGATGAGGGAGGGGAGAGCACTCAGCACATGTAGATGAGGGAAGGGAGAGAGAGCACTCAGCACATACAGATGAGGGAGGCGAGAGCACTCAGCACATGCAGATGAGGGAGGGGAGAGCACTCAGCACATACAGATGAGGGAGGGGAGAGACAGCACTCAGCACATACAGATGAGGGAGGGGAGAGACAGCACTCAGCACATACAGATGAGTGAGGGGAGAGCACTCAGCACATACAGATGAGGGAGGGGAGAGCACTCAGCACATATAGATGAGGGAAGGGAGAGAGAGCACTCAGCACATACAGATGAGGGAGGGGAGAGCACTCAGCACATACAGATGAGGGAGGGGAGAGAGAGCACTCAGCACATACAGATGAGGGAGGGGAGAGAGAGCACTCAGCACATATAGATGAGGGAGGGGAGAGACAGCACTCAGCACATACAGATGAGGGAGGGGAGAGAGAGCACTCAGCACATATAGATGAGGGAGGGGAGAGACAGCACTCAGCACATACAGATGAGGGGAGGAGCATTCAGCAAATACAGATGAGGGAGGGAGGGAGGGGTAGAGCAAATACAGTTGAGGGAGAGAGAGAGCACATACAGATGAGGGAAGGGGAAGAGAGTGCATGCAGATGAGGGAGGTGGAAGAGAGTGCATGCAGATGAGGGAGAGAGTACATACAGATGATTGATGGAGATGGGACTGATTCAAAGGCGCTCGCCCAAAGCAGAGCACTCGCTCTGAATCAGGGCGGGCGCTGTTTTTTTTAGGAGTGGCCTCCTGGCCGCTCGCATAGCTGTGGGTGACCATCCACAGCTATAGCGAGCTGGCCATGATGATGGTCGCGATGGTCAGCGAGCTTCAGGCGTTCACATGAGCACGCCTCCATTTGTGAAGCCACCCCCCGGTCACGCCTACAAAACGGGGCTAGCTGTCGATCAACATCGACAGCCGCCCCTTTTGTAGTTAGTCCCGGAGCTAGTGCTTTTTGCGCTCGCTCTGGGGCTCGCGCACGCGCAGTGCACACGCCACGCATGTGCACTGGGCCACCATCGACCCGCTTGCGAGCGCAATGCCACTAGGGTCTCATCACAAGCCCGATGGTCGCGATGGTCTTGACCATCGCAACCATCTTCCTGGCCGCTCGCTATAGCTGAGCTATGAGAGCAGCCAGGAGACGGTTCTAAAAAAAAAATAGCCCGGCCCTTATTCAGAGTGAGTGCTCTGTCAGAGCGTCCGGCTCTGAATCAGGGCCTCTATTCCCAACTCTGAATCAGGCCCAGAGTACATACACATGAGGGAGGGGGATAGAGCACATATAAATGAGATTTTTTTTTTGTAACCCCCCTCTAGAACAACTTACCTTTGTGTCCTAGACCAGTATTGAAATACAATAACAGCCTCAGACTGAGAAAAAAAAGAAGTAATACAGCTGGTGCGAGGAGGAATCAATCTCAACAGGTCCAATTTCATTTAAAAAATGTAATGTTACACAATTTTCTTTTTGTGTTTTATTTTTGTCATATTTTGGAAAGGGTATTTCAGTGCAATTGATGGGGTCAGGGCATGATGGTGGATGAGAGGTATTTCTGTAGGTTAAAGCCACGCACAAGAGAGGGCCGCCACACCCCTGCACCGCCCACCATTGCCACTGCCACACCCCTGCAATGCCCATCACTGCTGCCTCCTCCCGGAAAGGGCAGACAGAATGTCAGCAAGTATGCTTCACCCACTGTAATTGCCCTCACTCACCATCATGGCCTGAACCCATTACTGACACAGAGAAATAACCCTCACTCTCTGATCCAATTTCTCACCTACAGCAATATCTCTCATCCACCAATTTTTGGGAGCCTACTGGCCAAATCTGGGAGAGTCGGCAAGTATGGGGTGAAGTATGACATTACAAAGCAGTGGTGAGTATTTCATTGTTTGAAGTATGGTGTCAAGGAGAGAGGGTGCTTTCAGCGGATGATGTATGGTGTCAGTGAGCAGTGATCGTAGTTGAGGTATTTCAGTGCTTGAGGTTCGTATGCATGCCTGCAGGGTTTCTGAGTGCCCAGAAACCCCCCTGACAGACTGGAGAGCAGACACCATCTTAAGCCCCGCCCGCTCACGGCAAAAAGCTGTGATTCGCGGGTCAATCGGAGGAGGTGGAGTATATATGACCTGATTCCATTAGGATCGCATCATTTTGGGCCTAATGACATGGTGCCAACCTGCCAGGTCCCATCCTTATCAGGTCTACAACCTGCAGCTGCTGTAAGGTAAGTGTGTGTGTAATGTATGTGTGACATACAGTAAATGTGTGTGTGTGTGTGTGTAATGTATGTGTGACATATGCATGTGTGTGTGTGTAATGTATGTGTGACATACAGTAGATGTGTGTGTGTAAGGTACTGTATGTGTGACATATGTATGTTTGTTTGTGTAATGTATGTGTGACATACAGTAGGTGTGTGTGTGTAATGTATGTGTGACATATGTATGTGTGTATATTAGGGGTGAGCGGGTTCGGATTTC
Organism: Taudactylus pleione; assembly: GCA_031769625.1. NCBI lineage: Eukaryota > Metazoa > Chordata > Amphibia > Anura > Myobatrachidae > Taudactylus > Taudactylus pleione. The sequence continues at coordinate 50,099,986 of JAUIMM010000015.1, forward strand.
TGAAATCCGAACCACCCCAAGCCCCCCAGATCTGAGGCCGATCCGAGTCAGGCTCGACTTTTCCCGCCTGACTCGGATCTGAAATCGAGGCAAAACGTCATCATCCCGCCTTCCGGGTCTCGCGGGTTTTGGATTCTATATAAGGTACCCGCATCAGCGCCATTTTCTCACTCGGCTGTGGACAGTGAAGAGGGAGGGTGGGAGTTAGGGCTGGCGGGGCTGTGTAGTGTAGTGTAGTGCAGTGTAGTGTTGTGCTGTGCTGTGTTGCGCTGCTGTTGTCCATAGGGGCAATGTCCACTCCTCCAAAGTCCATAGGGGCTGGCTGTGTTGTGCTGTGCTGCTGTTGTCCATAGGGGCTGTGTCCACTCCTCCAAAGTCCATAGGGGCTGGCTGTGTTGTGCTGTGCTGCTATTGTCCATAGGGGCTGTGTCTACTCCTCCAAAGTCCATAGTTGTTGGCTGTGTTGTGCTGTGCTGCTGTTGTCCATAGGGGCTGTGTCCACTCCTCCAAAGTCCATAGAGGCTGACTGGACTGTGTTGTGCAGTCAGTTGTCCATAGGGTCTGTGTCCACTCCAAAGTCCTGTGCAGTGTCCCAGTCCTAAAGGGGTGCTGTAGTGTTGTCCAGGGGGTGCTCTGTCCATTAGGGGTGCTCCCCCCAAGTGCGCAAAAAATAAATATTTTTTCTGTGTTTGTGAATTGTGTGCGCAGTAGCCGCACGTGCATCAACAAAGTAGCGCCAAGCGTGCGCCTGTGTCATAAGTAAAGGGCCGGCTGGCTCGTCCGTTAAAGGGTGCTGTAACCCCCAAAGTGCACTCCAAATAATTATAATATATTTTTTTTTCTGTGTTTGTGAATTGTATACGCAGTAGCCGCACGTGCATCAACAAAGTAGCGCCAAGCGTGCACCTGTGTCATAAGTAAAGGGCCGGCTGGCTTGACCATTAAAAGGTGCTGTAACCCCCAAAGTGCACTCCAAACAAAATAAAAAAATATTTTCTGTGTTTGTGAATTGTGTGCACTGTGGCCGCACGGTTATCAACAAAGTAGCGCCAAGCGTGCGCCTGTGTCATACATAAAGGGCTGGCTGGCTGGACTGTTAAAGGGTGCTGTGACCCCCAAAGTGCACTCCAAACAAATTAAAAAAATATTTTCTGTGTTTGTGAATTGTGTGCACTGTGGCCGCACGGTTATCAACAAAGTAGCGCCAAGCGTGCCCCTGTGTCATACGCAAAGGGCCGGCTGGCTTGACCATTAAAGGGTGCTGTAACCCCCAAAGTGCACTCCAAACAAAATAAAAAATTATTTTCTGTGTTTGTGAATTGTGTGCACTGTGGCTGCACGTGCATCAACAAAGGAGCAGCGCCAAGCGTGCGCCTGTGTCCTATAAGTAAAGGGCCAGCTGGCTTGTCCGTTAAAGGGTGCTGTAACCCCCAAAGTGCACTCCAAAAAAAAAAAATATATATATATTTTTTTGTGTTTGTGAATTGTGTGCGCAGTAGCTGCACATGCATCAACAAAGTAGCACCAAGCGTGCGCCTGTGCCATAAGTAAAGGGCCGGCTGGCTCATCTGTTAAAGGGTGGTGTAACCCCCAAAGTGCATTCCAAACAAAATAAAAAATTATTTTCTGTGTTTGTGAATTGTGTGCACTGTGGCTGCACGTGCATCAACAAAGGAGCAGCGCCAAGCATGCGCCTGTGTCCCATAAGTAAAGGGCCGGCTGGCTTGTCTGTTAAAGGGTGCTGTAACTCCCAAAGTGCACTCCAAACAAAATAAAAAAATATTTTCTGTGTTTGTGAATTGTGTGCACTGTACGTGCATCCTCAAAGCAGCAGCGCCAAGCGTTCGTCTGTCTGTTAAAGGGTGGTGTAACTCCACAAAAAATAAAAATATATTTTTTTTCTCTCTTTGTGAATTGTGTGCACTGTAGCTGCACGTGCATCAACAAAGGAGCAGCGCCAAGTGTGCGCCTGTGTCCCATAAGTAAAGAGCCAGCTGGCTCATTTCTTAAATGGTGGTGTAACCCACAAAGTGCACTAGTCTCCAACAAAAATAAAAAATTATTTTCTGTGTTTGTGTGCACCTTAGCCACACGTATATATCAATATAACATAAATGGAGGACTAAACTTTCTCCGATAAAATAGGGAAAGTTCAAGAACCACTTCCTCCTAGTGCTGAAGCTGCTGCCACTAGTCATGATATAGACGATAACATGCCATCAACGTCGTCTGTCAAGGCCGATGCCCAATGTCATAGTAGAGGGCACATACAATCCCAAATGACAAAGTTCAGGAAAATGACCTTAAAAAAAACATTTAAATCATCTGAGGAGAAACGTAAACTTACCAATATGCCATTTATGACACGGAGTGGCAAGGAACGGCTAAGGTCTTTCCCTATGTTCATGACTAGTGCTTCAGCTTCACATGACGATGGAAGCCCTCCTCCTGCTAAAAAAAAATCAAACGAGTTAAGCTGGCAAAAGCACAGCAAAGAACTGAGCGTTCTAAGAAGATATCTCAAATCCCCAAGGAGAGTCCAAGAGTGGTGGCGGTTGCGATGCCTGACCTTCCCAGCACTGGACGGGAAGAGGTGGCTCTTTCCACCATTTGCACGCCCCCTGCAAGTGCTGAAAGGAGCACCCACAGTCCACTTGCTGATATGCAAATTGAAGATGTCACTGTTGATGTACAACAGGATGAGGATACTGGTGTAGCTGGCGCTGAGGAGGAAGTTGGCGAGGAGGATTCTGATGGTGATGTGGTTTGTTTAAATCAGGCTCCGGGGGAGACAGTTGTTGTCCGTGGGATGAAAAAACCCATCACGGTCATGCCTGGGCAGAAGACCAAACACTCCACCTCTTTGGTCTGGCAATATTTCTATCCAAATCCGGACAACAACTGTCTTGCCATATGTACCATATGTAAAGGTGAAATAAGTAGGGGTAGGGACGTTAACCACCTAAGAACATCTTCCCTTATACGGCACCTGCAGCGCGTTCATAAAAAGTTACTGTCAAGTTCAGAAGCTTTGGCTAAGACCGTAAGCAGTCCAGGGACACCTAAAATCCCGTTGTCCTGTTGTATCCAAGCACCAGCAAACCACACCGTTAACTACTTCCTCGTCAATTTCCTCCTTAGTCAGGATCGGAAGTAGTCCTGCAGGCCATGTCACTGGCATGACTGACTCTCCTATCCGGGATTCCTACGAAGGATCCTGCATTGCTACGCCTACTGCTGCCGCTGTTGCTGCTGCTGGTAGTTGTTCATCATCCCAGAGAGGAAGTAGGAACACCACTACTTTTACTAAACAATTGACCCTCCAACAGTCCTTAGCGAGGAGGATGAAGTATGACAGCAGTCATCCTGAAGCAAAACGTATAACTGAGGCCTTGACTGCTATGTTGGTGTTAGACGTGCATCCGGTATCCGCCATTAGTGCAGTGGGATTTAGACAATTGATGGAGGTAGTGTGTCCCCGGTTCCAAATCCCATCTAGATTCCACTTCACTAGGCAGGCGATACCGATACTGTACAGAAATGTCAGAAAAAGTGTCCTCAGTGTCCTGAAAAGGTGCGGTTGTACCCAATGTCCACTTAACCACGGACATGTGAACAAGTGGAACAGGGCAGACTAAGGACTATATTACTGTGACAGCCCACTGGGTAGATGTATCACCTTACGCAGCAACAACAGCAGCGTCACCAGTAGCAGCATCTCAGAAACGCCAGCTCGTTCCAAGGCAGGCTACGCTGTGTATCACCGGTTTCAGTAAGAGGTACACCGCCAACAACCTCTTAGAGAAACTGAGGGAAATCATCGCCCAGTGGCTTACCCCACTTAGACTCTCCTGGGGATTTGTGATATCTGACAACGCCACCAATATTGTGCGGGCATTACATCTGGGCAAATTCCAGCACGTCCCATGTTTTGCTCACACAATAAACTTGGTGGTGCAGAATTTTCTGAAAAGTGACAGGGGCGTACAGGATATGCTTTGGGTGGCCCAAAAAATTTCTGGCCACTTTCGCCATTCAGCGACTGCGTGGCGAAAACTGGAGCACCAGCAACCACTCTTGAACCTGCCCCGCCATCACCTGAAGCAAGAGGTTGTGACGCAGTGGAACTCAACCCTCTATATGCTTCAGAGGATGGAGGAGCAGCAAAAGGCCATTCAAGCCTATACATCCACCTATGACATAGGCAAAGGAGGGGGTATTCACCTGACTCAAGCGCAGTGGAGAATGATTTCCATGTTGTGCAAGGTTCTCCAACCCTTCGAACTTGCCACACGTGAAGTCAGTTCAGACACTGCCAGCTTGAGTCAGGTCATTCCCCTCATCAGGCTTTTGCAGAAGCAGCTGTAGTAAGTGAAGGAGGAGCTAAGATGGAGCGATTCCGCTCGGCATGTGGGACTTGTGGATAAAGCCCTTCATTCGCTTTGCCAGGATTCCAGGGTGGTCAATCTGTTGAAATCAGACCACTACATTTTGGCCACCGTGCTCGATCCTAGGTTTAAAGCCTATGTGGTGTCTCTCTTTCTGTCTGACACAAGCCTGCAGAGGTGCAAAGACCTGCTGGTGAAAACACTGGCCCTGATTCAGACCCACTCGCAAGTGGGTGTACGCACGTTCGCCGTACGTAAAAAAATATTTAAATTCAAGCACTCGCTCGTTTTTTCCTACGCAGCTAAAAATCCGCCCCAAACTCAGGCGACCCCTCCTCTGACTAACGAGCGTGCCAAATAGCGAGCGTACATCCCCGAAATGGCTTGAAGGGAACGCACGCACAAGTAGAAACCGGAAGTGGGACTGTCAGATTCCGATTACCTGCTCGTTTTTTCGGCCTACCTCCCTCAATCGTATCATGCCAATCAATATATCAATTAGCTTAATTTTTTTTTTTTTTCAACACAATGCAATAAACTTTAATCTTGTCCGTGTTTGTATTTGCTCGCAGAATACGTACGGCTGAAACCTTCGCTTTTATTGTTCCAAAGACATGTTAGCCCCAATTAAACAATTGTTCTATTTGTTTGTCTCCCCACAATTTTTCTGTGGTTCATTTCTTTATTTAAATTAGCTTACGCATGTCACTGCATCAAGCCTATCATAACTCTCAAGAGATTTCTGGCCCTGTCGAACACATGACTCATACACTAACCAATAGAATTGGTCCTGTTAATTTCACAAATACATTAGCCAATCAAATTTTTTTTGGGTGCTTTATTAAAAATATTTTGTCAAAAAAACACCATTGCCATCATGAGATCCGCCGCATTCACCAGGCGCGAACTGCTGGTGCTGACGGAGGTGATGGACAGGAGGATCACCAGTCAGCCTCCACCCATCTCCAATAGGCGCAAGCGTTCCGCATATGCGGAGGTACGTCGATGCCTGCGCTCCTTCGGCTCACGCCGACATATTGGCCAGCTGGAGCGCAGGTGGTCGGACCTGCACCGGCGGACGCCCCGCTTGCTGGCATGCTTTCGCATGCAGATTGCGGAAAGTAAGTGTTCTGGACTGTGGTTTTCAAGTTTTTCTTGTGGGCCCTAACTGCGTGTGCATGTTTTCATGTCTGTCCTATTGAGTCATTGTAGTCATATCTGCATGTGCATGTTTTCATGTCTGTCCTATTGAGTTATTGTAGTCATATCTGCATGTGCATGTTTTCATGTCTGTACTATTGAGTCATTGTAGTCATATCTGCATGTGCATGTTTTCATATCTGTCCTATTGAGTCATTGTAGTCATATCTGCATGTGCATGTTTTCATGTCTGTCCTATTGAGTCATTGCAGTCATATCTGCATGTGCATGTTTTCATGTCTGTCCTATTGAGTCATTGTAGTCATATCTGCATGTGCATGTTTTCATGTCTGTCCTATTGAGTCATTGTAGTCATATCTGCATGTGCATGTTTTCATGTCTGTCCTATTGAGTCATTGTAGTCATATCTGCATGTGCATATTTTTATGTCTGTCCTATTTTTTTTTTTTTTTTTGGTTTACTGTTGAAACTAACAACAATTTTTTGGTCATTTTTTAGGGGCACAGCAAACACTACGGCGGCATCGCCACACAAGACGCCGGTCCCGGCCCCTCTCTCCAACCCCCAATTCCTCTATTCCCCCCCTCCTCCCCAGACCCTGTGGCCGATATTTCTGTACTACTTCCCCTCCAGCCCAATTCCCCCCAGGATCAAGAAAACACCCTGCCCCTCGGGTTGGGGAATTTAGCCACCTCCGAGGTGGTCCAGGGAGTGGCTTCTGGCTCTCTCGTTTTGGAGAACGGTATGTTTTTAAAGTTTATTTTGGACACCACAAACTGTTTGTATGTAATCATGTGTCGTCCCCATTTTTTTTAACTTTTTTTCGCCTTAGGGTATTTTTGGGGGTTGTCTGTACCTGTTCCTGCTGATGTCACCATACACATATCACACCTGTGTGCCTTTTTTTAGGGCCCTTGTATTTTTGCCATACGACATTTTGGGGTTCTGGGTTTTATCCGTGTAATTTTTTTTTGGCCCACAAGCTTGTAAGTTTGTGTTTGCTTGTTTTTTGTTTTTTTACAATGTTGCTTCATTATCGATTTATTAATCCCCAAACTTTTGTCACCCACAGAGGAACAGAGGCGTCGGGAAGAGATTCTGAATTGTGTGGGCCGTATGCGGGAGCAGGTCACCGGGCTAATGCAGGGCCTTGAGCATCTGTTGGTCCTCCTTAGGAATTAGTGTTTTTTTTATTTTTTTTTACAAATTGTTTCTTAATAAATCTGTTTAAAATCAAGCTCTGTCTCATGCGTTTGGAGTAAATCCAAGATTCTTTACACTGACATAAGTAGACTCTTAAAGCAAGGTTTGCCCCAGAAACTCACTACAGATTGTGTGTTGTATTTCGAATGCAAACAGGCACAAGAAACACCTCCCAGTACCAATGTCATTTTCCTTTTTTGTGGTGGTCAACATGATAGTTTACACCATTTTTCAGGTTCCTATTTGGTGGCCAAACTGCTCAGGACAATCTTACGAAGGCAACTGATTGTACACGATTCCTTGTTGTGTTGGTTAGTACCCCGAAAACATATTACATTTTAGCTCCACTTGCTTCATTACTGGGTTACCCCTTAGGTAAAATTAACGTTTGGGAGTTTGTTTACACTTGCTTCTAACGTGCCCAAAAAGGAAACAAATTACACTCTCCAAATATTTATTCACAACAGAAATCAAAATCCAAAGTGGTCACTCACAAACAAAACACACAGTGATAATCAGAAAAACTCCACATACCAAAAAAACTAAACAAACACACAACAAATCAAGAACTGGTTGATGAAGGTTCATGTCCACATGATTTCAAAAATATGGCGTTGCAATATTGGTGTCATGATATATTCCCGAAGTTTCCACAGAAAGGTTTTGGAAGGGTAGCAGGAATTAGTCATCGTGGGAGTGCCAAAGATTATGCAAACAAACAGAAGATGGTGCAAGAATTACTATAAAAAAAGATGAACGTTAAAAAAATGGAACACATTGGGTATACACACTGTTGTTTGATCAATAATTACCTAAAATATCGGGCCACCACATCATCGCGTATGGCCCCCCCACATACTGACCTCCGACCAACCTCGGGGGGGCCATCCTCAGGTAAGGCATCCTCTGGCTGCATTGGAACACCACTCCTTATGGCGATGTTGTGAAATATCCCACAAAGGACCACAATTTTCGAAACCATATCCGGCAAATACATGAGCTCGCCACCAGAGCGGTGGAGGCATCTGAATCGGCCTTTTAAAAGGCCGATACAGCGCTCCACCACTTGCCTGGTGGCAGTAAGTGCGGTATTAAACTCACTTTGTGGACCTGGTGTGGGAGCCAAGTAAGGAGTGAGCAGCCAGGGCATGCAAGGGTATCCACTGTCTCCTGTGAAAAAGAATAGACAAAATCAGGATCACTGTGTATCAAGCTTAACATTGTTATGTACTAAAGGTCTCCACTTACCCAGAAGCCACGCATCACCAGCTTGTAGGTTGTTTAATTTGTGCCATATCCCTGATTGCCGGATGACGAAGGAGTCATGTGCACTTCCTGGTAATTTTGCATTCAGGGACAGGATCTGGAGGGAGGCATCACATACCACCATTACATTCAGGGAGTGATAGTGTTTCCTGTTTCGAAATATGGCCTCCAGCCGTGCTGGAGGCTGAAGTGGTATGTGAGTACCATCCACAACCCCTATGATGTGTGGGAAGCCAGCTATTTGGTAAAAATTGGCCTTGGCCACACTAAGGGCACCCATATCAAAAGGCATTTGAATAAAATGATGGAGGTGCTTGAAAAGTGCCTCCATCACTGCCCTCAGGATCCGGGAAAAGGAGGATTGTGAGATGCCCGCCACTATTCCCACCGTTGTTTGAAACGATCCTGAGGCACAGAAATGTAACACCGCCATAAATTGCGTAAGTGGTGGTATTGCTGTAGGACTGTCAATTTGCCGCTCAAGATCACTTTCTATTAATGAGAGAGTGTCTATGATGATTTTGGGAGGAAGACGGTAGCGTCTTAAAACCTCATCATCGGGCATTCCAAAAAGGGTGACACGTGTTCGAAATATCTGGGGCCTTGCACGCCTACGATGCCTACGCCTGGGACGAGATTGAGATTGGTCGGCTTCCGGGAGCATGGCCAGAACAATCCGCCCTAGATCAACCTGAAATGGCAAGATTGGAATGTAAGACTTTGGACCCACCCCAAAAGAAAATTCAAAACAACTTAGCTTGATGATACCATCCATTGCTGCTTACATGCCGGGGTATTGTCATGATACGTCCAAACTGAAATTAATCACAAAAATTATTTTACAAATTTCACTCTGTGCATTTTTGTTTCTAAATTTTGTGCTAGACCAAACTTAAAATATGCGAAACACACATTTGGCAAAAGTGCAAAACGACATTGCACACAGTACATCAAAATGGGTTGAAATGTTTGCACAAAAAGCGAAAGGGCAACCTCAAAAATATAAAAATGATTAATAAGCATTTTAAAAAGGGCTAATTAGTTCGCAAATACAAGTCACAATAGTAAGTAGTAAAAATGCGCTAATTAGTTTGCAAATACAAGTCACAATAGTAAGTAGTAAAAATGCGCTAATTAGTTCGCAAATACAAGATAAAAAATGGACTTACCAAGAGCAAATATATAAGAGTCCAAATCAAAAGGTCTTTGGGTCCGAAATTAATCAAAAGCTAAAATAGATGAAAATAGGGATCCAAAATTTAAAAAAACGAAGAAACACAATGAAACAACAATTGATCAAAAGTTAGACTTCACAAAACTTACCAAATCAAGAAACGAGGTCCAAAAAATAAAAAGCAAAAAAGAGAACGGAAAATAAAAACGCAAATCTACCAAACAAAATAATCTCCAACCGCCAACTCCTTTATACGCAAACAATACACTCCAGCCAAGGTAACCTCCAACAATCCAAAAACGCCACCTCGACTCGAGACACACCAAGCCATAAATAGTGTTTCGTTTCCCGCACAAATTAAGGAGGGATCATAGGAACGCACAATCAATGATGCGGCCGCAAAATAAGGACGCATGCATAAATACGTCACGAAAACACATTAAAATTCTGGTGTATTTCTTGTTTGGACCTCAGACATGGCGACAGACCAGGGAAACAATGCCCAAGAGTCAGGCGGTAAGTCTTTCATGCATTTTGTATCAATGATTAATTTGAAACATAAGATTGGGCAAGTTGTGATTTTGTGAAATCTGAATATTTACACAAATAGGTGAGGAGGATGACATGGAAGAGGCTGCTGGGCCCAGTATTCCGGCCAAAGCTGCCAAAAAAAAAGGCAGCCACATTTCACAAGTAAGGAGATGGAGGTTTTGATACAGAAGTGTGTGGACATCCTGCCACAGGCAGACAGGAATATGAGTCTAAGCCAGAAGGGGAGAATGTGGGAAGAGGTAGCCGTTGCTGTCAATAGGGTGGGTGATTATGTCCGTCTAGCCCGGGATGTCAAACGGCGGTAAGTAAACACTTGCCCCCCCTAAAAACAAACACCATTTTAAACAAAAGGATAATGGCTTCCATTTTTTCCCACAGATGGGGCGACTTCAAATATCGCCTAAAGCAAAAACTCGCGGACAGGGCTAGGCATGCAAGGGGGACAGGTGGGGGTCCCACCCCTGTGTCATTGGAGTTGACGGATTTAGAAGAGCTGGCACAGGGGTGTGTGCAGCCTGTGGAGGTGTTTGGCGTGTCCAACATGGATACGGACATGCCAGACTTTGCGGCTCTTCATGTTGTCCCAGGTAAATCTTTTGATGTCATCAACTCTGAAATGTTATTGTGCCAATATGTAGATTCTAATGTGAGGCTTTTCTCTTTTTTCCTAACAGAGACACAGGCGGATGAGTCTGCTCCAGAGGGGAGCCTTGGCCGCCGAATTTCTGCTGGCCCGGCAGGGGACGAACCAGTACATCCGGCTGAGGACCCTGCAGAAGCCAGTCCAGGGCAATCCCCCTCGCAGGCAGTGTCCCTCCTCACAGAACTCAATTTCAAATCGGATTTCCATACGGAGATTCTGCAGAGGATGGACGCCAGTCTGGTACGGGTGGCTGAGGCCCTGGAGCAAAATGCTGCGGCCAACGTGACCATTGGTCAGGCCCTGGCGGAAAATACCAGGGCCAACATCCGCATCGCCAATGCCCTGGAGCAGCTCGTTCGCCAGCATATGGTGGAGCCGACCTCCCTTCCTGCCGGAACATCAGGATCCTCCACCTCTGGCACAACATCAGCCAATCCTCCAAATGTGCCTAGCCCTGTGCCTAGTCCAGAGGCCACAACATCTGCCTCTGGACAGGCCAGCCCGATGACATCCCGGACCCGGTCTGGCGCCCTCCCTCCCCCATCCAAACGGGTGAAAAAACGGTGACAGCAATGGTGACTTTTCCCACAATCCTTCTGTGCTTGGCTCATATTCCTTTCTGGTCAAAACTTCCCTCTCCTTTCTTGTGAAATGTTTTTAAATTTTGGATGTATGTTTATGTCAACAGTTATGTTGGGCCAATTTGTTTGATTTTGGGACATATCTTTGGCAAAAAAAGATGTCCCCAATATTTTAATTTTTTTATTTTTTGTTTGAGCAATAAATTGAAACAAAAAATCTGACATTGGATTGTGAAATTATTGTACAAATGGGTTACATTTAATCCTGGACCAAAAGGCAAAAACTGGCAAAAAACAAGAAAAATTAAAAAAAAAGAAATGGGCTCTTTAAGGAACGTTTAAAAAATCATATAACGAGGCAAATTCAAGAGGTAAAAATAAAATGGTGCGAAAATTAAAACATGATGACATTATTGTTACAATAGGCCCTAACCACCAAATTGAGGGCAAAATAAACCCCCACAAATGTACGCAAATTGATTGTGTCATCCTGACATTAGCAGCTCTGAGTTCCACCTGCGTACGGTTTTGTGCTATCCCAATAAACTGATTTCAAAACACATACCAAGCCGGTTTTCAATCCAACACTAATTGCTTTTCAGCCCTCCCGCGATTAATCGCAACAACATCGTTGAGTCCCGGGACGGAGGAGAAGGCCATCGCCAATGTGGTCGAGTAATCCAGACCGTAAGCTGTGCAAGCATTTTGAAGGGAAAGAGGATCATCCAGTGACGTATGAGTCGGTCCGAACACATTTTACGCTCGCATTTGCTAATGTATGTACGCCCCAAAAACGCCTCGCCACGCCTGCGTTTTTCCATCTCCACCCCCGTCAACACCCAAAAACGCCCTGTTCAGTCAATCACATTTGACATGTCACTTCCTGTACGGTATTTGACGAACGAGACCCAAAAAACTCACAATCTGCCGTACGCACATGCGCAGTGTTACACCGACGCATGCGCGGTTATTCAACATCGGAACGCAACAAGCGTACTGCTGTTTGCGAGTGGCTCTGAATGAGGGCCACTGTCAGCTGAAGCGGAACATGACACGTCAACAGCTCCTTCTTCATTTTCTCCCGCAAGTCGGGCTGCCAGGAAAAAACCCACTGGCAGTGATGCAGGGCAGGCAGGACCAAGTTTGGACATCTGGTCCGGACTGAAGGACCTGGCAACAATTTCTGACATGTCTACTGTCACTGCATATGATACTGTCACCACTGACAGAATGGTGGAGGAATTATTTTCTGTGTTTGTGAATTGTGTGCACTGTGGCTGCACGTGCATCAACAAAGGAGCAGTGCCAAGTGTGCACCTGTGTCATAAGTAAAGGGCCGGCTGGCTTGTCCGTTAAAGGTGCTGTAACCCCCAAAGTGCACTCCAAACAAAATAAAAAATTCTTCTTTTTTTTCTGTCTTTGTGAAATGTGTGGGCTGTAGCCGCACCTGCATCCTCAAAGCAGCAGCGACCTGCGTGCATCTGTCTGTTAAAGGGTGGTGTAACCCTCAAAGTGCGCTCCACAAAAAATAAAAAAATCTTTTTTTTCTGTCTTTGTGAATTGTGTGGGCTGTAGCCGCACCTGCATCCTCAAAGCAGCAGCGACAAGCGTGCGTCTGTCTGTTAAAGGATTACATCGGTGACAGCATCCAAGTAGGCATGTCAGACAGTCCGTACCTGTACTGGCAGGAAAAAGAGGCAATTTGGAGGCCCCTGTACAAACTGGCTCTATTTTACCTGATTTGCCCCCCTCCAGTGTGTACTCCGAAAGAGTGTTTAGTGCAGCCGGGAACCTTGTCAGCGAAAGGCGTAGGAGGTTGCTTCCACAAAATGTGGAGAAGATGATGTTCATAAAATGAATTATCAACTCTTCCAGGGAGACCAGCCTCCAGAACGTACAGAGGGACCTGTGGTTGTGGATTCCAGCGGGGACGAATTAATACTCTGTGAGGATGAGGATGTACACAACACTAAAGAGGGTGAGGAATCAGTGAATGAGGAGGATGAGGACGACATCTTGCCTCCGTAGAGCCAGTTTGTGCAGGGCCAGATTAATTGCCAGCCTGTTTTGTGGGGGCCCAAACGAACCAATCATTTCAGCCACAGTCGTGTGGCAGACCCTGGCGCTGAAATGATTGGTTTGTTAAAGTGTGCATGTCCTGTTTATACAACATAAGGGTGGGTGGGAGGGCCCAAGGACAATTCCATCTTGCACCTCTTTTTTTTCTTTGCATTATGTACTGTTTGGGGCCTAGTTTTTCAAACTGCCATCCTGTCTGCCACTGCAGTGTCACTCCTAGATGGGCCACGTGTTTGTGCCGCTCACTCGTGTCGCTTAGCATAGTCACCCAGCTACCTCGGTGCAACCTTTTGGACATAAAAACACTATTGTGAGGTGTGAGGTGTTCATAATAAACTGGAAATGAGTGGAAATTAAGGTTGTTGAGGTTAATAATAGCATAGGAGCAGAAAAACCCACAAATTCTGTGATTTTAGCTGTTTTTATGCTTTTTTTTTTTTAAAATACAGATCCAAAACACAAAACCCAGAACCCAAAACACGGAAGGGTGGTTTTGGCAAAACCAATCCAGATCCAAAACCAAAACACAAAACACGAAAAGTGGCCGGTGCACACTCCTAGTGTATATATATATATGTATGTGTGTGTATGTTCTATATATATATATATATATATATATATATATATATATATGCAGTATATATGTGTGTGTGGAAACCCCCCTGTAAAATCCTGCATTTGCCCCCGGTATGAAAGGTGTAAGTAGTAGTGGGTAAAAGGTAAGGTGTACTGCATTGATGGATGGGAGAGCGGTATTTCAGTGGGTGAGTGATGTATTTAGTCAGGTGTAAATGTGGTAGATTAGTTAATGCAGTCAGTGACATAACGTGGGCGCCGCGGCAGCATATCCTGAAGTTGCCGTCATACAAGAAACGTCCCTCGGCAATGTAACTTCCTGATCCATAAGTCCTGGGCCGACATCTCTTCTCTACGTCTGATCACATCTCCTCCCCTTCAGTCATTTTCACATTTTAAAATACATCTGGGAATAGAACCTGTCCACACTTTGCAGTCAGTCACCTTACCAATGGGGCCATCTGCTACTACCGTGAAAGCCTGTGAATTCTAACTATATCAAGCTACTTTACATTCTCCATAATTTAAAATACAGTCATATAGTTGGAAATTGAACCTGTCACTTTATGCTATGCAGTCAGTCACCTTGCCAATTGAGCCATCTGCTACTATAAAGAAACCTGTGAATTCTATCTATATCAAGTTACTTACTACACATTCTTATTAATCTAAAATTCAGTCATAGGGCCGTATTCAATTCGTAGCGAAAAGCCGAGATCCGCGAAAAAGTATCGCCGATTGCGACTTTTCACCAGTTGGAAAATTATCTCCGTATTCAATTGCAAACACTTTTCGCGTATGCACAAAAACGCAATGCAATGTAATAGGCCAAAAATATGTGCCTCTGAATAGGTGGAGAAAAAAAGTGCAAAATCGCTATTTTGGGGTGCAAAGGTGGGGAAAACACTCAGCACCCTTGGGGCAGCCCCCCAAAGGATAAGTGCATAAAAAAAACCTAAAAAAATATTGAGCAACACCCCAAAAAAGCACTTTGAAAACGGGCGTGAAAAAGTGGAAAGTGGGGGTACAAACTTAAAAACTAGCAAAATAGACTTTTTCAAAAAGTCACGTGGGTTGTGACGAAACACATTAAGGATCATGCTCCGATTCATTTCATCACGGCAAGAACCAAGCGGAATTAACTTTCCTATTGTGCTTCCACCCGGGCAGGGACTAGCAACCATTTATTAGGAGGACCTCTCCTTGCAGATTTTGAGGACGCTCAGAAGGAGGGTCCATACATCTCAAGACCGCAGTAACGTGAGTTGGCACACGGCTAACGCCAGGTTGTGCACGCTTGCTTTTTGTTCCTGTGACTTTTTATTGTAAGCAGGCACATTTACCAAACAGTATATACCACAGACGGGACTGTACACATGCATGCTGGCATATTCACATTGGATATCAAAGTCTTCGGTACTGACTGTTTGGAATTTCCCTGTTAAACAGCAGTTCAGCAAGTCCTGCTTGCATAGTCCACTCTTGTGCATACACTGCATGTTTTCAGGATTATTCTGGCTACACTCTATGGGGAAAATTACTAAGAATCGAGTCTGGGAGAGTTTGAATTTTCTTTAAATCGATTAGCTATGCCGAAACTCTGGAGATTTGAGGCTCCTGAAACTCTCAAATTTTATCAAGAAGAGAGTTTAGCTGAGAGTGAGATGTCCGATGTTGAAGCAGAATGAGATATCTCCCCCGAGTAGCAGGTTTTGCATGAGATTACTCACCCGAGATAGCAGTGTCTTCTCCCGGGCCGCGAGCCAATCAGCGGCGGCTTAACATTAGCGGCCGCTCATTGGGATGGACCCATGTGGACTTAGCAAATGAGCGACTCCTCCTTTGAAGTCTATGTGGGTCCCAGCCAATGAGTGGCCACTAATGTTAAGCCGCCGCTCCATGGCTCGAGGCCCAGTACTAATGAAAGTGCAATCCCATGAGCTGTCATTCGCGTTCTGTAACAACATGTTGAAGCATGTTGTTACGGTGTGTCCGTGGCCCTTATTGGATTTCTGCGGAGAACATCGTGGGACAAAAGGTGAGTATTGGATCTTTTTTTCAGGTTCTTCCATAGGATACTTTACGTTAAGAAGGGGACGTGAACATCTGGCAGCAGGTGAGTATGTGTGAGTGTGTATGGATGGAATAAATCTTTATTTTCACGGTGTGTGTGTCTTTACAGGTGAACTACACATACCAGCGGCCCCTTAATGCCCTGCATGCTGGTACTTGTGGTTCTCCAAGTACCAGCATGCGGTGGAGGCTTGCTGGGACCTGTCGTTCCACTGTAAAGACAATGGCCCTCATTCAGAGCCGGACGCTCTGAGCAGAGCGCTCGCTCTGAATGAGGGCCGTCCTCCATAAAAATGGAGCATCCTCCTGGACGCTCGTATAGCTGTGGGTCACCACCCACAGCACATACGAGCGTGCAGGATGATGGTCGCGATGGTCTTGACCATCGCGACCATCGCCAGTGCGACCAGAAGCCTGTGGTCGGGGTTTTCGACCACAAGCCCTGGAGTGATTTTGGCTCTGTCAGAGCCAAAATCACTCCCACTGACATCACTAGTGATGTCAGTGGGGCCGGCTTCTGACGGTAGGCGTTCCCTTGGGAACGCCTCCGTCTGGCAGGCACGCCCACCAAAGGGGGCGTGCTGTCAATCAACATCGACAGCACGCCCCCTTTGATCAGACACAACGAGCGAAGGAAAGTCCTTCGCTCGTCGCGTCTGGCGCATGCGCACGACGGAGCTCCCTCCGTCGTGCGCATGCGCAGTGCACACCATCGACCCACTTGCGAGCGGACAGCCGCTTGCGAGTGGGTCTGAATGAGGCCCAATGTTGATAATTCTATTTTTAACACTACATACACTATCAACCCGCCACCCACCGCCCAGGGGTGGCGGGGATAGCCCCAGGCTATCAGCCTAGGACATGGGTGCCCTGGAGAGGTTGATTTTTTTTCACAAGTTTTTACAGGTGAGTACTCCCTTCTCATGAGAGTTTATAAACTCTCTGCGATGGTGAATTGAAGAGAGTTTGCTAACTCTCCAGTATTTTCCTGTAGCAAAGGAGATCTCTCTCCTGAGTTTGACGTTAGTAAATTTGAGAGTGGGAAAAAATGCAATGCAATGCAATAGGCCAAAAAGATTTGCCTCTGAATAGGTGGAGAAAAAAAGTGCAAAATCGCTATCTTCGGGTGCAAAGGTGGAGAAAACACTCAGCACCCTTGGGACAGCCCCCCAAAGAATAAGTGCATAAAAAAACCTAAAAAATATTGAGCAACACCCCAAAAAAGCACTTTGAAAAAGGGGGCAAAAAAGTGCAAAGTGGGGGAACAAACTTAAAAACTAGCTAAATAGACTTTTTAAAAAAGTCACTTGGGTTGTGACGAACACATTAAGGATCCCACACCGATTCATTTCATCATGGCAAGAACCAAGCGGTATTAACTTTCCTATTGTGCTTCTACCCAGGCGGGGACTACAAACCATCTATTAGGAGGACCTCTCCTTGCAGATTTTGAGGACGCTCAGAAGGAGGGACCAGACATCTCAAGACCGCAGTAACGTGAGTTGGCACACGGCTAACGCCAGGTTGTGCAAGCTTGCTTTTATTTCCTGTGACTTTTTATTGGAAGCAGGCACATTTACCAAGCGGTATATGCCACAGACGGGACTGTACACATGCATGCTGGCATATTCACATTGGATATCAAAGTCTTCGGTACTGACTGTTTGGAATTTCCCTGTTAACCACTTGCCTGGCATGGTCGTATCAGATACGACCGCACCAGGCTGGGCTTTCCCTGACATGGTCGTATCTGATACGACCAGTCAAAAATGCCCACTAGGTGGCTGTGGGAAGCTAATCTTCCCGCAGCCGCCTACATCAGAGGGACCTTCTGGCAGGGGCGTATCTATCCATTGGCCAGGATGGCACTTGCCAGGGGCGCCGGCCGAGAGGGGGGCGCCATCTGGCAGTGCCACACGTGGCCAAGGGATAGATTAGTGCCTGGTGACCAGGCCTGAGCTGCTGTCATTGGCTGCTGGCTGGTGGCTGGGGTGCTACTGCTAGTCTCCATAGTTGCGCCCTCCTACAGGTGACATGCTGTGATCTCCGCGGGGCTCCTCATCACATCGGGCACCTGCAGCATGGCTCACCGGCTACTGCACGTCAGGCTGCGATCTCCGCGGGGCTCTTCATCACACCGGGCACCCGCAGCATGGCTCCCCGGCTGCTGCACGTCAGGCTACGATCTCAGTGGGGCTCCTCATCACACCGGGCACCCGCAGCATGGCTCCCCGGCTAGTGCACGTCAGGCTACAATCTCCGCGGGGCTCCTCATCACATCGGGCACCTGCAGCATGGCTCCCCGGCTGCTGCACATCAGGCTGCGATCTCCGCGGGGCTCCTCATCACACCGGGCACCCGCAGCTTGGCTCCCCGGCTGCTGCACGTCAGGCTGCGATCTCCGCGGGGCTCCTCATCGTGCTGGCCACCCGCAACATGGCTCCCCGGCTGCTGCACGGCAGGCTGTGAACTATGCAGGGCTCCTCATCATGCCAGCCACCCGCAGCATGGCTCCCCGGCTGTGCAGCTCGACTGGCCAGTAGCAAGGATGCCTCCCCCAGACCCTGGGTCAGTCATCGGCGCTGAGCAACTGACCTTGCATGGCCGAAAGGTATAACGGGGGGGGGGGGAGACTCTCAGTTGCTGCAGAACCTCTTCCGCCGGGTGGAGCTCAGCTGCTGCAGAACCTCTTCCCAGTGGGGGAACACATTAACTGCTTTCATAATAAGGAAGGCTTATTTATGACAGTTATGCCTGGCATTGAATGGATGTTTTTTCCTACTGTCTATCCTTTGTGTTTTCCTGTGTCTGTCCCCTCAGTCTCTCTCTCTCCTGCCTCTTTCTCTCTGTCTCTCTCTCCTGCCCCTCTGCGTCTCTCTCCTGCCCATCAGCATCTCTCTCTCCTGCCCATCACCATCTCTCTCTCTCCTGCCCCTCCATCTCTCTCTCTCCTGCCCCTCCGTCTCTCTCTCTCCTGCCTTCCAGTCTCTTTCTCTCCTGCCCCTCAGTCTCTCTCTCTCCTGCCTCTTTCTCTCTGTCTCTCTCTCCTGCCCCTCTGCGTCTCTCTCCTGCCCATCAGCATCTCTCTCTCCTGCCCATCACCATCTCTCTCTCTCCTGCCCCTCCATCTCTCTCTCTCCTGCCCCTCCGTCTCTCTCTCTCCTGCCTTCCAGTCTCTTTCTCTCCTGCCCCTCAGTCTCTCACTCTCCTGCCCCTCAGTGCTTTACCCTCCTGCCCCTCAGCGTTTTACTCTCCTGCCTCTCAGCGTCTTACTCTCCTGCCCCTCAGCGTCTTACTCTCCTGTCCCTCAGTCTCTCTCTCTCCTGCCTCTCAGTCTCTCTCTCTCCTGCCTCTCAAACTCTCTCTCTCCTGCCTCTCAGTCTCTCTCTCCTGCCCCTTAGTCTCTCTCTCCTGCCCCTCAGTGTCTCTTTCTCCTGCCTCTCAGCATCTTACTCTCCTGCCCATCAGCAACTTACTCTCCTGCCCCTCAGTCTATCTCTCTCCTGCCCCTCAGGGGGATGGCTAGGGAGACAGAATGTAATTATTAAAAAAATATTGAGGTAGGGGGCGCCAGTCCATTACTTTGCCAGGGGTGCTCAGACCCCTAGATACACCCCTGCCTTCTGGTCCCTCTGCAAGCGTGGCTGACTCTCTAGTGTGTCCCGATCACTGCTGGCCACAGTGATCGGGCACCGTCGGCAGCCCCCTCCCATAGAAGCAGCAGTGCTGCTGTGACCCGATCACTGTGGCCAGCAGCCATCTCCACCTCCTTCAGCAATCAGCAGTAGCGGCAGCTCTGGTAGCCGCCGCTGCTGCTATGTATCCGGGCCGCTAGCGGGACACCTTCCCGCTGCGGCTCTGGATCTTGGAGAAGGAAGGAGCAGCGGCGCTGTGAAGGAGCAGCAGCGGCGGCTCTGGAAGCCGCCGCCGCTGCTATGTAACTGGGCCGCCAGCGGACACCTTCCCACTGCGGCTCCAGAACTACAGTGATCACATAGTGATCACTGTGTGTGAAGGAGCAGCGGTGGCTCTGGTAGCCGCCGCCACTGCTATGTCTTCAGGCCGCCAGCGGGAGACGCTCCTGCTGCGGCTCCGGCACTACAGTGATCACTAGGTGATCACTGTGTAGGAGCAGCAGCAGTAGCGGCTCTGGTAGCCGCCGCCGCTGCTATGTTTCCGGGCCACTAGCGGGACACCCTCCCGCTGCGGCTCCGGAACACAGTGATCAGTAAAATCACTTTAGGAGCAGCCGCGGCTGCTGCCAGGTTCCCCCGGCGCCCCTGCCCACTCTTTTACAGCCTCAGCTCCGCCTCCCCGTCCCCATGTGCCCGATCACTGCTGGCCACAGTGATCGGTCAATAAATAATTGAACAATTATAAAATATATATATATTATATATATATATATATATGTGTGTGTATATATATATATATATATATATATATATGTGTGTATATATATATATATATATATATATATGTGTGTGTATATATATATGGGATCCATAAGGATTTGGTGGATACTGTTGTGTAAGCTGCACTGATGTGTCTCTTGATAATGGTCTGGATGGGGCCGAAACATTGAGGAGTACTATTCGCCTATGGATTATGTGAGAAATAAATTCTGCTTTTTATGTGCAATACTGGTGAGTGCCCCTCATTTTTTTCTATATTTTTGGATTCCCCATGTGGAAGCCATGGGTGACACCCCAGGACATTTTTAAGCAATACTGGTGATGCGAGTGCGGCCGTGCCTTACAAATATATATGTATGTATATATATACACGTATGTATATATATGTATATATACGTATGTATATATATATATATATGCATATATATATATATACGTATGTATATATATATATATATACGTATGTATATATATATGTATGTGTATATATATATATGTATATATATGTATGTATATACTGTACATGTGTGTGTGTGTGTATATATATATATATATATATATATAATGTTCGATCGATATATATATATATCGATCGATGGAGATATTGCAGAGCCTCTGATTAGGGATGGCAACTGGCCATCGATGGTTTGCAAACCATCGATGGTCTGACTGAAAACAAGTGGTTTGCCATTGCTGGTGGCCATCAATGTTGCACCATCGATGGCAAACCTCAATCAATGTTTAGGAAACATCGCCAGTTGTGGTGTACACAGATCTCCTCGACCAATCGCAAAACAACTGATGGCTTCTAACGATGGTTGAACCATCGATGGTACAGCCGTCAATGGCCATCACTACAGTATAATATAAAAATTGCTATTTTTACGGTATACTGTGTTTTAAAAAAATATTTTTTTCAAATAAAATAGTGATGGATAAGTTTAAAATTATGTTCGTGACCTAATTCAATCATAAAAGAAACTGACAATTTTGGAGCGGTTTTTGGAAAAAGAATTTGTCAGTTAAGTGGTTAAACAACAGTTCAGCAAGTCCTGCTTGCATAGTCCACTGTTGTGTATACACTGCATGTTTTCAGGATTACTCTGGCTACACTCTATGGGGTAAATTTACTAAGAATCAAGTCTGGGAGAGTTAGATTTTTTTTTTAAATCGATTAGCTATGCCGAAACTCTGGAGATTTGAGGCTCCTGAAACTCTCAAATTTTATCAAGAAATGAGTTTAGCTGAGAGTGAGATGTCCGATGTTGAAGCAAAATGAGATATCTCCCCCGAGTAGCAGGTTTTGCATGAGATTACTCACCCGAGATAGCAGTGTCTTTTCCCGGGCCGCAAGCCAATCAGCGGCGGCTTAACATTAGCGGCCGATCATTGAGATGGACCCACGTGGACTTAGCCAATGAGCGACTCCTCCTTTGAAGTCCATGTGGGTCCCAGCCAAGAAGTGGCCACTAATGTTAAGCCGCTGCTCCTTGGCTCGCGGCCCAGTACTAATGAAAGTGCAATCCCATGAGCTGTCATTCTCGTTCTGTAACAACATGCTGAAGTGTGTTGTTACATTGTGTCCGTGGCCCTTATTGGATTTCTGCGGAGAACATCGTGGGACAAAAGGTGAGTATTGGATCTTTTTTTCAGGTACCTCCATAGGATACTTTACGTTAAGAAGGGGACATGAACATCTGGCAGCAGGTGAGTATGTGTGAGTGTGTATGGATGTAAATCTTTATTTTCACGGTGTGTGTGTCTTCACAGGTGAACTAGACGTACCAGCGGCCCCTTAATGCCCGCATGCTGGTACTTGTGGTTCTCTAAGTACCAGTATGTGGTGGAGGCTTGCTGGGACCTGTAGTTCCACTGTAAAGACAATATTGATAATTCTATTTTAAACACTACATACACTATCAACCCGCCACCACCGCCCACGGGTGGCGGGGAAAGCCCCAGGCTATCAGCCTAGGACACGGGTGCCCTGGAGAGGTTGATTTTTTTTCACAAGTTTTTACAGGAGAGTTCTCCCTTCTCATGAGAGTTTATAAACTCTCTGCGATGGTGAATTGAAGAGAGTTTGCTAACTCTCCAGTATTTTCCTGTAGCAAAGGAGATCTCTCTCCCGAGTTTGACGTTAGTAAATTTGAGAGTGGGAAAAAATGCCCAAACCCTCTAGAGTTTACAAACTGTCCCAAACTCTCACCTTAGTAAATTTACCCCTATATGCTGACTGTCAAATTTCTACAGTGAATCCCTCACTGTGGGGACTACATTGATACTTTCAAATAAAAAGGTTTTTCACTCAGAACTTACTGCTACGAATTGCAACATCTTGAATTATTTTTTTTTTAGCTTTTAATTTGTTTTATTATTTTTTTGTAATATAAGGCCATCTATCTGGTATCAATTGCTTTAGTGCAACATTGTCCCCTTTTCAACATCCTAGCACTTTCTATGTTTATTTATTTTATTTATTCTTATTTATATTTTATTAGAGGTATCATTAAGTCTTTTTAGCTTATGCTATTTTTATCCACCATTATATGCCCTTTCTACCCTTCCTTCCTCTCCTACTTTTTTCATTTTATAGACATTAGAACACGGTTGGTACTGTGTATTTTACTGTGTAATAATTTTGGATAATAAATTGATGTGACCTCATTAATATGGCTCTTTAATATATTTTAGTTGTATTATATATATGACATCTCTATAGACACCGAGCGCGGATCATATTCATTTTTTATTATTTGTATCTTTAAACCTGCACAGGAGGTTTAACGGATCTGCTGCAGGGTATGTTAGACCTGACAGGTGCTCAAATTGCTCCTTGGGAAGCGCCTTGGATTTAATTTATCTGGTCTACAAGTAAGGCTGAGGTGTTTTTTTGATTGCAGGTGTTTGCTGAAGGTGCGTATTTTACGTTTCTTATAACTTCAATTTAGCGACTTTTATATATGCTCCAAGTACCCCAAATTTGACAGGACTACTTATTTTACTGCTTTATGCCATTCTTCACCACTTGTGCAAAGACGCTAAATAGTGACAATTGTGTGAACTTAAGTACCCCAAACTGTTTCATTAGGGCTAATCAGGGACTATTACATTGATCCCCAATGTTTCCACATCTTTTTGGGGGGGTTCAGGGTAATTTCCCCGATCAAGACACCACTTTTCGCCTGTTCTAACTTCGCGTGCCTCCATTTTCGCATGTTTTGGAATTGAATAGGGCAAATCGCGGGTACGTGCAAGATAAGTTTCCGCGGCTAAAATACGTGATGTAGGCGAAAACTCCGGAAAGCAAAACTTTATCGCGTACGCAAAACTAATTGAATACGGACCATAGTTGGGAATCAAACTTAGCACCTTTAAGCTTTGTAGTCAGTCACCTTACCATTTGAACCATCTGCTAGTACAATGAAAGCCTGTGAATTCTAACTATATCAAGCTACTACACATTCTTATTCATCTAAATACAGTCATACACTAGTTTGGAATAGAACTTTAGCACTTTCATGCTTTGCAGTTAGGTCACTTTACCAATTGTGCCACCTGCTAGTACAGTGAAATCCTGTGAATTCTAACTATATCAAGCTACTACACATTCTTATTAATCTTAAATACAGTCAGGTAGCAGATGACAACGCTCTATTTGGCAAGCACAATTTTTCATCTCGCCCTGGGCGCCAAATACCCTAGTTACGCCTCTGAGCGCAGTACTGGCTGCAATACTTACACTGGAGCTTGCACTGACAATCTGTCTGTATCTCAGATATTCTCTCCTCTATACATGCTCCATCTAACAGTGAAACCAATTTTGGACATTAGAGAACTACTGTACAGGCAGCAGCTGTATTAAACACACAGTTACATTGTAGCTGTATCAGGGCCGAAACTAGGATTTTTGTCACCAGGGGCAAGACAGTAATTTGGCACCTCCCCTGGTAATTCCCCCCTGCATCAGTGTCCCTATAGTAATGCCCCCTGAGGTAATGCCCATATAGTAATGCCCCTGTAGTAGTGCCCATATGATAATGCCCCCATAGCAATGCCCCTGTAGTAGAGCCCATATAGTAATGCCCCTGTAGTAGTGCCCATATTGTAATGCCCATATGTTAATACCCCCATAGTGTTGCCCCTGTAGTGCCCACCATACAGTAATGCCCTGTAGTGCCCTCCATACAGTAATGCCCCTGTAGTGCCCATGCTCCCATATTAATGCCCTTGCGGTAATGCCCCTGTAAAGCCCATGCTTTCATAGCAATGCCCCTGTAGTGCCCATGCTCCCATAGTAATGCCCCTGTAGTGCCCCCACAGTAATGTACCTGTGGTAATGCCTCTGTAGTGCTTATGCCCCATTAGTAATGCCCCTGTAGTGCCTATACAGTAATGCCCCTGTATTGCCCATGCCACCATAGTAATGCCCCTGTGGAAATGCCCATGCCCCCATAATAATGCCCCTGTAGTGCCCATGCTCTCGAAGTAATGCCTCTGTAGTGCCCATGCCCCCATAGTAATACCCCTGTAGTGCCCATACAGAAATGCACCTGTAATTCCCAATGCCCCCATAGTAATGCCCCTGTAGTGCCCATGGTCCCATAGTAATGCCCCTGGAGTACCCATACAGTAATGCCCCTGTAGTGCTCATGCCCCCATTGTAATGCCTCTGGTAATGCCCCTGTAGTGCCCATGCCCCAATAGTAATGCCCCTATAGTGCCTATAGAGTAATGCCCCTGTACTGGCCATGCCCCCATAGTAATGCCCCTGTGGTAATGTCCATGCCCCCATAATAATGCCCCTGTAGTGCAGCTTATTGAAAAAAAAATACTTACCTTGAACCCTGCTCCTGCATCCAGCGTCGTGTCCGGTCCGCCCGGCTGCTCCTCGGAACTATGGGGGAGACATCATGATGTCTCTCTCATAGTGCCCATGGGGAGAGCCGGAAGCTGGAGTTCAGGAGAGAACTCCAGCCTCCAGCTCCGGCTACACCGCGTCGCTGCAGAGAACGCCCGCTGGTAATAACGCCCGCTGGTAATAACATCTCAGCGGGCGTCCAGCTTGGAGCATCTCTGCAGCGCCGGGCTGGAGGACACTGGTGCCAGGTGCAGCGGTGCACCCGGTGCACGTGCACCTCCAGCCCCCCCCTAGTTGCGGCCCTGGCTGTATTATCCAAAATACTAGCAGAGCCATAGCTAAGATGGTGCAATAAGTGCCCCCACCACCACCAGGGGATATTGCTACTGAATGACCACCAAATTGATGGTGGGGGGAGGTAGGGGTTCCAGTGTTCTTTCACTCTATATGTTTGTGCAGGCTCATTCTGTCACCAGGACCAGCACGTGGTGAACAAGATGGAAGTGGGGAATTTGTTTCATATGGAGAAAACTCCAATTCATTCATGTCACAGGAGCCTTGCATCACTATTCTGTGCTAAATAAGGACGCTGCTCTATCCCCTATCTGACTCTCTGTGGCTATCAGCTTGCCAACATTTCCTACCTTACGTTGTGTTTTTGTTTGTTTCCATACATAAGAGGACCATAGTATGAATCATACCTTCAAAGTGAGGGCATTTTGGAAAGCGAAGATTGAAAACCTGGTCATGAATAGTTGTCACTTTTAATGGCATGGCATGTCAGTATAAGAATCACCGGTAGTTATATCTGGAAAGGGCTCTATAAGTATAGTACTGTAAGTTCATTTATCTGCGTAAAAGCTTGTAACAGTTTTTGCTCTGCGCTGCCCTTGAAGTACAAACTTTCACAGTGATTGAGGCTCTACAAAAGAACATATTCAACAGAATCTCTGAGCTGCTGCTAATAAACTATTGGTAAAATGTTTCAAAGTTTAATAAAACAAAGAGAAAAAAAAAGATAGAGTTCTGAAGAGTATCTCAATTATGAATATTGTACATTATACTATGAGTTGTGTTAAAGGCAGATTTTACTAGTAACAAATAATTGGCTGATTAAAATGAAACCAATACATATTTATTATACACAGTCGAGTCACATTATTATGACCACCTCCTACATTTGACATCGGCAGCACATAGCCCATGACGGTTGTCACGTGCCGTGCGCTGGCTTGGTGGGTATATAAGGTATGTGATAGGCCTTCTGCGCACATATCACTCGTTGCTATCATGGGTAAAAGGGGCAATTTATCTGAGTTGCAAAAAAGGGATTATTATTGGTTTTCGGGCCAATGGTGGCAGTATTCCTGAAATAGCGCAGTTTGTGAACTATTCATGTGCTGCTGTGGTGAAGGTGTATCGTGATTGGATTGCGAATATCCGACATGAAAACTGCGGAGCACCACATGCCATTGATGTGAGATGTAAACGTCGGCTACGTAGGTGCATGAGGGCTGACTGATACGCTACAGTGGAGCAGCTCACCATCAAAATGACCCTGGGGACCACCAGACATTTCTCTAAAATGACAGTTCAGCAAACCCTGCTGCATATGGGGCTTCGAAGCAAACGGATGGTCACTGCACCTATGCTAACGAAGGTGCATGGGCAGAAAAGGCTTCAATTTTCACGTCTGCATCGTAATTGGTCCTCCGTTGATTGGCGAAGGGTTGCCTTCTCCAATGAGTCACATTTTGTGCTTCATCAAACAGATGGATGTTGGCATGTCAGGCGAGAAACATCGGAAAACAAACACCCTGCAACTATTGTTGTGTTCGCTCTATGGATAATCCAGCACACACCCTCCAGCCGCTGTGGGATGCACTGCAGTCAGCATGGCTCCGGATGCCTGTGCCAACCTACCAGCACCTTATTGAGTCACTCCCAGCCCGTCTAGCTGCTGTCCATGCTGCACATGGCGGTTACTCTGGCTATTAGCTGGTGGGCACTATCGGCTTCTTACCTATACCCTGGACATATTATTTCTGCCCATGCTAATACAATTATTCTGGCGAGACCCCTCCCCTCACACAAATCATTATTTACTTATTTGTTTGTCTTCCCTTATCCCAGCCCCCCCCCCACAGTTCCTTGATACATTTCCTCCCCTATATGTAACTAGAGTATAACATCCCTAGAGCACTGTGACTCACAATAATGGATTTTATACACATTTAATATATTTCTTCATTTCTTTTTACCATCCACTACCACCGTATCACCTCATATACCAAGCGCAGACCTAAATCTAGATTTTGAACATAATAATGTGACTCGACTGTGAATAAAACAGGTAAAAACATAATAGTTTCCTAAAGTAGAACAAGGTTTAAAATGGCTACAGACAAGTTCTGTGCAGATTGAAAACACAATGATCGTTCTGAAATGTCCCATGTACATTAACTTTAAATACCAATAGCATCCATTGGGACTATTACTATATAACCTCCAAGTGCACAGGAGAGACCATGCTTTCAATAATAACGTCAATCAAAATGCTCCCACCACAGATTTATATCTGCATGTAGCGGGGACACATATGCTGATCCCGTAGTTTGTTTCATCCAGGAGTTCCACCAGTTTACTAGTAAGCTGGGGTATAGAGTGCCCAATGAACTGGTAGCACTTTATCAAAGCTCAGAAAATATATATATATATATCAAGACCATTGACAATTCATGATTAAATGTCCTTATTTTGCTTCACGTTAGTTATAAACAAGAGAAAAAATAACAGCGCTGTAGATAACCCAGATCAATAATTATACATAAAGATATTGTTAATATAAATAATCATGTGCCAAAAACAATATATAAAAAATATAAATGAAACCAGTTATGCCAGAAATTAATTAATAATTAAAAATAACAATTTATTAAATGCATATATTCAATGGTATAAAACCTAAACGAAAATTAATACATAGATATGACATACACTGGTGTGGAGTTAATAATGGAATTTATCTATACCACAATTGATGGCTAAAATGGTTTTTAGCAGAATGATAAATCCGTGTTCAGTGGTGCAAAAATAACAGAATGATTAACAAAGTTGCTAAATTCCTCATATGAGTTAATTTGTTATAAGCACCACATTTTGGATAGCCTTATGCTCTTATTTATAATCCATTCCAGTCTGCGATGTAAAGGAGACAAAAAATCAGGAAGACACGTATGATACCTTAGCTGGATTAGGACATAAACATAAGTGTCTTCCTGATTTTATTGTCTCCTTTACATCGCAGACTGGAATGGATTATAAATAAGAGCATAAGACTATCCCAAATGTGGTGCTTATAACAAATTAACTCATATGAGGAATTTAGCAACTTTGTTAATCATTCTGTTATTTTTGCACCACTGAACACGGATTTATCATTCTGCTAAAAACCATTTTAGCCATCAATTGTAGTATAGATAAAATCCATTATTAACTCCACACCAGTGTATTTGGGTGTAGTGGGCTTTACCGCCGGCCGCAGCCCGGCAAGGGTGAAGATCCCGATCGTCCCTAAGGTAAGTATCGCTAACCTAATTCTACCCCCTAACCCTAACCATCCCTTAGGGGTGCCTAACTCTAACCTCCCTCTCAAGTGCCTAACCCTAATCCGCCCTTCCCCGCTGCCTAAACCTAACCTCCCCCCGGGGGAGCCTAACCCTAACCCCCCCCCCTTTCACTAGCCTAAACCTAACCCTCCCGGGGGGGTGCCTAACCCTAAATCCTCACGGGTGCCCTAAACCTAACCCTCCCCCCCCAGCGGCTGTCCGTGCCCGGCTTACCTTCGTTCCGGCATATGGTTAATGACAGGCGTTGAGTTTTCGACACATGTCATTAGTACCACGCTGGGATTAGAGAGTCTGGAAGCCTACGGTCGGCATTTAGACCATCGGCTTCCAGACTACATCCCATGTATTTCATATCTTTGTATTAATTTTCGTTTAGGTTTTATACCATTGAATATATGTATTTAATAATTTGTTATTTTTAATTATTAATTAATTTATGGCATAACTGGTTTCATTTATATTTTTTATATATTGTTTTTGGCACAAGATTATTTATATTAACAATATTTTTATGTATAATTATTGATCTGGGTTATCCACAGCGCTGTTATTTTTTCTGTTGTTTCTTACTTTCGGTTGGCTACCTTTTAACAGCTGCGTGGAAAACCCATCCTGTTTTTATTCTTTTTTAGATATCCCATTTTTCAGCGCCTGTGGCTATAATTTTTTTCTTTTGTTCACGCTAGCTATGCCTGTCACAGTGAATCTGCAATAAACTGATGCATTTCGCCTACCTAATTACACTTTTTTAATGCTCCTGTGGTATATCCAGAAGAACTATCGGAATGACCACTTATGGAAAACAAAAATGTGATAAAACACATTTTATGTTTATTGTCAGAAAGCAAAAAAGATATTTCAACATTTATAGAGAAAAATAGCACAGGAAATTGTAGTCAATGAATTCAGCTTTCTGAGAGGTTCAAATACAGGTAAATACAACTAGAAGGACTACATGACAAAGGTGACTATCATCAGAATACAGAGCTTCTTAAAATGGAGAGATGGGATAACTGGCTGCATGGAGATGTCCTCCAGCAAATGCATTGGACTATGCCATACTAACGTTGTATGGTATTTTTGTTAAAACTGCTCTGTGGTCTCATAATGAAATCAGAAACACAGATGTTCAAGAAGAGAAAACAAGTACAGTCAGCCTACTGTACACTAAGAAACTGTCCACAAATTGCACCAAGATAGAATATCGCTGCACATTAGAAATGACCCCCTATGTTTGAATTTGTAGATCTATTGTATTTGAATTATGGACAGGATAGCACACAGCACAGAAGCTGAGAGGACCAGCGTGATGTGTTTTTGCTGTCAAGGAGTGAGATCCCAGTACTGAGTATTTGAAAGATGCAATTCATCTAGTCTTATTCTGTTTGGTAGTTGAGGGTGCACGAAAAACTGTGTGTTGTTGATGCATTCAGTAACAAATACAAAGTACTATCCCTGAAAGTGTCTATTCCCAGAAGAAAATTGCAGAAAGAGTGATTGAAGAAAGAGGTTTGTGAAGCAGAGGACATACACACTTCATGACACACAATAGAATATCTATGTGTTTAGTCATACCCTAGTACAGGCATAGGCAAGACTTGGCACTAGTACCTCAAGGTGCTGTAGAATGCAAGTATATTTTGAGTGGTACCTATGTTATGGGGTCCATCCCTCTATGTATGTTGAACTGCTCTTCCCCTCCTGCTCAGCCTCTTTCCCTCACAGTTGAGATCCTCCCAATCTGGAGGCTAATGTAGAGCAGGTCTGCTAATCTGGTGACTAGTGTGTAGCATTTATTGTCTAAAGAAAACAGAATTACAATTATATCTTATGTACTTGAGAAGGTATATAAGGGGCACTGCACAGGGTGGGGAGTTAACTGAAATCTCTCCAGTGGATTAATAAACATTCTGCCCCAGTCTTATCATTAGATTGCCTTGAAAGAGATGTTCAATACAAACCAGAGAACAGTTGAAATGATGATTACTGACATCATGGGTTATATATTAGACCTAATTATTGAAGCGAAGAAAAATCATTTATTACATATGTTTAATATGTTATTTGTTCTCGTATATTTCACAATTGTAATCTCTATAACCTTATTAAAGCAGTCCACCCAATGTGGTCACTATTGTACAGTACAGTAGTCTTTCCAATCTGGTGGATAGTGTATATCTGAGTGCCACCCTCACCCACCACAATGTACTCATTGTCTGCTGAGCCCCCTTATAACATCTCGCTCATTGTTAGGGGAAAAAGATATCAGGAGCAGTTGGTTACATCAGCAGACATGTCCTGGGCCTGTTGGTATGGTTCCCAGGGTTGGAGTTGCTTCATGCCTTATGTTACATTCACTGTATCAGCATCTCTTCCTACTAGCAGTGAGCAAGTGACAGCAGTGGCTCTGACACTACAAGCCTTGGGACTCATGTATTATAACCGCAAGTCTTGGAATACATGTCAATAGCCCATTTTGTAGTTCAAAATCTGTAAACTGGACATCTAGGTGTATAGCACCACAGTGGCCTATGAAAGTGATTGGCCAGAGCAGTGTGTGGCAATGTTGGTTTGATACAGTAGAAGGACAGGAAGCTCCATTTAGCTATTACGTGTGGTCTGCAAGGCATGACTTTACCAGTGCAATGTTGGGAGGTTTGATGCTTGTTAAAAGCCCTTCATCTCCAATTTTGCCTCCTCACACCTGATGCTCAGTTACTATGGACAGTTCAGAGTGACCAGACTGGTAGTTCATGGTGAGGTCACATGACTACAATGAAGCTGCTGCAGGCAGTCTAAGGAGCTGTTTCATTGGCTGCCTGTACCATATTAGTACATTACAGCTGCAGCTTCTGAGATTGGATAAGCTAAGTGTAATGTGGAGATATTGTTAAGAGAATAGATTAGTATTGTAATGATAACGAAAAAAATGTATACATGAAAATTGGAGACATACAGAAGTCAGAGACAACAGAAGACAGAGAAAACAGGAGTTTGGTACTTACTGATATATCCCTTTCTCCTATTCCACAGGGGACACTGGAGTCTCATAACAGTGTCGTATAGTATAGTATAGATGTGTGCTAACTGGGAGCTGGCACTTTAAATTTAGAAATAGTGACAAGCTCCTCCCCCTCTATACCCCCCTACAAGCCAGTCTTAGGAAATTGCGCCTGAGGAGAGCTGGAAAGAAACAAACTGTAGAGGAGGAGGTGAAGCAAGTACACATAATGACAAACAAACACATAACATGTGTAAACAGGTTGCAACAAACAGTTGAACAAAGAAAACAACCAGTCATAACTTAAAATGACAATCAACCATGGCAGGAAAAAACAGCACCGGGTGGGCGTCCAGTGTCCCCTGTGAAATCGGAGAAAGGGATTTATCGGTAAGTACCAAAATTCTGTTTTCTCCTTCATCCATTAGGGGACACTGGGGTCTCATAACAGTGGGGATGTCCCAGAGCTCCCATCCCGGGCGGGAGATCATTGAAAACCCTGCAGAACAGCATGGCCATACTGCAAGACAGAGGCCACAAATGTGTCAAAACGATAAAATTTGACAAACGTACAGTATGTTGGGTCCGACCAAGTGGGCGCACGACAAAGTTGAGCCATGGAAACCCCGTGGGCTTGCGCCCACGAGGGACTCACTGAGCACTGTGGAATGCGCCATGATGGAAGCCGGAGGTTCCTTTGAGGAGGCCACATAGGCTTGCCTGATGGTCAGATGGATCCAGCATGCAATAGTCTGTTTGGAAGCCATCCAACATCATACCACACAAACAGGGAATCTGTTTTCCTGAGAGATGCAGTCCTATCCACGTAGATCCTGAGGGCTCTAACGATGTCCAGGGTTCTTGAACATGGAGAGTCCTCTGGAAAACCAGCACCACAATAGATTGGTTTATGTGGAATGCAGATACCACATTAGGAAGGAATGCCATCTGCATACAGA
Organism: Taudactylus pleione; assembly: GCA_031769625.1. Taxonomy (NCBI): domain Eukaryota; kingdom Metazoa; phylum Chordata; class Amphibia; order Anura; family Myobatrachidae; genus Taudactylus; species Taudactylus pleione. Next base: position 50,132,547 of record JAUIMM010000015.1, read on the forward strand.
GTTCAGCCCTATCTGCATGGAATACCAAGTACAGAAGGCAACAGGAAAGAGCCCCAAGCTCAGACACTCAACTGGCGGAAGCCAGGGCTAAGAGAAGAACCACCTTCCATGATAGGTACTTCAACGCAACAGTCTGTGACGGTTCAAACAGAGAAGACTGCAGGAAAGAGAGAACAAGATCCAAATCCCATGGAGCCATGAAAGGAATAAAGGGAGGTTGTAAATGGATAACCCCCTGGTATAAAGTCTGAACATCCTGGAGCAAGGCCAGTCTCTGCTGGAAGAATGGACAGCGCTGAAACCTTCAGGGATCCAAGATGTAGGCCCGCTTGAGAATCCTGCTTGCAGAAAAAGTAGGAGCCTGGACACCTTGAACACTGTAGGAGGTGATTTCTGCCGTTCACACCAAATCACAAAAGCCTTCCAAATACGGTGGTAGTGTTTTGAAGTGACGTCCTTCCGGGCCCAAAGCATGGTAGGGATCAGAGTAAATGGGATCCCCTTTTTTCTTAAGATAGCCCTTTCAACAGCCACACCGTCAAACATAGCCACCTTAAGTCTGGATAGACGAAAGGACCCTATTGCAGGAGATCCCTCTCTACTCACAGCGGTAGAGACCACAGATTGTCTATCAGCAGTAGACGTAGGTTGGAATACCAAATTCTTTGGGGCCAATCTGGAGCCACTAAGAAACTGTGGCCCTTTCCCTCTTGATGCACTGCAGAAGTTAAAGGCAGAAGAGGAATCGGTGGAAACAGGTAAACAAATCAGAACTGCGAGGGTGTTGAGAGTGTGTCCACTGCCATGGCCTCCGGATCTCTTGTTCGAGAGCAGTATAGAGGCAGTTGATGATTGTGTCTGGACACCATGAGGTCAACTTGTGGGAGGCCCCACCTCTTTACAAGCTGTTGAAACACCTGGGGATGGAGCGCCCACTCCCCGGGATGAACATCTTGACGACTGAGGTAGTCGACCTCACAATTTTCCACATCTGGAATGAATATTGCTGATATTGCCATGACAAATTCCTCTGCCCAGAGTAGAATGTGGCTTACTTCTTCATTGCCACCCTGTCAGTTTATGTACGCCGACCTGACTCTGACTGCTTGACCCCGCAACAGGTGATGTGCTAGTTGAAGAGCATAAAACACTGCCTGCAATTTGAAGATGTTTATAGGCAGTCTCGTTTCCAGTGGAGTCCAGCGACCCTGGAAGTGTTTCTCTAGAGTCACTGCCCCCCAACCTCTCAGACTCGTGTCTGTGGTGAGGAGAACCCAATTCCACAGTCTGTAGCTCTTTCCCACCAACAGGTGAGAGGAACACCAGAGAGGAGATATCCGAGTTCTGGGGGCCAGCTTCACTCACTGGTGAAGGAATAAATGGGATTCTGACCACTGAGAGAGGAGGTCAACTTGAAAAGTGGAAACAGTCGTATGGTATGGCCTTGAAGGTCAAAACCATCTTCCCGAGGAGTCGTATGCACTGGTGCACCGATACTCGTCGAGGTTGTAAGATCAAGGCACACCATCTCCTGAATGGAAGTTGCTTTTTCCTGAGGAAGGAAGACCTTTTGACCCAACGTGCTCAAAATCATTCCCAGAAATTGAAGCCTCTGTGTTGGCTGCAGATAGGACTTGGGAAAGTTCAGGATTCACCTGTGTCATATGAGGAGCCTGTGAGTAACCAGTATATTTTGTAATAAATGGTTCCTGGAAGGAGCTTTCAGGAGGAGATCTTCCATATAAGGGACAATCGTGGCTCCCTGAGTCCGAAGAAGAGCCATCATCACAGCCATGACCATGGTAATTACCCTGAGAGCCGAAGACAGGCTGAATGGTAAGGCCTGGAATTGAAAATGAGAGTACCGAATGGCGAATCATAGGAACGCCTGGTGAGGCGGCCATATGGGAATGTGTAGGTAGGCATCTTTTATGTCCAAAGACAGCATTTTCTTAGAGCCCCACAATCACAGATTGAAGGAACTCCATATTCAACTTGCATACTCTCAGGTAGGGCTTGAGAACCTTCAGGTTCAGAATAGGTCTGACCGATCTGTCCAGCTTCAGAACCACAAACAAGCTGGAGTAGAACCCCTGCTTTAGCTGATGTGTGGGGACCTGTACCAACACTCGAGGTGTAAGAAGTTTGTATATAGCTTCTTGTATCACTACCCTTCTGTCATTGGAAACTGACAAACCTGTGGTGAAAAACCGAGGTGGTGGCTGGATCTGGAAATCAAGTTTGTACGCCTGGGTGATGCGGTACTGGACCCAGGCATTTGGACAGGATTGTGTCCATACTACCCTGAAATATTAAAGATGAGCTCCCACCCTGGGGTCCCCCAGGTGAGAGGGAAACCCGTCATGCACTGGGTTTGGCAGAAGGCTTATTGTCCTGATGTGTAGAGGTTGCTGTGGCTCTACCCCTACCTCTGGAGCCACGAAAAATGGTAGGTCCTCTGGAACAGCCTTTGAATTTCCTGAGACACAAAAGGACCAAAGAGACAGTCCTGAAGAAGGTTTATGGGTAGCCAGAGCAGCTGAGGGGAAGTAGACATACCCCCCGTAGCAATAGAGATCTACTTATCCAGTTCGGGTCCAAACAGGACATCACCAGTGAATGGAAGTACTTCCACCGCCCTCTTTGATTCTGCATCAGCCTGCCACTGTCACAGCTAAAGAGCTCTGATGGCCGATACATACCTCTTTTGACGCCTCACCCAGATAACCAGTCGACTCCCCGATCTGTTCTGCTAAAGGAACAAGATTCTCAGATGGGAGTCCTGTTCTTAATTCTTCGGATAGCTGTCTAGCCCAGGCTAATCTCCTGAGGAAGCCGCTGAATACTCTGAAGGTGGAGAAACGCATAGAAGTTGTGATGGCGGTCTGCCGTTAGCGTGATCACAGTACACACATCAGCCACCCCTGCTGGATGCAGGCGAAAAGCGATACTACTTTGTAGGTTTTCTGGAAACGGACTCTAATAAAAGTGCCCAGGATAAAGGATCAAACGACGAACATGAGTGCACCACGTTGTTGTTATACTGACAAATCTGATGTAAATATCTGCCCTCCTTTTATAAATAATTTGGAGGATTGATCATAAGCGCGTATTCCATCCAAAGCTGGATATAAATATACCATCTAATTCATCTACACTATTGTTGGAATGGAAGCTCCTCAAACGCTTTTCACTGAACTAGTTTTTCATCTTTGAATGCAACATAGTATTTAATTGCCACCAACTTTATTGTGGTTTTAATGTTGGAAACATCAGAAAAAAATGTTTTCTATTGATGTGCCGCAGTCCAGAGACTTTTAATTAGTATTGCACGCTATGCACATTTACTTATCAGGAATATCTCCTGCACGGATATTGGACTTCATTCAGAGGTGCACGCAAAATGCGAACGCTCGCTCTGAATGAGGTTGGCCGCATCTATTTTTTGGCCCGGCCTCCAGGCCGCTTGCTAGGCTGTGGGTGACCACCCACAGCTTTAGCGAGTGGCCAGGTTGATGGTCACTATGGTCAAGACTATCGCGACCATCGGGGCTTGTGATGAGACCCTTGTTGTAGGGTCTCGTCTGCCGCAAGCCCCAGTGAGCTTTCGGCTCTATTAGAGCCAGAAGCTCACCACTGACATCACAAGTGATGTCAGTGGGGCAAGCCCCAAATGGCAGGCGTTCCGTCAGGAATGCCTCCATTTGGCAAGTCACCCCCCCACCCTGCCTACAAAACGGTGCAAGCTGTTGATCACCAGCTGCCCCTTTTGTAGTAAGCCCCGAAGCGAGAGAATTTCTCTCTCGCATCGGGGAATGCGCACGCGCAGTGCGGCCACTGCGGGTGCACAGGGCCTCTACATCGACCCACTTGCGAGCGCAACGGCACTTGCGAGTGGGTCTGAATGAGACCAATTGTTGCAAAACAGGCAAATGTCCCAATTTGTTTCAAAATAACATCTGTCAAAGTATATTTGATTGTTTCTCTTTTCTATGTATATGTTGTGTCAGACATTAATTAGAAGGGAATAAGCATTCCATGTAGCAAGTTTAACTCTAAATTAGGCTAATTTATTACCAATTCGAGTCATTCAGGATTTATTTCTGGCACCATTAGTTTGGTCTGGTTTAATGTTGTTTTATACAGTATGTGAATAAATATGTGAATTCATCTATATAATATTTTTCTTAGCCCAGGCTTCAATCGCCTTGTTGACCCAGAAGCCTACTAGCACAGGGAGAGGAATCACACCCGCTACTGTGTAGATGAACTTTAGGCTGTTCTCCAACTTTCTAGTCCAAAGCTTCTTTTAATGAAATGGCCCCTGGTACTGGCAGAATCATCTTTTTGGACAGACAAGACACTGAGGTATCTTCCGAGGGTGGTGTCTCATATAGCTTCCTGCTGTCTATAGGAAAAGGATAAGAGAACAAACGTCTACGGGATACCTGGTACTTTTTATCCGGGTGTTTCCAAGCACAGGTGAGGTTAGAATCCAGCTCTTTCGAAGCAGGAAAGGAGGCAACCTGTCTTTACATTTTACTAAAGAGAGACAGGCGAGCAGAACCTTGGTCTTCTTACTCCATGTTTAATACCCGGATTGCTAAAATCAACGCCTCTATGCCCTGGCACAAAAGTTCTGGATCCTCCAGGACCTGCTCCTCCTCAGAATCATGAAATCCTCATATCCTCATCCTCAGAGTCAGCCGACTGTAGAACTGAGGGTAATAGCCTCTTATTGGGAACCTGTGGGGAAGTCCCCACAGAAGGGATGCGGGACGGCATGGCTCTTGTGAGCCCCTCCACTGATTTAACTAGTGAACGAGCCCAGGCTGGTTCATGGGGATAAATAGTAGACATCTGAGATCTCTACGAGAAGCCTCCAGTTCTGCAGACAGGTGTGACATAACTGAAGTGAACTAAGCCGCCCAAGTCGGCTGTTCCTGTGTCTGGGGTGATCCTTGAGCCTGAGACTCTGAAACACATTTGTCACACAGCAGGGAGCTAGATGAATGTCCCTCTGTAAACTTTTCTGCACAGTTCTTGCTAGAAAAGGACTTTTGTGAAACCTTTGATCCCCTTCCAGCCATGGTATGCAAACACTGACATACAAACAATACAGTAATGTAGAGGACAGTGTAAGAATAGAGACTGAGATATGATATAGAGAGGAAGGAGGTAAGGGCAGAGAGGGGAGAGCCACTCTCGCCCAAACAGCACTGTTAACAGTGCCAAAAGCGCTGTGTATAATCACAGCAGTAATATTACACTGTGCTCCTATCTAGCCTAAACCGAAACTGATACACTCATGAATCCTGGGGAGGCTGTATCAGTCTCAGCGCTGTAGTTCAGCGTAGCTAACATCAGCATGAAATGCCCATCGGCTCTGCTTCTGGATGCGCCGGGGCAGCTAGGAGCAAGAATCGGAACTCCGTGTTTCCTGCGCAGGGCTGTATATGATGCTCTGCGGACTGCCCGGCTAGCAAACACCGCCGTTTTGTATGCCTAGCAACCCCACTAATTGGGGAGCCATGCTATACTCACAGTAACTGCCAAGGCTGCTGGTGGTAGTTAGGCTAACGGGGGACCGCGACATGCACCGCATGCAGCGTGTCCTGGTCAACCCCAAAGACTCTGGTCTCTGTAGCCGAGGACCCTTGCACAAGCCGCAAGCAGCTGCGATAGGGTCCCCCCGGCGGCTCCAACATCACAGACAGGCAGGGGCAGTAGCTGCCTGTCATGTCCTCAATGCTTGTATCCGCATTTTCTTTAACTATATTAAACTAAACTATGCCTGTAAGGAGGAGCCCAATGTAAGACCAGCTCCTTTGGGCACAATACGAAGACTGACTTGTAGGGGGGTATAAAGGGGGAGGAGCTAGTCACTCTTTCTAAATTTATGCCAGCTCCCGGTTAGCACACATCTATACCACACTGTTATGAGACTCCAGTGTCCCCTAGTGGATGAAGGAGAAAGAAACCAGTAATGGAAATTAAGGTACATATATTGAGGTCTATTCACTAATTAGCGTCTTTTCTTTTGAAAATGAGTGCAAGCATCTTTTAATGTCTCTAAAGTGAACTTTTAAATAAAGTGAATTCCATCCCCAAAAATGCACCTGCAATCCCCAAAACATTTCACCCCTTCTTAGAGCACCCCCAGAAACTTATTTTGCTAGTTTGCGAACTTGTCCCCCCACTTTGTGCTTTTTCATCCCCAAATTCAAAGTACTTTTTTGGGGTGTTCTTAAGTTTTTTTCTGGAATTTTTTGACTTAGTTGCTGTTTGGGGGGCTGTCCCAAGGTTTCTGAGTGGTTTCCCCACCTTTGCACCCCTAAATAAGAATTTCGCACTTCTTTTCTCCACCTATTCAGAGGCGAATCTCTTTCACCTATTACATTGCATTGACTTTCCACGTATGCGAAAAGCGGATGGAATTGAATACGGAGATAAGTTTCTGACAGGCGAAAAGTCGCAATCGGCTATACTTTTTTGCGGATCTCGACTTTTCGTGGCTAATTGAATATGGGCCTGTGTTTGAAAAATGACAAGAGCTGATTGGTTGGTACTTTATCTCTCTCCACTTTATCTCTCTCCAAGGCTTAGTGAATAGACCCCATTGTAGCATCTATTAAAGAAAAGATGTATTTAAAGATATTCGTTACATTTTTGTGAAAGTAAAATATAAAGTTTTTTTTTACAAATATATATTATCTGCACTAAAGTTGTGGTTTTTCTGTAGTACATACAGGCTTGATACATTGTGGAGAATATACTGACAGGTATAATGGCAGGAAGCCAGTACTGTGATACACGGCGCAACTTGGCTCCAATTTTGAGCTGGATACAGCATTTCACCACCGGGCTGTTCAATCAGCCAGGAGTAAGGAACACTACATTGGCGCTGTCATTTACATCAGGTATTATCTCCAATTGCAATTGAATAGACTGCTGATATATGTGTCAGTAATTGCTATTGTAATAAGAGTGCCTACTATATTTATACACCAGGATAACACTGTGGATTTCTATACCAATAATGGCTGCAGCTCTGAGATACTGTTCTTTAAAAATGGAAGTTGGCTATACTAACAGTGGACAGACTGATTTATTTTTTTATTAACAGTTTATTATATAGCGCATCATATTCTGTTGCGCTTTACAATTGGAAACATTCAACAAAACTGTGTAATAACAGATAGATATATAGTAGAGATGTGCGCCGACCCTCGTCTTTTGGTTTTGGATCTGGATCCCCCCTGGTTTTGGATCTGGATTGGTTTTGCCAAAACCTCACCGCCGTGTTTTATTTTCGTGTTTTGGTTTTGGATCTGGATCCCCCTGGTTTTGGATCTGGATCCCCCCTGGTTTTGGATCTGGATTGGTTTTGCCAAAACCTCACCTCCGTGTTTTCTTTTCGTGTTTTGGTTTTGGATCTGGATTTTTTCTTTAAAAAATCATAAAAACAGCTAAAATCACATAAAATGGGCCTGTTTTTGTTCCTACAGTATAATTAACCTCAATAACATTTATTTCCAGTAATTTCCAATCAAGTTTGACCACCTCACAATATTATTTGCTTCATCTAGTTAAGGCCAAAAGGTTGCATCCAGCTACTGTAGCTGGCTGACTAAGCTAAGTGACACAGTGGGCGGCACTAACATGTGGCAGTTCAGCTTCTAATTTCCAACATGGATACAGCATGTTATACAGTGTGGGTTGGATACACCAATAGTGCACTTACTGTGGCAGCACTGTCGGCAGAACGGGGTTGCTGACGGTGTCCTCAGTACATGGAATGGCAGTGCTGGCAGTGTCCTCAGTGAAGGGTACCGGTGATGTCGCCAGTGCAGGGGTGCCAGCGGTGTCTTTAGTGCAGGTTTGCTGTCTGTGTCAGCAGTGCATGGGTTGCTGGCGGTGTCCTCAGTACATGGAATGGCAGTGCTGCGGTGCTGGCAGTGTCCTCAGTGAAGGATATCAGTGATGTCAGCAGTGCAGGGGTGCCAGCAGTGTCTTTAGTGCAGGTTTGCTGGCTGTGTCAGCAGTGTGGGGGTTGCTGCTGGTGTCCTCAGTACATGGAATGGCAGTGCTGTGGTGCTGGCAGTGTTCTCAGTGAAGGGTACCGGCGGTGTCCTCAGTGCAGGTTTGCTGACTGTGTCAGCAGTGCAGGGGTGTTCTCAATGCAGGGTGCCAGCGGTGTCGGCAGAGCAGGGGTGCCAGCGGTGTCCTCAGTACATGTGTGCTGGCTGTGTCAGCAGTGCAGGGGTGTTCTTAATACAGGGTGCCGGCGGTGTCGGCAGAGTGGGGGTGCCAGCGGTGTCCTCAGTGCATGTGTGCTGGCTGTGTCAGCAGTGCAGGGGTGCTGGTGGTGTCCTCAGTGTGGGAGTGTCGGCAGTGTGGGGGTCGCTGACGGTGTCCTCAGTACGTGGGGCAGCAGTGCAGGGGTGCTGGCAGTGTCGGCAGTGGTGGTGTCCAAAGCAGCTTGGGATGCTGCCAGTGGGAGTGCCGGCGGCGTTGGCAGCGGTGGGTGTCGGCGGTGTCAGGCGGTGGGGGATGGAGGACGCCATCTTCTTTTTGTTCTGTGTGCATCTTTAATGGGCTTAATGCTGATTGGCTGAGAGCCATGACAGACAGCTCTCTCAGCCAATCAGCGTTAAGCCCGCTCAATACAAAACCTGACGACCCGACAGCGGGGTTGCAAGGTTTTGCCTCAGGTAAGGGATCCGGGGCAGGCAGGGAGATCTGAGCTTCGCTCGGATTACCCCGGATCCCCGAAACTCAGGTGGGTTCGGATCTCTGAGATCTGAACCCGCTCATCTCTAATATATAGGTAGGAAGACCCATCTCGCAAGTATACAATCTATAGGGAAAAAGGCACTGATATACAAGGATGGGTGCTATATATTGCATTTTGGTCCAGCCAGAATGCAGAATTTCTTGGTGGGCTGTATGATCCAGTCACGCAGGAATGATGATATATTGAGCTGAAATTGCCATTAATACAAGTGCTTAACAGATTCAGAAGTCATGGATTTGGGTGTGGAAGTGCTTTTGCTTTGTTGTCAGAACCAGGAGACTGCATCTTTTAATAAGCACATGGATTTAAAGTGTTACATTTAATAATCTCCATAGTGTCATAAGGGTGGCTCAATAAGTAAGGTAACAAGACCTCTCACTTGTGTAACGTTCTCTATTTCAGTCTAATTTTCCACCAGGTTGGAGCAAGTAGACCACTGCTTTCCCTCATGGCCATTAGACTGTGCCTCATATCAGACATACTGTCCCAACACCAGTTTTTAGATGGCAGGGATAGCATAATCATGGTCAGACATTAAGGTGCGTAGTGTGATCAGATTTCTGCGTCTCAAGGGCACATCAGCAGCTGAAATTCATTGCCAACTTGTTAAGGGATACGGTGATAACGTCATGTCTCGGAAACAGGTTTGGTTTTCGTGCCTCCTGCTTAAAACCCAAAAAGTCAGAAGGGTCATGAGGCCCTGCTTTCACGGTCTGTATTCATACTGAAAATCAAGATCAAGCAAGCTTTCATGACAACAGGGCAGACGTTCATGGCAGCCAACAGCACGCATGAGTTGTTACAGCGCTACCATTGGGAGATATTGGACCATCCTCCCTATAGCCCTGACCTGGCACCGAGTGGATTCCATCTCTTTGAACCTTTAAAGAAGCACCTGGGTGGAAAGCGATTTGAAAACAATGGTGAAGTTCAGCAAACCGTTATGTCCTGGCTTCAGGCACTTGATGCCTTGGTGTACTATTGGAACAAATGCTTAGACACATGTATGGGGACTATGTGGAAAAATTATCTGTACCAAGGCCATACTATTGATTATACGTATTGTGACACAGTCAGATTAGGAGGTCCCTCTCCTGGGTAGGGGACTCCTTCCTTACACACACACACAGCAGCAGGGAAGCAGCACACCAGTCTGGATGCGAGTACAAGCTGGTCGGCGCCAGTCTTTATTGTACAATGTCAGAAACAACATAAAGAAAACATAAACAAAAATCCTAGCCCTGTCGGGGCACTAACTTCACAGGTAGTTCCCTCACTACCAGAACCTGGCAGGGCCTAATGCCCTCGCCAGCAACAAAGCACAGCACAGTACTTACAGATAGGTTTTCCAAGTGTCTCTGAGCAAACTCCCTGTCTGGTCTCCCAGGTGAGACAATCAGCCCTAAACAAACTAGGCTTATATTGGCCACTCTCAGGTGGAAAACTAACAATCCTGTTACCAGGCTGCGAGAACCAAATCCTGGAGTGGCCGTGGGTGGAGCCCTCCCTCTCCTCTCACCCACAACCCCCAGGTCCCAAACCGGCTTTTCAAAAAGCCGAAACTCAAGCCTGCTACACTGCAGACTTTCTTCTGGGGGTTTAAAACACAAAAGACAGGAATCTGGGACAAATGTACCTGCCACAGACCACTTTACCAGTGATCCTATCACAGTATATATACGAATGTAATATATTTACGCAATGAGAGGTCTTAGTACCTTATTTATTGAACCACCCTAGTATAATATGCTCTGGATTATTGTTGTAATTCATTGAGACCTCTTTGAGATTTTGTTGCAACTATCTCCAAGATATTTGTATTAGACCAGGGTTCGACAAATATTTAAGTCCGGCCGACTAGATTTTGCTCTGGTCTGCTGTATAGATTGATCCTTATTGGCTAGGTCTCTAGAGGCCCTGACAGTGACGAGATGGAACGTTACACGATGTGTGTAGGAATAGGCAGTTAATGAAGGAGGACCCACCCTCATTTATGGATTGGAGGAAGAAGTTTGTGAGCGCTCTCTGTATTTACTGGCCAATTTCAAATCTCCCGCTGAGGAGGTCAGCTCCGCCAAACCCATTTCCACTGTCATGGTTGCTGAAGAGGCTGCAAGAGTAGGTGATCCTCTTGCCTGGTCTAGCCGATAACGCTGCAGTCTCTCTGCAAAGAGAACTCAGTCTCACTGTACGCTTTCTGCCCGAGAGACACTTCTTACCATCTCGAGCGAGACGGTAAAAAGTGGAGGAACCCAGCTGCTGCACCAGACCTAAGGTGTTCCGATCCCCATATTTATCTAGCATTGGTGACAGGAGATACAGTCAACGCTCAAGCCTACTACTAAGGAGCATATTCAATTAGGTATGGAAAGTCGAGTACTTTTCGCATGCCGGATTTTTCGCCGTCATCGCTGGTTTTACATGTGGAAAAGTGTCGCACGCGTCCCCGCTTATCCCCATGCTCAATTAGAAATCGGTGAAAACGGCACCCGGTGAAACGCGAACAGGTGAAAAGCAATGTCAGATTTGGGGAAATGAGCCTGACACCCCCCCCCAAAAGATGCACTAACATTGGGGATCGTGATAGATGCCCCCGAATCGCCCTGCTGAAGATATTTGGGGTAGTTAAATGCTCTCATTAGCTGCTAATTAGATTCTTTGCACAAGTGGTGAAGAATATCATTTTGCAGTTTTATTTGGTGAAAATAACTAGTCCCAGCACATTTAGAGTACATGAAAATGGGTGCAAGCATGGTTTTAGAATTGCAGAAGTGAGGTTTTAAAAAATGTGAAAAACGCACCTTCAGCAAGCACCTACAATAAAAAAAAAACCTCCGCCATACTTGCAGACTCCCCCAAAGTCTATTTTGCTAGTTTTTAAGTTTGTACCCCAACTTTGTACTTTTTCGCCTCCTTTTTCAAAGTCATTTTTTTGGGTGTTCTTAAAAAATGTTTAGGATTTTTTTGATGCAGTTTACCTTTGGGGACCGGTCCTAAGGGTGCAGGGTGGTTCCCCCACCTTTGCACCCCAAAACCGCAATTCTGCACTTTTTTTCTGCCAGGTTCCATAGGCAAAACTTTTTCGCCTATGGAACCTGGCAGAAAAATGTGCAGAATTGCAAAACATAGAGTTTCCACACCGGCAAAACGTCGCCACAATTCAATATGGGGATAAGTTTTTGCCTGGCGAAATGACGTCACTGGCAAAACTTTTTAGCTGAAAACGGCTTTTCACGTCTAGTTGAATAGTCTGCAGCAGCAGCCACTGTAAACTGACCCAATCCACGTGGCTACTGTATAGTGTCTACCAAGGGTCAGCAACAGCTGACTTCAGGGCCCTGAGGTCTGTAGACACAGCGTTCACTACCCAGTGTGCTCTGAAGGCACAGTGCTCCGTCCAAAAACACTATCAATGGGGACGGTAAAAAATTGAGAAGTTTCGCTGCAGCATTTGTCACATCGAAGATCTCCGCAGCTGCCATCCAGCCATGGGTAGTGTATACCGCTCAAGCCCACTACTGCAACAACAGTACCGGCCAACTAAAAAGACCAGATCCCTGCAGCCACTGTTAACTGGGGGTCAGTATCTGTAGACTTTATGTCCTGGCAGTAGTCCCCATTAGGAAGAGTTAGGAAAAGATTCATCCCACCAAACACACTGTTGGCAATCCCAATTTACTTTATCATAAAAGAGCTATAAGCATATAGTAACTGTTTTGTCTATAGCATACAATGAATTGGCGACACTAATTTGTGGCATACTATGTATTGAGGGCACTACAATGTGGCATACTATGAAATGTGGGCATGACAGTGTGGCATACTCTGTATTAGGGGCCCTACTTTATGGCATACTGGTCAGCAAAACGCAGGCGTGTCAGTGCGCATGAACGCTGTTGAAGGGGCGTGCATAAATTAGCCACTGCGATGCCATACGCAGCCTGAGGACTAACTGCGTGCGATGATGTTAGCAATTCCTGAGTGGGGTCATACCTTGTGCAAGTGTGCGTGAGGCTGCGATGGTACTCGATGCTATGGATGGTTTCGCAGTCTTGATAAGTATTACGGATGTGTGTAAGGTAAGGTGGACGTCCTTATGTTGTGCTGTGACGGCATAGTCTTTGCAGTGAGACTGCGTGCATAATCGCTATTGCACTCGATGTTGCGATCCGTACAGAATCAGGTCCTATATGTGTTCTAAATAGCACAAGAGAAAATGTGAGGTATCCTAGGGAGAGTACTACAGAGGCAGCAAATATACTGTATATTACCATTATTAATTTTGCTCCAATTTACAGAGCTATGGCATAGAATACTAAGTAATCACATATTGAGTACAGCTAGTAGTAGTGATTTTTATATTCTTATTATTATAATAAGAATAAGAATAATTATTATCATTATAATTATAGTATTATTATGATTATTATGATAATATGTCATTAACAATACTTTTTTTTACAATGAACCAACAAATTAAGCCTTTCCTGAAAGCATATGATGAGCTAACATGCTACTAGTTAGTGGCTCATTATATAAAGTTAAAAATTTTTTTAAATCTTTTTAGAATTCTTTATTGTCAGTCTTTATAGTTAGTCTTTATAGGTAGTCTTTATGGTCAGTCTTTATGGTCAGTCAAGAATACTGAAAAAAGAGGAACATAGAAAACATTAAGAAAATGGCATGGCATGTCCAGATCAAACATATTAACAAACAGTACAGAGAACAAGAAGGAAATCTATGAGACACTACAGATGACCAATTATCTTTTTTGTTTTTCAGTTGAAAAGTTGATAAACAACCAAAGTAACAAAATTAGCAGAGATGAGGGTGATTAGAGAGAATGGGAATAAGAACAGGAGTGGAAGGGAGGGGGATACGAAATAGGACAATGTGGATAACCTCGGACCAGGGCCGTAATTAAGGTGGTGCGACCTGTGCCTTGGCACAGGACACCGCAGGGCAGATGGCACTGTTTGGACCTGTCAATTTTCCTGTTTATTATCATACTCACTTGTAGCATCCTCTTTTATCCCCAGCATCTCCAGGCCTCCCCTATCTCTCCCCTGGCCCTTCCCCATGATGCTGTGGCCCTTTTTCCAGTGTCCCTATTTAAAAAATGTGTGTGGGGGGGGGGGTGCAATGCTCTGTATGGCACAGGGCACCAAAAAGTCTAATTACGGCTCTGCCTCAGACAATGCATCACGGAGATTGCCAAAGGTGGGGCAAGTTGGGAAAGGAAATATTGGCCGAAAATGGGACTTCTTAGGAGGTTAGAGTGTAGTGGTGAAGGAGGATGGGAATCTACATTCCGCAGATAACTAGGGAGCCCAAACTTGGTTTAAAACATGGCCCCTGTCATGAAGGTAATAGGTTATCTCCTCCATAGCTGCAACTTGCCAGATCTGGTGCTTAAGTGCGGAGAGAGACGAAAGGCAAATGTTTTTCCAATGCAGGGTTATCAGAGATTTAGCCGTCACCAGTATGTGCCCAGCCAGTTTTCTGGAAAATGTATCAAAATCTGGGAGGGGGGTAGGAATAACACAGCAGTAATATCCAGTGGTCCTTTGTCACCGTAGCCTTAACAAGAGGGTTCAAGAGACCATGAACTGAGGGCCTAATTCAGACCCGGACGCTATTTGCGGACGGTCGTTCTAAAATAGGGGCCGGATATTTAAATTGAGCGCTCGCTCTTTGCGGTTTATTGACAGCTCTATGTCTGAGCCAGCGTCCGAAAAATGCGCTCGCTATTTTGTGAAGATGCCCCTTTGCCGTTCGCATCACACGTCATCTCCGGTATTTATTAGATTTATCGGGAACATCGAAAGGCATCTGAACTGCTCGCATTGCTTGTGGTAGGTTTTTCTTACCGCTATCACTGCGAGCAGTTCAGGCTAAAAGACAACCAAGTGACGTGGTCGATGACGCTCCTTTACTAATTATGCATTCCCATTAAACGCCCTTTTGACCGTTAGGCATGCCTGCGTTCGGATCTCCACTCCCCCGTTTTCAAGCAGCTTCCCCTGTTACCACCCACAAACGGTACATTCTGTCAATCAAATTAGCAGCTCCTCGCTGTTTTACGAGCGCACGATTTCCGATCGCAATGACTGTTTTGCACATGCGCATTACAACAAATATGCATGCGCAGTTGTGCCAACATCGCTCAGAGCGAACGAGCGGCTGCTTACAAGCGGCTCTGAATCAGGCCCTGAGTCCCAAAAGGGAGCAACATTCGGGTAGGTCCATGTAGCATAGTGCACTTGTGACCACAGCCCCGCCAGGAGCCAGGAGAAGAGGAAGGCAACAATTTGTGAAGTCTTGTGGGAGTATAATACCAGTGATTATAAGTAATAATGGTTAAGTATCTGGGATGGAGATTTCTGTTGAATTTCCTCTAGGGATAACCATTGAACCCTTCAGGAAAATGTAACGGAAATTTAAGGACAACCTGGATCCAGCTATGATAGCTCTCCATAGAAGACCCAGGGGGTGTGCCAGATAGGGGTCAAAGGTGACATTGGTAAGTATAGCAATATCTTTTTTTAAAGGGTTCTACATGCAAACTATTTCTTCACCCAATGACACATTTACAAATTCTGTTAATAATCACAGTCTTCTTACCTTGGCAATTTGGAACACAATACCATTACCTATTGTCATCTCTGCAGACCCATCACATTATTTCCATGCAGGTTGGGTACAGGCAGCTGAGTAGTGTGGAATGTCTAATACTGAAGGTTTAGTATTATTATTATTATGAGGGATCAAACAGCAGGTGGGAGGGGTAATAAAATTATTTGTTTGAATGGATATCACCATAAGGTTGCCTTAAGGAATTGCAGTCTTGTATCTAATTGGTAAATTTAACAAACCATTGTGTAATGGCTAACTAAACTTTAAATAGATATCTGAACAAATACAAATTAACATTTCCTATTTAGTTTAAACAATTCTAAAACTTTGACCTTTTTATGTGTCTGCATGAAGCTCCAGTGGCTGTTAAAGCATAAAATATAATTTTACAACTCTGAATCCTGATTAGTTGCGGGTGAGCACATATGATTAGTAGAAAAAATAAACGGAAACAAATGAAGTGTGATGACAACAGCAGTTTTTATTTCCATATATTCTCCATTCTGGCTTTCGACAGGAGAATGGAGGAGAGACGGGTACTCACATACTGTAGATAGGTGACTGATCTGCACACACACTTTACTACAGCAGATATTAGAACAGTGATATGGACAATAGTGCAGGTTCTATTTTTTCCCATCCCTGCTCTATTATCTCAATCTCTCAAGTGAGTATACATCTCTCCTCTGGTCTACTGTCAAGATCAGGGGATATATAGCCCAGTACACATGGCCTGAAAGTGCACCTGTCACTGATACATGCTGGAAGCAGCCATTTTTGGGGCTGACCCAATATTACCTGTAAAATACCTGTTCCATTCATTAATGATAGAGACAATTATTTTAGAAACTCTTCATATTAGGGAGTCTATTCATGTAGATCTTCAATGTTGAATTGTTACTTGTCACTATATATCTCATAGCAATTCATGTATACTTACCTGTTCTGTGATGTGAACCGATATCCAGGACTCCAGCAATACCGTCTTCTCCTGTTGCTCTCTTCATTAGGTAAGCCTCTCCTCTTCTGCGCATGTGCAGGCCGCTGTCTTTTATCTTCAGTGCTGCTTGTGGGGCTGTGCGAGGGAGGAGGGAGGGTGTTTAGGACAGAGGAGACCGGAGGCAGGGGATAGGAGCGAGCGTGGGAGGGGCACTGGGGCCGCGGAGGACAGTAAAGGACCCGGCATATGCATATGCCATGTCACCTTTGCGGCAGGAGGGGGCACTGGGGCAGCGGGCAGCAGGAGTAGTGCAGAGTGAGGAGGGACTGGGCAGCAGCAGGCAGTTACGAGGAGGTGACTAGGGATGGCCATCAACCATCGATGATTCATAATCATCAATAGTTTATGGCCGATGTCAAATATCTTTAACATCGATGGAGGAGAACCAGATGGTTTCCCTCCATCTATGGAACAGCATAACTGAGTCTTTTTATTCCCACCCCCCTGACACACCTGAAGCCCCACCCCCTGTTCTGATTGAAACCATCGATGGTCATTCATTGCATAGTTGGTTACTATAGATGGCCACTTGCCATGTTGCCATCGATGCTAACCATACTGATGGCCATCCCAAGAGGTGCATATACCCTAGGCTCCTCTGATTGGCTGCTAAGGTGGGGACCCCTTCTATGAATAAGGAGAAGCAGTGAAAAACCCTGTTATCACTGATAAAGGGCTCTTTACTGCTACATGAATAGACCCTTAGCTCTGTAAATGGAAGAGACCAGCATAGAGAAGATACATTATCAATGAAGCATACTATTTATTCACACAACAAATAGGTAAATCTGGCAGGCACTCTTACTAGAATAGGGGTGTGGCCTAGCATGGAGGTGAGGCATTGCTTGCCTAGAGAAAGTCATAATGAGGATGGGGGTTACGTTTCTCCTTGTCCATAGCTTGCCTCCGTTATATTCCCCCAGATAAGCTTTGGACCTGGGTAACAATACTCGCCACCAGCGGTGGCTCCTACTCTCTTGGACGACTTGGACTGCCGCTGTTGCATGGGATAGGGGGACTGGGGAGATACTCACCTCCCAGTTGGGTCCCGGTACCTGCGTAATAGATTGGACAGGCGCCGGGACCGGTGCATGTGCACTAGCGGCAGGGAGCCGCGCATATCACCAGCTACTAGGGACTGCGTTGGCTGCAGCCCCTAGTAATTGGGTAGGGCTGGCTGAAATGCAGAGGAGCAGCTTCCTGCTGGAAGCCGCTCTCTGCTAATAGCAGCCCGGACCAGCAGCTCCAGGGGGAGGAGACACTTCCTCCTGAGACTGCCTATTGTGTATGTGACTGGCAGGCAGAACTTCCAATAGGAAGCCACTGGCAGTTACAGTGTAGTCGGTGCAGTCACGGACTGCACTGACTACAATGAGGTGGTGTTATTACTGGGGGGGGGGCTGCAGCCTTGCCACACCACCCTCTCTGCACTCCTGTTAAGCATAGACTGCCCTATTGTATTACACACAGAAAAATTAATAAAACAGTTTTTCATTATTTATCTCACAATAAAATCACTTTTTCCAATAATCCCAATTTTCCATCCTTACTAACTGTACAATATACAGTAGTTTCTACTATTCTGGGTGGGATGTATTCACCCCAAAAATGCGTTAAAGCTCTGAAACTATTTTCTGAGGTTTGCTGGAATCACCATATGTATTAAAGTGGTCCACTGCGTTGCCTATATAAGCCTATGGGCATTTTACTGTAGAACTCACTGGAGAGGCAGCCACACATGCGCAGTAGGTTTCGGAAGTATTCACAACGCAAAGGACAGCTCTTATTAGTATTTATTCAAATATACGCTGCTACCCAGGCGATAAGTGGATAACCTCACTATATATTTCTGTTTGCAAAACTGTATAAGATAATATTTGTATAAAAGAGTCCAGAAAGAATATCAATTGTGGGTCTGTAGTGAATAAAGATCCCTGGACATTGTATTCAAAATGATAACATGGCTACAACCTTAATTTTTTATTTGCTTAATTGTTAATTTTTTGCTTAGTCCATGGGGATATTTAGGCTAAACAGAGTTTTATGTTAATCCCACTGAGCATGCTGCCTGCTCAGAATCGGTATGTATGACCGCATTCGGTATGATGTACCGCCGCCTAAACCTAAGTCCCCCGGTTGGGTGCCTAACCCTAACCTCCCCCCGGGGGTGCCTAAACCCCCCCTTCCCCTAGCCTGACCCTAACCTCCCGGGGGGGTGCCTAACCCTTTGTCCCCCCCTAAACCTAACCCACCCTTCGATCGGGATGCCGGGTACCGGTCTCCCGGTATCGGTAAAATGACAGGCGTCTAGACGACTATCATTTAACCCTCGCCGGGATGAAGTCATCTGGAAGCCGGCGGTCGGCATTGCGTCCGCTGGCTTCCTGAACGTATACCGTATAACTGCCGGAACTCAGCCCAGCAGATGATATCCTGACGCCGGAAGATAAAGATCCTGATTGAGGGGAGTAACTACCCTAATCCTCCCCTCTCCCCCCTATCCCTAACCCTCCCTTAGGGGTGCCTAACCCTAACCTCTCCCCTAGTGCCTGACCCTAACACCCTCTTCCCCTAACCTAACCCTAACCCTCCCGTGGGGGGTGCCTAACCTTAAGTCCCCCCGGGAATCCCTAAACCTAACCCTTCCCCCCCACGGCTATAAGCTCCCGATGCCCAGCTTACCTATGTTCGGTATGCCGGTGCCGGGATTTCGGCATGGGGTTAATGATAGGTGTCATATTTAGATGCCTATCGTTAGTCCCATGCTGGGATTTCACTGTCGGGAAGCCGGTGGTCAGCATTTCGACCGGCAGCATCCTGACTACATTCCGCCTGCTCTCTATTATATTTTCTGTTGTTTCCATAGCTAGCCTTGTACAAACAATTATTTATTTATACATAACACACCCCAATAGGTCACATACATCCTTTGGCACTTGCCCACTACCTCAAGTTATAGGTTTCAGATTATACTGTATGACTGTGGGCCTGATTCAACAAGGAACAGAGTTGCAAAGATGCATGCAATCCATTGATTGTTCCGTTCTGCGCATGCGTAAGCATCGCAGTGCGCGTGCGCGAACTAGTAATTGCAAATAGAATTACGATTGCAGAGGCTACGCAGACACAGAGCAGAGTGATTGACAGGAAGTGCTGTTTATTGGTGGTGACGACGGGTGGTCGGGCCAAAGCAGGCGTGCCAGTGCATTGCAACGCCTTTGTAGGGCAATGCATACATTAGCCACTCCGTGGCCATAAGCAATCAAAGCACTGATAGTGTGCATGGATATTAGCAATTTCTGAGTAAGGCCATGGCTTGTGCAAGTGTACCTATGGGTCCGATGTTACCAATGGTTTCACTATGTTGCCCTAGTATACAGATGTGAGTAAGGGGAAGTGGGCGTCCTTATGTGTGGCTGCATTCGCAATGTGAATGCAAACATTTAAATAGCACCGCTGATATTAGCAACTGCGGTGCGTGCATATAGGCTGAATTGCGTTCCGTAGTGAATCAGGCTCTGAGTGCTGTGGGAAGAGATAATGGGGAAGGGAATACAAACAATGGCAAAATTGAGCTCGTCAAGAATACCTACTAACATATATTCATCTCTTAAGGGACATCTAAATCAGAAAAATGAAAATTTGGGATGTGAAATATGAGAGTAAATATAAAATGTAAGGTTAATTTGTAACCTGACTTTTCACTGCAACTCTGATAAAATACTGTTACCAAGAGTAATTTTAGGTGTATTACTGGTCTCTGTGAATCAGCAAATCCACTTAATAGAATTCTGCAGATCCAGTCTTCAAGGATGTCAGTCAATCTGTTAGTTTGGAACATGGTAACTTTCTGCCAAGTAGTGAAATGGTACATGATGGACATATTTAATTAAGTATAAACATTTTGTAATTTCAAGTATATTATTCAGCTAAGTAAAACACACCTCTTCATACATACAGTAATAATTACAGCTACTGGTTTTATTATTTTTTTATTTTCTACACATACCAGCATGCAGTGCCACAATTTTGCTATTAGGGCATGCTAAAACTGTGGCAGGGCATGCTGGGATATGTAGTCCCACAAAAGCTGAAGGGCCCGAGTTTGACACCACTGCCTTAGACAAGAAAGGTGTTAAATATGCCCTGCATCTGACGGGAGCTGAGTAGTGCAGAGAAGAGCCAGTGTGGAGAGACAGTGTTGTTGATAAGCAGAGAAGGACTGATTAAGTAAAGAGTGAGTGCCAGCGATACTTGTAACCACACAAGGGCAGAGGAGACTGCCATAGCAACAGAGGAAGCCCCTGCTATCAGCACCCAGGCAAAAGCTATTGCAGAGATGGAAACACTGCACCTAAACTATGACCCTGCAGCCTGATTCAGTAACGCATGTGAGAGACCCGGTGAACCAGCACACCTACCAGGACTGAGTGAGCACCTACCCACACCGCCCAGTATTGTGTCCTGGCCCCTGACCAAGCCTGTAGTAAAGGGAGACACTAGTTTAGCTATGGGACCAGGGGCGCCGAGAGGGGGGGGAGCGGGTACAGATTACCCGGGCCCGGGCTTCCTGAGGGGCCCGGCGGTGGCCCGGGTCCGACGCCGCCCCCCCTCCCTCACAGCAGCCCAGCACACAGCGTGTGCTGAGCTGCAGTTGGAGACTGCTCGTGGCTACTGAGCAGCAGCCACAGCAGTCTCCTTAGCCTGTGCGGGGGAGCGATCACACTGATCGCACCCCCCCTGGCTTTGCACCGGGCTGAAGGGGCTCAGAGCTTCCCCCTCCCCGGCGCTCAGCGCTGCTTTGCGGCGCTGCAGATCTTTTTTATTTATTTATTTTTCGGCAAGGGGGCGTGGCCACGCCTCCCGCGATTAGGCCACGCCCCCTATTGCCGGGGCCCGCCTTGGCTCTTGGCGGCCCTGTATGGGACAACTAATTTACCGTTAGTTAAAAGGAAGCAGATTCCAGTCTGTAGTGCAGAACATTGCAAGCTTTTGATAAGACAGCACCTGAGCGATCCTAAGGAGAACGTGTCCATGTCACTCAGGATCATTCCCACTACTGTGTCTTTTGGAGGAATTAATCTTGCATTTAAGGGCTTTATGTATATGCATATACATCCCTTCTTATATTGGGATCTCACACCCTGAGCTCAGGTATACCAAAACTATATCCCAGGAATACTGTTACAGTGAGCTGCCTTGGTGTTATATTACAGGATACTTACTAAATGAATAGTGATATTGCCAATATATCGGAAAAGTCATTTCTTTCTTGAATGTGATATCGCGAGGTGTTTTGGATATTGTTTTTAAACCTTACTTATTATTAGGGATGAGCGGGTTCGGTTCCCTGAGAACCGAACCCACCCGAACTTCGGGGATCCGGGGCGATCCGAGCCCAAGCTCGGATCTCCCTGTCTGCCCCGGATCCCTCTCCCGAGGCAAAACCTCGAGATCTGCTGTCGGATCTCGAGGTTTTGCCTCGAGCGGCCATTTAAAAAAAAATGCCTTTGCCTTTAATGGGCAAAGTGCTGATTGGCTGACAGAGCCGTCTGTCACGGCTCTCAGCCAATCAGCATTATGGTGCTCATTTGCATGTAGCACGGACTCGTGAGATCCGTGCTACATGCATCTGTGTGATTGACAGTGACACAGAGCACAGATGGGTCAGTGAGACCCGTCTGTGCTGCTGTGTATTTCAATGACACAGATGCACGCACGGACCAGGAGATCCGTGCTACTTGCATCTGTGTCATTGACACAGAGCACTAACGGGTCCGTGAGACCCGTCTGTGCTGCTGTGGTAAATAAAAAAAAAAAAACCTGTGTAAAAAGAGAAAAAAATGGCGTGCCCCCCCCCAAAAAAAAGAGCAACCAGCCCCGGGCATTAGTGACCCAGTGCTGGGTGTGCTTAAATACAGGGGACAAACGACATAGGGGTCCCCTGTACTTAAACACAACCAGCACCGGGCTAGTCAGAACCAGAGCTGGTTGCCAAAATACGGGGGACAAACGACGTAGGGGTCCCCCGTATTCTGCGCAACCAGCTCTGGGCTCTGATCCGGTCCTGGTTCTGGAAATACAGGGGAAAAAAATGAGTAGGGTTCCCCTGTATGTTCCAGAACCAGCACTGGACTTTTTCTAGCGGGGGGCTGATGCCACAGCCAGGGGAGCCCTTTCACCGGGCCCCCCAGCCGCAGCATCAGCCCTGACCGCTAGTCAGCCCAGGCCGGGGATCCCTGGAGATCTGGGGACCCCCCCAATAAAGGGGTCACCCTCTCCAGGGCACCCCAGGCCCAGGCTGATAGCCCGGGGCTATCCCCGCCACCCCTGGTGGCGGTGGGTGGCGGGTTGATTGTGTGGTGTGGTGTAAATAAAGAATATCAAACATTGTCTTTACAAGTAGAACTGCAAGTCCCAGCAAGCCTGCCCCGCATGCTGGTACTTGGAGAACCACAAGTACCAGCATGCAGGGCATTAAGGGCCCACTAGTACCTGTAGTTCACCTGTAAAAAAATGTTTAAAAAAAACACAGGACACACACACCGTGACAGTATAAGTTTATTAAACATACATACACACACACACACACACACACACATGTACACATACTCACCTATGTAACCCTGTAGCATCGGTCCACTTGTCCGGTAAAGTATCCATAGGGGACCTGTGAAAAAAAACATACTCACCATCTCCTATGCGAGGTTCTGTCCTCTTCGTTCCAAAGTAGGCATCCCCGGACTTGGCAAAAAAAAAAAAAACGAAAACGCGATCCACGAACTTAGTACCGTTCTATAGAACGGTACTTCCCGAATGAGAGCTTAGCGGCGGGGTATCACCATGGAAACCCCGCTGCTAAGCGTTCATTGGCTGAGAGAGGCCATCTCCCGTCTCTCTCAGCCAATGAACGGCTCCCTCCATTGTAGTCAATGCTGGGAGCCGCAAGGTTATTAAAGTTTACCCTGCGGTTCCCACCATTGACTACAATGGAGGGAGCCGTTCATTGGCTGAGAGACGGGAGATGACCTCTCTCAGCCAATGAACGCTTAGCAGCGGGGTTTCCATGGTGATACCCCGCCGCTAAGCTCTCATTCGGGAAGTACCGTTCTATAGAACGGTACTAAGTTCGTGGATCGCGTTTTCGTTTTTTTTTTTTGCCAAGTCCGGGGATGCCTACTTTGGAACGAAGAGGACAGAACCTCGCATAGGAGATGGTGAGTATGTTTTTTTTCACAGGTCCCCTAGGGATACTTTACCGGACAAGTGGACCGATGCTACAGGTTACATAGGTGAGTATGTGTACATGTGTGTGTGTGTATGTATGTTTAATAAACTTATACTGTCACGGTGTGTGTGTCCTGTGTTTTTTTAAACATTTTTTTTACAGGTGAACTACAGGTACTAGTGGGCCCTTAATGCCCTGCATGCTGGTACTTGTGGTTCTCCAAGTACCAGCATGCGGGGCAGGCTAGCTGGGACTTGCAGTTCTACTTGTAAAGACAATGTTTGATATTCTTTATTTACACCACACCACACAATCAACCCGCCACCCACCGCCACCAGGGGTGGCGGGGATAGCCCCGGGCTATCAGCCTGGGCCTGGGGTGCCCTGGAGAGGGTGACCCCTTTATTGGGGGGGTCCCCAGCTCTCCAGGGATCCCCGGCCTGGGCTGACTAGCGGTCAGGGTTGATGCTGCGGCTGGGGGGCCCGGTGAAAGGGCTTCCCTGGCTGTGGCATCAGCCCCCCGCTAGAAAAAGTCCAGTGCTGGTTCTGGAACATACAGGGGAACCCTACTCATTTTTTGTCCCCTATATTTCCAGAACCAGGACCGGATCAGAGCCCAGAGCTGGTTGCGCAGAATACAGGGGACCCCTACGTCGTTTGTCCCCCGTATTTTGGCAACCAGCGCTGGTTCTGACTAGCCCGGTGCTGGTTGTGCTTAAGTACAGGGGACCCCTACGTCATTTGTCCCCTGTATTTAAGCACACCCAGCACTGGGTTACTAATGCCCGGGGCTGGTTGCTCTTTTTTGGGGGGGTGCACGCCATTTTTTTCTTTTTTTACACAGGTTTTTTTTTTTTTTTTTACCACAGCAGCACAGACGGGTCTCACGGACCTGTCATTGCTCTGTGCCAATCACACAGATGCATGTAGCACGGATCTCCCGGGTTCGTGCTACATGCAAATGGGCACCATAACGCTGATTGGCTTCCTGTCTGCCACTGCAGTGCCACTCCTAGATGGGCCACGTGTTTGTGCCGCCCCCTTGTGTCGCTTAGCATAGTCATCCAGCTTCCTCGGTACAACCTTTTGGCCTAAAAACAATATTGTGAGGTGTGAGGTGTTCAGAATAGAGTGGAAATGAGTGGAAATTAATGTTATTGGGGTTATTAATAGCGTAGGAACAAAAAAAGGCCCATTTATGTGATTTTAGCGTTTTTTTTTTATTTTTTAAGAAAAAATCCAGATCCAAAACACAAAACCCAGAACCCAAAACACGGAAGGGTGGTTTTGGCAAAACCAATCCAGATCCAAAACACGAAGAAAGATCCAGATCCAAAACCAAAACACAAAACACGAAAAGTG
Organism: Taudactylus pleione; assembly: GCA_031769625.1. Classification (NCBI taxonomy): domain Eukaryota; kingdom Metazoa; phylum Chordata; class Amphibia; order Anura; family Myobatrachidae; genus Taudactylus; species Taudactylus pleione. The sequence goes on from JAUIMM010000015.1 coordinate 50,157,570, forward strand.
TCCGGTGCACACCCCTACTTATTATTAGAAGAAATGGAATAATTCACACCAATACCAACTTTAAAATAAATGACAATGTTTTACTTAAAAAGCAAATCAATTATACATGTATTATGGTATTATTGTCAAAGCAGACTTACAACCTAAAAAACATTAATTCAGCAACAGTAACAAAATGATTATTTGCAATGCCTAGCATAGACTCCCAAGGTGACAGCCAGCCCTGTTTATACTTACAGCCCAGCGCCCCGCAACTCTCTCGACCTACGTTCTCTCCTGCTCAACCCGACTGACTGACCCCTCCCCTTTTTGATCAATCTTTTATACTTTTTTCCTCTCTGCTACTAACATTTTCTAAAATGGCGAATATTAATTAATTAATTCAATATTCATGCGCACTAAACATTTCACTGATAATATATTTTAATCATAACAAAACCTATAATCTCCTTTCTATGTTCTCAAAATACTGGTGACCGCATATAGGCCAAGGCCATTCTGATTAGCTCCCTTCTTGCTTAGACAGATCTGAGACATGCTGTCTTCTAGTCTGTTAGTATTAAACTAACCCATGATTCTGTCTTGCTAGTGAAGAAATAGTTTTCCACAGTTCTGATTTATACCTATTCCTGTAATAACACTTATACCTTTTAGATTAAACAATATTAACCAATAATAACTGTTGCTTCAGACACACACCTGCCTACTTTAGAGAGAGGGTAAACCTCATCTCTAGGCCTGAGGCCATTCGACACGTGACGGTCCTCCGCAACTTACAACTAATATATATTCTGAATAATTTCTATGTACTCTTAATTGCAATGAAAATAATAATAAAAGACCTAAGCATGCATATATTCGTAAATTGCTGAAGGAATATGTACGGTCACATATTCCGGCGTTATCAAATGTAATGTCTGAAAGTGATTTATACTATTGCGTATAATATTGGAAAGTCACTCATGTTATTGCGTAATCCATGGTGTGTGTAAAAGTGATTCATACAGTAGATTGAGTATATTGATCCAAAAGTGATTATTGCCAATTTTTGATGAGCTGCATATACAGTGTTTATATAGTTGTCATTGTGGTGCACCCGTCCTTTGGGCAGTGTTCCTTTACTCAAATTCCTTTCTTGCGAATAAAACGACCTCACGGAGGCCTTGCACGCCATACCAGAGACTGGTCCAGTACTTCCATAGCTCCGCCATCATTAGCGAACCTGAAGTAGAAACAACTTGGCTGCAGAATCAAGAGGTTAGTGAATTGTACACACACCGTGAATTATCCCTACCAGGGTATGGGTGGTTGGTGGGTCGCCCATACACAAGGCCAGACGTACCGATATATCTGCAAGATATTTCAGCATCAGCTGTGCTGCAGGGCCAACCAAATATGTCTCTGAACGACGTCGTTCACAGACATATTGTGTGCAGACACCTGCCTATCCGCTACCGATATATCAGTCGTTGTTCAAAATATCTACAAGTGTGTACCAAGCTTAAAGGTCTATATAACTAGCTCTGCCAATGTGGAAGAATTAATGTCCAAAAATTAGAATATGAGCACAAGTGTGCCTTAATGTGGGATATGGTATCATGAGAATTGACATTTGTAAGATAAGAGAGGGTTACTACAGATGCGTCCGCTTACATTGTTGCTTATCACACTACAAGCGTGTGAGTGGCGCCATGTGACTGAATACGCTACGGTATAATATGCCGCGCACTGCAATCGCACCACGCAATCCTATGGGCTCACGGGTGCGCGTAACCGCATGTCATACTGACATGGACATTAAGCATTTGTAAAAATCCTGTATATTTGAATTTGAGCCCATGGTGTGAATTTGAGTTGGCAGAGGCTTCTAATCATGACCAGCCTTAGGCTACCTGGCACCCTGTACAAAGATTGTAACTTGATCCCCGCTTTCTGTAATGTAACATGACAAGATTTCAGATGTTCACCAGTAACACCTTATTGCCCATACAGATCACATTCTGACACAAATAGTTTCTACTTTACTGAGATCCAGTACATTTTTAAAATGTGAGCCTTTAGATAACCAAGGAAAGAAATCATGAAACTGGTTGCAGGAGGAGGGGTAGGTTAGGTTTAACCACTTAACTGACGAATTCTTTTTCCAAAAACCGCTCCAAAATTGTCGGTTTCTTTTATGATTGAATTAGGTCAAGAACATAATTTTAAACTTATCCATCACTATTTTATTTGCAAAATTTTTTTTTTAAATCACAGTATACTATAAAAATAGCGACTTTTATGTTATACTGTAGTGATGGCCATTGACAACTGTACCATCGATGGTTCAACCATCGTTAGAAACCATCAATTGTTTAGTGACTGGTCAAGGAGATCTGTGTAGACCACATCTGCCGATGTTTCCTAAACATCGATTGAGGGTTGCCATTGATGGTGCAAAATTGATGGCCACCAGCAATGGCAAACCACTTGTTTTCAGTCAGACCATCGATGGTTGGTTGCCATCCCTAATCAGAGGCTCTGCTATATATATAATATATATATATATTAGGGGTGAGCGGGTTCGGATTTCTGAAATCCGAACCCCCCCGAGCCCCCCCGATCCGAGTCCGATCCGAGTCAGGCTCGACTTTTCCCGCCTGACTCGGATCTGAAATCGAGGCAAAACGTCATCTTCCCGCCTTCCGAGTCTCGCGGGTTTTGGATCCTATATAAGGTACACACGTCGGCGCCATTTTCTCACTCGGCTGTGGACAGTGAAGAGGGAGGGTGGGAGTTAGGGCTGTGTAGTGTAGTGTAGTGTAGTGCTGCTGTTGTCCACTACTTCAAAGTCCATAGGGGCTGGCTGTGTTGTGCTGTGCTGCTGTTGTTAATAGGGGCTGTGTCCACTACTTCAAAGTCCATAGGGGCTGGCTGGACTGTGTTGTGCAGTCAGTTCTCCATAGGGGCTGTGTCCACTCCAAAGTCCTGTGCAGTGTCCCAGTCCTAAAGGAGTGCTGTAGTGTTGTCCAGGGGGTGCTCTGTCCATCAGGGGTGCTCCCCCCAAGTGCTAAAAAAATAATATATTTTCTGTGTTTGTGAATTGTGTGCGCAGTAGCCGCACGTGCATCAACAAAGTAGTGCCAAGCGTGCGCCTGTGTCATAAGTAAAGGGCCGGCTGGCTTGACCGTTAAGGGTGCTGTAACCCCCGAAAGTACACTCCAGTCCAAACCAAAAAAAAAATTATTTTCTGTGTTTGTGAATTGTGTGCGCAGTAGCCGCACGTGCATCAACAAAGTAGTGCCAAGCGTGCGCCTGTGTCATAAGTAAAGGGCCGGCTGGCTTGACCGTTAAGGGTGCTGTAACCCCCGAAAGTACACTCCAGTCCAAACCAAAAAAAAAATTATTTTCTGTGTTTGTGAATTGTGTGCGCAGTAGCCGCACGTGCATCAACAAAGTAGTGCCAAGCGTGCGCCTGTGTCATAAGTAAAGGGCCGGCTGGCTTGACCGTTAAGGGTGCTGTAACCCCCGAAAGTACACTCCAGTCCAAACCAAAAAAAATATTATTTTCTGTGTTTGTGAATTGTGTGCGCAGTAGTCGCACGTGCATCAACAAAGTAGTGCCAAGCGTGCGCCTGTGTCATAAGTAAAGGGCCGGCTGGCTTGACCGTTAAGGGTGCTGTAACCCCCGAAAGTACACTCCAGTCCAAACCAAAAAAAAAATTATTTTCTGTGTTTGTGAATTGTGTGCGCAGTAGCCGCACGTGCATCAACAAAGTAGTGCCAAGCGTGCGCCTGTGTCATAAGTAAAGGGCCGGCTGGCTTGACCGTTAAGGGTGCTGTAACCCCCGAAAGTACACTCCAGTCCAAACCAAAAAAAATATTATTTTCTGTGTTTGTGAATTGTGTGCGCAGTAGTCGCACGTGCATCAACAAAGTAGTGCCAAGCGTGCGCCTGTGTCATAAGTAAAGGGCCGGCTGGCTTGACCGTTAAAGGGTGCTGTAACCCCCAAGTACACTCCAGTCCAAACCAAAAAAAAAATTATTTTCTGTGTTTGTGAATTGTGTGCGCAGTAGCCGCACGTGCATCAACAAAGTAGTGCCAAGCGTGCGCCTGTGTCATAAGTAAAGGGCCGGCTGGCTTGACCGTTAAGGGTGCTGTAACCCCCGAAAGTACACTCCAGTCCAAACCAAAAAAAAAATTATTTTCTGTGTTTGTGAATTGTGTGCGCAGTAGCCGCACGTGCATCAACAAAGTAGTGCCAAGCGTGCGCCTGTGTCATAAGTAAAGGGCCGGCTGGCTTGACCGTTAAAGGGTGCTGTAACCCCCGAAAGTACACTCCAGTCCTAACCAAAAAAAAATTATTTTCTGTGTTTGTGAATTGTGTGCGCAGTAGCCGCACGTGCATCAACAAAGTAGTGCCAAGCGTGCGCCTGTGTCATAAGTAAAGGGCCGGCTGGCTTGACCGTTAAGGGTGCTGTAACCCCCGAAAGTACACTCCAGTCCAAACCAAAAAAAATATTATTTTCTGTGTTTGTGAATTGTGTGCGCAGTAGTCGCACGTGCATCAACAAAGTAGTGCCAAGCGTGCGCCTGTGTCATAAGTAAAGGGCCGGCTGGCTTGACCGTTAAAGGGTGCTGTAACCCCCAAGTACACTCCAGTCCAAACCAAAAAAAAAATTATTTTCTGTGTTTGTGAATTGTGTGCGCAGTAGCCGCACGTGCATCAACAAAGTAGTGCCAAGCGTGCGCCTGTGTCATAAGTAAAGGGCCGGCTGGCTTGACCGTTAAGGGTGCTGTAACCCCCGAAAGTACACTCCAGTCCAAACCAAAAAAAAAATTATTTTCTGTGTTTGTGAATTGTGTGCGCAGTAGCCGCACGTGCATCAACAAAGTAGTGCCAAACGTGCGCCTGTGTCATAAGTAAAGGGCCGGCTGGCTTGACCGTTAAGGGTGCTGTAACCCCCGAAAGTACACTCCAGTCCAAACCCAAAAAAAAATTATTTTCTGTGTTTGTGAATTGTGTGCGCAGTAGCCGCACGTGCATCAACAAAGTAGTGCCAAGCGTGCGCCTGTGTCATAAGTAAAGGGCCGGCTGGCTTGACCGTTAAGGGTGCTGTAACCCCCGAAAGTACACTCCAGTCCAAACCAAAAAAAAAATTATTTTCTGTGTTTGTGAATTGTGTGCGCAGTAGCCGCACGTGCATCAACAAAGTAGTGCCAAGCGTGCGCCTGTGTCATAAGTAAAGGGCCGGCTGGCTTGACCGTTAAGGGTGCTGTAACCCCCGAAAGTACACTCCAGTCCAAACCTAAAAAAAAATTATTTTCTGTGTTTGTGAATTGTGTGCGCAGTAGCCGCATGTGCATCAACAAAGTAGTGCCAAGCGTGCGCCTGTGTCATAAGTAAAGGGCCAGCTGGCTTGACCGTTAAAGGGTGCTGTAACCCCCGAAAGTACACTCCAGTCCAAACCAAAAAAAAATTATTTTCTGTGTTTGTGAATTGTGTGCGCAGTAGCCGCACGTGCATCAACAAAGTAGTGCCAAGCGTGCGCCTGTGTCATAAGTAAAGGGCCGGCTGGCTTGACCGTTAAGGGTGCTGTAACCCCCGAAAGTACACTCCAGTCCAAACCTAAAAAAAAATTATTTTCTGTGTTTGTGAATTGTGTGCGCAGTAGCCGCACGTGCATCAACAAAGTAGTGCCAAGCGTGCGCCTGTGTCATAAGTAAAGGGCCGGCTGGCTTGACCGTTAAAGGGTGCTGTAACCCCCGAAAGTACACTCCAGTCCAAACCAAAAAAAAATTATTTTCTGTGTTTGTGAATTGTGTGCGCAGTAGCCGCACGTGCATCAACAAAGTAGTGCCAAGCGTGCGCCTGTGTCATAAGTAAAGGGCCGGCTGGCTTGACCGTTAAAGGGTGCTGTAACCCCCAAAGTACACTCCAGTCCAAACCAAAAAAAAATTATTTTCTGTGTTTGTGAATTGTGTGCGCAGTAGCCGCACGTGCATCAACAAAGTAGTGCCAAGAGTGCGCCTGTGTCATAAGTAAAGGGCCGGCTGGCTTGACCGTTAAAGGGTGCTGTAACCCACAAAGTACACTCCAGTCCAAACCAAAAAAAAAATTATTTTCTGTGTTTAGCCGCACGTATATATCAAATCGATATAACATAAATGGAGGACCAAACTTTCTCCGATAAAAATAAAATAGAGAAAGATCAAGAACCACTTCCTCCTAGTGCTGAAGCTGCTGCCACTAGTCATGACATAGACGATAACATGCCATCAACGTCGTCTGCCAAGGCCGATGCCCAATGTCATAGTAGAGGGCACATACAATCCCAAATGGCAAAGTTCAGGAAAATGACCTTGAAAAAGACATTTAAATCAGCTGAAGAGAAACGTAAACTTGCCAATATGCCATTTACGACACGGAGTGGCAAGGAACGGCTAAGGTCGATCCCTAGTATGTTCATGACTAGTGGTTCAGCTTCACATGACGATGGAAGCACTCCTCCCACTAAAAAAATCAAAAGAGTTAAGCTGGCAAAAGCACAGCGAAGAACTGTGCTTTCTAAGAAGATATCACAAATCCCCAAGGAGAGTCCAAGTGTGGTGGTGGTTGCGATGCCTGACCTTCCCAGCACTGGACGGGAAGAGGTGGCTCTTTCCACCATTTGCACGCCCCCTGCAAGTGCTGAAAGGAGCACCCACAGTCCACTTGCTGATATGCAAATTGAAGATGTCACTGTTGAAGTACAACAGGATGAGGATACTGGTGTAGCTGGCGCTGAGGAGGAAGTTGGCGAGGAGGATTCTGATGGTGATGTGGTTTGTTTAAATCAGGCTCCGGGGGAGACAGTTGTTGTCCGTGGGATGAAAAAGCCCATCACGGTCATGCCTGGGCAGAAGACCAAACATTCCACCTCTTTGGTCTGGCAATATTTCTATCCAAATCCGGACAACAACTGTCTTGCCATATGTACCATATGTAAAGGTGAAATAAGTAGGGGTAGGGACGTCAACCACCTAGGAACATCCTCCCTTATACGGCACCTGCAGCGCGTTCATAAAAAGTTACTGTCAAGTTCAGAAACTTTGGCTCAGACCGTAAGCAGTCCAGGGACACCTAAATCCCGTTGTCCTGTTGTATCCAAGCGCCTGCAAACCACACCGTCAACTCCCTCCTCGTCAATTTCCTCCTTAGTCAGGATCGGAAGTAGTCCTGCAGGCCATATCACTGGCATGACTGACTCTCCTATCCGGGATTCCTCCGGAGGATCCTGCATTGCTACGCCTACTGCTGCCGCTGCTGCTGTTGCTGCTGCTGCTGGGAGTCGTTCATCATCCCAGAGAGGAAGTAGGAACACCACTACTTTTACTAAACAATTGACCCTCCAACAGTCCTTAGCGAGGAGGATGAAGTACGACAGCAGTCATCCTGAAGCAAAACGTATAACTGAGGCCTTGACTGCTATGTTGGTGTTAGACGTGCGTCCGGTATCCGCCATTAGTGCAGTGGGATTTAGACAATTGATGGAGGTAGTGTGTCCCCGGTTCCAAATCCCGTCTAGATTCCACTTCACTAGGCAGGCGATACCGAGACTGTACAGAAACGTCAGAAAAAGTGTCCTCAGTGTCCTGAAAAATGCCGTTGTACACAATGTCCACTTAACCACGGACATGTGGACAAGTGGAACAGGGCAGACTAAGGACTATATGACTGTGACAGCCCACTGGGTAGATGTATCACCTTACGCAGCAACAGCAGCAGCGTCACCAGTAGCAGCATCTCAGAAACGCCAGCTCGTTACAAGGCAGGCTACGCTGTGTATCACCGGTTTCAGTAAGAGGCACACCGCCGACAACCTCTTAGAGAAACTGAGGGAAATCATCGCCCAGTGGCTTACCCCACTTAGACTCTCCTGGGGATTTGTGATATCTGACAACGCCACCAATATTGTGCGGGCATTACATCTGGGCAAATTCCAGCACGTCCCATGTTTTGCTCACACAATAAACTTGGTGGTGCAGAATTTTCTGAAAAGCGACAGGGGCGTGCAGGAGACGCTTTGGGTGGCCCGAAAAATTTCTGGCCACTTTCGCCATTCAGCGACTGCGTGCCGAAGACTGGAGCGCCAGCAAACACTCTTGAACCTGCCCCGCCATCACCTGAAGCAAGAGGTTGTGACGCGGTGGAACTCAACCCTCTATATGCTTCAGAGGATGGAGGAGCAGCAAAAGGCCATACAAGCCTATACATCCACCTATGACATAGGCAAAGGAGGGGGTATGCACCTGACTCAAGCGCAGTGGAGAATGATTTCCGTGTTGTGCAAGGTTCTTCAGCCCTTCGAACTTGCCACACGTGAAGTCAGTTCAGACACTGCCAGCTTGAGTCAGGTCATTCCCCTCATCAGGCTTTTGCAGAAGCAGCTGGAGAAAGTGAAGGAGGAGCTAAGACGGAGCGATTCCGCTCGGCATGTGGGACTTGTGGATGAAGCCCTTCATTCGCTTTGCCAGGATTCCAGGGTGGTCAATCTGTTGAAATCAGACCACTACATTTTGGCCACCGTGCTCGATCCTAGGTTTAAAGCCTATGTGGTGTCTCTCTTTCCGGCCGACACAAGCCTGCAGAGGTGCAAAGACCTGCTGGTGAACACACTGTCAGCTGAAGCGGAACGTGACACGTCAACGGCTCCTTCTTCATTTTCTCCCGCAACTGGGGCTGCCAGGAAAAAACTTAGGTATCCTAAGCAACCCGCTGGCGGTGATGCAGGGCAGGCAGGACCAAGTTTGGACATCTGGTCCGGACTGAAGGACCTGGCAACAATTTCTGACATGTCTACTGTCACTGCATATGATACTGTCACCATTGACAGAATGGTGGAGGATTACATCGGTGACAGCATCCAAGTAGGCATGTCAGACAGTCCATACCTGTACTGGCAGGAAAAAGAGGCAATTTGGAGGCCCCTGTACAAACTGGCTCTATTTTACCTGAGTTGCCCCCCCTCCAGTGTGTACTCCGAAAGAGTGTTTAGTGCAGCCGGGAACCTTGTCAGCGAAAGGCGTAGGAGGTTGCTTCCACAGAATGTGGAGAAGATGATGTTCATCAAAATGAATTATCAGCTCTTCCAGGGAGACCAGCCTCCAGAACGTACAGAGGGACCTGTGGTGGTGGATTCAAGTGGGGACGAGTTAATACTTTGTGAGGATGAGGATGTACACACTGAAGAGGGTGAGGAATCGGTGGATGAGGAGGATGAGGATGACATCTTGCCTCCGTAGAGCCAGTTTGTGCAGGGACACATTAATTGCCAGCTTGTTTTGTGGGGGCCCAAACGAACCAATCATTTCAGCCACAGTTGTGTGGCAGACCCTGGCGCTGAAATGATTGATTTGTTAAAGTGTGCATGTCCTGTTTATACAACATAAGGGTGGGTGGGAGGGCCCAAGGACAATTCCATCTTGCACCTCTTTTTTTCTTTGCATTATGTACAGTTTGGGGCCTAGTTTTTCTAACTGCCATCCTGTCTGCCACTGCAGTGTCACTCCTAGATGGGTCACGTGTTTGTGCCGCCCACTCGTGTCGCTTAGCATAGTCATCCAGCTACCTCGGTGCAACCTTTTGGACATAAAAACACTATTGTGAGGTGTGAGGTGTTCAGAATAGACTGGAAATGAGTGGAAATTAAGGTTATTGAGGTTAATAATAGCATAGGAGCAGAAAAACCTACAAATTCTGTGATTTTAGCTGTTTTTATGCTTTTTTTCAAAAAAATACAGATCCAAAACACAAAACCCAGAACCCAAAACACGGAAGGGTGGTTTTGGCAAAACCAATCCAGATCCAAAACACGAAGAAAGATCCAGATCCAAAACCAAAACACAAAACACGAAAAGTGGCCGGTGCACACCCCTAATATATATACACACATATATATATATATATATATATATTATATCTATATATATATATATATATATACACACACCAGCACCCCCACTCCTACACTGCTGCCCAACGTACTGAGGACACTGTCAGCGACCCCCACACTTCTGACACTGCCGACACTCCCACGTTGAGGACACCACCAACACCCCTGCACTGCTGACACAGTCAGCAAACCTTCACCCCCGCTCTGCCGACACCGCCGGCACCCTGCATTGAGAACACTCCTGCACTGCCGACACAGTCAGCAAACCTGCAATGAGGACACCGCTGGCACCCCCGCTCTGCCGACACCGCCGGTACCCTTCACTGAGAACACTGCCAGCACTGCCATTACATGTACTAAGGACACTACCAGCAACCCCTGCACTGCTGACACAGTCAGCAAACCTGCAATGAGGACACCGCTGGCAACCCTCGCACTGCTGACACAGCTAGCAAGCCTGCACTAAAGACACCGCTGGCACTACCGACACAGCCAGCAAACCTAAACTAAAGACACAGCTGGCACCCCCGCACTGCCGACATCACTGGTACCCTTCACTGAGGACACTGCCAGCATCGCAGCACTGCCATTCCATCTACTGAGGACACCGTCATCAACCCCGCTCTGCCGACACTGCTGTCACAGTAAGTGCACTATTGGTGAGGTTTTGGCAAAACCAATCCAGATCCAAAACCAGGGTAGATCCAGATCCAAAACTAAAACACAGGGGTCGGCGCACATCTCTAGGTAGGACATGCTAGTATGTGTAGTAAGACAGCCACTGAGGGTGGTTACATGTTGAATACACCTGCTGTAAAGCAATGTAAAATATGGGGGAGGGCTCTATAAAAAAAAGTTTGAAACATTGGCAGAGAGAAGTCTGAGTTATCTGACACTATAATACTGGGAAAACTAATGGCAGGTCCCATTTAGAGGATTCGGGAGTGCCCCACGAACGGTAAATACCTACTGTATTTATTAAACACCATGGCATGAAAAGGAAAATCACATTAAATGACCTCTTGAATCTCTTACATAAATGTAACATATACAGTAATATATTTTCTGGTGGTAGTTTATTAATAACTATTGGAAAGGTTAGCTACAGTTATGTACAGTTGTGATTTTCTCTCTAATGTAGTATAAAGGCTGGAATGAGTCCCATGATGGCAAAGTCTTTGAAGCTCTTTCAAATATAAAGATGAAGAGTTTGAACCTGATTCATTGAAATATGATTGATCTTGCTGCCTTTCCTCTGTCCATCTGGGGGAAATTACTATTATGACAATGGGACCTCATCAATGTAATTGTTTTAGCCATATAGATTGACCAGTTTGTGACTTATTTAAAACACTTAGATCCTGATTTTGATTGGCAAGTAAAAGTGAGCGGAGCAGCGTGCACTGACAGTCGCCCATCTGCGCTGTTATGCAAAAGGCATGCAAACTCCTTCCTTTGTGTACATCCGTGCGGCCAAATGTGCAAGGACTTAAACGCCCAATATCGGTTGTATTATCGAAAACTGCATCAGCATAATGGCAGGTGCACCTTCTCCATCTGACCACGGCCTCCTATACTTGTGGCTGTGTGTCTGGGAATGCAGCCACTTGCACTGAGACGCCTGTGATGCTCGTGTAACACTGAAGGCCCATTTGGCGTGCACCTCTAGCCACCACTCAGTCACCGCCAAGGAACGTCCGACACTTCAGCACCACCTTTCAGATACCGCCTGATCCGATTGCAACAGCTCCTTTGTGCGTACAGTCTATGTAACGCATGTGTCATAGGGGCTTTCAGAACTTTTTGTTCAATTGCAGATAATTGCCTATGTGAGCATCGGCATTGCAGGTGGATTGCGTGCAACTCAGGATCAGCCCTAATCTTTTTCACTGATAGCATTTTACATTCACAGTTACCTAGCTAGGAATACAGACTCATTTCTCTAGCTTCATGGAAAACTTATTTAGGGCCGTATTCATTTGCATGCCAGAGTTTTTGCCGTCATCGCCAGTTTTGGCTCAGGAAAAGTATCACCCTGCTCATTTGCAAAGGACGCGAGAACGCTTCCCGGCGAAACTGAGATCGGTGAAAAGTACTGTCAGATTTGGGGAAATCAGCCTGACATTCCCCAAAAGATGCACTGACATGTGGGATCACTGTGGATACCCCTGAATAGCGCTGCTGAAAGTATTTTGGGTGCTTTAATACTCTCAATTGGTGCTATTTAGTGTCTATGCACAAGTGGTGAAGAATAGCATTTATTTTGTGGAAAAAAAGTAGTCCCAGCACATTTGGGGTACCTGAAAATGGGTAAAAGAATTGTTAAAAATCAATAAAGTGCATCTTTAAAAAACATAAAAAACGCACCTTCAGCAGACACCTGCAAACAAAAAAGCAGCTTGGGCATACTTGGGGGACCCTCTAGAGTCTATTTTGCTAGTTTTTAAGTTTGTCCCCCAACTTTGTTTTTTTTCACCCCCAAAATGAAAGTACTTTTTTGGGGTGTTCTAAAGTATTTTTTAAACTTTTTTTGACGCAGTTTACCTTTGGGGGACTGTAACAAGGCTGCAGGGGTGTTCCCGCAACTTTGCACCCAAACCCCCAATTCTGCATTTTTTTCCGCCACCTTTCAGTGGCGAAACTTGTCCACTGGTTACAAGGCGCAGACTTTTTGCACCGGCGGAAACTCTAGAGAATTGAATACGGGGAAAAGTTCTCGCCTGGCGAAATGATGTCACCGGCAAGATCTTTTCGCCGATCTCGACTTTTCGCCAGCAATTGAAAATGGCCCTTAGGCCCATATTCAATATGAGGCAAAAAGTCTGAGGTCGGACTTTTCATCATCATCGCCGTTTTTTCTGGGATAAAGTATCGGGCGCATGCCCGCTTTAATCCAGTATTCAATTAGGATCCGGCAAAAATGGGACCCGGCGGACAGGTAAGTATCTGAAAAGCCCTGTCATTTTTCTGGAAATCATCCTGGCACCCCCATAAAGATGTCCTGACATGGGGGATCACTATGGTTACCCTTTGTTTTGGCCTGTGGAATGTACAGTAAGTCAGGTTTTTTAATAGCCGCGGCAGGTGCATAAATGCGCCTGTGAAGAAGGGGTGAAGAATGACACTTATTTTATTTTTTTTTAACAAAAATAACTATGCCCATCAAATTTGGGGTACATGAAAATGGGTGTAAGCATATTTTTAAGTCCCTAAAGTCATTTTAAAAAATTCTTAAAATATGCACCTGCCGCATTCTAGAAAACACCTGCCGCATATATGGGAACCCCCCCTGAATCAATATCGCTAGTTTAAAACTTTATTCCCCAATATATTTTTTTACGCCTCCAAAATTAAAATTTATTTTTTGGGGTGTCCTGAGGATTTTTTTAAATTTTTTTTTACACTTTTAGGGGACCCTCCCAGGGCACAGACTATTTTTTTTAAGCCTGCACCCCTAAACCCCAATTCTGCACTTTTTTTGGCCATGTATTACATGGAGAAAACTTATCCCCGTTTTTTTAACAAAGACTTTTCGAACCGGCGAAAAGTCTTTGAAATTGAATACGGGGATAATTGAAATGGGCAAAAATGACGTCATCGGCGATAAATTATTGCTGATAACTGACCTTTCACCTCAAACTGAATATGGCCCTTGGGGTAAATTTATCAATTGTCGATTTGCTGGTCGATTTGAAGAGTGATTTAGCTCTTCTCAAATCGACTGAAATCTAATTGTGTCTAAACCGTTTTTTCACTAGATTTACTATAGTTTGATTTGTTTTGCGATTTGCAAAACAAATTCGATTTGATTCGGTTTTGAAAAGTGATTTGCAGTTCGATTTGACATGTTCATGTACAAATCGAACGGCAAATCACATTTCAAACCGAACTGCAAATCCCCGACAGCATAGAACTGCTTCATGCTTTCACTTTCAGCATGAGCAATTCATTCTCACACAGATGCATGCAGACATCAGTGAGATGCCTGCGTGTATCTGACTGTAAAAAGTAAATAAATAGGTAAAAGTATAAAAAAAATTGACGAGAGGTCCACCCCCAAAACAGAACCAGCCCCGGACTTTGCAAACCCAGGTCTGGTTGACTAAGTACAGGGAAAAATTTGCGTAGGGTCTCCTTGTAATTCACAGAACCAGCCCTGGACCCTTTCTAATGGGGGACTGATGCCACAGCTAGGGGAGCCCTATCACCGGGCCCCCCAGCCACAGCATCAGCCCTGACTGCTAGTCAGCCCATGCCAGGGATCCCTGGGGAGTTGGAGAACCCTCCAATAAAGGGGTCTCCCTCTCCAGGGCACCCCTAGCCTAGGCTGATAGCCCGGGGCTATCCCCGCCATTCCTGGGCGGTGGGTGGTGGATTGATTGTGTTAGTGTAGTATAAAAATAGAAGAATAAAAACATTGTCTTTACAATAGAACTGCAGGTCCCAGCAAGCCTCCCCCGCATGCTGGTACTTGGAGAACCACAAGTATCAGCATGCGGGGCAATAAGGGCCCACTGGGACCTGTAGTTCTCCTGTAAAGAAATGTTGAAAGAAACACACACACACCTTACACAGTATAAGTTTAATACATACATACATGCACTCTCACACATACTCACCTATATTACCTCGAGTGGTCTCCTTGTACAGTAGGCATCCAAGGTGTTGTTAAAATAAGGTGTGTGTGTGTTTCTTTCAACATTTCTTTACAGGAGAACTACAGGTCCCAGTGGGCCCTTAATGCCCTGCATGCTGGTACTTGTGGTTCTCCATGTGCCAGCATGTGGGGGAGGCATGCTGGACCTGCAGTTCTACTGTAAAGACAATGGACCTCATTCAGAGTCGGTCGTAAGCGGCTGCTCGGTCGTACGCCTAACAACCGAGAAACTGAAAAAGGAAGCAATCGCATGGCCGGTCGGTCGCAACCAAAGTGACGCCCATACGTGTACAATGCACCTCCTCTAGCTAGCGAGTGATAGCAGCTAGCGATCGAGTCAATCGTCAGTCGTTCTCAGACGCTGTATGTTAATTTTCTTCTGATGGTTGCAGCCGCTTGTGTTGTGTTGATGCCCACATGTCATGTTTCCATGCTTGATCAGCTTGTTAATAGCTTGTTGCCAATTATGTAATTAGTTTTCTAAAGTGTTGTCTTTTTTATCCACCCGTTCAATTGGACTTAAAACGTTATTGTTCAAATGTCATTTAGTTCATGCTGATGTTTTACTGGTAGTGCATTTGTTAATAAAAAAGATTTTAAACCCGGATTTTGGAATAATAATGTTGTGTTGTTGTTAAATGCATGTTAAAATTAACATTATGAATGTAAGTTTGTTTAATTTATCCTGTTTATTTTGCATTCGCACATAAAGGGCTAGAGCCAATAAGAAATGTTATTATTAATTTTGCGTTTTGGTCACATGAATAATGCTTTGTCCAATGGAAGTCAGTATATGTAAATTTGTTTTAATTTTTAGCCAATCATTTTTGATGTTACCCATTTATGTTTGTTGTTTTCTGTAAAACCTGCCATTGCCATCATGAGAGCCGCGCCATTTACTCGCCAAGAACTTTTAGTTTTAGTATAGGTTATGGACAGGCGCCTGGACAATCTGGCCCCCCCTATATCTAATTTGTTGAAAAGGCAGGCCTACGTGGTGGTCTGTTGGCGGCTGCGCTCTTTGGGATTTAGGCGTAATATCGCGCAGTTAGAGCACCGCTGGTCGGACCTCTGGCGGCGTTCGCCCCAGCTGTTGTTGACTCTGCGGGCGCAAATACGCCGGCGTATGTATGCTTTTGCGTTTTTTGGTTAGTATATTTTTTTTATGATTTTTTTATTTTTTTTTATAAAAAAACAATCTGTAATGTATGTTGTTCCTATTGTTCAGTTTGTGGAAACTACTTTCATTAAATGTCAGTTTGTACTATTTTCATAGAATGCACTGTTTTTTTGGCCAAAAAACGTTTGCTAAATATGTGTTGTTTGAAATGCTATTGCTTCAAAATAATTTAGAACTGTCATTTTTCACTTCTTAGGACTTCAGCGTAGATGGAGAAGGACACAGCGTAGCGGCCGCAATGGCCAGGCAAATACCCCTCCTAACCCCTCCCCTTCCCAACCCATCTCTCCCTCCCCACCCCCATACTCCCCAAGTAACCCTCTCTTCCTGGCCCAAAACTCACAAAGTAATCCTCCCTCCCCTGCCCACTTATCCCAAATATCCCCTCCCAACCCCGATTCTTCATCACAAATCACCCCACCAGAAGGGGATTTTGGGACCCCTCCCCTGATGGAGGAGCAGGAAACTCCTTCCCGGGGACGGATTTATGGTATTTATTTTTTGGTTACATTTTTAAAATATATTTGTCTTAATAAACACAGGATGTTTGTGTGTAATTCTACATTTTTTTTTTTTTTAAATGTAATTTTTTTTTGTGTATGTAGTAATGTTTCAAACTTGGCTTATTTGTATTTTTAAATATCTTTTGTTGGTATGCTTGCACTGTGGTTTTTTTTTTATGTTTTATTTTATTATTTTAAGGCCTTGTTGCCTGTGGTGTTTATTTTTTCCTGTTTGGTTTTGCAGTGTCTAATCTAGGTAACATTTCTAGTTCAAAAATGTCGACAGAGTCGGCTTTAAGGCTACCTAACCGTTAACCCTTTGGGGTTTTTTTGTTTTTTGAAAAATTCCGATACAACATATAAGAAACACCAACATCATATGTTCAACAATATTCCCTGTGGTATCCTCTAAATAGTAGTCTGTACTTTATGTCATACAATGATTATGGGCCCTAAAATGTCTAGTTAAAAATATTTTGCCTAAATAAATAAGTGACATACCTTGTGATTTTAGGCAATGTTTATATGTTCACACAAACACTTTTTTTGCTTTTTTTTTGCATTTTGGATAATGATGTGAATAAAAAATAAAATACATGCCACAGGACAACACAGGATTTGGGTATCTTATAGTGTTTGAAACATTAGCAAATATTACCAGATTATTAATTATTATTTTTATAACAACATACATTGGTGTTGCCTCAGTTAAGTGCTCCTTTAAGTAGACACCTTAATTTTTGGTTTGTTGTTATTTTCTTTTTTTAAAGTTTTGGTGTTTACATTTTTTCATATTTTTTGGGGGGGACAAAAAACAAACATGAATTCAGTTTAAAATAATACATGGCCTGATTTATATCATTTGCTAAGCCTACAAATGTGCCTGCCTTTTTTTACTTATTTTTTGGTGTATCTATCAACTTCATTGTGTCCCACACACTTTGTAGGGCATATAATAAACTTAAACTTTTCAATGTTTGACAATCATATTATTTGGTTTACTAATTTTTTTTATTTTCAACTCTACAGACCCCCAGATGCTGTTTCGGTTCCTCAGGGAGGAGCTGGTTGTGCTTCAGGACAGTTTGAACAATGTCAAAACCAGCATAGGCAACATTATTGGTGCGTTGTACCTTGCTAGGGTTTAATTTTTGTTTTGTTTTGTTTCTGTGCTATTTCTAATAAATTTTATTATTTAAATTATTTTGTCGTCATTTTAAAAAAAAAAATAACTGTCTTATCCTGGCATAGAAATGGGTTTTGGTAAAAATGTATTAAAAAACACGTAGTTTTGCTAATTCAGTATTACACGTACTTTTATTTTGAACATTAGTTTGGTCTGTATTTTTGAGTCAAAAATAGTGATGGAGCTATTTAATTTTAACCATATTTTAGCCAACATTGTAAGCCAACCACAATAATAGTGCACAATAAATTTTGTAAAATTTGACCACTAAAAAACATCAGGGTAATATTTGGACATTCAGTTACATATTTTTTGAAACCTTGTTTCATGTTGTGGAAGTTTTTAGATTATGTTTAATACATTTATGTAAACATTAGGGTCCTAAAAAAAAACATTTCACATGCCAATGTGTAGAGCATAATATTGCCTTTTAAAAAAAAACAATAACTTGAATTTGGTTTAATAAAAAGTGTATTTATTGTTTCTCAAAACAGCAAGAAACAACATTACGAAGTTACATAAAAACATAAACATTAGGTGTACAAAATGCAAAACTTTTAGCAATACATAATCACAAACTGTCCCAAATGGAGAATCACATGGTTGATCAATCCAGCAAAAAGATTGTCGTTTATCCAAGCACAGACAAAGGCATTCCCAATGTGTTGTTTTTGATTTTTCATTGTTTTAATTGTGGTAGGGTGAAGGGAAAATTAAAAAAATAAATAAATAAATTAGAAACATGTATAAAACTACAAACTCCAACAAGGCTAAACAGAAAATCAATGAGGCATATGAAAGTTAATTTTTAAATAAAAAAAAAAAAACATTTTGAAAAACATACCTGGAAAAGTGAGCTACAACATCATTGCGTCTGGCACCCCTGGACAGTCTCACACCATCCACCTCATGGGGGCCATCCTCAGGCAAGGCATCCTCTGGCTGCATGGGTACTCGACTCCTTATGGCAATGTTATGAAATATCCCACACAGGACCACGATACGCGAAACCATAACCTGCGAATACATTAGGTTGCCACCAGAGTGGTGGAGACATCTGAATCGACCCTTCAAAAGACCATCTGCCTGGTGGCAGTAAATGCGGCATTAAATCGGGTTTGTGGCCCTGGTGTTGGGGCCAAAAAAGGAGTCAGTAGCCAGGGCGTGCAAGGATATCCACTGTCACCTGTAGGGAAGGAGATAACTTTTGAAATATCAAAATATAACACTTACATTCACTTTTAACACAAAACACATACTGAAGTTTCACTTACCTAGAAGCCATGAGTCACCAGCTTGCAGTGTGGCTAATTTAGGCCAAATCCCTGAATGTTGGATCACATATGCATCATGTGAGCTGCCTAGAAATTTGGTATTCAGGGAGAGGATCTGGAGGGAGGCATCATATAGCACCATCACATTCATGGAATGGAAATGTTTACGATTGCGATATATATGTTCCTTTCGTGCTGGAGGCTGAAGTGCTATATGAGTGCCATCCACTACCCCTATGATGTGTGGAAAGCCAGCAATCTCCAAAAACTGCTGCTTTACCACAACAAGGGCTTCCTGATCCAAAGGCATACTAATAAATTGTGCAATATGCTTAAAAAAAAGCATCTATCACATGCCTCAGGATCCTGGAGAATGATGGCTGGGAGATGCCAGCCACCAGACCCACAGTGGTCTGGAAGGACCCTGAGGTGCAGAAATGTAACACCGCCAGCAACTTTGTCAGTGGTGATATTGATGTAGGAATGTGAATTTGGCTTTCTAGATCACTCTTTATTATTGAAAGAGTGTCTAGGATAATAGTGGGTGGTAGGCGGTAAGTCGTTAACACCTCATCATCTGGCATTCCAAAAAGGATGACCCGTGTTCAAAATATCTGGGGCCTTGCACTCCTCCTATGCCTATGATGAGGAGGACCAGGTAGGTTAGGGTGTGGAAGCATGGCGAGGATTAGCTCAGCAACGTCTCTCTGAAATGTGTGTTTATAGAAATTAGTAGGACTGATGAGACAAACAAACAAAAAAATAGCTTAACTTAGTCAGAATGAAGCTGATTCTTACAGGGTAGGGCCATCTTTCCAAAAACCTACATGTGTTGTAAGTAAGAAGCCAAAAAAAAAACCCATCAGTATATCAATGAAATGCATTAAATGATGTAGGTGCAAAACACATATGCCAAATAATAATTAACAAACAAACAAACATGTTAACTTTTTTTTGGTGTTAAAAGACAAAAAAATTAAATAAAATAACATATACACTTACCTGGGTCCACAATAAAGTGGGCTGGTAAATTCTTGTAAACTCCAAAAACCAAACTCCAAAACTACATTAGGGAATAAAAGTTTAAACAATAAAAAAAATAAAAAATAAAAAACATGTAATGGCCACAATGGACTGATGCCAGCAGGACTCTGATACACTTACCTAGGACCACAATAAAGTGGGCTGGAAAAATCCTTAAAAATACAAAACATATTTTAAATAAATTAAGATTTGCCTGTTATAAATCATATTTTACAAAAAAAAATTAAAAAAGGCCCACAATGGACTGTTGTTTGCATGACTCTGATACACTTACCTGACTCTCAAGCCAACGATGTTTTGTGCCAAAAAACCTCCAAACTCCAATAAACAAACAACCACCAACCATCAACAACGCACAAGAAATGGTCCATTTAAGTGGATCTTAAATAGGGACGTTAAACACGCGAAAATTGATTAATGAAGGAAAGGTGTGAATTTTGCATAGTGAAACATGGATGTACGCAATATGGATGCACGCACAACCAATCCAATGATGCGCTCACATCTCATTAAATCACACAATTAATGTTAGGTGTGCATTTTGTGCAGTGAAACATGGATGTATGCAACATGGATGCACGCACAACCAATCCAATGATGCGCTCACATCTCATTAAACCACACAATTAATGTTAGTTGTGCATTTTGCACAGTGAAACATGGATGTACGCACAACCAATCCAATGATGCGCTCACATCTCATTAAACCACACAATTAATGTTAGGTATGCATTTTGCACAGTGAAACATGGATGTACGCACAACCAATCCAATGATGCGCTCACATCTCATTAAACCACACAATTAATGTTAGTTGTGCATTTTGCACAGTGAAACATGGATGTACGCACAACCAATCCAATGATGCGCTCACATCTCATTAAACCACACAATTAATGTTAGGTATGCATTTTGCACAGTGAAACATGGATGTACGCACAACCAATCCAATGATGCGCTCACATCTCATTAAACCACACAATTAATGTTAGGTATGCATTTTGCACAGTGAAACATGGATGTACGCACAACCAATCCAATGATGCGCTCACATCTCATTAAACCACACAATTAATGTTAGTTGTGCATTTTGTGCAGTGCAACATGGATGCACGCACAACCAATCCAATGATGCGCTCACATGTATAAAAATGACTCCAAAACACAGTAGTACTCATGCTTTCTCAAACTTTATCATTGAGCAAGAGGAGCATGGAAGCCAGAGTCCGGCATTAGAAAGTAAGTTTGTTTTCCTATAATGACCAATTCCAAAATTGAAAATAAAAAAACATGCAACAGATTTTTACTAACAAAAAAACATGTTGTAGGTGGACAACAGCAAGAAATGAGGACTGAGGAGGAGCCAGGCCCAAGCCGGAAAAGGACACAAAAGCCTCCCTTTCCATGGGCGGAGATGGAGGCATTGGTGACTATGTGCATGGACAATATTGTCCATGCACCCAGAAATATGGGTGCTGGACAAAAGGACAGGATCTGGGAGGAGATAGCCAGGGCTGTTAATCGTGTTGGGATGACGCACAGATCCAATGATGTAGTGTGCAAAAGGGACTGAGGGCCTGATTCAGAGCCGGACGCTCTGATCAGAGCGCTCGCTCTGAATCAGGGCCTCCTACATGAAAATGGAGCGGCCTCTTGGACGCTCGCATAGCTGTGGGTGACCACCCACAGCTATAGCGAGCATCCATGATGATGGTTGCGATGGTCAAGACCATCGTGACCATCGGGCTTGCGATGGAGACCCTGGTAGGGTCTCACTGCCACAAGCCCTGGAGTGATTTTTGGCTCTATCAGAGCCAAAATCACTCCCACTGACATCACTACTGATGTCAGTGGGGCCGGCTTCAGACGGTAGGCGTTCCCATGGGAACGCCTCCGTCTGGCAGCCACGCCCCCGGCACGCCCACCAAAGGGGGCGTGCTGTCAATCAACATCGACAGCACGCCCCCTTTGGTGCGAGACCCAGAGCGACGGCTACCCCTTCGCTAGCCGGGTCTCACGCATGCGCACGACGGAGCTCCCTCCGTAGTGCGCATGTGCAGTAGGGCACCATCGACCCGCTTGCGAGCATCCTGCGCTCCCGAGCGGGTCTGAATCAGGCCCTGAATTACTAGTGTGATGTTGGTTTATAATTAAAGTGTAAAATGTAGCAGGAAATACAAAACTAAATTAACTCTAAACATTGACAGATGGACGGACTTCAAATATCGGCTGAAGAGGAAGCTAGGAAATAGGGTGGACCATGCCAGGGGGACAGGTGGTGGTCCCATCCCTGAGAAGCTCACCTTAACAGCTTTGGAACAGCAGGCTCAGGGGTGTGTGGAGGAAGAGGAGTTAGTCGGCGTGTCCAACATGGACACTGACATGGCCGACTATAACGCTCCACATGGCAGAGAAGGTAATTTTTTATAATTCAAAAAACACGCCCAATGCAAAATGTTAATTTTTAAACATATCTCAGAAAAAATTGCTTAATCTGTTTCTTTACAGAACTCGAGGAGGAAGTGCCTGCTCCTGAGGTGATGGCTGGGCCCAGCACATATGGAGGCTCTGCAGGGGATGAGCCAATTTCTCCATCTGGGGACCCTTTGGAGCCCACTCCAGTGTCACCACCATCCCCAGCATTGTCTCTCCTCACCGAGTTGGTCGACCAAACTCAGGATAATAATTCTGTTCTCCTGAGGATGGAGACCACTCTGGAGAGGATAGATGGCAGATTGCTGAGGGAGGCGGAGTCCCTGGAGACATGTGCTGCGGCCCTTATTCGGATGGCCGATGGCCAGGAGCAGGCAAACAGTATTGCCATGATGGAGCGAGTCTACCTTCCTCCAAGGACCACCACTTCTGGCAGCCCAACAGCCCCCCCCAAAGTATGGCGAGTCCTATGCCTAGGCCAGAGCCAATACCATCCGGCTCTGGCCAGGCCAGTCGGCGTGTTACACGCCAGTCGACTGTTCTGAAAAAGCCTCTTCAGCCGAGCCGTCCTAAATGCAGAAAATAGCCCTGGCTATCTGAACCTTCCCCTGTTGATGTCCAGTCCCCATATTTCTAGTCACCAATGCCGCCATCTCCGTCCTTTTTTTTTTTTTTTTTAAGTTTTTCTTCTTTTTTTAAAAAATTTCTTTAGTTTTTGCATGCTGCCAAATGCATAAAAATTTATTATAAATATTCATGAAAACAAAATAAAAATATATTGAACAAACTACTGAAATCATTTCTGATTTAATAATTAAATATATATATGGTTAATCAAGGTATTGAAAAAGCATAGGATATGAAAAGACTGTTGCACGCTAAATAATGCAAATTTCACAAAAAATTAACAAAAAAACGCAAAGAATAAGCCATCCCCATGAAATGTATTTATTCTTATTATTCGCTAATGCTAACGTAGCTGAATCAATTACAAGCCAATTAGCAGTGTTATTAGCTTCAACAAACGATTGACGCAATTCACGATTAATTGTCTAATTTTGGCCCCAGACCCTGCCTTACAATGCTGGTAATCTTAGCATTGTGTAGCGGGGGCGGGCCCAAAATGATGCAATAGCATTGCCACGTCCCCCACTCCATCCACAACTGTCCGGGCATGCCCCTCTCGCTGGCCACGCCCCCTGCAATGCCGATCTGTCTGCTCCCTCCCGGAAGGGGCAGCCAGAATATCAGCAACCCTGCACTAGGGTTCATTTTTTTGGAAGCCAACTAACCTACCATTATATTTCTGGAATGTGGAAGGAAACCAGAGCACCCGCAAGCACAGGGAGTAAATACAAATTCCACAAGTTAGGGCCATAGTGGGAATCGAACCCATAACCGTAGTGCTGTAAGGCAATAATGTTAACTATGTCGAAGCTGAATAATTGGCTAAGACAAGTTCAGGTTAAAATTTAATCGCGGCGATGCCATCTTGTGACTGGCTGCAAGACGCCATCTTGAAAATGAGATCGCAAGACGCCATTTTGCGAATGGCCGCCTAAGTGCCATTTTAGATAAACTCACATTTTAGTACATGTGGCGATAATACTAATAGCACCATGCGTTTGCATCTTTCACCATTTCTCATACACACATTAATACACACAATTGCGCTGTTAACTAGTCGCATATTAGTGAATGCATAGGACTTTGTATGAAACCGCTGTTTTATTAGCTTTAAGCGCACGCATCTGCCCCAAGTTAACTAGCATCCTTATTTCAAACCCTGAATACCCACACATTACATATTCACACATAAGGTTCAATAAGCTCTAAAGTATATGATTTAAGTTGGTTCAGTTAGTTTAAATGCTGAGAAATAAAGATATTTGATAACTAAGGTATTATAAATGCTAAACAAGTCATGTTTGGAGTTGTACTGATGCGTATTCTTTTAACAGTATTCCGGTGTTATCGGTGGGGAGATCGCATCATGCATTCCCGAGTTATGGATCGCAGAGCCTACAAGCAACAAAATGTATATTTTAGAAACAACTGTTAGGATGCTACGAGAGGCGTGAAGAGGAAGACCCCCAGCTGTTAGAGGCAGGGAGCGTCTGTTTGAACCAGCCTGTTAAATATACCGTAACAGATGCTTCACCCCTGAGAACCAATGATATCAGCAACAGACTTTCCTATTGTCCTGTTTATTCTGGGGGGTATAAATATGAGTGCACGAATGCTGGTTTTGAGTCTTCGTGCTGAATGACGAGGGGTCTCTTGCTGATGCCTATCTCTGGGTCTGCGTATGTATACTGTACTTGCGGTCTGTATAATTTCCTTTTGCGCCTAAATTGTGTCTTGATCAATTGCGTGTAACTGTCTGAACTTTTACCTGAATATCACTTGTGCTTTGGAACCACAGATTCCACGTCTAAGTCTTTATTTATGGTGTGACTGCATACACAAACTAGCGTCGTCCTTAGAAGGTATAGGCAGGACATTAGAAGGTATAGGCAGGACATTAGAAAGTATAGGAAGGTGTGTATAGAGGTTCTGATTCAGTATCGTTAGTTGGGGGCACGTAGTGAAGTCACTTACCTGCTCACACGGTACATACGGTCATCGATATTTCAGCAAAGGGTGGAGTGGCCACATGCAGGGTTTGCCTGCAACCGCTTTGTGCTGAAAGATCGCTATCCGTCTCCGTGTGAATCAAGGGAGCTGACTAGAATACAGGGACAAGAGAGGAAAAAGTTTGTTTTCCTCTGTTGATAGAACCTTACGATTAAAGGAGTGTCGCAGTACTGAGTACGTGGCTAAGTCGCAGGTTTGCGCATAGCAAAAAAAGACGCACTTTTGTGTACGCAGTTAAAAAGCCATTACACGGTTGTGTGGTAGTCGCATTATTGTGTATGCGACTGTTCGCACAATAGCGTATACATACTTCTGGTTGTGCTGCCACGTGTTTGAACAAAGCCATTGAGGTTTACATTTTTTTCTATTACCAATACCTGGGTTAATGTGTATTTTGCGCAGGAAAAAAGTGTGTAACAGTGAATACTTGTTGAACAAAGTTAAGGGTATCGTATGATCCTTAAGGGCTAGGTGCAAGGGAGAGCCTAGCCGCTCGGTAAGCAGCTTTACCATTCTATACACAGTAGCAGGTGTACATGTTGTCTTTGTTGTAGAGAGGTGCGTGAGAGTAGCCGACATATAAACTCTCATAGGTGTGGAAGTTGCCTTACTAAATCTTAATCAGGTGTGGAAGTTGCCTTTTTCAAATCTTATCCAGGTGTGGAAGTTGCCTTACTAAATCTTATGCAGGTGTGTGGGCACCGCCGACTTAAATCGTCCACAGGTAAGTGAAAGTGTCTTGATTGTCTTTCACCGGCTTAAATCTTTATTGAAAAGCGTAGGAGTTGTCTCAGAATGAGAGCCACGCAAACAATAAAGATGTTAGGCAATGATGTGCTGCTAATGGAGGCGCCGATCGGATCGGCCCGTCGTATCATGCATACCAAGTACGGTACTTATGCAATAAGGTATTGTGATTTATGGTTTAATATGATGAGAAAGAGTGTTAGACCGTTTCCCAGAATTGGTAGTTTCGATAAAAATGTGTTAGACAATGTCCGGGATCACATCAGTTTGATGCACTCCCGAGAGAAAAAGGTTAAATATTTTGAATGTTTAAAACTGTGGCAGCATGAAGGGGATGTGTGGCTTAACAATGTGCAAACGACGCAAACTAGCGTCGCAAGCACATTGTCAGAAAATACATCCACGACGCTAAATTGCAAGACGGGCGAGCCGCAAAATGGCGCGCACGTGCGATAAGGTAGCATCGTGCAGAGTATTGCCAGCAGTTCACGCTCACCTCCCCCACCTTATGTGGATGGAGGTGCAAGTACAGTAACCAAAAATACCCATAAAAATGTAACAAACAACTTGTACCCTCTCTTAAGCAATTATAAAGAAAATGTTCATGATGCGGATGATGAGCCTATTGTAATGTCTGCCATTTCCCATGCTGTGCAGATGATAGATGCTGCATCACCACAATCACGAGTGGTGCCGCCATCTCCATCGGTAACAGCAAGGGAAGTGTTAATGCCCTCTGCACCCGTAGAGGAAGTTGTTCATACCATACGCAGCAGCAGACTAAACCCCCAGCCAGGTAACCAGGTCAAAGGTAGCAGTGCTACCGGTCTGCATCCCATTCGGACAATAACTGTTCCAAATGGAAATGCAGACGCAAATGGTATAGTGCCCACGAGGGAAGTAGTAATGCATTGTCCTTGGACAAGAGCAGAACTAAATTCCATCATAAATGATTTCCCCGATCCCAAAAAGGAATTAGCCAAATTATCAAAGATTTTTGAGAAATTTGGGTAGTTCACATGAGCCCACTAATAAAGATTGGCGTGTGGTGTTAAGGGCCTGTCTGCCACGCAATACCGACGTGACAAAATTTATCACGGATTGTGTATTGGATGGTGACCCTAACAGACCAAGTAAACCAAGGTAACATTTCCCGCATTGTAACTCAATTTGGTATATATTTTCCAGTAGTAGTTAACTGGAACAAAATTTTCACCATTAAACAAAAAGAGAGTGAGACTGCAGAAGATTACTGCGATCGGGCTCTGCAGGCTATCACCCAGTACACTGGGATAGAGGATATTAAAGATAGCACTCACCACAGGGGGATGATCGTTACGGTACTTGTGGACGGTCTGAAAGAGAGTTTAAAAACTCGGGTTCAGACCTCACAGCCTGGCTGGTGGGGACTTACAATAGATACCCTCATAGAAACCGCCATTGAACATGATAAGAACATTTCCAAAAAGAGAGAAGCCCAGAGCGAGAAACTAATGGCTGTCAGTATACAAGCTCTGGAGGGAATGACGGTAACATCACAGCCAACTGACACACTTGCACTTGCACACACACTCACTTCTGAACAAGTATGTGCTCTCACTAACCCCACTCAACAACAAACACAACTCTATCCCACTAACCCGATGCAACCACAGGTCCCAGGCTATCCACCAACTTCTTATCCCCCACAATACCCTTACCCTCCCTATCCTTACCCATATCCACCACCTTTACCCTCTGCGCAAAGCTCACAACACCACATGTCTTCACCCGAAACACGAACATGTTTTAACTGTAAACAAACAGGACACTTAAGTAGAAACTGTACAGTAAAAGGAGTAGGGATCCCACATCAGGGAAGACCTAGACATCCCCATAAGGGATATGCACAGAGGCCAGCAAATGTTCAGCAGGCACCAGCTCCAATTGTAGCCGTAAATGCTTTATTGGAGAATGGTAGCCAACGCTAGGGATCAGGTCATACCTTTATTCTACAGATGGTCAGGTTAACAGGAAGTACTAGGGAAGAACCGGTCATGATGGTTGATGTAGCTGGTACTGAATATCCTTTTCTTGTAGACACAGGAGCGACCAGGTCGGTGATAAAATCTCCCATTAATTTGCAGGTGACCAACGAGACAGTACCAACAATGGGTGTAACAGGTAAAGTGGAACATTATCCTTTAACAAAGTCCACAGAGGTTACTATTGGGCCGTTGCATACCAGGCATTCTTTTCTCCTGGCTGCTGCGGCTCCTACTAACCTACTGGGCAGAGACTTGTTATGTAAGATGGGATGTGTTATATATTGCACCCCTGATGGTGTATTTTTAGATATCCCAGAGAGAATGAAATATGAGGTGCGGGATATGGTAGACACTCCTCAAAGGATAATGTATCACTCTACAGTTTTAAATGAAACTCCATCACAGGTAGATGAAATGTTGTCCCTAATTCCAGATTCTCTTTGGACTAAAGATGGACAGGACACTGGATTAATGGCAAACGTGAGCCCTGTAATCGTAAATTTAAAAAGCGGAAGGCAAGCTCCAAAAATTCCCCAGTACCCACTAAAACAGGAAGTAGAATTAGGGGTTTTTCCAATAATTGAGCGATTATTGTAACAGGGTATTTTAGTTCGTACAGCTAGTGTAGCCAACAGTCCCATCTTTCCAGTGAAGAAGAGTGGTGGGAGGGGTTATAGGCTGGTACATGACCTTAGAGGTGTCAATAAGGTAGTAGAGAGCCAATTCCCCGTAGTGCCGAATCCAGCTGTCATTTTGATGCAAATGCCACCAAATGCAACCCATTTCACTGTAATTGACCTCTGTTCAGCTTTCTTCTCTGTGCCTCTCCATCCTGACTGTCAGTATCTATTCGCATTTACATACAGAGGTTTACAATACACATGGACACGATTTCCCCAAGGTTTCATAGACAGCCCCAGTATCTTCTCCCAGGCATTGCACGACTTTTTACAGTCTTTTCAACCTGCCAATGTATCTGTTCTAATTCAATATGTGGATGATTTATTGCTATAATCTGACTCGTTTATGTCATGTTTGAATGATACTAAACTTTTGTTACTTCATCTCTCACAAACAGGACACAAGGTGGCTAAGGACAAACTACAGCCGTGCCAATCCAGAGTAAAATATTTGGGACACTGCCTAACCCAGGGGTTACGACACCTTACAACAGATAGAATCCAGTCCATACAAAACATGACACTGCCGCAGAATCAACAGCAAATTCATACCTTCTTGGGAATGTGTGGATACTGTAGAATGTGGATACCAGGTTTTCTATTTTGGCCTTACCTTTACAGGAATTAGTCTCTTCCTCAAAGCTCGATCATGTAATACACACAGAGGAATCAGAACAGGCTTTCCTTAATCTTAAGGATAGTCTGACAAGAGCTCCTGCATTGGGAATACCTGATTATGAAAAACCTTTTGATTTGTATTGTACGGAAGCCGATGGTTGTGCTGCAGGTGTCCTTACACAAAAACATGGTGATGCCAGTAGGCCCGTAGCATACCACAGTGCCAAATTGGACATGGTAGCAAGATCACTCCCCACCTGTTTGAGAAGTGTAGCAGCTACCGCTTTATTGGTGAGTAAAAGTGAGGACGTAGTATTGGGCCATGATATGATTGTCTACACTCCCCATGCTGTATCTGCTCTGTTGAACTCAGCTCAAACCAGACACATCTCCTCGGCTAGGTTCACCAAATGGGAACTAGCTTTAGTCGCTCCTGCAAATATTACTGTTAAACGTTGCAGTACGCTGAATCCAGCAACATACCTACCATATGTACAACATGATGGAAGGGTGGAAGGAGAGGAGTTGCTGGCAGGAGGTGAGTTTGGCAGACATAATGATACGCATGACTGTATGACATATCTGAATCAGACCTTTACTGCTAGACCTGACATA
Source organism: Taudactylus pleione (assembly GCA_031769625.1). Lineage (NCBI taxonomy): Eukaryota > Metazoa > Chordata > Amphibia > Anura > Myobatrachidae > Taudactylus > Taudactylus pleione. The sequence goes on from JAUIMM010000015.1 coordinate 50,187,086, forward strand.
CATGACACACCTTTAGAGAATGTGGATGCAACTTTTTATATGGATGGGAGTTGTCATAGACAAACAGGCACAGATGAATTATGTACAGGTTATGCTGTCGTAAATGACACAGACATAATAGAAGCTAAACCTCTCGGTCCTCCTCACTCAGCCCAGGTGGCAGAGATAGTAGCACTGACTAGAGCATGTGAACTGGCAGCAGGCAAATCTGCTAACATTTACACTGACTCGAGGTATGCGTTCGGGGTGGTGCACGATTTTGGGGCGTCTGAGAAATTTTATGACAGCAGCAGGCACACCAGTTGCACATTCCCGACACATAAAACACCTTCTAGAAGCAATCCAACTGCCCAAAGCAGTGGCAGTAATTAAATGCAAAGCCCACACACATGTGAGGATGACCCGGTGTCACTGGGCAACAACAGAGCTGATGAAGCTGCAAAATGGGCAGCAGGGTTAAAAATGTTTCCTCCAACTGAAACAATTATGTCATTTCAAACTATTGATATGCTGAAATTAATTGAGATGCAAAATTTGTGTTCAATTCAGGAAAAATCCATTTGGAAGTCCAAGGGGTGTGGACAAGAGTCCTCTGGGCTCTGGAGGGACGGACATGGTAAGCCAGTAGCCCCCAAGGCATATTACCCCAGCCTGGCTGAGGCAGCACATGGTCTGACTCATCTGGGTAAACAGGGTATGTGCAAGTTGGTGAGGGCATACTGGTGCGCACAAGGTTTTTCTTCACAAGCAGAGAAGATAGCAATGTCCTGTCTGACCTGTTTGAGAAAGAACATAGGGAAAGTGATCCCTACCAAACCATCCCACATTCCACCGACTGATGGACCTTTCCAGGTGATACAAATTGATTTCATCCAATTACCACCATGCAGGAACCTTAAGTATGTATTAGTGTGCACAGACGTATTTTCTAACTGGGTTGAGGCCTACCCAGCGGCCACTAATACTGCTGCGTTTACTGCCAAGAAAATAGTTCAGGAATTTGTATGCGGGTACGGTATCCCTAGAATCATCGAGAGTGATAGGGGTACCCATTTCACAGGTGCTGTTTTTCAAAATATGTGTAAGCTGATGGGTATTAATAGCCGACTTCACACCCCCTACCGACCGCAAGCCAGTGCCAAGATAGAGAGGATGAACGGGACTATTAAAAATAAGCTAAGTAAAATCATGGCAGAGACTGGACTAGGATGGCCAGAAGTTTTACCTTTGGTCCTACATAGCATAAGGACCACTCCTAGACCACCTCTGAATCTGTCCCCATTTGAAATATTGTTTGGTAGACAACCTCATTTGATTATAAGTCCACAGGAAGATCTAAAGGGTAACAACGAGGTAACTGTGAAGTATCTTATATAAATGAGTAAGCAGTTAAAGCAACAGCAGCAGAAACTGAAATTGTTGTCTAATGATATGCCTGAAACGAACTGTCATGATGTTGAACCAGGAGAATATGTAATGATCAGAAATTTCTTGCGTTCAGGTTGTTTGACTGATCGGTGGGAAGGTCCGTACCAGGTGCTGCTGACGAGTACTACATCTTTGAAGGTGGCCGAGAGAGATACCTGGGTCCATTCCACTCACTGCAAAAAGCTCAATCAACCGGTGGAGAAACAAGTCGGAGACAAAGCTGATAGCGTGGATCTGTCGCTCGCGAGCTTGTTCAGGGAGGATTGAAAAGGTCGTAGTAAGATACCTGAACTGAGAGAAATTTGCAGGTCTTGTTGTGACAATGGACGGGCCTGCTGTGTTCATTTTCATATTCTCTTTTAGAGTGCTCACCATCCTGGTCAGTCCAGGGATAGCCAGTGTCTTTGATGGGGGACCAATTGAGGAAATGGGAGCTGATGGCAGTGCTGATGGAGTGGAATCAGAAAGAGTGCAATGCCAATCAGGGGAGTGTCTTTCCAATCTTAGTACTGTTATTGTTAAAAGAGCTGTCATTCCGGATACTCGGGGAAGGTGTGGAGGGTTATCGTCTGAAGATTCCTGTATTTGTGAGCTTTGTGTGTCCCTAGTTGATGAGAATTGTATCCAACGGTGCCAACCTAAATATAATCCGTACTGGGGTGGGTATCCTCTAGAGGATTATCATAGCATGGTAGGCAAAGTGTTAAATCAAACTGATTGCTGGGTGTGTTCACATGTGCCCCAGGGACAGCATAACGTAGGGTTGGTGCCATTTCCACTGAATATCACGGAAATTTTAGAATTACAAAAAGGGAAAACATTGGATGGAAAATTCCTCTCATCCAAACCACCTCATTTCAAACTCTATCAATTCCAAGTAGATAGATCACTTCTGTGTTTAAACATAACCAACCCCAATAAACCCGGGAGTTGGGAAGTGACGGGGAATAATCAGACGATGACCTTCTCACAAAGAGCTGATAATGAGTCCATAAACCATGATCTATTGCGCTCCATTAAGTCTGGAGGGAAACATTTTAGGTATCGATATACATTAAGCTCCACCAAAGAAATTATTGGTAAGGTGCCAAATGGTTATTGTGCTAAAATAATACAGCCAGAAACTTGCATGTACCAGATGGAAGAACCAGAAATAGGATTGTTTGCAAGGAAAATGTGCTTAATGATAATGATGCATACCATTCCTTATGTTCTCCCTGATAATGTATATTTCATCTGTGGAAGAAAAGCGTATAAATGGCTCTCCCCGAGTTCCGAAGGTTTGTGTTACCTGGGAAGAGTTGTCCCAGAAGTTATGACCCTCACACATGCTGGGTATACATAAAAACACACCGTCACCATATCTTCACACACAATATGAACACAGAGGCAAAAGAAATATGGTACCTGGTGATATACATAAAGCCACTCAGTTAATCAGTGAGACAACTGGCTTTCAAGTTCTGGTCGCATTGGACCCCACCAGGATCGCTCGGGGTACATTAAATTTTAGATATATCCAGGAACTTGCTAAATTAATAGATAATATCACCGAGATGTACGATGACACATTTAGGTATACAGGGAAAGAATTGCAAGCGTACATGAAAGAACTGGTGCAACACAGGCTAGTGTTGAATTATTTAACTGCTGTTACTGGAGGGTATTGCGTAACATTGGCCACCCAATTTGGAGTAAAATGTTGCACCTATGTCACCAATGATACCAGCGACCCTAAGGAGGTGATAGACCGGAAGATGGATGAGATTCTGCAGCTAAAGTGGGAATTTCGCAAGAGCCATAACGCTTCAGTGGCTGAAGTAGGGGACCAGATAGAAGGATGGGTGTCATGGCTGAACCCAGTAAAATGGTTCTCAGGTCTAGGGGAATGGGTCCAGGAAGTGATCGCCAGCATAGGCAAATTCTTAATCCTTATACTGATTGTCATCATCATAATTGGCATATGCGTCCGGTGTGTTCCTATTGTGTTGAAGTGTGGAAAATGTAAAAACAGAGTGAAACGAAAGAATGAAACTATGATGGTGGTCAGTAATGATAATATGTTTACCGAGGTAAATATAGAACTGCATTACAACCCTGAGCTAGGAAATACCATTGCTTGATGTATTATATTTAGACATGCATAGAATGTATTATTGAAATGTTATTCACAGAACACCTCAGATAATGTAAAGTCTCAATTCCCCTTCAAGACTGCTATTATAAGACTGGTGCATTCCCACACCTTTCACATGATCTCCCAAGATCTGCGGTGTGTGTATAATAGTAGTTTTATGTCCCCACCCAGAGACACATTATTGATGGCTAAAGAACCACCTTGTGCCATCCCATAATAACACCAAATAATATGTAAATGTAAGCCTAAATTAAATCCTAATAACAGATTGTGATAACATGTTGTTTGCTATCAAAGGGTGGACTGTCGAAGCTGAATAATTGGCTAAGACAAGTTCAGGTTAAAATTTAATCGCGGTGATGCCATCTTGCGACTGGCCGCAAGACGCCATCTTGAAAATGAGATCGCAAGACGCCATTTTGCGAATGGCCGCCTAAGCGCCATTTTAGATAAACTCACATTTTAGTACATGTGGCGATAATACTAATAGCACCATGCGTTTGCATCTTTCACCATTTCTCATACACACATTAATACACACAATTGCACTGTTAACTAGTCGCATATTAGTAAATGCATAGGACTTTGTATGAAACCGCTGTTTTATTTTTTTTATGCGCATGCATCTGCCCCAAGTTAACTAGCATCCTTATTTCAAACCCTGAATACCCACACATTACATATTCAAACATAAGGTTCTATAAGCTCTAAAGTATATGATTTAAGTTGGTTCAGTTAGTTTAAATGCTGAGAAATAAAGATATTTGATAACTAAGGTATTATACATGCTAAACAAGTCATGTTTGGAGTTGTACTGATGCGTATCCTTTTTACAGTATTACGGTATTATCGGTGGGGAGATTGCATCATGCATTCCCGAGTTATGGATCGCAGAGCCTACAAGCAACAAAATGTATATTTTAGAAACAACTGTTAGGATGCTACGAGAGGCGTGAAGAGGAAGACCCCCCAGCTGTTAGAGGCAGGGAGAGTCTGTTTGAACCAGCCTGTTAAATGTTCTGTAACAGATGCTTCACCCCTGAGAACCAATGATATCAGCAACAGACTTTCCTATTGTCCTGTTTATTCTGGGGGGTATAAATATGAGTGCACGAACGCTGGTTCTGAGTCTTCGTGCTGAATGCTGAATGATGAGGGGTCTCTTCCTGATGCCTATCTCTGGGTCCGGAAGCGCCTGCGTATGTATACTGTACTTGCGGTCTGTATAATTTCCTTTTGCGCCTAAATTGTGTCTTGATCAATTGCGTGTAAGTGTCTGAACTTTTACCTGAATATCACTTGTGCTTTGGAACCACAGATTCCACATCTAAGTCTTTATTTATGGTGTGACTGCGTACGCAAACTAGCGTCATCCTGAGAAGGTATAGGCAGGACATTAGAAGGTATAGGAAGGTGTGTATAGAGGTTCTGATCCAGTATCGTTAACCATTACACCAGGGGTTCCAAACCATGGTACTCGAGGCGCACTAACAGTCCAGGTTTTAAGGATAGCCACACTGGAGGACTTAATGTGTATCTCAGTTATTTGATTTAACCATCTCTGCTCAGGCATGAATATCACTGAAACCAGGACTGTAAAGCTGGGCATCCACTATACAATTTTCTGTCAGATATCTATCCTATCTGACTGGTTGGAATGAAAACCTGGTAATGTATGGGAGCAAATGACAGTCGATCTATTGATTTTAAACAGTGAAAAAAGGACAAAAATTTTTTTCAAATTGGTTAAATTTGTGTGTTTTAACTAGAGATGAGCGGGTTCGAATCTCAGAGATCCGAACCCACCCGAATTTTGAGATCCGGGGCGAGAACCAAAAGTGCGTTCGGTTCACACACCGGCCCCGGATCTCAAACCGAGGCAAAACCATAGAGACGAAATCTCGCAGTTCGCAAGCTTTCGTCTCTATGTATATAAGGGACCAGGGTCTTTTGTCTATTTATCTTCTATATGTGTGTGCGTGTTAGGCTTAACCGCACAAGATACAGCATCAACGCAAGTTGCAACCAAGTGCTGCCCAACTCGTGTCATCATCAGTCTGTGCTCTGGGCCCAAGTTCTGGACCTGAAAAAAAAAAAGTAGTGTCTTTTGTCTATGTATTGTCTGTGTGTGTGTGTGTGCGTGTTAGGCTTAGCCGCACAAAATACAGCAGCATCGCAAGTTGCAACACAGTGCTGCCCGACTCCAGTCGTCATCAATCTGTACTCTGGGCCCAAGTTCTGGATCCGAAAAAAAAAAAAAATAGTGCATTTTGTCTATTTTTTTTCTTTGTGTGTGTGCGTGTTAGGCTTAGCCACACAAGATACAGCAACGCAACCTAGTGCTGCCCTACTCCAGTCATCATCATTCTGTGCTCTGGGCCCAAGTTCTGGACCCCCAAAAAAAATAAAACAAATAGTGTCTTTTTTGTCTAATTTTTTTCTGTGTGTAAGTGTGCGTGTTAGGCTTAGCCTCACAAGATACAGCAGCAATGCCAGTTGCAACCTAGTGCTGCCTGACTCCAGTCATCATCAATCTGTGCTCTGGGCCTAAGTTCTGGACCCGAAACCCCCCCAAAAAATAGTGTATTTTGTCTATTTATTTCTGTGTGTGTATGCGTGTTAGTCTTAGCCACATAAGATACAACAGCAACGCAAGTTGCAACCTAGTGCTGCCCGACTCCAGTCGTCATCAATCTGTGCTCTAGGCCCAAGTTCTGGACCCAAAAAAAAAAAGTAGTGTCTTTTGTCTATGTATTTTCTGTGTGTGTGTGTGTGCATGTTAGGCTTAGCCGCACAAAATACAGCAGCAATGCAAGTTGCAACCTAGTGCTGCCCGACTCCAGTCGTCATCAGTCTGTACTCTGGGCACAAGTTCTGGACCCGAAAAAAAAAAAATACTCTATTTTGTCTATTTTTTTTTCTGTGTGTGTGTGCGTGTTAGGCTTAGCCACACAAGATGCAGCAACGCAACCTAGTGCTGCCAGACTCCAGTCATCATCATTCTGTGCTCTGGGCCCAAGTTCTGGACCCGAAAAAAAAATAAAACAAATAGTGTCTTTTTTGTCTAATTTTTTTCTGTGTGTGTGCGTGTTAGGCTTAGCCTCACAAGATACAGCAGCAACGCCAGTTGCAACCTAGTGCTGCCCGACTACAGTCGTCATCAATCTGTGCTCTGGGCCTAAGTTCTGGACCCGAAAACCCCCCCCAAAAAATTGTGTCTTTTGTCTATTTATTTTCTGTGTGTGTATGCGTGTTAGTCTTAGCCACATAAGATACAACAGCAATGCAAGTTGCAACCTAGTGCTGCCCGACTCCAGTCGTCATCAATCTGTGCTCTAGGCCCAAGTTCTGGACCTGAAAAAAAAATAAAACAAAGTGTCTTTTTTTGTCTAATCTTTTTCTGTGTGTGTGTGTTAGGCTTAGCCACACAAGATACAGCAATGCAACCTAGTGCTGCCCGACTCCAGTCATCATCAATCTGTGCTCAGGGCCCAAGTTCTGGACCGAAAAAATTTAAACAAATAGTGTAAGTTTTTGTCTAAGTTTTTTCTGTGTGTGCGTGTTAGGCTTAGCCGCACAAGAACAAGATACAGCCAGCAACGCAAGTTGCAACATAGTGCTGCCCGACTCCAGTCGTCATCAATCTGTGCTCTGGGCCCAAGTCCTGGACCTGAAAAAAAAATAAAACAAATAGTGTCTTTTTTTATCTAATTTTTTTCTGTGTGTATGTGCGTGTTAGGCTTAGCCGCACAAGAACAAGATACAACCAGCAAAGCAAGATGCAACCTAGTGCTGCCCGACTCCAGTCGTAATTAATCTGTGCTCTGGGCCCAAGTTCTGGATCAGAAAACAAAATCAAAATACTAAATTGCGTCTTTTGTATATTTTTTTTCTGTGCGCGCACGACTGCACGTGTGTGAATTTTGTAACCGCACCTTGGCACTATTGGTGCTTGTGACACTGCTTCAAGACCACAGAAAATATGGAGGGCTGTCACATGACTGGAGAGCAAGGCCAAGAACCACATGTTGTAGCTGCCATCAGCAGTCATCATGATAATGCAAGTCCGTAAATTTCCTTGTCCTCTATGAAGGCCCATGCCCCAGGGCTTAAGTCACGTCATGGATATGGTAAAGTTACTTTTACTGTAGTAAAGAAAATAAAATCGAAAGGCAAGCTGCCTTTAGATAAACAAAAAATTGGCAATATGCCATTCACTACACAAAGTCTCAAGAAAAGGATAATTTATGTTGGCTGCTGGTTCTGATAGCCCTTCTGCTTGTAGTAGTAGTGGTGGTGGTACCATTAAAAAATTTAAAGTTGTTAAGAATAGTAAGACAGCTCCGGAAAATCCAACTGTGTGCCCTGAGAAATCGAAATCACAAATCCCCGAGGAGAGTGCAAGTGTGTCCGCGGTTGCCATGTGTGAGCCAGACCTAAATACTAGTGTACTGGAGGATCCTCCAAGTTCCAACATTTGTGTTCCCTCTGGAAATGTGGGGAAGGGCAGTCAACATCTTGCAGATGTAGTCAGTGAGGATGCTTCTGTGGAATTGCACATGGAGGAGGAGGATATTTTGGTAGTTGAAGGCGATAAGGATGATGATGTTAATGATGAATATGTTGGTGATGAGGATGTTGATGCCGAGGATGTCTTTTGTGTAAGTAAGGCAACAGCTGTTGCCATGGTCAAGCCATATGTAACCATTGCCAAGCAAGAGTGAGTAGAGGGAGGGACCTAAACCCCCTAGGAACCTCCTCCTTGTTACATCACTTGGAGCGCATTCATCAGATATCAAAGTGTATGTCGCCAAGTTCCAAAACTCAAAACTTGACAAGTCCAGTGTCACCTACCTGCTCCCTCTTTGTGGGATCCTTCGATCTCCACCACCAACACCTGCATCATCAACATCTTCATTCATCATTGGGAGTAGTCCTACTGCATCCAATGTTGTTATTCAAAGCATGATTGACTACTCTACTATCCGTGATTCCTCTGAAGGAGCCTTGATGACTATGCCTCTTGCTGCTGCTGTTGCTGTGAGTGGATCTTCATCCTGAAAGGGGACCAGGAGGAAGACTACTTGTAGTGTATCCTCCAAAAAACAATTAGCTGTCAAACAATCGTTTATAAGGGCAAACAAGTATGACAGCAATCACCCATTTGCACAGCGGATTACTGACGCCATAACAGCTATGCTGGTATTGGATGTGCGTACAGTATCCACCATTACTGCAGTGGGTTTTCAACAGTTAACTGAGGTCCTGTGTCCTCGCTACCAGATCCCTTCTAGATTCCATTTAGCTAGAACAGCAATTCCAAGTCTGTACAAGGACATAAAAAAAAAACCCTTATTAATGTCTTCAGAAATGCCATTGTACCCACTGTCCACTTGCTCACTGATATGTGGACAAGTGGGTCAGGGCAAACTAAGGATTACATGACTGTGACAGCCCAGCAACAGCAGCAGCAACATCTACCAAAAGACAGCTGATACAGAGGCAGGCTACTCTTTGTATAACTGGTTTCGCTAAGAGGCATACCGCTGAGAATCTCTTAGAAAAACTCAGGGAAATCATTGCTAAATGGCTTACCTCACTTGGACTCTCCTTGGGTTTTGTGATTTCGGACAATGCCACCAATATTGTTTTTCATTACGTGGGCAAATTCCAACACGTCCCATGTTTTGCTCACACAATAAATTGGGTGGTGCAACATTTTTAAAAAAATGACCGGGGCGTGCAGGAGATGATCTCGGTGGTCCGCAAAATATCTGGAGATTTTTGACATTCGGCAACCACTTGTCAAAGATTGCATGACCAGCAGGTACTGTGAAATTTGCCCTGCCATCAGCTTGAGCAAAAGGTAGTAACTCGGTGGAATTCTACCCTCTATATGCTTCAGCGGATGGAGTAACAGCAAAAGGCCATCCAGGGCTATACAATAGCCTATGACATAGGACGTGGAGGCGGAATGCACCTTACTCAAGCGCAGTGGAGAATAATTTCCGTGTTGTGCAAGGTTCTCAAACCCTTTGAACTTGCCACACGTGAAGTTAGTTCAGACACTGCCAGCTTGAGTCAGGTCATTCCCCTCATCAGACTTTTGCAAAAACAGCTGGAGAAACTGTAGGAGGAACTGAAACATAGCGTTTGCACAAGGTATAGTGGATCAAGCCCTTGATTCACTTCACCAGGATCCATGAGTCATCAATCTATTGAAATCTGAAAAATATATTTTGGTGACCATTCTGGATCCTAGGTTTAAGTCCTACCTTGTGAGTTTTTTTCCTACAGACTGAAATCTAATTCTATGCAAAGAGCTGCAGCCGCGCGTGAAATGTCATAATCTCCTCCTTCAGTTTCTGTAGCTGCCAGGAAAAAACTAAATTTTCCTTACAGAATGCCTGCTGGTCATGCAGATCGTGCACCAAAAAATAACATCTGGTCGGGCCTGGGAGAACTGCCTACTAGTGACATTTCTTCTACCATGACTTTGTGTGATTCGGTCTCCATTCATAGAATGGTAGAGGATTATTTCAGAGATAACATCCTAATAGGCATGTCAGACAGTCCCTTTCAGTACTGGCAGGAAAAAGAGGCAATTTGGAGTCCCATACACAAACTGGCTTTGCATTACTTAAGTTGCCCACCCTCCAGTGTGTACTCCGAAAGAGTTTTCAGTGCAGCTGGCAACCTTGTCAGTGATCGGCGTAGGAGGTTACTTCCTCAAAATGTGGAAAAGATGATGTTCATTAAAATGAAATACAAATTCCACGAGGAAGACCTCTACCAACAATTACATAAAAAAATTACAGAGGCGCCTATGGTGGATTCCAGTGGGGAAGAATTAATATTGTGTGAAGAAGAGGATGTACATACTGATGGGGAGGACGAGGATGACGACAACTTGTAATGTAAAGCCAGTTTGTGTATTGGATCATTTTAATTTCCATGTCCAATGCACATTGGCAGCTTGTTTTATGGGGGTCCAAACAAACCAATAATTTCAGCCACAATTGGCAGTCCTTATCACTGCAATGATTGGTTTGTTTAACTGTGAATGTCCTGTTTCATATACAACATAAGGGTGGGTGGGAGGGCCCAAGGACTATTCAATCTTGCAACTTTCTCCTTTCCATTATGTGCTGGTTGGGGCATTGCTGCCTGACATTTTAAATTAATATTATGGTTGGTTTAGGAACCAATGATTTGTTTTTAAGTTAATTTATTATCAATTTTACAGCCAGGGGCTGCACCAATGAATTTCTTTTTATTATTAATTAGTCAGCACAGGGCTGCACCAAAGAATTGTTTTTTAATTTATTTATTATCAATATTACAGCCAGGGGCTGCACCAATGAATTGTTTTTTAATTAATTTTATTATCAATTTTACAGCCAGGGGCTGCACCAACTATCAACTATCAATTATTCAATCCTCAAGGGTATCCCAACCATCATCTTTGCACAGTCCTCAACTCTATTAATAATTATATCAATCAGTTTTGAGCCAGCAAGCTGGATGCAACCTTTTGGCCCTTTAACTAGATGAAAAAAATCAATATTGTGAGGTGGTCAAAATTGACTGGAAACGAGTGGAAATAAATGTTATTGAGGTTATTAGTACTGCAGGAACAAAAAAAGGCCCATTTTATCTGATTTTAGCTGTGTTTTTTTTTAAAGAAAAAATCCAGATCCAAAACCAAAACCAGAACACGAAAACAAAACATGGAGGTGAGGTTTTGGCAAAACCAATCCAGATCCAAAACCAGGGGAGATCCAGATCCAAAACCAAAATGCGGGGGTCGGCGCACATCCCTAGTTTTAACCAATTTGTCTGAACAACCATTTTTGGCTATTTTCCAGTGTTTGTGAGCAATGTCATTTGCTCCCATACATTACCAGGTTTTCATTCCAACCCGCCAGATTGGACATATATTTGACAGAAAATTGTATAGTGGATGCCCAGCTTTAGTGTGCCTTGAGGACTGAGGTTGGGAATCACTGCATTACACCGTCTGTGCTGCCATTTAGCTGTCCTGTTCCAGACCTGTGTGCACTATTGCCCTGTTGATGTCTTCAAAGTTAGTATGTTGAATATAAGCATGTCTAAAAAGCATTGTGGGCCTGAGTCAGACAAAATGCCAATATTCACACAAAAGGCCAATGTTTTTCCACTATGCATGGGTCTTAGTTGTTAAAAAGTGAATGCGCCGCAGGGTGTGAGTGTACAGAGTCGCAGTAGCAATTGAGATGCACAGTCTCAGAAATGTATTGGGCATTCCTGGGCAGTGACTGGGTGGTGGCTATTCAGGCACACACGGAGAGCCACGGTTTTATGGGCGTGTTATGGGAGTGCTGCTACTGTGTTCTACATCCACATCTGAATTAGGCCCTAAGACACTTAATCACTCACTCTGACCGAGAATCTGCACCTATCGTGGGACTGGGGCAAGTTTCGATGGTGCAACCAATGGTGGCATCTTATTATGCACCAAGAGGAATTGTACATCTAAAGATGTACAAAGTAGGCTTGCTCATTGAGGTGCACACTTGTACACTAGGCAAAGGGCTTTTATTAGCATATAGTTGCGCTTGCAATTACAGGAAAAGATGCAAAAGCAGTCATAGCAGCATTCCTTATGATACAGAACACCACTGCTATAAGGATTTGGTTAGGCTCGAGATCAAGCTATCTTTTATCCTGAAGAAGTCTGCGTAAGGTCAAACGCGTCGATCACAGATTTAATTGAACCCGAGCTGTGCTGCTAAGTGCTTCAAGCGGGCACATCAGGAGTCTGCCAGCAGACGCTCAGCCACACCTGACCATAAGCGGAAGGTATTTACCCAGAGACCACTAGCAACCCCAGCACCAGAACTGCGGTAAGACACAGAACAGCAGCGTGGACTCTCCAGATTGGGGACTGTCACTCATAATAGGGTGCACTCTAAATAGTACTGTATACCATAGGGTACAACAATGCCCTAATTGTGAGCAACCAAATTGGTATAACCTTTATCTAGTAAGTGATTTGTGTCCAGCTACTCCAGGAATTCTGACTAATTGCCAATTGGAGTTTACTTATCATTCGAGAACTACCGGTACTATATTTACAGCAATATGCAGGCACACAGGGAGAGTAAAATGCCAAGGCATATCCCCTGTATGTTGACACTATCTATTCACTATTTATTGCCTTATAGGACCTGATTGAAATCAGAACCCTAAAACAAGGGTCATTGTTTTATAGTGACTATTATCTGGGCAATTATAACCCACACTATACAAGGAAGCTTCATGTTGTGTTGTTTGTAAATGTCTGTATACCGGTATTAGGCACTTTTGCTAAAACTGTGAAATTTTTGCCGAAAAACAAGCGAAAAAAAAACTGGAGAAAAGTTTTCTGCATTTGGAGCACTGGCTGGAAGCATATAAAAGGTATGTACCATGTCTAATAAATACTTTGTCCTGATGATAGAGGATTGAACTTCGAAACTTTGACTATAACACAGGCTGTTGATTGAGCAGATTATTAACTGTGTGCCGACCACTGTATGAAAAGTGCAGTGTAAAAGAGATAGTTAGGAGCAGCTGCAGCTGCATATAAAGAATGAAAATAAAAAAGTGAAGTACATATATATAAAACACACAGTGAAGGGTTAAAATGTGTTATAAAGGAAAATGTGTTATAATGCGGTGCCCTGAGACAGATCAACAAAGGCAATCCAGGGGGACCCACGCCCCAAAAATGAACCAAAGTTGCACTACAGTATATAACTTAACTATCTCTTTTACACTGCTTGGCTGGGTCAGTTTTGGGGGGTCCTGTGCTCTGGATTTGAACTCTAGTATGTTAGGGACCTACCCGAAAGAGGTTACCTGGATATGGTGGGTAGGCCCATAACCTTGGCCATGATTATGCTAAAAACCTCAATTGATTGCCAAATTTTATTGCATTTATATATATTAATAATAATTTGGAGTTGTGCACCTGAGATTTGTTTGTTTCTGTGCCTGCAATTAGTCTCATCAGGTATAGCAAAGCCCACAGATGCCAACAATTTACTCTTGGCTACCAGTTGTCATCCTGGATCACTTAAAAAAGGATTACCCTATTCGCAATTCTTAAGGGTTCGACGTATTTGTTCAGATCCAGAGTATGAAAAGAAACATATGGATATTGTATATAACAAATTTCTGCGCAGGGGATATCCCAGATCATTGCTAAAACAAGCAAGAGAAAAAGCTTCAGCTACACCTAGAAATGATATGCTGCAAAAAACATCAGCAAAGAGAGTCACTGATAACACCATTATCTGGTTAAATGAATTTTCTGTGGCTAGTGATAGTTTGAAAAGAACAGCCAAAAGATTCTGGCCTATCATTAATATGGATGACTCTTTGCCATTGTTGAAACATGCACAACTATTACCATGTCACAAATGGGGACGTAATATCAGAGACATGGTCGTTAGGACGGATATAACAAATATGGGTAAAATGAAACCCTCACATTTTCTAAGCAAAAAAATGGGAAACTTTAAATGCCTTGGTTGCACTACATGCGGCTATTTGGAGACGGGAGATTGTTTTTATCATCCTCATACCGGAGACAAAATATTGATCAAGCATAGACTTACGTGTAGTAGCCAGTTTGTAATTTACTATATCAAATGCCTGTGTGGACTATATTACATAGGCAAAACTACAAGATATTTTAAGGAGAGAATGGCTCTGCACAGAAGCGCCATACGTTTGGCTCTCGAAGGAAGGAACCAATGGAGAAACCAGTGGCCAGACACTTTAAGGAATTTGGCCACAATTTATCCTTTCTTAAATACAAGATGATTGATTATATTCCACCTAACACCAAAGGAGGAGATCGTGCCAGAAACCTATTACAAAGGGAGGCCCGCTGGATTCATGATTTAAATACTATCAGACCTTTCGGCCTGAATGAGAATTTATCATTGACTTGTTTTCTGTAATTTTACTTTCCTTTATTAGATATACTTTAACTTCAGAGATTTTTTCTCGTATATTTGACCTTTACAGCATATAGTCTTAAACCTTCTTTTTATACCAAGGATAATTTCTGCTAGCCCTTTTGCGACATTTTATGGCCTAGTATGTGTCTTATTTTTTCTATTCTTACATGTAATGTTCCCCTGTTCTGTCTCTATCTACTTGGGTGTCCTTTAATGTTGGTGTTGATTACATGAAGTGTTTTTGTTGTTAGTTTGTGTTGCCAGGCAACCTCGAATCCGGCGTCTGCCGTCAGACCCGCTGAGATACGGTGCGGTGGATGACGTCAGTACTGCAGTCCGGACACGAGGGAGTCATGATCAGTCACGGTGGAGGGAGTCTTTCACTGATATTTAAGGTAAGAAGTTTGCATTATTTCTGTGTTCCTGACGAAAAATTTGAAGTAAATTTGAAACGTTGAACGAGCAAGAGGCTGGGAATCCTCTAGTATTCTTTTCTTATACACTGAGAGTGCCGCCTTTATCTACGTGTTTGTACTTTGGATATCCATTTGGGGAAGGTACCCAGGACTTTTCTACACAGCGGGAGTGCCGAGCGTGTTTGGGAGGCTATATATATATATATATATATATATATATATAATATATATATTTATATATATGGGGTGGATCTATATAAAAACAAATATATATAAATATATACTCAGAATATTTGCATATGGGAACCTGTGTATGTATATATATATATATATATATACATATATATATGGACTAATAAGTTTTAATGGTGTAGTCTCAAAACATATGAAATGAATGGGTAGTGACAGGCTGGAATCATCTTGTTGCTTTAGGTTATTTATAGGCAGTAAGTGGAAAAGTCTTGAAGAAACAGTTGGGCAGATTTCTCTACAGTGAGATAAAAAAGGTTCTCTAGATGTGCACAGCAGAATATTTAAATTTTATTTACTTCAGACTGAAATAAATATTTAGGTTCATCTCCATCAGAAACAAAAGGTAACTTAGAACAGTTAATACAATCATAATAAAATCATACGCCTTTACACTGTTACTTGCTGCAAATGTGTTCTGTATATTTTGAAACAGCTTGAATACAATGCATAACAGAGCATTGCAAGCTAACATTAAATCAGAAAACAATTTAAAAGGAGATATAACCTTGGAAAATAGTTTATGGCAAAGCTTATAGTTTTACTTCTTTGGAAGGGTGCCAATATCCGACTACTAATATGCTACAGCTTAGTATATCTAAAAATGGGGCATTATAGCCATTCAAATCAATTATAGAAAAGCGATACATATGGCAGCTATTTTCCTCTTTATTTCCTAAAGGAGCAAAGTCATAAAAATGCTAATATTAACAACCTTTCCTGACCTGTACTAATGCGTTGAGCCACAGATGAAATTATGTGCAACTACACTTCTATGTCCATCTAACAGATTATTTATTTTCTTCCCTGTTATCCACAGCCAATTCCCCCAATCCACAGCACAACTGAAATTGATTATGGCACACTCCCTCTAGAGGGCAACTGCGGAGATTTCTTCACAGGCATAGGGAACAATATCACCCAGATAGGACCATTAGAAATGATTATAGCACAATTATATTACATTTTGAAGATGTTTTAAATGCCCTATCATCAGATGTTAGCCTACATTTCTATGCAACAACCATAATAAATTTATATAAACAATAAAGACATCTAGGCATATATGGCAGGGGAAAGGGTCAGCTTTATTTTTTAATAATGATTTTATAGAAAAGGGGTAGAATAGAAGAAATGTATTGTGTCGAAGAAAGATCGTCCCCACACAACTGTATCACCATCTGCTCAACACAACTCTGGCTTATATGGGTGCCAACTGCCAGGCCATCACTCGTGGTATCCAAACTTCCCATCCATTGACACATAAAAAGGCCCCCCAGGACCAGTGGTTCCACTGACTCTAGTCTGGTCAAATCAGCCTAATCCCGTTTAATGGTGGGGAGAGCACCTCAAGACCTAAAATCAGACCAGAACTGCTACCGTACGGTTCCTTCCTGCAAGAAATAAAGCTGACAGTACTAAGATTGGGGGGGATGGAGGAGGATTCACAGAAGCAAGAAACCTGATCACATACAAACTGACCAGATAAAATCAACCAAATTCCCTTAGACCTAGTCACTAAACAATCATAGGTTAACGATGAACCTGGCCATAAGAAAGACACACCCCTAAAAACCATTAACCAGGGTAGACAGACAGAGGCTAGGGTTTTAAATTCTGCCATGCATATAAAATCCATTCTGTAACACAACACATGGGGGAATTGATATGACAGGTTTATAGCACCCGGGAGCACCTAGAGGCTATTTGTCTGAACCTACTGTTGGGCCTGGCTATCACACCAAGGGCCTTATTCAGAGCCGCACACTAGTAGAGTGATTGTTTGCAACTGCCCATGTTTAAAAATGTCTAACGCATTACACAGAGTGAACACACAGAGGCACTGTTGTGTTCTAGATGCACAGTATCAGAAATGTGGAAAAGTGATGGGCGTTCCTGGGCGGTGACTGGGTAGTGGCTAGAAATGTGCGCAAGCATGGTCTGTTTAATGAGCGTATTATGGGATTGTCAGTGAAAGTTGCTGTGTACTCAGACACAGAGCAGCAGTCATAGAAGGCCATAATCAGGTGGAGAAACTGCACTTGCCAACAAGCCTCAAACAAGGAAGCGTCAGGTGGTAATTATTACTGGATGTTCCTATTTGCAGAGTGACCGTTAAGCTGTGGCCATATTTTCTTTTGTGAAATCCATTCAAGAACAAACCAGAGGTCTGCCAAGTAAGGAGATTGCTCACCTGTACACCATCCTGCGGGGCTGTCACAAGCTGATTTCAGTTCTGCCTGTGAAGCTGCTCAGAATATTGGACACTTAGCTGTCACAGTAGTGCCTACATTGCCACAAGTCTGCGGCATAAAACACACAGTCAATTTGTACTTCAGAAACATATATTTCTTGGCTGAGACTTGTAGTTCAGTGATGGTTTTATGCACCACTGTTCAGTCCCCACTACTAGTTCCTAAGACATGCTATCACTATGTGAGTGCTGCACACCACTGTCTGCAGTGCCGCAGTGCAGGCACTTATGGCTATTTACAGATTAGCAACATATTGTACAAACTCCTACTGGCACAGCAGTTCTCCTAGCGGTTTGGGGATAGTGTCCTAGAAGTGGTCACCATTCCTCTCCTTTTCAGGACACAAGTACTGTAATTGCAATGGCAAACCTTGAGCTGACTGCTTAAATGGCTAACAAACCGTCCTTTATTATGTTAATGAAAGCCTCTTGCTTGCTTTGGGGGAAGGGACCTAGAGTGCACACCAAGTTTGTAATGTGATCACAGCACCCGCTCAAAAGATTGCAAAGTGCTGCAGTGACCGGAACTTACTGATGTGTACAAATTAGCATCATGTTGTACAAACTCCAAGCAGCACAGTAGTGCAGACAGTGTCGCAAGTCTGCAGCATAAAACGCACAGTCAGTTTGTAATCCAGATACACCTCTTTCTGGGCTGAGACAGGTAGTTAAGTGATGGTTTTATGCACCACTGTTCAGACCCTACTTCTAGTTCCTAAGACATGTCATCACTATGTGAGTGCCGCATACCACTTTCTTACTGTGAGACAGTGACACAGTGGGAGATCGACGTCTCCCACTTAGCTCTGTGAGACCCGGCGTATTATCCTGCATTAACCACTGTTCCAGCATCCTGCACCACTACCCGCAAGCTGGGAGCTGTATCACACTCTGCTCCACTCAAACTCCTCTCCATCATAACAAGTGTATCACAGTGAGTACGGCTGTACATCACATATCTTCCAATAAACCATCCTACTGGTTAAGCAACTGGGCTGCCTGTAGTGATAAGGCATTCTGTTGTGAACATAACTCTGCCATACACCGCACCTGTACACACGCATTTCCAGCAGAATACACATTAAAACCTTGAAGTAATTTACCATGTGATCCCTGTCATCACATTTATATCGTCTTTCCAGAGTAAACAAAATATTTCCAAGACATTTAAACTGTGAAAGTCATGAGACCCAGGACATTTTAGAGACTACAGTACGAACCAGTAACTATGTGTAACATTTAAATTGAAAACAGCATTTTCAATCCATGTCAGTGTGACAGGTGAAGGAGTACTCCACTGCTCTGTAAGCTATTCTATCTCCCTTCACTCGCTCTGCTGTCTACTTCTGTTTATTATACTGACATATCCATTTCAGTATCTAAGGCTCCACAAGTCATCTGGGACTGCAGAAAAAATATGTTTCACAAATGTTCCTGCACATGTGCTTTCAAAACAGATTGCCCCAGTTTTCTCCTGTGGCTTTTCCCAATCACACATTTAAAATAAAAAAAAATATATAAAAAAGTTTGATACTTGTGATGTTGTACTACTGTAGACAGAACTTATTACGCTTACCACAAGACTTTTTACAGTACGGCAATACATACAGCCATTTCAGATTAATTGACTTTAAAGGGTAGATTCATCATTGTCTCTTTTGGTGTTCCATTAAGAGTTTTTGGATCACATGAAATGCTGCCAATTTCCTGTCCTGGAAAGATTTATTGCATTCCCGCTGTTTGTCAGTTGAGAAAAATCAATAAGGTACGATTTATCAACATGCAATAAGCACTATTTTTTTTTTTCTTGCCTTGTGCTGCCCTGGCATATTAAAAATCAGAGGACACAATATTACTATACATAGCTTTATAAAAAAGATGTATATTATACAGCCTAAGACATAAATACATTTTGTCTTCAAGGTCCTTCATGCTCAATAATAATATAGTGATTATTCTTCCTGAAACATAAAGCAAATATTTTACAGGAGCCTAATTCTTATCCAATTTGGTTGACAAACAGTTAAGACTTGTTTAATGAGTCAATAACACATCTTCGTGTAAACTTTTACTGAATATTCTTAATTTGTAGTCATTATATTTTAGAAGATAAAAGTGTAGTAAATGTAAACTGATCATTGCCTGGAGTAAAACATTTTTTAAAAGAGGTAAAACTACAGAAGGCAGTGAAACTGTATGGGGATCATGACTGAGCGGATATAAGCGAGTGAAGGTTTAATGAGAAAATGTATAATGCTATTACATTTATAGAGCTGTAGATAAATATTTTCAGAGCAATCACTTGCACCTTGCAAGATCCATTTATAATGGAGGTCTATGGATAGCTGTAACGTGTTACATTAAATAAGTGTATTTATGTAGTGGTGAATTTTTTTAGGCTTGTCTGTTAGTAACTTTAAAGGTGTCATACAAAATGTAATTGTTGGAATACAGGATGTGTTACTGCGCCTCCTTTCATATTACTTCACCCCTGAAAGTTTTGCCAATACCTAACAAAGATGGCTGCTGTAACTTAGTCTGTACATGCGCTGCGCCATGTTATCTTTCTCACTGTGTGTGAGTGCCATGGGAGATCCGATTCAAACCGAGTCCCAGCTCAGATCCATTGGGGTTCCAAGTAAAACTGACTCAGGACATGGGTGTTCTTGCCAAGTTTAGAACTCGGAACTAACAGGGTCTTGCGTGTTTTAGATTGCATCCTCGTAAGGTGCTTTGAGTTGGCCAAATTTACTGGAAATTACTGGAAATAAATGCTATTGATTTTAATAATACTATGGGAACAACAACAGGACCAAGTTACAAGATTGTATGTTTTTTATAATTTTTAATGAAATCTACATCCAAAACCGAATGCAAAAAACTTGAAGGTGGTTTTGCCAAAACCCGACAATGATTTAAAACCAAAACATGGGGGTCAGCAGCTGGAACCTGTGAGGCAGAAAGAGACTCAAATTCAAGAACTCAAGGGTGTAGGCCAAATGTGGCATAAACTGGCATGGAACCAGATGAAGAATGGTACTGATTGTTGTGACAAAATTCCACCCAAGGAAGCAGTTGAGCTAAGTTGTCTTGAGAGGAGGATAAGTATAAACGAAGAAAAGACTCCAGATCTTGGTCGACTCTTTCTGTCTGGCCATTAAACTGGGGATGGAGAAATTCAGCTTGACTTGAAGTGAAGAACACAAGGAACTCCAAAACCTGGTGACAAACTGCATTCCCCGGCCAGAGATAAGTTCCAGAGGTAGTCCATGGAGTCTGAAGATTTCTTGTACGAATAAATGAGCCAACTTGGGAGCTGACTTAAGACCAGTGAGGGGTATGAAGTGAGCCATCTTGGTGAACTGGTCAACTACCACCCAGATGGTGTTGTACTCATTTGAAACCCGGGAGCTCAGTAATAAAGTCCATCGACATGTGACCACGGTTGATGTGGAACAGTCGAGGAAGTAACTGTCCAGCTGGAGACTGTCGAGGCAATTTATTCTGGGCGCACTTGTTACAAGAGGCAATAAAGTCTTGGATGTCTTTTCTGAGAGAGGGCCACAAGTAAGACCTGGAAATTAATGCAAAGGTCTTTAGAATGCCTGCATGACCTGCGAAGCGGGAAGCTTGAACCCAATGTAGCAGTTTATTGCATAATGCGAGCTTGACAAGAGTTTTCCCAACAGCTACTACTTTTAGGTGGGCATTGACTGTCCAAACTTTTGTAGTTGTAAGTATATCTCATATTCCTCTGACTGTGAAAGGATCACACGTGTTCAATGTAGTGAACCACTCTTGATTACAACTCAAATGTCTCATGACACTTGAGACAATATACCAGCAATCTCCTCTGTGGCTGACTGTGAAACTTAAAGCTGACTCATTCTTACTTTTGCACTTCTTTCTCTGTGCAGTATCCATACTGTATCTTTCAGTTTACATTGAAATGCTTTGTGCCCTGTCTTATGACATACATAACACTTGAATTTTCTGGGCTTGGCATCTTTAGTGTGTAATGCAGTACACTCAGTATTTAATTCAACTGGCACACGTTCTTGAAAGTGTAACAGTTTTGTTCTAATGATCTCTGTAGATAGCTGTCACACTCTGGATTATTAAAACCACTTTCTTACCACTCCAGTTCCTGTCCAGGATAGCACAGAGGTCCGCTCATGCTGCACATCGCTCCCGGCTGGTGCTGAGGTCTGTCAGTGTTGCTCCTGCCCTGTCCGCTCAGTGTCCTATTACTGAGCATGGAGATGGCTCTCCATAGCCTTTTGCTCACAGCATGTCTTCCCAGCATTATGGTACACTGTCTGCATGCCAGAGTAGTATAAGTAACCAAAGCTCCTGGTTAAGTCTATCCGGCTGGTTTGCTCCAATAGTTTTTTCCAATGGAGTCTACTATTCTCCATCTTGTGTACATCACAGAATAGTACATACATAATATATTTTATGGTGTAATATACCTTTTATAAGATTCCTGGAATAGTAGGATTTTCTGTCGAGTTTTTGTATAGAGCAACTTGTTCTATTGATTATAGTCTAATAATTTAATCATTTTCAGGAACTTAGAAAGAGTAATGATGAATGTTTGCAGACCTAGGAAGTGTGCTGCTATTTTTAATCTGAAGCAGGGATAACTGAACACACGCTGAGTATCACCTGTAATATCTCTGCAGGATGTGAGTTTTTTTCTAAAAGACAACATGAAGTTCAGTATCTGTCCCTTTTAATACTAGTTAGTACAGGGCTGCTCAGTCTATATTAGTGCCCATTTGAGTTAAAAATGAAGTGGATTGTTTAAATGCAGCCTACTGGCACTTAGTATATTATATATTTTACATAATTACCAGCTCCAATGTTTACAATATTGTCAAATATCCAGCATGTTTTATTGAGCCCTTAATTATATCACATAAAGAGGTTAAATAAGGAGCTGATTGCCATAAGAGAGAGTGCATAGAACGCAGCCCACTCATTTATCCCATACTTGAATAACATGAACTGTCCTTCAAGCTGTTATAGATGTATGTAGTGTATTTAGCTTAGTAATATTCTGGTATAGCAAAGTATTACTATAAGTGGTTTATTGCTATTATATTTTTCACATGAGATCATTTGCTAATATACTTTAATAAGTAAGGGGCCTATTCATCAACACTAAAATAACAGTTTTAAGGACATTTTCCTTAATTACAGTTTTTTTTAGTATTAACACAATTAACACAGGAGATATCACTAATATCTCCTGGTTAAGTCTGTCTGCGTTAATTTCCACACTCCCCATACACTAATATGGGGATGTAGAAATTAGGCTATTCATCAAATTCCGAAAATTATGTATTTTGGGATTTTGATGGTGTTAATATACACTACTCTCAGGGGGCATATAGCGGGTTATACTTACCTGCTTTCAGCTGGACAGGTCCTCCTCGGCTCCCTCCTTCACTGCCTGGTCCCTCCTCCGGCTTCGGCTGCTGCTCTGACTGTGTTCTCCCAGCAGAACACAGTAAAGTTAAAAAAATAAAAATAAATAAATAAAGATGAAAACATTTAAAAAAAAAATCTTCAAACGGGAGGTCGGGGTCAGTGGCTGCAGCCTGTGACAGACGGCCAGGTAGGTGGGAGAGGGGAGCGGAGGGGGAAGGGCCGGGGGACACACACACAGAATTACCGCAGCTATAATCAGTGCTGCGCATGCGCTGCTTTTGTGAATGTAACAGCGCATGCCCAGCACTGATTACAGCTGCGGTAAGGTAGAGCAGATAGGGAAAAGTATCTATTTTCTGAAAAGCTGTCATCACAAAAATTACAGCTTTTCGGAATAGATAGTTATAGGGAGGAAGAATGATGAATTCCTCTGGTAATTAGGTAGAACTCCATGTGAGTTTTAAACCTAATTACCTCCATCAATTTTGCAGTGTTGATAAATAGGCCCCTAAGTCTATTTACCTGTCATAGTTTAATTAACTATTAATACTGTTGTAGTTTAATCAGCCATTTGTACTTAGCTCTATTTTATTTTGCAACAGCATTTTTTTATTTATATAATGCATTAAATAATGAATAAGGGCCCTGATTCCGAGGCGTTCGTTAACAGCAGTACGCTCGTTGCCTTCCGATGTTGACTAACCGCGCATGCGTCGGTGTTACACTGCGCATGTGCGTACGGCAGATTGCGAGGTTTTTTTGTCTCGTTCGTCAAATAGCGTACAGGAAGTGACATGTCAAATGTGATTGACAGAACAGGGCGTTTTTGGGTGTTGACGGGGGAGGAGATGGAAAAACGCAGGCGTGGCGAGGCGTTTTTGGGGCGTACATACATTAACAAATGCGAACGTCAAATGTGTTCGTACCAACTCATACGTCACTGGATGATCCTCTTTCCCTTCAAAATGCTCGCACAGCTTACGGTCTGGATTACTCGACCACATTGGCGATGGCCTTCTCCTCCGTCCCGGCACTCCACGATGTAGCATCGATTAATCGCGGCTTGTCAGAAAATCAATTAGTGTTAGATTGAAAACCGGCTTGGTATGTGTTTGGAAATCAGTTTTTTGGGTTAGCACAAAACCGAACGCAGGTGGAAATCATAGCTGCTAATGTCAGGATTACACAATCAATTTGCGTACATTTGTGGGGGTTTATTTTGGGCTCAATTTTTGGTTTTTGGACTATTGTAACAATAATGTCATCATGTTTAGGTTTTTTTGGCCATTTTGTTTTTGCCAGGTGAATTTGCATCCTTAGGTAAATTTTTAAACGTTCCT
Source organism: Taudactylus pleione (assembly GCA_031769625.1). Lineage (NCBI taxonomy): Eukaryota > Metazoa > Chordata > Amphibia > Anura > Myobatrachidae > Taudactylus > Taudactylus pleione. The sequence continues at coordinate 50,211,337 of JAUIMM010000015.1, forward strand.
TAAAGAGCCCTTTTTTTTCCCATGTAAAATGTTGTTGTTGAACGTTGTTGCCTTGTGGGCCCGGATTAAATGTAACCCATTTTGACAATAATGTCAGAATACAAAGTCGTACATTTTATGTAAATTTATTGCTATCAAAAAAAAAATTCATGCACATATTTGACACAAACATTTTTGCAGTGTTCATTCCACAATATTTAATAATTGTGCAAACATAAAATTTTTTGGAAACGTAAAGCAAAAAATTAAAAACAATTCACAAGAAAGGAGAGGGAAGTTTTGGCCAGAAAGGGAATATGAGGCAAGCACAGAAGGAGTGTGGGAAAAGTAGCCAATGCTGTCAACGTTTTTTTCCCTGTTTGGCTGGGGGAGGGAGGGCGCCAGACCGGGTCCGGGATGTCAGCGGGCTGGCCTGTCCAGAGGCAGATGTTGTGGCCTCTGGACTAGGCACAGGGCTAGGCACATTTGGAGGATTGGCTGATGTTGTGCCAGAGGTGGAGAATCCTGATGTTCCGGCAGGAAGGGAGGTCGGCTCCACCATGTGCTGGCGAACGAGCTGCTCCAGGGCATTGGCGATGCGGATGTTGGCCCTGGTATTTTCCGCCAGGGCCTGACCAATGGTCACGTTGGCTGCAGCATTTTGCTCCAGGGCCTCAGCCACCCGTACCAGACTGGCGTCCATCCTCTGCAGAATCTCCGTATGGAAATCCGATTTAAAATTGAGTTCTGTGAGGAGGGACACTGCCTGCGAGGGGGATTGCCCTGGACTGGCTTCTGCAGGGTCCTCAGCCGGATGTACTGGTTCCTCCCCTGCAGAGCCAGCAGAAATTCAGCGGCCAAGGCTCCCCTCTGGAGCAGACTCATCCGCCTGTGTCTCTGTTGGAAAAATGAGAAAAGACTCACATTAGAATCTACATATTGGCACAATAACATTTCAGAGTTGGTGACATCACAATATTTACCTTGGACAACATGAGGAGCCGCAAAATCTGGCATGCCCGTATCCATGTTGGACACGCCAAACACCTCCACAGGCTGCACACACCCCTGAGCCAGCTCTTCTAAATCATTCAACTCCAATGACACAGGGGTGGGACCCCCACCTGTCCCCCTTGCATGCCTAGCCCTGTCCGCCAGTTTTTGCTTCAGGCGATATTTGAAGTCGGCCCATCTGTGGGTGAAATTGGAACCATTATCCTTTTGTTTTAAATGGGTTTTGGTTTTAGGGGGGGTCAAGTGTTTACTTACCGCCGTTTGACATCCCGGGCTAGACGGACATAATCACCCACCCTATTGACAGCAACGGCTACCTCTTCCCACATTCTCCACTTCTGGCTTGCACTCATATTCCTGTCTGCCTGTGGCAGGATGTCCACACACTTCTGAATCAAAACCTCCATCTCCTTTCTTGTGAATTGTGGCTGCCTTTTCTTTTTGCCAGCTTTGCCCGGAATACTGGGCCCAGCAGCCTCTTCCATGTCATCCTCCTCACCTATTTGTTTAAATGTTGAGAATTGTAAACTTCACAACTTGCACTATATTATGTTTCTAATTAATCATTGTTTCAAAATGCCTGAAATACTTACCGCCAGACTGTTGCCCATTGTTTCCCTGGTCTGTAGCCATGTCTGAGCTCAAAACAAGAAATACACCAGAATGTTTGGTTTGGCTCGTGACGTATTTATACATGCGTCCTTATTTTTCGGCCGCATCATTGATTGTGCGTTCCTATGATCCCTCCTTAATTTGTGCGGGAAACTAAACACTATTTATGGTTTGGGGCGTCTCGAGTCGAGGTGGCGTTTTTGGATTGTTGGAGGTTACGTTGGTCGGAGTTGATTGTTGGCGGGTTTTGGAGTTTGCGTTTAGTGGGAGTAGTTTTTATTTTGCTATATTTGCATTTTGTTTTTCCGTTCGCATTTTTTCTGTTGGATTTCTTTTTGGCGTTTCTTGATTTGGTAAGTTTTTGGAAGTCTAACTTTGGTTCAATTTGTGTCTCCTTCTTTTTCTGAATTTTCTTAAGTTTTTTTTGCGTAATTTCATCTCTCTTAGGTTTTTTTTTGGCTCTGCCCCAAAGACCTTTTGATCCGGAATCTTATATATTATCTCTTGGTAAGTTCATTTTTTTAATTGTTTTGGAAATGTTCATGTTTGTCTTTACGCAACTTTGTGTAACCTTTGTTTTTCTTAGTCAAAAATGTTTATAAAATGTGTTTTTTTTGTAGCTGCGTATTTTTTAACTTGTATTTGCGAACTAATTAGCGCATTTTTATCAGTTTCTATTGTGACTTGTATTTGTGAACTAATTAGCGCATTTTTATCAGTTTCTATTGTAACTTGTATTTGCGAACTAATTAGCGCATTTTTATCAGTTTCTATTGTGACTTGTATTTGCGAACTAATTAGCGCATTTTTATCAGTTTCTATTGTGACTTGTATTTGCGAACTAATTAGCGCATTTTTATCAGTTTCTATTGTGACTTGTATTTGAGAACTAATTAGCGCATTTTTAAATGCTTATTCATCCCATTAAATTGTTTGTGTTTTCCCTTTAGCATTTGTTGCTTACATTTGGCCCCAATTTGACGTAGTGTGCGCAATGTCGTTTTGCTCTTTGGGCAAATGTGTGTTTCTCCCCTTTTATGTTTTGTCTTGCACAAAATTTTGAAACAGAAATGCCCAGCATAAAATTATGTATTTTTATATTGTGATTATTTCCAGTTTGCACGTATCATAACAATACCCCGGCATGTAAGCATCAATGGATGGTATCATCAAGCTAAGTTATATTTTTTTGGGGGGGGGCGTTAAAAAGCCTTACATTCAAATCTTGCCATTTCAGGTTGATCTGGGTCGGATTGTTCTGGCCATGCTCCCGGAAGCCGACCAACCTCAATCTCGTCCCAGGCGTAGGCATCGTAGGCGTGCAAGGCCCCAGATATTTTGAACACGTGTCACCCTTTTTGGAATGCCCGATGATGAGGTTTTAAGACGCTACCGTCTTCCTCCCAAAATCATCATAGACACTCTCTCATTAATAGAGAGTGATCTTGAGCGGCAAATTGACAGTCCTACAGCAATACCACCACTTACGCAATTTATGGCGGTGTTACATTTCTGTGCCTCAGGATCGTTTCAAACAACGGTGGGAATAGTGGCGGGCATCTCACAATCCTCCTTTTCCCGGATCCTGAGGGCAGTGATGGAGGCACTTTTCAAGCACCTCCATCATTTTATTCAAATGCCTTTGGATATGGGTGCCCTTAGTGTGGCTAAGGCCAATTTTTACCAAATAGCTGGCTTCCCACACATCATAGGGGTTGTGGATGGTACTCACATACCACTTCAGCCTCCAGCACGGCTGGAGGCCATATTTCGAAACCGGAAACACTATCACTCCCTGAATGTAATGGTGGTATGTGATGCCTCCCTCCAGATCCTGTCCCTGAATGCAAAATTACCAGGAAGAGCACATGACTCCTTCGTCATCCGGCAATCAGGGATATGGCACAAATTAACCAACCTACAAGCTGGTGATGCGTGGCTTCTGGGTAAGAGGAGACCTTTAGTACATAACAATGTTAAGCTTCATACAGAGTGATCCTGATGTTGTCTATTCTTTTTCACAGGAGACAGTGGCTACCCTTGCATGCCCTGGCTGCTCACTCCTTATTTGGCTCCCACACCAGGGCCACAAAGTGAGTTTAATGCCGCACTTACAGCCACCAGGCAAGTGGTGGAGTGCTGTATCGGCCTTTTAAAAGGCCGATTCAGATGCCTCCACCGCTCTGGTGGCGAGCTCATGTATTTGCCGGATATGGTTTCGAAAATTGTGGTCCTGTGTGGGCTATTTCACAACATCGCCATAAAGAGTGGTGTCCCAATGCAGCCAGAGGATGCCTTACCTGAGGATGGCCCCCCAGGAGGTTGGTCGGAGGTCAGTATGTGGGGGAGCCATACGCGATGATGTGGTGGCCAGATATTTTAGGTAATTATTGTCTAAACAACAGTGTTTATACCCAATGTGGTACGGTTTGTTTGAGAACATCTAATTAATTGTTTTTTTTTTCTCCATCTTCTGTTTTTTTCCATAATCTTTGGCACTCCAATGATGACTACTTCCTTCTACCCTTAAAAAACCTTTATGTGGAAACTTTAGGAATATATTATGGAACCCATATTGCAACGCCATATTTGTGGAATCATGTTGGCATGGTCCTTCGTCAACCAGTTCTTGATTTGTTGTGTGTTTTTTTTTAGTTTTTGGTATGTGTTGTATTTATGATTATCACTGTGTGTTTTGTTTGTGAGTGACCACTTTGTTTTTGGAGATATGTTGTGAATAAATGTCTCGAGAGTGTAATTTTGTACCTTTTTTTGAACGTTACAAGCAAGTGTAACCAGGTTCACACACGTTACATTTGCCTAAGGGGTAATCCAGTAATGACGCAAGTTGAGCTAAAATGTAATATGTTTTCTGGGTCCAAACCAACACCCAAAGGAATCCTGTACAATCAGTTGGCTTCGTAATATCGGCCTAAGCAGCTTGCACCCCAAATAGGAACCTGTAAAATGTAGTAATATCTAATTTTGACTACACCAAAAAAGGGAAATGAGATTGTTACTGTTAGGTGTTTCTTGTGCCTGTTTTCCTTAAAAATACAACACACAATCTTAGTGACAAAAATTGCAAATCCTTGCTGGAAGAGTCTACTTATGTCAGTGTAAACAATCTCTGATTTTGAAACAACGAATGAGACAGAACGTTAAGTTGAAAATATTAATTTATTTACATTTAGCAAAAAAAAAACTAGTTCCTAAGGAGGACCGACATATGGTCAAAGACCACCAGCAGACCGATGATATGTTCCCGCATACGGCCCACACAGTCGGCTAATTAAGCCCTACGCCTCTGTTCCTCTGTGGGTTAGAAAAGTGTGGGGATTAATACATCAATAATGAAACCACATTAAAAAACAAGCCAAAACAAACAAACCAAAAATGAAAATATTTTGAAACAAAGCATAATTACACCGTTAAAACCCAGCCCCCCAAAGTGGTCTAGCCCAAAAATACAAGTCCAAAAAACAGATTCCGACAGGTGTGATATGTGTATGGTGAAATCAGCAGTAACAGGTAAAGGCAACCCGAAAATTCCCCAAAAGTCTACCAAAAAACACAAAAAAAGGGAACGACACATGATTACATACAAACAGTTTGTGGCGAAAAAAAAAAAATCAAAAACATACCGTTCGAAAAAACGGCAGCTCCAGAAGGCACTCCCTCATCCTCCTCGGAGGTGCCTCCATTCCCCAACGATCTTGGCGGGGTGATTTCTGATTCCGGGGAGGGGGTAGTTCGAAGAGGGGTGGTTGGAGGAGAGGGGGAATTGGGATGGAGGGGAAGGAGCCAAAAAATATCCGCCACAGGGTCTTGGCAGGCTGGGGAGGAGTGGGAAATAGGGGAATTTGGGGTTGTGGAGGGTTGGCTGGGGGTTGGGGAGAGTGGGCGTGAGCGCCGTCTTGGATGACGATGATGCCGTAGTCTTCGCTGTGCCCCTAAAAGATGTGAAACAAATTGTGGTTAGTTTCAACCAGAATCCGCGAAAAACACTATTTTATGACACAAAAAATCGAAAAACATGGCCATGCAGATATGAGTACAATGAATAAATAGGACATGAATGAAAACATGGCCATGCAGATATGAGTACAATGAATAAATATGACATACATGAAAACATGGCCATGCAGATATGAGTACAATGAATAAATATGACATACATGAAAACATGGCCATGCAAAAATGAGTACAATGAATAAATATGACATCCATGAAAACATGGCCATGCAGATATGAGTACAATGATTAAATATGACATACATGAAAACATGGCCATGCAGATATGAGTACAATTATTAAATATGACATACATGAAAACATGCCCATGCAGATATGAGTACAATGATTAAATATGACATACATGAAAACATGGCCATGCAGATATGAGTACAATGAATAAATAGGACATACATGAAAACATGCACACGCAGTTAGGGCCACAAAGATAAACATGAAAACCACAGTCCCTAGAACTTACTTTCAGCGATCTGCATGCGAAAGCATGCCAGCAAGCGGGGCGTCCGCCGTTGCAGGTCCGACCACCTGCGTTCCAGCTGGCCGATCTGGCGGCGTGAGCCGAAGGAGCGCAGGCGGCCACGTACCTCCGCATATGCGGAACGCTTTTCGCGATTGGTGATGGGTGGAGGCTGGCTGGTGATCCGCCTATCCATCACCTCCGTTAGCACCAGCAGCTCGCGCCTGGTGAATGCCGAGGCTCTCATGATGGCAATGGTGTATTTGTTAAAAATCATTTTTAATAAAGAGCCAAAAATAATTTTGATTGGCTAATGTATTTGGGTAATTAACAGGACAAATTCTATTGGTTAGTGTATGAGTCATGTGTTCGACAGGGCCACAAATCTCTTGAGAGTTATGATAGGCTTGATGCAGTGACATGCGTAAGCAAATTTAAATAAAGAAATGAACCCCGGGAAATATGCGGGGATAAAAACAAATAGAACAATTGTTTAATTGGGGCTAACATGTATTTTGACAAATAAAAGCGAATGTTTAAGCCGTACTTATTCTGCGGGTAAACACAAACACGGACAAGATTAAAGTTTATTGCATTGTGTTAAAAAAATAAAATAAAATAAGCTAATTGATATATTGATTGCCATGATACGATTGAGGGAGGTAGGCAGAATAAACGAGCAGTTAATCGAAAATCTGACAGTCCCACTTCCGGGTTGTACTTGTGCGTGCGTTCCCTTCAAGCCATTTCGGGGATGTACGCTCGCTATTTGGCACGCTCGTTAGTTAGAGGAGGGGTCGGTTGAGTTTGGGGAGGATGTTTGGCTGCGTTCGAAAATACGAGCGAGTGCTTGAATTTACATATTTTTTTACGTACGCCGAACGTACGAACGGCCACTTGCGTCCGGGTCTGAATGAGGGCCAATATTTTTAATATTAGAATCCCATACTTGTAGCTAAATCATACTAGTATTTTTTAAGTATTGACTAGTTTATGTTTTTATAATATATGTGTGTATGTGTGTTTAATTAAGTGTCCCTCAAAGCAGACTTTCATGATAATATGTCATTGTTGTAGAGTTTAAGATATTGATCTGAACAGATGTATATACAGTAATATTGTTGTGGGTTTTTTATACACTTGGCCAGGACTTAGGTGTTTACTCTAGTCTCAATTAAGTGAGTCCTTGTAAGTTAGCAGAACCACTGATCTCTCTAAATGAGTGATGAAGAGTTTGTAGATCCCTGCAGATCCCTTCTCATTGTGGTCCCATATTCTTTGTAGCAGGGCCATCTCTTCCATTGGGCTTGTTGGGCAGTTGCCCAAGGGCCCGAAGCTTGTAGGGGCCTACCAACCCACCCCCCTGCAGCTGCAGCCAGTTGGTAAATTTGTGATGTTTTTATAAGACGGCTGCCAATGCACTGTATTCCGATCTAACCTCCCCCACCCCATCCCCCCTGTGACGAGTACTCACCTCAGTCCCAGATTCACTTCATCCGCCGGCTCCAGACCAGTCAGACAGAGTCTCTGCATGTGTAGGAGGTCTGATGGGCATGCAGGAGGGTTTAATCTTATTGACCATTTACATTTTTTTTCCAGTGAATGGGTTGGTAGGGGCCCCAGTGCATTGCTTTGCCCAGGGCCCACACTGTTGTTAAGACAACCCTGCCTTGTAGGCTTTGTCCGCTGTTTTTGGACCGAGGTAGCTATAGAGCTTCTTGGAGACAGGATGGTTCTGGATCTGCGCTGAATACTCTTCTTGGCTATCCTTGCTCTATCTTCTGTTATCCGTCCTTCCAATCTAATGTGACATCACCCAAGAAATGACAATCTGGTATATACTGCAAATTCAGCACTTTACTGACACCAGGTTTGTCTGATTTATGAGCTTGCTTGCTAACTACTAATCTTATCTATTTTAGAATCTACCAATAACAATCTGTGAATGTGTTACCTAATTGACTAACAATACTTTACTTGCTGACAACTACAGCATATTTACTATTTTACCGGCTAAATGGCCTAACAATAATTGACTTACTGGCTGACTATACTACAGCTTAACTACTAATTTGCTGACAAATATGACAAGGCTTTACGTCCTGACAGTTAATATCTTACTTACTGATATACTATATCTCAACTGCTAACTTACTGTCTAAAGAGGCAGAGTTCCATTACTGAGAGCGTATAATAACTGTCTGTGTTCTGTATCTCCCCTTCTCCCTTGTAGTTTTCTTTGTTTTGTAATCTTCCTTACTTTGTCTATAATCTTCCTCAATCAAATTTACTGTCATACTTATCTTTTCTTACACACTCTCTTATTATATACTATACTATCCCTTGGTTCCCTGCTTCTTTCCTATTCATCTCTGTTCTTACATGTCCCATTTGTTGTATACACTCTCTCTCCAGTCCTGCCAGCCCCTTCTTCTGCCCTTTGCTGCTTCTCCTCTTTCATCACTGTCAGCTGCTGCCCTTTCCGTCCATCCTCGTATCTCTCCTTTCAAGAAGTACAACCCAACTGCCATAATTAGGGGCCCCATTGCTTTAATTAAAAGAGGAGCAACAGATGCATCATGGAGCTGAGTGAATGGTGATAACTATTCTTAACATAGGGCTGTGGTCCTGTGATGAGTTTATATGTTGGATTATAAGGCTATAGAGAGACAGATCTTTGAAGTGTAATAAGGCTTGGCAGAGCCTGTCCAGCACTGAACGCTTCCTGTTTTTCAGTTTCATATTATCTATAGGAAGATTCCCTGCCCAGTGCCCACTAAATGTATGCACCACATCATTGTTATACAGAGCCAGGCAATTATGATATGTATACGTGTGGATGCTTAGAAGAATAGGTGAAGATTGGTGCCTCTGTATTGGGTACCATTGGAAAACACAGAATTTAGAGGAATTCAAGCTTTGCCTTTCATTATATATTCATCATTTATATTCAGATTTTATGCATGTAGATATGATAGCAATTTAAATAAACTGCAAGCAATGGTTAGAATGCTTACCAAGAAGTTTTATTTTGCTTTTAACTGAACTCCCCCCCCCCCCCCTCCCTAAAAAAAAGTTTGACCCTGAGACCATGGGCAGAGCCTTAGATAGTCCCAACAAATTTGCAGTGCCATATCTGGTCCTGAGACCAATGTATGGAATAGGATTCTGTACACCTAAAATTCCTTTGCACAATTTTTTTTATAAGTAAAACATATGGTGACTTTATGGTGGAATTCTGAGGCTAAAAGGTGGCCAAGGGCCTGGAGGCTATGTGGGCTATATGTATTGGCTTTGGGATGTACTGTATGAGCGGATTTCTTTCAATATAAATTGATTTCTATACCACATACCAATGCACACACACACAATCAATAAACTGTACAGTACACTATATATTGGGTGATCTCCCACATCATGATCCTTGCGTTCCAATGGTATGCAGTGCACCAGTTGGCTGACATGGCAGACCTGATCTGTGACCATTGGTTGGCTTGGGCATATCAGGTAAGCAATCATTTTGAATGCCTTTGTGAGCAGGTTTTATCTTGTTTTTTTTAATACAATAAATTAATTGCATTTTTTGTTCTTCTGCTATGTTTCCAGTTTGTAGTCTGGGTAAAGTTCCAATAACCTGATTAAGTGTTACCTATCATAGAAAGCCATAGAGACAAAATAATTGGTAAGGCAAACAATAACTCTGTGATATTGACCGATACACAGATTCAATTAAATGTTATGTTCACTTTTTGTTGTTACTACATTCTCCCATTTGTCAGTACATTTAGCAATGCTTCATTGTAAGAAATAGCACGATAATTAAGTGTGCAGAGCGATGATACGCTCAATGCTAAAAACAAATAAATAAATGAAGTACGCTATGTGGATTTAAGAATTAAAGCTAGCTGTTAATTCCACTTGTCTGGGAGGCTCTGTTAAGCAGCTCTGGTGTTCAGGATACAACAGGAACCAGGCTGCTAGACTCATGGGAAGACATTTGTAAACATGCACATTTCTCTGCATCTGTTCTGGTTACACGGATGGGAACTAATGAGAGAAGACTTTATGATGGTATACTGTAGGTTTGCTGCAGTGTGCAATAGTTTTACAGTGTATGTGGAAGATCGTTATCTAGAGCTGATCTTGCTCATTTGTGGTATATTTACAAAATTTGGGGTTTTTAGAAGTGGAGATCTTGTCTATAGCAACCAATCAGATTCTTCTTAACATTTATCTAACACCTTATAGAAGATAATAGCTAGAATCTGATTGGTTGCTATGGGCAACATCTCCACTTCTAAAAACCTGCACTTTAGTAAATATACCAGGGCTCTATTCATTATGTTAATTATCGTGGTCCGCATGGACCCCAATAATTAACATTTCTACTTGATGCAAGTTCCGAAGCAATTCATCATTGCTCCGGCGCAGAGATAGCTGATCCAAAAATCACCTGTCTCCCAGAGTCTTTTCAATGCTCCTTTCGGAGTAGTGAGTCCTTTTCGGAACATTGAATCTTTACATTGCTCCTTCTGGAGCAGTGAAACTAGTGTGCATGCGTGACCTACAGGTCAGAAGCCGATCAGGAGCCAGACAGGGGTGTAGGCAGGGGTTAAAGTGGCCTGGAACGAGGCGGAACTGCGTTCCGTCACTACTATTTGGAGACTGAACTAGTTTGCCTCCTCTGGCCCACCTTAGCCTGGCGCCACAGGGAAGCACCATTTGCCTGGCGCCCACTGAGATTTTGTTACCAGTGGGCGCCCGGCTCCTTCCTTGCAGCGCCAGCTGTACCCGGAGGCTGTAGCTCAGACGTCATGACGTCTCTGCCATAGTTTCGAGGAGCAGCCAGGCAGCCTGGACAGCAGCGGATGCAGGAGCGGGGATTAAGATAAGCATTGTGTTTTGTGTGTTTGTGTTTGTGTGTGTGTGCATGGCACTATTACAAGGGGCATTATTATTGCAGGCACTATTATAGGGGGCATTACTATTGGGGGCGCTATTAGAGGGGGCATTACTATCGGGGGCACTATTACAGGGGGCTTACCTACAGGGAGCATTACTACAGAGGCATTACCACTGGGGGCACTACTACAGTGGGCATTACTACAGGAGGCATTGCATAAGGGGCACTGCATAAGCGGCACCACACCTTGGGCACTGCATAAGAGGCAACACTACAGTGGGCTCTGCATAAGGGACACTACCATTGTGGGCACTTCATAAGGGGCACCACTACTGGGGGCACTGCATAAGAGTCACCACTACAGTGGGCATTGCAAAAGGGGCACTACTGCTGTAGGTATTGTATAAGGGGCACTACTACTGTGAGCAGTATGTGTATTAGGGGCACTACTACTGTGGGCATTGTGTAAAAGGGGCACTGCTGTGTGTCATAACATAAATAAGAGACACTACTATGTGGTGTAATGTTAATCAGGGGCACATTGTGCAGTCGGTTTCCTGACCGCTGAAATCCTTGCGCTAGTGTAAATAAATTATTTAGTTTTCCCACTCACAACTGCTAATCCAATCAGGCAGTACCAGCTGGCTAGTTAGTTCTCGAAACCAAATAGACCCAAGAGATTGTTGGATTGCGCTTCAGAGTGAAGCTTAATAAAATTTACTACAATGTAATAACCACCTGACTTTGAAACAAAATATTTAGACAAGGCTTCTCTTAGTAAAATGTAACAAATTAAATATACATAATCAAAATGTAGCAATTTTGACACATATAACAAATCTACCACATAATAAAACATGCATGTATAAAATAGTGTCCCTTGGACTTAAATCGGTCCTTGTATAAAACGACGTAAAATATGAAACCAGGTAACTTCAGAACCAATGCTTTTATTATAGCATTGAAATGTTAACCCAGCCATTGCTGCCACTGCCTGTTCATTTTTGCTTGGAGTGCCGCACATTGAGTTTCCTATATATATATATATATATATATATATATATATATATATATACGCAAGGAAACCACTGCACCCCAGGGATCAGTCGGCACTCAGCAGGCTTCCAAAAGTAACAAATAGAATTTATTCCATAAATCGACGTTTCAAGACCTACACGGTCTTTTCATTATGTACAGGCACATATAGAAACCGTTGTAATTCCTACACCATTCACCTGATTTGGATGTAATTACCCTCAAATTAAATCTGAAAGTCTGCAGTTAAAGCACATCTTGTTTGTTTCATTTCAAAGCCATTGTGGTGGTGAATAGAGACCAAAATATGAAAATTCTGTCAATGTTCCAATATTTATGCACCTGACTTTCCAGAAACATTGGAATCTACTGCTCATGGACCCAATTTTAAAAGATATTCTTCCTCCTAAACCCACTGTCCTCTTCAGAAAAGGAAAAAGTCTAAAAGACTCCCTGGCGCCTAGTATGCTGAGACATGAAGCAAAAAATGACATACTTCCTCCATGTCTGGGATGCTACAAATGTGGCCGCTGCAATATCTGCAGATACCTCCATCCAAGAAGAAAGGTTTTTAATAATTACAACGACTCTCAAGAATTCAAGATAAAACACTTCATGAATTGTAATTCAACTTCAGTCATCTATCTATTAGAATGCCAATGTGGTCTGAAGTACGTAGGGAAGACCAAAAGACCCCTAAAACTAAGGATTCAAGAACATGTCCGCAATATTAACAACAAAGTTGAAGGACACGCAGTATCCAGACATTTTATCAGTCATCATAGATCTAATCCTGAAGAATGTACTTTCAAGGCCATAGAAGAAGTAACCTTGGGGGAAAGAGGAGGAGACCATGGTAAGAAACTCTCACAGCGTGAAATGTTCTGGATTTTCCAATTAAATACAATGACTCCAAATGGCTTTAACGAAAGTTACGAGATTGCCCCTTTCCTATGATGGATGAGTTGGTAGCTGTGGAAACCCTATATTACCTACAACCTTACCATTGAACTGAGGCCCAATCTTGTCTGATCTTGGAAGCTAAGCCTAATTGGGCTGGGTTAGTACTTGGATGGGGGACCTCCTGGGAATACCCAGTGTTGTAGTTGATGTTATCCACAGCAGAGCACAGATTAGCCACTCAGACCATGTATTAAGGAAGAGGGCCCACATGCAAGCCTAAGAATCATGAACTCTGTTAAAGCCATTCTTACATCCCCAATCCCTTATCTGGACATCTAAGAAGAACTGGACTATTGACTTGAATTTATTTATTCATCACGGATTTTTTACCTTTTCATGGATTATATACATTGAACTACCACTAAACTTTTAAAAAACATTTTTTCAAAAAAACTTTTTTTCAAAAACTTTTTATTATGTACATTTTTTTTTTTATTAAGCACTTTTCACAAAATATCAGAAATATACATTTTCTACCTTGATCCATGGACTACTATTTCTCTGGGATTCATACATAGGAATTAGTACTCTTTCTTGTAAATTTTATACTGAACACATTTGTCGTCCTGCTACATATTTAATTACCTTTTTAGTCATCATGCCGATTTATGTGACAGTCAAGCATTTAAAGCGTGTTTGAAATGGGTTATATTGCTGAAAATTTTTTCCTTCTCTAACCACCATTAGTTGCGGATGGAACCTAAAGGAATAACAGTCGGATAACCCTAGCAACGATGATGTGGAGAAAGGTCATGTGATATAGCGGGAGCAGTGAGATCACTAACTGAGGATGCTTACGACTATATCTAAAAAGGGCTAAAACGGACTACGGAAACATGGCGGCTAAGTGATCATGATGCGGATACCAGTCGGACCACAACAACATGGCGGCCGAACCATCATGAAGCGAGCGGTAGGAGAGAATGTCATGTCGCACCTATACACACGCCGGAACCGGTAGTGACGTCATCGGTGGGCGGAAGTGGAAGCGGGCCAGAACGCAAGCTGGCAAACGGTCGGGATATGGCTTATAATTGCAATATCATCTGGAAATGACTTCTATCACTCCATAAACTCCCATTACCTACATTGATTAACGAGACTAAAGGGAATTTACACAATTCCGATTTTGACAAACCGGAAGTGACATCACTAAATAGCCTAATGAGACACTCTAATCCTGTTTCACAGTGGGTATATAAAGCGCTAACCACTGAATGTCTGTACCCCTTGATGAAGTCCCTAAATGGACGAAACGCGTTGGAAAAAACTGCCTGTGCCTGAATGAACTGATACAGATAAGCTATACCTACTAAGGGACTTCCGGGATTATCTATTTACCTCCCCTTTTTTAACAATTTAAGAACCTTTTTTAATATTAGTTTTAAATTGTTAATATGTATTGAACCTTCCATGCTTTGACCTTATATGCTTCTCCTGTTTTTTATATATTTATATGCCCTTCTATTAATTTTTATATGAATATATGAATTTTATATAAGGCATATTTATTTATTTATTTATTGATTGATTTATTAGCACGCTGGCACTTTGTATATATTTGACAACTGCATTTGCTGTGTTCATTCAAACGGACCAAATTTATGTAGGTCCCCCCCCTTTTTTAATATTAAAATGTGTTATTTATTTTTATAAACACGTGTTATATGTATTATATTTGAAAGCACTATTTGCACATTTTCTAAACACATGTTGTATGTACCATACTTGCAAGCACTATTGCACAAAAACAGTTTTATTTATACGTCAGTCGCTCGATTACCTGGTACACCTTGCACATTTACACACAAGGATTTCACCAAAAATCCTATTACTCTAGGTATAGCAGACACCCTTTTACCTGAAGGGAGAACGTATATTGATACACTTTTTAAAGAGTCCTCTTTTAATCTCTAAGTTGGCGCAGGGATCGTTCCCTTTCAAATCCTGACTGTATATATACATTTTTACAATGCCCATTATACAATGCCTCATATATATTTTTCAAATATATATACTGTATAATTACATATATTTAATCACATAAAAGATGAAGGCGATAAATTAAATCGAATACGATCATTTTACAATAAACTGCATCCAACCCTGTTAGAGTAATCCACTGTACTGCTTACTATTGCAAAAATCTTTTCATACAGACAACAAGAGCTGACCTTATTGATCGCTTTCTTGGGAATCGGCAACTGGGACTGTGGATGGTGACATGCTGATGGTTTATATGTATATTTATAGGCTGGACAAATGTCTATATTTCACTACCAAGGTCCATGGGTGATTGGGAAATTGCAGCTCTAAACAATGCAAAGCTCTATCATTTGAAGGGTTGTGTTGACTATTTGTGATACCCTAAACTATTAGTTTATTCACAATGTAATCAGACAACATAGTATAACAGTAAAGACAGAGATAGTGAATAATTTCTTATGATTATTTTACTTTGCAAGAACAAAGAAACACTTGGCAATATTCATATATCAACAATGTATTTCAGTAGACAGTAACACACACATTAACACTCTCGTTTATTTTATTCTTCCGGAACCTGAAGATCACCAGCGAACTCTGGACTTCGAACCTGCAAACTATAAATGGGTAAGTATTCTCTAGTGGCAATTATCAAATGACTAATTTTGCAATTCCCTTAACATCTCTAAAATATATACAAACAACCTCACGTGAGTAGGATAAGGTTACATCAAGAATACAATTGCAAACTTGTTTTACTTTTCTATATACCTGTTTAGGAAAACGTTTTCCTCACACCACTGCTCTTTACAAGTCTTATACAATGCTAGTTCAGCGCTAAAATAGTTAATAGGGTGCACCCTTCGTTGCCCGGGATATGAAGAACAGTTCTTTGGGAATGATTTAACTGGCAATCTACTCTGTATTTGCCAAGTACTGTACAGATGTTCTTATACTGTTCCAGCTACAGTACTTGTCTGTATTTAATGCAACACTGTAATCCTCTGTATATTATCCTGCTGCGATGGTGTTGGTGCTACTGTCAGTTCCTTCTCTGCTTAGCAACCTTAGTTCATAGCGAGAGTATTACAAGTGCTGGCACTGAAGTGTCGCCCTAACACTGCTGGTACCTGTTGTACCTAACCTCCAATATGCGGTATCAGGGGGTTACTCTTACTATTATGATGCAGTCTATAAACCCCAGGCTGATCTCTGCAGGGACTGCTGTGCATATGTAATGGTGGACAGCTGTAGGCCTCCAGTTAATAGGCGCTAATGTCACTGAGTGTCTATTTGGGAGGTTGCAGCAGTTTTCTTACCCCTCCAGTATCATCTCTCAACCTCCGGCTCCTTTACAAGCTCGGTCTCTCTATATTTCCGCAGCTCCGCCTGAGGCACTCCCTTAGGGGTCGTCCGACACACCCCTCTTATGCTGATTGTTCTCAGGAACCTCCCCGGATGACACAGCTTGGTCCCATTGGATGTTCCCCACCTCAGAGACCTCCGCTGCTCGTCCCGGAGTACGGCCGCAGCCCTCAGGTAAGCATCAAGGCAGCGCAGCCCCTTCTCCTGTCCAGCTACCTCACCAACTGCACACACCAACTGCCATTTTTCTCTAGTTCAAATCCTTGAGCCTGCCACAGTACTCATTGGTCCCCTGACGTCCACCACTGAGGGGGCAGTGCAAATAGTCCCTGAACATTAATGAAACCAGTGAAATCATGCCCTATATTAGACAATGGCAGGAGTCACATTAATATTTTACATTTTCATAGAGGCACATCAGTGTGGGTAGGAACACAGGGTGTTGGTGGGGTGCCACATACTTCCCCACTAGAATGATGTGTGTCCTCACGCATCTTAGACCTCTATAAACTCCTGAAGGCATCCACTTTATACATCAGTATCTTTTCAGAATTATTTACATACATATTAGGTACATTCTTTCATTGAATGGCGTAGATCACAATAAGTTACAATTACCAGGTAAGTCTAGAATTCTTTAGCTCCTTGCTATAATGTAACAATAGCATAACAGATTACTACATTTGTTACATATTAACACAAAGTTTCTTTAAGTTATGTACTTTTGAACACTCTACCTCACAGGCTAGTGTCTACACTGAATATGCGGGGCATTCTTGTTTTCCTTTTTCGATTTTACCAGAACTCTTTGCATAATTAATGCTATTTCACTTGAACTTAGTTCAGTATACTTATGGACTGGGGATTTATACTCTGATGGCATAGACAGTAAGGGCTCTTTGGATATAAGACATGGCTCCTCCAGAACAACAGATTTTGATATTTCCATAACAGAATCCAGGCAATTCTGTTCAGGGGACCCCAACCTCTCTGCTAAAGGTGATTCCGGAGCTTTCTTTGTGTCTTCTTTATGTACAGCTATATTCAACTCTTGTTGATTGCAGAGGAGCATATGAGAAGCGCTGTCATACACTTTTGGTCGACTCTTTGCTTGTGGTTCTTGAGGAGATGTTGGCCGGACTATTTCTTGCCGGTATTGGCACACCTGTATATTTTGCGTTCCTACATCTTTACCAAACACTCCATCCAGCCTTTCACCACGCTCTGGGAGATCGGGATATTGTTTGTGTCCGTATGGTCTCTTTAGCCAGTAGGATGGGTAGCGACTCCTCCAGTAAGGTCGTTGTTGATTAACCCTCTTTTCCTCTGCCACTCTTTCAACTTCTTCTGGACTCTTTTTACCTTCACTGTGTCGATAGTTATGTGGAGGACCTCTATGATGTGGATAATGCCAATAATGGTTGTGGCTTGATGCATATTTGCTGCCTTGGACTGGAACTCCACCAGGACCAGCTACATTAGTGGCCTTTGCACCTTTCTCTCCTTCAACCACGTGAAACTCTACCAACTCTCCATCTCCCAGACTTCGAAGATATTTTCTTGGGTTGTTCTTTAGGATGGCCGAGTAATGTACAAAAATATCGCTCTTGGTGTCGTCTCGTTTTATGA
Organism: Taudactylus pleione; assembly: GCA_031769625.1. Taxonomy (NCBI): domain Eukaryota; kingdom Metazoa; phylum Chordata; class Amphibia; order Anura; family Myobatrachidae; genus Taudactylus; species Taudactylus pleione. The sequence goes on from JAUIMM010000015.1 coordinate 50,229,315, forward strand.
ATCCATAGCCTCGTTGCATGTGGAACCATACAACCTTTCCTGAAATCCTTTTTGCGATAGCTGATGTAACATTCCCTGCAGTCGGCGTGCTCACCAATTTTATTTTGTTCTGTACTATTGGGCTCAAACTCGCATCTCTGGGTTGCCCTTCTTCCATTTTTGGACCTATTCTTTCTGTCTCTCCTGAAGGCTGGTCCTCAGGCTCTCTCTGGATGCAATAGCGTTCAATGTGGCCACTTTGCCAGCACTTTCTGCAGATAGGCCTCCCTTGTATATCAAATTGGCCTGTTAGACGTCGACCTGTCTCTCGAGGACTATCCCAGTAAGACTGGTTCCTTCCCCCACGCTCTTGGTGCCAGTCTCTGCATTTTGCTCCAGCCTGCTCTTGCCGAATCACCTTTATCTCCTTCATTATTTCAGTGACAGCACTAGTAAAAATTCCGATCAGATCTTGACCAGACTGTACTTGTTGGGTGACTGTTTCCTTAGGCGACGTAGTGTCAGGCGTCATATATGGTTTGGCTTCTCTAGAATTTCCAACTTCCCACTGTTCTGTAGATGAGTCAAATTCAAGATCAGCATTCTGATTGAGCCCAAGAATATCTAATACCGCTTCCTTGAACTTGGAGAATGAGCATACAGGATTCTGACGTCTCCACATCCTGAGCTGGGCCCGTATGGCTTCTCCTCGCGCCCCTTCGATAAATAAATTAATTAGAGTCTCGTCGACTCGTTCTACTTCCCTCGATTCTCGGGCTTGGATGTCCTTCATAGCTTCCTGTAGGCCCAGAGCAAATTCTCTCAGTGACTCTTGAGGTTGCTGTTTCCTAGCATACAAACGTCTTCTAAGTTCAGAGACTGTCCTTGTGTCAAATATACTTTGTAACTTTTTGAAAATATCCTCCGCTGTTTTGCTTTCATCATCCGCCCACGCTTTCACCTCTCGCAAAGCAGCTCCTTTCAACTGTCCAATGACTATTTCCACTTTTTGTTCGTCATTTAGTGGATATAATTTGAACATTGATCGCATTTTGTCCTTAAATTCTTCAATAGTGCTCGCACCCTGTGTGCATATCTCCCCTGAATACGTGGGTAACCATGGAGCCCCAAAATAGTATGGCATCATAATGGGTGATGTCTGTGTCATATGTACCATACCACTGCTGGGTGAGGCATTTGTTGATTGTGAAGCTCTCTGTCCTGGAGAGGCAGGTAATCGTCTCCGGCCCGTGGTCGATGCAGGAGGCTGAGGTGCTGACATTTTCTGGTCGTATCCTGTTCGCAGACGCCAATTTGTGATACCCTAAACTATTAGTTTATTCACAATGTAATCAGACAACATAGTATAACAGTAAAGACAGAGATAGTGAATAATTTCTTATGATTATTTTACTTTGCAAGAACAAAGAAATACTTGGCAATATTCATATATCAACAATGTATTTCAGTAGACAGTAACACACACATTAACACTCTCGTTTATTTTATTCTTCCGGAACCTGAAGATCACCAGCGAACTCTGGACTTCGAACCTGCAAACTATAAATGGGTAAGTATTCTCTAGTGGCAATTATCAAATGACTAATTTTGCAATTCCCTTAACATCTCTAAAATATATACAAACAACCTCACGTGAGTAGGATAAGGTTACATCAAGAATACAATTGCAAACTTGTTTTACTTTTCTATATACCTGTTTAGGAAAACGTTTTCCTCACACCACTGCTCTTTACAAGTCTTATACAATGCTAGTTCAGCGCTGAAATAGTTAATAGGGTGCACCCTTCGTTGCCCGGGATATGAAGAACAGTTCTTTGGGAATGATTTAACTGGCAATCTACTCTGTATTTGCCAAGTACTGTACAGATGTTCTTATACTGTTCCAGCTACAGTACTTGTCTGTATTTAATGCAACACTGTAATCCTCTGTATATTATCCTGCTGCGATGGTGTTGGTGCTACTGTCAGTTCCTTCTCTGCTTAGCAACCTTAGTTCATAGCGAGAGTATTACAAGTGCTGGCACTGAAGTGTCGCCCTAACACTGCTGGTACCTGTTGTACCTAACCTCCAATATGCGGTATCAGCGGGTTACTCTTACTATTATGATGCAGTCTATAAACCCCAGGCTGATCTCTGCAGGGACTGCTGTGCATATGTAATGGTGGACAGCTGTAGGCCTCCAGTTAATAGGCGCTAATGTCACTGAGTGTCTATTTGGGAGGTTGCAGCAGTTTTCTTACCCCTCCAGTATCATCTCTCAACCTCCGGCTCCTTTACAAGCTCGGTCTCTCTATATTTCCGCAGCTCCGCCTGAGGCACTCCCTTAGGGGTCGTCCGACACACCCCTCTTATGCTGATTGTTCTCAGGAACCTCCCCGGATGACACAGCTTGGTCCCATTGGATGTTCCCCACCTCAGAGACCTCCGCTGCTCGTCCCGGAGTACGGCCGCAGCCCTCAGGTAAGCATCAAGGCAGCGCAGCCCCTTCTCCTGTCCAGCTACCTCACCAACTGCACACACCAACTGCCATTTTTCTCTAGTTCAAATCCTTGAGCCAGCTACAGTACTCACTGGTCCCCTAACGTCCACCACCACTGAGGAGGCAGTGCAAATAGTCCCTGAACCTTAATGAAACCAGTGAAATCATGCCCTATATTAGACAATGGCAGGAGTCACATTAATATTTTACATTTTCATAGAGGCACATCAGTGTGGGTAGGAACACAGGGTGTTGGTGGGGTGCCACATATTCATACAGATTAATTATATCTTCTTTCCCTGCTAATGACTGCAATTAAAGAAACACAGTAGTTTTGATGGAATAAAGATGTCAATGAAGGAGCCTCTCAATCTTAAACTGAAACTGTATAAAGAGGATGTCATGTAAATATACGTACACATGCCAGATAAGCAACATTTACATCACAATATTAGAGCATAAGCAAATAGTGATTAAGAGGTATAAATAGAATCTCTTGCTACTTACTAGCATTTATATAAAAGTTAATGTTCTAATGTTTTTATAGCTGATTCTCATGGGACAACCCACATGATGGCTCTGTAATTATAGCAAAAGCTTAGAGTACATCTCCAACAGGAGGATAACAGCCACCTTACCTAAATTAGCTAATCTCCCACTCATATCACAGCCAAGTGGGGGATCCTTCCATGTAATGCGATTATTACTTTATATATTAGTGACTGTTCTGTTTACACTGTTTCAGAAGCTTGCAGTACTGGAGCTGTGGGGAAACCAGTGGTAGAGAAGGTGTAGTGAAGGCAGACCATTGATTGTATGACCTTGACACCTGTCCGATGGGGGGTGGGGGGGAGGTGGGATGGTTAGGGGTGTGAAGTTGGGGGTGGTGAGGGTAAGGGTAAGGGTTATAGGTTATGATTTATGAGGATGCATTGTTGATCTGATGAAGCAACATATTGTATTATATGTAAATATGTAAATACTGTAAAACGTGTATTTATGTATAATTATTATATGGTTGCATTTTGTGTAATAAACACAGACACCTGTTCGATTTTCCCCTTGGCTCATCTCTTAAAATGAAGGACGCTTGGGAAGCAATATAAATATAAAGGTAGGGATAGTAGTTGGGGTTCCTCCTTTATGCAAGGAAATGGCCAGGATATTGTGGTTGCCATGGGGATATCTTGTTGTTTTTGTAATCTGAACATGATCCCTTTTTAGGAGTGGTGGAGTCACCATCAGGGTTTTTTGAAGTACTGTATATTTTTCAGTGACTTGTGGAATTTTGAAATAATTTTTCTGCAAACATAAAATACAGAAAATGTCAGGTTTCACGATTACAGACAACATTCTCTTACAACCTCTGCGTATCTCACCTGTATTGGTATCATTGTATATGATGCATAGACAGGGCCTATACTTTAACTTTACAAGCTACAGGGTCAGAGCTGCACCCCCCTGGAAGGCCTGCAATAATAGGGGCGGACAGCCTCCTGGTCCAGTTGAGCCCCAGTACCCTTGTAGCCCCCTCCCCCAGTGGACGATCTGCATATAAGCTACTGTATTACCTTCTTCAGTGACCACCACTCTTAGCCAAGTTTATAATGCATTCATTTAAGTCACATCATATTTGTTCTTATCAAATATACTTAGTATTGTTCCTGTTTGCTTGGTTATGAGTGTTAGAATCCATATCCATTCTATTTTGACTAAGGTTCATCAAGTACATTGGCTTGTGTTAACATCTACTGTAGCGCTTTCCGCTGTTTTTGCCATCATCTCCAATACTATCTCTATTGGGTTTGAATCTGGTTTTATACCCTCACTGATTATTATGTGTTGTTCAGCCCTTGTTTGTATCACACTATCATTAATTATCTCATAACTTGACATGTGCGGGTTTAGTTTTATTCGGTTCTTATCGCCAAATTATCGCAAGTTTGGATTAGTTCGGATTTCTATTATTGGCTATCCAAAACACGTGAGAGCCCTATAGCCAATAAGATGCTGTTTTTGAGATCCGAATATACAGTAACCAAGTAAAACCAAACCGCTCATCTCTGCTAAGTTATAATGACCCATATATGATTATTTCACATATTTTTAGAAAAAAAAAAATATATATTTTGCATTGAGGATCAGTGAGTGCCGAGCCACATTGGACTATATATATATATATATTTTTTATTTTTATTTATTTATTTATTTTTTCTAAAAATATGTGAAATAATCATATATGGGACACAGGAAATATATATATATATATATATATATTTGTATATATATATATATATATTTCCTGTGCAGATATGATTCAAAATGGAATGCACGTAATCCGCTATCTCCCAATAGTAGTAATCGCCTATGACACTGAAGAACTGAGCTTTTGCTATATTGTATGAGATTTACCCAATGCTGATAGCGAATAATGCTCTCATAATAACACGATTTATGTCTATTGGTTCTATGAAGACTATCAGTGCATGATTACATTTCTTTTCCAATACTGCATATACTGTGCAGTATTTTAGTGTGTTTAATCTACTTTTTGCAATACATTTTTTAATCAGTGGAACTAAAAGCTCAATTCCATATTTTCCCTCCCACTGTGCATACAGAAGCTGTCACGCATCTTCAGAGAGTTACTTAACAAAGCAGCAAGTTAATACCTAATGCTCCAAGCAAGTATTCACGGAGCAGCTGAGCATCGATTGTTTTGATACATTGCAGCGATAAGTGAGTTTTATTCTATTGTCGCAATAAGCGTCAATAACAAATACTTTTGTTATTTCAGCATATTTTAGCACAATGCTTGTGGTATTTGTGACATTTCTTTTTGTGCTGAGCAACATGCATTATAATGTGTGTGCCCATAGTTTCTGCAGTTGGTGCTGCCTACAGTATACTGTGTCCCTCTATAATTATTATCTCCACTCTACTTACTCCCTGCGTTTGTCTGTGTGCGCTCTACAACAGCATGTACTGTTTGTGCTGCACCCTCCAGGACTTTTATATTAGCTTTTGATGCTTCAAAAGTTTTGGTAATTTGTACTGAATTCTCTAGTATGAGATACTCTACTATTTTTTTCTGCAACTCCTTCTGTTTAGTCTCCATTATTATGCAATCTTCATTCATATTGTCTGTGTCTTTGAGTGTTCAGCTCTGTGCAATCCGTTTTAGCTGAGTTATTAATTTCTTTATCGATTCATCTGACTTTTGATGCTTTTCACAAAACACCTTGCATTTATATCAGAACATTATTGCAGAGATTGTAATAAGTATTAAATTTGTCTATTACTATGTCTGGTTTCTTTGTGTCTGCTGCAGATAGTTCTCCATTACTTCACCAAAATCTACAGTATATGTATTACTCCCTTTTTATACTATTCATATAAGCATGTATGCCTTTTGACTCTCCATCCATTTGTCTGAATTAGGACTGGTAAATGCCAGATGCAGCCTTTCCCTTTGTATTGCTCATTTCCTTGGTATGGTTCCTTCCTGAATATAAGTTAAGTGGAGCAATGTGTTTCCCCATTTGCTGGAATGCTGTTCTGTGACATTGTGCAGACAGCTCCATATCTGGTACCTTGTATTGCTTTGTGAATACTCACATACTGTAGCTTGTCTCACTGCACTGAAGAACCTTTACTATCTCTGCATCAGTGCTTCTTTGTGATTGTCAACCCCATACACCAACTACTGACAAATAATGCACCAACTACTGGCAAACAACGCACCAACTACTGGCAAACAATGCACCAACTACTGACAAATAATGCACCAACTACTGGCAAACAACGCACCAACTACTGGCAAACAATGCACCAACCACTGGCAATCAATGCACCAACTACTGACAAACAATGCACCAACTACTGGCAATCAATGCAAAAAATACTGGCAATCAATGCACCAAATACTGGCAAACAATGCACCAACCACTGGCATTTAATACACAAACTACTGGCAATCAATGCACCACCTACTGACGAACAATGCACCAACTACTGGCAATCAATGCACCAACTACTGGCAATCAATGCACCAAATACTTACAAGCAATGCACCAACTACTGGCAATCAATGCACCAAATACTTACAAACAATGCACCAACTGCTGGCAATCAATGCACCAACTACTGATAAACAATGCACCCACTGCTGATAAACAATGCACCAACTACTGATAAACAATGCACCAACTACTGACAAACAATGCACCAACTGCTGATAAACAATGCACCAACTGCTGATAAACAATGCACCAACTACTGACAAACAATGCACCAACTACTGGCAATCAATGCACCAACTACTGGCAAACAATGTACCAACCACTGGCATTCAATACACAAACTACTGTCAATCAATGCACCAACTACTGGCAATCAATGCAAACAATACTGGCAATCAATGCACCAAATACTGGCAAACAATGTACCAACCACTGGCATTCAATACACAAACTACTGGCAATCAATACACCAACTACTGACAAACAATGCACCAACTACTGACAAACAATGCACCAACTACTGGCAATCAATGCAAAAAATACTGGCAATCAATGCACCAAATACTGGCAAACAATACACCAACCACTGGCATTCAATACACAAACTACTGGCAATCAATGCACCAACTACTGACAAACAATGCACCAACTACTGGCAATCAATGCAAAAAATACTGGCAATCAATGCACCAAATACTGGCAAACAATACACCAACTACTGGCAATCAATGCACCAAATACTGGCAAACAATGCACCGACCACTGGCATTTAATACACAAACTACTGGCAATCAATGCACCACCTACTGACAAACAATGCACTAACTACTGGCAATCAATGCACCAACTACTGGCAATCAATGCACCAAATACTTATAAACAATGCACCAACTACTGGCAATCAATGCACCAACTACTGGCAATCATTGCACCAAATACTTACAAACAATGCACCAACTGCTGGCAATCAATGCACCAACTACTGATAAACAATGCACCAACTGCTGATAAACAATGCACCAACTGCTGTCAATCAATGCACCAACTACTGACAAACAACGCACCAACTGCTGGCAATCAATACACCAACTGCTGATAAACAATGCACCAACTGCTGGCAATCAATGCACCAACTACTGGCAAACAATGCACCAACTGCTGGCAAACAACGCACCAACTGCTGGCAATCAATACACCAACTGCTGATAAACAATGCACCAACTGCTGGCAATCAATGCACCAACTACTGACAAACAATGCACCAACTGCTGGCAATCAATACACCAACTGCTGATAAACAATGCACCAACTGCTGGCAATCAATGCACCAACTACTGGCAAACAATGCACCAACTGCTGTCAATCAATGCACCAACTGCTGGCAATCAATGCACCAACTGCTGATAAACAATGCACCAACTGCTGGCAATCAATGCACCAACTACTGGCAAACAACGCACCAACTACTGTCAATCAATGCACCAACTACTGACAAACAATGCACCAACTGCTGGCAATCAATACACCAACTACTGGCAAACCATGCACCAACTACTGACAAACAATGCACCAACTGCTGGCAATCAATGCACCAACTACTGGCAAACCATGCACCAACTACTGAAAAACAATGCACCAACTACTGGCACACAAGATAAGTCTATGGGGGAGATGTACTAAGCTCTGGAAAGTGATAAATTGGAGAGTGATAAACTACTAGCCACTCAGCTACTAACTGTCATGTTACAGGCTGTTTGAAAAATGACAGGAGATGATTGGCTGGTAGTTTATTACTCTCCAATTTAACACTTTCCAGGGCTAAGTATATCTGCCCCACTATGTGTTACACTTAACTAAGGTAATGGAAGTGGTGCAAATACCAAACTAGACAGAGGCTACAAAAAATAGCTGAGGTCATGGGAGTAACTACAACTTTGAAAGCCCCTTAACAAAATGTTAAAGATGCCCCTAACGTTTCTAGGGCTTCATCTTCTGGTGCACACTCTGGGCTCTAGAGGAGCACCGGTCCCCTTCCACACTGAGTACAATCAATCCTTTGCTGTGCCAGTCATCAAGCTCCCTTCTGAACCCTGAAAATGCTGACAGGAGCAGGAAGTGGAGTAGCACAGGTGGCTGCGCCCCTAGCCGAGGGGATTACACTTAAAAAACCAGGGCAACATTTAAATAATTTGTCATTAAAATGTACATTTGATTCTATCATTTGCATTAGGAAAAATAATGAATGAAATGCTACAAAGTGTAAGTGCATGAAAAGATACAGCAAATGATACATTATTTAGACTCACAATTATATGACACAAGTGTTTACTCCTCTTTCACCTCCAGAGCAGTTATCCATGAAATAACATGAAAATAACACTCTTAATTCACAAGAAACAAGACAGAATCCACCTTCTTGCAGTCACTTTTTATACAAGCTACACAGATTTCCATGTAAGCCCCAACCTGTTAAGCAATACATTTTATTTTTTTAGTAATATAATTTCAATATTCTAACATCTGTCTAAGCTGTGGGAGTACTGTACATACTGTAGTAGGACTCTGCTGTACTCAGAGTGCATGCACCACATTGTACTCCAGGTACTGTAACTGGGAAAAGAAAGGCATCTTCATGTAGTGTAGTGCCATTGTTCCAATGTAACTTGCGCTACATGTTACATAAATAAAGAACATGTATACATTGAAAAATGATCAGGTAGCAAAGAGCTGTTCTGGACACCTGGAATCACCCCTAAAACATCACTCAAATACATACTTACTGAGATTTTATATTTCGAAAATTGCAAAGAACGCTATAAAGAGGTAGGTGTGACATGCTGAAGTCAGTTGCGTCATCTGACTCGGCAAACTCGGCATCTGATGATGTAATTTGCATGAAAACAGCCCATTCCGCTCACTTTGAAGGCTGGCGGGCGTCTCCCCGTGAGCTATGCATGCTCTCCTTGGAGTTCAGGGAGTCTCAAAATAATCTCAGTGTCTCCCAGTTATTTCAGGAGAGAGGGTAACTACATATGCTTAAACACATTCATGTCCTTTCAGGTAAATACATCTTAGTTGAGATACATATGTCTTTACTACTTTCCACCTTAAAATAATCTACATATATCAGATTAGATAATGTGTATATCATTTTTATACTGCTTCTCCTCAAACATATACTGGACCTATTAAAATGTACCTGAAACATTCAACAGGCGAAACGCATAGGGAGGTCTCTCACATGCTGGTGCTGTGATTTAGAGAAAGGATGGAGAAGACCTGTGGAGCTTTGGGGCTTTATATACCTATCTTTTCTTAAATGTATTATGCACTTCAGTGTGTGCTTAGAAGATAAACAGTGTTTTATCTATCTATCTATCTATCTATCTATCTATCTATCTATCTATCTATCTATATATATCTATCGAGAGAGATATACTTAATGAATTTTGTCAGCGGATTGAAACTGTCATAATATTTGGGCCCTTCACAAAGCAATGTAACACTGATATATTCTGTAGTGTTATAGCCTTCCAATAAACAGGACATTTTATATTAATCATCTAAAATACAGTCATCTTTAGAAGATGTGCATCCCCTTCATGTTTCCAATGCTAATATCTCAGCATTTAATGTATAGTATTTGTTTGTTTAAATCAGCTGTCAGTTGTATTGATAAGAAGTCCCATGCACGTTCCCAGCCAGTAATCTCATAATTGATATTGATGGTGTTTTTTGTGATTAGGTCTCTGTTTCTCCTGCATTGCTGCAGTTTAAAGACTCATTCTTCTCTCTATTGTCACCTCACCATTTCGACTGCAGACCACTTCATCCTAATAGAGCAGTTCGTAACAGCTCTTAGCCATATTGCCGAAAGGCAGTTCTAGAAAGTGAATTTTTGCAACACAATTTCTATCGTGCTCTGAGCAAACTGTCTGTCTATGCTTTCCTTGCTAGAAGCAACTTTGTTTCAGGATCAGTAGATATATTTGGTGGTAGAACTAAATTATTTTACTCATTTTGAGATGCTGAGCCCATGTACTGTATAAAAATGTAAAAACTTTGAAAAACATTACTGTACAAAATACAACTACAAAACTTTATAACTTTTTTTTGTACCATTGAAACTAATTTAGCAATTATGACTTCTAAGTCAATGTGTGTGGGGACGTTTGTGTATCCCTCTGCTAGTCACAGAGACAACTGTCACAAGAATTTAGTGGTAATAGCCTAAATGTCTTAGAAGAAAGAAAATAAAGACATGCCATCGGGCTGCTATGATAAATATCTTTTAATCAAAGAAATGTTTTAAAATGTTGAGACATACATTGATTTCTTATATTTTGATATGTTTACTATTTTAGTTATTACAATATTTTATCACAAGTCTATTACTGAAATGTAATTTTGAGGTAGATATGCCAACAGATGTGACACAATATGAAGAGGTTGGGAACAGCTAATATAACTGCTTGTTAAAAATATAACTACCAAAATACAATTATTATTAACTATTAAACAGTAAAACAACAGGGTTGGACTAGTCATCTGGCACTTCTGGCAAATGGCAGAAGGGCCAATGGCCCGATGAGCCTGTCCAGCTGGAGAGCTTGGCCGAAAAACTCAGCCTCCCGCGCTCTGCTCAACTGGCATGCATAAAGAGATGAGCTCTGCTCTACAAGGTGTGACCAAGCCCTTTTTTTGTGCACATGTCTACGGCACACGCACACAGAGAGGTGCGAGGGTTAAAATACAGCCCCAGTCCATCCCTTCTAAGAAAAGTGATTTGGTCATTAACAGTGTTGTAACAGTGTTGTTTGAGGGTAGAGATAGTCTCTAGATGTGTAGGTGACATTAGGTTTGTATAAGAAAGTAGAGGATAGTTACAGGTGAGTAAATAATGGCAGGGGCTGGTTACAGATGTGTATATGATGGTAGAGAGTGGTTACAGATGTGTTTAGGAGGATATATGGTGGTTACATATGTGTAAATGAAGGTAGAGGGTGGTTACAGATGTGTATATGAGGATCGAGAGTGGTTACAGATGTGTATATGAGGGTAGAGGGTGGTTACAGGTGTGTATATGAAGGTAGAGGGTGGTTACAGGTGTGTATATGAAAGTAGAGAGTGGTTTCAGATGTGTATATGAGTGTAGAGAATGGATACAGATGTGTATATGAGGGTAGATGATGGTAACAGGTGTGTATATGAAGGTAGAGGGTGGTTACAGGTGTGTATATGAAGGTTGAGAATGGTTACAGATGTGTATATGAGTGTAGATGGTGGTTACAGATGTGTATATGAGAGTAGATGATGGTTACAGATGTGTATATGAGGGCTGATGATGGTTACATATGTGTATATGAGGGTTGATGATGGTTTCAGATGTGCATATGAGTGTAGAGAGTGGTTACAGATGTGTATATGAGGGTAGATCAGGCATGTCAAACTCAAAATACCAACCGAATATTCAAGGTCTACGAGTGTGTGGGCCGCAATAAAAAAAAAGTCTTATAAGCAATTTTGAAAGGTTTATTATTAATAAAAACCAATGCAGTGCCCCCTGTAGTAGTTCCCCTTTTGCAATTCCACCCTGTATTAGAGCCCCAATTGCAATGCCCCCTGAATTTGTGCCCATTATGCAAGGCCCCTTATACAGTGCCCCAGTAATGCCCCCAGTAATGTCCCTAATAGTGCTTCTTATGCAGTGCCCCCAGTAATCTCCCTTATGCAGAGCCCCTAGTAATGTCCCTAGTAGTGCCCTTTATGCAGTGCCCCAGTAATGCCCCTAGAAGTGCACCTTATGCAGTACTCCCAGTAATGCCCCTTATGTTGTGCCTCCAGTAATGCCCCTTATGCAGAGCCCCCAGTAATCTCCCTAGTGGTGCACCTTATGCAGTGCCCCAGTTATGCCCCTTGAAGTGCACCTTATGCAGTGCCCCCAGTAATGCCCTTATGTTGTCCCCCAGTAATGCCCCTTATGCAGAGCCCCCAGTAATGTACCTAGTAATACCCCTTATGCAGTACCCCAGTAATGCCCCTAGAAGTGCACCTTATGCAGTGGCCCCAGTAATGCCCCTTATGTTGTGCTCCTTGTAATGCCCCTTATGCAGAACCCCCAGTAATGCCCCTTTATGCAGAGCCCCCAGTAATGCCCCTTTATGCAGAGCCCCCAGTAGTAGTGCCCGTTATGCAGAGCCCCCAGTAATGCCCCTTTATGCAGAGCCCCCAGTAGTAGTGCCCGTTATGCAGAGCCCCCAGTAATGCCCCTTATGCAGAGCCCCCAGTAATGCCCCTTTATGCAGAGCCCCAAGTAATGCCCCTTTATGCAGAGCCCCACTCCTCGCTGCATCACTGGGAACGCTGGCTTCTTAAGCCATCAGAGGCTTCTGGTCGCTTCAGAAACCACTGTTGCCAGCCTGGCAAGTAAACACTTCACGATCGTGGCAGGGGTGTGAGCCACATATTATATATATGTGAGCCCACACTCTGGGTCCGCAGAAGATGTTTATTCGGGCCGCATGCGGCCCGCGGGCCGCATGTTTGACATGCCTGGTGTAGAGGGTCATTATAGGTATGTACATAGGGTAGAGAACAGTTGTAGATGTGGACATGGGGGTAAAGGATTGTTATAGATATGAATATATACAGTAAGTGTAAAGCAGTGCTGGGGAAGATCAGGCCCAGGGGCCGTATGATGCCTACGGAATTATTTGGTCTGGCCCTCTGAGCTTTTTTCTGCTATCCTCATCTCCCTAGCAGGGTGTTTTGAATGCACCCTACAGCAAGAATCTATGCAGCAGTGCCGCCTGGAGCATCCTTACGACGCTTCAGACGGTCACACTGCTGCTCTTACAGTTCCCCGGAGCATCCTCAGGATGCACAGGGCATTGTTGTAATCACCTGCAATTGTGGTCCTGCCCCTGTGTGACGTCACACGGAGGGGCGTGGCCTGCATTGGGCCCGCAAATAATGTTATATATATCAAAACTGCACTCAGCAGAAAAAAGGTTCCCCACCCCTGGTGTAGAGAATCGTTATAGGTGTGTATATGAGGATAGAGAACAGTTATAGACATGGACATGAGGGTAGAGGATTGTTACAGGTGTGTACTGTACATGAGGATAGTGGACAGTTATAGATATGGACATGAGGGTAGAGGGTTACTTGTGTGTACATGAGGATAGAGAACACTTGTAGATATGGACATGAGGGTAGAGGATTGTTACAGGTGTGTACATGAGAATAGAGAACACTTATAGATATGGACATGAGGGTAGAGGATTGTTACAGGTGTGTACATGAGGATAGAGAACACTTATAGATATGGACATGAGGGTAGAGGATTGTTACTGGTGTGTACATGAGGATAGAGAACAGTTATAGATATGGACATGAGGGTAGAGGATTGTTACAGGTGTGCACTGTACATGAGGATAGGGAACAGTTATAGACATGGACATGAGGGTAGAGGATTGTTACAGGTGTGTATATGAGGATAGAGAACAGTTATAGATATGGACATGAGGGTAGGGGATTGTTACAGGTGTGTACATGAGGATAGAGAACAGTTATAGATTTGGACATGAGGGTAGAGGATTGTTACAGGTGTGTACTGTACATGAGGATAGAGAACAGTTATAGATATGGACATGAGGGTAGAGGATTGTTACAGGTGTGTACATGAGGATAGGGAACAGTTATAGATATGGACATGAGGGTAGAGGATTGTTACAGGTGTGTACATGAGGATAGAGAACAGTTATAGATATGGACAAGAGGGTAGAGTTTTGTTACAGGTGTGTACATGTGGATAGAGAACAGTTATACATATGGACATGGGCTGCCCCCAGGCTCTCCTCGCAAAGTGAAGAGATGCTGTGCCCATGCGTACGCCATCTATTTACCTGCAACTCTGCTATGCAGAGCAGCAGTGACAGTAATCTCCCTCAACTTCTCACCACTGTGAGCCTGCGGGTGGGACAGCAGGACAGTCCCTGAATAGCGGGACTGTCCTGGCAAAAATGGGACAGTTGGGAGGTATGGATATGTATGTGAGGTTAGAAGGTGGCTATGTTATGGCAATACCTGAAGAGAAGTGACAAGACCTCTCACATGACTTCATGATTTCTTCACCTATGGCAGCTGCATTTCCCTTACAGCTGAACATGCTCAGTACTCAGATGCCTCCAGGGCTTCTAATCAAAGTAGTAAAGGCTTTTCGCCCATTTCTTAATAATGTGATTTATATGTGGACAGAATACAAAATAAGGTTACAATATTATCAGATGAATTGATGAAACATTGACAAAGATAGCATAATAATTTCTGCTCCAAATAATAATTATAGCAATGTCTGGCAATGCACCAAAAACAATAGTACATACTGTAGCTATGCCATACCTCCCAACTGTCCCTCATTCGGCGGGACAGTCCCATTTTTATGGGACTGTCCCTCTGTCCCACCCTCGGGCCGCGGTGTCCCGCAGTGGGAGGAAAGTTGGGGGAAGCATACACCGCTGCTCTGCATAGCAAAGCAAGCGTGTATGCAGAGTGAGAATAGATGCTGTGCGCATACATCTATTCCCAGTACGGGGGGGGAAGATGCTGGTGCCCCGGGCTTCCCCCCCCCATACTGTGAATAGATGCATGTGCACAGCACCTTAGTGCTGCAAATGGGGCGTGCCGCTAGGCCATGCCCCTTTCCGCATAGGCCACACCCCTTTTCAGGAGCGCACGCAGATGTCATGGGTTTGGATTAGGAAATGTTGAGAGGTATGCCTATGCAGAGGGCAGGGCTAGATATGGACCTGTTTGGAGGCATGAAAGGAGTCAGCATTAGGAGGAGGTGCTGATCCTTATAGTGCCATGTGGAGGTTTTTTGGGGTAACTCCAAGGTAAGTTAGCTCTCAGCTCATACATGTACTGTTATCATGCAGTACATCAATTTGTTATTATATGACCCAGAGTGGGTGCTACTATTATGTAGCAATAATTATTTTGGGGTGAGCATTTGGGAGTGGGGCCCCCGGGATTGTTCTGGCTGGACCTTGCTCATGGCATCACCACTTAATTCACATAGAATATTTTTTCACTTTTCTATGCGTTTGTGTATTATTTATGTCATTTTAATTCTTTTATATCTCATTAACACTTATTGATATATGTTTACACACCTATTCTTTAACACTTCACTATCACCTTTTTTCCCCTTTTCGTGTGATGCCCTGGGGATGGTCCTTGGCTGGAATTTTTTGGGGTGCCTTGCTTCTCGGACGTGAACCCTTTAATTTTAGGGACGCTGGTATAGAGGAGCCTTGATGATGGCCCAGCGCTTATTCATATATTTGCAAATGTATGTAAACCAATACCTCTGAATTTCTATTATCATGTAGGATTCAAGTATTTTTGATTTATCTGCAGTGTGCTGGGGTCAATTTTCTTTTTTCTGTGTTCAGTGTAAACCCCGCCCTTTACAAGCACCTGTAGTATATTAAGCTGATTGAGCAACTACCATATTTTTTGCTTGCAGTTTGGAGGCATGAAAGGAGTCAGCATTAGGAGGAGGTGCTGATCCTTATAGTGCCATGTGGAGGTTTTTTGGGGTACCTCCAAGGTAAGTTAGCTCTCAGCTCATACATGTACTGTTATCATGCAGTACATCAATTTGTTATTATATGACCCAGAGTGGGTGCTACTATTATGTAGCAATAATTATTTTGGGGTGAGCGTTTGGGAGTGGGGCCCCCGGGATTGTTCTGGCTGGACCTTGCTCATGGCATCACCACTTAATTCACATAGAATATTTTTTCACTTTTCTATGCGTTTGTGTATTATTTATGTCATTTTAATTCTTTTATATCTCATTAACACTTATTGATATATGTTTACACACCTATTCTTTAACACTTCACTATCACCTTTTTTCCCCTTTTCGTGTGATGCCCTGGGGATGGTCCTTGGCTGGAATTTTTTTTTGGGGTGCCTTGCTTCTCGTACGTGAACCCCTTAATTTTAGGGACGCTGGTATAGAGGAGCCTTGACGATGGCCCAGCACGTATTCATATATTTGCAAATGTATGTAAACCAATACCTCTGAATTTCTATTATCATGTAGGATTCAAGTATTTTTGATTTATCTGCAGTGTGCTGGGGGGCAATTTTCTTTTTTCTGTGTCTAGATATGGACTAAACCAGTGATGCACTCCAATATCATGTGCTGGGTACTTGCAGCTATAACTGTGAACACTCCAGTAGTGAGTTCTAACCAGGGCTGTAGAGAGCCTGGGCCGGGCAATGGCAATAGGGTTTGCCCTATTGTAAGGAGGCATGACCACTCCCCCTGCAAAAACTTAAATAAAGCTATTATCTATGTGACCAGCCAGGGGCAGACCCAGGGGGACCACGCTCTCCCCCCTTCTATCTGGTGCAGGCAGAGGAGACTGCAGCTACCAGTGATGTGCGGTCAGGTGAGGCAGGTTAGCAGAGCCTTTCCTGGCATACTTAAGTATACTCCACAGTTTTTACTGTAAACACTATAAGAAAAATGTTAAGAAAATAATATAAATATCTTTTTTTGTATTATTCTAATCATTTTTATTTTCAAAACTCTGGAGTAAAAAGTGTATTGTAGATGAGGCACTGCCTCCCCTGTCTACCTTTTCAGCACATCCCTGATGAAAACACACCAAATTTCCAGCACTATATACTGCTGCACCTTTGTATAATGCCCAGATGAACCCTCCGGTTCATATATGTATCTGTAAATCTGGCTCTGATACTAGCCAGTGCCTCCCCAGCCATTTACCTCACCGCACGTCACGCTACGCTCAGCGGCAGCAGCAGTCTCTTTGTGTCTAGCAGTAGACAAACCAAAGTAATTATATACTCATAAGCAGAATGGAAATAGTGCACTAATTGACACTCCAAGATTAAGGTTGGTTATACATAAGTTATACCAATAATATATTCAAGTTCAAGAGATGAGGACAGGCAAAATAAACATTCCAGGATCAGGGCTAGCAGCAAAGAAATCATAGGAAAAAAGGCAAGTTCAGGATTATAGAAGACAGTGAAAACAAAATACAGGCCAGGTCAGCAAGACTCAGTGGAACACAGGAAACAGGTCACTAAACTGAGGCAAGACCCATCACCGGCACTCATGAACCACCTGCAACATTTTTAAATCAGCCCAGTACCATTACACATGGGGAGAGATGGGCATTCCAGATAAAGTTGGAATATAAATGATGTCAGCATGCAGCGCATTGGTGTCTTTTACAATGCATTGGCAGCTACTGTGGCGAGACAGACTGTCATTTCTAACGTGTTACAGATGCCTTTAGGTGTGTATATTAGGATAGAGGATGATTACACGTATGAAGATACGGTATGGTAAAGTGTGTATGAGGGCAGAGTCAAACTGGTTCACAGGGGTACAGGGGAAATCTCAGTGGGCCCCACTGCCTGAGGGCCCCACCCCCTCCTATAGAGGTGGAGCAGGATCATGGATGAACTTGGGTGCTTAATTTGTTTCTATGGAAACTACACCAAGATTAGCCCTCCTGACAAATGGGTGGTCCTGACACACCCCTGTCCCTGCTTTATTAAAGGGGCCAAATTCTTTGCCTTCCTTCTCTAATGATTGGCCAAGTCCCTCTGTTGTAGCTAGCCACCCCCCCCACTGGTGGCTGGCCACACCCCTTAAGATTGGGCCCCTACCACTGCATTCCCTGGTGGGCCCTTTATACCCCAGTCTGACACTGTATGAGGGTAGAGGATAGTACTAGATGTGTATATGAGGGAAGAGGATGTGCACAGGATAGTGGAGCTGCAGCAGCATAAAGTGAGTGATGTGGATGCTACATGGCATATTGCAGCTGCTGATGTTTTCCACTGATTGGGCATGGCATCTACAGAGTGTTTGCGGTGATACCCAGTCGAGGAACCACCGGCAGTGCAGCCGGTGCACAGCGCCGATACCCACTGCAGCCAGGGCCGTAAGGAGGGCGTTGTGGTCTGTGCCGTCACAGAAATGGATAGATCTCCTACAGATTTTGTACCCTGACGTCATCAGCCAGTGTCCAACGGAATTCCCTACCATCCAAGTGGGCATAGAGGGGGAATATAATCTTGTGGCGAGCGTAGCGAGCCCGCAAGGGAACAACTTAGTTTTTTTGGTGGACGGCATGGGCAGGAAACTGCACTTCCACCCCTTAGTCCACGTCGTTTTCAGGTACAAAATCTGAAGGGGATTTATACCTTTACGTGCCTCACCCAGGGGGCGATGCCCAGGGAAATGAGACGTCGATACGTCATGACATCATTGTCTCATCTGCTGGGTGCTGAGCCGAGTTGTCTAAAGGAACATGCGCACCAGAGCCACGGGTCGCCCCAACTTGTACCCAGCAGCTTGCATCTTCTTTATAAGTTGGAGGACTGCTTATTGGCCACCTCTGGCTTAGAGGAAGAAGGACATAGGTTCACTTACCTTTTATTCCAATATAGGTGGGCTTTCTAAGTCTAAGTAGATAACCTACCAGCCTCACCATTGCTATAGTTATCACACTTTTCTTTCCTTGTTTTTAACTGAAAATTATCTTTTTCAACATATTTGAATGGTTTAATATTCTGAATTAAATGTATGCAAATGTGTGTGGCCTCCTGGAAAAGCGGGCAAGTCTCCCGAAGTTTGATATACCTGTTTGTAGCAATATTAGTGCAGAGAATGGATGACAGACTAATGGGAGGGTGGAGATTTTTTGGACAGTAAGGTTTAGTGAAGGAAGTTTTAGTATAAAAATAATTGATGACTTAGTGTAATGTGTGGAGTATGTGTTGAGGGTATTATCAGGCTACCCAAAAGGTATTTGTATACTTCCTTGAATACTGAACAAGTAGCGAAAAGGTGAGACTGTAGCAGATGTGCATGGTCACATATTGGGTTTATGACTGTGCCTATACATATATAATTATATATAAGTTACTCCTTTGCAGAGCAGCTGCTGTTTAGGTTGATGACTTGTGTGACAATTAGTCATCCGTGCTAATGGTATATCCCATTCAAATAAATAGTTCTGTCTTTTGATATGTTCGGCAAGTTCTTTATTTGCATTCAGTAGTCTCAGTTACTAAAGTTCAGAATTTCAGGTAAATTATGGTTCTACAAATAATATAGGATACAGTGTACACTATACAGTGCTTGTGCTGATAGTGTACTATACTGATAAACGTGGTCTTCTGTACATGGTAGCACCACAGTTTTGAGTGAAAATGGTGCACAATACTGGGAAGATAGCCATTAAACCATTGGTGTCACCAGCAAAATGAAAAAGAAAAGAAGAGGAATAATGGGTCAAGCAATTCAAAGTGATAGTTATGTATAGCAAACTTCTTCCCTGACAAAAGTGCTAGTCAGACATTTGTCTTCCCAGAGAATGATGAATTACAAGAATTATAGATATTTGAAAGAAAAAAGAAAATCAGTATATTACCACAGCTCGCAGCTGAAACTAAATTCTTACTGGCTTTACATTCCTCAGTGATCTTGGAGACCTAAAGCGTCTTTAGTGAAACATGGATGCAAATATATTACCACATTATAGCCTAATTCTACAAGGGGGGATACGTTTGCTGGGATATCTTTGCACAAAGAGTGGGGGCTTCTCAGAATTCAGCCTGCAGCTTGTGTTAGATTGCTAAACACGTTCCTACATGGTAATCCCCAACATCAGGACCAAAGGAGCCCGGCAGGAGGTAGCTGAAAAATTGCTACAAAGGACTGCTGTGGATGGTAATTAAAACTTTTTTAAAGCCCAGTTCACCCACACGTTATAGTAAAAGTATAAAACATTTATGTGGAGATACATATTTAAGAAGAAAAAAAAACGGAGTAACTGAGTCCATTTTGTATATGCTGTTTAACCGCAAAGCTCCCTTTTGCCAGAACAGAGTCTGTTTAGAATATCACTGCGGTGACTACTGCTATAGGTGCTGCTTCTTCACAAAGAGGTTTCATTTATATTTGTGCATATGCATCAACGGCAGGAACGAGTGTCGTCTCAGAGAGCACATACTTAAAAAAAAACTCTCCATGCTCAGATCAGGCTATGGCGGTCATCTTTCTTCCCAGCCCAATAATCAGAACTGCAAGAGGCTACAGCTGAGGAGATTTGTCCATCTACCTAAAATAAAAAAGAAAAGTTCTGCACTGAGAGAGGCTATTAACTGAGATCAAGGTCACATCTACAACACAAAAACAGCATGGACAAGGTTTGTCTGATTGGACCCATGTTGCAGAGGCTCGTAATAATAAGCTTTTAGTATTCCAGTAGCCATGTTTGACTTATCATAAAGAGGCACTAAACTTACCAGTATGCGGATCTACAGAAAGTGGGAAGGATCTGAGAATCCCTAAATCCATTGTACCCACTGATTTACTTAGTGCTCTCCTTGAGCAAGACCCAGCTAGCTGTGGAAGGGTGCATGGGGCCTTATGCCTATGTCTCTCATAATCAGCCACCCTTTGAGATATTGTTGCTAGCCGTCCTAGCAGCATGCCTCAACACAACAGCAACATAGATTGAGTGTCATTTCTTTTTCAAGATTTGGAATCCCCCATGATGAAGAAGAGCGAGAACTGTGAGAAGTACATGGAATCATGTACCACTGAGTTTTATCTTTCATCTCATTTTAAAAATAGGATTAGAATTTTTTAGAATAATGAAACTTATGTATGTACATATTGCGATCAAAGCTGTAACTATCTATGGACAACTGGTACCATAGCACAGAGGCTCTGTGGGCGGCATCACCACTGCCCAACGGCCATTGCTCCTGGCTGCAGGGAGCCCAGAACGGCACCCAGCGGCCAGTATTGCTGCTGTAGCACCCCCTGGATTGTCCGGTGGATGCTCCAGATGGGAACCCTGCACACTATATGCAGGTGATCAGGCGTCCTGAGGACGCCCGGTCAACAGGACATACCGTAGCTGCCAGCCACACCCCTTTGCGCATCATCATGACATTGCAATCTCAGTGGAAAGGGCAGGAACAGGACGCTGATGTGCCGAGTTACGGCCCTGATTGCAATTACACTACTATTACTACCCCAGGCCTTATGCATATTGCATTAAATGTCCAAGTGCCTCAACCAATTGGAGATACAGGTCACGCTTTTGACCAGACTACTTTTACCTATCTCCCGATAGACTGAAGAAATGTGTCTCCCAACCAATGTAAACTTTGTTGCCTCAAACAAAATAAGACAGTGTGCATTTTTTTGGAATTGTAGATTGATTCAACCGCTGTGGCAGGAAGTTTTTTATTTGGCAAATGAGTTCCCTAACACTGCTAGGACCCTTTCCCCAGAGGATGTTCTACTACACATCTATGCTTCTCAAATCCCTAAGTACAGCAGATATGTGTTAGGTTATATTCTTCTCCTCGCCACAAGACTAGCCATAGCCCAGAATATGAAAAATCTATTACCTCCCACTATTCGGAAATTCAGAACTATGTTTAACTTTAATATGCAGAGAAGAGGAGTACCTTTACCTCTGCCTTGTCTTAAATATGGCATGAATATGTTACATTACGTCTAGGCATGATTCTGACTTCCTTCCTTTAGCTTAAATAAAACATCACAAACCTAACAAGTCATAAGGCTTTCCCCTGTACTGTTACCTAGATTGTACAGGAGGAAATTACATGTATGAAACTATGTTTGTCCCTCCCATATCCCTCCACTGTTTCCTACCTTTAATTGCTCCCTCCCCCTTCTTACCACATTTACTTGCTTTCTGTTCCTGAATGTTTAGTCATTTAAAAAAACAAAAACATGTTGGTGTTAGAATGTTTGTACAGGTTGAGTCTCCCATATCCAAAATGCTTGGGACCAGGGGTATTTTGGATAACGGAATATTCCGTGTTTTGGAATAATTGCATACCATAATGAAATATCTTGGGAATAGGGCCCAAATACACACACAATATGCATTTTTGAGTTATGTACACCTTATACACATAGCCTGCAGGAATTTTTATACAATATATTCAATAATTTTGTGGCTCAAACAAAGTTTGTGTACAGAAATGAAATTAATTTATGTATCATATACAGCTTAAACACACAGCCTGAAGGTAATTTTATACAATATTTTTAATAATTTGTGCCTTAGACAAAGTTTCTGTACATTGAACCATCAAAAATCAAAGGTTTCATTATCTTAGTCATGCCAAAAAATTTCCGTATTTCGGAATTTTTGGATATGGGAGACTCAACCTGTATATACAAGTAACAATATACATTTACATTCACTGCAGAAGGCACAGTTAAGAAAATACAAAATATATTTAGCTTGAGGTTAGAAAATAATGATGACTCTATTATATGCTTGATTCACATACATTGTAAGAGCAGACATTTAAGTGTCTTAAATATCACCAATAATGTTAGTTTTGCCAACTAAAAGGTACATAACACTGAAGCAAACAGGTGTTTTTATTTACATTTTTATGAAGGGGACGTGGCCTCACCTCCGATTAGGCTATGCCCCCAATCATAATGGGGTCCGGGCCGGCTCTGTAGATAACAGTAGCATATGTGCCAGGCATGTGCAAGGTTTACGCTGGGAGATAACAGTAGCATATGTGCAAGGTTTACGCTAGGAGATAACAGTAGCATATGTGCAAGGTTTACGCTGGGAGATAACAGTAGCATATGTGCACGGTTTACACTGGGAGATAACAGTAGCATATGTGCAAGGTTAACAGTATTTATGTGCAAGGTTAACAGTAGCATATGTGTAAGGTTTACGCTGGGAGATAACAGTAGCATATGTGCAAGGTTTACCCTGGGAGATAACAGTAGTATATGTGCAAAGTTTACACTGCGAGATAACAGTAGCATATGTGTAAGGTTTACGCTGGGAGATAACAGTAGCATATGTGCACAGTTTACGCTGGGAGATAACAGTAGCATATGTGTAAGGTTTACGCTGGGAGATAACAGTAGCATATGTGTAAGGTTTACGCTGGGAGATAACAGTAGCATATGTGTAAGGTTTACGCTGGGAGATAACAGTAGCATATGTGTAAGGTTTACGCTGGGAGATAACAGTAGCATATGTGCACGGTTTACGCTGGGATATAACAGTAGCGTATGTGCAAGATTTACGCTAGAAGATAACAGTAGCATATGTGTAAGGTTTACGCTGGGAGATAACAGTAGCATATGTGTAAGGTTTACGCTGGGAGATAACAGTAGCATATGTGTAAGTTTATGCTGGGGGATAACAGTAGCATATGTGTAAGGTTTAGGCTGGGAGATAACAGTAGCATATGTGCAAGGTTTACGCTGGGAGATAACAGTAGCATAAGTGCACGGTTTACCCTGGGAGATAACAGTAGCATATGTGCAAGGTTTACACTGAGAGATAACAGTAGCATATGTGTAAGGTTTACGCTGGGAGATAACAGTAGCATATGTGCACGGTTTACACTGGGAGATAACAGTAGCATATGTGTAAGGTTTACGCTGGGAGATAACAGTAGCATACGTGTAAGGTTTACGCTGGGAGATAACAGTAGCATATGTGTAAGGTTTACGCTGGGAGATAACAGTAGCATATGTGTAAGGTTTACGCTGGGATATAACAGTAGCATATGTGCAAGGTTTACGCTAGAAGATAACAGTAGCATATGTGCACGGTTTACGCTGGGAGATAACAGTAGCATATGTGCAAGGTTTACGCTAGGAGATAACAGTAGCATATGTGCAAGGTTTACGCTGGGAGATAACAGTAGCATATGTGTAAGGTTTACACTGCGAGATAACAGTAGCATATGTGCAATGTTTACACTGGGAGATAACCTAGCATATGTGTAAGGTTTACGCTGGAAGATAACAGTAGCATACTGTTTGTGTAAGGTTTACACTGGGAGATAGTACCATATGCACCAGATATATGCCAGGAGATAACAGTAGCATGTGTGCAAGGTTTACGTCAGCAGATAACAGTAGCATATAGGCCACATTTATTCCAGGAGATGCTATATGGCATCACTAACTGGTGTGTCACTTAAAGCTTGAAGATTTTGAATATATGCATCCTGCCTTTCCTTTGCCATTCCAAGTGTGGCCAAATGCTCCTCAACCTTTTTGAAATATTTATTATTTCCACAGTTCACATTCATTACAAGTTGCTTATTCATATGCACCATATATCCACCAGGAGTTAACAGTAGGATATGTGTAAGGTTTACAAGAGCCAAACTTATGCCAAGATATAATACTAGCATATATGTAGTATTTTCACGAGGAGATAACAGTAGCATATGTGCATAGTTTAAGCCAGGAGATGACAGTAGCCAGTAGTGTAAGTTCTTCCCAGTCGCCTGGGGGCAAGTTAGAGTTTGCCCCCCACACACGCACTCCTAAAAAAATAAAAATAAAATATGCATAGCTATCTATGTTTACGCCAGGAAATGACAGTAGCATATGTGTAAGGTTTATACCAGGAGACAACAGTAACATATGCGCCATATTTACACCAGGAAATAACAGTAGCATATAATAAATTATAATAATAATGATAATAATGTTATTTATATAGCACTTTTCTCCTAAGAGGACTCAAAGTGCTTTACATTTGCCTTTACAGCACAAAATACAAAACAAGCTAAAGGGACATTACTGAAATGCTTGTGTGAAAAGGTAAGTCTTGAGTTTGTTTTTGAAGGATTCTACAGTGGAGGCTTCTCAAACTGTGCAGGGAACTGAGTTCCATATAGTCGGAGTCACAAAGCTGAAAGCTAGACCACCAAATTAATTCCGGGAGATTCTAGGTACTGTTAATAGTCCTTTGTCAACAGATTGCAATAATCGAATGGGACGGTAAGGGATCAGAAGCTGCTTCAAGTACCTTGGGCTCTTGTAATGTAGGGCTTTGAAAGTCAGAAATCCAATCTTGAAAACGATCCGCCATGATGATCTTACAGACAGCCAGTGAAGGGAGTAGAGAATGGGTGTTATGTGGCTGGAACGGGGCTGGTTGATTAATAGCCTGGCAGCTGCAAGTGGTGCAATTATTTTGCTGGAAGACCAAGGTAGAGGGCGTTGCAGTGATCTAGGGCATTGCAACGTATTTACACCAGGAGATAACAGTAAAACATGAGCCATTTTTACGCCAGAAGATAACAATAGCATATCTGCCATATTTAAGAGTATCATATGTGCAAGGTTTATGCCGGGAGATTACAGTAGCATATGTGCAAGGTTTACGCCAGGAGAAAACGGTACCATATGTGCAAGGTTTATGCCAGGAGATGACAATTGCATATGCACCGTATTTACAAGGTTTACGCTGTGAGATTACAATAGCATATGTGAATACTTTATGCTGGGAGATAATAGTACCATATGTGCAAGGTTTATGCCAGGAGATAACAGTAGCATATGTGCAAGGTTTACAGCAGGAGATAATAGCATACAGTATGTGCAAAGTTTACACCAGGAGATAATAGCATACAGTATGTGCAAGGTTTACATCAGAAGATAATAGCATACAGTATGTGCAAGGTTTACATCAGAAGATAATAGCATACAGTATGTGCAAGGTTTACACCTGGAGATAACAGTAGCCGATGGGCAGGAGTGACAAGGGACAAGAGTCTGAATTGACAGGGTGCACGAGGCTAGAAAGACAGGAGGCTGGAGAGACACAAGAAGCAGGAGGCTGGAAGGACACTGGACAGGCAATGACACTGGAAAGACAGGATGCTGGAGTGACACGGGGCAGGAAGATGGAGTGGCATAAGGCTGGAGTGACAGGAGGCTAAAAAGAAAGGAGGCTGGAGAGACACAAGGAGCAGGAGGCTGGAATGACACTGGGCAGGAGGCTGGAAAGACAGGGATCTGGAGTGACAGGGGGCAGGAGTAACACAGGACAGGAAGCTGGAGTAACAGGGGGCAGGAGGCTGGAGAGACAAGGGGCAAGAGGCTGGAAAGATGCAGGGGCAGGTGGGGACATGGGACAGGAGGTGACACAGGGGGCAGGAGGCTGGAGAGACAAGGGGCAAGAGGCTGGAAAGATGCAGGTGGCAGGTGGGGACACGGGGCAGGAGGTGACACAGGGGGCAGGAAGCTGGAGAGACAAGGGGCAAGAGGCTGGAAAGATGCAGGTGGCAGGTGGGGACACGGGCGGGAGGTGACACAGGGGGCACAAATTTGGTTGAACCTCTGCTGCATGATGATGACATTGGATATTCCTACACAAACAGGATCTTCTGGACCATGTGATATCCTACATGAATAGTGTAAACCAACTGAAGACACTGTCTTCCCATGGAAGAACAATTTCTTCAAAAGTTCCCTGTTGCAATGAAACCATTGCAACAGGGAACCATTGAAACTACGTAAGATGTATTTTTATTTAGTAAACACACAGAAAACAGTATAGATTTTTTTCTTGTAAGGGAGTGCCAAAGGGACTTTTTGCCCTGAGCTCTACTTAGTCTAGAAAATGAAAGTACAAACAAAATAAAAATCAATTAAATACAGTCATTGATTTTTCTTTTAAAAATCAAATTGGAATATTCTTAACTGCCATATTATGAATGCAATATCATTAATTAACATAAATAGATTGGTGTTACTTCATATAATACAGCAGCCACACTGCTGTACATATGTTTAGATAATTTATATCAATGGGAGGGGTCACAGCCAACCAGAAGTCATTACTGAACATTATTATCATCAATCATCATATTTGCCACTATCTACCCCCCTTCCTCGTCTCCCCTCCTCTCTCTCTGCCCTTGACTGCCACCCACTTCACATCTAAAATTGACTCCATAGGTCAAGAGAGCACTTTCCACCAGACCCTCAGAACCCCACCTCTCCTTCCACAGACTACCCCACCCCATCCATCCTACCAACTCTGACTTCTTTTTTCCCAGTATTTGAAAATGAACATGTGAACCTTATCCGGTCACTCCCTACCTTCCAACTCCCCCCTTGACAATATCCCATCCCACCTCCTCCTCTATCTCTCCCATTGCCTGTTCCCATCTTGCCCATTTCATCAATCTCTTCTTCTCATCAGGCACTGTCCCCTCTGTATTCAAGCATGCTCTTGTATCCCCCATTTTTAAACAACCCACTTTTGATGCTAACATGGTTTCCAACTACCACGCCATCTATTTCCTCCCATTTGCCTCCAAACTCCTTGAGCTCATCGTCTACAACTGCCTTACCACCTTTCTATCCTCCCACTCCCTGCTTGGCTTATTTCAATCTGGCTTTCATCCACTCCACTCCACTCCACTGAAACTGCCCTCACGAAAGTCAGCAATGACCTCCTCACTGCTAAATCCATGGGTCACTACTCTCTTTTCATTTTCCTTTCTGTAGCTTGTGACACTGTGGACCACCTTCTCCTCCCACATATCCTTCACTCCCTTGGTCTGTGTGATACTGCCCTCTCCTGACTGTCCTCTTACCTGACTGTTCTTTCTCCAACTCCTCTCATGGCTCCACTGCCCTACACTTCAACTAATGGTAGGTGTCCCCCAAGGTTCTGTTCTTGGACCTCTCCTATTCTCCCTCTATACATCCTCTTTAGGTGAGCTCATCAGTTCTGTTGGCTACCAATATCACCTCTATGCTGATGACACTCAGATCTAACTCTCCTCCTTTGATCTCTCCCCCTCTCTCCTCACTTCTATATCCAACTGTCTCTCTGCTAATTCTTCATCGGTGCCCCAGCGCTTTCTGTAACTTAACATGTCTAAGACTGAGCTGATCATCTTTCCTCCCAAATAACCTCACTTCCCACAATTTCATTATCTCCCCCAAGTGCGCTGTCGTTGAGTTATCCTTGACTTCTCCCTCTCCTTCAGATCACATTCAGTACCTCTCGCAGTCCTGCTGTTTCCATCTCAGAAATATTTCCAGGATCAGACCCTTTCTCACCCTGGAGGCAACTAAGACCCTTTTCCACTCACTTGCCATCTCCGGACTCGAATAGTGTAGCCTCTTCATTGCTGATCTCCCTGACTCCCACCTGTCTCCACTCCTAGCTGTCCTCATTGCTGCTGCTTGGATCGTTTTCCTCTCCAAATGTTCTACATTTGCCTCCCCTCTCCTACAAGCCCTACAATGGCTCCCCTTCCCCTTCACAACTCAAGTTGAAGCTTCTCACACTCACCTACAAAGCTATCACCCATTCCTCTCACATTTACATCTTTGACCTTATTTCACTTTACACTCCCTCCTGCCCACTTCGCTCCACTAATGAATGCCATCTCTCCTGCCAACTGATTACGTCCTCCCACTCGCGTCTCCAAGATTTTGCCTGTGCTGCTGCTTACCTCTCAAATGGGCTCTCAAGACCCACTTCTATGTCAAAGCCACCCAGTTCTCAGCCTAACCCACTGCTCCATACTCCTGGCTCACTGTCTACCCCATCTGTGTCACCACTGTCTGTCTGCCCCATCTTTAGTATGTAAGCTCTCTCCAGCACGGTTCATGTGCTTTTCCTTCCTTTACTTATACTATTATCTACTCCATAATCCCTACCACGGCAACTAACCTTTGGTTTCTGATGCCCTGCTGCTTATTTGAGTATTATGACCAGTAATGCAGCACTGTTTATAAACAATGTCCTTGTACTGCAATGGTTTTACTGTAAGTCACTGTCTTCTTGTTCTGTTTTGTCATTCTGTTTATGTACTTTGTTAGGCGCTGTGGAACCCTTGTGTCGCCATATAAATAAAGGATGATAATAATAATAATAAGAAGAATCTTTATTTTGCACCAGGGTTCCAGCAAGTGCAAGAGTGGCACTTTCTGACAGGCCATATGAGTCTTTCTACCAGTCTACACCTGTTCGCAATTATACAAACTAACCATTACTATGCTTAGCCTAAATGTAGGGAGTAGTTAGCGTAAGATGTGACCTTATAAGCATATGGATGCAAGTGTGTCTTTTTGGTTGCATGTGTGAATGGAATGCTTATTTAATGCAAAAAACACGCATATAGCCAACATTGTATGGATGTCTACAGGGGTGCTGAGAGGAGGCGTGGATGGGTACTAATTATCTGGGCCCAGGCTTTTTGGAAGGGCCTGGTGGGGGTCCTGGGATGGCTACTGAAGGGCACAAATGTTCCCCTTTGCTGTGACAGGCATAGTATTTAGCACTTTTTTTTGGAGGGGAGTGGCCAAGCCTCTTAGATTTGGCCACTTCCTCTCAACGCCCAGGCCCTGTGATTGTCTCAACAATTTCTATATACTGTAATTGGTAAACCCAGTGTTCCTTATTTGTTATACAATTTTGTGGATGAAGTAGTCCATTATTACTTTAAGAGCTCTACAATATAGATTTTTTTTTATTGGGTCTATCCTAGTATTTTTCTTCCTTCCTAGCACATTTAAAAAGCAATGTTATCTTGGTTGTTCGTAAAATAATGGTAAAAAAAATAAAAAGGTAGGGCTGCTGGAAGAGCCCTTAGGGTTGAACCACTGGCAGTACAGGCTACCGAGATTGGAGAATGGCATTAGGGTACAATATGGTATTATGTAGTATGAGAAAATCCTTACCACCATAGTTCACAGCAAATTTTTTTTTTAAATAAAACCTTTATTTTTACCTAGTAGTTTAACTTTCACCATTAAGTATTAAAATTACATTTGAGAGTAAAATAAAAGTATTTTATAATAGAAATATAGTCAATGTATTATTCTTGTTTTAAGTTGCTTATTTTAATTGATTTGGTGTTTTAAAATAATTCCTTATAAACTTTCTCCAGTTTCTCAAATATATTTGTGAATTACAAAAATAAGTGTTCTGTAAACTGGGAAACAATGAAATGATCAACGTATAACAAAAGATTACAAAGAGTGTACATATTTGTGCTTTCTGATTATGCTGTTAGGAAGGGATAAGATGCAATGAACAATAATACAAGCACAGAATTAAACCATTAGCGTCTGAGAGATATTTAATGCTCTGGAACTGAGAGGATTATCTTTTTTGTATTAAAGGTTCAGCAAAAATATGAAAGAGATAACCACATCAGTGACGGGGATGCTGGCTGCATACAGAGTAACTTTAGGCAATAAGAGATGCTGGAATGAGTTTCACAAAATTGTACAAGCTATTGTATTGTACAAACAGGGCTTGCTAGTACAGACTTGTCACTATTTTAGCATTCATCCTGAAATGGCCTATGAAAGACTATTCAAAATCCATAGTATCCAATTTTATTCTATTGTATCATATAAAAGTAAAAGAAAAATGCAGAAAGCAAAACAATTTCAATGATTATAGGATATAAAAAATGATACAATGCTTCAATAGAGAAAACTATGGAGTTATTTAACACAATTATAGAGCAAAAATGCAAGTCTACTTTTGTATCCTTGCACCGACCTGCTTGTGCACTGGCCACCAGGGGTGTATCTATAATGGGTACAGGGTGTACGGGGAACACGGGCCCCTGGGTCCAGGAGGGCCCCACACTGCACACCCAGCAGCCATAATATTACTTACCTCTCCAGAGTCCCACGTCTGCGCGGGGGTCCGGCGCTGTAAAACGACTGGAAAATGGCCATGGCGGCCATTTTCCCTTCGTTTGCACATGCGCAGTACAGGGAAAATGGCAGCCGCAGCCATTTTCCCGGTGCTCTGTGCATACACTATAGACTCTGGGCACACTCTAGTGCCCAGAGTCTATAACTCCGGCACTGGCCGTGCACAGCTCAGTGCGCTGCCGGCCGCCAGGCGGAGAGGAGGGGGCCTGTGTTGGAGACTGCACACGGACCCCCTCCTCTCTAGAAACGCCCCTGCTGGCCACATACGTATGGTTCCTAGTATCCTTTTTGTGGGTTTCATACATTGCTGCTCTCCATGCTACTGTAGCTACATATGCAAATGCAGGTGGATTTCCATTTGCCCAGGCTCCCCCCTCCCCAGCCCGGCCAGCAGTTGGAATCATGAGCAAAATAGCGGTAGTATATAATATGATTTTACTAGATCTGCGGCCACAACAAACCATATAAGGGAAAGAAAGGAGCAGCTGCACATGCCCAGTGGCAGCAGCATCTCCTACCAAGTCTGCTGTGTGTGTGAATCTGGCCGCTCAATCAGCGCACCGGGCCAGAGAGACCAGAGAGCAGCTGTCACTGTGAAAAAGTATGCAAATCCCGCGATCGCACGGCAAGGCATTAGTACGCCCACTATGTCTTGCTGTGCGATCGCGGTGTGTATGTAGACGCCCACCAGCCTGTCTTAAGATGTCCACTCATACATGTAATCTCCAGGATGTGTATGCAACTATCGGTAACATCGAGTACCATCGGAAGCGAACGCAGCACTTGTGGTTGACCATCCTCTACCGCAAGCACTGCGAGTGTTTCAGTGTGTAATTCAGCCGTGTGACGTGTACTATGATGCTGCGTCTTAATTACGCACGCCTTTGAAATGGCATTAAGACGCTCGAGCATGCCTGCGTTCGCACCACCACACCCCCATTTTCACCGACCATCACCTGTCACCACCCATAAACAGCTAGTGCTGTCACTCATTCTAGCGAGCTGTCTATGCGCAGCAAGGGCACGCTTCCCGATCACATGGACTAGTTCTCACACGTGCACTGCGATGTATACGCATGCTCAGATTGCAAACATCGGCAGGCTGGGTGCGAACGCAGCCTAGCGAGCGGCTCTGAATCGGGCCCTGAGTTTGGGAACCCCTGCTACAGGCAAACATAGTGTTCATTATTTATATTGTACACAGTGTACAAGGTGGCCAATGTGTACATGTACATTCAGGGCCAATAATAGGTTCTTCTGCACCTCCCTCAGACTCCAATGCTCTTCAGAGTAGGGGATGTGAATTGTAGAATGATGCCCACATCTGGGGTTAAAACAACATTCAACTTGGACGGCTGGCTCTGTTGTGTACTGTGACTGCTGGCACTGTACATGTCTGAGGTAATATATTGCATACACTCCCCTTAGTGGCAGTATTTGGAAACCCCCTCTAGAAATCCTGCATTTATTCAAAAACTCCCTATCGTCAGATAATGCGTGCAACCATAAAGTTATTAAAAACCAAGCTTAAATAAAATAAAGAGACAGACCAAGTATATATGCGATCAAAAATATATGGTCAGCTTTATTTATTTTACAATCAGAGTATGGTGGCATAAGAAAGAACGGCCAGTAATCTGACGCCCCACACTTGACGTATGCAAGGATGTAAAATACTCACTGAACGGGCCAATATCCCAATTCAAGTGTAATAGTGATATAAAACTTGCAAGGGCCGATATCCCTCTCTGGCAAGTGAAACGGTATCCAGCCCCATCCCAAAGCACTATTTTAGCACTCTCCGACGAGAGGTGCCTCTGACCCCTGTAGATAATTGAAATTTTGCCCCTACTCCGCAAGGTGAACCCCATCCCTGCGAAATAGCTAGGCATCTTGTACACCCCATCAAAGGTGGATGCACCACAATTCTACTCCCCCCCGACCATATACCTCCGTAACCAGGAAAAACCTAGCACAACATCGGACAATATCATAACAGCTTCAGGCCAAAGACCAAGCAAACTACTCAAATCACGCACCATAGTGCGCCGCAAGTCAAGCGATATCCACCGGCACATATCATTTCCTCCTAGGTGAATCGCTAAGACCAAAAGAGAACCAAAGTCCTCCGCTGCTGTCTAAATACAGGGCACTAACGGCTTCCAACCCATACTAGCAAAACGGGCTGACCCGACCAATATAAACTAGTGTCCGATAAACAAAATTAGCTGCAATCCTTTAAACCATCTGCCATACACGAAATATACATGAGTACGGTGACAATGACGTATAGCAGAGGGAGGAAATGGGGGGGAGGGGGGGAATAGGGGAGAGGAGGACTTGACCCGAGGTAAAAACCTACAAAAAACCTGCTGGATCTTTTATTTTCGTAGATAATGTCATTCTCATGTTCATTTTGTTATATGTCATGCAGTTTAACTATTTGTATAAGCCAAACGTTGTCCTGCGCAGGGCAAAAAATAGGGCAAAATCCCTCGCGTCCCCCACCGGAAAGGTAGCGAGTTGGCCGGAGCACTCAAGTCCACAAACAAACATAACACATCATAAGTCCACATGAATATAGGTGTAGGACTTCCATCATCACAGAGCCTGTATCCTCTGCCGAGCTGAGACTGCCAGAAAGACTCTCACTGCTGCCACAAAGTCTTGATAGGCAATCAAGCGACTGAGGAGCCAAGGAGCGACATGCGAAAACTCTCCATGGCGGCTTGCGAATTCTACGGGGTATCATCTGTGCTGACGACTCCATTCCTGACAACAGAAGCGACAAAATCGATCCCTGGGGTGGCGGTAGAAAGGGATCCAGCTGCATCAATGTCTGAAACAAAAGAGAAAAACAGGGGCAGTATCCAACTCCAGGGTCCCTTGTATTCATGCAATGCGCAGGTACAGCAGTGTAAAAAGCAATGATACACCAGGAACCACAGCTGCAAATCAAACCTAACTGCTGAATAAGTGGACTCGGTGTGCTGACATGGCGGATGCTGGGTAAAGGGGATGGGTGGGAGGAGGGGCAAACAATGCCCACAACTGTTGTGAACAGAACCCCCCAACTGTGGTGACAGCAGTGGCCACAAAACACCCCCACAGACACCGCAGCGTAGCGATGGCACCTGAATAGAGGAAAGTAGTATTCCCTTATATTGGCAACCCCGCATAAACACTGACCGCACTTAACCAAGCCATTAGGAGACCACAACTGGCAGCCCGGGGTAAACCCCAGCCAGGCGTGTCCCGATATTACGGAGGTTGTGTATAAGATATTGTGTGCTTTGAAGAGCGTTGTATTTGGAGGTGGTGGACTCGGGTCAACCTTGTTTCCCGATGAAAGTGTATATATATATTAGGGGTGTGCACCGGCCACTTTTCGTGTTTTGTGTTTTGGTTTTGGATCTGGATCTTTCTTCGTGTTTTGGATCTGGATTGGTTTTGCCAAAACCACCCTTCCGTGTTTTGGGTTCTGGGTTTTGTGTTTTGGATCTGTATTTTTTTGAAAAAAAGCATAAAAACAGCTAAAATCACAGAATTTGTAGGTTTTTCTGCTCCTATGCTATTATTAACCTCAATAACCTTAATTTCCACTCATTTCCAGTCTATTCTGAACACCTCACAATAGTGTTTTTATGTCCAAAAGGTTGCACCGAGGTAGCTGGATGACTATGCTAAGCGACACGAGTGGGCGGCACAAACACGTGACCCATCTAGGAGTGACACTGCAGTGGCAGACAGGATGGCAGTTAGAAAAACTAGGCCCCAAACTGTACATAATGCAAAGAAAAAAAAGAGGTGCAAGATGGAATTGTCCTTGGGCCCTCCCATCCACCCTTATGTTGTATAAACAGGACATGCACACTTTAACAAATCAATCATTTCAGCGCCAGGGTCTGCCACACAACTGTGGCTGAAATGATTGGTTCGTTTGGGCCCCCACAAAACAAGCTGGCAATTAATCTGGCCCTGCACAAACTGGCTCTACGGAGGCAAGATGTCATCCTCATCCTCCTCATCCACCGATTCCTCACCCTCTTCAGTGTGTACATCCTCATCCTCACAAAGTATTAACTCGTCCCCACTTGAATCCACCACCACAGGTCCCTCTGTACCTTCTGGAGGCTGGTCTCCCTGGAAGAGCTGATAATTCATTTTGATGAACATCATCTTCTCCACATTCTGTGGAAGCAACCTCCTACGCCTTTCGCTGACAAGGTTCCCGGCTGCACTAAACACTCTTTCGGAGTACACACTGGAGGGGGGGCAACTCAGGTAAAATAGAGCCAGTTTGTACAGGGGCCTCCAAATTGCCTCTTTTTCCTGCCAGTACAGGTATGGACTGTCTGACATGCCTACTTGGATGCTGTCACCGATGTAATCCTCCACCATTCTGTCAATGGTGACAGTATCATATGCAGTGACAGTAGACATGTCAGAAATTGTTGCCAGGTCCTTCAGTCCGGACCAGATGTCCAAACTTGGTCCTGCCTGCCCTGCATCACCGCCAGCGGGTTGCTTAGGATACCTAAGTTTTTTCCTGGCAGCCCCAGTTGCGGGAGAAAATGAAGAAGGAGCCGTTGACGTGTCACGTTCCGCTTCAGCTGACAGTGTGTTCACCAGCAGGTCTTTGCACCTCTGCAGGCTTGTGTCGACCGGAAAGAGAGACACCACATAGGCTTTAAACCTAGGATCGAGCACGGTGGCCAAAATGTAGTGGTCTGATTTCAACAGACTGACCACCCTGGAATCCTGGCAAAGCGAATAAAGGGCTTCATCCACAAGTCCCACATGCCGAGCGGAATCGCTCCGTCTTAGCTCCTCCTTCACTTTCTCCAGCTGCTTCTGCAAAAGCCTGATGAGGGGAATGACCTGACTCAAGCTGGCAGTGTCTGAACTGACTTCACGTGTGGCAAGTTCGAAGGGCTGGAGAACCTTGCACAAAACGGAAATCATTCTCCACTGCACTTGAGTCAGGTGCATACCCCCTCCTTTGCCTATGTCATAGGTGGATGTATAGGCTTGTATGGCCTTTTGCTGCTCCTCCATCCTCTGAAGCATATAGAGGGTTGAGTTCCACCGCATCACAACCTCTTGCTTCAGGTGATGGCGGGGCAGGTTCAAGAGTGTTTGCTGGCGCTCCAGTCTTTGGCACACAGTCGCTGAATGGTGAAAGTGGCCAGAAATTTTTCGGGCCACCCAAAGCGTCTCCTGCACGCCCCTGTCGCTTTTCAGAAAATTCTGCACCACCAAGTTTATTGTGTGAGCAAAACATGGGACGTGCTGGAATTTGCCCAGATGTAATGCCCGCACAATATTGGTGGCGTTGTCAGATATCACAAATACCCAGGAGAGTCTAAGTGGGGTAAGCCACTGGGCGATGATTTCCCTCAGTTTCTCTAAGAGGTTGTCGGTGGTGTGCCTCTTACTGAAACCGGTGATACACAGCGTAGCCTGCCTTGTAACGAGCTGGCGTTTCTGAGATGCTGCTACTGGTGACGCTGCTGCTGTTGCTGCGTAAGGTGATACATCTACCCAGTGGGCTGTCACAGTCATATAGTCCTTAGTCTGCCCTGTTCCACTTGTCCACATGTCCGTGGTTAAGTGGACATTGTGTACAACGGCATTTTTCAGGACACTGAGGACACTTTTTCTGACGTTTCTGTACAGTCTCGGTATCGCCTGCCTAGTGAAGTGGAATCTAGACGGGATTTGGAACCGGGGACACACTACCTCCATCAATTGTCTAAATCCCACTGCACTAATGGCGGATACCGGACGCACGTCTAACACCAACATAGCAGTCAAGGCTTCAGTTATACGTTTTGCTTCAGGATGACTGCTGTCGTACTTCATCCTCCTCACTAAGGACTGTTGGAGGGTCAATTGTTTAGTAAAAGTAGTGGTGTTCCTACTTCCTCTCTGGGATGATGAACGACTCCCAGCAGCAGCAACAGCAGCAGTGGCAGCAGTAGGCGTAGCAATGCAGGATCCTCCAGAGGAATCCCGGATAGGAGAGTCAGTCATGCCAGTGACATGGCCTGCAGGACTACTTCCGATCCTGACTAAGGAGGAAATTGACGAGGAGGGAGTTGACGGTGTGGTTTGCAGGCGCTTGGATACAACAGGACAACGGGATTTAGGTGTCCCTGGACTGCTTACGGTCTTAGCCAAAGTTTCTGAACTTGACAGTAACTTTTTATGAACGCGCTGCAGGTGCCGTATAAGGGAGGATGTTCCTAGGTGGTTGACGTCCCTACCCCTACTTATTTCACCTTTACATATGGTACATATGGCAAGACAGTTGTTGTCCGGATTTGGATAGAAATATTGCCAGACCAAAGAGGTGGAATGTTTGGTCTTCTGCCCAGGCATGACCGTGATGGGCTTTTTCATCCCACCGACAACAACTGTCTCCCCCGGAGCCTGATTTAAACAAACCACATCACCATCAGAATCCTCCTCGCCAACTTCCTCCTCAGCGCCAGCTACACCAGTATCCTCATCCTGTTGTACTTCAACAGTGACATCTTCAATTTGCATATCAGCAAGTGGACTGTGGGTGCTCCTTTCAGCACTTGCAGGGGGTGTGCAAATGGTGGAAAGAGCCACCTCTTCCCGTCCAGTGCTGGGAAGGTCAGGCATCGCAACCACCACCACACTTGGACTCTCCTTGGGGATTTGTGATATCTTCTTAGAAAGCACAGTTCTTCGCTGTGCTTTTGCCAGCTTAACTCTTTTGATTTTTTTAGTGGGAGGAGGGCTTCCATCGTCATGTGAAGCTGAACCACTAGTCATGAACATACTAGGGATCGACCTTAGCCTTTCCTTGCCACTCCGTGTCGTAAATGGCATATTGGCAAGTTTACATTTCTCTTCAGCTGATTTAAATGTCTTTTTCAAGGTCATTTTCCTGAACTTTGCCATTTGGGATTGTATGTGCCCTCTACTATGACATTGGGCATCGGCCTTGGCAGACGACGTTGATGGCATGTTATCGTCTATGTCATGACTAGTGGCAGCAGCTTCAGCACTAGGAGGAAGTGGTTCTTGATCTTTCTCTATTTTATTTTTATCGGAGAAAGTTTGGTCCTCCATTTATGTTATATCGATTTGATATATACGTGCGGCTAAACACAGAAAATAATTTTTTTTTTGGTTTGGACTGGAGTGTACTTTCGGGGGTTACAGCACCCTTTAACGGTCAAGCCAGCCGGCCCTTTACTTATGACACAGGCGCACGCTTGGCACTACTTTGTTGATGCACGTGCGGCTACTGCGCACACAATTCACAAACACAGAAAATAATTTTTTTTTGGTTTGGATTGGAGTGTACTTTCGGGGGTTACAGCACCCTTTAACGGTCAAGCCAGCCGGCCCTTTACTTATGACACAGGCGCACGCTTGGCACTACTTTGTTGATGCACGTGCGGCTACTGCGCACACAATTCACAAACACAGAAAATAATTTTTTTTTGGTTTGGATTGGAGTGTACTTTCGGGGGTTACAGCACCCTTTAACGGTCAAGCCAGCCGGCCCTTTACTTATGACACAGGCGCACGCTTGGCACTACTTTGTTGATGCACGTGCGGCTACTGCGCATACAATTCACAAACACAGAAAATAATTTTTTTTTTGGTTTGGACTGGAGTGTACTTTCGGGGGTTACAGCACCCTTTAACGGTCAAGCCAGCCGGCCCTTTACTTATGACACAGGCGCACGCTTGGCACTACTTTGTTGATGCACGTGCGGCTACTGCGCACACAATTCACAAACACAGAAAATAATTTTTTTTTGGTTTGGACTGGAGTGTACTTTCGGGGGTTACAGCACCCTTTAACGGTCAAGCCAGCCGGCCCTTTACTTATGACACAGGCGCACGCTTGGCACTACTTTGTTGATGCACGTGCGGCTACTGCGCACACAATTCACAAACACGGAAAATAATTTTTTTTTGGTTTGGACTGGAGTGTACTTTCGGGGGTTACAGCACCCTTTAACGGTCAAGCCAGCCGGCCCTTTACTTATGACACAGGCGCACGCTTGGCACTACTTTGTTGATGCACGTGCGGCTACTGCGCACACAATTCACAAACACAGAAAATAATTTTTTTTTTGGTTTGGACTGGAGTGTACTTTGGGGGTTACAGCACCCTTTAACGGTCAAGCCAGCCGGCCCTTTACTTATGACACAGGCGCACGCTTGGCACTACTTTGTTGATGCACGTGTGGCTACTGCGCACACAATTCACAAACACAGAAAATAATTTTTTCTTTGGTTTGGACTGGAGTGTACTTTCGGGGGTTACAGCACCCTTAACGGTCAAGCCAGACGGCCCTTTACTTATGGCACAGGCGCACGCTTGGCACTACTTTGTTGATGCACGTGCGGCTACTGCGCACACAATTCACAAACACAGAAAATAATTTTTTTGGGGGTTTGGACTGGAGTGTACTTTCGGGGGTTACAGCACCCTTTAACGGTCAAGCCAGCCGGCCCTTTACTTATGACACAGGCGCACGCTTGGCACTACTTTGTTGATGCACGTGCGGCTACTGCGCACACAATTCACAAACACAGAAAATAATTTTTTTTTGGTTTGGACTGGAGTGTACTTTCGGGGGTTACAGCACCCTTTAACGGTCAAGCCAGCCGGCCCTTTACTTATGACACAGTCGCACGCTTGGCACTACTTTGTTGATGCACGTGCGGCTACTGCGCACACAATTCACAAACACAGAAAATAATTTTTTTTTTGGTTTGGACTGGAGTGTACTTTGGGGGTTACAGCACCCTTTAACGGTCAAGCCAGCCGGCCCTTTACTTATGACACAGGCGCACGCTTGGCACTACTTTGTTGATGCACGTGTGGTTACTGCGCACACAATTCACAAACACAGAAAATAATTTTTTTTTTGGTTTGGACTGGAGTGTAGTTTCGGGGGTTACAGCACCCTTAACGGTCAAGCCAGACGGCCCTTTACTTATGACACAGGCGCACGCTTGGCACTACTTTGTTGATGCACGTGCGGCTACTGCGCACACAATTCACAAACACAGAAAATAATTTTTTTTTTGGTTTGGACTGGAGTGTACTTTCGGGGGTTACAGCACCCTTAACGGTCAAGCCAGCCGGCCCTTTACTTATGACACAGGCGCACGCTTGGCAGTACTTTGTTGATGCACGTGCGGCTACTGCGCACACAATTCACAAACACAGAAAATAATTTTTTTTTGGTTTGGATTGGAGTGTACTTTCAGGGGTTACAGCACCCTTTAACGGTCAAGCCAGCCGGCCCTTTACTTATGACACAGGCGCATGCTTGGCACTACTTTGTTGATGCACGTGCGGCTACTGCGCACACAATTCACAAACACAGAAAATATATTATTTTTTTAGCACTTGGGGGGAGCACCCCTGATGGACAGAGCACCCCCTGGACAACACTACAGCACCCCTTTAGGACTGGGACACTGCACAGGACTTTGGAGTGGACACAGCCCCTATGGAGAACTGACTGCACAACGCAGTCCAGCCAGCCCCTATGGACTTTGAAGTAGTGGACACAGCCCCTATTAACAACAGCAGCACAGCACAACACAGCCAGCCCCTATGGACTTTGAAGTAGTGGACAACAGCAGCACTACACTACACTACACTACACTACACAGCCCTAACTCCCACCCTCCCTCTTCACTGTCCACAGCCGAGTGAGAAAATGGCGCCGACGCGGGTACCTTATATAGGATCCAAAACCCGCGAGACTCGGAAGGCGGGATGATGACGTTTTGCCTCGATTTCAGATCCGAGTCAGGCGGGAAAAGTCGAGCCTGACTCGGATCGGACTCGGATCGGGGGGGCTCGGGGGGGTTCGGATTTCAGAAATCCGAACCCGCTCACCCCTAATATATATATATATATATATATATATATATATATGATTAGGCATATATGAATGAGAATGCAATGTAATTTGTGTAGCTCCCTAAGTTCTATGCACATATATTTGTAAAATAAACAGGGGGGGGTCAAGATGAGATATGTTGTATTTTGAAAAGCGTTGCCTGTGGGAGTGAACTTGGGTCAAACTTGTACCTGTATGTCAGATAAATATATATATGATTAGGTCTCAATTGGAATAGGTATGAGACTGCAACACAAACATGTGTAGCACGCCTAACTCCTATGAACAATATTCGGAATATGAAAATTGTCCACACCCAAATGTAAAATATAAAAACAAATATTCCCAAAGGTCAGATACTGCATCTGAGGAGGAACTGGACCGCTGAGAGGATATGTGCAATCATGCCAGCAGCTATCGCATGAACGTACCTTATGTATGACCGCACAATGTATTAGACAGAGCTGCCAAATTAAAACGGTATGGAAATAACACCCCCTCATGGGTAAGAAAACAAACAAACCGCGAGCGCTGGCATAGGAAAAAAGGGGGTGGGGAGGGGGGGCATAAATCCGTAAGAGTAAATGTAATACCACTACCAAAAGTATTAGGGAGAATTATACGGACAAAAGAAAATGACCCAGTCATTAAGTGGTACAGCACGCACGAGCCCCTGCTACAGGTAAAGAGTATAAATTACTGTCCGGGGATCAATACAATTCAGCTACATAAAGTAGAAGGGGAAATCATATGGACAAAAGAAAAATTACCCACCGACACTTAGTGTTCCTATGCATGCACACTTATGACCAAAAGGTGGTCCAAACATTTTATAACAGATAAAGCAAGTAAACAAGTAAAGAATAACAGAAGAGTAGATGATAGGTTCCCAATACTTGATATAGCTTATGAGCCCGTGATACCATTCGCAAACTGATTCCAACTAGCGCACATGTTGGGAGGGGAAGTGGAGCAAGCATGAAGTCCTTATGTGGTCAAAGGGACCCAAGACATGCCCGAACACTATTAAACTCAGGGATACCCATGTAATGTAAATTAGTACATTTAAGAAACAGAAAGTATATATTAGCATGCTATTAGTAATGCGCAAGAACACATCTGTGATAGCTTAAATATGAATACTCCATGATACATATCGTACTTATACATGCAACTCTGCAGCACTATATATCCTTAACTATGGGCTTGACTACACACAAATGTTTTGCTGTAATAAATGAGTTTGATGGACGATACGGTCTTATTCAGATTTAAATAAATGTTTGTTTTAATATTAAAATAATATGTCTATATGCGCTACTGCTTATAAATTTCGAATGTCAACAATGCACATGACTACAATGTTAGCTATATTACATGAATGCCATATGACAAAAATCTATCACGCAATAGTATTAATAATAAAACGTGCAGAAGAACCGCAAAACAAAGCCACGGTTTCTGACATGCTGGCTTATGTGAACGTTTTATACAACGCATTCAACATATTTCGCAATCACTGCAGTTATTTATGAAATAAGTGCCCTGACATTAGTATTGATTAACAAAACAGTTTTTTGTTTTTTTTATGACTAGATAATTAAAATTGGTTTAGTTGACACCGACCAGCCGACTGTGAGTAGACCCAATAATGGCTGTGAGGGGGTGGGCAGGTAAGCCTAATGAGGAAAAAAGGCCGTGGCCGAGAAACGAGATACGCCACGTATGTGTAGTCGTGGGTTACGTATGAAAT
The DNA here is from genome assembly GCA_031769625.1 of Taudactylus pleione. NCBI lineage: Eukaryota > Metazoa > Chordata > Amphibia > Anura > Myobatrachidae > Taudactylus > Taudactylus pleione. The sequence goes on from JAUIMM010000015.1 coordinate 50,272,085, forward strand.
AAGCCCTAACAATAAACAAATAGAAAGCGAGCAAAAGACCACCGACTCCTGACACAGAGACGTGAGGATACCTCCCCACACTGAAATTACATATATCCACAGCCCAGCCCCGGAGCTGCGTCTGTAATGAGCGCTGGAGAACTGCTCCAAGCCTGCAACCAGATAAGAAGACCACCGTCTCCCACCGTTATTTTTTAATATAATATACTGTAGGATAACTGATGCATACTGTAACTCCCACAGGTGTAACCATATACCATCTACCTAAATAAGGATCACTGAATAGCACCCTTACCCCCATACGCATCATCTGGCCCATATCATGACATGTGCATAAACTACAAAGTACTCTATGCTTGCATAAAAGAAAAAAGGTGGGGGGCGAGGCCAAACATATTATTTAACTGCTGAGCCTGAGTGACGCATAACGCAGACACAACCGAGGTGCTAAAGACTACCCCGCACCCCCAGACTACAGAGACCGTAGGGGTGAAAAAAGCACCCCCACTGCCACCAGCTGTCCGGAAATAGTCCCAGGATACAGTGCGGCCGCACCATCGTGACCAGCTGGAACTGTAACTATTACCAAAATATAACTAAATAAAAATAGGCTATCCCTGGGTTTGAACCCTACAACCTTTTCATAATGTTACCTGCATTGTGACTAGCAGCCCCCCACCAGATGTGAGGGGTATAGTGCCCACTATGTGAAAAACCCCATAGCAGCAAACGTACTGTGCTGTGTTGAGGGGTACAGGGCTGCCATGAGGAAAAACCCCATGACATCAGGCAGACCATGCTGCACCAACCCTTGTTTGTAGCCTGCTAAGCCTGCTATCCCTGGGGATCTAACTTGGGACTCCCAAGGAAGGGGACAGGGGCTGCTATGGGGGAACATAGATGGAAAGCAGACCTTGTGCTATTATTCCTTCCCCTGTACCGGGAAGATGGCTGCTGGCCCCTCCCCCTGGGCCAGAAGATGGCCGTGACTCCGCCACCCCGCTGCTGTGAAGGGAGCTGGCGCCATGACAGGCTCCCGGCTCCCACACCACGCGGCCGCGCCTCATACCCCGCCGCCTAACGCCGCAGGCCGGGCACGGCCTATGTGTAGGAGCATCTCTGTAGGAGATGTGCTGCGCGCGACCGCGATGGCGGCGCGCGTGGGATTGCGTGGCTGCTATAGTACTAACCGCGCCCACCCAGACAAAGTGTCGGGAGGACCGGCGTGGCCATGTAGTCACCACAGATGAATGGGGAATAGCGAGTGCTAATTAGGGGACATGACCCCCGCCCGGCAGCATCAGCCAGCTGGGTAGGGGCAGAAAAGGGGATGCTGGGGCTAGATGTACTGCAGGTAAGCTAGAGAGAACAGAGAAAGAGAAAAAGAAATATGCAGAATAGAAAGAGTATAGAGAGGTGAAGAATAAAGTAGAAAGGAAGAAATAAAAGAAATACAATAAGAGCTCTAGAACCTGCGACTGAACAGCTAGAGATCAGATTCCAAAGAGGCAGTTTAACCTTACAGACCTACCCACACTCCTGTTAACCACACCCCTTGCACAACACTCCACCAATCATAACCTAATGTCAATCTGACCATAAAAACTAACACTCCCCTACCTAACTTTATTACCCCACGCATCCCTGACTAGGGGTTTATGTGCCCTCTGATCTATCCGAACTTCGGTTATCTTTTGAGCTGTATGCTTATACCCAATCAGTTATTATATACACACAGAGTAGATCTTAAAATATACCATCCAATGCTTGGTGTGGTGACAATTTAGGGCAACCCCTGACAATATGTGTTTTTAAGCTGTATTTGGGATGCTTGAGAAGTATTTAATCAAGAGATATAGTACAGGGAGTTCAGAAAGTCCCTTTGCAGTGGCTGTGTGCTAAGTGTCTGACAGTCCAAATTCAATTAGTGGAGCTACACCAACTGCCAGTGAGTCCCGGCCGGCAATGTTTGGCAGCACTTGGGGTGGCAGTTGGTGTGGCTCCCATATTTGAATTGTGGACTGTGCTGCAGCTCCACCTCTGCGGAGGGACTTTCTTAACTCCCTGTACCACAATACGGGTGTGTGGTGGATGGGAGGTCCTACGCCCTGTGGTGGTATGCCGAGGTATTGGGAGCTGCTCTGAGCTGGAGATGTCTACCTCCTTTGAGAATGATCCTCTTATTGGTAGGTTGCAGCTGGGATATTGAGCTTCTGAGGTGTGCTAGTGTTCCTGCAGTACTGGGAAGGTAGATGTTGTGGTAATGTGCTGTGTCGGTTATTCCAGCAGAATGTGTCCCTCTGGTGGTGTTGACCTAGCCTTGATTAAATGATAATCTAGAAAGGTGTTTGTATTCTTATTCCTCCTGTATTTTGTATACTGAGAAAGACATGTTGTCTCTGGGGCTTGCGGCCACGAGACCCTACCACAAGGGTCTCGTCGCAAGCCTGATGGTAGCGATGGTCTTGACCATCCGACCATCATCATGGCCACTTGCTGTAGCTGTGGGTGGTCACCCACAGCTATGTGAGCGGCCAGGAGACCATTCTAAAAAAAAACCCAGCTCTGATTCAGAGTGAGCGCTCTGTCAGAGCGACCGGGTCAGAATACTTCCCCCACTTCCTATGAGTTAAGTTACACCCACTATCCAGATAAAAGAATTAACTGAGGGGGTCATTCAGACCCGTTCGCGAGCGGCAGTACGCTCGCAAGCGGGTCGATGTTCCCCACTGCGCATGCGCACGACGGAGGGAGCTCCGTCGTGCGCATGCGCAAGACCCGGCGAGCGACGAGCTCACCATCGCTCCGGGTCTCGCACCAAAGGGGGCGTGTTGTCGATGTTGATTGACAGCACGCCCCCTTTGGTGGGCGTGCCTGTCAGACGGAGGCGTTCCCATGGGAACGCCTACCGTCTGAGGCCGGCCCCACTGACATCACTAGTGATGTCAGTGGGAGTGATTTTGGCTCTGATAGAGCCAAAATCACTCCAGGCCTTGCAGCAGGGAGACCCTACCGCAGGGTCTCCGTCGCAAGTCCAATGGTCGCGATGGTCAAGACCATCGCGACCATCTTTTTGGCCGCTCGCATATGCTGTGGGTAGTCACCCACAGCTATGCGAGCGGCCAGGAGGCCGCTCCATCTTCAGGGCCTGGTCAGAGCGTTCAGCTCTGAATCAGGCCCAGAGTCTTAACACACACACTTGTTTGGGCTGTCCGATGAAGAGGTTCTCAGGCCTGTAAACTCCAAGGACATAAGTATCTTTTACTATTACAACTCTTTAGCAAAATCTGAATTTCTTATTCTATTGCATTGCTTACATTGAACAGTTAGACTATACATATTTATGTAAGCTGTATATATTTTTGTAGTTATTTGTAGCAGGTTTATGTATGTACTGTGTAATCCTACAGTATTTTGATATAGTAAATATTATACAGAGAACTCTGTGGGCGTTTTATAAATAAACCAAGGAACAGTACAAGGAAATAAAGAGGATATAACAATCCTTTTATAATAATAAGGCAACAGAGGCACACAGCTTTTCGAATAGTTTAATAGTTTAATACAATTTTCATTATCTATTACATGTTTTTTATACAATATTTTAAAAATATTTTGCTGCATATTATGAGAATTTATTGATTTTAATTGTAATGTACTAAATAAAGATTATGGGCCTGATTCAGACCCACTCGCGAGCGGCTGTCCGCTCGCAAGTGGGTCGATGTTCTGGACTGAGCATGCGCACGACGGGGGGAGCTCCGTCGTGCGCATGCGCCAGACGCGATGAGCGAAGGAAAGTCCTTTGCTCGTTGTGTCTGATCAGCACGGGGCGTGCTGTCGATGTTGATTGACAGCACGCCCCCTTTGGTAGGCGTACCGGGGCGTGCCTCCCTGACGGGGGCGTTCCCACGGGAACGCCTTCCGTCAGAAGCCGGCCCACTGATATCACTAGTGATGTCAGTGGGAGTGATTTTGGCTCTGATAGAGCCAAAATCACTCCGGAGCTTGCGGTTGAAAACCTCAACCGCAGGCTCTGGCTCGCAGTTTCGATGGTCGCGATGGTCAAGACCATTGCGGCCATCAAACTGCACGCTCGTATAGCCTGTGGGTGGTCACCCACAGCTATACGAGCGTCCAGGAGGACGCTCCATTTTCATGGAGGCCGGCCCTCATTCAGAGCGTGCGCTCTGCTCAGAGCGTACGGCTCTGAATGAGGGCCTATATTTTATTTAGCGTGCACCAATTACAGACTTATTTTCTCTTTCATAAAACATGTATTGTAATTGGTCTGTGGTAGCACCCCCTATCCAATAATTGATACAAAATTAAAATATTATTATGATATTAGGGCATTACACAATTGACTTAATTTAAATAATTTTCCCCAGTGCAACATATATATTTGTTCCTTTCTCTACCCCTTGTCCAGAATACAAATCCCATAATATAGCTCATATACCCCTTATACACTACAAAACCAGGCAAACTAGATGATCACAAAAAACAGCATTGCCAGGTTGGCTTGTTTGTAGGAAAATTGGTCTAGCTTGAATATCAGTGTTATTAGTTTTATTTTATGAGAAACTAGGATGTATATTTACTGAAGTGCTGTCATGACCAGAGCGCAGTCTTACTGGTGGGGGTGCTGGTTTCTGGAGGTTGGCACGAGGTGTGCAAGGAGGTCCCGGGGGAACAGGCCATGCTGGTACAGGTAAGACTGGCAGCTTCTCTGCGCTGTAGACCGCTGGGCGCCGCCATCTTGGTTTTTGGCATGTGACCTGAATGTGCCAATCAGGTTGGAGCTTCTGCATGTGACTCACAGCAGCCTATCTTGCACCTTCCCATGGTACTTAAGGGTGTTCAGCATGCCCTCTAGTTGCCAGTGCAACGTGTACTCAGCCTTGCTGTGTGAGAGTACTCTGTGCTCCCTAGCCTTGGTATATTGCAGTCTCAACAGTGTCTTGCTTGCTTCCTGTCAGCATTCCAGGCAGTTCCCAGGATTCCTGCACCTATCAGCTATATCCCACACTCACCCTCCGCTTGTAACTGGCCAGCCGCACGCACTCAGAACCCACCGCAGGTTACAGACCTCTGATCCTCAGCATACCTCTATTGGACTTTGTTTTTCTGTCAGTTCATTACCAGGCACCTGTTTCTCTGCTTCTCATCAATTGGAGTTGTTTTATTATCAGACACTTGTTTCTCAGATCCACAGCAATTGGACTTTATTTCTCTGCCAGACATTTGTTCACGCTTGGACTTTTGTTACTGTATTTATAAATTTGTTAATCCCATAAATCCAAATACTCCCATTAAACCATTTGCTTTTCAGTTTAACAAAACCGTTCCTGCATCAACTCCTGATTCCATCCCAAGTACAAAAATCTCCCAGGTCCTGACCGTTTGCATTGGCCAAATGGATTATTATTAGGGATGTGCGCCGGACCATTTTTGCCGGATTTGGATTTGGATTTGGTTCTAATTCGTCGTCCGGCTTTGGATTTGGATTTGGATTTGCCAAACTGCGGTGACTGGCTTTGGATTTGGATTTGGATTTGGATTTGGATTTTTTTACAAAAATTGACAAAAAAAGCTAAAATCACATAAATTGGTCTTTTTTTTCTTCCTAGAGTATTATTAACCTCAATAACATTAATTTCCAGTCAATTTAGACCATATCACAGCTTATAATATTGTTTTCAACATTATTGGCCAAAGGTTGCAGTGAGCTGACTGGTTACTAAGCGACAAAGCAGCGGCACAACGACACAGACACCACAGTATAAAGCACATCTATGACACATTGCCACACAGCAGTGGCAGAAATGAAAAGTAGTGCACCCACCCAGTGGGGTACGGCCAGCAGAGTCACAGTACTTGTTTACAAAGTGGTCTACGGCCCTAGGAGTCACAGTGCACAATCTTATTAGCATTACACCGCACATAGGGCCTGATTCACATTACACCATAAAGTAGTGTCTCTTATTTATGTTACGACACACAGTAGTGCCCCTTTTACACAATGCCCACAGTAGTGACCCTTTTACACAATGCCCACAGTAGCGGTGTCCCTTACACAATGTCCCCCAGCAGTGGTGCCCCCTATGCAGTCCCCTTAGTAGTACGGTCCACTATGCAGTGCCCCCAGTTGAATGCTCCCCAGTAGTATGCCCCCCATTAGCAGGCCCCCCCAGTAGTATGTCCCCCATTAGCAGGCCCCCCCAGTAGTATGCCCCCCATTAGCATGCCACCCAGTAGTATGCCCCCCCAGTAGTATGGCTCCCCCAGTAGTATGGCTCCCCCAGTAGCAGGCCCCCCCAGTAGTAGGCTGCTCCAGTAGTAGCCCCCCCTGTAGTATGGGCCCCCCCTGTAGTATGGCTCCCCCAGTAGTATGGCTCCCCCAGTAGCAGGCCCCCCCAGTAGTAGGCTGCTCCAGTAGTAGCCCCCCCTGTAGTATGGGCCCCCCCTGTAGTATGGCCCCCCCTGTAGTAGGCCCCCCCAGTAGTATGGCCCCCCCCAGTAGCAGGCCCCTCAGTAGTATGGCCCCCCCAGTAGCAGACCCCCCCCAGTAGTATAGCCCCCCCCAGTAGCAGGCCCCTCTGTAGTATGGCCCCCCAGTAGTATAGCCCTGCCCAGTAGCAGACCCCCCCCAGTAGTGCAGACCCCCCCAGTAGTATAGCCCCCCCCCAGTAGCAGGCCCCTCTGTAGTATGGCCCCCCAATAGTGCAGATCCCCCCCAGTAGTATGGCCCCCCCAGTAGCAGACCCCCCCCAGTAGTATAGCCCCCCCAGTAGCAGGCCCCTCTGTAGTATGGCCCCCCCAGTAGTATTGCCTCCCCCAGTAGCAGACCCCCCCCCAGTAGTGCAGACCCCCCCCCCAGTAGTATAGCCCCCCCAGTAGCAGGCCCCTCTGTAGTATGGCCCCCCCAGTAGTATAGCCCCCCCCCAGTAGCAGACCCCCCCAGTAGTGCAGACCCCCCCCCCCAGTAGCGCCCCCGGACCTTTGACAAGTAAAAAAATAAAAAAAATAAAACTTACCTGTATCCCCGCTCCCGCGCCGTCCGCTCTGTCACACGCTGAGGAGGGAGCCGGAAGACGGAGCTCATGTGTGAGCTCCAGCCGGCTCCCTCCGTGCAGCAGCCAATGAGAGTCTGTGTGACTCTCATTGGCTGCTGTAACAAACACACAGCTGCCGCTGGCGGCTGTGTGTCTGTGTCTGTGTAGGGCAGAGCGCTATCACTGCGCTCTGCCCTACACGCGAGACCTGATGTCGGATTCTCTAGTGAGAATCCGACATCAGGCGGCCGCCGTTCGGCCCCGAACGGGGATCCGAGTCAGGCGGTGAACACCCGAACAGGGTTCGGGTGGACTCGGATCCCCAATGTTCGGAGCGGTTCGGATTCCACAGAATCCGAACTGCTCATCTCTAATTATTATTATTATTATTATTATTACCAGTTATTTATATAGCGCACACATATTCCGCAGCGCTTTACAGAGAATATTTGTCCATTCACATCAGTCCCTGCCCCATTGGAGCTTACAATCTATGTTCCCTATCACATGCACACACACATACACACTAAGGTCAATTTTATGGGGAGCCAATTAACCTACCAGTATATTTTTGGAGTGTGGGAGGAAACCGGAGTACCCGGTGGAAACCCAAGTGAGCACAGGGAGAATATACAAAATCCACATAGTTAGGGCCGTAGTGGGAATCGAGCCTACGGCCTCAGTGCTGTGAGGCAGTAATGCTAACCATTACACCGTCTGTGCTGCTATATGGATTCGGCCACTGGACCAGAGTCCAGAACAGATTTGTTACAAGGTATCGCCTATTGGCTAGAAGGCTTGGAGGCTATGCAACAGCAAATAGCACAATTCCTCCAGGAGATGGCTCGCTGGCAAGACACCTTGCAGGCCTCTCTGGTCACAGCTAGTACCCCAGAAGTTGCCACCCAGTCCACACTGATGGTCCTCACTCCCTGTGCTCCACCCATTCTGCACCTACCTACGCCCAGTAAGTTTGAGGGCAACCCCAAGATGTGTCGTGCATTTCTCAACCAGTGTGATGTGCACTTTACCCTTCAACCCTCTAACTTCCCTTCTCCAAAAACCAAAGAGGCCTATATTGTGTCCCTGCTGTCTGGAGCGGCATTGGACTGGGATTCCCCACACTGGGAGAGATCAGATCCTCTACTGGATGATTATTCACACTTTTTGGCAGCATTTAGAAGGATTTTTGACGAACCTGGATGGTCGACTTCAGTATCATCCGAAATTAGAAATTATGCGCTTCAGACAAGGCCAGGTCCAAAAATCTTTTTAGAAGTGGAGTTGTTGCCCCGGGATGTGGTCAATATACCAATCATGGGGATTTCAGTGCTCAGAATGCCGGTGCCGAAATCCCGACACTTGTCAGAATCCTGGCGCCGGTATCCTGATCACCGGAATCCTGACCACCGGTATCCCAAAGTAAAGTAGTGGGGTTGGGGAGAGGGTTAGCATTACGGTTAGGTTAGGCACTAGGGGAAAGGTTAGGGTTAGGCACTAAGGGGGAAGGGTTAGGTTTAGGCACTAGGGGGGAGGTTAGAGTCAGGCATCGGGGAGGGAGAGTTAGGGATTGGAGGGAGGGTTAGAATACTGGCTGACAAATGTCGGTAATCTAACCATCAGGATGCTGGCGTCAGGCTTCTGACCGCTCAGATCCCGAGTGCCGGCATCCTATACCCATCCCGTTGCACCTAGCAACCAATCAGATTCTAGCTATTATCTTCTTGAATATGCTCGATAAATGATAATTAGAATCTGATTGGTTGCTACGGACAACAACTCCACTTCTAAAAACCTGCAGTTTATTAAATATACCCCTAGGGCAATTACTTGTTTGATGATATTCGGGAGAAGCTCACATAGCGAAAAGCAGATTCCTTATTCCAGCAATTACTGTCCTGTCCCATACAAGCTCTACATACTGCACTGCTGCAATTGAATGATTTCAGTAAATACTTCTACAAATGTAATAAATTGACTTGGGTTTGGAGCCATTTAATCGTAAAGATTCATTTGGGGACTTAGGGCCTGATTCAGAGCCGCTCGCGCTGTGCGTTTGCAAGCAGCCCGATGTTCTGAGCATGCGCACGCTTCGTTCTGTGTGTGTGCAAACTACACACTGTGATCGCATCCCTCTCGCTCGCCCAGCAAAGGCAGCCCAGAGTAATGAGTGATAGGAGAGGGCCGTTTGTGGGTGGCAACAGGGGCAGGACACTAATAACGTGGGTTTGGAGATGCGAACACAGCCGTGGCTGAGTGTTTCAACGCCCTTTTGGAGGCGTGCATAATTAACAGGCAGAGTCATAGTCAGTGGCGGGCTGGGCCGGGGGGCAGGGTGCCATGTGCCCCCCGGGCCGCAGCGTCATGCGGGCCGCGGTCAGTCTGTGTCACTGTGACACAGACTGCACCGCGTGTGTAGCACTGACCGGACGGAGTTCGGTCAGCGCTACACAGCACAAACACACAGCCGCCGGAGCCGGCAGCTGTGTGTTTGCTGTAATCAGCAGCCGCTGAGAGTCTGTCAGACTCTCATCGGGTGCTGCTGCTCCCACTGCGGGAGCCATCTTCCGGCTCCCGCAGTGGGTAATGGGAGAGACGTCGTCATGACGACGTCTCTCCCATAATGCAAAGCGGCCGGAGGAGCCGGTAGAAGCGTCGGGACCAGGAGCGGGAGTTTCAGGTAAGTGTTTTTTTATTTTTTTATTAAGTCTCTCTCTACTGGGGGGGGGACTACTGGGGGCACTACCAGGGGGGGATTACTATGGGGGCACTACCAGGGGTGGATTACTACTGGGGGCACTACATGGGGGGGACTACTACTACTGGGGGCACTACAAGGGGGGGAGATCTACTACTGGGGGAACTACAAGGGGGACTACTACTACTGGGGGCACTACAAGGGGGGGCTACTACTGGGGGCACTACAAGGGGGGGCTACTACTACTGGGGGCACTACAAAGGGGGGGACTACTACTGGGGGCACTACAAAGGGGGGACTACTACTACTGGGGGCACTACAAGGGGGGGACTACTACTACTGGGGGCACTACAAGGGGGGGACTACTACTACTGGGGGCACTACAAGGGGGGGGCTACTACTGGGGGCACTACAAGTGGGTACTACTACTACTGGGGCACTACAAGGGGGGGACTACTACTAGGGGCACTACCAGCGGAGGGGACTACTACTAGGGACACTGCATAGGGGAGAGGGGACTACTACTAGGGGCACTACATAGGGGAGGGGACTACCACTGGGAGCACTGCATCAATGGACCACTACTTGGTGCTCTATATAAAGGGCAGGCTTGGACTGGGGCCCCGGGGATTCGGGGATTTCCCCGGTGGGCCCCGATGTTTAATAGCCACGCCCTCTTTTGCGAGTGGGCGTGGTCTAGACCAGGCCCCATGCAGGGTTTATTTTATAGCAGGCTGTTTAGGTCGCTGACCCCCCCTTCCCTGCACTGGGCTGTCTTACATCACCTGCAGCGGCATTCCGCGCTGTTCACTACTTTGTTTATAGTCTTGCCTGCAGAGTCCCGTCTGGTGTAAGCTGCTGCCCCTCCCCCAGGACCATCCACCAATGAGGTAGGTTTGTCTCTTCTAGACACGCCCGCCTCTCCTCTCTCTGCACGGACTCCTGTGGCTTCCTCCTCCCTGCACAGCACTCTGACATTACAGAGAGTGTGAGGCTGGCTGGAAGCTGCTTTATATAGTAGTGTGCAGCATGGATTGCTTCATGTCTCCTTGCACTTGCAGCAAATGTCTCTCTCCAGTCACCTGCCATGAGAATGGCTTCAGGTAACATAGGACAATAAAAAAAGTTAATAAGTGCAACACCCCAAACCCCCCCCCCAATCCACTACACATGTCCATTTTCTCTGCATCCCAATCCTTGGAATCCTCCTCATCTCTGGAATGTAACAGACCCTCTTGTCTTGTAACCCTCTCCCTGCCAGCCTCCTATTCCATGTACAGTATAGATTTTATTCCTGCTAAAAAATAGATTAAATATACTAGGTATGTATATAGAATATACACTATATATGTATGTATACTATGTAGGTGTATACTATGTATATGTATGCATGTGTATACTATGTATGTATATATGTATGCTATGTGTATGTATGTATGTGTATGCTATGTATAAGTACAGTATGTATGCATGTCTGTGTATACAATGTATATGTATGTATTATATATGTACAGTATGTGCATGCATGCATGTTTGTATGTTATGTATGGTTGCATGTCTATGTATACAATGTATATGTATACTATATATGTATTCTATGTATAGTTAATTGTGTATGCATGCTATGCTTATATACATGTGTTCTATGTACATGATTGTTTATGTACAGAGGGTCTGATTCAGAGCCGGACGCTATTTGCGGACGGTCGTTCTGATAAAGGGGGTGGCTATTTAAATGAACCGTTCGCGCTTTGCTGTCTGTTGATGCCTCTATGTCCGAATGAGCGAACAAAACATGCGGTCGTTATTTGGAAAAATACGCCCCCTGGCCGCTCGCATCCTACGTCATGTCCGCTATTTAATAGATTAATCGAGTACATCGAAAGGCGAATGAACTGCTCGCTATTCTTGTGGTTGGTTTTTCCTACCGCTATCTTATGAGCAGTTCTGACTATAAAATAACCCAGTGACGTGGTCAATGACGCTGCTGTATTAATTATGCACACCCTTAAAACGCCCGTTTTGACCTTTAAGCACGCCTGCGTTCTGATCTGCACTCCCCGTTTTCAAGCACCTTCCCCTGTTACCACCCACTTACGCCTCATTCTGTCACTCAAAATAGCAGGCATTCGCTATTTAGCGAACAAATGATTTTCGGCCGCACTTACTGGTTCGCGCATGCGTATTACAATCTGTACGCATGCGCAGTTGTGCAAACATCGCTCGGAACGAACGAGCGGCCGCTTACAAGCGGCTCTTAATGAAGCCCAGTATGTGTACACTATATATATATATATATATATATATATATATACACACACTCAGCATATGTGTGTGTGTGTTGTGTGTGTGTGTGTTAACTATGTATATTATATATAAGCTATAATTGGTGCCCCTTTTATTAGACTACTATAATAAAAGGGTCACCGATTATTTATACTTTTAGAAAGGGGGCACGGATTATTGCTCATTTAATAAAACAGAGCACAGAATACTATAATAAAAGTGGGCACGGATTATTGGTATTATATTAAAAGTGTCATAGATTATTGCTATTAATGGGGATGACCATACCTACAAAAGGCTGGTCATGGTCACGCCCCTTCAGTGGGCCTCTGTCATTGCATTCTCCTGTGGGCCCTTTATGCCCCAGTCCGACACTGATAAAGGGCAATACTGGGGGTACTGCATAGGGGGGAGACTACAACTGGGGCCACTATTTAAGGGGCATTGCATAAGGGTTACCACTATTGGGGGCACTGCATGGGGGGTGGACTGCTACTGGGGGCACTATATAAGGGGCACTGCATATGGGGTACCACTATTGGGGGCAATATAAGGGGCTTACTACTGGGGGCACAAGGGGCACTGCACAGGGGGGACCACTACTGGGGGCACTATATAAGGGGCTTACTACTGGGGGCACAAGGGGCACTGCACAGGGGGGATCACTACTGGGGGCACTACTGGAGGCCTGCATAAGGGTGTTCTCTCCTGTGGCACACGGGGGCACTACGACAGGGGGCTGCCCCTAATCTTTATTTTTACCTTACATTAATCCCATATGGACCCGCCTCCTCCCTGAAACACTTGAGGGGGGCGGCACCGTAGAACGCACGTTCTTCAGGCACCCTGGCTACACGCTACTCCTCTGCCAGGGCCGCCTGCATGCATTTGCCCCCCAGGCTAAAAGTTGCCAGCCAGCCCCTGGTCATAGTACACGTCACTTGCCTTTTTTTACACTGATTTCCTCGCAATGCTTGCGGTTGGGTAAAGCTACCTCAAGCACTGCGTGCGCATCCGATGGTGCTCAATGTACCAATGTTTTAATACACTTCCTGGAGATGACGTGTTGCTGGTGGGCGGCTCTGCCTGTGCGATTGGGCATACACATACACAAAGTGACCGCTCGCTAAGACATGGTGGGCGTGCTCATGCCTTGGCAAGCGATCGCTTCCCGTGGCGTTACTTTGACAAATTTGCATACGCATCCAGCGAGCGTACGCATATAGTGAGAGTGTAGATTAGTGTCTGCTATGCAAAAAAATTATGATAACAAGGGAGAATGTATGTATATAAAAGGATCAATATAAATATTATTATTCTTTCTTATAGCAACAACATATTCTGCATTACTGTACAGAGAGTTTTACTAGCATACAATGTAATTTCTGTACCAGATGCAAACACGCAATAACACACACCGGAGATAGAACTTCAGTTACCATTATACTATAAGAGGCAGAGACCAATTTGTTATACTTTCTGTTGATATGTGTGTGTGCAATTTGTTGCAGATTGTAGAGTTAAGCAACACCAGCGGAATTGCAGATGCACCAAACAGTCCAGGTGCTTAACTAGTTGTTAGGCTTACTGAAGTGTAGTAGTAGTCACTGATATAGCCGTACTAACATTTGCATACTTGTTAATCTGGATGGAGCAGAGCTTGAACGGAACATACAGAGTACCAGCCGGTGATGTATGTTGATAGCGGCGCAAGTATACGCAGGATACACAGTATATACAGGGCAATATACAGGATAATGTAACAGGGTCTCTGGATCTAATTTTTTTTTAAAAACATATTTTTTTTAAATTACGGGGGCGTGTAGGAAATGCTCTCAGTGGCCCGAAAGATTACAGGGAATTTTTGTCATTCAGCAACTGCATGTCAAAGATTGCAGCACCAGCAAGTACTGTTGAATTTGCCCTGCTGACAGCAAAAGCAAGAGGTAGTAACTAGGTGAATTTCTACCCTCTATATGCTTCAGCAGATGGAGGAGCAGAAAAAGGCCAACCAAGGCTACACAATGGCCTGTGACATAGGGAAAGGAACGGGAATGCACCTTAGTCAAGTGCAGTGGAGAATAATTTCTGTGTTGTGCAAGGTTCTCAAACCCTTTGAACTTGCCACATGTGAAGTAAGTTCGGACACTACCAGCTTGAATCAGGTCATTTCCCTAATCAGACTTTTGCAAAAGCAGATGGAGAAACTGACGGAGGAGCTGAAATGGAGCAATTCCGCTAAATATGTCAGACTTGTAGATCAAGCCCTTCATTTACTTCACCAGTGTCATGATTGGTGTCTGCGAGTTACCTGTCTCAGGTGGTGATCGGGTTTCAACGGAGGTCGGCATGACTGGAATCACAGATAATGTAAATAGCTCTATTTACAAGACTTGGGTAGCAGTGAAAACTGCCTTTGATGATAAATGACAGGAACTGGAGGAACCGGACTGGAACCGGCAGGAAGACTTGTTGAATTGAACTGATGAGCTTGGAACTTGACTCTGGACTGGAACAACGTGGACTGAACTGATGAGCTTGGAACTTGACTCAGGACTGGAATGTGACAATGGCTGAAGGAAAGTCAGGTAATGCTGAGATGAGGGCTAAACAGGGTAATCTGGAATTACTATGACAAAGGCTAGAACTCAGGTGCAGGCTGGACAGGATAATTGGAAATAACAGGTTTCAGGAAGGATTGGGTAGGTTTGGGAATTTGCAGGCTGGACAGGATAATTGGAAATAACAGGTTTCAGGAAGGAATGGGTAGGTTTGGGAATTTGCAGGCTGGACAGGATAATTGGAAATAACAGGTTTCAGGAAGGAATGGGTAGGTTTGGGAATTTGCAGGCTCAGGGAGGGAATAGGTAGGTAACAGGGGCAGGAGTTGATCCACAGCAGGAAGCAAGGCAGGGTAACACGATGCAGGTTTACAGAGTGCCAGGGACCAACCAGGAGTAGGACTAGCAGCAGAGCACAGGCCAGGTATTGCTGTAACAGGACGTCTGGATGCCAGGTATTACTGTAGCAGGTTTTCGGGATGCACCAGTGGTTGCTGTCAGCAGGCTTACTGGATTGCCAGGTTTGGCTGTAACAGGTTTTCTGGAAGCACCGGGGGTTGCTGCCAGCAGATTTACTGGATTGCCAGGTACAGCTGAAACAGGTTTTCTGGATAGCGCCAGGGATTGCTGTAGCAGGTTACAGGGACAGACTTGAATGCATGAACCATACACCACGGGAAGACTAGATGTTCAGGCCCAGAATGCTATCAGGAGAGGATATATATACCATGGGTCTGGCAGCAATTGGTGGATACGGACAGGTGGTCTGGTAGTAGCATTCTGAGTGGTGGAAGGCACAACATGCAGAGGGAGTATTCATCTCTGCAGCTCTGAGAATCAGAACCACACCTGTGATTCCAATCAGGGCTAGCAGTGCACACAGACAGAGGAGAGGCCAGGTGCAATAATCAGAGCAAATCCTCCAGGCAAATTACACACACAGATCCATGGGGAAGCTGACAGGGGTAAGTCTCAAGGCAAAAAGGTAACAACTAGACAGGGTCGTGACAGTACCCCCCTCTTTATGGGTGGACTCCGGACACCAAAACAGAACTTTCAGACATCTTCCCAATTCTCAATTTCTTGGGATACTTGGAGTGGAAAGTCTACAAAGGAGATTGTTCAAGACCTTCGCCGATTCTTCTTCTTGCTGCGAGAACATTTTGTGCCAACCAACGAACCAGGAATCTTTGGTAACTCCTGTGGAAATATGTGGCTGGGAAGGACAGGATCAGAATTTTTGGAGGAACAGTAGCAGAAAGGGGACAAGGAGGTGTGTGCACAAGTCATGTTCTGGGTTACAGATTCAAAAGTACTGCTCTCTTGGGATGCCTGGAATTCGGCACGCTGGCCCTTGAAAACTTGACCTTGTTCAGATTTCAGAGGAGTGGAGGACAAATTCTTGGTAGCACAAACAGAGTGCTTGGACAATATTTTGGAACTGAGAACTTCACTAGAATTTTGTTTTACAGGGTAAGGACCAAATTCTTTGACAACAGCTTCACTGAAAGTCTTTATATTTTGAAGCATTGGATCTTTGGAGTTGTAAATAGGGGCAACCCAGTCCCAAGCTTTACCTTGAAAAGATGAGATAACAAACTCTACAATATTAGTAGACTTGCCTCCACATGGCAGGGAAGAATTCATCATACCGAAGAATTGTTTCAATAAGGCATAGTATTGAGTTAAGTCCCCATCAAAATAAATGCATGGTGAAGTATCTGACGAATCCTGTGTGTTCAAGGATTGTGGAGCACTTTCAGGTGCCTGGCAGGAGGAAATTTGAGGATGCTCCGATTGATGAGGAGTCGAAATAACTGAAGCTGACCGATGTTCGGAATTCGGACCAATTGATGGAACTGGAAGGAGTCCTGGGGAGCTAGAGACAGTAGCATCAACAATCAAAGCTGAGAACAGACTACAGAGATTGTCATCTTCTGGAACAATATATGCAGGAGACGGTGAACAGGAACCATAATCAGATTTTGTAGCACAAGACACTTCTCCCTGATAACAGGAACTTGAGACCCCCTCCTGAGGCATGAGACTTGAGACCCCCTCCTGGGGCGCGAGACTTGAGACCCCCTCCTGGGGCGCGAGACTTGAGACCCCCTCCTGGGGCGTGAGACTTGAGACCCCCTCCTGGGGCGTGAGACTTGAGACCCCCTCCTGGGGCGTGAGACTTGAGACCCCCTCCTGGGGCGCGAGACTTGAGACCCCCTCCTGGGGCGCGAGACTTGAGACCCCCTCCTGGGGCGCGAGACTTGAGACCCCCTCCTGGGGCGCGAGACTTGAAACCCCCTCCTGGGGCGCGAGACTTGAAACCCCCTCCTGGGGCACGAGACTTGAAGCCCCTTCCTGGGGTACGAGACTTGAAACCCCCTCCTGGGGTACGAGACTAGAAACCCCCTCCTGGGGTATGAGACTAGAAACCCCCTCCTGGGGTACGAGACTAGAAACCCCTTGCTGGGGTGCCAGACTTGAGATCCCCTTCTGGGGAATGGGACTTGAGACCCCTTGCTGGGGTACGAGACTTGAAACCCCCTCCTGGGGTACGAGACTTGAAACCCCCTCCTGGGGTACGAGACTTGAAACCCCCTCCTGGGGTACGAGACTTGAAACCCCTCCTGGGGCTGCTGACTGGAGTCCCCTGCAGGGACGGGCAGAATCCGGGCAGGGACCGGAACGGGCAGAATCCGGGCAGGGACCGGAACGGGCAGAATCCGGGCTGGGACCGGAACGGGCAGAATCCGGGCTGGGACCGGAACGGGCAGAATCCGGGCTGGGACCGGAACGGGCAGAATCCGGGATGGGACCGGAACGGGCAGAATCCGGGCTGGAACCGGAACGGGCAGAATCCGGGCTGGAACCGGAACGGGCACTGAGACGTTGACACTTAGAACCACTGCTGGAGTTGCAAAGGAAACAGTCTTTAATGAAGTGGTCAGAACTCCCACAATAGAGACAGAGCTGTAAATCTTTGCGCCGCTGGTGTTCGGCCACAGAGAGCTTGGGGTGTGGGTAACTACGATGTCTGACAGTACTTGGTTCAGAAGAATCCTTGTTTCTTAGGGATTCCAAGGCAGAGGTTTTAGTCGAGACAGAGGCAGCTCTAAGAAATTCAGGAATGATCTGAAAAATTTTGGTGAGTAGAGCCTGAAGCTGTTCCAGCAGTCGATGGAAGGTAGTTAGGGGTTCAGGTAAGGTTTGGGTAACATCTAGCCGGTTATTCAGGATTTTCAAAAGCTGTAGCACTTGATGCTGTACGGCCTCCTGTGAATCCAAGCGGGTGACCAGGTTACGGAAAGCATCTAGTCCCTTAATAGGTGCTTGATCCGCCACCATCGTTGGGCCTGAACATTCTGTCATGATTGGTGTCTGCGAGTTACCTGTCTCAGGTGGTGATCGGGTTTCAACGGAGGTCGGCATGACTGGAATCACAGATAATGTAAATAGCTCTATTTACAAGACTTGGGTAGCAGTGAAAACTGCCTTTGATGATAAATGACAGGAACTGGAGGGACCGGACTGGAACCGGCAGGAAGACTTGTTGAATTGAACTGATGAGCTTGGAACTTGACTCTGGACTGGAACAACGTGGACTGAACTGATGAGCTTGGAACTTGACTCTGGACTGGAACAACGTGGACTGAACTGATGAGCTTGGAACTTGACTCAGGACTGGAATGTGACAATGGCTGAAGGAAAGTCAGGTAATGCTGAGATGAGGGCTAAACAGGGTAATCTGGAATTACTATGACAAAGGCTAGAACTCAGGTGCAGGCTGGACAGGATAATTGGAAATAACAGGTTTCAGGAAGGATTGGGTAGGTTTGGGAATTTGCAGGCTGGACAGGATAATTGGAAATAACAGGTTTCAGGAAGGAATGGGTAGGTTTGGGAATTTGCAGGCTGGACAGGATAATTGGAAATAACAGGTTTCAGGAAGGAATGGGTAGGTTTGGGAATTTGCAGGCTCAGGGAGGGAATAGGTAGGTAACAGGGGCAGGAGTTGATCCACAGCAGGAAGCAAGGCAGGGTAACACGATGCAGGTTTACAGAGTGCCAGGGACCAACCAGGAGTAGGACTAGCAGCAGAGCACAGGCCAGGTATTGCTGTAACAGGACGTCTGGATGCCAGGTATTACTGTAGCAGGTTTTCGGGATGCACCAGTGGTTGCTGTCAGCAGGCTTACTGGATTGCCAGGTTTGGCTGTAACAGGTTTTCTGGAAGCACCGGGGGTTGCTGCCAGCAGATTTACTGGATTGCCAGGTACAGCTGAAACAGGTTTTCTGGATAGCGCCAGGGATTGCTGTAGCAGGTTACAGGGACAGACTTGAATGCATGAACCATACACCACGGGAAGACTAGATGTTCAGGCCCAGAATGCTATCAGGAGAGGATATATATACCATGGGTCTGGCAGCAATTGGTGGATACGGACAGGTGGTCTGGTAGTAGCATTCTGAGTGGTGGAAGGCACAACATGCAGAGGGAGTATTCATCTCTGCAGCTCTGAGAATCAGAACCACACCTGTGATTCCAATCAGGGCTGGCAGTGCACACAGACAGAGGAGAGGCCAGGTGCAATAATCAGAGCAAATCCTCCAGGCAAATTACACACACAGATCCATGGGGAAGCTGACAGGGGTAAGTCTCAAGGCAAAAAGGTAACAACTAGACAGGGTCGTGACAACCAGGATCCAAGGGTCGTCAATCTGTTGAAATCAGATCACCATATTTTGGTGACCATACAATACTTGATCCAAGGTTTAAGTCATACGTTGTGTCTTTCTTTCCGACGGACACAGATCTGAAGAGATGAAAAGAGCTGTTGGTGAAAAAATTGTGAGCTCAAGTGGCACATGACACGGCATCATCTCCTCCTTCAGTTTCTGCAGCTGCCAGGAAAAAACTAAGTTTTCCTAAGAGACCCACTGCTGGTGATTGCAGATCAGTCAGGAAAAACTGACTGACCAGCAAAAATCTGGTCGGGTCTGAAAGTACTGCCGACAATTAGTGACATGTCTACCATGACTTTGATATGGTCACCATTCAGAGAATAATAATTATATTAGATGATAATGATAATTATTTTAGGGATAGCATCCAAATAGGTATGTCAGACAGTCTATTTCACTACTGGCAGGAAAAAGAGGCAATTTGGAGTCCCTTACACAAACTGTCTTTGCTTTACTTAAGTTGCCCACCCTATAGTGTGTACTCTGAAAGAGGTTTCAGAGTAGCCGGGATTATTGTCAGCAATTGGCATAAGAGGTTACTTCCTCAAAATGTGGAAAAGATGATGTTCATCACAATGAATTCCAAATTACACCTGTAATGGTGAATTTCAGCGGGGACAAAATATTGTGTGAAAAAGAGGATGTGCACACTGATGGGGATGATGATGACGATGATGACATCTGACCTTACCTATGTTGTAAAGCCAGTTTGTGTATGTAGAGATCATTGCCACCAATGTCCACTGCGCATTGGCAGCTTGTTTTGTGGGGGCCCAAATAAACCAATAATTTCAGCCACAAGTGGCAGTCCCTGTCGCTAAAGTGATTAGTTTGTTAAACTGTGAGTGCCCTGTTTCATATATACAACACAAGGGTGGGTGGGAGGGCCCAAGGACAATATCATCTTGCACCTCTTTTCTTTGTATTATGTGCTGTTTGGGGTATTGCTGCCTGACATTTTTAATTGTATAGTTTATGAATGTGCAGAGATTATAATGGCCACAGATAGCATCTCCTGTATTTCCCTTGCATTTTTTTTTTTAAATTCTGAACCACCAAGTTGATGGGGTGCGAAAATATGAGCAGCAGCACTGAGCATCTTCCTGCCAGGATGTGCGCAAGAACGTACAAATACATTTAATACAAAAATTAGTTGTGTACCGGTATAGTGGCCACATACATACATATTTACATGGTACATACAGTGCGTAAAGCAAGCTGAGGTAACCTGAAGCATGCCACCTGTTGCTGGCAAATAACTTCTAGTAGGCCCAGCAAACATCACAGATCCTGGGAGTTCTAGTTCAGCTGGAGAACTACAGGCTGCTTTGCTCTGATGTAAACAGCAAGTCTTGGTCCCATTATCCCTAACAACCTCCGTGAGTACAAAGAAAACGTCTATTTACAGTATGTTCTAGCAGCACCTCCACTAGCAAGGCCACCTCATTTCTATTAAATGTATAAAAAAATTAAAATCCTCCAGATCAAACATGTCATTTAGGAACTGAAGAACTTGATCCTACATTGATCTTCACTCATATATTTTCTTAAGAATCAAAACATTAAAATAAATTAAAAACTAATCAATCTTTCCGTTCTTTCCCTGTCTTCAGCCCATAAATGAATTTCAATTCCCTCGAGTCTCTGACCTAGTTTTTGATTAATGAAAACATACTTGGTTTTTAAACTTCCTAGGAGTCATATAGTTTATTAAACTGCCATCATGTCTACAACTGCAGAGCCACTCTGTGCCATGTTGGAAGCTGAACTGCCACATGTTAGTGCTGCCCACTGCTGTCACTTAGCTTAGTCAGCTTGCTCGGTGCAACCTTTTCACCTAAACTAGATTAAATCAATATTGTGAGCTGTGAAGTGGTCAAAATTGACTAGAAATGACTGGAAATAAATGTTATTGAGGTTAATAATACTGTAGGAACAAAAACAGGCCCAAATGATGTGATTTTAGATGTTTTTATGATTTTTTAGAAAAAAAAACAGATCCAAAACCAAAACATGCAAGGGCGGTTTTGCCAAAACCAAATCCAGATTCAAAACACGAAGGAGATATGATCCAAAACCAAAACACGGGGGTCGGCGAACATCCCTAATTGAAACCAATACACAATGTTGATAGGTTTATAGTAGGGGTGAGCGGGTTCGGATTTCTGAAATCCTAACCCCCCCGAGCCCTCCCGATCCGAGGCCGATCCGAGTCAGGCTCGACTTTTCCCGCCTGACTCGGATCTGAAATCGAGGCAAAACATCATCATCCCACCTTCCGGGTCTCGCGGGTTTTGGATTCTATATAAGGTACCCGCGTCATCGCCATTTTCTCACTCGGCTATGGACAGTGAAGAGGGAGGGTGGGAGTTAGGGCTGGCTGGGCTGTGTAGTGTAGTGTAGTGTTGTGCTGTGCTGCTGTTGTCCATAGGGGCTGTGTCCACTCCTCCAAAGTCCATAGGGGCTGGCTGTGTTGTGCTGTGCTGCTGTTGTCCATAGGGGCTGTGTCCACTCCTCCAAAGTCCATAGGGGCTGGCTGTGTTGTGCTGTGCTGCTGTTGTCCATAGGGGCTGTGTCCACTCCTCCAAACTCCATAGGGACTGGCTGTGTTGTGCTGTGCTGCTGTTGTCCATAGGGGCTGTGTCCACTCCTCCAAAGTCCATAGGGGCTGGCTGGACTGTGTTGTACAGTCAGTTGTCCATAGTCCTGTGCAGTGTCCCACTCCAAAGTCCTGTGCAGTGTCCCAGTCCTAAAGGGGTGCTGTAGTGTTGTCCAGGGGGTGCTCTGTCCATCAGGGGTGCTCCCCCCAAGTGCAAAAGAAAAAAATATTTTTTCTGTCTTTGTGAATTGTGTGCGCAGTAGCCGCACGTGCATCAACAAAGTAGTGCCAAGCGTGCGCCTGTGTCCCATAAGTAAAGGGCCGGCTGGCTTGTCAGTTAAAGGGTGCTGTTACCCCCAAAGGGCACTCCAAACAAAATAAAAAAATATTTTCTGTGTTTGTGAATTGTGTGCACTGTGGCTGCACGTGCATCAACAAAGGAGCAGCGCCAAGCGTGCACCTGTGTCCCATAAGTAAATGGCCGGCTGGCTTGTCCTTTCAAGGGTGCTGTAACCCCCAAAGGGCACTCCAAACAAAATAAAAACATATATTTTTTTGTGTTTGTGAATTGTGTGCGCAGTAGCCGCACGTGCATCAACAAAGTAGCGCCAAGCGTGCGCCTGTGTCATAGGTAAAGGACCAGCTGGCTTGACCATTAAAGGGTGCTGTAACCCCCAAAGTGCACTCCAAAAAAATTAAAAAATAAAATTGTTTGTGTTTGTGAATTGTGTGCGCAGTAGCCGCACGTGCATCAACAAAGGAGCAGCGCCAAGCGTGCGCCTTTGTCATAAGTAAAGGGCCGGCTGGCTTGACCGTTAAAGGGTGCTGTAACCCCCAAAGTGCACTCCAAACAAAATAACAAAATATTTTCTGTGTTTGTGAATTGTGTGCACTGTGGCTGCACGTGCATCAACAAAGGAGCAGCGCCAAGCGTGCGCCTGTGTCCCATAAGTAAAGGGCCAGCTGGCTTGTCCGTTAAAGGGTGCTGTAACCCCCAAAGGGCACTCCAAACAAAATAAAAACATATATTTTTTTGTGTTTGTGAATTGTGTGCGCAGTAGCCGCACGTGCATCAACAAAGTAGCGCCAAGCGTGCCAGGGGCAAACGCAGGATTTTTAGGGTGGGGTTTCCAAATTTCCATTTTATATATATATATATATATATATAAATAGTATATATGTGTGTGTGTGAGACACACGCAGCACCCACGCATACACAATATACTTACAAACACACACACAGCATACATACACATAGCATGCTTACACACAACCTATTTGCCATGCTGCTGCTGGGTGGCCGTAATGATCTGTATTTTATATTACTATACTGTATTTTATATTACTATATCCCACCCTCCTCCAGTCCCGGGACTTTCCCGATGCAGATGCACAGCACAACTTGGCCAAGACCACACTGACACTGGCAATGTCTGTGCAGATATAGTTTTATTTTATATAACCAGGGTGCCACGAAACAGCCCCCCCCATTCCCTGGGACTCCTATGTCTGACACACATACATCACAAACACCCTCCCCCACCACCCTTCCTCCCCGGGACTTCAATGTTACACATACAACACACACACATCACACACATACATCACACACACCCTCCCCCCCTTCCTCCCTGGGACTTCAATGTAAGACACACACACATACAACACACATACATCACGCACACACATACATACATCACACACAGACCACCTACCCGGACAACACTAACAAGAGACTGACCTGACATGATGCCTCTCACCATTCAGCCTTCCCGCGCCGCGCCAAACAGCTCCTCGACGGACCCCTTGTAATTATGCAGTATGGGAGTCAGTTGAGTCACTGGAGAGAAGTCTTTCGGGCTAGTGCGTTATGCGGGAGCGGAGGAGGCAGAGCTCACAGTGGGGTTGTGGATAGATTCCCTTCTGTAGATGTACCTACGGAACGGGATCTATAGACAACCCTCACAGCAGTAAGGACAGCCGGGTGCGCCGCTGATATACATCGCAGCGGGCACCCGGCATATAGAAATTGTAGCAGCGGCCGGGTCCGCCCCCAGGGAATTCTCTCTGTGTGGCCACCCTGGTTATGGCCAGAGACGGAGACAAGGCTGTCTCCGTCTCTGAAAAAAAAATTTGGTTGGTCAGGGGGGGTTTCTGAGTACTCAGAAACCCCCCTGCGTGCGCTAGTGCGTGCGCCTGTGTCATAAGTAAAGGGCCGGCTGGCTTGACCGTTAAAGGGTGCTGTAACCCCCAAAGTGCACTCCAAACAAAATAACAAAATATTTTCTGTGTTTGTGAATTGTGTGCACTGTGGCTGCACGTGCATCAACAAAGGAGCAGCGCCAAGCGTGCGCCTGTGTCCCATAAGTAAAGGGCCGGCTGGCTTGTCCGTTAAAGGGTGCTGTAACCCCCAAAGAGCACTTCAAACAAAATAAAAAAAATATTTTTTTTTGTGTTTGTGAATTGTGTGCGCAGTAGCCGCACGTGCATCAACAAGGGAGCGCCAAGCGTGCGCCTGTGTCACAGGTAAAGGGCTGGCTGGCTTGACCATTAAAGGGTGCTGTAACCCCCAAAGTGCACTCCAAACGAAATAAAAAAATATTTTCTGTGTTTGTGAATTGTGTGCACTGTGGCTGCACGTGCATCAACAAAGGAGCAGCGCCAAGCGTGCGTCTGTCTGTTAAAGGGTGGTGTAACCCCGAAAGTGCACTCCAACAAAAATATAACATTTTCTTCTGTGTTTGTGAATTGTCTGCGCTGTACGTGCATCCTCAAAGCAGCAGCGCCAAGTGTGCGTCTGTCTGTTAAAGGGTGGTGTAACCCCCAAAGTGCGCTCCACAAAGAATAAAAAATTCTTCTTTTTTTTCTGTCTTTGTGAATTGTGTGGGATGTAGCTGCATGTGCATCAACAAAGGAGCAGCGCCAAACGTGCGCCTGTGTCCCATAGGTAAAGAGCCAGCTGGCTCATTTCTTAAAGGGTGGTGTAACCCACAAAGTGCACTAGTCTCCAACAAAAATAAAAAATTATTTTCTGTGTTTGTGTGCGCCTTAGCCGCACGTATATATCAATATAACATAAATGGAGGACCAAACTTTCTCCGATAAAAATAAAATAGGGAAAGATCAAGAACCACTTCCTCCTAGTGCTGAAGCTGCTGCCACTAGTCATGACATAGACGATAACATGCCATCAACCTCGTCTGCCAAGGCCGATGCCCAATGTCATAGTAGAGGGCACATACAATCCCAAATGACAAAGTTCAGGAAAATGACCTTGAAAAAAACATTTAAATCATCTGAAGAGAAACGTAAACTTGCCAATATGCCATTTACGACACGGAGTGGCAAGGAACGGCTAAGGTCTTTCCCTATGTTCATGACTAGTGGTTCAGCTTCACATGACGATGGAAGCCCTCCTCCCGCTAAAAAAATCAAACGAGTTAAGCTGGCAAAGGCACAGCAAAGAACTGCGCATTCTAAGAAGATATCACAAATCCCCAAGGAGAGTCCAAGTGTGTTGGCGGTTGTGATGCCTGACCTTCCCAGCACTGGACGGGAAGAGGTAGCTCTTTCCACCATTTGCACGCCCCCTGCAAGTGCTGAAAGGAGCACCCACAGTCCACTTGCTGATATGCAAATTGAAGATGTCACTGTTGAAGTACCTACAGGATGAGGATACTGGTGTAGCTGGCGCTGAGGAGGAAGTTGGCGAGGAGGATTCTGATGATTATGTGGTTTGTTTAAATCAGGCCCCGGGGGAGACAGTTGTTGTCCATGGGATGAAAAAGCCCATCACGGTCATGCCTGGGCAGAAGACCAAACATTCAACCTCTTTGGTCTGGCAATATTTCTATCCAAATCCGGACAACAAATGTCTATCCATATGTACCATATGTAAAGGTGAAATAAGTAGGGGTAGGGATGTTAACCACCTAGGAACATCCTCCCTTATACGGTACCTGCAGCGCGTTCATAAAAAGTTACTGTCAAGTTCAGAAACTTTGGCTAAGACCGTAAGCAGTCCAGGGACACCTAAATCCCATTGTCCTGTTGTATCCAAGCGCCTGCAAACCACACCGTCAACTCCCTCCTCGTCAATTTCCTCCTTAGTCAGGATCGGAAGTAGTCCTGCAGGCCATGTCACTGGCATGACTGACTCTCCTATCTGGGATTCCTCCAGAGGATCCTGCATCGCTACGCCTCCTGCTGCCGCTGCTGCTGTTGCTGCTGCTGGGAGTTGTTCATCATCCCAGAGAGGAAGTAGGAACACCACTACTTTTACTAAACAATTGACCCTCCAACAGTCCTTAGCGAGGAGGATGAAGTACGACAGCAGTCATCCTGAAGCAAAACGTATAACTGAGGCCTTGACTGCTATGTTGGTGTTAGACGTGCATCCGGTATGCGCCATTAGTGCAGTGGGATTTAGACAATTGATGGAGGTAGTGTGTCCCTGGTTCCAAATCCCGTCTAGATTCCACTTCACTAGGCAGGCGATACCGAGACTGCACAGAAACGTCAGAAAAAGTGTCCTCAGTGTCCTGAAAAATGCGGTTGTACCCAATGTCCACTTAACCATGGACATGTGGACAAGTGGAACAGGGCAGACTAAGGTCTATATGACTGTGACAGCCCACTGGGTAGATGTATCACCTTACGCAGCAACAACAGCAGCATCACCAGTAGCAGCATCTCAGAAACGCCAGCTCGTTCCAAGGCAGGCTACGCTGTGTATCACCGGTTTCAGTAAGAGGCACACTGCCGACAACCTCTTAGAGAAACTGAGGGAAATCATCACCCAGTGGCGTACCCCACTTAGACTCTCCTGGGGATTTGTGATATCTGACAATGCCACCAATATTGTGCGGGCATTATATCTGGGCAAATTCCAGCACGTCCCATGTTTTGCCATTCAAGCCTATACATCCACCTATGACATAGGCAAAGGAGGGGGTATGCACCTGACTCAAGCACAGTGGAGAATGATTTCCGTGTTGTGCAAGCTTCTCCAGCCCTTCGAACTTGCCACACGTGAAGTCAGTTCAGACACTGCCAGCTTGAGTCAGGTCATTACCCTCATCAGGCTTTTGCAGAAGCAGCTGGAGAAAGTGAAGGAGGAGCTAAGCTAAGAGCTAAGACAGAGCGATTCCGCTCGGCATGTGGGACTTGTGGATGAAGCCCTTCATTCGCTTTGCCAGGATTCCAGGGTGGTCAATCTGTTGAAATCAGACCACTACATTTTGGCCACCATGCTCGAACCTAGTTTTTAATGTGGTGTCTCTCTTTCTGGCCGACACAAGCCTGCAGAGGTGCAAAGACCTGCTGGTGAAAACACTGTCAGGTGAAGCAGAACGTTTCACATCAACAGCTCCTTCTTCATTTTCTCCCGCAACTGGGGCTGCCAGGAAAAAACTTAGGTATCCTAAGCAACCCGCTGGTGGTGATGCAGGGCAGGCAGGACCAAGTTTGGACATCTGGTCCGGAATGAAGGACCTGGCAACAATTTCTGACATGTCTACTGTCACTGCATATGATACTGTCACCATTGACAGAATGGTGGAGGATTACATCGGTGACAGCATCCAAGTAGGCATGTCAGACAGTCCGTACCTGTACTGGCAGGAAAAAGAGGCAATTTGGAGGCCCCTGTACAAACTGGCTCTATTTTACCTGAGTTTCCCCCCCTCCAGTGTGTACTCCGAAAGAGTGTTTAGTGCAGCCGGGAACTTTGTCAGCGAAAGGCGTAGGAGGTTGCTTCCACAAAATGTGGAGAAGATGATGTTCATAAAAATGAATTATCAACTCTTCCAGGGAGACCAGCCTCCAGAACGTACAGAGGGACCTGTGGTGGTGGATTCCAGCAGGGACGAGTTAATAGTCTGTGAGGATGAGGATGTACACAACACTGAAGAGGGTGAAGAATCTTTGGATGAGGAGGATGAGGACGACATCTTCCCTCCGTAGAGCCAGTTTGTGCAGGGACAGTTTAATTGCCAGCTTGTTTTGTAGGGGCCCATACGAACCAATCATTTCAGCCACAGTCATGTGGCAGACCCTGGTGCTGAAATGATTGGTTTGTTAAAGTGTGCATGTCCTGTTTATACAACATAAGGGTGGGTGGGAGGGCCCAAGGACAATTCCATCTTGCACTTCTTTTTTTTCTTTGCATTATGTACTGTTTGGGGCCTAGTTTTTCAAACTGCCATCCTGTCTGCCACTGCAGTGTCACTCCTAATTGGGCACGTGTTTGTGCCGCCCACTCGTATCGCTTAGCATAGTCATCCAGCTACCTCGGTGCAAGATTTTGGACATAAAAACACTATTGTGAGGTGTAAGGTGTTTAGAATAGACTGGAAATTAGTGGAAATTAAGGTTATTGAGGTTAATAATAGCATAGGAGCAGAAAAACCCACAAATTCTGTGATTTTAGCTGTTTTTATGCTTTTTAAAAAAAAAATACAGATCCAAAACACAAAACCCAGAACCCAAAATACGGAAGGGTGGTTTTGGCAAAACCAATCCAGATCAAAAACACGAAGAAAGATCCAGATCCAAAACCAAAACACAAAACACGAAAAGTGGCTGGTGCACACCCCTAGTTTAGAGCTAAAAACGGCAAATCTCAATATCTTTTAATGTCTTTTCATTTTATTTCTGGATATTTATTTTATAATGATAGTATCCCGGACTTCTAACACACTATATTGCCCTAAAGATATAGACATTTCAAAATATGAATTTCAAAAATGAATGTGTGTGTAAGAGAAGAATTAAAAATGTACCTTGTTTTTTTAAATAATATAATAATAAAATAATAATAATATTTCTTAACTCCTGTTTAAGAGATCCCCCCTGTAAAACTTGTCTATCTGTAATTTTTTTTAAATAGTTTTAAATATTAAAATAAATAGGATGTATGAATTATTAGGCTGTGGGCATTTCCTGTTACTGTTTACATTATACACTTATTTCCATGTGTCACATTTTTTGATTGAATTTCTTGATCAGCATTATATATATATATATATATATATATATATATATATATATAGTGAAATGATCAACGCACAGGGGGCCTGATTCACTACGGATCACAATTCTCTGCTTATACACACGCATGCACCGCAGTTGCTATTTAAATGTCTGCATTCATATTGCGATCGCAGCCTGACATAAGGACGCCCACTTCCCCTTACTCACATCCATAGACTAGGGCAACATAGCAAAACAATCGGTAACATCGAATAATATCGGACTCAAATGCACACTTGCACAAGCCCTGACATTACTCAGAAATTGCTACCAGCCACACACGCTATCAGTGCTTTGGCTGCTTATGGCCACACAGTGCATAATTTATGCATGCCCCTGCAACGGCGTTGAAACGCACTGGCACGCCTGCTTTAGCCCAACCATCCCCCATCACCACCCTAAAACGGCACTTCCTATCAATCACTGTACTCTGGGTCTGCGTAGCCTCTGCGATCGCAGTTTAGATCGCAATTGCTAGTTTATGTACACGCACTGTGGGCCTGATTCAGAGCCGAATGCTCTGACCAGAGCGCTCGCTCTGAATCAGTGCCCTCCTACCTGAAAATGGAGCGGCCTCCAGGCCGCTCGCATAGCTGTGGGGGACCACCCACAGCATATGCGAGCAGCCAAAAAGATGGTCGCAATGGTCAAGACCATCGCGACCATCGGGCTTGCGTCGAGACCCTGCGGTAGGGTCTCGCTGCCGCAAGCCCAGGAGTGATTTTGGCTCTATCAGAGACTGACATCATTACTGATGTCAGTGGGGCCGGCTTCAGACGGTAGGCGTTCCCATGGGAACGTCTCCATCTGGCAGCCACGCCCCCGGCACGCCCACCAAAGGGGGCGTGCTGTCACTCCGTCGTGTGCATGCGCATTCGCACAACATCGACCCACTTGTGAGCGTCCTTTGCTCGCGAGCGGGTCTGAATGACCCCCTGTGAACGCAACAATCGACCAATTGCGTGCATATTAGCAGCTGCGTTCCTAGGCCCAGTATTAATATATAGCTTTTCTTGAACACATTTATCCAATCCACTCAGGAATAGTGCAACTCAAGTAGATTTTCAGGCTCAAATATATTCATTACCTTTAAGATTGACATATTGAGGTATAGACAAGGTAATGTAGTTTCAGCTAAAAAATAATAAAAAAAAAAGGATTCCCAACCAATCACATGGGGATTTATTATTATTTTGTAATAAAATCAAAATTTTGAATCAACTATGAGTTATTACTTCATTTCACAATCAGACAGGAGAAATAAATTGCAAATTAACAGCACTAGAGAATTTTAAGACTACAGTCAAATTAACTAGACAAGTACTGTATCTGCCAACTACTGAAGTGCTTATTAGAAAACATGAAATCTTTGGGGGAATTGGGGGCACTGTATTATTTCAACATATCGTGAATTCTGTTTTGCTTGTGTATTTATGTCATGCACTGTATTATGGTATTATATCATTTTACACAGTTTGTTGCTTTATTTATTAAATGCAGTTAATTAAAGAACATGGAGCACGGCATCTCCTAGTTTCTGTGCCTGGGGATATTGGCCACGCAGCATGAAAGTTGAACAACACAACAGAATTTGGTAACTGCACAGGGAGAGCAAATATTGGCAGGAATCACGTTGCAATCATAAACAACATATTTTTAAAGAAAATTACAATATTTGTGGTTAAGTGTAATGACCATTTATCCGAACACATAACATATAGGGATCTATGGCCCTGATTCAGACCCGGACGCAAGTGGCCGTTCGATCGTTCGGCGTACGTGCCGAAAAATGTAAATTCAAGCGCTCGCTCGTAATTTCGTACGCAGCTAATCTTCCGCCCCATAGTCTCCCAACCCCTCCTCTAGCTAACGAGCGAGCCAAATTGCGACCGTACAGTCCAAATTTGCTTGCAGGGAACGCTCGCACAAGTACAAACCGGAAATGGGCCTGTCAGATTTCGATTACCTGCTCGTTCATTCTGCATACCTACTTCAATCGTAGCATGCCAATCAATATATCAATTAACTTAATTGCTCTTCACATGTTTGCCAATCTTTTTTTTTTCATTTTCAATAAACTTTACTCTTGTCCGTGTTTTTTTTTCCCCGCAGAATACGTACGGTTTAAACAATGGTTTACTTTATCCAAAATACATGTTTTATCCAATTATCCTATTGTTTTCCGTGTTTTGTCTTACGCATATTTTACTTGTTTCCTTTCTTTATTTAAATTAGCTAACGCATGTCACTGCATTAAGCCTATAATAACTCACATTAGATTTTTTAGCCTGTAGAACACATGACTCCTACACTAACCAATAGAATGGTTCCTGTTAATTTTCCAACTACATTAGCCAATCAAAATTATTATCTGGTCTTTATTAAAACTGTTTTTTTAAAAATACACCATTGCCATCATGAGAGCCTCTGCGTTCACCAGGCGGGAGCTTCTTGTACTTACGGAGGTTATGGACCGGCGGATAACCAGCCAGCCTCCCACATCAGCAATAGAAAGAAGAATTCCGCCTATGCGGAGGTTCGCCGCCGCCTGCGCTCCTTTGGCTCACGCCGACAGATCGGCCAGCTCGAGCGCAGGTGGTCCGATCTGCAACGCCGCACGCCACGCTTGCTGGCATGTTTTAGACAGCGTATAGCTGAAAGTAAGTCTTTTTTTGTTGGTTTTCATGTTTTTTTTTGCGGACCTACCTGCGTGTGCCAGTTTTCATTCTTGCCCTGTTTCTTTATTTAGTACATATCTGCGTGTGCCTGTTTTCATTCTTGCCCTGTTTCTTTATTTAGTACATATCTGCGTGCGCCTGTTTTCATTCTTGCCCTGTTTCTTTATTTAGTACATATCTGCGTGTACCTGTTTTCATTCTTGCCCTGTTTCTTTATTTAGTACATATCTGCGTGTGCCTGTTTTCATTCTTGCCCTGTTTCTTTATTTCGTACATATCTGCGTGTGCCTGTTTTCATTCTTGCCCTGTTTCTTTATTTCGTACATATCTGCGTGTGCCTGTTTTCATTCTTGCCCTGTTTCTTTTTTTAGTACATATCTGCGTGCATGTTTTCTGTTTCTTTTTTTGGGGGGGGGATTTTTTAAAGGCCAAAAATTAAACAAAACTTAAATTGTTATCCATCATTTAGGGGTAGAGCGCAGCCAGCGATGACGTCGGCCTCGTCCCCTATCCCCAACTCCCAGCCAATCCTCCTCTCCCCAACCTACCCCTAATTCACCCTCCAACCCAGCCTGGCCAGACCCAGACGCCCCTCCTATAGGATATTTCCCATCCCTCAAAATTCCCCTTCCCCTCAACCCCCCTCTCTCTTTTCATCACCCTCCCCTCCAACCACCCCTCTCTTTTCCACCCCCTCACCACCTTCAGAAATAACCCCTCCTACATCAGATCTGCATTGGCCTACCTCCGAGGAGGACGATGGTGGGGCTACAGGTCCAGCCGTCATTGTGAACGGTATGTCTCCCTTTTAAAAAAATTTTTTTTGGTTTTTGGTGGATGTTATCCTTTGCCTGTGCATTTTTCACTTTTTAGTTATTTCTAATGTTTGTTATACATATCTTTGTTTAAAAATGTCTATGATGTTTTCCCCTTACACATATCACACATGTCCAAACACTCATACTTGTATCTCTTGTTTACGGTACCAACAAATGTAGTTTATTTTTTTTTTGGAGTCATTTGTTAAAATTTTCTTTGGCAAAGAATTTTGGTTTGGAATTGTAATGTTGTAAAAAATTGCCACTTTTTGTAAAGTCGAATTTGCTTTTGAAGTTGTTTGTAAACCAAAATTAAGGTTTCATTTTATTAAGCACCTCAATTTTTTAACCCACAGAGGACCAGAGGCGGCTGACCGAGGTAGCAGCTTGTGTGCAGAGGCTGAGGGGCCATGTTATAGGCCTGCTGGTGGTCATCGATCAGATGTCGGGGATCCTGCGTCACTAATTTTTTTTTTTGCCCAAAAATGTAACATGTTTTCAAAAATAAAAATAAAAATTTAGGTTTAAATAAAGTCTCATTCCTTCTCTGTAAATATTAGATTGTTTAACCTTACATAAGTCGACTATTGCAGCAAGTTTTTTAAAGTAATGTAACTTAGATTGTAGAAAGCTGAATAATGTAAGCTGGCACATTAAACACCTAACAATACCAAGAGGTTTGTAGAATTACCAGCATTTGTTGTTTAAATTTTTTGGGGGGTAAGGTAAATATTAAATGTAACCTGCTTAGGCCGAGATTAGAAAACATACTGATTCACCATAATACCTTTTGGTGTTTGTTTTTAGCCCCAAAGCATGGTAAAATACTGATAATTTTTATTCATTACAGGATTAGCCATTAAGCAAGTGTTCCCTTTTTGAACCAGGTTACACGTGCATGTAATTTAGAAATTAAATGTTTGTTTCAACGTAACAAAAAAATTTTTAATCACAAATAAGAAACACAAAGTGATTTTTCACAATCAATACACACAGTGAAAACACTCTCAAAAATACAGCCTACACCCAAAAAAAACAAAAAACCATCAAGAACTGTTTTATGAAGTAGCATGCCAACATGATTCCACAAATGAGGCGACGACAAATTTGTTCCCGAAGTTATATCCAATGTGTCCACATGATATCAATTTTTAGGATCAGGTAGTAGTCATCGTGTTTCCAATAAAAATTATGGAATAAAACACAAAAAGATAAAAAAAAAAGTTAAATTTTTTTTAACAATTATTACATGTGTACATTGTGTTATATAATTTAATTTGGGACAATAATTACCTAAAAAATCTGGCCACCACATCATCGTGTATGGCCCCCCCACATGCTGACCTCTGACCAACCTCGGGGGGGCCATCCTCAGGCAAGGCATCCTATGGCTGCATTGGGACACCACTCCTTATGGCGATGTTGTGAAATATCCCACACAGGACCACAATTTTCGAAACCATATCCGGCAAATACATGAGCTCGCCACCAGAGTGGTGGAGGCATCTGAATCGGCCTTTTAAAAGGCCGATACAGTGCTCCACCACTTGCCTGCTGGCTGTAAGTGCGGAATTATACTCACTTTGTGGGCCTGGTGTGGGAGCCAAATAAGGAGTGAGCAGCCAGGGCGTGCAAGGGTAGCCACTGTCTCCTGTGAAAAAGAATGTTCAAAATCAGGATCACTGTGTATCAAGCTTTGCATTGGTATCTAATAAAGGTCTCCACTTACCCAGAAGCCACGCATCACCAGCTTGTAGGTTGTTTAATTTATGCCAAATCCCTGATTGCTAGATGACGAATGAGTCATGTGCACTCCCGGGTAATTTTGCATTCAGGGACAGGATCTGGAGGGAGGCATCACATACCACCATCACATTCAGTGAGTGATAGTGTGTTCGGTTCCTAAAAATGGCCTCCAGCCGTGCTGGAGGCTGAAGTGGTATGTGAGTACCATCCACAACCCCTATGATGTGTGGGAAGCCAGCTATTTGGTAAAAATTGGCCTTGGCCACACTAAGGGAACCCATATCCAAAGGCATTTTAATAAAATGATGGAGGTGCTTGAAAAGGGCCTCCATCACTGCCCTCAGGATCCTTGAAAAGGAGGATTGGGAGATTCCGGCAACTATTCCCACCGTGGTTTGAAAGGATCCTGAGGCACAGAAATGTAACACCGACATAAATTGCGTAAGTGGTGGTATTGCTGTAGGACTGTCAATTTGCCGCTCAAGATCACTCTCTATTAATGAGAGAGTGTCTATGATGATTTGTGGCGGAAGACGGTAGCGCCTTAACACCTCATCATCTGGCATTCCAAAAAGGGTGACACATGTTCTATATATCTGGGGCCTTGCACGCCTACGATGCCTACGCCTGGGATGAGATTGAGGTTGGTCGGCTTCCGGCAGCATGGCCAAAATAATACGACCAACATCAACCTGAAAAGGTAAGTAATGTAGTTAATGTATGTTGAAAATAAAATTTTGAAAAAAATACTTATCTTTCCATTAAAATCCAAAGATGCTTACATGCCGGGGTATTGTCATGATTGCAACAACCTACATTTCAACAGAAAAAAATTAGTTAAGAATTTTGGGTGGTCATTTTGTAATCTTAATAATGTTGAAAATGGGCAAAAATATAGGGGGGAACACACATTTTGAAAAATTGAAAACCTACATTGAGAGGACTTTAAAAATTTGCTAAAAACAAAACCCCAAAAAATTAGAACGCTAAATAGTTCTCATTTTTACAAGGGGGAAGAAGCAAACCAAAGTGCGCTAAATAGTTCGCAGTTTTACAAGGGGGAAGAAGCAAACAAAAGTGCGCTAAATAGTTCGCTTTTTTACAAGGGGGAAGAAGCAAACAAAAGTGCGCGAAATAGTTCGCATTTTTAACATCCCAAAAAACCACCAAAAAAATCTTACTGAGTCCAAAATATGCGAAGAACAATACATGAACATTTTAAAATCCAGTTATAATCAAAACTTACCAATACACGATAAATAAGTCACAGTACAAAAACGTTGTTGGGGCACAGCCAAAAAAAAACTACAAAAAAACATACATAATATTTTATGAAAAAAATAATCTATTTTGTAGATCCATAATTTAAACAAGGATGACAGGAAAAAACTTACTCCAAAAATAAACAACCAATAAAATAACCACACCACAAAATGCGAACGGAAAATAAAAAAAAAAAATGCCTCGCAACCAACTCCAAAAATCCACCTCCAAACACTACTCCCTCCAACAATACACTCTGAACCACGCAACCGCCAACAAACAACACCCGCCACCTCGACTCGAGTCGCCAAAATCCATAATTAGTGTTTAGTTTCCCGCTCAAATTAAGGACGGATCATAGGAACGCACAATCAATGATGCGTTCGAATAATAAGGACGCATGTATAAATACGTCACGGAAAAACACAAACGGTCTGGTGTAGTTCAAGTTTTACAAGAAACAACAAAAAGTATTCCCCCAGCACT
This sequence comes from Taudactylus pleione, assembly GCA_031769625.1. NCBI lineage: Eukaryota > Metazoa > Chordata > Amphibia > Anura > Myobatrachidae > Taudactylus > Taudactylus pleione. The sequence continues at coordinate 50,308,053 of JAUIMM010000015.1, forward strand.
CAGAATGAAATCAGCAATAAGATTTGAAAAACTACATGGTGGTAGATAATTCAGAGATCTCAGTTGCATATATTTGCAAAGATATGGCTAAGCCTCCGGGCCGCGTCACGGCGTCTCTGATACCGGAGGTCCCTATCACTTGGTCAGAATCTGGGGTGCAGAATCCCCAAAAAGCCGGCGATAGCCAGCCACCCCAGCGAAGCACACTAGTGAGAGACTAAAGTGTTAGTATAGGATTAAAGGAAAAACTATGTGTTAATAAGTGAAGGTGTAATTAAAAAGCTAAGAAAAAAAATTGAGCAGCTTCCAACTTGTATTTCTATATTGAGAGGCATAGATGGGACCAGCGTTAGGAGGGCGTGCTGGTTCTTGTAGTGCCATTAGGAGGACTTAGGGGTGACTCCAAGGTAAGCTAGCTCTCAATTCAGGTATATTTGTATGTGCCATTATCATGTGGCCTTATATTGGGCATATATTACCCAAATTGGATATAGTTATCAGTTTTGGGGATGAGTTTGGGGTGCGGTGCCCCTTGGGGTTGGTGTGGCTGGGCTGCTCTGGTGAGGCACACATTAACACTTTATTTAGCACTTCTACACTTCCCAATATATTTTGTGTATATATATATATATATATATATATTATTTTTTTTTTTCTTAGCTTTTTAATTACACCTTCACTTATTAACACATAGTTTTTCCTTTAATCCTATACTAACACTTTAGTCTCTCACTAGTGTGCTTCGCTGGGGTGGCTGGCTATCAACGGCTTTTTGGGGGTTCTGCACCCCAGATTCTGACCAAGTGATAGGGACCTCCGGTATCAGAGACGCCGTGACGCGGCCCGGAGGTTTAGCCATATCTTTGCAAATATATGCAACTGAGATCTCTGAATTATCTACCACCATGTAGTTTTTCAAATCTTATTGCTGATTTCATTCTGAGTGCTGGGGGAATACTTTTTGTTGTTTCTTGTATAGACTAACCCCTCCCTTACATGCACCTGAGTGATATTACTGAAGTGATTGAGCAGCTTCCAACTTGTATTTCTATATTGAGAGGCATAGATGGGACCAGCGTTAGGAGGGCGTGCTGGTTCTTGTAGTGCCATTAGGAGGACTTAGGGGTGACTCCAAGGTAAGCTAGCTCTCAATTCAGGTATAATTGTATGTGCCATTATCATGTGGCCTTATATTGGGCATATATTACCCAAATTGGATATAGTTATCAGTTTTGGGGATGAGTTTGGGGTGCGGTGCCCCTTGGGGTTGGTGTGGCTGGGCTGCTCTGGTGAGGCACAAAAAATATTGCCAGTTTTGGCAAACTTAAAAAAACACATTAGAAACAATTCACAAGAAAGGAGAGGGAAGTTTTGGCCCTAAAGGAATATGGGGCAAGCACAGAAGGAGTGTGGGAAAAGTCGCCATTGCTGTCACCGTTTTTTCACCCGTTTGGATGGGGGAGGGAGGGCGCCAGACCGGGTCCGGGATGTCATCGGGCTGGCCTGTCCAGAGGCAGATGTTGTGGCCTCTGGACTAGGCACATTTGGAGGATTGGCTGATGTTGTGCCAGAGGTGGAGGATCCTGATGTTCCGGCAGGAAGGGAGGTCGGCTCCACCATGTGCTGGCGAACGAGCTGCTCCAGGGCATTGGCGATGCGGATGTTGGCCCTGGTATTTTCCGCCAGGGCCTGACCAATGGTCACGTTGGCCGCAGCATTTCGCTCCAGGGCCTCAGCCACCCGTAGCAGACTGGCGTCCATCCTCTGCAGAATCTCCGTATGGAAATCCGATTTGAAATTGAGTTCTATGAGGAGTGCCACTGCCTGCGAGGTGGATTGCCCTGGACTGGCTTCTGCAGGGTCCTCAGCCGGATGTACTGGTTCCTCCCCTGCAGAGCCAGCAGAAATTCGGCGGCCAAGGCTCCCCTCTGGAGCAGACTCATCCGCCTGTGTCTCTGTTAGGAAAAATGAGAAAAGACTCACATTAGAATCTACATATTGGCCCACTAACATTTCAGAGTTGGTGACATCAAAAGATTTACCTGGGACAACATGAGGAGCCGCAAAGTCTGGCATGTCCGTATCCATGTTGGACACGCCAAACACCTCCACAGGCTGCACACACCCCTGTGCCAGCTCATCTAAATCCATCAACTCCAATGACACAGGGGTGGGACCCCCACCTGTCCCCCTTGCATGCCTAGCCCTGTCCGCGAGTTTTTGCTTTAGGCGATATTTGAAGTCGGCCCATCTGTGGGAAAAAATGGAAGCCATTATCCTTTTGTTTAAAATGGTGTTTGTTTTTAGGGGGGGCAAGTGTTTACTTACCGCCGTTTGACATCCCGGGCTAGACGGACATAATCACCCACCCTATTGACAGCAACGGCTACCTCTTCCCACATTCTCCACTTCTGGCTTATACTCATATTCCTGTCTGCCTGTGGCAGGATGTCCACACACTTCTGAATCAAAACCTCCATCTCCTTTCTTGTGAAATGTGGCTGCCTTTTTTTTTGGCAGCTTTGGCCGGAATACTGGGCCCAGCAGCCTCTTCCATGTCAGCCTCCTCACCTATTTGTGTAAATATTCAGATTTCTCAAATTCACAACTTGCCCAATCTTATGTTTCCAATTAATCATTGATACAAAATGCATGAAAGACTTACCGCCTGACTCTTGGTCATTGTTTTCCTGGTCTGTAGCCATGTCTGAGGTCCAAACAAGAAATACACCAGAATTTAAATGTGTTTTGGTGACGTATTTATACATGCGTCCTTATTTTGCGGCCGCATCATTGATTGTGCGTTCCTATGATCCCTCCTTAATTTGTGCGGGAAACGAAACACTATTTATGGCTTGGTGTGTCTCGAGTCGAGGTGGCGTTTTTGGATTGTTGGAGGTTACCTTGGTTGGAGTTTCTTGTTTGCGGATAAAGGAGTTGGCGTTTGGAGTTTATTTTGTTTGGTAGATTTGCGTTTTTATTTTCCGTTCTCTCTTTTGGTATATTTTTTTTTGGCCTCGTTTCTTGATTTGGTAAGTTTTGTGAAGTCTAACTTTGGTTCAATTGGTGTCTCATTGTGTTTCTTCTTGTTTTTAATTTTTGTATCCATAATTTCATATTTTTTAGCTTTTTTTTAATTTCGGACCCAAAGACCTTTTGATTTGGAATCTTATATATTTGCTCAAGGTAAGTCCATTTTTTATCTTGTATTTGCGAACTAATTAGCGCATTTTTCTCAGTTTGTTTATTAACTTGTATTTGCGAACTAATTAGCGCATTTTTAAATGCTTATTAATCCTGTTAAATTTTTGGTGGTTGCCCATTGGCTTTTTTGGCTTACATTTCAACCCATTTTGATGTACTGTGTGCAATGTCGTTTTGCTCTTTGGCCAAATGTGTGTTTCGCATATTTTAAGTTTTGTCTATCACAAAATTTAGAAACATAAATGCACACACTAAAATTTTTCAAATTATTTTTTGGATTAATTTCAGACAATACCCCGGCATGTAAGCAGCAATGGATGGTATCATCAAGCTAAGTTGTTCTTAATTTTCTTTTGGGGTGGGTCCAAAGCCTTACATTCCAATCTTGCCATTTCAGGTTGATCTTGGGCGGATTGTTCTGGCCATGCTCCCGGAAGCCGACCAACCTCAATCTCGTCCCAGGCATAGGCATCGTAGGCGTGCAAGGCCCCAGATATTTCGAACATGTGTCACCCTTTTTGGAATGCCAGATGATGAGGTTTTAAGACGCTACCGTCTTCCTCCCATAATCATCATAGACACTCTCTCATTAATAGAGAGTGCTCTTGAGCTGCAAATTGACAGTCCAACAGCAATACCACCACTTACGCAATTTATGGCGGTGTTACATTTCTGTGCCTCAGGATCGTTTCAAACAACGGTGGGAATAGTGGCGGGCATCTCACAATCCTCCTTTTCCAGGATCCTGAGGGCAGTGATGGAGGCACTTTTCAAGCACCTCCATCATTTTATTAAAATGCCTTTGGATATGGGTGCCCTTAGTGTGGCCAAGGCCAATTTTTACCAAATAGCTGGCTTCCCACACATCATAGGGGTTGTGGATGGTACTCACATACCACTTCAGCCTCCAGCACGGCTGGAGGCAATATTTTGCAACCGAAAACACTATCACTCCCTGAATGTAATGGTGGTATGTGATGCCTCCCTCCAGATCCTGTCCCTGAATGCAAAATTACCAGGAAGTGCACATGATTCCTTCGTCATCCGGCAATCAGGGATATGGCACAAATTAACCAACGTACAAGCTGGTGATGCGTGGCTTCTGGGTAAGTGTAGACCTTTAGTACATAACAATGTTAAGCTTGATACACAGTGATCCTGATGTTGTCTATTCTTTTTCACAGGAGACAGTGGATACCCTTGCATGCCCTGGCTGCTCACTCCTTATTTGGCTCCCACACCAGGTCCACAAAGTGAGTTTAATACCGCACTTACAGCCACCAGGCAAGTGGTGGAGCGCTGTATCGGCCTTTTAAAAGGCCGATTCAGATGCCTCCACCGTTCTGGTGGCGAGCTCATGTATTTGCCGGATATGGTTTCGAAAATTGTGGTCCTGTGTGGGATCTTTCACAACATCGCCATAAGGAGTGGTGTTCCAATGCAGCCAGAGGATGCCTTACCTGAGGATGGCCCCCCCGAGGTTGGTCGGAGGTCAGTATGTGGGGGGGCCATACGCGATGATGTGGTGACCAGATATTTTAGGTAATTATTGACCAAACAACAGTGTGTATACCCAATGTGTTACGGTTTTTTAGCGTTCATCTTTTTTGATATTAATTTTTGCACCATCTTCTGTTTGTTTGCATAATCTTTGGCACTCCCACGATGACTACTTCCTGCTACCCTTCAAAAACCTTTATGTAGAAACTTCGGGAATATATTCTGACACCAATATTGCAACGCCATATTTTTGAAATCATGTGGGCATGGACCTTCGTCAACCAGTTCTTGATTTGTTGTGTGTTTGTTTCGTGTTTTTGGTATGTGGTGTATTTCTGATTATCACTGTGTGTTTTGTTTGTGAGTGACCACTTTGTATTTTGATTTCTGTTGTGAATAAATATTTGGAGAGTGTAATTTGTTTCCTTTTTGGGCACGTTAGAAGCAAGTGTAAACAAACTCCCAAACGTTAATTTTACCTAAGGGCTAACCCATTAATGAAGCAAGTGGAGCTAAAATGTAATATGTTTTCGGGGTACTAACCAACACAACAAGGAATCCTGTACAATCAGTTGCCTTCGTAAGATTGTCCTAAGCAGTTTGCCCACCAAATAGGAACCTGAAAAATGGTGTAAACTATCATGTTGACCACCACAAAAAAGGAAAATGACATTGGTACTGGGAGGTGTTTCTTGTGCCTGTTTGCATTCAAAATACAACACACAATCTGTAGTGAGATTCTGTGGCAATCCTTGCTTGAAGAGTCTACTTATGTCAGTGTAAAGAATCTTGGATTTACTCCAAACACATGAGACAGAGCTTGATTTAAAACTGATTTATTATGAAACAATTAGAAAATAAAATTTAAAAAAAACAAATTCCTAAGGAGGACCAACAGATGGTCAAGGCCCTGCATAAGCCCGGTGACCTGCTCCCGCATACGGCCCACACAATTAATTATTTGTTCCCGACGACTCTGTTCCTCTGTGGGTGACAAAAGTTTGGGGATTAATAAATCGATAATGAAGCAACATTCTAAAAAAAACACAAAACAAGTAAACCAAAACTTAAAAGCTTGTGGGCCAAAAAAACATTACACGGATAAAACCCAGAACCCCAAAATGTCGTAGGCCAAAAATAATAAAAAAAGGCACACAGGTGTGATATGTGTATGGTGACATCAGCAGGAACAGGTAAAGACAACCCCCAAAAATACCCTAAGGCGACAGAAAGCCCAAAAAAATGGGGACGACACATGATTACATACAAACAGTTTGTGGTGTCCAAAATAAAATTTCAAAACATACCGTTCTCCAAAATGCCAGATCCAGAAGCCACTCCCTGGACCACCTCGGAGGTGGCTACATTCCCCAAACCAAGGGGCAAGGTGTTTGAGGAATCCTGGGAGGGGGTATTTGGAGGAGGGACGGATGGAGGAGAGGGGGAATTGGGCTGGAGGGGAAGTAGGCCTGAAATTTCGGCCACAGGGTCTTGGGAGGAGGGGGTAATTGACGAATTGGGGGTTGGAGAGAGGGGCCGGGACCGGCGTCTTGTCTGGCGATGCCGCCGTAGTGTTTGCTGTGCCCCTAAAAAATGCAAAAAAAATTGTGGTTAGTTTCAACAGGAATCCAAAAAAAAAAAAAAAAAAAAAAAGACTAAATAGGACAGACATGAAAACATGCACATGCAGATATGACTACAATGACTCAATAGGACAGACATGAAAACATGCACATGCTGATATGACTACAATGACTCAATAGGACAGACATGAAAACATGCACATGCAGATATGACTACAATGACTCAATAGGACAGACATGAAAACATGCACATGCAGATATGACTACAATGACTCAATAGGACAGACAAGAAAACATGCACACGCAGTTAGGGCCCACAAGATAAACTTGAAAACCACAGTCCAGAACACTTACTTTCCGCAATCTGCATGCGAAAGCATGCCAGCAAGCGGGGCGTCCGCCGGTGCAGGTCCGACCACCTGCGCTCCAGCTGGCCAATATGTCGGCGTGAGCCGAAGGAGCGCAGGCGTCGACGTACCTCCGCATATGCGGAACGCTTTCGCCTATTGGAGATGGGTGGAGGCTGACTGGTGATCCGCCTGTCCATCACCTCCGTCAGCACCAGCAGTTCGCGCCTGGTGAATGCGGCGGATCTCATGATGGCAATGGTGTTTTTTTGGCAAAATATTTTTAATAAAGCACCCCAAAAAAATTTGATTGGCTAATGTATTTGGGAAATTAACAGGACAAAGTCTATTGGTTAGTGTATGAGTCATGTGTTCGACAGGGCCACAAATCTCTTGAGAGTTATGATGGGCTTGATGCAGTGACATGCGTAAGCAAATTTAAATAAAGAAATGAACCACAGAAAAATTGTGGGGAGACAAACAAATAGAACAATTGTTTAATTGGGGCTAACATGTCTTTTGAACAATAAAAGCGAAGGTTTCAGCCGTACGTATTCTGCGAGCAAATACAAACACGGACAAGATTAAAGTTTATTGCATTGTGTTGAAAAAAAAAAAAAATTAAGCTAATTGATACATTGATTGACATGATACGATTGAGGGAGGTAGGCAGAAAAAACGAGCAGGTCATCGGAATCTGACAGTCCCACTTCCGGTTTGTACTTGTGCGTGCGTTCCCTTCAAGCCATTTCGGGGATGTACGCTCGCTATTTGGCACGCTCGTTAGTTAGAGGAGGGGTCGCCTGAGTTTGGGGCGGATTTTTTGCTGCGTACGAAAATACGAGCGAGTGCTTGAATTTAAATATTTTTTTACGTACGCCGAACGTACGTACGCCCACTTGCGAGTGGGTCTGAATCAGGGCCATAGACCCTATAATCATATTGATTATTGCAATAACAACAAATGTCACCATGATTTACCATATTTTTTGTTGTTGCAGTTGAGTTACAGTAAAAAATATCCAAAGTGACAAGGGTTACTTACTACCCTGGAGGTCACCATGCAACTGTTTTCTGGGCATTATGTAAATGCTTTCTGAGATGGCATTAGCAAAACATGAATCACTCCATTACCAGCACATACAGCACAACAATGTTATTACCAACGTCTGTATAAACCCTATCATGCTCAAAGACACCCATCTTTTCTTGCAATGAACTCTTTGCCTTTGAATTTAAAAAAAAAAAACACTTTCAAGCACAGCAAAATGAAAAAGTGACAGTAGATTTGTGTATAGCAGGGGTTCTCAACTCCAGTCCTCAAGTATCTCAACAGGTTATTTTTTGTGGATTTCTTTAATTATGCACTGGTGAGTTTTTCTCTTTGCTGGGTCAGAAATGACTCCACCGGCTTCCACATACTGAAGTCCTCTCCTCAAAACATGACCTGTGAGAGTTTAGGCTGAGAACCACTTGTGTAATTTAACTCAACATATCTGAGCTCCCTTACCATGTCACTCTCTCTCTCCCTCCCCATCTCCCTCACTCCCACCATCATCTCCTTCTCTCTCTCCCTCTGCCTCCTCTCTCTGTGCTTCCCAACTGTTTCTCACTCTCCATCCATTGTCTCTCTATACTCGTCTTGCAGATACAATAAAGAAAGATATACTACTTTGTACAGATTAGAGTGTGAATAGAGTTCCACATTTTCTCCTGTTTAGCCAATCCCCTTTATTTAGTCCTATTAGGAAACCATCATGGCTGATTTATCAAGAAGTGAGTTAATGAGTGAGACCAAACAACCGGATCTGTTGCAAGACGGAGATGGGACATTATAACTTTATTTCAGTAGACATTCCCAGTCTCCTGTGTACAGATGCCGAAGCTGATGAAGATAGCGGCTCAGCTTAGGACGATTCCTCTACAAAGTCCAATGACCAAGGATCTTTCTGCCAATAAGGACAGAGAAGAAATGCATTAGGGGCTAAATCCACACTGGCAGATACTTGGCAGAAAGATCCTTGGTCATTGGACTTTGTAGAAGAGTTGTCCTAAGCTGAGCTGATATCTTCATCAGCTTCGTCATCTGTACACAGGAGCCGCTACACAGGAGCCACGCACTCCCTCCCCTGCCGCAGGATTAATACAGCAAAGCATTAAGACTTTTCCCCACATTGGGTAAGGAACACTGCTATCTACGGGACTTGGACCCAGGGGGGAGGTTGAGATAAAGCGCTGGTAAGCGGTCGTATATACAGCATTATACCTCTGAGTCTACAGGGGCAATTGGAACTCTTGTTATATACTAATCCCCAATGCACGGATTATAATAGACATCAATAAGAACTGCCTACTATATGCCAAAAGTGTGTTTTTTTTAATTAAAAGAGGAACGCTACATGAGCTTTTTAAAAATATTCACTTATGTGTTTGTTTTTGCATTTTTTTATGGCTTTAATATTGCTTATATGTAGAATGTATGAACACTGTTATTGATATATATACATTGTTATTAAATTATGTCATTTTTTATATATAAGTGTTCTTTTGTATAATATTACTTATTATAATTTTTTTGTAATTTCAAGCGGTGATTGCAGAGTCACTTTTAGGAGCTGCTCTCTTTGTAATAGGAGTTCATCATATCCATTTGATTTTTGATTATAATTATATTTTTAGCGCCTGAATTAGTTTTTGTTTTAAGTTTTTCCCCCCCGTAAACAATTTACGGCAAAAACAAAGGGTGGGTGAAGGTCAGGATTCACTCACAAAAACTCTAGTGACAGCTTATAAATAGGAAAAACTTGCAGAAACTTAACAACCAGCTGAAAAGTGGTAAAATTATTAGTTTTATAAATAGCCTCTGTTATATTTTTAGTTTTATATTTTATTATAGTTTTATATTTTATTATGACTTCAATCCATAATCTTGTTCAGAAAGCAAACAGTCACATTACATTTACAACCAACAAAACATCATAACCCATCCACCAGCTACATCGGATATCAAGCTGCTTGTGGCTTTGTTTTGTTCTGCTAATGACATCTCTGTGGACTTCATAGAATGAGTAAGTCCTCATATTCTACTCCGGCTTCTAATCTCACCAATAAATAAATAAACATATCACGCCCTAACCCTTATTTCTATGCCTATAGATAAACTGTGCTTCTTACATTGCACAGCTTTACGGTATAACCTAAATAACTTCCCCAGAGCAAGATTCTATTTATACAAGGAAACATGAAAACCTCTCTTCAAAGCAGTATCTGCCTTAATAGATTAACTGGGTACTTTCATTTTAAGTGGAATTTAATGTTATTGTGTAAAACTTGTATGAGAAATATCTCCAACGCATTAATTTATGGAAACACAAATGTATCCTCATTAAATAGCCAAATTTAAGTTAGTGTATAATTTATAGTTTGTTTAATGGTTGTTCCTGAGTGCCATAGGGAATCATTTGTTTATTTATAAAAATTCAACATTTCATTAAGTTTTCCTACAGAAAAAAAGAGAGTACAGTGCTTCTCTCACCAAAGACAGTTCATGGTAATTATTCATCTCAGAATAGACCCAGAATGGCAGAAAGCAACTTATTTATACAGCTAAATTTAGTCCCTTTTAGCATTAGCGATGCTGATGTGAAACACAGATTAAGGCAAGCACCTTGCATTAGTATAGAGACTTAGCAATTAATACTGTAAACCATCTAATGTCGATCCGCGAAGCCAGAACGTTACAGCCGTCAATCATTAAATGAGCATCAGGACATGATGTGTCTGCGGGCAACCAGCATTTTTTATTTTTTTTTGCAAATTATGATGAATTTTAGACTATTGTCGAAAATGAAAATATTCATAAACCTTCAGTGTGATTGACAGGCTATTGTTCGCCTTCTGCAGAATTAAAATCCCTTTTGTCTAGATGTTTTGGATGGAGTATAAGTGGCTCTCTATAGAATATTAAACTTTATATGTAAATTAGAAAGTTTTTTTCTCTTTTATCTGTCACGGGATAATGCATTATAATTATTGTTATGGTTAATGTATGTATTTGGACAATGCTTCTTAGTTTCTCAAAGTTGTAAACTGAGGCTAATTTAAAGAGCAAATATAGGCACTATTTGATGTTAATATATATCAAAGAGAGGCCACCAAGAGGAATTCCTGCCCTATAACACAGGCCAGGGCCATAACTAGGGGTGTGCATGCGGTGCCACCACAGGGACCTAGGGGCAGCTTCAGGCACTGCTCTGTATTCTGGTGCTAGTAGCCCCAGAAAATCACCCTGCTCTGGCACTGCCCCAGGTTGCCTATGCATACTTGATATAAGTGCAGCCTTGGCGGTGTGACCGCATGAAAGCCTGTGTAGGTTGCATGTGCAACTTTGGCAAAGATGGAGCTGAAATTGGAGTCTCGGGGTGGTAGGTCAGCAGTGTTGGCGCTACCACTGGGTCCAAGTCCCGTAGACAGCAGTGTTCCTTACCCAATGTGGGGTTATATGGTGTTCAATGGGTACAGGCCCAGAGATGAGAGAGGCTGGCATAGCTGAAACAAATTATCTGAGCATGGACAGGCACCTGCGCTAGGAATGGGCATCGAAAATTGATCTTCATGCCCGATACATATACATTTCTGGATCGATCCTGGAGGCATGATGTATCAATACAAAAATCAGAATGCTGGCAGCAATCTTCTTACCTGTTACCCAGCATATCTTCCCCCACTGGGCGAGCATGATCTCTTATTTTTTTTAAATTGTGTCTCCCCAACTGTGCATGTGTGAAAATAATATCAATCCCGGAGAAGATTTATATTAGTTATATGTTTATTCTCTACATCAAATACAGAGTTGCTGAATCCATATCAATCCAGAAGATTGATATCAGGCCACCAATTGACCATCCCTAACCTGCGCATGTTTAGAAGAGCAAAATCGGTTCCTTGGCAAAAGAGGCTGTATCAGCGGGTCCTCCCCCCAACCAAATGTTCTTATGGGGCCCAGCGGTGTAGGGTGCTACCTCTGTATAATAGCCCATTTTTCCTGACCACACTCTGGCAAGAAACTGGGGACTTTGTACCCCCGCACTCATCAAAGGCTATTTATTCCATACTGAGCTGCATAATATACTGTACATGTGATATCAATACTGGTTATTATACTAAATTCCTCCATGCTGTTTTCAATTTCTCTTCACCATGAATCATCCTTCAGATTCCTGGTAACTGCATCCTTCCCAAAATTCAGAAGTGAGGTGATACGAACAAGAGTGGGTGGGGGGCATATCACAGAGGGGATATGATCATGCCACTAGGGTGTGCACTAGGTTGCCCATTATTTCTCCCATCTAACTCCTCCCATTTTTTCCCTGCCACATGCACCACCGGCTTACTGCTGCTATACTATGCAGAGTGACAATGAACAGTGCGACTTCTGGCTCCTAACACACTGACCAGCCCACGTGGGAACTGTCAGGAGCCAGAGCCAATCAGCAGTCACTAACTGTAGAGCGGCTGCTGATTGGCTGATGGCTCCTGACAGTTCTCACTGACCAGTCAGAAGCAGTTTAGCGGTGTATGTGGTCACACACATACACCTCTAACGTAGGTATATGGATCGTGTACTTGGTTTGTTTTTTTGGCAAGGAACCCCTGGATTCTACGGAGACCAGCGCAAGGATGGAGGTGACTATAGGATCTTGTTTCCAATTCCATTCATACGCATTTCTACTTGGAGAAGTGGACAGACCGGCTGGTACAGGTATGTGTGATTGATGTATGTGTGTAATAAACTTGTTATATCTAAGGTGTGTGTTATGTCTTTATTTAACTATTTATTTTACAGTGAAGGTACGGGTGCCGGCCGCCTGCTGGCAGTTGTAGTTCCACAAGTGCCAAAGGGCAGGCATGCTGGCACCTGTAATTCCACTGTAAAATACAATAGTTTTTTTTTCAATTTAACACTTCAATACCCCCATACCCACAGCCCAGGGGTGCAGGGAAGAGCTCCGGGCATCAGACCAAGCCAGGGATCTCCTGAGATCCCTGGCTTGGTCTGAGCGACTTGGGGTGAGAATGCTTTGGCCCTGGAGACCCGGTAATAGGGTCTCCGGCCTGTGGCATTACACCCCGGTTGTTTTGGGTCCGGTGCTGGTTTTAATTATAGGGGGACCACTACGCATTTTTTTCCCCCTGTAATTAAAACCAGGACTGGCCCTGCAGCCTGGTGCTGGTACCTAAATTACGGTGGAACCCTACTCGTTTTGCTCCTTGTAATTTTAGGTACCAGGACAGGCTGATAAGTTCGGGGATGGTTAGGCTTTTGGGGGGGGGGGGACCTCACGTGATTTAAAAAAAAATACAAAAATAACCCTTGTTTTTCTACTTACAGGCAGAAACATACATGGATCACACTGATCCTTGTATGTTTCTGCCAAACTTGCAGATCACAGGCAGGTGAATTGATTTCACGTATTTTTACAGGAGTGTCGTCCATTCTCTTAAGGGTTTAGAACCTCTCATCTTAGTAAATTCCCGAATCCTATCTTCACTAGTGAAAAGGTTCTCAAGTTTAGCCGATGGTGAATTGAAGAGAGTTTGCTAACTCTACAGTATTTTCCCGTAGCAAAGGAGATCTCTCTCCCGAGTTTTACTTTAGTAAATTTGCAAGTGGAAAAAATGCCCAAACTCTCCAGAGATTGCAAACTCTCCCAAACTCGATTCTTAGTAAATTTACCCCCAAGAATCACTCCACAACAGGTTTACTAATTGTAGGGCATCATATTTGTAGCACACATATATCATCCCCCACACAAGCTAAGAAGCATTGGTGTATTTGAATATATGACAGAACCCAATCATTAAATGGTTATATTAAGTAACTCCCACTAATCTTGATAATCTAGCACCATGTGGTGTGAAGACAATAAGCCATCCTGGCTATAGATTCCTGGTACTCATCTGGTAAATACAAGACTTATTGGAGCCATAAGTGCAGCATAAAACTTAAAAAGCAATATATGAGCAATGCAACCCAGATGTCTGACTGTGCAAAAGGAAAAACGAGAGGGGGAACTTGGAGGCATTACATGGGACCAAAGGGCTTATCAGGGTGCAAATATTGAATTTTTATTGCTTAGAGGAAAACATGAGCGACTCGTACATACAGAATTTTCAGTGAACGGATGAGCGCACAGCAAAACAATGTCATTAATAATTTAACACTGACAACATAGACGCTTGAATGGCAAATTGCCCATTTGTCCAATAACTTTTCTAAGTTGTTTAATTATGATATAAGAGTCAAACAAATAGACAATAATAATTAGAGAAAGTTGATTTAATGATGGCTGGGTCACAGCAATGCACATATGCAGTGACTCTAGCCTAGACCTAGGCTGGCATACAGATAAGGCATACACAGGGCTCCCAGATTTACTACAACAGGGTATACAATAACTGGAAAGAAACCAATAAGTTGCTTCAATCACATAAATACTATGCAGCCCTACACAATGCAACTACACTTCAATATAAGCTTGAGAGTAAAAAAAATAGAATTCAATGTATGGTGCTCAGTATATTTGTACAACCATATACAGTATAGTTCAAAATGAATGATCAATATATAAAACCGATATACAGTACAGTACAGTATATCTGAAAAATGATGGCAGTTTCTTCCTAAGGATGGGAAGATTAGAGCCACTCTTTATAGTTGCACTCACTTGTGATGGAGCCGTATATAATGATCCTCTTTGTGTTAGCGGATTCCATGGAATTCCAGTTGATTCTTCTTCCACCTTATACTTTCCAAAAGTCACCTATGTAAATTCTACTCCTATCATTTTCATACTGGACATTTATATAAGAAATTAGTTGTGTACAGATCTTGGCACTTGATATATTCATTCTGTACTTTGTAGTATATGTGTTTTAGAGGACGCAGTTCATTTCTGACTGCAAAAGCAGCCCCCATGTACCAAATCCCGGCAGCTAACGTCATCTTCAGATGGCGTTACTCCATAGTAGCCTATTTTTCTACTATTTTGTGCTTCTCTTCTCCTTCCCCCATCAGATCCCACTGATGTATGGGCTGGCCATAAACAAAATGTGTATCACTTTGCTTCCAGCCCTTCATCTGGGCAGACTTTTATCGAAAGGTCATTTTCGTTACCACATTGCAGGCTGGGCCACAATTATCATGTCCCAACCGCACCAAAAATGTGGTGATAAATACGCCCCTTCCCCTTATCGCTTCTAACATGTATTTTCTCTTCTTGTTTTCCTGATTTTTGTCTGACTGCTACATTTTGCTACTACCATTCATGGACATATTGCTAGGCTAATGGCTTTACCAGTGCGGCCTTCTATTAGGGAAATCAATGTAAAACTCCACAGGGCAGGTACTAATGTGATAAATAAATGGATCTTATTGTGCAACACTGCACAACTGCATAATATACTGGGCCTGATTCCAGGGGCATGTTGTCATGGAGCCAGCTGGAGCCGTGTCTGCGTCTTTATGATAATGTCACGACCAATGAACTTACACCCACTGGCTGCGGCGCTAATCTGTCTTGTTGCATCTTTAGATGCACCATCACTGCATCATCGGTCACACCATCACTGCATTATAGGTCACACCATCACTGCATCATCGGTCACACCATCACTGCATCATTGGTCACACCATCACTGCATCATCGGTCACACCATCACTGCATCATCGGTCACACCATAACTGCATCATCGGTCACACCATCACTGCATCATCGGTCACACCATCACTGCATCATCGGTCACACCATCACTGCATCATCGGTCACACCATCACTGCATCAACGGTCACACCATCACTGCATCATCGGTCACACCATCACTGCATCATCGGTCACACCATCACTGCATTATCGGTCACACCATCACTGCATCATCGGTCACACCATCACTGCATCATCGTCACACCATCACTGCATCATCGGTCACACCATCACTGCATCATCGTCACACCATCACTGCATCATCGGTCACACCATCACTGCAGCATCGGTCACACCATCACTGCATCATCGGTCACACCATCACTGCATCATCGTCACACCATCACTGCATCATCGGTCACACCATCACTGCATCATCGTCACACCATCACTGCATCATCGGTCACACCATCACTGCATCATCGGTCACACCATAACTGCAGCATCGGTCACACCATCACTGCATCATCGGTCACACCATCACTGCATCATCGGTCACACCATCACTGCATCATCGGTCACACCATCACTACATCATCGGTCACACCATGGAAGCTTGTACCAGGCCATTTGAACATGGTGCCCTGTGTCTGCAGTGGTATGCCCGCGTCTGCCTAATCACTCCCTTGTTACCTCTCAGGAACGCTTATTGAAATTCAGGGCTATTGCGTTCAAATTTGTTTTGCGTCTCCCGGTTGTAATCACCTGAACAGTGTTATTTGCATACATGCGCAGATATAAAACATCAATCATTAGCATGCGACATCGACACCGCGTGCATCTATGCATTAGGCCCATTGTCCCTACATACATGAAGGACGATAACATAACATGTCAGGTTTTAGGGCCTTATTCAGCAGTAATCAAAGCTGCAAATTTGCACGGGACACAGCTGTGTAAATATGCTAATGCTTGTCATAGTTCAGCCAGCATAAAGATGCCCACTGCTGCTTTCTCGTATATGTCCAATGTCGCTCTTCTGCGCAAACATCAGAACCATCGACGCACATCGGGCAGTCACGCAGCATTTACAACAAGTCTGACCAGCCATAGACACTGCAAGTTTCCTCGCACGCAGTGGGCTCTCATGCTGTGTATGCAATCGCAGTGGCTAATTTATGTACGTCCAGGAAATGGATAGACACTCCAACCACACCCCCGTCACCACCCCCAAATGCTGACAGCCCATGTGTCATTTTGCGATGGATTCCTCTGCATCAGTAATTGCACTGCAATCGCTGTGCAGTGCATCTTATGCAACAGCATGATGGTGATCGCTCGATGTGCATCCGGGATCTCAACTGCGTTCACTGCGGCCCTTAGAATGTTGTTTTGTGCAGTGTTTGAGCAGCAACACTGTAAGACGGGGCTTGCGCAGAACACACTGACAAATGGCACACTGTGTGTGTTACTGTGAATGCCACAATATACTACAGGAAAACTTAAATTGACAGTTTCCATGCCTAACAAGGTAAGGTTGTCAGACACTGATCTGTGGTTTACCTCACCAGAACATTTGCTATAGATTTTGTCGAAGGTCTCAGATACATCCATTATTTAAGAGAACATATGCTAAAGGATACAATTCTTGAAACAAGTTTTGAATGCAAAGTATTGTCAAGCAGTTATTTATAACACAGGTGTCCTTAGCAACCCGTGCAATTAACTGAGATAGCAAATGATTAGCTTTACTTTAATAGACAAGGACATAGGCATATTGGATTTACACAGTAGGAAACATGGTTAGTCTAGAAGATTACCCTAACGACAAAGTAAGTTCCATTTGATTTTTTTTCCTGAACCCCCTCCCCCAGTTAGTTGATCAATGGAAGTCCCTTGTCCCTGGGGTTCCATAGATTCTCACTCGTCACAGCTTGTCCAATAAGCTTACAACTTCAGGCAGCATGATTTGTATTACAATTTACTCCCAGCTGTCAGCCCTGTATCATCAGGCACAGTGCTGGCGGAGATGAGCCTTTCACAAACCAAAGGCGTCCTAAAAATGTTTATTAGATATGGAAAGGGATGTTCAATGAGACAATTAGAATTTTTCAAGGTTCCCTTGAAAAGCAGCACAATGAATATTCCTGGTGCGTATAGCAAAAGGCGGACCTCCCATACAAGATATCTGGCATGATCTCTGGTTACTGTAACATTTCTTAGGTCATTCATAACCTGATTAAGATCATGCATGATTTAATATGAGTTTATTACTCCATCACTAACACCATGTTAAGTTATACATGCCAATATACAGTATACAGTAATACCACCTGTGTCAGGTTTGTTTATTCATGTACATAATTACATACAGATGTGTCCAGGCCCGGCAACAGGGGGGGAATAGGGGCACAGTTGTGATGGGCCCCAAGGTTGTAGGGGGCCCAGGAGGGGCCCACACATAATACTTTCCTTGATCACCGCCTGCGCTGCTGAATGATCAGGGGGGCACAGCAGGCAGGTAATGGCCGGGTCCATATGGGGAGTCTGTGAAGTAAATGTAGCTTTATTACACCGGCTGTGGCCGGTGTAATAAAGTTTTTTTTGTTCATCGCGGTGCAGCGCATGATGTCAGCCAGACATTGCAATGGCACTACTAGCAGACAGAGGACCCGCAGCATGGTAAGTGTTGATGCTGCACTGTGGGAAGCTGGTTGGCTACCGAAGCGACAATGACGGAGCCGGCCACTAGAAGGGCACTCGCAGGGGGCTGGCCACTAGAGGGGCACTGACGGGGGGCGGGCTGCAGAGAACGCTGGGATGGGGGGCCCCTAAAAAATGGGTGTACCGGCCCCATGGCTTCTGTCGCCGGCCCCGTATGTATCCTGATACACATTTTTTCTAATCACCCCATTCTGACGTGCCACGGACCTTAATACTTGTAGATACCCCAAACATCCTTTTATTAAAATTGAAGTCTTATTTGCACAACTAAACTACATTGCAAGTGTACACTGACCAAAGGGGCTGGCAGTACTTGTACTTATGTGTGTGGTGAGTCGCAAATCTGTGCAACAAAGGTTCCAATATGAGCGGCCGCGGCAATGTCTCCCAGATTTCATTATGCTTAATATGCGACTTTATACACATTTTATACCAATTCCTGTATGACAAAAGTAGTAGCCTAGTATCCCTGGTAATTTATACTCTGTGAGAAGTTTTGTATGTGGCAAAGATGCGATTAGCAATGGCGGAACGTCTAAGTCACACCAAGCGTCTCGCAGCATGTGACGGAAAGATGCTGCTAAGGGAATGAGCAGACATCTGGATACTCTGAGAAACAGTAAGAAGCAAAGAAATTTCGTGCATGGACTGAATATGTGATTCTAGCACCATTAGCACAGTTGCATAATGACTTTAACTGGCACTAATAATTTGATCCTGTTTCCACACGTTATAGTCATTTTATGGCCATAAATGTTACTTAATTCCTAGCCAATGTATCAACCTGATTTATACACCTTATGAAGCTAGTTATTCTATACCATTCCAAATTGAGCAGCTTATCTAGCTATTCTTAGTTTAAATATGAAATAAGAGTAGATGGTCACTATAAGGGGAGTAGAAAGGGTACATGTGTAAGGGGCACAAGCAGTGAAGGGGGCCCCGTGGTGATTAATGTTCGAGGATTCCTATGGACAGTCTGGAAACCGCAAGTTTTGTCCGGAGTCCGGAGGCTGGGCATTCCCATCACTGCTGTTGCTATATGCAGGGCAGGTGCTACCATTAGGCAGCTTTAGGCGGCTGCCTAGGGGCACTGGCCACTGGAGGGCACCACTGAGTCCAAAAAATAAAGGATGTGTCTTTCAGTCCCAGCCAGGACTACTGATGACCAAAGCTGATGCAGGTGTGTGTCAGTAGTGGGGGACGTGTGTGTGTGTGTGTTTGTGTGTGTGTGTGTGTGTGTGTGTGTATGAGTGCAGGCAGGCTTAGTGCTGGCAGGGTGAAGTGTATATGTGTGTATGTGAGGGGGTCAATGGATGCTGACAAATATTAGGGCGTGGATGTGTGGCATAATGTATTGGGGCACTGCTGTATGGCATATAAATAATTTGGGGCACATGTGTAGCATGTATATATTAAGATCATTGCGTAGCATAATTCATGGCTATGTGGCATATACGTGGCTATAGGGCAGTACAGACATTAATGGTTAGTATTACTGCCTCACAGCACTGAGGTTGTGGGTTCGATTACCACTGTGGAGTTTGTATAATCTCCCTGTGCTTGCCTGGGTTTCTCCCAGGTACTCTGGTTTCCTCCCACACTCCAAAAATATACTGTAAGGCTAATTGGATCCCAACAAAATTAACCCTAGTTAATGTGTGCATGTGGTAGGGAGTATAGATTGTAAGCTTTACTGTGGCAGGGACTGATGTGAATGGCCAAATGTTCTCTGTAAAGCACTGCGGAATATGTGTGCGCTATATAAATAACTGGTAATAAATAATAATATAATACATTTGGTGCACAGCTGTGTGGCATATGTATTTGGGGCACATGTGTGGCATATAAATTAGGGGCATTGTGTAGCATAATTCATGGTTATGTGGCATATGCGCCTATGCAGACTTCTGTAATTCTGGAACTTATGCCAAGCGGCACCTGGAGAGGGGGGCAGGGAAAGGGCATTCCAGTAAGGGTATGTTTGGGTAATTGCGAACAGATGCAGAAGCTTATTCACATGAGGAAGCCAGGGGCCCAGGGCCGGATTAAGGCCCACATGGGCCTGGAGTTGAAAATGTTCAATGGCCTATACTGAGAAGGGGAAGAGCTGTGATCGGTGTTGTGTGAGTGTGTTCAGAGACACCTTGGTGTGTACACCCCCTACACTATGAACACTATCTACAAAGAATTTGAAAAATTGCATTTTTTCTTTGGGGGGGGGGGGGCTAGAAAAACTATTTAAATAAATGCAGCTGGTAATCATGCTGTCATGTTGATGGGCCTATTTTTATGTGGAGGCCTGGAGCTGTAGCTCCATCCGCCCCATTGTTAATCTGGCCCTGCAGGGGCCAGTGGAAACACCGGATGATGACGTTCCACCATATGAACGGAGCACTTGTGATTGGCTGCTTTCTTATAGACAACAAGCGTTGACTGGTGCTTTATCTGATAGATCATAATTTTTTTCGCAGTTTTTGATGATAAACTAATTTCCTTTCAAACACGAGATAGAGAACATTCCTTTAGAATGTAAGCTCTTACGAGCAGGGCCCTCTACCCTCTTGTGCTTCTCCTTACTTTACTTTCATCTACTTCTTACTCACCACTAGGGCACCTAACACTTGGTTGCTTATGCCCTGCTGCTCATCTGGGTGTTATGGTTGCTAATGTAGCAATGTATATTATCCATGTCCTTGTCCTATATTGGATTGCACTGTAAGTCACTGGTCACCAATTTGTTTGTGTACTTTATAAGACGCTGCGGAACACATGTGGCGCCATATAAATTAATAATAACAATAATAATAATATACGTGCTGTGTGGCATAATTATGAATTGGGGATACAGCAGTGTGGCATATTATGAATTTGTGGCACAGATGTATGACATTATGAATTGGGGGCAGTGTTATGCCCAGACGCCTTGCATCGGCCCTGGCTGTCTGCCTCTGCCTGTCTCCTCTGACTCTTCTTTCTGGAAGCACCATTTGCTACAGTGCACACAGCTACTTAATGACAGCCATAATTACAGTTCAGGGGAGGCAGAACTGAGATGAGAAATATGTGGGAAGTAGTGACCAGTAAACATTAACCTTACTACAATCTTTCACTAGGCTACTTTTGACTATAAAGGTTTTTATTAATAATATGTTCAACAGTATATAGTTCTATACCAGATTGTCTTCATTACACAGTACAGAATATACTCATGTCTGCAAGAGCTGCATTTGTTTTCCATTTGTTTGGGATTAGCATACCCTCCAAATGTACCATTGCGAGTACCCTATTTAGTGGTGACTATTGACGGCGTCTCCATCGGTGGTTGATATACTGTATATGTCTAGCTCAATCTCTTGCAGGTATAAAGCTGGCCACACACTAGACCAACTTACATCCAACCAGCCAACTAGTTGATTGGTTGGAATTAAAATATAATAAGGTATGAAAGTAAATGACAATCTGCAATATGCTCCCAAACGCTGGAAAATGGACAAAAACTGTTGTTTGAACAAATTGTTTAGATCAAACATTTAACAAACTTGTCTGACCGACCATTTTCATCTGTTTTCTGACATTTAGGAACAAATTGCTGATCATCAGTTACTTCCATTCCTTACCAGATTTTCATTCCAACCAGACAACTAGTTGGATGGTTGGATGAAAGTTGGTCTAGTGTGTGGTCAGCTTTAGAGTTAAGGCCCCCATACATCAGAGATTGATTGCAGCAATCGTGCAATTTGCAATCGATTGTGTATAAAATCTTTCCCTTTTTCAATCGATTGCAGAATTGCCACAATCGATTGAAAAAGGGAAAGATTTTTATACACAATCGATTGCAAATTGCACGATTGCTGCAATCAATCTCTGATGTATGGGGGCCTTTACCCAATATTGCAATACACTTTTCAGTATAGACATGTCCTGTTATCAGTTTAACTCACACAGCCTATCAATTGCAAAGAACACTTAGGCGCTTGATGAGTGAACTAAAACCCACTGATATGCTACAGCTGATTGGGGTAGTCAATCCCAAAGTGCAAAAAAATCTAGTATAGAGAGCAGCTGGTACAGTATATCAGGGAGTATATACAATAACAAGGTTCGCTAAACATATTTTTATTTTGTATTGTTGAAATATTAAAAGGTTTTCAAATACATTAACCCATAATTGCAGTGAAGGAATAGTATATACATGCGGGTTCCAGGAATATATGCTAATGCTAATTTTATTCAATTGACATTGTTTATTGTATATACTTTTAACCTTTTAATATTTCAACAATACATAATAAAAATACTTTTTTTAAGACGAACCTTGTTATTGTATATACTCCCTGATATACTGTACCAGCTGCTCTCTATACTAACTCACACAGCCTGCATGGATCACTGCTGCTGCCCCCAGTGCTGACATGCTGCCTCTCCGGTTCTCTCATACACACTGCTGGCACAGTCCCCAGCATTCTATCAGCGTGTATTCAGTGGTCCTGGTACCACCTCAGCGTCGTTGCTTGCCAAGTCTTGGCTCACAGACTTGTGGCACCTCACCCCACTCTCCAGCCCTGCTCCTCGGCATCTGTCTCACTTAGGGATGGCCATTGGCCATCAATGATTACCAGTCATCGATAGTTAACTGCCGATGGTTTTGCCATCGATGGTGGGTATCCAATGGTTCTCCGCCATCAGTGGCACAGAGCCCCACAAATATTTTTTTTCCCTCCTTGGCGCCAGGACACATAGCATAGTAACCCGCATAGCCCTGCCCCCAAAGTTGATTGGCCTGCTGCCCATTGACTACTAGAGGAGGGCTGACCATCAGGCAAAATCGATCATGCTGATGGTTACACACCAACGAGGTTAATGGATTTTACCATCGATGGTGACCAGCAATGGTTAACCCACCGATGGCCATCCTAGTCTCACTGCACTGCATATGTGTAAACCACAAATCCCTTTTTTATCAGCTTGTCAATTCCTGTCTCTCTGTGGCTCCACTTAGTTGCATCCTCCCACATTACAATGCTCATTGGGTCTTATTATAGCCAGGGGTATCACATATATTTAGCAACTGCCCTTAATCATGATTAACAATCACAGAGAACTACTGATAAGCCACAGACAGGTAGTTTACTGATAAAGCCATATCCCACCATACTGGGTGTTACTCCATGTGTGTGTCTGTGTTCATGTGTATGTCTAAATCCCATGTTTGTTTGCAGTATATCTGGGTTTATGCACTATACAGGGAGTGTATATAGCAGTCGCATACTTGACCTGCAGGAGGCTCCCGATTATTCGGGTACCAACCCCCCCCCCCCCCCCCCCGCACCCCTGGAAGAGTAGGCACATCACCCACATTGGTCCAGCAGGAGGGGACGGGGCTTAATGACACAATTATATGATAATGTCACAAGAGGCGTGGCCTAACAATGTGATTGTCCATCCCCATCACCGCTCACCTGCATCTAGTAAAGGAGCGTTCTCCTGGGAAGCTCCATTTAAATGTTGGACAGGAGGTACTACTGTATGAGGAGTATATATGTCAGGAACTGCTGTAATGAATGATCACATTTAACTATAACTGGACAAGAAACTATAAGCTTCCCTGTTTTACTGAACTACAGTACACCTCCCCTTGCAGAGTAATGACATAGGCCCTCATTCAGAGCCGTACGATCTGAGCAGAGCGCACGCTCTGAATGAGGGCCGCCCTCCATAATTCTGGAGCGTCCTCCTGGACGCTCGTATAGCTGTGGGTCACCACCCACAGCCTATACAAGCGTGCAGTTTGATGGCCGCGATGGTCGTGACCATCGCGTCCATCGAAACTGCGAGCCGGAACCTGCGGTTGAGGTTTTCAACCGCAAGGCCCGGAGTGATTTTTGGCTCTATCAGAGCCAAAATCACTCCCACTGACATCACTAGTGATGTCAGTGGGCCGGCTTCTGACGGTAGGCGTTCCCTTGGGAACGCCCCCGTCAGGGAGGCACGCCCCCGGCAAGCCCACCAAAGGGGGCGTGCTGTCAATCAACATCGACAGCACGCCCCCTTTGATCAGACACAACGAGCGAAGGACTTTCCTTCGCTCGTCGCATCTGGCGCATGCGCACAACGGAGCTCCCGCCGTCGTGCGCATGCGCAGTGCACAACATCGACCCACTTGCAAGCGGACAGCCGCTTGCGAGTGGGTCTGAATCAGGCCCATAGTTGGTAGTACATGTTATGTTTTACGTGCTGTTATTAGTATCACAGAGAATGTATGTTACCATTACTGATCCTCCGTATTAGTAGTTGTCAATGTATAGACTAAAAATAACTCAAAAAGGCCTATGTAACTGAGCTGTAACCATCATGGGCAGACTGTCCAAAGACACCAACAGGCAGAGAAACATAGGGAGTTCATTACTGCATTGAAGATCTGTGAAATTAAACTTTGATCTCCTCTTATTACATTTCATTATTTCATTGTATTTAATATTTAGAACTTTTCATTATATTGTATTATTTTATTTGTTTTTTTATAAATGCATAATTTTGCATACAGAATAAGCTATTAATTAATAGTGAGGAGTGATAAAAATTAGTAATAAGGTAATTTTCAGTATTTTGGAGGGGAGGGAATCTGTGCCCAGTAAATTCTCACTGGAACCCTGCAAGTTGGTGTACTACAGGACACAGAGTGGTCTGGGGGTGGCAGTCTTTCAGCAGAGATCTGCATGGTATCGGCTCCTGACCCATAAATACGGGTCTGCTACCATGGCAACTTAATGTGCTCTGGAGGTATGAATTCGGCATCCCAGCGGTATGGATGCCAATGCTTACCTTATGACGCCAGAATACTGACGCCAGTCAGAATCCTGTCGCCGGCATCCCGACCGCCGGGATGCCAAAGGTAAGTAGTGGTGTGCGGGGGAGGGTTAGGTTTAGGGGTTAGGCACTAGGGAGAGGGTTAAGGTTAGGCACTAAGGGGGGAGGGTTAAGTTTAGGGTGCGGGGAGGAGAAGGTTAGGTTCAGGCAGAAGAGAGGGAGGGTTAGGGTAGGGAGAAGGGGAGGGTTAGCATACCAACCACCAAGTGTCGGTGTTTTAACCCTGTCGGGATCCAGGCATCAGGATTCTGACCACCTGGATCCCGTCCATTGGTAATACATACTAATTCCCCTCTGGGAGACCTCATAACCTGTCAGCACTGTGCCAACCTAACGCTCCACTAGCCGATGATGTCAACTGCCGTCTCCCTATTTTGGGCAATTAGCCCTGGGCTTCAGTTCTTGATTTCTGTTAGAAGCTCATGTTGTTCCAGTGCCTCATATCTTGGTCCTGAATTCTTTGTTGTCCAGTTTGCCATGTACTAACCTCTGCCTAAGTATTTCACCTACTTTGGATTTCCCTTGAACTGTACCTTGCTACTGCAGTTCCACTGCATACTAACTTCTGCCGGAATATTGAATCGACTATTGCTGGTTCCTCCTGCTACAGTCTCACTCTGCTATCTGCTGTCTGTGTTTGGAACCTTCTGCCAGGTGTTACACTGTTATGTAGCTCCACTGTGTTCTGGCCTATCTACAGTAGGCTTGGATCATCCTGCTACTGTGGCATGCTACTATACAGCTCCACTGCACACCAGCTTGTCAGTGCTGTGACCCACTCCAGAGTTTCATGTGAACTATACTCTGCAGACAGCAGCTACACTTGTGTCTGTTTGAATTCAGGTACACTCCACATGACTGCTCGCAGTTCTCAATAGTGCCACCTGCTGCCAGCCTTAAGAGTCAACTTCCAAATCACAAGAACAAAGTTACTTACTTGTGACAGAATTGTGGCATCCTGTAATGTACAGGGAAGTACTGTATACACAGTTGTTAGGTGATGCAACATTCTGTGGAATAACTTAATGTGTGGCTTATTTGAGAGACCAATGTAACATGGAATCATAATCCGGTATGTTAATATTTAAGCAGTCTATAATCAATATTATGCTATTGTGTCCTTGTTCTGAATTGATGATCGGAAATGTGGTATTTAATCCTGTTAATGACTAAATAAGGATGTCGGAAGACGCAGCCATTAGCTTTCGCATGCTAGAAAAACGAGGGACAACACACCCTTGTTTTGTAGGATTGTGGCCATCACTGCCCCTCCCTCGCCCCACATCATGCTGTGGCTTAGGGGACACTGATCCTGTGCAAGTGCCAATCAGACACCATCGGAGATGTGCGCAAACCATCAGATATTGTACAACACTGAATCAAGCTCAAAGTTAACATAATTAACTTACTATTGCAGGGGTGGTTGCTGTGACAGTTAATTAGACAAAAATGGTATGGTCTACCTGATTCCAGGGTATGGTTTAACTGATTCCAGGCAGTAAAACTCCTAAAACTGTGTTAATTCCTAATCCACACATTTACCAGTTTATGAATTCATGTCAGATTGCATTTTATGTCATCCATAAACACTGCAGCTCATCACACAATCAGCTGAGGCAGTCTATTAAGTAACACAAGCTGGTATAATCTATCTATCTATTACAGTCCAAAACTGCACTCGCTAGTTGTAATAGGATGTGCACAGGTCCAGAAGTAGTTAATGTAAACACACTCATCTCTTACCCAAGGGAAAAGTGAAAGTCTGGCACTCACATTCTGTTCCAAAAAGGCTTTATTCCAACAGCATGGTAAACATGCAGACCCCCGTGTTTTGGTTTTGAATCTGTATTTGGTTTTACAAAACCACCCTTGCGTGTTTTGGTTTTGGGTTTGAATCTGTATTTTCTCAAAAAAATCATAAAACCAGCTGAAATCACACCATTTGGGCCTGTTTTTGTTCCTAAAGTATTATTAACCTCAATAACATTTATTTCCAGTCATTCCCAGTCAATTTGGACTTGGATCCCAGCCCGGATCGTGAAGTTCGGGTGGGTCCAGTTCTCAGAGAACTGGATCCGCTCATCTCTAATATATATATTGTGACAATAATCACATAGACCGGAGTAAAATCCAACAGAAGTTTATTTTATCACCACAGGCAGATATACAGGTCAGTGCAGTGTTCACAGGCAAGATGTTACAGAAGGTACACAATCTTCCATACAGCAACACAGTTCTTTTAGTGGACCCTCAGGTCCAGGATCTCTAACACTAGTCACCCCACGGCCTATAACCTGGGCGACTAATTCACCATCAGGATCATTGTGGATTTGTACTGACACAACTTTAAAGACAGATAACAGGTGCTGCTAATCAGCCTAGATTGTGGCTTACAACTGGTCCCAGGAAAACCTGGACTGGATCTCATTACCATGCTGTTTATTGCTCCATCTCTGCACAAACCTGCTGCTCCACGTTGACCTCATGTGAAAGCATGCTGTCCCTGTCACAATATATATATATATATATATACACACACACATAGATAAATCCGGCACTCACTATTATATTAAGTAACTTCACTCCATTGCCCTCATCAAAAAACATCCTAAGAGTAATATATACATAAAGAAAAAGAAGCGACACTCAGGACTTGAAATAAAGGACAATCAGTCTCCCAGCTTGTCAACGTTTCAATGTCATTGCAACATTTTCATCATAACATTTTAAATAACACTGAAACGTTGACAAGTTGGGAGACTGATTGTCTTTTATTTCAAGCTCTGAGTGGCGCTTCTTTTCCATACTTTCACCACAACATGTGGATTCTGTGTATATTTTCAAATTCTACATGCAGTACTCTATAAACATATACACACAGGGGAGGAAATAAATCACCAATGACCATAGTAAAATCTGGGGTAGTGACCGACATTGGGTGTACTGCTTCGTCTGAACTGCATGGTATAAAGTTGATTTACATTGTCGAAGCTGAATAATTGGCTAAGACAAGTTCAGTTTAAAATTTAATCGCAGCGACGCCATCTTGCGAATGGCCACAAGACTCCATCTTAAAAATGAGATCGCAAGACGCCATTTTGTGAATGGCCGCCTAAGCGCCATTTTAGATAAACTCACATTTTAGTACATGTGGCGATAATACTAATAGCACCATGCGATTGCATTTTTCATAATTTCCCATACGCACATTAATACACACATTGCGCTGTTAACTAGTCGCATATTAGCGAATGCATAGGACTTTGTATGAAACCGCTGATTTATTAGCGTTATGCGCACGCATCTGCCCCAAGTTAACTAGCATCCTTTTTTCAAACCCTGAATACCCATACATTACATTTTCACACATAAGGTTCAATAAGCTCTAAAGTATATGATTTAAGTTGGTTCAGTTAGTTTAAATGCTGAGAAATAAAGATATTTGATAACTAAGGTATTATACATGCTAAACAAGTCATGTTTGGAGTTGTACTGATGCGTATCCTTTTTACAGTATTCCGTTGTTATCGGTGGGGAGATCGCATCATGCATTCCCGAGTTATGGATCGCAGAGCCTACAAGCAACAAAATGTATATTTTAGAAACAACTGTTAGGATGCTACGAGAGGCATGAAGATGAAGACCCCCAGCTGTTAGAGGCAGGGAGAGTCTGTTTGAACCAGCCTGTTAAATGTGTTGTAACAGATGCTTCACCCCTGAGAACCAATGATATCAGCAACAGACTTCCCTATTGTCCTGTATATTCTGGGGGGGTATAAATATGAGTGCACGAACGCTGGTTCTGAGTCTTTGTGCTGAATGCTGAATGATGAGAGGTCTCTTGCTGATGCCTATCTCTGGGTCCAGAAGCGCCTGCATACGTATACTGTACTTGTGGTCTGTATAATTTCCTTTTGCGCCTAAATTGTGTCTTGATCAATTGCGTGTACCTGTCTGAACTTTTACCTGAATATCACTTGTGCTTTGGAACCACAGATTCCACGTCTAAGTCTTTATTTATGGTATGACTGCGTACGCAAATTAGCGTCATCCTTAGAAGGTATAGGCAGGACATTAGAAGGTATAGGCAGGACATTAGAAGGTATAGGAAGGTGTGTATAGAGGTTCTGATCCAGTATCGTTAACATCCAGCTATAAAGTATCCCCAAAGTAGCTGTCTCAGTAATAAAATAAATCTGCAGTGCTCACAGAAAGAGTCTATGTAGATGGCCAATGGGTCTGCTCTGTAGTCCAATGAACCCATTACCGTAAGATGTTTTGACATAGGCGTGACAGTGCATTAAAAATATGCTGCACTCTTTTATTTTCTAACATTTTAAATGACCCCCTCTACCTCTCTCCCTTCCACCAGGTACATACAATTCGTCACACATCCCTGTAATGAAGCACACTTCCTTGGGCACAGATCCTCTGTAATGAAGTGTACGCATCCTGTATTGCAACACACTTGCCTTATAATGGAGCACACAACTCCAGTAAATCAGCACACATCCTTCTGCACAAATCACCCGTATTACATCGCACATCCTTGGGCACACAAACATGTAAACCATCAGTGTGCTGGAGAGCAGCAGCCAGTTACTTGTAACACACATTCTTCCAATACTTTTCCCCCAAAGTGCAATCCACAGTTTGTGGAGAGTAAGTTGTCATCACTGTGTAATGCCCGCCCACCCTGTCCTGCTTATAGAGATTGCCAGACTCTTTAAGGAGTCAGAAAGATCACAACTAGTTCTTGGGGTCTCCTTGACATTCAGCAATGTGGACCATTGCGCAACTGATGCCTCAGCATCCGCTTATGGGGACTCTTGGGGGATGGTTACCACATATTAACTAGAGAGGGAGGTGGTCCAAAAGGGGATGTAATCATGATCCCAACCACCAGTATGTCGATAGTCACTATACAAACAGCGGCAACACAATGGTCACAATCCCAACAGATTATGATGGTACTAGGGGGAGGGTTAGAGTTAAGCAACAGGAGGGGAGAGTTAGGGTTAAGCTGTGGGAGGGGTGGCTTAGGGTTAGGAGAGGGTTATGGTAAAGGTTAAAATACTTACCAGAATCAGGATTTTGACCTTCTTGATACTGCTGTCGGGATTCTGACTGTTGGGATCCTGTACCCAACCCGTCCAAAAGTGGGTCACCCTTTTAAGGGGTTAAGACGCCAAATAATTTATGCAGATATATCAGAAGGTTTCAAACATTTTTGTGTAATATTTTACGTTTACAGACTTCAAATTGAGAGTAATAGAGGAATGCACTCAGCAGCAGCAGTGCTAATTAATGACAATATTAAGATGGATTAAGGAAATACATCATCTTGACTCTTGCCTTGGCTATATCTTACCTGGATTTCATGGCACATTTCTTATCACCATTTCACATTTAAGGAGTGAGTGTAATTAGAAAATGTATGGAGAGAGCAGACCAAAATGAATGAATAGTAAAAGGTTTAGAACAAACTGTGCTTTTTTATTTTTATAAAAATTTGGAAAAGTAATAAAAAAATGTATACCACGCCATTAACAGGGGTTGAAAGCCAATGAGACTCACTCAGCAAATGTTTTAAATAACATGAATGCAATACAACTTAATACAAAGACAACATGTATACTGAATATCCATAAATTATTTCTTCTTTCTTTTTTTGTCCTTTTACATTTTATTTCATTTGTTTTATTTTATAATTTCATTCAAATGAACTGAGAGGACAATTGCCACACAAACCATCTCCATGGTAACACATACCCCCCTGGGACTGCCAGTCCGGACTGCAATTAGCAGAGAGGATGCGTTTCTAAAGGGAAGACACTCCCCTGCTATAATGGCAAATGACTACTAGGGGCCAGGGATGCCACGAGCCCCCACGGGCCCAAGTACTGCATGGGGCATGGCCTAATTGCAGGCGGTGTGACCACGCCCCCTTAGGGGGAAAAAACAAATAAATACTATTTGCAGCTACGCACCGGGGAGGGGGCACTGTAAGCCCCTATGCCCGGCGCAAATCCGGGGGGCCATCAGTGTGATCACTCTCCCCCACAGGCAGAGGAGAAGAGACTGCTGCTTCTCAGTGACAGTGAGCAGTCTCCCTGCTCCCACTGCAGCCCAGCACACTGCAACGTGTGCTGGGCTGCTGACAGGTAAGAAGGAGGGGGGGGCGGCATCAGATCTGAGCCCTTCCAACAAGCCCGGGCCCAGGTAATTAGTACTCGCTCCCCCGCTGTCTCTGCTTCCCTGCTAGGGGCTGCAGCCACTGCACTCCGTAGAATTGTTGATTTGTGTGCATACGCAGGATTGCAATCCAGCACATGAACACATTGACCAGTCCAGCAGTGGGCACCAGCCTCCCTGGGATATAATTGCAGGAGCTGCCGCTAGTAATCTGGAATCTCCAGTTGCAGCCAGGAGCATTTGTAAAGTTTGCTGAGCATTGTAGTGCACCGGGTTGAACTCACTGTATAGACTAATGCAGTTGTACCAATTGGATCTATATATGTTATACTCAGCTGTGGTGGTATAGTGGACTTTGGGGTCCAAGGTTACACTCCTCAGCATGAAGTTACTCAGAGGCACCTCCATTCACTGTGGACGTAGAGGAGAAAGCGGCAGCAAGGAACCACAAATACACAGAAGGTGCAAGTGGAAAGTCGACCTCTGTCAACAGCTGCTCCCGGTCCTAGTGCCCGCTGTAGGTAACAGAGATAGCACAGAGTGTCTCTAGCAGAAATATGGAGCCATACATATGTTGTGTAAACAATTTTGGGTAGCTGGAAGGCAGCTTTCTTTGAAGTTGTACATTTCTAGCTTTTACTTTATCTATAACCTACTTCGCTGAGCATGTATGTCCCTTTACTACTCAGCAATACAGATTCTCTCTCAACTCGGGAAGCATCAGTGTTAAGCAGAAACTGAACGTCTAAATCCCTCTAGGACAATATGCAGAGTTATGTCAACATCTGCCCCAGTCTCAACTATACCCAGATGCCAGGCAGCCAACTGAACTTGGCTATGGCAGCTATCCAGTACATCCCTTTCTGGTTTGTTTCCTGATCACAGATGGTGTGTACCCTGCTGGCCACTGTGTCTCATTGTCTTACTCTGCAGAAGCTCCTTTGAAAGTCTAAAACTGCACGTACCTCTCATGCTGGTTATATAAATATTTAAATTCCAATCCTCCATGGCTGTAACTTGTATTTGATCCTCTAGAACTGTTTAAGCAATTGATGTT
This sequence comes from Taudactylus pleione, assembly GCA_031769625.1. Taxonomy (NCBI): domain Eukaryota; kingdom Metazoa; phylum Chordata; class Amphibia; order Anura; family Myobatrachidae; genus Taudactylus; species Taudactylus pleione. Next base: position 50,340,235 of record JAUIMM010000015.1, read on the forward strand.
ACTATCTATTACAATGAAACTATCACTTTTAAGCGCTCATTTATTTTCGGAAAGAACGAACCAATGAGAAAACTGCAATAGTCAGGCCAGAGCTTAGGGGATTGAAGGCGTGCAGCAGTAACCAATGTACGCAGTAGCTATGATCAGCAAGCTGTGGTATAAGAAAAACAATGTGTACAGAGCAGCATGTAGCTGTACTTATCAAGCTGCAGCAATCAAGAAGCTAGAATTATAAGACAATTATGTAGCCGCAGTCAGTCAGCTGTAATCATTAAACGACTGAGGTTGTTCTGCAATCTCCGAAAAGCTGAGACAATGTAGCAGTGATCAGAATCTCCACAACAGAGGCAGACAACCTGTGGCTTTACAGCTGTTGTGGAACTACAAGTCTCAGTATGACTTGCAAAACAACAGGAGGACCAGAGGTTGAGTGTCTGCTGTACAAGATAGATGAATACACAGACAGTAGAAATGATCCAGCAGTGGGTAGTTAATTACATACCAGTAATCTTGGATATATATAGCAATAGCAATATTTCAAGTACATTTGTTAGACATGGGAGCCATACAAAACAAACAGCTTTTTCCAATAATAGTGGAAACATCTAGATTCAACAGTATAAAATATATTGTATTTCTAAATTGTTTCAAATAAAAAAACAAACAGATGTTTTCCTTGATCAACCACTACCTAAGATAGGCCTAATGGGTCTCATTTATAGTTTAGCGCACAACGTACAATGCGGACTACAAAATTGCGCTCTTACATGTGTATTTTGAGTTATATGTATTTAAAAATCTGCAGCTCAAATTACTGGGATGCAGTCAGGATACCGGCGGGCGGGATATCTCGACACTTACATCCCGACATGGGACTAAAGATTGGCATTGAAATCCTGACGCCTATCATTAGCCCCACTACAGAATCCCGACACACGGCTTACCGAACAAAGGTATGCCATGTGTCTTAGCGTCTAGTCGCGCGGGGGGAAGGGTAAGGTTTAGGGACCCCGGGGGGACTTAGGGCTAGGCACCCCCCGGGAGGGTTAGGGTAGGGGATGGGGGGTTAGGCTTAGGCACCACTAGGGGGGGTTAGGGTTAGGCACCCCCCCGGGAGGGTTATGTTTAGGGTGCGGGGAGGGGGGGTTAGGTTTAGGCACTAACGGGTCAAGGTTACAGTTAGGCACTAGGGGGAGAGGTTAGGGTTAGACACCCCTAGGGGAGGGTTAGGATTAGGGGTGGGAGAGGGGAGGGTTAGGGTACTTACCTTCAGCTGTCGGGATTGCAACCCCCCAGGCTGCCGCTGTCGGCATTACATACAGATTCCCAAATTACTGTATGAAATTGCAGCTGCATCAAAACACATTTTAAGAAAATCTTAATGTGGCCGTATTCTAGATATTTCTATTAAATAAATAAAAGATTAAAAAAACATTGAGGGAAATACCCCCTCCCCACCCCTCACGTACTCATTGCCCAGCCTGATTACAGCTAAAGCGGTGGGATGCCTCCCTCCAAAGGCTGCAACATGCTTGAATGCTATATCTCAATCCATGCTGTTCAGTGCGGTATCTCATTTTCCCTGATGTGGGAGCTAAAACATTTACAGACCTGATTCTCTTAAAGAATTTGGCTCCATACTGAATAGGCTTGGGTGGAGGAGAACCACTATGATCCTACCTGCGGCACCGAAAGGGAGCGGATACTAATTACCCTGTTGGAGGGGCCTGGGCCAATGTCCCTGTTTGCAGCATGCTGTGCGGCTTTGCGGCATGGTGCATAGTACTTTACATTGTTTTTTTTATGGAGGGGGCGTGGACTTGCCCCCAGATTTAGCCACGCCCCCTCAGTACCTGGGCCCTATTGATGTCTCAACTGCCCTGGATCCCACTGAAAGAATAGCCCACTGATACCACATCGGGGTCAAAGTCCTCAATATCGTAGAAAAGTTTTCATTTTGATAAGTTCTATTCCAATTCTTCTGTTCAACGTTACTTTAGAGCAAGAACATAGGTCCATAAAGGTATCTTTTGATGATCCAATTACGTTCCTTTGTATTCCCCGACACATTTTCCTCATATCACGTGTGGATCGGGGAGAGTAATGTAATGTAAAAACGTATCATCACAAAGTAATCCAACAGTTTTATTAACCAAAAAACACTGTACATAAAATTACTACGGTAACTGATGTACAAGAAGAAAATGTAAAATAAATATAATATGAAGTGGAGGATAGGTCCGGACTACCCCACCGTAAATTATAGGTCTCCAAGTCCAAAAGAAGCCCTGCACCCTTCCACCACCTATCATAGTGCAACAGACCAAGCCTGTCATAGCCTTGTGCTGTTGCGGTTTTATGTATGCAGGAGAAGCCACACAGTTCATCTACATCATGTTACCTCCCAACCTTACAAAGAAAACTGTTGAATAAACTGTCAATCTAACAGGGAGATCTGCCAGGTAACTAGACAGGGCAGCAAGAATCACAGGGGGAATAACTTATCCCAGAGTCTGTCACTATCATTCCGAGGGAATCCAGGTTCAGCTCAGAGATCAAGGAGGAGTCCAGTTCTTGTGCAGAGCGAGTCCAGGTCCAGGTCAGAAAGTGTCCAGATCCATTCCAATTGATTACAGAGTATACTGCTCTGTTCCAGGTGCTCTCTGTTGTTAAAAGTTCTCACATAGTGGCGCATTAAGTAGAGTCATTGGGCCTGATTCTGAGCTGGGAGTAAAGCAAAGAGGGGCAAATAAACTTTACACATTGGCAAAACCATAATGTACTGCAGGTGGGACAAATTTAAACTCACATCTAAATTGCAATGCAAAAAATAAAGCTGTCCAGCATTTGTGGGCTACAAGCAGTATTTACCCTGCATGCAAAACAAATTAATGTACTTGCACCCCTTGCATTGCAACATGGTCTGTTCCAGGTGCAAAGTTACTTGATTTTGTTTTGCTTTGCTCACATCTCAGAATGAGCCCATGATTATCCAGGCCTTGGACTTATATTTCATGGTTTCAATGGCAAGTGTGAGTAACCCACTAGATACTGCATAGGTACATACATATTTGGGGCTTATCACCAGTACTGTGGTCTACCAGAGAGCGATTGCCCTGGCCTTGAACTTCTCTTCTATGACGGGTGTAACTCCCATAGGAGGAGATGTACTAAGCCTTAGAGAAAGATAAGGGGCGCGGGATGCATCATTGCAGATATTGCGGTCAAACCTCCACAATGATGGTTTCTGAAGTTTGGCCGCTCACCACATACGATACATTACGGGGATGGGATGCAGTGGGCAACACCATCTCTAGATGACTTTGCCCAATAGAAGCCTGCGGCCTTCTGTTTGCAACTCCCCGACAGGGATCTCTCCCAGCACCCCCGAGGCACATGCGGCACTTGACGCATGCACAAAAGGCCTTCTGTACCATAAACCCCTTAACAGGAGAGCTGTCCTTTGTGATTTTTTTTAAGCATAAGGCGTTGATGCATCGCATTCAAAAGCAATGTGTCATGCATCCCGCCCAATGTACCAACCAATCAGCTCCTAACTGCCATTTTTCAAACACAACCTATAAAATGACAGGAGCTGATTAGTTGGTACTTTATCTTTCTCCAAGTCTTAGTACATCTGCCCCTAGCCTTATGTGATCTTTCATTTTTAAGAATCAACTTTTTTATATTACCAAATGTAATAGTTGCTGGAATTACTCTACTGTATACATCGTAGTCTTCTGCCTGCTAGTCATGATTGCATCTGCTGAGACTAACCCCCAGCTGCCTCATCATTATCTTACTCTTCAGAAGAGAGTCATATTCTTCATTATTATTCATCATTATAGTTGTTGCAAAGACTTCCAATACTCTCTACTGCTACATTATCTTTTCCTACCACAGACAACAGGTTTATACTCTGTGTTCAGTTCTTTGTGTTCTAGAATTTTCCCATTTTATCCATCTCCTATAGAGCCGTTAGCCAGACCAGGGGATGTATAACAATACATTTAAATATGAGTGTTAAACACTTTAAGCCAACACCCAAATCAGGGGATTTATACAAATATTAAGGAGATTATATAATAGGTTCCGAGATTATGGAACTGGTACGATTTTGGCGTGTTGACCGGTTAAGTCAAAGCTCCGATCAGTTATAAGACTGAGTTTGCCTTACAACTGATTGCCTCTTTAAATTTAGGCAAACTTGCCAAAATCATGTTGCTTCCATAATCTCAAAATCTATTACATAACCCCCAAAATCTTTGAAATGTTATAGCTATTATACTCATTCTAACTGGTTATCACTGTACATTGCAGATTATTTCATTTCATCAATGTTCATATACTACTGCATGCTTTTACTATATGCCATTACTGAATGCCATTTTCATTGTGCTATTGTTCAGTTAACCTTGTACTGTACACTGAAATTGTACTAATGTATTGTTATTTACTTTACATAATTACAGTTTCTCTTTTTTAATGTAACTGACCATTTATCAAATGTGTGGTTTTTCCTGGTAAGTGTCTGAAACCCCATCCACATAATGTGGGTTATGGAAAAGATGCAGAGGGAAAGTGCATATATGTACTTTATAGATGTGCTATCTTTTATTATAATAAGATTTATATTAATGTATTATGGTGCTATTGTACATAGGAAATGTACATAATAATAAATGCACGAGCAAATTAAGTGCTAGAGACTTTTCTAGAAGCCCCCTGCGTGAAATAACTTCCACGAGCCCTAAGCAGGAGAGAGGAGGCTCACATATCCTGCTATAAAATACTGAACATAAAGCCAGGCAGTTGACAGTTGGACAGTCTGACAAGCAGGGGCGTATCTGTAATGAGTGCAGGGTTTTTCCGTGGGGGGCCCACACCACACACCCATATTGTTTATACTTACCTCTCCATACCTCCCAACATGACCCTCTCCAGGAGGGACACAATGCTCTGGTCCTGGACTTCCCTGGTAAGAGGCGGGGCTGCAGCACAGTTCAAAATTAAAATAGGGGAGCCACACCAACTGTCATTTCAAACACTGCCACACATCACTGGCTGGGACTCACTGGCAGTTGGTGTGACTCCCTTATTTGAATTTTGGACTGCGCTGCAGCCCCACCTCTGGAGCCGCCACCAATCATAACTTACCAGGGAAGTCCAGGCCCAGAGCATTGTGTCCCTCCTGGAGAGGGTCATGTTGGGAGGTATGCCTCTCCGAAGTCCTCTGTCGGCAGTAGCGCTACACAAAACTCCTTGAAAATGGCTGTGGGCGGGGAGTTATACAGACCAGCAGCGGCGGTGGGGGGGGCGTGACTGAAACTGCGGGGGGAGGACACCAGTGGACACAACAGTGAAGGGGGGCCAGGAGGGGGGCCAGTGGCCAATGGGGGGAGGGGGGGCCAGGACAGACACTGCAGGCGGGGAAGGGGGGGAGTAAAACAGACCAACAGCAGCATTGGGGGATAACGCCGGGACAGACACTGGCTGCCGCAGGGGGGGGGGTCAGACACAAGTGCCCGTTGGGGGGATTGGGGGAGGGGTGGACACTGGGGGGGGGAGACATGCAATAGTGAGGAAATCCTTATGGATACCTCAGCTGCATGGGGAACAGTATCACTTTTACCAAAATGCTGACTCCGCAAAAAGACCAGCTTTTCGGAAGTGATACTTTTGTTAGTGTGTCATGATGAATGCCTACAAAAGATTTTTTAAACTCGTAGCGAGTTTAAAACATAATTATCACTAGTGAATGGTAAAGAAATGTATTTATTTTATTAAATGTATATGTGAAATCTGTGTTTTTCGGTTTGACTTATTACAACCCTAATTCTCCCTATCAGAAGTAAAGTCCAGTAGTGTATCTGTGTAATAAAGTACATATTCTGTCATTTCAAATACACATGGTCAGTGTGTTGTCATGTTTTGAGTCTTTAATAGGTATTACCTTCTCCAAACACCTTTCACCAGAGTTAGCGGTTCTGCCAAGCCGGCCCCTGATAACTTGATGACTAATATCTAGGGTTTGGGTGGAGGCACTACAGAACATTCAATAAAGAGAAGACCTGAACCACGGACACTGTAACCCATCCAAATACCAGGTGAGTCAGAGTTACACGTTCGTGAGTTATAACAAGTCATTTAATGTGAGTCGGGCAGAAGTAAACGTTATAGACCTTTCCAAGATCTGCAAACCCAAAGAGAGAACACAACTCGGATGGAGGCACTGCCTTTAAGATCATGTGAGACTAAATGAACTGTGTACAGTCCGGTACCCAGCGTACAGTGGCTACATGCCCATCATAATTAGGCATCCATATTTATTATTAACCACATATGACTCCATTATATTACTTTCACTGCTACCCTATCACTGTTTTGTAATGCATTGATGTAACACTCTTTTTCCTCTGTACACTCATTTCCTCCTCTAAGGTTATTATACATTCAATCAAGACACTGAACGCTAAGGTAATCAGCTATTTAAATGGAGGGTTGAATTACACCGTCAAACGTTGTAAATAATTAAACTATGGGACACTCACCTCCCTGCACATACACCACTTATAGATAGATACATGACTGGTTATGCCATGCTGAGCATAAACAGAGGATTACGTATGAAAGAAGTGTATTCATTTGAAGTGCGTGGATACCATTTCTTTATTTCACAAGAGAATCATTCACTTCCATGAATAATCATCACAGCTTTCTATTATAAAATATCACTTTTGACAATTACGCTGAATTAATACACTTTACTTCTCCTAGCTTGGCATGAAGTGCCGATGGTCTGTATTCCTGCTATTTAATTACTTTCAGACCTAGTAAAAGCTTGTCACTATTTTGTGGTGTGTAACAAAGGCTCTATGAGATATTTTCATACAGCTGGCCTTGAAATATGTTTATGTAACTGGCCTTTTGAACATCAAGAGCAGGTTCTCCTGAGGACCAGATACCCATGCAGCGGCGTAACTAGGGGGGGCATGTTGCCTGGGTGCTGTGGCAGACCCAGCAGAGGGGGCACCCTCCCCCCCCATTGCGCCTGGACCAAAGAAGACTTGTCACTCCTAGGGGTATATTTACTAAAGTGAGAGTTTTTCGAAGTGGAGATGTTGCCCATAGCAACCAATCAGATTCTAGCTATTATCTTCTAGAAGGTGCTAGTTAAATGTTAAGTAGAATCTGATTGGTTGCTATGGGCAACATCTCCATTTATGAAAACTCTCACTTTAGTAAATATACCCCTATTGATGAGCAGGTAACTGTGCCTGCTGGTGCTGACTGTAGAGGGAGCTAGCATCAGAGGCATGCAGCCATCCCCCCAGGCAGTCACTGTCATTCCCATCCTTAGAGAGCTGCCAGGTGACAGAGTGACTCACTCTTCCTTCCCCGATGCTCTCTCTGCTCTGTAGCAGCAACTGGCCAGTCAGGTGAGTATTAGTTTTTTTTGCGGGGGGGGGGTGGACTGCCACTGGACGGAGGACGGACTGCCGTGGGAAGGGGGGTGTGAATCTTAAAAACAATTGATGTGAGTCTGTGTCAGCGTGTGTGACAGTGTACATGTGTCAGTGACAGTGTGTGTGTATCTGTGTCAGTGTGTGTCTGAGTCAGTGTGTGTGTCTGTGTGTGTCAGTGTGTGTGTGTATGTGTCAGTGTGTGTGTTTCTGTGATGGTGTGCTGGGAGATGACACAGGGGGGAGGTGATGGTGTGGCTGAGAGAAGACAGGGGGAGGTGATGGTGTGGCTGAGAGATGACACAGGGAGAGGCGATGGTGTGGCTAAGAGACAACATGGGGGAGGTGATGGTGTGCTGAGACACAACATGGGGGAGGAGATGGTGTGGCTGAGAGATGACACGGGTGCGGCAATGGTGTGGCTGAGAGAAAACACAGGGGGGGTGATGGTGTGGCTGAAAGATGACACGGGGGGAGGTGATGGCATGCTGAGAGATGATGCGGGCAGAGGCAATGGTGTGGCTGAGAGATGATGCAGGGGGGAGGAGATGGTGTGGCTGAGAGACTACACAGGGGGAGGCGATGGTGTGGCTGACAACACATGGGGGTGGTGATGGTGTGGTGGAGAGACAACACAGGGGGAGGTGATGGTGTGGCTGAGAGATGACACAGGGGGAGAGGTGATGGTGTGGCTGAGGTCACACAGGGGGTAGGCAATGGTGTGGCTGAGAGGCTACACAAGGGGGCAGTGATGGTGTGGCTGAGAGATCACACAGGGGGTAGGCAATGGTGTGGCTGAGAGGCAACACAGGGGGGCAGTGATGGTGTGGCTGAGAGACAACACAGGAGGGAGGTGATAGCATGCTGAGAGATGACACAGGAGGGAGGCAAAGGTGTGGCTAAGAGACTACGCAGGGAGAGATGATTGTGTGCTGAGATGACTCGGGGCAGGCAGTGATGGTCTGACTGAGATGACATGGGGGTAGTTATGGGGTGCTGAGAGATGACACTGGGGGAGGCGATGGTGTGGCTGAGAGACAATGCAGGGGTGGAAGTGATGATATTACCAAGGGACTATGCAGGGGGAGAGGTGATGGTGTGACTGAGAGATGATGCAGGGGGGAGGTGATGGTGTGGCTGTGAGACGATGGAGGGGGGTGATGATGTTCTGAGAGATGATGCAGGGGGAGGGGATGGTGTTCTGAGAGATGATGCTGGGGGTTAGGTGATGGTGTGGCTGAGAGACAACGCAGGGGGAGGTGATGGTGTGCTGAGAGATGATGCGGGGGGAGGAGATGGTGTGGCTGAGAGATGATGCAGGGGGAGGTGATGGTGTGCTGAGAGATGATGCAGGGGGGAGGTTATGGTGTGCTGAGAGACAATGCAGGGGGGAGGTTATGGTGTGCTGAGAGACAATGCAGGGGGAGATTGTGTGGCTGAGAGATGCAGGGGGAAGGAAGTTACACAGGGGGAATGAGTCTTGTTGAAAGCCTGATGATGACCTTGTTAACATTCCTACACAAACATGCATCTTGCGGACTAGGCAACCTACATGAATAGTGAATACTGACTGAAGATGCCATCTTCCCAGGGAGGATACATTTCTTCAGAGGTTCCACATTGTGAGAAACTACCGTATAGGTAAGGTGCATATGGAATGGAAAGGATTGTTCCCAGAGTGATGAGAAATGGGTGGCGTGTCATGTTGACATGCCCCATTTTCAGTGGACATGCCCCTTCGGTGTGTGACAATACACCTTTGGCGCGTAAATATAATTTTCTGTGTGTTTGTATGTGGGGGGTGCCGTTCTTCAACTTGCCCTAGAGTCCAAAGACCCTAGTTACGCCACTGTACCCATGCCAGGTACAGGGCACATTCCCACTCTAGAAATGTGTACAAGAAATGAAAGTGATCTCAGCGCTAACAGAAAAAACAAAAGAAAAGTAATAAGAGACAACCAAGACAAGAAGAAAGAAAAATAGAAGAACACAACTTTACTCAACCCAAAGAAAATATATTCATAAACAATATCCATTCAGAACCAAACTACAGGAGAATCGACACAACATATGGCGTTCTCCCTTTTATCCAAAAAGATTTGAAAATAATAGACAATAGACGACAAAAACAAGCTGAATGGATCACTCCGAAAAGACTATTTAGAAGACCATTTGAACAAAGACATGGACAAACATTCCACACCAAAAACAGGTTTTCACCGTTGAAAGAAGAAGCAACAACCTCAAGATCTTTTTTAGGGAAAGGAAGACAAAAGACAAATTGGAGAATATGAAACTTAAAAGAAAAAGAGGTAAAAGAGGGGGAATAAAAAGATGGAAGAAAAAGAATAAAAAGACTACATTGAAAGAAAAAACTGTTGTAGAACATGGTCTTGACCATGACCAAACGACGTCTTGTTAAATTTCATGTTCTTTCAAGGATTGAGTGGAAACATACTCAATCCTTGAAAGAACATGAAATTTAACAAGACGTCATTTGGTCATGGTCAAGATCTCCCCCTGCTGTTCCATTTTTTAAATACTGTTTTTAAATACTTTTCCATTTTTTCATTTTTTTTCATTTATCATAATTTTTTCATTTATTATTGCTTCAGTGATACACTATTACTACTTTATAATAGTCAAGGATATTATCCTTTGATTAGTGGAGCCACACACATGTTTACTAAAATAATCTGTAGAAGCTGTAATTGAAATTTTATTATTTAATATTTTATTATTTGTGATATTGTCTGTACCTGTCTGTATATATCTATGTCCGTCGGATTTCCCCTTTCCATCCATAGTCCCACTGTACAATAATTGAACACAATACCAGTTTTTGTATATATATATATATTTTTTACATAATGTAATATGGGCAAAAATTTACCTATTCAAATATGGTGGTCGCAACCTCATGAGCGCAAAACCCACTAAAAACATGTTATTGGCTTCTTACAGGCAGATGGGTTTGCACTGCAGTGAGCGGCATACCGATGAAGGGACGCTGAGGCAAAGGGGCACGTGATGACGTCATGAGATGGGCGGATGCTCACCCACCTGCCAGATACTATGTGGACACCAAAGAAAGGGCGGAAGTCACGTGGAGCGAGCAGAGGGTGATCTGAGTGCCGGAGTCCTTACGGGCCACCTTAAGGAGGGCGGAAGTTACCTGCCGGGCACCACGTGGATATCAAGAAAGAGCAGAATTTACACAGAGTGAATGGTAGAAGATCCAATTACCGGAGTCTCATCCACTGGAGGGGCGGAAGTGCCATTGGACGGATATATAATTAATCAATATATCCATTCATATTAAAGTTTTTTTCATATTTATGTACGGTACCAGATTACTGGTTTATAATATAGCTAGGTGATCATCAAGGGTGCCATGGTAACTTTGCACCATGATCACCGGAAGTGATGTCACCATTTTACTAAATGATGCATAATCAGTTCTGTTAAGTCTTGTATAAATAGGAGTTCTTCTATGACAGCTATTATCCCTTGAAAAAGTCCCATTGGATGAAACGCGTTGGTAAAGCTGCACTCTTGCCTTGAATGAGCCATTAAGATAAGCAATTTCTAAACTTCTGGTCAATTTACAGTAAAAAACCTATTTGTGCCTATTCTCCATTGTTATATTTTATGTTCATCCTCTCTTATATGTTGAAATTGGTTGTGCAATAAGATATGAATTTATTGTTGACACCTCTTGTTGCAATGTGCATTAAATTTTAAGCATATGTGTATGTTTTTAAGAATTAATTAAGCACTATCTGCACTTTGTAATTATAGTAACCATATTGTCCAGAGCTACAGCTAAAGGCCATTTTTCTTTTATCCCTTTTATTTTCCTGTATTTTATTCTATTATAATCTGAATGTGTTATTTATATATTAATTGATTTCACTATCTCTGTCTTACTCATTGAATAAATTGTTTTTTATATTTTTCACTCATGGTTATTTAATATTGCATTCCACTTTAAAGTTTGTGAGACACCTGCCGCTGGATTGATTTACCTTTACCTATTCGTTATTTAGGACTCACGCCCTAGCTCTATCACTTCTATCTAGCTGACACCTTTTGGTAGAGCATCCCCCTATTTTTATATTCATTATAGTAATTCACTCATTAAGGTATCACTTGGTTGGTGCCATCACCATTACATTGTACAATATATATATATATATATATATATATATATATTTATATATCAAAACCCTTTTCCTATAAGAGTATCCCTAATATTTTCTTTTATATATTTTCATGAACCATATCAGGAAGAACGGACTTCATACAAATTTATCTCCAACAAAATGGAGTTCAGAGCACTTCCTGCTACTAGAGGTCCTATTACAGCCGGATATACAAAAACCGGATGTCAACGGCCGTCAACTTCCATTTTTTTACGACAAAAATGAATGCCCACTTTTTCAACTTTTCTAGAGTTATAGACACTTTACCATACAAGCAGGATGTTTGTAGACATCAAATCTACCCCTCTAAACAACAAAAACAACTTTCTTGAAACCCCGCAAAAACCGGAAGTGACGTTTAATCCACTTCCGGTGATGCAGTTATCAACACAGTTAAAAGAAAACTTTGGAGAAGATACTGCACACACGCCTTGGTAAAGAGCATTCTAGCTCAAAACACGTCGGCGGTTTGGAGGTGCAGCTAGTCATCCTGCCAAGGACTTGAAACGAACTCTGCCTGTGAGTGTCCTGAGCCCCTGCTTTTTAGACCTAGAGTGACACTCACAGCTACCTTATGATAGGAACTATCTATATTTTTTATGCTCTCTGCTTGAGCTAATTATACATGCTTTTATGCTTACTCGTTTTGTAAGTAATGTATGCACTTTATGTTATTATGAAGAAAGTATATTTATTTTTATATTAAATTCTTGTTTTTATATTAAATCTTTTATGTTACACCGTTAGCGCCGAGATTACGTTCATTTCTTGTACACATTTCTATTATTTTGGGTAAAAAGGGATACCCTAGAAAGTGACTACCAACTGCTCAATAGGTGTGGAGCGCTAAGGGACGCCATCTATATATTCCATATTCCCACTCTAATACTGGGTTTGCTAGCAGTTGAGCACAATGACATAACTGGGGGGTTATATAGAGAAATGGTCTCCTAGTTTATGGGGCCAGCACTGGCTAGTAGAGGCTACTCAGCAGCTAGTCCGTAATCTAGGTCACCCATCAGAGTCATCTTTTGTGTCTTACTCAAATCTGGCCCCAGCACCCTGACTCACTCAATTTTCTGTCACAAGGAGAAGAACAGTCAAGTCTATGGCTGGGGGTGGGTCTGTGGGCCCCCCATTCACCCACCTTTATATCTTCCTCCTACACCTCTGAGGCCACAGGCATTGGTGAGTTAAAAGCTTTTAATTTGACAATTGGGAGAGGCATACAAAACATATAGAATTTTGGGAGAAGACCCAGTGTGACACATACAGATATGGGGGGCTAAGCACCACACATATAGGTTTGGAAGGTAATGTTATTAGTATTAGGCCATTGAGGGGTAGAACTATTTCATTTCAGAAATACAAATGTTACACAGTTTTCATTTGGTGTCTTTTGTCCTTGTAAGATTTTAGATGGGTGAGGTATGGTGCCAAGGAGTCGGTGTGGGTGAGGTATGATGCCAAGAAGTGGTGGAGAAGGATTTCTGTGGTTTAGTTATGGTTACATGGAGTAATGGTGAGTGAGGTTATTCTGTGGATGAAGTATGGTGCCATGGGGCAATGGTGAGTGAGGGAATTTCTGTGGGTGCGGTACGGTGTCAAGGAGTGGTGGTGAAGGTATTTCTGTGGTCTACGTATAATGGCATGAAGTAATGGTGAGTGAGGTTATTCTGTGAATGAGGTATGGTGCCATGGAGTAATGGTGAGTGAGGATATTTCTGTGGTTGAGGTATGGTACCAAAGAGTGGATGTGAAGGGTATTTCTGTGGTTTAGGTATGATGCCATGGTGTAATGGTGAGTGAGATCATTGCTGTAGATGATGTATGGTGCTAGGAGTTGGTTTTGGGTGTGAGGTATTTCAGTGGCTGAAATATGGACTCAAGGAGTGATGATGAGTAAGATAATTTACAATGGCATGGTGTCAGGCAGTAGTGGTGAGTGAGGGGTATTTCAGTGGGTGAGTTATAGGGTTAGGGGGTGATTGTGAGTAAGGGGAATAGCAGTGTTTGATTTACAGTATGGCATCAGGGAGTGATAATAAGAGAGGAAATTACAATGAGTGAGATATGGGGCAACATTTATTAACCTCTGGACATCACCCAATCACTAATTTTACTATTCAGCGGTTTTGGTAGGGTTTTGAAAACTGCCGTTGATGTTTATAACCAAAATAAACATAACCGCTCTCAGTTTGGATGAAACTGATGGAAGCCCCTGCCAAAACCCACACAGTTCCGAGAGAAACCACTGGCCATTTGCTAAGTTAGAGAAAACCCACCTGAGCTTTTGACATCACACTAACTTTATAAAAACAGGGCTACTTTGTTACATGATTGGCTTTTTTTCTGGAGAATTCAGAGAGGTGCAAAAAGTAATTAGAATGTATTTGTTAGAATGGAGAGGAAAAGGTGAGAAAGTGCTGAGGAGGAGAGGGAGCAAGAAGGGCAGAAGTCAGGAGAGGATAATCAACCAGCAGATGTTTCTAATGTTAAAAATACCAATTGCCATACGTAATGGTCAGCGAGTTACAAACTCCCCGGAAATGTGCCATAATGATTTGCAAAACAATGAATGAATCAGTGAGCAAGATAGTTGCTAATGCTACATATGCTTTAATTATGTTTAAATAAATAATTCTAAGGAAAAAATGTGCTGCCCCTTCCCTCCTTCTAAAACAGAACCAGAGCTTGCTTCTGCATAGGCTGGTATTGTGGAAAATAGCAGACAAAGATTGTGGGGGCTACTGGAATCATAGAGGGGAGTCGCACACCATTCTACCAGCCAGGCCGGCTGGAACAAGGAGTGATTTTACCAGGTGAGTTGGGCCCCCCTCCTGGGTACAATTAGCCCTAGTGACAATTTGCACTGAGGCTCTTACCTGAATCCCTGTGTCTATGGGTACGCAGGTAATAATTATTTAAAAGTATTAATAAGATTGCCCTCCCAAGCATTCTACAAATCCCAGCAAGCCATGTGATGGCCAATTGTAAGGACTGCAAGGGCATGCTGGCACCTGGAGAAGAACAAGTGCCTTGGAAAGAGGTACTTTGTACAGTATTGATGAATGAGTGAGATGGGTGAGGAAGTGTAGTACAGGCAGTACAGTTATTGCTGAGTGTGCACTGACAGTGCCTGTGTCTCTGCTCATTGCTTCTCTATGTATGCTCATGTAAGAGGACATTCTGGAGACAGTAGAACTTCAGGATAATGCAGCAGGCTCTGTCACCTTAATGTAATATGCCTAAAAATGTGCCTTCACCCCACACACATTTCAGTGTTTTCAATGATAACATCCAAGTAGGGAATGTTAGCTTTCCATTTTGTCATATATGTCAATTCAAAAATTATGTATGAACGGTTACTCTATGTAATACTTCAAATGTTTTGAAAGATGGAACCTATTTCACTATAGAATTTAAAAGCCGTAGCTAAGGCAGTGCGACATGTACCACCGACAATGGTGACTTCTATCACCCCCACTCAAATGGAAAGAGAGGGCACAGTGATTTATTTTGCCCACACACACATATCTATACAATGCAGTCACCACACCTCTGGGGGAAAGCTATTACAGATGCTAGATCTTTGGAGGAGATCCAATGCAGACACTAGATCCCTGGGTTGAGATACTGTGCAGTTGCAAGATCTCTGGGAAGATCCAATGCAGATAGTAGATCTCTGGGGAAGATCCAGTTCAGTTACCAGATTTCTGGGGGAAATCCAATGCAGTCACCAGATCTCTGGGGGAAATCCAATGCAGATGCCAGATCTTTGGGGAAGGTACAATGCAGTCAACAAATCTCATTTGGCTTTGGATTTCCTAGATTTGGATATCGAGAGTTGGGGTGACAAAACACTTTTGGGAGCCAGTGGTGGTAGAACAGAGGAGAAGGATAGCTAAATAATAACTAAACAATTCTAATGGAATAGTAATAAATGGAACTGTATAGAAAATATAAATAGTTATATACAGTAAATAACGAAGAAAATAAATAAAAATAGATCTAAAGATGATATATGTGATGTAAAAGTGAAAAGAAATGGAGATGAATATAATATACAATATACTGTTGAACAAGTGGAGAAGAGGTAAATTATAATGAAGAGGTTGAAATCAGGGAATATAATGAATTTAAATGGGTTAGGTAAAAAACAATACCTGCTAGCTTTTTCAGGTAGCAAATAATTGTTTAAGCTGGTCTGTGAATTCAAGTTTATAAGAGTAAATGGAATAAAATTAAGTAGTGGAGGTGAACAAGGTCAATGAGAATAATGTAATTGAAAGTATGAAATATGTTAAACACAGTTATGTTAGATATAATAGTTTTCCTACAAATGCAGATAATGGATAGAAATGAATAAGACTATAATAATGAAAATGAAATAATTACATAAAGGTAACTGCAAATAAAGGAGAGTGACACAAAAGAATAGAAAGTAAATGTTACTTAAATTATATTAAGGTGCTTTAACCATTATGTAATCAAACTTAATCAACGAGGCAGAGACATAAAATAAAAGAAAAAAAATAAATATATAGATAAATAAAGTAATAAAGCAGATGGTTGTAGTGGTGTGTAAGTGATGTTTCAAACATGTTTTGTATCCGCTTAGTGGCTTCAGGAAGCTGTTAACTAGTACATACTCTCACTACTATCAGAAACACCACAAGAGTTGTTGGTCCAAAAACATTTATTGCTCTAATATATCGCTTATATTATATTTGCATATCACATTACTTTGATATGTGTATATGATTTGGTGGGCATGTGGCTACTATTGTTACATTTACATATCACATAACCTTGTCTTTAATATGTGTATATGATTTGGTATGCATATCACTACTATTGTTACATTTACATATCACATAACCTTGTCTTTAATATGTGTATATGATTTGGTATGCATATCATTACTATTGTTACATTTGCATATCACATAACCTTGTCTTTAATATGTATATAT
Source organism: Taudactylus pleione (assembly GCA_031769625.1). Lineage (NCBI taxonomy): Eukaryota > Metazoa > Chordata > Amphibia > Anura > Myobatrachidae > Taudactylus > Taudactylus pleione. The sequence goes on from JAUIMM010000015.1 coordinate 50,356,878, forward strand.
GCTTTGGTATGCATATCACTACTATTGTTTAGAGATGAGCGGGTTTGGATCTCAGAGATCCGAACCCGCCGGAACTTAGAGATCCTGGGCGAGAACCATTCCCCCACTGACCCCGGATCTCAAACCGAGCCAAAACCTCAGAGATGAAATCTCGCGGCTCGCAAGCTTTTGTCTCTGCTATATAAGGAGTCCACGCGGCGGCGCCATTTCACTCTGGCTGTGGAGAGTGGACAGGGAGGGTGGGTAGTGTAGGGCTGGTGCTGTCTGCTGTGTCCATCTGGGCTGGTGCTGTGTCCATCTGGGCTGGTGCTGTCTGCCGTGTCCATCTGGGCTGGTGCTGTCTGCTGTGACCATCTGGGCTGGTGCTGTCTGCTGTGTCCATCTGGGCTGGTGCTGTCTGCTGTGTCCATCTGGGCTGGTAGTGTGCTGCCTGTGTCGTTAATCGCTGCTGCCTCGGTCAGGGGTGCTCCAGGCCCCAAGTTCTGGTACAAAAAAAAATATATACTGTATATATAATAAAAAGTGTATTTTTTTTCTGTGTGTGAGTGTGCGTTAGCCGCACTTATTATCAGCCAGCAACCTAGTGCTGCCTGTTTTGTCAATCGCTGCTGCCTCGGTCAGGGGTACTCCGGGCCCCAAGTTCTGGACAAAAATAAATAAATAAATATATATATATATATATAGATAGAAGAAAACAGGGAGCCGGCACTCCTTTGCTAATTTGGTCACATCAGCGTTCGGTGCCCTCCTAGATGAGCCCCTGAAGCAGGGGAATAGCTACGTAAACAATTGCAGAGATGGCACTCAAAACGACTTGTAAAAAAGACAATGGGCGTGATTCTGACCCGCTCGCGAGCGCTGGACGCTCGCAAGCGGGTCGATGGTGCCTAAGTGCGCATGCGCACGACGGAGGGAGCTCTGTCGTGCGCATGTGCAAGACCCGGCGAGCGACAGGGAATCCATCGCTCGGGGTCTCGCACCAAAGGGGGCATGCTGTCGATGGTGAGTGACAGCACGTCCCCTTTGGTGGGCGTGCCGGGGGCGTGGCTGCCAGACGGAGGCGTTCCCATGGGAACGCCTACCGTCTGAGTCTGGCCCCAGTGACATCAGTAGGGCTTGCGGCAGCGAGACCCTACCGCAGGGTCTCGTCGCAAGCCCGATGGTCGCGATGGTCTTGACCATCGCGACCATCATCATGGACGCTCGCTATAGCTGTGGGTGGTAACCAGCTGTGTGAGGTGAGAGCACACACAGACATCTATCCCCCTGCAACCATACAGAGAAAGGGATTTTACACCTTTGCAATAGCAAGATAACAGCATCATTTCGGACCAGCATTGCCCCTACAGACGTCAGGGAGAGGAGAGCTGGGTAAATATACCGAGACTGTACCACTAAATCTTCGCCCTCTTTGAAATAGCTACCTTGAATCACCTGTTGGTTGGCTGCAGAGAGTGTTGATTGGCAAACTTCAGGTATTACTGGAGTGGACATTTAACAGCTGAAACTTGCTTTGGAAATCTCATTACCCCCCCCTAATAAGGAGCATAATTATTGATGGGACGCGAGTGCAATATTGCTCTATTTGGACATAATTACAACCTTAAAGGAGATCAATATACTTATTTATACAGGTGGACATTTGATTGTTCACACATGCTATTATTGATCCATTATGATGAATATGTGAGAATGGCCATTTAGATGCTGATTTATAAATGTTTTTTAGATGTTAATACTGTGTATTTTTAATAAAATATTTTATTGTATTATATGTATCCTTATGTCTATGTGAGCGCACCCTGAGGTGAATAATTTGAGATACCACCTCTTATTAATTTGTAACACACAGCTATGCGAGCGTCCATGAGGCCGCTCCAAGTTGAGGTAGGAGGGCCCTGATTCAGAGCGAGCGCTCTGGTCAGAGCGTCCGGCTCTGAACCCAGGCCCAATGACCGCTGGTAGTTTCAGTAATCAACGTTTCAATGCCCATAGCATTTTCATCAGGATACAACATCCTGATGAAAATGCTATAGGCATTGAAACGTTGATTACTGAAACTACCAGCGGTCATTGTCTTTTTTACAAGTCGTTTTGAGTGCCACCTCTGACAATTGTTTATATATATATATATATATATATATATATATATATATATATATAATAAAAAGTGTAATTTTTTTTCGGTGTGTGATTGTGCGTTACCTAGTGCTGCCTGTGACGTCAATCACTGCTGCTTCGGTCAGGGATGCTCCGGGCCCCAAGTTTTCTCTGCATTATGTTCTGTTTGGGGCATTGCTGCCTGACATTTTGAATTAGATTTTTTATGAATGCCCAGAAATTGTAATGGCCACACTCAGCATCTCCTGTATGCCCCTTTCATTTTTTAAAAATGGCCACATGTTAGTGCCGCCCACTGCTGTCGCTTAGATTAGTCAGCCAGCTAGCTGGATGCAACATTTTGGCCCTAGGCATAACCTAGATGAAAAAAAAAATCAATATTGTGAGCTGTGAGGTGGTCAAAAGTGACTGCAAATGACTGGGAATAAATGTTAATAATACTGTTGGAACAAAAACAGGCCCAAATTATATGGTTTTACCTGTTTTTATAATTTTATTAAAAAGATCCACATCCAAAACCAAAACACGCAAGAGTGGTTTTGCAAAACCAGATTCAGATCCAAAACACGAAACACGAAAACAAAACACGGGGCTCGGCGCACATCCCTACAATTGTTACATTTACCTATCACATAACCTTGTCTTTAATATGTGTATATATTATTTGGTATGCATATGACTAATATTGTTATAATATTCCTTTGTCTCAGTCAGCGGTGCACAACTCACCCACAAAGCCTTATTTTTTTTTTGCTGCCAGCATAAAAGACAAATACAGTTCTCCACAGACACACAGCAATTTTTGTTAAGGGTTAGTACTGCCTTAAAACAAATTGCAGCTTTAAGTCTAGCGGCTACATTGCCAAAGTCTCGCCATTGGTTGTGTCTCAGAGGCTACTACATTTGGGCCTATATCTTTCACTATACGGCTATGTTTAGGACCTCCCTCATCCATGCCAGAGACACAAACATAATATAGCCCAAATATATTCATAGTCATACATTCCCTTTGAACAATATTTATAACTTACAGTTTCATTTCTGTCTCCGTCCTTCAAACTGACTTCCTCTAGACATTACACAGCATATAACCTGCATCTTCCCCATCCCCTACACCAGCAGAAACATGTCACACACTGACACAGCTGTGTGACAACATGACAGCTCTCCTCTCTCTCATTAAAATAAATCTATATGGTCACAGAATATATTTAGTACATCCTTATATTTCACAGTGCATTATACCTTTTCTAGTCACTAGGAAGGATATACTTCAGTTTTCACACACATATTACTGTTTATGGCAACTGCGGGGAAGGGGAGGTTAGGGTTATGCACTTGGGGGAGCTTAGGGTTAGGCACCCCTAAGGGAGGGTTAGGTTTAGGGGGGGAGTGGGTTAGCGATTGGGAAAAAACTTACCTTGTCGGGATCTTCATCTTCTAGCTTCCGGCGTCAGTATTAGGTCCGCAAGGCTCACGTCCGGCGGTATTTAATACCGATTCCAATATCCAGACGGTTTGGGTATATTTTGTCGACATTGACCATGTCAACATTCATCATATTAACACTGATGAGATGTTGACATGATTAGAATGGAGACATTTCAGTCCCGGTGGTACAGTGATCACTTATCTGCTGGCGGGGCTCTGGCGGTGAATTCTGGATCTGGCAGTCGGGCTCTCATCCGGCGGTAATATCCCTAAACCCTAACCCACCCCTTAGTGCCTAGTGCCTAATAGCATCCTAACCCTAACTCTCCTCCAAGTGCCTAACCATAACCCTCCCCTCCCACAGCCTAACCCTAATGTCATCATACTGCAGAATGTCAATATTTTTATATGCAGATGTCTACATGTTCCACGTAAACATATCACCAAAGTTAGCATCATAGCTGTCGACATTGTGGTGTCAACATTATGACGGACAGCATTGTGATTGCAGACACAGTGACTGCATTGTGTTTTCACTTGCAGTACACGTGAGGCTACAGACTCTCATTCAATTACTCTTTTATTAATATAAAAGTATATATAAAAAAATATTTCATGACAATTAACTTGAACTATACCAGGGGGAAACATACAAACCCTGTATAAACAAGTTGCAGGTGCACAATGGATCTGAATATCCCTTTTAGACGCCAATGCTTCATTTATTGAACTCTATGACACACCCAGCTGGAGCAGCTGTGTTTTGGGAGCCCCTCTGCTAGAAGAAGATCTCTTACAGGCTATTGATAGCATTGAAAGCATTTTACTACCAGGAGCCAGCTACTAAGTAATTGCAGCTGCTTTAGTACATAGAAACAGCCTTATAAATAGCACTGCATTATTATTACATCTCCCACATAGATCTCCTCTTATTTGTTTTACAGAGTTCTCATGTCTGAACAAAGTCACATCCATTTCTTATACCTTTCCAGTAACATTTATACAGACCATTGTTGCACTTCTGTTAACACTTTATTGACAAATCATGAAAGCTTTTTAGAAAAAGTGAGTTAAAATTCCAGTATAAATCACTGCAGGCACGAAGTTAAACTAAAAACATATTATCAGAAGTTGCTCAGTGCAGCTACCATGTTATAGTGAAAGTCCATCCCACATCCCATGTCACTGTCTCAGGAAATCGATATTATAGCAGAGGACATCATATGATTCTGCTGTATCACAACTAAAGTATGGGTCCAACACATGAAATGGCTGCTTTCACTACCTACTTAATAAGTAGAGATATGCCCGAACCAACATGTTTTGGTTCTAAGTCGTCATCATGTTTTGGTTTTGCCAAAACCGCCCTTGTGTGTATTGGTTTTGTATCTGTATTTTTAAAAAAATTGGTAAAAACAGCTAAAATCACATCATTTGGGTCTGTTATTGTTCCTACAGTATTATTAACCACATTAACATTAATTTCCAGTCAATTTTGACCCCCTCACAGCTCACAATATTGTTTTCACTACTTTTCACCATTATAGGGCAAAGGCTGCAGCGAGCTGGCTGGCTAAAGTAAGCGACAGAACAGCAGCACAAAAGCACGGCAGCTTAAAAGAATATATGACATCTGTGAAACATTGCCACACAGCAGTGGCAGACATGATGGCAGTTTAATAAACTATAAAAATGTCAGTCAACAATGCCCCAAACAGCGCATAATGCAAAGAAAAGAGGTACAAGGTGGAATTGTTCTTGAGCCCTCCCTTATGTTGTATAGTAAACAGTTTAACAAACCAATCACTTCAGCAACAGGGACTTCCACTTGTGGCTGAAGTGATTGGTTTGTATGGGCCCTCACAAAACAAGCTACCAATGGGCAGAGGACATTGCTGGCAATGATCTCTATGTACACAAACTGGCTCTACAGAGGCAAGATGTTGTCGCCATTATCATCCTTGATCTACAAGTCTGACATACTTAGAGGAATCGCTTAGTTTCGCTCCTCCTTCAGTTTCTCAAGCTGCTTTTCCAAAAGTCTAATTACTGGAATCACCTGACTCAAGCTGGCAGTGTCTGAACTCACTTCACAGGTGACATCTTCGAAGGTTTTTAGCACATTGCACAACATGGAAAGTATTCTCCACTGCACTGGAGTGGTATATTCTCCCTATTTCATGGTTCGTTGTATAGCTTTTGGTGGCTTTTTGCTGTTCCTCCATCCGCTGAAGCATATAAATGGTGGAATTTCACCTTGGTACTACCTCTTGTTTTAGCTGATGGTAGGGCAAATTAAACTGTTCTTGCAGGTGCTGCAATCTTCTACATGTACCTGCTGAATGCTGAAAATGTCCTGAAATTTTTCAGGCCACGGAAGCATCTCCTGCATGGCCCTGTCATTTTACCAAAAAATCTGCACTACCAAATTGATTGTGTGAGCCAAACATGGAACATGTTTGAAATCACCCAACTGTAATGCTCTTGCAATATTTGTGGCATTGTCAGAAATCACTAATCCAGAGGAGAGTCCAAGCGGGGTATGCCATTTTGCAATGACTTCCCTGAGCTTTTCTAGGAGGTTGACACCAGTACGTCTCTTAGTGAAGATGGTGATACAGAGAGTAGCCTGTCTCTGAATGAGCTGGCGTTAGTAAGATGCTGCTGCTGTTCATGCTGCTGAAAGCAATACACCCACACAGTTGGCTGTCATGTAATCTTAGTTTGACCTGCTCCACTTGTCCACATATTTGTGATTAAGTGGACAGTGGGTACAATGGTATTTTGAAGGCCACTAGTTAAGGTTTTTTTTAATGCCCATGTACAGGCAGGGAATTGCTTTTCTAGTCAAGTGGAATATAAATGGGATTTGGTAGCGGGAACACAGGACCTCAATTAACTGACTAAAACACACTGCATTGATGGCGGATATTGGACGCAGATCTACTATCAGCATAGCTGTTATGGCGTCAGTGATCCACTGTGCAGCTGGGTGACAGCTGGCACCTTGCTCCCCCTTGCAAAGGATTGTTTAACTATCAATTTTTTTTTTTAAACTACTACTAGTCTTCTTAAGCCCCTTTTTTGATTTTAGATGCCCTGACTGTGCTGGTATCGTCATGATAACTGGTGGAGGTGGCAGCAGCGCTTGGTTGCTGCTCCTGCTGTTCTTTAGATTGATCATCTTGTTCCATATCGATGCCTGAATTTTAATCAAAAATGTAACAAAAAAAAAACATGCCCACCGACTGCGACACACTGCACAGATAGTATAAGACGGTGGCCCTTGACTTACTGATCATTACTGACAGTTATAAATATCTCACACACAGTAGCACGGCCTGAAGTTTTTATCACAAAAAAAAATATAAAACATTCCCACCGACTGCAACACACTGCACAGATAGTATAAGGTGGTGGCCCTTGACCTAGTGTCCATTACTGACTGTTATATATCAGAGACACGGTATCACGGGTGGAAGTTTTATTTTTAGCAAAAAATAGTTTGTTTGTTTTTTTAAACCACACACAAGTAATATTATTATATTATATTGTGTTCCTGTACTAGAAAAAAAAACAATGATTTGCTGACTGCCTATACAAAAATCTAGCTCATCTAGTATTACCTAGGGGACTGTCACTGACTCTCACTGTCACTTACTGTCACTACACTAGCTAACTAGCCTACCCTCCTCCCCTCCAGCGTTCCTGTGACAAATGATGCTGAATCACCGCAGGGGAACTTATATTGGATCCAAAACATGCAAGATCTGACGCCGGGAAGATGATGTCGTGCCTCGTTTTGGAATTAGAAAACAACGCGGAGTTCCAAGCAGTGGCTTGGATCTCCTCAGTTAAGACAAGTTCGTCCAGGTTTAGTTTCCAGGAAACCGAATCCACTCATCTCTGTTAATAAGTAATGGAAGAGAAGAGAACAAATTGGTCAGCACACATTGATTATTCGAAAGCAATAAAAATCCACGGTAAAACATTGAGCGCAATATTGTTACCTCAAAGAGGATACAATACCTAATAATGCATTGAAGGCACAGAGGTGCTCCCTGAGCAAAAACAATGGTAACAAAAAAGAACAGACAGCAAGTGCTGTTAGAAGGGGCACACTCATCTCTGACACTCTGATAAGTGTCACATAGCAATAAAATGTAACCTATATTTATCAATTAAAAAGGTATAGGCACCATATGACTAGTAAATAATATACCCTCTCCCCCCTGCCCACTCCCTGGCCATTACCTACAGGGAGCAGTAAATATCAGGTAAGTATATGTGTGTAGCTAACTGGCCCATTTCAACAACTAAATTAGTGTATAACCGATTCCCTCCTGTTTCTATTCTTTGGCAGTCCTCTAAACAGGAATACTTTCAGACAGTTTCTCCTGATCATTAATGATTAGGAGAAACCAACAATGGCTCTATACACAGAAGTCACATGACATTATATGACGTGTAGTTGTCACAAGAACAGAATGTTCCTTACATCTGTAGTCTTTATGTGAGACACGTAATATGCAAAGTATTAGCCTTTAATGTATGTTGTATGGAGTGTTTGAATTAAACATTAGTCTTTCCATTACGCAATACAGGTAAATAATGAAATATATGTTCAATCTAAAGAAAATAAGAGAAAAATCTGTCCCACACCCACTGGTTTTAGACATAAAGCAAAGAGAGGGATATATACTATCCACTCACACATAAATCCTGTTCTGTATACGGCAGTCCTCCCCTGGAGAGACTAGCTGGTGTTCTCATCAATCATGTTCCTAGAAAATGTGTTCAGGAGCCAACTGTAATATGTACCTGACAATAATAAACAATATTACTATAATCCATCATATTTGCATTTTAAATTCATTTTCTTAACAGCATATTTCATTTTCCATTATCAAGTGTATAGGAAATTGTCAGTTTAGTAAAAGACATTTTCCAAAACTTAGAACATGTTTTATAATATTCAAAACTAAAACATGTAATATAAATAAGTATATAATTTGTATATGACATTCAATAACCCATATTTATTTTTTTAGATTTAGCACTTTTGGCAAAAAAAAAGTTCTAGTGTACGAGTAGCTACAAAAAGCAGCATTGGCATTATTACGCCATAAGCGGATAAGATTGTAGATAGCCGGCTAAAGAGAGTGCCTTTAAGCATGTCCCATTAATTATTATTATTATTGGGGGAGGATTAGGATTAGGCTGCCAGAGGGGACAGTTAGATTTAGGCACTAGGGGGAGGGTTAAGATAGGGTTAGGTTTAGGCACTTGGGGTAGGGTTATGATTAGGCCCCTGTCAACCTATTGCATGTCGGCCAGTTAGTTTCAACCCATTGACTGTTGACATTTACATTGTCGATCTCTTGTATCACACATTAATCATTTCTATTCTTAAAAGTAGTAACACCTGTGAGCCAAATGACTTATAATGAAGATCTTTGAGCGACTGGTGCTGGGTCATATGATCAAATCTCATACAGTATATCGGCTGCCTTCGACCCATTTCAGTTTGCCTATTAAGCAAACAGATCTACAGATGCTGCTGCTCTTACTTTATTACATCAGGTGCTATCTCACTTGTAGACAAAATATTCTTTTGTAAGAATTTCATTTGTGGACTATAGTCCAGCATTTAACACTGTTATAGCAGTGACCTTGGTGACTACTTAGGGTCTCATTCAGCAACAAGTTTTATCACTCACAATGAACTGTGATTTTGTGAGGAATGCAGCTGTGAAAATATGCTAATGACTCACCCGCCATCCAGTGCTTAGAGACGCCCGGTGAAAACATCTCACATTCGCCACTCACACACACAAATGCGGAAACGTGAAAAGCAAATCAGGCGCCCATCAGACTTCTGAGTAAGTCTAAGGTGCCGCAGACATAGCAGAGGGCTCTCCTGCTGTGAGCAACAATGCAGTAGCTAATTTACGGATGCCCAGAAAATGGGTTGGGTACAGGATGCTGGCGCTCAGGATCCCAGCAATTAGAATTTCAACCTTGGAAACCCAACAGGGTTAGGATACCAACACCTGTGTCAGTATCCTAACCCTTCCCCTGTCCCTACCCCTAACCTTCCCTCCCCGCTTCCTAAACCTAACCCTCCTCCCCAGTGCCTAAACTTAACCTCCCCCCTAGTGCCTAACCCTAACCCTCCCCCTGATGGTTAATCCTTAATCCTAACCCCAGTACTTACCATCGGGATGCTGGCAGTCGGGATGCCGGTGCCGGGATTCTGACAGATGTTGGGATTCTGGCACTGGCATTCTAAGCACTGGCATGCCAACTGTCGGTATTATAACCTCCCCCAGAAAACAGTGTTCAAATGGTCCTGACATGCCTGCATTTTTCTAGCCCCCCCATTACCTCCCCCAAACGCTGACTACCTGTCACTCACTTTGCAAGTGATTCCTCTGTGTGAGTGTAATCACAAAGAAATCGGTGCACTGCACAACCCTCTATATACATATGCACAATGGGTTACAATCGCTCAATCTGCATAAATATCGGTATCGCGTCCATCTCTGCCTCAAGCCCTCAGTCCAGAGGAGACAAGACTAGTTCAGCTTCCTCTCCGTCTCCTCTCCTCCACATGTTGGCCCTCACCCACAGCTTCTACAGCTCCTTCTCCCCAGCTTCCACTGGCCAGGTTAGGTAGAGACACTCAGAAGTTCCTTAGCTGTGCCCCTGCTCCTCTCCTCTGTTACATCTACAACCTGTCTCTCTCCTCCACTCCATGTGTGGGCACACCACTTTTCAAACTTGTGTGGGAGGACCTCACCATCCCAGCACAGAATCAGTGCTCACCAGCGCCACCTAACTTCATCCTACAAGGAGAGAACCATTTGAATGATCTTACATGTTAGATTGCACGCCATCTGAACATAATATATGAGTCAATAAGGCATAATAGGCCTGATACAGAGGTGCACACTAACTGCACGCAATGCCGATATTCACGCAGTTGGCCGATGTTGGAATTACTGTGCGCGCATCCAAGTCACATAGCACATGCGGCTTGATAGTTACAGAATTAATTTGGACGCAGGGGGGTGGTTAGGCAGATGCAGGCGTTTCATTGACAGCAACTGCATCTAAAGACACAGTAGTGCTGACAGAAGATGTTTAGATGGAGAAATTGCACCTGTCATAGGACTGGTGCAAGCTTCTATGATGCGATGGATGGTTCAGCGATGGTGCTTCTAAAGACACACCAACACGGATTAGCACCGCTGCAAGTGGGCGTCTCAGTATGAACAGAATCGGTTTCGGCATAAGCATAACAATGCAGACACAGCTGCATCCAACCCATTCCACGCAATAGTCATTTGATTTGTAATTTGTCCTACAGTGTTCCCAGTCCCATTCCAACCACAACTTAAAGAATTGACACTTAGGGTAAATTTACTAAAGAGGTGGTTTTTAGAAGTGATTTTTAGAAGAGATGTTGCCCATAGCAACCAATCAGATTCTACTTAACTAGCACCCTCTAGAAGATATTAACTAGAATCTGATTGGTTGCTATGGGCAACATATTTTCTAAAACTCACCTCTAAATCCTCTCACTTTAGTAAATTTACCCCTTACAGTATTCCCATCAGACTCTCCACCTCTCTACAATCCTTCAAATGGGCTCTCAAGATCTACTACTTCATCAAAGCCTTCCAGCTCTCATTCTAACTTCCTGCTACATGGTCTTTCCTCCCTGTCTACCCCATCTGTGTCAAACCTGTTTGTCTGCCCCTCCCCTATAGAATGTAAGCTTTTATGAGCAGGGCCCTCTAACCTCTTGTACTTCTCCTTACTTTACTTTCATCTACTTTACTTCTTACTCCCCACTAGGGCACCTAACACTTGATTGCTTATGCTCTTTTGTTTATCTGGTTGTTATGATTGCTTATGTAGAAATGTATATTATCCTTGTCCTTTATTGTGTTGTACTGTAAGTCACTTGTCAACCTATTTGCAACCTATTTGTTTATGCACTTTGTTAGGTGCTGCAGAACACTTGTGGCACCATATAAATAAATGATAATAATAATAATAATAATAATAATAATAATAATAATAATAATAATAATAATAAATGTAAATTTACAACACAGTGCAAAATGCTATTCCAACCTTCGCTTATCTGTAATTGGTATGTTACACTTTGGAAGCATAAAGGAGAATGTTGTATTTTATGTTGATGGGAAGCCAAGACAGCAATATTAGGAGAATAAAGAGCGAGACAGTTTAAAGGGGTGAAAATATGGAATAAAACAAAAGTAAATCAGCCGCTTAAACACAATTATTAGTCTTCAATTGTAATGTCAGCAGTTCCGCATAGGTTAGCACAAAACAAAAGAAAATCAGGTGCATACTTACACACAATTAGGAATCTTCAGTTAATGAAACATTATTTTAACAAAGAAAAATGAGTCAGACGGATCAGTAAGTAAAGGTTACAAAATTTAAGTATTAAGGAACTCGGCAATACAAAAATGAGTAAACATATGGACATACCCTTCTGAATTATTTAATTATTCATATAAAGGCTACATCTTTAATGATTTTAATGACTGTCTTTTAACTATACTATTTACTTACTTACAGCACACTATTGAGCAATTACACCAAGTATATCTTCGCAGTGTGTATCACTCCCCTGTTTACCATCACTGTTCCAATATTTAATTTTGGAGAGAACATAAAAGCTATCCTGTCTGTTAAGAATTCCTCTTATGAGTTTAGGAAGCAAAAGAGAAATGATGCAGCTACTGTAAAAGTGCAGTAAATATAGCAGCCTTTGCTGGAACCTTCAGACCTACAGATATTCCATTTAGTTCATCTGGGAATTCAGGGAGCATAGGACCTCAATAATAAACACATCTGCAATTTAGAAGTACAGTACAACTAAGTTTGTGGGAAGACGGAAAATGTAAAGTGACATTACTGTATACAATTATAAAGATCACATCAAAGTTCTGACTTCCTGCCACTATAACATTAGCCCAATCCTTATATTTTATTAAAAAAAATGTATATCCTAAAACCAAAAGACTGCCAGAGTTTAGCCTTGTTTATGGGTTGCACTAGTCGGGAGACATTGCAACGGTGTTTATTACATGTCATACTTGTTTGTTTTTCAAGCTTTCTTCTTATGTTAGTCTTAGTGCGCCTCTTTCTGCTAACGTAGAACTACTCTAGAAGGGTCAAAATCTCAATTAAGGTTTAGGATGAAACCAGACAAAGGCATATCCTCTGGCAGCCCACATTGTCTCCTGAATCTCAGCCAGTTCCCGGGGAAGAGACAGCTTCTTTGTCCGAACAGAGAAGTTTCACATTGGCCATTCAAATGAGACTGCCTCTTCCCTGTGAGGGGGCTGAGATGCAGGGAGGAGACAACAGCAGCTGCCCAGTGGAGCAGTCAGGGGAAGGGGTGGCTGTACTGGGGGGAAGGGGGGCCAATTTGCCTGTGTCCAGCTGGTGGGTGGTCTATGTCTCTGGATGGCTGGTAGTCTATCTTCTGGGGAATGGATGGAGGTGGAGGATTCCATTTACCCTTAGTCTGTGCACGCCAATGAAATCAGATGTCCTCCAGTGTTTATGCAGAATGAAAATGGCTGTGCAAAACAAGGAACTCACCTTCAAACAAAATCCAAAATTTGAAATCTACCTGTGCATTTTCTCTGTACCTCATAAGGAACGCCATTCATCTAGCCCAGGGGTAGCCAACCTCGGTCCTCGTGAGCTACCAACAGTTTTCCATTCCACATAGCAGGTGCACAGGTGTATTCATTACTAACACATTTGAAAAGATCCACAGGTGGAGCTAATTATATCACTTGTGATTCTGTGAGGAGACCTGCAAAACATGCACCGTTGGTAGCTCTTGAGGACCAGGGTTGGCTACCACTGATCTAGCCCATCTCTGCTTTTGGCCAGTGCAAGCTTCTGCCTCTACACAAATGAAACTTAGAAATCTAGATGCATCAGAACATACAGAGGCATGTAATGTCACCAAAGAGGATATTGAGCTCCACTTTGGCTGTTTTGAGCCCTATAAATGAGGCCCACTGACTGGCATTTGTGAAAAGCGGAGTATTCAAAAAAAAGGGGGGTCTTTAACCCATCAATTCTATTTATTTTACCAAGTGCTTTTAAAAAATAAAAACAACTGTCTGATAAGTTGCTATGGGATACAACACAGAATTTTTTTATGTCTCAAATGTTCCACTGTATAAATTGAAAAATGTACCTGTTTTCTAAGGACTACACCAGCTTGTTTTGCCTTAGCAATTTATTTCTGAAATGTCAATTTTAATTTAATATATTAATGAATCCAATTGTACAATACATCTGCTTGTATTTTGTGTAGAACATGCAGTTCTAATCTATTAAGCATCTTTTTTCAATCTCTGAGAATTTCCCATTACAGTACATGTAGAACTTCCATTGAAATTATGAAAAGCTCCATGTACAGCGAAGCAGAGCATTCATTTGCTTTGTGACACATCAAAAGAGATTCAGAATTTTTCAGTGGTTTATTTAGTTGTTAACATTACTGTGTGTTATTAAGTTGCATATTGAAAGATCCTGCCAAAATTCTATTATGATAGTAAGCAATCAATATGGAGTATAATGAAAAGCATAGCAAGTTAATTAACCACATAAAGCTTCCGAATCCCTCTTGATATAGAGAGAAAACATTCTGGAGTGCTTTGCATACATGGAAACAGAACCAATAAAACACTCAAAGACACAGGTTCAATTGTAATTCAGTCGACAATGACGGAAGGGAGTCATAGAGCGGTATTCAATATGAAACGTTAACTTCACTGTCGAAGTTAACGTTTCATATCAGAGTTTTTACCTGTGTTAAAGTATCGGGCGCGCTCCCGCTTATACCCGTATTCAATATAAAATTAACGAAAACGGGAAACTCCGAAGTTGGATTTGCGTAAAGTTACGAATTTTTCCTTAAAAAAATTGTAAGACCCCCCTAAAGTAGTAAAAACATGGGGGATCACTATGGGTACCCCCGTTTTAGCCTTTAATTGAAAGTCGGGGATTTAAATAGCCGCAGCAGGTGTTTTTTTTCCGACATTGAAGAAGTGATGCAGAAGAGCACTTAGGTTATTTTTTTCATTTTTTTAAGTGGTCCCATCAAATGTGGGGTACATAAAAATGGGTACTAGCGTATTTTGATGTCCCTAAAGTAAGTTTTAAAAAATTCTGCATTTGTGCACCTGCCGCTATAATTCTATTCTAGAAAACATCTGCCGCATACTTGCAGAATAGCCCTGAACCTATTTCCCTATTGTTAAACATTTTTTTCCCATTTTTTTTTTTCACCCCAATTTTTCAATTAATTTTTTGGGGTGTCCCTATTTTTTTTTTAAACTTTTTTTGGCACAGTTCTTTTTTAAATGTCAGTCCCAGGGGTGCAGGCTATTTTTTTTTAAGCCTGCACCCCTAAACCCCAATTCTGCACTTTTTTTCGACACCTATTCAGTGGTGAAAACTTATCCCCGTTTTTTATCAAAGACTTTTCAAAACTGCGATAAGTCTTTGAAATTGAATACGGTGTAAAAGTAAAACCTGCGATAATGACGTCATACCTCAGATATTAACGCAAAAACAATGTTATCGCACCCATATTGAATACCCCTGTAAATGTTATACTGTTTTGTAAGTAGCCAGTTTGGCTAGTAATGGAAAACACCTTAAATTAAGCTTTCATATTCAGATCAGGACCATCCTTCCTCATCTCTTCTCAGTTGTTCTCCTAGTTTTACACGCAGCCCTTAGTCTGTAAGCTCTTAAGAGCAGGGCCCTCCTCCTTCTTGGCTCTCACGCTACACCAGGCCTGGCCAACTTGTGGCTCTCCAGCTGTTGTGAAACTGCAGGTACCAGCATACCTTCCCACTGATCAGCTGGTAAAGTATGCTGGGACTTATAGTTTCACAACAGCTGGAGAGCCAGGCCTGCCCTACACTATCTTTTTGTTCACTCACAGTCAAAGGCTCTGATCCTTTCTGTCTGCCCCTCTCTGGGCATGGGGTCATTGAGTGCTACTGTTAATAACTGTATCTCATTTTCTTGTATCATTATCTCATTGTTTGAATTTTGAACCTGTACTGCTTGTTTGACCCTTTTTATATTGTATTGTTTGTTTATACTATTGTAATAATTGACCATATACAGCGCTACAGACACTTGGTGGCTCATATAAATAAAAGGTAATATAATTGATAATAGCAAAAGATGCTCATTCATTTTAACACAGTTATTAGATCACTAATGTGACAAACATTGAAATTAAAGGTACCATTCATTTTAATGTTTGAACATACATACAATGTTTGTTTTTATTATGTCTTACTGGCTATATTCAGCAATTTTGCAATGTCTGATATTTTCTTAACATAGGTTTCAATAGTTGGTTCGTTTTAGGTTGATTAGTCTTTAATAGATTCAGCGACAGAAAATTGACCTGTAAATTACAATAAAAACTATTTTTTATCACAAACTAACACAGCATATAACCAAAAGAACGCAGATTGCATTATTTCATGTCAGAGGGCTCAGTGCAGGGGGAGCAATCAATAGAGGGAAGGTGATCCAGCACTGAACTGAAATTCTACTCATCAAAGTCATGCTTCATGGTCGGTCTCCCATGGACTCATGCTGCTATTCTAAGACTTATATAAAATTCTGTTCCCAGTCACAGGCTTGATGAAGCCTGTTACAAAGCAAGGCTGTCCACGTGGTAAGTTATGTCAGATACATAAAGTAATTCAAGGATATTTATACAGTGACAAACGTACCGTAAAGCTTGTATTTTGAGGATTTCTTTAATTAAACAAAGGTTAATTAATAAATTGACTGGAGAGCAATAATTGTACCTATCTGTACTGTATCTGACTGTTTCTAAGTTGTCTTTTCTTTGAACTTAAAACATGTTCATTTTATGAACCAGAGGTAATGCCTACCCATAATGCTTCTTTATATGCACACCTATGCCCCTATTTCACCATCACTCATATTTCAAGGTGAAGAACAATAGTAGTTCAGTCAAAATTCTAGTCTAAAGACCATTAAACTTAAACTTAAAGATGCAAATTACATAAACCACACAATAAAACACTTATACTTCAAAACATGTATTTATTGATTACTTGCTTGAATTGTTTTCCACAAAAACGTCTTGCATATTTATATGTCCTGTCGACAATGCCAAAATTGAGTTGCCTAACTTTCTACCTACTGAGGAGGAAATGCTAATTGCACCTGGTGAGAAGCTTCATTCAGTCCAACAGTCACCCACTGCTTCTCACTACAGCCGGTTATTGTTCTGACCGTTGTCTAAATTATATTGTCACTACCTGTTTTTCTGTATTTATTACCAGAAATGTTTGAAAAACATAATTTCAAGACAGAATGCAAGGCAATATTGCATTAGCAGTTGAGGGAATATATATATATTATATATATATATATATATATATATACCACCTTATGGATGGCACTCCCATCAAACGAAGTATAGGCAGCCAGGGTGCTCAGCATCTGTGTATGCCACAGCCAAATACCCTCCAAGTAGCTGCACTCATCTGGACTTAGAAATAACTTCAAAAGACAATATTGTGGTTCCAACGTTTCGGATATGACTCCTTGTTCACGGAACAGATATATACATAGGACAAACACATGCAAATGCACTTACCTATATAGTGTCTATATGCTGACTCTCACCGTGTGCTGTCCCTCCGGCCCGTCATCGGTATCCACCGCACTTCCGGATCCGCGTCACTTCCGGTTTCGCCAGCCGGTAGCGCGTTAATGGGTATGCTCGATCCCGCAAACCATGGAGGCAACATCCTGGGAGAGTCATCACCACACCCCCTACCATGTGACAATAACAAAAACGAAAAATAAAAGATAACAGTCAGTCAGCAAATGATCGAGATATATGATGTTCTCTATAATACTACATCAATGAATACTGTATATCACTCGATCTCCAAATTGAAATGCATCAAATGACAGTAAAAAGAGAGTAAAAAAAGAAAACAAAAAACAAAAAGATAACCAACGCAATGACGCCCTATTATGTAATCCTGTTAAATGCTGACTGTGACATGTAAAGTATCACTGACATATGTCTAATCTCCAACCAATAAATAAGTCACATGCACTGTAAAGAATTATCATGATGATAATCAAAAGTAATCACAGCATAACAACACATAATTATGCATGCCGTATCACATCTCCAACAACAACTATGTTGTTCTATACGAAACAGCATTATTAAAATACTGCGTAAGAAACATGTTCATTAAGTCCCCTGGGTCAATCCATTGCATCTCCCTCTGCAAGAGTTTTTGGTCCCGATCTCCTCCACACACATCCTCCGTAACCTGATCGATGATGATGTAACGCAACGCGGCAAGATTGTGATTTGCTTCCACAAAATGTTTAGCGACAGTTTGATCAATATTTTTGCCACTTAATGCCCCCCTAATAGCAGAGCGGTGCAGTGCCATCCTGTCTCTAAAGGGTCTGATGGTCTTCCCCACATAACATAACCCACAGGGGCATTTGATCATATAGACAACGTGGGTACTGGTGCACGTCACAGGACTCCTGATATCATACCGTCGCCCTGAATGTGGATGAAAGAAATTCCTGGAATTGATCATATAACTGCACGTCGTGCATCCCAAACATCTGTAGCAATCACCCGGCTTGGTTCTGGTTTTGGGGGTTCCCAGTCGTGAGATATCAGTACGTACTACCCAATCGCGCAGAGTTTTCCCTCTCTTGTAACAGGTCATGATTCTGCTGTGTTTGAGTGTCTTTAGATCTTTGTCATGTTGGATCATGGGCCACAGCTTGTTGACCATTTTGTGAATTACTTTATCCCTAGTGTTGTATCTGCGTATCCAATGTATACGATCCTGTTGGATTTTGGGTGTTTTTGCAATTAATGTGCTGGACCGTGAGATGTCATTCACTTTGGTCACTGCTTTATCAAGGACAGCTTTAGAATATTCTCTTTACGTGAAGCGGTCCTTCATCTGATCAATGCTACTCTGAAGCAATGTCTGGTCGCTAGTGACCCTTTTGACTCTCACAAATTGTGAATAAGGCAGTCCTTGTTTGAGAGATTCTGGATGGTAGCTTTGTGCCAATAACAAGTTATTTATGTCCGTGGGTATTCAATAAATCGATGTGCTGAGTCTACCAGTTGATTTCACGATGTTCACATCCAAAAATTGGACGCTATCCTGGCTCATATGGTACGTGAATTAAATGGGGCAATCCATCCTGTTGATCTCTTCAATCCATCCTCTAAAGTTTGTTTCTGTGCCAGTCCAAAATAGAAGAACATAGGGCCTGATTCAGACCCACTCGCGAGCGGCTGTCCGCTCGCAAGTGGGTCGATGGTCGATGTTCTGGACTGAGCATGCGCACGACGGAGGGAGCTCCGTCGTGCGCATGCGCCAGACGCGACGAGCGAAGGAAAGTCCTTCGCTCGTTGTGTCTGATCAAAGGGGGCGTGCTGTCGATGTTGATTGACAGCACGCCCCCTTTGGTGGGCGTGCCGGGGGCGTGCCTCCCTGACGGGGGCGTTCCCATGGGAACGCCTCCCATCAGAAGCCGGCCCACTGACATCACTAGTGATGTCAGTGGGAGTGATTTTGGCTCTGATAGAGCCAAAATCACTCCGGAGCTTGCGGTTGAAAACCTCAACCGCAGGCTCCGGCTCGCAATTTCGATGGTCGCGATGGTCACGACCATCGCGGACATCAAAATGCACGCTCGTATAGCCTGTGGGTGGTGACCCACAGCTATACGAGCGTCCAGGAGGATGCTCCATTTTCATGGAGCCCGGCCCTCATTCAGAGCGTGCGCTCTGCTCAGAGCGTACGGCTCTGAATGAGGGCCATAGTCGATGTATCAAGTGTAAAAGACTATTGAACTGGTATGTACAGAAGAGAAGAACAATTTCTTCTCAATGAAAAACATGTACGCATTCGCGTCCATCGCACACCCCGTACGCTGCATGAAAAATTCCCCATTGAACAAAAAGAAATTCCTGGTGAGCGTGAGTTTCAATAATTTTAAATAGAAGTTAAGATCAGGTCCCCCATACTCAGGATTATCCTCCAGTAATATTCTTGTAGCTTCCACTCCAGCCTTGTGGGGTATACAAGTGTATAGGCTGGTAATGTCCAGCGTTACAAATCCAGACATCATCAGGTAATTCTTCCAACAGACTAAGGGCCTGATTCAGACCCGCTTGCGAGCACTGAGCGCTCGCAAGCGGGTCGATGTTGGCCAAGTGCGCATGCGCACGACGGAGGTGGCTCCGTCGTGCGCATGCGCGAGACCCGAATAACGACGGCAAAGCCGTCATTATGGGTCTCGCACCAAAGGGGGCGTGCTGTCCTATGTATTATTTTTTCACTGGTTCCGGTGGATTACTGAGGGACTACTTTCACTAGACATACCATATGTATGTTTCCTGTGATCATTGAAATATTGCATCTTAATATGTGTACTAGGTAGGGTGGTACTTTGATGAATTATCTATTCCAATTGTGCATATATTTATAACTATACCCCCAGCACCATATGCATGGTTTCTGTGATTAGTGAAGTATCGCATGTGTACTATTTAGGGTGGCATTTCGATGAATTGTCGATTTCAATTGTGTATATCATTAGCAAATATTTATAACTATACTTCCAGTACTGTCAAATAGACCTGGATATAGTGGATCACTGTTAATAGATATAGTGTATCATACACTATTAATGTTCTTATTTGTCTATGCTGTCTTTGTATAATAAGTTGATTTCGAGTGTCTATGTTTCATTTTAAGAATTTAATAAACTTTAGTTTTAATATCAACATCAATACATCTATTTCAGATATATTAAATGGGTAAATATATGGTGGTCTGTCTGCTAATTGAGACATTAATGTAAATTTCACATATGATCATGATCTCACTTAGGTGTAATCAGTTTGTCCTATTTCTCCAATACTAATTTTGTAGCCATCAATACAGAACAGGAGTGTGCCCTGATAGGAGTCTTTTCTTTTTTTTCTCTCCTCTTCTAAACCTTGATAATATTTACTCCTGGGATGCACCTCCAGTTTTTGAAATATACCTGGATACGTGTATCCAATAAATCTATAATTAGATCGTTAGAATTAACTGTTTTCCTGTGCAATCAATCTTCTTCCCCTTTTCCTGTATGACAATTCTTCCAACAGACTAAGGGCCTGATTCAGACCCGCTCGTGAGCACTGAGCGCTCGCAAGCGGGTCGATGTTGGCCAAGTGCGCATGCGCACGACGGAGGTGGCTCCATCGTGCGCATGCGCGAGACCCGAATAACGACGTCAAAGCCGTCGTTATGGGTCTCGCACCAAAGGGGGCGTGCTGTCGATGGTGATTGACAGCACGCCCCCTTTGGTGGGCGTGCCAGGGGCGTGGCTGCCCAGACGGAGGCATTCCCATGGGAACGCCTACCGTCTGGGGCCGGCCCCACTGACATCACTAGTGATGGGCTTGCGGCAGACGAGACCCTACCACAAGGGTCTCGTCGCAAGCCCGATGGTGGCGATGGTCTTGACCATCGCGACCATCATTTTGGCCACTCGCTATAGCTGGCCGCTCTTAAATTCAGAGGGACGGCCCTGATTCAGAGCAAGCGCTCTGTCAGAGCGTCCAGCTCTGAATCAGGGCCCAAGTTTGTTCAGCAGAGCAGTAGTGTCTTTCAAATAGGCTGCTTAAGACTGTACACAAGGCTGCAAAAAGAAGTCTAAAAATTTAGATATATTGCTATATAGCGACTCACGTGTCGAGATTATGGGCCTTCCAGGCGGTTTCACTGCATCCTTATGTATTTTGAGAATACAATATAATATTGGAACCTTGGGATGTGTGGCCTTCAAAAACTCACAAACCCCTGATGGAATAATGTTCTCCATGGTTGCCGCATCCAAAATGTTGTCAAGCTCAGATTTATATATTGAAGTAGGGTCAGACTTCAATTTGCTATATACCTCCTTGTTGTGCAGTTGCGAATAGACCTCAGACTTATAGTCCTCCAAATCCAAGACAACTATGCCCCCGCCTTTATCTGCGGGGCGAATGACAATGTCTTGATACTTAGAAAGTTGCTGGAGTGCATCTCACTCATTCTTGGTGAGATTAGAAAAAACCTTCTTATTGCCTTGTCTCATATTGCATACCTGTAAGTCAAGTGTTCTCATGAAACCAATGATGGCAGTCTTGTCCATAGTAGGGTCAAATACAGATTGTTTTTTAAAAAACCTTGTACCTTCCTTCCACATCAGCTGAAGACTCCTCTCTATTACTAAAAAATTCTTTGAGTTTCAGAGTCCTATTAAGTCGTGTAATGTCCACCTTCCAATCCAACTCATCAAATGTATTTGTTGGAACAAAAGAAAGTTCCTTATTCAATATTGAGATCTCAGATGGTGTTAACGATCTCTGTGAAAGGTTAAAGACTATATTCTCCTCAAACGACCCCGCTTTGTGGCCCCGGTGGCATTGTCCACCTCGTCTCTGGGGTCTAATCCTCTCCTGCATCCAGCGCAGGTGGATACCCCTAAAGGGGGCTTCCTCCTGTTATCTCCACCCTGCTGTGGTGTATCACGACTTTCTCCTGTTGAAGAATACGAATCACTTGTAGAGTCTGTATCCATAGGACCTGTCATCTGAGGGCGTCTGTATCTCATTGGTCTAGGTTTGTCTTCCATAGACCCTGTAAGCCACCGATAGACTTTGTGTTCTGTGTAGTCTTTGTTAACGGTTTCAAGCTTCCTGTTCTTGAATGCTATGAGATCTCTTTTATAAATGCCCAACTGGTGACCCAGTTTCTCCAAGGACGGTCCATCCTTCATAAATGTGCCTTTGTACATCTCTTCAAATGCAGATATGGTAGTGCGTACAACTGCCAACTCTCTTGCTGCTTCCTCTATGACTAAAACCATCAGGTCGAAGGAACACTTATTGAGTATAGCACACCAACGTCGGCAAAACTCATTGTTGTACCTCCCTATAGTTGGGGTGTTCCTCACCCTAAAACCCCTGGGAATCTTATTCTCGCGATGATACTCTAAATGTGTGATTCCGTGTAGCAGGAAGTCAGTCTCTTTTTTCTTAAGTTTAAATATAGTGTTGTATAGATCTTCAGGACTACTGGTACCCACTGTGTCCGCATAATGCTCAGTGAAAAGTCTAGCCTCTGTTTCACTCTCCGAAAAACTAAGGATATCTCCGAGTGGTAATACAATTCGCCCCCCTGAGGCATCATCCTGTTTAGACTGCTGCGTCATGATCTGTTTAAACTGTCAAGTACCACGCCTTGTGCCCCCTTGCCGGGGTAATGGTACTGGTACAAATAGTAAGGCTTGCAGTGTCTATTTCAGCTAACTGAGAAGCAATATAAAGTCGTGGGGTGCGCAATCCAGCACGCGGACTGGAGCACAAACTCGTGGTCCAGGACACTGCACAACTATTTCACCTTATGGATGGCACTCCCATCAAACGAAGTGTAGATGGCCAGGGTGCTCAGCATCTGTGTATGCCACAGTCAAATACCCTCCAAGTAGCGGCACTCATCAGGACTTAGAAATAACTTCAAAAGACAATATTGTGGTTCCAACATTTCGGATATGACTCCTTGTTCACGGAACAGACATATACATAGGACAAACACATGCAAATGCACTTACCTATATAGTGTCTATATGCTGACTCTCACCGCGTGCTGTCCCTCCGGCCCGTCATCGGCATCCACCGCACTTCCGGATCCACGTCACTTCGACAGTATCACCAGTGAGGGTGCTGGTGAGCAGCTGAGACAGTGTGGGGCTGGAGGGATCTGTCCACACATAGAACAAAAAGGGGCTGTGTTCTAGACTAATGGCTGCCATATGACCAGTGCCTAGGAGAGGCTGGTGGACACAGTCAGACAGTCCAGATGGGGCTGCAGTCAGAGTGAAGCAGGCCAGGTGGTCATTATTCATACCTGCAAGGAGGCAGGGAGATCCTTATACCTCTGACACTGTCCTTGTGAGAGGTGGCAGCCAACAAGCTGTGAAAGCTACTGTATACTGGGCAAGGAGGCCAGTGTCCAGTCCTGCATATGGCAGGGAGGACCACCAATCTCCAAAAGACTTTCAGGCAGATTAGCTGCTTTTATAGAAAGGGCTCAAGAAGTGAGCTACTGCCCTGAGTGAGGGCTAGGTTTGTTTAGTATTTTCTGTTCATTTTGATTCCTGATTTCTTTCTGTTCATTTTGATTCCTGATTTCCATGCTGGAAGTAAAGCATCATTTTCATTTATTATTTATTGGAATGCAATGTGTGGACTTTAATTCTGCACCTAATCACTACTCCACTTACATCCATCCACCAAGCTAATTAACCCTAATGCTAACCACCACCCACAGCCTATCGCCTGGTCAGATTGTCCAGCATCAGGAGCAATGAGCAACAGGTGTGTGTGAGTTTTAAAATCTTCATGTGCTGCCGACTTCCTGCTGGCTCTGGGCGAGCTGGAAAACAAGGAGTTTCATACTGTAAACTTTGAGCTGTGCAACCCAGAAAGGTGGGAGACAACCCCTCTCACCACAATATATATTATAAGGGCACAGTCGTGCCCTTATATTAAGGCTGCATCTAAAAAAACGGAAATCTCCATAGAGGCTACACCTCAAAAGCTATTGGAGGTACTAAGCTGAAAATTTGGCACAGCTGGGTAGAACTGTCGTTCGGTGCTGCATGCCAAATTTCAGGGCATAAACATAAAAAATGAGGATTTGGGAGTAATCTAAAGCTCCAACTGTCACTTTTTTCTGACATTCTCAATTAGGACCACTTTTCTGCTGTTCTCTATGGGGGATTTTTAGGAAGGCATAACTCAGGGTAGGGGACAAATTTAGACATGGGGTTTGTTTTATTAGGTAGCTATTGTGCCAGGGTATGTGCTTTTGGGGTTCAGGTAAATTAGAAAGTTACAGTTTTTAAACTATTACCTCAAGAATGTGCCATTGAATAAATAGGAAATTTCAACTTGTTGCGCAGCCGCAGTAGGAGCCTCCACTACTCACTGTGGCTTCACTTGGGTGCACAAAGATGGCAGTCCTTTGTGGGCTTTAGCGGTGGTGGGCTCAGGGGAAAGAAGTGGCCATTAGCTGCAGCGGGACCCGGTGGAAAGGCGCGTGGGGGGTAGCAGGCGATAGCTGCGGCCAGAACACGGGGACGGTAGCGAGCCTTAGCAGTGGTAGTGCGGTCGGCAGTTGGGTAGGCGTTAGGACCCGGGGGTGGTAGCAGCACACAGAATGCAGGCTCGGATCTGGAAGATATGTGATACATGCTTTTGTATTTAAAAAAAAAAATAGCATGGCCCCGCCCCCCAAAAAGCAACCAGCACCGGGTTTTGGAGACCCAGTACTGGTTGTGCTAAATACAGGGGACAAATGACGTAGGGGTCCCCTGTATTAAGCACAACCAGCACCAGGCTTTTCAGAACCAGTCCAGGTTGCCAAAATACGGGGGACAAATGACGTAAGGGTTCCCTGTATTCAGCGCAACCAGCACTGGGCTCTGAGCCGGCCCTGGTTCTGGAAAAACAGGCAGAAAAAATGCGTAGGGTCCCCCTGTATTTACCAGAATCAGATTCTGTCTAGCAGGGGGTGATGCCACAGTCAGGGGAGCCCTTTCACCAGGCCCCCCTGCCGAAGCATCACCCCTGACCTCTAGTCAGCCCAAGCCAGGGATCCCTGGGGAGCTAGCGACCCCCCCAATAAAGGGGTCCTCCTCTCCAGAGCACCCCAGGCTGATAACCCAGGGCTATCCCTGGCACCCCTGGAGCGGTGGGTGCTGGGTTGATTGTGTAAAGTGTGGTGCAAGTAAAGGGTTAAAATATTGGCTTTTGCTGTGGAACTACAGTTCCCAGCAAGCCTCCCCCACATGCTTGTACTTGAAGAACCACAAGTATCAGCATCCAGGGCATTATGGACCTGCTGGTACCTGTTGTTCCAAAGCAAAAGCAATATTAAAAAACCACACAACACACACACCGTAGAAAAGTAAAATTTTATTAAAACATACATGCACACATCCATGTACTCACACATACACACACTACTGTATCTCACATACTCACCTAGTATTCCTGTAGCCAATCCAGGGTCTTGGCAAAAATATAAAACGCAATTACGTGGACCCTCATACGTTAGTAGTGTCCTCTAAGGACACTACTACCTAAATGACAGCTCCTCCCGGGATTTCAATCCAGAAAACCCGATGCGGAGCGCTCATTGGCTGAGAGAGGTGAGCCTTCCACCGCTCAGCTAATGAGCTGTTCTCACCATTGACTTCAATGGTGAGAACCGAGTGTTCCCTTTTCAAAAGTGGTGCCTCAGAGCCATTTTTGAAATTCAAAGATGGCCACCGCAAGCCAATCACAGCTCGTGACATCATCGCCCCGCCCCCTCAGCTGGCTTATATACAGCCAGCGCGAGGCACCGTAGACTCATAGACAATCGGCCGGGAGGCAGCAGAGAAGAGCTGCCGAAGACATAAGGCGCCCGGGAAGCCCTGGATGGCTTAAAGGCCGTCGCCCTCCAGGTGAAGACACCGTAGAACCTGGGGGAAGCAGCAGACATTTAAAAGAGCTTACCGGCTGCCGCCCCCCAGGTGAAGGTGAAATATTTTTTAAAAATTGTGCCTTTTTTATTTTAATATTTCTTTTGCCGGGGTACTATAGGTACCATCAGGCCCTTAATGCACCACCTGCTGGTACTTGTGGTTCTCCAAGTGCCAGTATCTGTGGATGCCTGCTGGGACATGTAGTACTACTGCAAATATTTATATTTTCATATGCACTACACTCAATAAGCGTATGTGTTGCATCATAGCTGCATCCTAAGTCGCTTATAGTGTACTGGGCACTAAGGATCAGTATTTTTCTTGGAATGCAGTTGGCATAAAGTCATAGATTGAAAACAATGCTGCTTGGCAGGATGCATGGGGCGGCTTACTCGTATCTGTCTCAGGCTTTTGCTTTTATTACCCAGGGTAGCGTCCGAGTCGCACACTGCTGCTGCATCCAATGCCAACGGCAGTGACAGGGTACTCGTGCATTGTACTTTTTTCATATTAGCAATGTGACTAAATGACACACATTTCGGTACAAAACTATGTGGCAGGACGCACATTGCGGTTTAGTCACAAGATTATCTTGTGCTATGTTTTATTGTTCTCAAATGTTAAGGCAGCAATGTCTTGGCCAGGCAGGGATATTTAGCTGGCTTGCACAGCATAAGTGATTAGCAGGGTTTATGAAACATAGATTTAAGTGTCACAGTGGCAGCAGGTCAGTATACACACATTATACAGTAAAAATAAAATGAAGGCAGAAAGCTTAATGCCAGAACTTTCCAACCATTTAGTGATCAGACTTTGTACATAACATACTGTACTAGACAGCACTTCACAGAGAAAGTTTAATTATTCACGTCACAGCCCCCATGGGCACCATGACAGTGGCTTTGGGGGAATGGTGGCAACAGACTATAATGAACAGTAATGAAGGATGGGGCCATAACCCACACCCCACAGCTCCAGTGCCCAGCAAAAGCCTCATCAGCATTGGGTTATGAATAGTGGAAGATGGAGATGGTTGGCTACAAAGAGCAATACTTCCCCCTTTATATTGCATGCCATGCACACATTTACCTTAGGCCAGTGGTTCTCAACCATTTTCCACCCAGGTACCCCTTGATAGACCATTTGCCTTATTTGTACTAAGAAACTGAGAGTTGTCCACACAGACAGTTAAATATCTTTAAGTCCTTCCCCAATTTATTATTGATTTTAGTATAATATCCTTATTAAGGGAGGTGCACCCAGGAATAAATCAATAAAAGAAAAAAATCAAAAAAGGAAGAAAATAGTATTCCAACAAGGGGCACTCACGGACTAATTGCATATTGGATTCTTTATTTTGGTGACCCAAGAAAATATGAGAAAATTTATGTATATAAAATAAAATATAACCTTTAATTCATCTTTAAAATACGATAGCCAGCGAAATATTAAAGTGCAAAATTGTAGCAAAATTGTGTGAACGTGCTATTATGTGAGACAAACCTTAACAAACAATTTTTGTACCGTTGTTATTATATTCAATATTCTCTCAAGCCTTCCAACCTTATGCCAGTTGTGAAAGGATACATATATTTATCTTTATATATTTATAATGTCACCACTCCTATGTATTCAGGTGCTGATATTTACTCATGTAAGTAATACTACAGTCCTAGTTTCCTTCAGAGATCACAGACATATTCACTCTCAGTAATTAATATCTGGACAAATTGTTCTCCGTAGTATTAAGGTTCTCTCCCCCTTCTCAATGGGGCTCATACAGGATACCTTTATATGACATCAATGAGGATTGATAGTCCTTAATTCAACCGCCCCACACTCATGTGTAATACAAAACACATTGGTTTCAATTTTCATGGTATGTTAAACCGTGTGTTAAATCGTATGTCCTATTACAGGGAGAGTCACCTTTCTCACATATACAGATTATTATTGTACATGGTTTCCCATGCTTATCCTATTTCAAGTGTGTCCCAAGTTGTGTCCAATCTCTTCTGTCACTCAAGTCTGACATATGGATTGTGTTAAACATAATATAATTATCTACCAATACACAACTCTGCAATCCAATAAGAGGGATAAAATACCTACACTTGAGCCAGCACAGCGTTGGTTAACCCCACACAATTTCTAGTTAACCTTGTTCACTGTTTACAAATCTGAAATAAATTGTAGTTAAGAAACCCTTATTCTATATGAGGGCACTACAGTTCAATATTATGTCAGCTTCTTAGATACATATTACAACATTGTGGTTGTTATTGCTTGGGCACATAATAAAACCACAGTAACAGTTTCATTGAGTGCAGGACTTTCACTTAGTGCTACAATTCACACCATCAGTTCCTTAGTGGCAGTGTGACTAATCGCTATAATAAGTATCCATTTCACATTATTAATAACTGTTTGCGGAGGCCAAGGAGTGGACCACGATCAGTAAAACCACCAGACACGCGCCGGGATAGCGTATTTTCTTGAGTCACCAAAATAGAGTATCCAATACGCAATTAGTGGCATACTCAATTGCCGGCGAAAAGTCACAGACTTTTCGACTGGTGCACTTTCCGCCTACATCGCTGGTTTTGGGGCCAGAAAAGTATCGCGCGTGGCCGCTTTTCTCCCTATTCAATTCCAAGGGACGCAAAACCGGGACCCGGCGAAACTCAAACAGGCAAAAAGTGCTGTGATGTTTGGGGAAATCAGCCTGACACCCCCCAAAAGATGCACTGACATGGGGAATCAGTATGGATACCCCCGAATAGCCCTGCTGAAGGTATTTGGGGTACTTAAATGGTCTCATTAGGTGCTAATTAGCGTATTTGCATATGGGGTGAAGAATAGCATTTAGCAATATTTTTTCATCAAAATAACTAGTCCCAGCAAATTTGGGGTACCTGAAAATGGGGGCTCGCATGCTTAAAAGTTGCTAAAATGAAGTTTTAAAAATCATGGAAAATCCACCTGCCGCAAACATCTGCAAAGAAGAAAACAACTGGGGCATACTTGGGGACCACCCTGGAGTCTATTTCTAGTTTTCAAGTTTGTCCCCCAACTTTGCACTTTTTCACCCCCAAAATGAAAGTACTTTTTTGGGGTGTTCTAAAGGTTTTTTTATAACTTTTGTTGACGCAGTTTACCTTTGGGGGACTGTCCTAACACTGCATGGGCATTCCCGCAACTTTGCACCCCAAAACCCCAAATTTGCACTTTTTTTCCACCTCCATTCAGATCTTTTTTACCTATCTGAATGCATTGACTTTCTACTTTGGTAAAAAGTCATTGCAATTGAATTGGGCAGAAAGTCTTCAACTGGCGAAATTAAGTCATCGGCTAAAACCTTTCACTGATCATGGCTTTTCGCCTGCAATTGAATACGGCCCTTAGTCCATAAATGCCCCTTGTTGGAATACTTTTTTCTTCCTTTTGCTTGTGCATTATTTGTACTCCCAACATTTGCAAAGTAAAACATTTGTAATGACTAAGGGCCTGATTCAGAGCCGGACGCTATTTGCGCTCGCTCGTTCAGAAAAAGGGGCCGGATATTTAAATAGAGCACTCGCTCTTTGCGGTCTGTTGACGCCTCTATGTCTGAACAAGCGAACGAAACATGCGCTCGCTATTTTTTAAAAAACGCCCCCTGGCCGCTCGCATCCTACGTCATCTCCGCTATTTATTAGATTAATCAAGTACATCGAAAGGCGTCTGAACTGCTCGCAGTGCTTGTGGTTGGATTTTCCTACCGCAATCATGCAAACAGTTCATGCTAAGAAACAACCAAGTGACGTGGTCGATGACGCTGCTTTGTTAATTATGCACACCCTTAAAACGCCCGTTTTGACCATTTGGCACGCCTGCGTTCGGATCTCCACTCCCCGTTTTCAAGCACCTTCCCCTGTTACCACCCACAAACGCCTCATTCTGTCACTCAAATTAGCAGGCATTTGCTATTTTGCGAGCACACAATTTCCGACCGCAATGACTGGTTCGCGCATGCGCAGTTGAGCGAACATCGCTCGGAGCGGACGAGCGGCCGCTTACGAGCGGCTCTGAATCAGGCCCTATAATTGCTATTAGATAAAATGTTTAGGCATCACTATATATAAAAGCAATAAATGTGCAATAAATAAGATTTAAAAAGAAAAAAAAACAGTTACACAAAAATGTATATTATCACCTATTACAAATTACGAACATTTTCAATGTCATAATTTTCACATACAGTCAGGTGTATAAATATTGGGACATTGACAGAATTTTCATATTTTGGCCTCTATTCACCACCACAGTGGCTTTGAAATGAAACAAACAAGATGCGATTTAACTGCAGACTTTCAGATTTAATTTGAGGGTAATTACATCCAAATCAGGTGAACGGTGTAGGAATTACAACGGTTTCTATATGTGCCTCCCACTTTTTAAGGGGCCAAAAGTAATGAGACAAACTAAACAATCCTAAATGTAACTTTCACTTTTTAATACTTTGCTGCAAATCCTTTGCAGGCAATTACAGCCTGAAGTCTGGAACGCATAGACATCACTAGACGCTGGGTTTCATCCCTGGTGATGCTCTGCCAGGCCTCTACTGCAAATGTCTTCAGTTCCTGCTTGTTCTTGGGGCATTTTCCCTTCAGTTTTGTCTTCATCAAGTGAAATGCATGCTCAATCGGATTCAGGTCAGGGGAATGACTTGGCCATTGCATAACATTCCACTTTTTAGCCTTAAAAAACTCTTTGGTTGCTTTTGCAGTATGCTTCGGGTCATTGTCCATCTGCACTGTGAAGCGCCGTCCAATGAGTTCTGAAGCATTTGACTGAATATGAGCATATAATATTGCCCGAAACACTTCAGAATTCATTCTGCTGCTTTTGTCAGCAGTCACATCATCAATAAACACAAGGGAACCAGTTCCATTGGCAGCCATACATGCCCACGCCATGACACTACCACCACCATGCTTCACTGATGAGGTTGTATGTTTTGGATCATGAGCAGTTCCTTTCCTTCTCCGTATACTTCTCTTCCCATCATTATGGTACAAGTTGATCTTTGTCTCATCTGTCCATAGGATGTTGATCCAGAACTGTAATAGCTTTTTTAGATTTTGTTTGGCAAACTCTAATCTGGTCTTCCTGTTTTTGTGGCTCACCAATGGTTTATATCTTGTGGTGAACCCTCTATATTCACTCTTGTGAAGTCTTCTCTTGATTGTTGACTTTGACACATATACATCTACCTCCTGGAGAGTGTTCTTGATTTGGCCAACTGTTGTGAAGGGGTTTTTCTTCACCAGGGAAATAATTCTTCTGTCATCCACCACAGTTGTTTTCCGTGGTCTTCCGGGTCTTTGGTGTTGCTGAGCTCTCCGGTGCGTTCTTTCTTTTTAAGAATGTTCCAAACAGTTGATTTGGCCACACCTAATGTTTTTGCTATCTCTCTGATGGGTTTGTTTTGATTTTTCAGCCTAATGATGGCTTGCTTCACTGATAGTGACAGCTCTTTGGATCTTATATTGAGAGTCGACATCAACTGATTCCAAATGCAAATGTCACACCTAGAATCAACTCCAGACCTTTTACCTGCTTAATTGATAATTAAATAACGAGGGCATAGCCCACACCTGTCCATGAAATAGCTTTTGAGTTGATAGTCCCATTACTTTTGGCCCCTTAAAAAGTGGGAGGCACATATTGAAACCGTTGTAATTCCTACACCATTCACCCGATTTGGATGTAATTACCCTCAAATTAAATCTGAAAGTCTGCAGTTAAAACACATCTTGTTTGTTTCATTTCAAAACCATTGTGGTGGTGAATAGAGGCCAAAATATGAAAATTCTGTCAATGTCCCAATATTTATGGACCTGACTGTTGTTTCATTATTTTTAAAGTTATGTTTTAACAATTCTAGGGATATACTATTTTATTTTTCACTTAAATATAACATATTTTTATACAAATGTTTTATTTTAAGGTCAACTAGAACCTAGTAAAACTTATAGTAACATATAGTACTATAGACTGAGGTAATAAATCACAAGTTGTGACATTAGGGGCGCTGTGTCAGACATCATCCATATTTCATTAAATCTAGATAATCTCCTTTCTGCAGGAAACACCAGTCACCATGTCAGTGTATTTCCCTGTCTGGTATCAGGGTGCTAATGCTTGGGGTTATGCTGCATACACACGTAAAGATTTTCTGTCCAACCATCCATCTAGTTGATTGGTTGGAATGAAAATCTGGTAACGTATGGGAGTAAATGATGATCAGCAATTTGCTCCTAAATGCCAGAAAAATGATGAAAATGGTTGGTCAGACAAGTTTGTTAAATGTTTGATCTAAACAATTTGTTCAAACAACAGTTTTTGTCAATTTTCCGGCGTTTGGGAGCAAATTGCTGATTGTCATTTGTTTTCATACCTTACCAGATTTTCATTCTAACCAATCAACTAGTTGGATGATTGGACAGATAATCTTTACTTGTGTACCCAGCTTCAGACATCCATAGGACACTGCTATCCTTATGTGTCTGATTATCACCTGGATGTGCCCCCACTCCTTTGTCATTACTTAAAATATTTTACATATCCCTGAACATCACAGTGAGTCCCCATGGGGGTACTTGTTCCCAAGTTGAGAACCACTACCTTAGGTCAAAGATGCATGCCATGTCTGAGGGTGCCCAAGAAGTTGCCTGTCTGTCCCAGTGCAGCTTACAAAGTACAGTCTCTATCACACAAACACACACTAACATTTATCACACTTGTATTATATAAGCTTTATAATTATGTTATACACACACTGAACACTGGTGCAGTACTGGTGCACTCTGGCATTGGTAAAGTACTGGTTTTTGATGCTATACATTGTTTGGCACATATACTGTACACAAGAAACCCCAAGGCCATCAGATCCCCCACATGCCATCAAACTCCCACTGATACCCTCCACATGCCCATCAGACCACGGGCATCCACATATGCTATCTGGTTACAGCCAAAAAAAGAGCTACAGAGAGCAGAGAAGCCGGGTTGGCGAGCAGGAGCCAGGAGAAATGAGTTGGTTTCTGTGATTACTTTTTGGAAACACAACGGCATACCGGGTCAGAATGTAAATTGTCGATTCTTTACAAACTTACTTGACTGGAGTGGTGTGGAATCAGAGAGGAGGGGGCTAACTCATTCTGCAGGTGAAATAAGTTGTCGCATGCCAGAGATCTGTTCCTGGGAGAAGAGCGAGTCTGCACCATCCACACATAGCGGCTGATTCTGTGAAGCAGGCAAAGCAGTTGTAGTCGCGGCCAACTGTGGAAGCCTGATTTACTACCTTATGCTAATGCAAATAGCTGTATGACTAATACAGGAGGGAGTGGATGCACCTGCAAGCGGAAATCTGTGGCAGCTATTGGTTTTACACCAACAACCATCATTAGTATATGCACATGCACCAACCCCATACTAAGCACAAGAGATCTGTGAGAAATTGGTTTCCGCTCCCTATATGCACAAATTAGAATTACGCGGAGCTTAACATACACGACTACGATGGTGGGTATGTATCATGCGCTGTACGCCATTTGGGCTTGTGAACAGAAATCTGTCAGCCTCAGAATCAGGCCATAGTGAGGCAGACTGCACTCAGGAGTGTCTGGGGCACATGTGTATTATCTCCTCTTCAGTGCAGTCGTCAGCCTCCAAGGTATGGGAACCACATGAGGACAAAAAGGATCTTTTCCAGAATGCACATTTCTGTGCTGCTCTGAACTGTACACAGTCACATGGTCTGGGCAGCAAATCACTCGGGCCAGAGAGAGACAGTCACTGACTTAGAGAATCCCGTAACAACTGGGATTTAATGTTTATAATGTTGGGTTTTTCTGGAGCCAAAAATTTATCCAGTATTGGAATCCCTAACCCTGAAATACCAACATGACATTTCCCCTTGCCATCACTATATTAGGAGCACAGTGACTGACAACAGGTGTTATTATTATCATCATTTGTTTATAAGGGGGAATACAACTGATAATATATTACATGCATAAAGACTAGTACAAAACAGTTCACAGTTTTGCATAAATATAGAAGTACACTCAGCATAATTATGTAGGGATGAGAAAGAGGAGAAGGCCCTGATCACACAAGCTTACAATCTAAAGGGGATGTAGGAGGACAGCATAGGGAGAAATGGGCTGAGGGTGTTTTATTGTCTACCTCTGCTGTAGATCCTTTATTCTTGCTGTCAGTCGCCCTGGTTCTCACATCATAACTGCGGGAAGAAAGAGAAACAGAAACACAATCTCAAATACATATATTTTAATAAGATTGAAATAACACTAGAAACATAATTTTACTAGAGTTTTTAATTTGGTTATAATAATAATAATAATAATAATAATAATAATAATAATAATAATAATAATGTTATTTATATAGTGCTTTTCTCCTAAAGGACACAAAGTGCTTTACATTTGCCTTTACAGTACAAAATACAAAACAAGTTTAAAAAGGGACCTTAGTGAAATGTTTGGGTGAATAGGTGAGTCCTGAGTCTATTATTGAAGAACTCTAGAGTGGAGGCTTCTCGAACTGTGCGGGGAAGTGAGTTCCATAGAGTTGGAGCCACAAAGCTGAAAGCTTGACCCTCAGATGAATTTTGGGAGATTCTAGGTACAGTTAATAGTCCTTCGTCAACAGATCGCAGTAATCGGGTGGGACAGTAAGGGATCAGAAGCTGCTTCAGGTACCCTGGGCCATGGTCATGTAGGGCTTTGTAAGTTAGTAAGCCAATCTTGAAAACAATTTGCCATCTGACAGGCAGCCAGTGAAGGGAGTAGAGAATGGGTGTTATGGGGCTGGACTGGGGCTGTTTGGTTAGTAGCCTGGCAGCTGCATTTTGTACCATCTGCAAGCAGTGTAATTCTTTTGCTGGGAGATCAAAGTAGAGTCCGTTGCAGTAGTCTAGACGTGATGATATATAGTAAATGCATGTACGACTTTAGGCAGATCGTCTGAGGTACAGAATTCAACTGCAGTTGTACATGATTGAAAATAGAATAGTATATATAAAAATTACTAATTAATTTTAATGTATAGAAAATTAATAATTATTAGAAAAATATAAGTAAACAATAACTAAAATGTAATTAGTAACATAAATGTATTAATAGTTACAGTACTGGCTTACTATAATACATCCTGTAGCTGTCTGCCTACTCCCAGGGATGTCTAATGTAGGGCAATAAGTCACATGTATACACCATCAATACTAACATGAAATGATACATTTAATACTGATTAAATATTTATATAATGCAAACCGAATGTGTCAGCAATATTAATAAATTGCCCAAACATGTGAAAGAACTAATGAAGATCCATAATCTTTTACTAAATATGACCCAATAATAAGGAAGATACTTATTAGTAGCAAGATTTTTTTACTGCTGCTTATCATAGCAATACATATATTCATATTGCCACCATGTATCAAAAAAAAAAATATTACAGAGGCAATGGAGCAATACTCAGCTGCCTCACTGATACAAGCCAAGGGCAATATTTACAAAGTGGTGGCCACTTCTCGGCGGGTTTGATAAAAGCGCCACTAACATCAAGGAGTAAGTCTACTATAGGTCAATTTAGATTGATTCAAAATGGACTCTTCTATACCCTGAATTACATTACTGACCTCTTAATACCCTACACTACATTACTGACTCCTCCATACCATACACTACATTACTGACCCCTCTGTGCCCTACACTACATTACTGACCCCGCTATACTCTACACTACATTACTGACCCCTCTGTACCCTACACTACATTACTGACCCCTCTGTACCCTACACTACATTACTGAACCTTCGGTACCCTACACTACATTACTGACCCCTCTGTACTCTACACTACATTACTGACCCCTCTGTAACCTACACTACATTACTGACCGCTCTGTACCCTACACTACATTACTGACCCCTCTGTACCCTACACTACATTACTGACCCAACTAAACCCTACACTACATCACTGAAACATCTATACCCTACACTACATCACTGACACCTCTATACCCTACACTACATCACTGACCCCTCTATACCCTACACTACATCACTAAACCCTCTATACCCTACATTATATTACTAAACCCCTCTATACCCTACACTACATTACTGACCCCTCTATACACTACTGACCCCTCTATAAACTAGATTTCATTACTGACCCCTCTGTACCTTACACTACATCACTGACCCCTCTATACCCTACAATATATTACTGACCCCTCTATAACCTACAATACATCACTGACAACCCAATACCCTACAATACTGCCCCTCTATACCCTACACTACATTACTGGCCCCTCTGTGCCCTACACTACATCACTGACTCCTCTATACCCTTCACTACATCACTGACCCCTCTATACCCTGTACTACAATACTGACCCCTATATATCCTACACTACATTATTGAACACTCTGTACCCTACACTACATCACTGACCCCTCCATACCTTACACTACATCACTGACCCCTCTATACCCTACACTACATTACTGACCCCTCTATACTCTAGAACACATTACTGACCCCTCTATACCCTACACTACATCACTAACTCTTCTATACCCTCACTACATTACTGAGCCCTCTGTACTCTACACTACATTACTGACCCCTCTGTAACCTACACTACATTACTGACCACTCTGCACCCTACACTACATTACTGAACCCTCTGTACCCTACACTACATTACTGAGACATCTATACCCTACACTACATCACTGAAATATCTATACCCTATACTACATCACTGACCCCTCTATACCCTACACTACATCACTGACCCCTCTATACCCTACACTACATCACTGACCCCTCTATACCCTACACTACATTATTGATCACTCTGTACCCTACACAACATCACTGACCCCTCCATACCCTACACTGCATCACTGACCCCTCTATACCCTACAGTACATTACTGACCCCTCTATACTCTAGAATACATCACTGACCCCTCTATACCCTACACTACATCACTAACTCTTCTATACCCTCACTACATTACTGACCCCTCTGTACCCTACACTACATGACTGACCCCTCTGTACCCTACACTACATTACTGACCCATCTATACCCTACAATACATCACTGAAACATCTATACCCTACACTATCAGACCCCTCTATACATTACACTACATCACTGACCCCTCTATACCCTACACTACATCACTAAACCCTCTATACCCTACACTACATCACTATACCCTCTATACCCTACTCTATATTACTGACCCCTGTATACCCTACACTACATTACTGACCCCTCTATACACTACTGACCCCTCTATAACCTAGATTTCATTACTGTCCCCTCTGTACCCTACAATATATTACTGACCCCTCTATACCCTACACTACTTTACTGACAACCCAATACCCTACACTACTGACCCCTCTATACCCAACACTACATTACTGGCCCCTCTTTGCCCTACACTACATCACTGACCCCTCTATACCCTACACTACATCACTGACCCCTCTATACCCTGCATTACAATACTGACCCCTCTATATCCTACACTACATTATTGACCACTCTGTACCCTACACTACATCACTGACCCCTCCATACCCTACACTACATCACTGACCACTCTATACCCTACACTACTGATCCCTCTATACCCTACACTACATCACTGACCCCTCTATACCCTACACTACATCACTGACCTCTCTATACTCTGCACTACAATACTGACCCCTCTATAACCTACACTACATTACTGACTTCTCTGCACCATACACTACATCACTGACCCCTCTGTACCCTACACTACATTACTGACCCCTCTATACTCTAGAATACATCACTGACCCCTCTATACCCTTTGCTACATCACTAACCCCTCTATAACCTACATTTCATTACTGACCCCTCTGTACCCTACACTACATCACTGACCCCTCTATACCCTACACTACATTACTGACCCATCTATACTCTAGAATACATCACTGATCCCTCTATACCCTACACTACATCACTAACTCTTCTATACCCTACACTACATAACTGACCCCTCTATAACCTAGATTTCATTACTGTCCCCTCTGTACCCTACAATATATTACTGACCCCTCTATACCCTACACTACTTCACTGACAACCCAATACCCTACACTACTGACCCCTCTATACCCAACACTACATTACTGGCCCCTCTTTGCCCTACACTACATCACTGACCCCTCTATACCCTACACTACATCACTGACCCCTCTATACCCTGCATTACAATACTGACCCCTCTATATTCTACACTACATTATTGACCACTCTGTACCCTACACTACATCACTGACCCCTCCATACCCTACACTACATTACTGACCCCTCTATACCCTACACTACATCACTAACTCCTCTATACCCTACACTACATTACTGACCCCTCTATACCCTACACTACATTACTAATCCCGCTATACCCTACACTACTGACCCCTCTATACCCTACATTTCATTACTGAACCCTCTGTACCTTACACTACATCACTGACCCCTCTATACCCTACACTACATTACTGACCCCTCTATACACTACTGACCCCTCTATAACCTAGATTTCATTACTGTCCCCTCTGTACCCTACAATATATTACTGACCCCTCTATACCGTACACTACTTTATTGACAACCCAATACCCTACACTACTGACCCCTCTATACCCAACACTACATTACTGGCCCCTCTTTGCCCTACACTACATCACTGACCCCTCTATACCCTACACTACATCACTGACCCCTCTATACCCTGCATTACAATACTGACCCCTCTATATCCTACACTACATTATTGACCACTCTGTACCCTACATTACATCACTGACCCCTCCATACCCTACACTACATCACTGACCACTCTATACCCTACACTACTGATCCCTCTATACCCTACACTACATCACTGACCCCTCTATACCCTACACTACATCACTGACCTCTCTATACTCTGCACTACAATACTGACCCCTCTATAACCTACACTACATTACTGACTTCTCTGCACCATACACTACATCACTGACCCCTCTGTACCCTACACTACATTACTGACCCCTCTATACTCTAGAATACATCACTGACCCCTCTATACCCTTTGCTACATCACTAACCCCTCTATAACCTACATTTCATTACTGACCCCTCTGTACCCTACACTACATCACTGACCCCTCTATACCCTACACTACATTACTGACCCATCTATACTCTAGAATACATCACTGATCCCTCTATACCCTACACTACATCACTAACTCTTCTATACCCTACACTACATAACTGACCCCTCTATAACCTAGATTTCATTACTGTCCCCTCTGTACCCTACAATATATTACTGACCCCTCTATACCCTACACTACTTCACTGACAACCCAATACCCTACACTACTGACCCCTCTATACCCAACACTACATTACTGGCCCCTCTTTGCCCTACACTACATCACTGACCCCTCTATACCCTACACTACATCACTGACCCCTCTATACCCTGCATTACAATACTGACCCCTCTATACCCTACACTACATCACTAACTCCTCTATACCCTACACTACATTACTGACCCCTCTATACCCTACACTACATTACTAATCCCGCTATACCCTACACTACTGACCCCTCTATACCCTACATTTCATTACTGAACCCTCTGTACCTTACACTACATCACTGACCCCTCTATACCCTACACTACATTACTGACCCCTCTATACCCTACACTGCTGACCTCTCTATAACCTACACTACGGACTACTCTATAACCTACATTTCATTACTGACACCTCTGTACCCTACACTACATTACTGACCCCTCAATAGCCTAAACTACATTACTGACCCCTCTATAACCTACATTTCATTACTGACCCCTCTGTACCTTACACTACATCACTGACCCCTCTATACCCTACACTACATTACTGACCCCTTTATACCCTACACTACTGACCCATCTATACCCTACACTACATCACTGACCCCTCTATACCCTACATTACATTACTGCCCCATCTATACCCTACACTACATTACTGACCCCTCTATACCCTACATTATGTTACTGACCCCTCTATACCCTACACTACATTACTGACCCCTCTATACCCTACACTACTGACCCCTCTATAACCTACACTACTGACTCCTCTATAACCTATATTTCATTACTGACACCTCTGTACCCTACACTACATTACTGACCCCTCAATAGCCTACACTACTTTACTGACCTCTCTATACCCTACACTACTTTACTGACCCCTCTATACCCTACACTACATCACTAACCCCTCTATAACCTACATTTCATTACTGACCCCTCTGTACCCTACACTACATCACTGACCCCTCTATACCCTACACTACATTACTGACCCCTTTATACCCTACACTACTGACCCCTCTAAACCTACACTACATCACTGACCCCTCTATACCCTACACTAAATTACTGATCCTTCTATACCCTACACTACATTACTGACCCCTCTATACCCTACATTATATTACTGACCTCTCTATACCCTACACTACATTACTGACCCCTCTATACTAGAGATGAACAGTTCGGATTCTGTGGAATCCGAACCACTCCGAACATAGGGGATCCGAGTCCACTCGAACCCTGTTCAGGTGTTCCCCGCCTGACTCGGATTCCCATTCGGGGCCGAACAGCGGCCGCCTGATGTCGGATTCTCGCTAGAGAATCCAACATCAGGGCTCCTCGAATGTAGGGCAGACCACTGTGATAGCGGTCTGCCCTACACAGAACAAACACACAGCCGCTAGCGGCAGCTGTGTGTTTGTTACAGCTGCCAATGAGAGTCACACAGACTCTCATTGGCTGGTGCACGGAGGAAGCCAGCTGGAGCTCACTCATGAGCTCCATCTTCCGGCTCCCTCCTCGTCACGTGGCAGCAGAGCGGACGGTGGTTAGAGCGGGGATACAGGTAAGATTTTTTATGTGTGTATGGGTGCCTACTAATGGAGGGGCCTACTACTGGGGGGGCCTACTACAGGGGGCCTGCTACTGGGGGGCATACTACAGGGGGCCTGCTACTGGGGGGGCATACTACTGGGGGCCTGCTATTGGGGGGCATATTACTGGGGGGCCTGCTAATGGGGCACCTGCTAATGGGGGGCATACTACTGGGGGGGCATACTACTGGGGTCCTGCTTATGGGGCATACTACTGGGGGGCATACTAATGGGGAGCATACTACTGGGGGGCATACTACTGGGGGCCTGCTTATGGGGCATACTACTGGGTGGGCATACTACTGGGGGCCAGCTAATGGGGGGCATACTACTGTGGGCCTGCTTATGGGGGCATACTACTTGGGGGGGCATACTACTGGGGGGCATACTATTGGGGGCCTGCTTATGGGGGCATGCTATTGGGGGGCATACTACTAGGGGCTAGCTAATGGGGGGCATACTACTGGGGGGGCATACTACTGGGGGCCTGCTTATAGGGGCATACTACTGGGGGCCAGCTAATGGGGGGCATACTACTGGGGGGGCATACTACTGGGGGCCTGCTTATGGGGGCATACTACTTGGGGCCTGCCAATGGGGGCATACTACTGGGGGGGTTTACTACTGGGGGCCTGCTAATGGGGGGCATACTACTGGGGGGGCCTGCTAATGAAGGGCATACTACTGGGGGGCATACTACTACTGGGGGCACTGCATAGGGGGTCCTACTACAAAGGGGACTGCATAGGGGGCACCACTACTGCTGGCATTGTGTAAGCGACACCACTGCTGGGGGCATTGTGTAAGGGACACCACTGCTGGGGTCATTGTGTAAGGGACACTATTGCTGTGGGCATTGTATAAGTGGCACTACTACTGTGGGCTTTGTGTAAGGGGCATTACTACTGTGGGCTTTGTGTATAAGGGTCACTACAGTGGGCATTGTGTATAAGGGTCACTACTGTGGGCATTGTGTAAAAGGAGCACTACTGTGTGTCGTAACATAAATAAGAGACACTACTTTATTGTGTAATGTGAATCAGGGGCACTATGTGCGGTGTAATGTGAATAAGATTGTGCACTGTGACTCCTAGGGCCGTAGCCCACTATGTAAACAAGTACTGTGATTCTGCTGGCCGTACCCCACTGGGTGGGTGCACTACTTTCCATTTCTGCCACTGCTGTGTGGCAATGTGTCATAGATGTGCTTTAAATTGTGGTGTCTGTGCCAATGCGCCGCTGCTTTGTCGCTTGGTAACCAGTCAGCTCACTGCAACCTTTGGCCAATAATGTTGAAAAAAATAATAAGCTGTGAGGTGTTCTAAATTGACTGGAAATTAATATT
Organism: Taudactylus pleione; assembly: GCA_031769625.1. Classification (NCBI taxonomy): domain Eukaryota; kingdom Metazoa; phylum Chordata; class Amphibia; order Anura; family Myobatrachidae; genus Taudactylus; species Taudactylus pleione. Next base: position 50,399,601 of record JAUIMM010000015.1, read on the forward strand.
ATCGAGGTTAATAATACTCTAGAAAGAAAAAAAGACCCAATTTATGTGATTTTTGCTTTTTTTTGTAAATTTTTGTAAAAAAATCCAAATCCAAATCTAAAGCCAGTCACCACAGTTTGGCAAATCCAAATCCAAATACAAAGCCTGACGACGAATTAGAACCAAATCCAAATCCGGCAAAAATGTTTCGGCGCACATCTCTACTCTATGCCCTACACTACTGACCCCTCTATAACCTACACTACTGACTCCTCTATAACCTACATTTCATTACTGACACCTCTGTACCCTACACTACATTACTGACACCTCAATAGCCTACACTACTTTACTGACCTCTCTATACCCCACACTACTTTACTGACCCCTCTATACCCTACACTACATTACTGAACCCTCTATACCCTACACTACATCACTGACCACTATATACCCTAAACTACATTACTGACCCCACTATACCCTACACTACACCAGTGACCCCTCTATACCCTACACTACTGACCCCTCTATACCCTACACTACATTACTGATCCCTCTATACCCTACACTACATTACTGACCCCTCTGTACCCTACACTACATCACTGACCCCTCTATACCCTACACTACATTACTGACCCCTCAATAGCCTACACTACTTTACTGACCTCTCTATACCCCACACTACTTTACTGACCCCTCTATTCCCTACACAACATTACTGATCCCTCTATAACCTACACTACGTTACTGACCTCTCTATAACCTACACTACTGACCCCTCTACACACTACACAACATCACTCACCCCACTATACCCTACACTACATCACTAACCCCTCTATAACCTACATTTCATTACTGACCCCTCTGTACCCTACACTAAATCACTGACCCCTCTATACCCTACATTACTGACCCGTATTATACCCTACACTACTGGCCCTCTATACCCTACACTACATCACTGACCCCTCTATACCCTACACTACATTACTGAACCCTCTATACCCTACACTACATCACTGACCACTCTATACCCTAAACTACATTACTGACCCCTCTATACCCTACACTACACCAGTGACCCCTCTATACCCTACACTACATCACTGACCACTCTATACAATACACTAAATTACTGACCCCTCTATACCCTACACTACATCACTGACCGCTCTATACCCTACACTACACTACTGACTCCTCTATACCCTACACTACATTACTGAACCCTCTATACCCTACACTACATCACTGACCACTATATACCCTAAACTACATTACTGACCCCACTATACCCTACACTACACCAGTGACCCCTCTATACCCTACACTACTGACCCCTCTATACCCTACACTACATTACTGATCCCTCTATACCCTACACTACATTACTGACCCCTCTGTACCCTACACTACATCACTGACCCCTCTCTACCCTACACTACATTACTGACCCCTCTATAACCTACACTACATCACTGAACCCTCTATAACCTACATTATCATTACTGACCCCTCTGTACCCTACACTACATCACTGACCCCTCTATACCCTACACTACATTACTGACCCCTCTATACCCTACATCACTGACCCCTCTATACCCTACACTACAACACTAACCCCTCTGTAACCTACATTTCATTACTGACCCCTCTGTACCATACACTAGATCACTGACACCTCTGTGCCCTACACTACATTACTGACCCCTCTATACCCTACACTACATTACTGACCCATCTATTCCCTACACTACATTACTGACCCTCTATACCCTACACTACATCACTGACCCCTCTATACCCTACACTACTGATTCCTCTAAACCCTACACTACATTACTGACCTCTCTATGCCCTACACTACTGACCCCTCTACACCCTACACAACATCACTCACCCATCTATACCCTACACTACATCACTAACCCCTCTATAACCTACATTTCATTACTGACCCCTCTGTACCCTACACTAAATCACTGACCCCTCTATACTCTACACTACATTACTGACCAATTTATACCCTACACTACATCACTGACCCCTCTATACCCTACACTACATTACTGACCCGTTTATACCATACACTACTGGCCCCTCTATACCCTACACTACACTACTGGCCCCTCTATACCCTACACTACATCACTGACCCCTCTATACCCTACACTACATTACTGACCCGTTTATACCCTACACTACTGGCCCCTCTATACCTTACACTACTGACTCCTCTATAACCTACATTTCATTACTGACACCTCTGTACCCTACACTACATTACTGACCCCTCAATAGCCTACACTACGTTACTGACCTCTCTATACCCTACACTACTGACCCCTCTACACCCTACACAACATCACTCACCCCTCTATACCCTACACTACATCACTAACCCCTCTATAACCTACATTTCATTACTGACCCCTCTGTACCCTACACTAAATCACTGACCCCTCTATACCCTACATTACTGACCCGTTTATACCCTACACTACTGGCCCTCTATACCCTACACTACATCACTGACCCCTCTATACCCTACACTACATTACTGAACGCTCTATACCCTACACTACATCACTGACCACTCTATACCCTAAACTACATTACTGACCCCTCTATACCCTACACTACATCACTGACCGCTCTTTACCCTACACTACATCACTGACCGCTCTATACCCTACACTACATTACTGATTCCTCTATACCCTACACTACATTACTGAACCCTCTATACCCTACACTACATCACTGACCACTCTATACCCTAAACTACATTACTGACCCCTCTATACCCTACACTACACCAGTGATCCCTCTATACCCTACACTACATCACTGACCACTCTATACCCTAAACTACATTACTGACCTCTTTATACCCTACACTACATCACTGACCGCTCTATACCCTACACTACACTACTGACTCCTCTATACCCTATACTACATTTCTGAACCCTCTATACCCTACACTACATCACTGACCACTCTATACCCTAAACTACATTACTGACCCCTCTATACCCTACACTGCACCAGTGACCCCTCTATACCCTACACTACTGACCCCTCTATACCCTACACTACATTCCTGATCCCTCTATACCCTACACTACATTACTGACCCCTCTGTACCCTACACTACATCACTGACCCCTCTATACTATACACTACATTACTGACCCCTCTATAACCTACACTACATCACTGAACCCTCTATAACCTACATTTCATTACTGACCCCTCTGTACCCTACACTACATCACTGACCCCTCTATACCCTACACTACATTACTGACCCCTCTATACCCTACACTACATCACTGACCCCTCTATACCCTACACTACAACACTAACCCCTCTATATCCTACATTTCATTACTGACCCCTCTGTACCATACACTAGATCACTGACACCTCTGTGCCCTACACTACATTACTGACCCCTCTATACCCTACACTACATTACTGACCCATCTATACCCTACACTACATTACTGACCCTCTATACCCTACACTACATCACTGACCCCTCTATACCCTACACTACATTACTGATTCCTCTAAACCCTACACTACATTACTGACCTCTCTATACCCTACACTACTGACCCCTCTACACCCTACACAACATCACTCACCCCTCTATACCCTACACTACATCACTAACCCCTCTATAACCTACATTTCATTACTGACCCCTCTGTACCCTACACTAAATCACTGACCCCTCTATACTCAACACTACATTACTGACCCGTTTATACCCTACACTACTGGCCCCTCTATACACTACACTACATCAATGACCCCTCTATACCCTACACTACATTACTGACCCGTTTATACCCTACACTACTGGCCCCTCTATACCTTACACTACACTACTGGCCCCTCTATACCCTACACTACATCACTGACCCCTCTATACCCTACACTACATTACTGACCCCTCTATACCCTACACTACATCACTGACCGCTCTATACCCTACACTACATCACTGACCCCTCTATAACCTACATTTCATTACTGACCCCTCTATACCTACACTACATCACTGACCACTCTAAACCCTACACTACACACGCTTCTATAGCTTACACTAAATTACTGACCCCTCTATACCCTACACTGCTGACCCCTCCATACCCTACACTACATCACTGACCCCTCTAACGACCAAGGATGAAGCCATGTCTAATGTCTCGCACACAGCCACGTCTAATGTCTCAGACACATCTAATGTCTTGCACACAGCCACATCTAATGTCTCGCACACAGCCACATCTAATGTCTTGCACACAGGCACGTCTAATGTCTCACACACAGCCACGTCTAATGTCTTGCACACAGCCACGTCTAATGTCTCGCATACAACCACGTTTAATGTCTCAGCCACATCTAATGTCTAGCACACAGCCACATCTAATGTCTCGCACACAACCTTCAATATCTGAAAAAAATGTGCACATGCAATCATTTTCGGGTGAGAAAAATGAACCAATCTATTTCTTCATCTGATGTCAGCCTACTTCCGTAGTTCTGTGACATTACCTCAGATGCTGCTTACTCAGTCCAATCTTCATGTCAATGGAATCAATTCTTCACTTTATTCATCAAACATATCAATCAGTTAGTACACATCCATGTATATAGCACATTAATCAGTGTAATGTCTCGCACACAGCCACGTCTAATGTCTCGCACACAGCCACATCTAATGTATCAGCCACATGTAATGTCTCGCACACAGCCACATCTAATGTCTCGCACGCGAACACATCTAATGTCTCGCACGCAAACACATCTAATGTCTCGCACACAACCACGTCTAATGTCTCACACACAGCCACGTCTAATGTCTCGCACACAGCCACATCTAATGTCTTGCACACAGCCACGTCTAATGTCTCGCACGCAAACACATCTAATGTCTCGCACACAACCATGTCTAATGTCTCACACACAGCCATGTCTAATGTCTCACACACAGCCACGTCTAATATCTCGCACACAGCCACGTCTAATGTCTTGCACACAGCCACGTCTAATGTCTCGCACACAGCAACGTCTTATGTTTCGCACACAGCCACGTCTAATGTCTTGCACACAACCACTTCTAATGTCTTGCACACAGCCACGTCTAATGTCTCAGCCACATCTAATGTCTTGCACACAGCCACATCTAATGTCTTGCACACAACCACATCTAATGTCTCGCACACAGCCACATCTAATGTCTCGCACACAGCCACATCTAATGTCTTGCACACAACCACATCTGATGTCTCGCACACAGCCACATCTAATGTCTCAGCCACGTCTAATGTCTCTCACACAGCCACGTCTAATGTCTCGCACACAGCCACATCTAATGTCTCGCACACAGCCACATCTAATGTCTCGCACACAGCCACATCTAATGTCTCGCACACAACCTTCAACAACTGAGAAAAATGTGCACATGCAATATTCGGCTGAGAAAAATGAACCAATCTATTTCTTCATCTGCTGTCAGCCTACATCCTTAGTTCTGTGACATTACCTCGGATGCTGCTTACTCAGTCCAATCTTCATGTCAATGGAACCAATTCTTCACTTTATTCATCAAACAAATCAATCAGTATGTACACATCCATGTAATTAGCACGTTAATCAGTGTATTGTGTGAGATTACACACCATTTGACAATAATCTATGTAAACACACGCTGCTTTTGGTCTTTTGCTTGACCATTTATGTTACAAACCAGGGTAAAAGACCTACCTCTATTTATTGCTAGTAACTTCGGTATTTAAAATGATGATATAAAGTAAATCATGTATGTAATGTATGTAATAATAAACTAGATAAACCAAGTATCCTACTTTTACATGTGTTGTGTTATCTTTAGAGGAACGCAAGCCATTTTAAAAACTAATTTATAGAATTGTGATGTAAGTAATACAATGTATAAGGGTTTGAATATATTAGGGATTAGAGATGTGCACCAGCCATTGTGTTTTGGTTTTGGTTTAGGATCTGGATCTCCCCTGGTTTTGGATCTGGATTGGTTTTGCCAAAACCTCGCCTCCATGTTTTGTTTTCGGGTTTTGGTTTTGGATCTGGATTTTTTGTTAAAAAATCATAAAAACAGCTAAAATCACATAAAACGTGGCCTGTTTTTGTTCCTACAGTATTATTAACCTTAATAACATTTATTTACAGTAGTTTCCAGTAAATTTTGACCACCTCACAGCTCACTATATTGTTTTCATACAGTTTAGGCCCAAAATTTGCACCAAGCTAGCTGGCTGACTAAGCTATGCGGCAGCAGTGGGCAGCACAAAAACGTGGCAGTTCAACTTCCAACATGGCACATCAGGAAACAAATGTTTTTATTATTCAAGAGAGGCCTGAGGGATTTGCAGCATGTATGTAGTTGAAGGCAGGGGCAGGAAGAGTTTGGTTGTAAATTTAATTAAAAAAATTTATTCCAAAGTAAATTTATGAGGGAGAAGGGGAGTGGGAGGAGGCATTTACAAAAAAATATTTTACTCATTCACATCAGTCTATGGACCTCATTCAGAGTCGGTCGAAGTGGCCGCACGGTCATACGCCAACGATGTTCGCTATACTGCGCATGCGTAAAGTTTGCAATGCGCGTGTGCAAACTAGCCGCTACGATCAGAAATTTCTCTCTCCTTGAACACAGCCAGGTCGGTAGTTTGAGTGACAGATTGAGGCGTTTGTGGGTGGTAACAGGGGAAGGTGCTTGAAAACGGGGGAGTGGAGATCCGAACGCAGGCATGCCTAATTATGCGAACGGCGTTTTATGGGAGTGCATACGGTTTATGGGAGTGCACAATTAACAAAGTAGCATCATGGCACATGTGACATGGGAGGTTTTTACACTGACATGATCGTAGAGCTTAAGAGAGGGTATGGTCAACCTTAAGCTCTACAACCAGTTCTGATGGTTCCCGATGGTCTCGATTAATCCTTATATGCCCGGAGATGATGTGCAATGCGTACGAGAAGGGGGCGTATTTTTTTGAATTCCGGCCGCTTCCTCCCCTTGGTCGGCCAGCTACCGATCCGAATTTTGGACGCAACTTGCGAGGGAATCATTTGCATATCCGGCCCCTTTTCCCGTATGACCGTGCGGCCGCTTCGACCGACTCTGAATGAGGTCCTATGTCCCAGAAGGATCTTGAGCGCTATGCCTGCTGCTGGGAGTGGATTTTCTCATCCCAGAAGGGGACCAGGTAGACTTCTAGTAGTACTTACCACAGGAAAAAGCATCTCCCAACCTGTACAGGGACTTTAAAAAAACATAGGCCCTCATTCAGAGCCGCACGCTCTGAATGAGGGCCGCCCTCCATAATTATGGAGCGTCCTCCTGGACGCTCGTATAGCTGTGGGTCACCACCCACAGCCTATACGAGCGTGCAGTTTGATGGCCGCGATGGTCATGACCATCGCGACCATCGCCACTGCGAGCCAGAGCCTGCGGTTGAGGTTTTCAACCGCAAGGCCCGGAGTGATTTTGGCTCTATCAGAGCCAAAATCACTCCCACTGACATCACTAGTGATGTCAGTGGGCTGGCTTCTGACGGTAGGCGTTCCCTTGGGAACGCCCCCGTCAGGGAGGCACGCCCCCAGCACGCCCACCAAAGGGGGCGTGCTGTCAATCAACATCGACAGCACGCCCCCTTTGATCAGACACAACGAGCGAAGGAAAGTCCTTCGCTCGTCGCGCCGGTCGCATGCGCACGACGGAGCTCCCTCCATCGTGCGCATGCTCAGTGCAGACCATCGACCCACTTGCGAGCGGACAGCCGCTCGCGAGTGGGTCTGAATCAGGCCCATAGTTAGTTAGTGGCCTCCAAACTGCCTCTTAGCCAGCACAAAGGTATTAAGGGGTAAATTTAATTTACTAAAGTGAGAGTTGTTAGAAGTGCATTTTAGAAGTGATGTTGCCCATAGCAACCAATCAGATTCTACTTAACATCACTTTCTAGAAGATAATAGCTAGAATCTGATTATGTTCTATGGGCAAGCAACATCACTTCTAAAACTCATTTCTAAAAACTCTCACTTTAGTGAATTAAATTTACCCCTTAAGTTCTTACGTTGTGTCTTTCTTGAGAATCCTGCATCAACTTCTGCTGCTAGGAGTGGATTTTCATCCCAGAAGAAGACCAGGAAGACTGCTTTTCAAAACAATTGACTGTAGAATAATCCTTTGCAAAGCTTCCACATTGAACATTTTCCCAACCTTTACAGGGAAATTAAAAAACATAGGCCCTCATTCAGAGCCGTTCGCTATTTGCGGTCGTTCGTTCAAAAACAAGGGGTGGCTATTCAAATGATCCGTTCGCACATTGCAGTCTGTTCACACCTCTAAGTCTGAACGAGCGAGCAAAACATACGCTCTTTTATTTCTTAAAAACGCCCCCTGGCCGCTCGCACCATACGTCATGTCCGCTATTTATTAGATTAATTGAGTACATCGAACAGGATATGAACTGCTCGATATTCTTGTGGTTGGTTTTTTCAACCGCTATTTTGCGAGCAGTTCTGAGTTAAAAAAAAACAAATGACGTGGTCATTGACGCTGCTATATTAATTATGCACACCCATAAAACGCCCGTTTTGACCTTTAATCACGCCTGCGTTCTGATCTCCATTCCCCGTTTTCAAGCACCTTCCCCTGTTACCACCCACATACGCCTCATTCTGTCACTCAAAATAGCAGGCACTCGCTATATTGCGTACAAACGATTTTCGGCCGCACTGACTGGTTCGCGCATGCGTACTAAAAACCGTACGCATGCGCAGATGTGCGAACATCGCTCGGAACGAGCGTACTGCCGCTAGTGAGCGGCTCTGAATGAGGGCCATAGTTAGTTAGTGGTCTCAAAGTGCCACTGCCAATTTTTTAAACCATATCCTCTAATTTCACCTTTGAAAGTGTTTATGCAAATCTCAGCAGAGGCGTTTTGTGATGCCACGGCTAAAGCGTTCACACACACACACAAAAAACAGATTGATTGATTGATTGAATACATTTTTGGGGGGCACTTGGGAGGGAGAGCACACGAACAAGTCAGCAGCCTCTTGATAAACGACACAGGCAGCACAGCACCCCTGCGCACCTACATTGCTGATAAATGTGGCTAATGCGCACACACAAAAAAATTGTTTTCATTTTCACACTGGTAGTGTGTGGCAGGCTAACATGCACACAGAAAAAATTGTTTTGTTTTTTTCACACTGGTGGTGAAGAGCACCCCTGAAAGAGGCAGCAGCCCCTTGACAGACAGCGCACCTACGTTGATGACAGGTGTGGCTAACACGCAGCAGCCCCTCGATAGAGAGGAGCACAGCACCCCTGCACAGCTACGCCAATGACAGTGACAGCCAGGTCTGGCTGACGTGCACACAATTTTTTTTTTTTCTTCAGGCCAGCAGCCCCTTGACAGACAGCAGCACAGCGCAGCTACGCCGATGACAGGTGTGGCTAACATGCAACACAAAAAAAACTGTTTATTTTTTTTTTTAACACTGGGGTGAACCCCTGAAAGAGGCAGCTGCCCCTTAGCAGACAGCAGCACAGCACCCCTACACTGATGACAAGTGTGGCTAAGCTAACGCTAATTTTTTACATTTTTTTCACACTGGGGGTGGGTGAAGAGCACCTCTGAAGGACAGAGCACCCCCTGGACAAAACAGCACTACAGCCAGCCAGCCCCTATGGACAGGACATGTGCAACAGCCAGCCCCTATGGACAGGACAACGACAGCCAGCCATCCCCTACGGACAGGACAACAGCCAGCCAGCCCCTATGGACACGACAACAGCCAGCCAGCCCCTCTATAGACAACAGCCAGCCCTTATGGACAATAGTAGCCAGCCCCTATGCACAGCATCAGCGTGTAATTAACAATAACAAGTATTAACAACAACACAGCTCCCAGCTCCCTCTCTCTTCACTCTCCACAGCCGGAATGAAAAGTGGTGGTTAATCGCTGGCACTTTATAGAATCCAAACCCGTGAGAATCCGACAGTGGGATGAGGACGTTTTCAGATCAGAGTCAGACGGGAAAACCCGAGCCGACTCGTATCTGCCTCGAATCCCCATAATTCAATCTGTATCTCCTCGTGTTTTTGATCTGGATTTGGTTTTGCCAAAACTTCCCCTTGCGTATTTTGGTTTTGGATCTGTATTTTTTCTAAAAAAAAATCATTAAAACAACTTAAATCACATAAGTTGGGCCTGTTTTTGTTCCTACAGTATTAACCTTAATAACATTCATTTCCAGTTAAGTTTGACCACCTCACAGCTCACAATATTGATTTCATCTAGTTTAGGACAGCAGTGGGCGGCACTAACATGTGGCAGTTCAGCTTCCAACATGGCACAGAGTGGCACTGCAGTGGTAGACAGAGGCCCGACGGAGTTGGAATATGTTTATGGACTGAAGACAGGGAAAGGATGGGAGGATTGATTAGTTTTTAATTTATATATTTTAATGTTTTGATATCTTTTTTTTTGTGGATTGATAATATTAATTTTATTTCACTTTTATATTTTTGACACTGGGGAAGAGCACCCCTGAACGAGGCAGCAGCCTTTTGATGAACAACACAGACAGCATCCCTTTTTTATGGCCAACAAAGAACCCATGCTGAGTGCGGATAGACCACCTGTAGAGTCACAAATACGTAGACGATAAACTCCGGTCTGACCGGCAGTGTCACCAAACAATAATGGCGCAACTAAGTTGCTAATGCACCTACACAAAAAAAATATTTATTTTTTATTTTTTGTTAATTGATAATATTAATTTTATTTCACTTTTATTTTTTTTTCACTTGGGAAGAGCACCCCTGAATGAGGCAGCAGCCCCTTGATGAACAACACAAACAGCACCCCATTTTTATGGACAACAAAGCACCTCTGCCGAGGGCGGACAGACCACCTGCAAAGTCACAATGACGTGGACTATAAACTGTGGCAGTGTCACCGAACAATAATAGCGCAGCTAAGTTGCTAACGCACACACAAAAAAAAGAAACAAAAGAAAGAAAAAAAGCACTTATTTTTTTTCACTGTGGAAGAGCACCCCTAATTGACAGAGCACCCCCCTGGACAACACAGCACCCCTTTATAGACTGCAGCCCTAGCCTGATGGACAAGCCAACACAGTTAATTGACAGGACAAGTGACACAGCAGCTGCAGCATCAACTGAAGGAAGCCTCCCTTTATATACTGCAGCCTAAGCCCCTTTATGGACAACACAGAAGCAGCCTTCAGCCCAAGACCCCGACTAGACACACACACTGAGTGACTGATAGTGACTACACGCCTGCTAGCTACCTTCTCCACAGCTGGAGTAAAAATGGCACCGATCGCGAGGACCTTTATATAATCCAAATCCTGAGAGAATCAGACAGTGGGAGGATGACGTTTTGCCTCGTTTTGAGATCCGAGTCAGGTGGGAAAACCCCAGCTGGTCTTGGATCCGACTCGGAATAGCAATGTTCGGGTGGGTCTGGTTCTCGGAGAACCAGACCCGCTCATCTCTAGTTAATATGAGCATCTCTATATCTAGTTACGAAATGTGGTTTAAATCCTGGCTGTCGGGATGCAGGCGCTCAGAATGCGAGGGAGAGGGTTATGTTTAGGCTGCTGGGAGGGGGGGTTAGGTTTAGGGGTAAGGTTAGGTAACCTAACTACAGATGTTCGCAGACCCCCGTGTTTTGGTTTTGGATCTGGATTTATCTTCATATTTTGGTTTTGCAAAACCACCCTCGTGTTTTAGATTTGGTTTTGGATTCAGATAAAAATCGATAAAAATATCCAAAATGTCCGAATCCGAAACCCAAGTTCGATTTTTTAACTCAGACTTCCGAACTGGCAACAGATCCGAACCTGGATTCGGTTTGAACTGGGTCACTAAAGTGAATGCGAACTTTGACCTGGTTCTACTCGGAACCCCCTAAATTCGGATGTGTTCCGATTTCAGAAATCCGGACCCGCACATCTCTAATCCTAACCCTGTCCGAATGCCGGTGTCGAGATTCTTACTGCTGGGATCCCGAGTGCCGGCATCCCGTACCCAACCCCTAGATACACCACATCTAGTCATACTGTTTTGTTTGCAATGGATTAAAAACACACTGTCATTTAACACGGCTAATTGTTCCCCAGGGGGCTATTCAATTACCCCGAATCCGGCAGTCGTCAGGGATTTTTTTTCACCTGCCTGCAATTGAATAAAAAATCCCGATAGGCAGCCCTGTTTTGGTGATCGCGGCCGCAAAAACACATACCGTAGGCTGTGACCTTATCGCGGATCTTTTTTATATTCACCCAAAAATTGGTAAATTATTCACTCAAAAAATTATCGGGGCTAAATAAATTCTCCTCTAAATTGTTTAAAGAATTTAATTAAATTTTTTTTTTTAATTCATGAGTACAGTAGTAGCACATCTGACTCGTCGACACATTGTAGACCCCTTAGCATTACTGCCAAGTCTTTTAAGACTGCCTACTGAAATAATGGGATTTGAACATCAGCATATACATTTATAAAAAATAGTGAAAGTAAAAACAGAAAATAAAAATCTCAAATATTTTAGCTTAACAAAAATATTTTTCATTCATGTAACCTTTTATATGTCTAAGCAACACACATAAACTGCAAGCTCATATTAGAGAGTTAGAGACATATATATATATATATATATATATATATATATATATATATATCAAGGGAGAGATTTACTAAGGCTCTTGTTTGCTTGATTTAACGATTTTCCATGATAAAGGTGCATTTTTGCAAATCAGGAATTTACTAATGTTAAAATCGTATGAGGTACATAAGTTCACTAGATCTGTGAAAGAACGTACATTTGGGCTATGCTATTAAAATCTTGGTTATGCACTCTTAATAAATATGGAAGGGCTATGTTGTATTCCGTTGATACGATCTCATGCCGCGTATCCACTACGCAACATTAATGAGCGATTGCACGATTACGACATCGTAATCATTCAATCGCTCAGTAAACGGGCACATATTGGGGATGTAATGTCTGAAACGACCAGCGATTTGTGCTCCCGCTGGTCATTTCCGACATCAATCTTCGCCCAAACATGCTGGTCAACCTGACGAAAACGTCAGGTTGAACATGTTAGGGGATGATTGATGTGCCTACACCAAACGACTGAACGTTCAGTGTAGGTACAGCACCAGACTGTGAAACGACTGCACGATTACAATGTCGTAATCGTGCATTTCACAGTCTGTAAGTGGATACGCACCTTCAGACATTGCTGATGTGTGTTGCATAATCTGTGCCTTAATCAACCTCCCCCAATGCACAGTCAGCAGGCATGGCTACTGCTTTTATCTGGCTACTCTGTAACCACAGAAAGTGGGAGGCAGGTTAGGGCTTTGATGATTTCCAACTATTTCAGTGTAAGTAACTCCTTAAACCCAAAGGTAGCATCGGTGGTGGGAGTCTGGCAGATCGGCATGCTGAAGATGGACCTTAAAGAAATGAAGCATGTGTAAATTGCAAGTCAACAAAGGCCCTCATTCAGAGCCGCTCGCTAGCGGCCGTACGCTCGTTCCGAGATATGTTCGCACATCTGCGCATGCGTACGTTTTTTAGTACGCATGCGCGAACCAGTCAGTGCGGCTGAAAATCGTTGGTACACAATATAGCGAGGGCCTGCTATTTTGAGTGACAGAATGAGGCGTATGTGGGTGGTAACAGGGGAAGGTGCTTGAAAACGGGGAGTGGAGATCCGAACGCAGGCGTGCTTAAAGGTCAAAACGGGCGTTTTAAGGGAGTGCATAATTAATACAGCAGCGTCATTGACCACGTCACTTGGTTTTTTTAAACTCAGAACTGCTCGCAAAATAGCGGTTGAAAACACCAACCACAAGAATAGCGAGCAGTTCATACGCTGTACGATGTACTCGATTAATCTAATAAATAGCGGACATGACGTATGGTGCGTGCGGCCAGGGGGCGTTTTTATCAAATAAACAAGCGTATGTTTTGCTCGCTCGTTCAGACTTAGAGGTGTGAACAGACTGCAATTTGCGAACGGATCATTTGAATAGCCACCCCTTGTTTTTGAACGAACGACCGCAAATAGCGAACGGCTCTGAATCAGGCCCAATGTGTTTAATTATATACCAAGGCACAATCTTGCAAATGTATTCACCTGGCTGTTCGTCATCCTGCCTTAAGGGTGGGTGGACAGCTTTTTCTTCCCACTAAAACTTTTGCCTGTAATTTTATATTTTGATATTAGAACAAACTGCATTAATGTAAAACAAAAAAATTTTAATTAAAAAGAAAATTGGTAACACGTGCAAGGACATTTGTACCGAACAACAAAAGAAAACCATTGTACTGTAATAACATTAGCAGAGCAGACAAACAACTGTACTTAGTATGTTTTCAGTTTTCTACCAAACAACATACAACATGTGTAAGCAAAATGAAATGGCTGTGTGGTCACATATATGTGCTAACATTTATAATTCAAATATCCAGGTAAGCACAAAACAATGGACATTGGGTCTCATTCAGACCTGCTCGCGAGCGCAGGACGCTCGCAAGCAGGTTGATGGTACCCAAATGCGCATACGCACGACGGAGGCTGCTCCTTCGTGCGCATGCGCGAGACCCGGCCGTCGCTCGGGGTCTCGCACCAAAGGGGGCGTGCTGTCGATGGTGAGTGACAGCACGCCCCCTTTGGTGGGCGTGCCGGGGCGGGGCTGCCTAGACGAAGGCGTTCCCATGGGAATGCCTACCGTCTGGGTCCGGCCCCACTCTGATAGAGCCAAAATCACTCCACGGCTTGCGGCAGCGAGACCCTACCGCAGGGTCTCGTCGCAAGCCCGATGGTCGCGATGGTCTTGACCATCGCGACCATCATCATGGACGCTCGCATAAGCTGTGGGTGGTAACCCACAGCTATGCGAGCGTCCAGGAGGACGCACCCAAAAAAAAAAAAAACGCCCTGATTCAGAGCGGGCGCTCGTTCAGAGCGTCCGGCTCTGAATCAGGCCCATTGTTTGCTAAGTACTATGGTGATTGTGTTTACATTTCATTGATAAGAACAAAAAGTCACAGTAAAGACATTAAAATGACATGACAAAGGTAATCATTAGAATATTACTCACTCTGTTTGTGTGGGCATCTGTGTCATGGACCTGCAGAGCCTGAACCACCTCTGGAGGGATGGAAGTGGGAGCTGGCACCAGTCTGCTTCTGGTGTTGAGCCTTTGTGGCCATTTTGCTTTTGATGCGCCACTTATTTTTGCTGAAGCACTTCTTACAGACATCCACAGTGCGCTTCAGCGTCCCTGAGCAGTTGACCTTCTCCAAAATCTTCTGCAACATCAGGGATTTCTTGTGAGTACTTGTTCTGGAGTAGTAGCACCCAAACAAATGGTCAAAATGCCTCATCACCCCTTGACAAGGGACACATTTTCTTCAAAAGCAACCACACATTGCGGCCACTCTTGGTCTTGCCCCTGACCACTGATCCATTTTCCTCCTCATCCTCCTAAAAATCTGACACACACACACACACACCACACAGACACTCACAAGTAATGAGGAGAAGACAAAAAAATTAATATGACAAAGGACAAGAAAAGACAAACTTTAAAAACTAACAAGACTACAGAAAAAGACAAGACAACTTACTGGCCAAAACTCCTCTCCAACCATTGTGCACACTCCAACCTTCAAAAACGCCACCAATGCAGGTGTTATCGGCGGTTTGTAGGCTTATTTATACCAACATGGTGATGCCACTGTAGCATGTACAAATACTGACCAATCAGAATATGTTTGCAATTTTCACCAATTTGCTCCGATTTCACACGCGAGTTTTGGTGGCAAAAGTTGCATAGTATAACACATTTGTGATTTTATTTGCGAAACACACCTGATTTGACTGATCTAACACATGACATAACATGAATAGTTACACCATCGAATGACAAAACAAAAGCAAACACGATTCTTTGTAAATGTGCGCTTTACAGCGCAAAACGTTTCGACAATGGAATGGATCGCAGGTGACAATGGATCGTAGGCCAACATGAATGTTATACAGGTGGAGTCTCTCATATCCAAAATGCTTGGGACCAAGGGTATTTTGGATATCGGAATATTCCGTATTTTGGAATATTTGCATACCATATTGAAATGTCTTAGGAATAGGACTCAAATCTAAACACAGAATGCATTTATGGTTCATATACACCTTATACACACAGCCTGAAGGTAATTTTATACAATATTTTCAATACTTTTGTGGCTCAAACTAAGTTTGTGTACAGTGGCGGGCTGGGCCGGGGGGCAAGGTGCCATCTGCCCCCCGGGCCGGTACTATTTCAGTCCTGTAGGGCCGCCAGCTGTTTGCAGCCAAACGCTGCATGGATGCCTGCTGGCTGGAGACAGGCTGTTGCAGCCTGTCTGCCCAGCGGCCGTCCAAGGCCCCGCCCACTAAAACACTGGCAGCACCCCCCTCTCCCAACCTCCCGTCCACCCGCAGTTCAGACATCACGGAGCGGTGCAGTGGAGTGGATGGAAGACCTCACTAGCCCGGCCCTCACTGTGCGGCATAGCGTCTTGACGTCACCTACAACCACATACAAGCAGGAGCTCAGCATCAGCTCCGTGGAGGCTGCTCGACTATCTGGATGACTGATTCTTCCTGATTCCAGTGTCAGTCCTGCAGTGCTGCTGAGTAGGGTGTCGATTCCTGATGGCTGCTGCTACAACTTGGTATGCAATTACTTATAGAAATTATATTTTTGAAGCAGATACATATATTTTTGGACTGTGGTGTGTGTATGTATATAAATATATGTATGTGTGTGTGTGTGTATAGATATAATAATATATATCTTTATCTGCCTATATAGTTTAAACACCTGGTCACCTCAGTATCCGAAACCCCAAATCCCTCCCTTGCTCTGCTCCACCTTTTGTCTGGATGGTTCCACTCCCTCTCTGCTGTCCTCCTCCTCCTCCACCCCCGCCTCCTTCCCCGTCATGGCCAAGTCCCGAACCCCACCCCATCACGGTTCCGTCCCAACACCCACCTTCCCCCCATCGCTCCCATACTAACCCTGGCGGCCATTCTTCCTCTCCTTAGACTGTCCTGTCTCCCTCGCAGTGGGAGCCATTGGGGGTTGCACATTGATGTGTATGTATGTATTAGGGGTGTGCACCGGCCACTTTTCGTGTTTTGTGTTTTGGTTTTGGATCTGGATCTTTCTTCGTATTTTGGATCTGGATTGGTTTTGCCAAAACCACCCTTCCGTGTTTTGGGTTCTGGGTTTTGTGTTTTGGATCTGTATTTTTTGTTTAAAAAAGCATAAAAACAGCTAAAATCACAGAATGTGTTGGTTTTTCTGCTCCTATGCTATTATTAACCTCAATAACCTTAATTTCCACTAATTTCCAGTCTATTCTGAACACCTCACAATAGTGCTTTTATGTCCAAAAGGTTGCACCGAGGTAGCTGGATGACTATGCTAAGTGACACGAGTGGGCGGCACAAACACGTGACCCATCTAGGAGTGATACTGCAGTGGCAGACAGGATGGCAGTTTGAAAAACTAGGCCCCAAACTGTACATAATGCAAAGAAAAAAAAGAGGTGCAAGATGGAATTGTCCTTGGGCCCTCCCACCCACCCTTATGTTGTATAAACAGGACATGCACACTTTAACAAAGCAATCATTTCAGCGCCAGGGTCTGCCACACAACTGTGGCTGAAATGATTGGTTCGTTTGGGCCCCCACAAAACAAGCTGTCAATTAATCTGTCCCTGCACAAACTGGCTCTACGGAGGCAAGATGTCGTCCTCATCCTCCTCATCCACCAATTCCTCACCCTCTTCAGTGTTGTGTACATCCTCATCCTCACAGAGTATTAACTCGTCCCCACTGGAATCCACCACCACAGGTCCCTCTGTACGTTCTGGAGGCTGGTCTCCCTGGAAGAGTTGATAATTCATTTTTATGAACAACATCTTCTCCACATTTTATGGAAGCAACCTCCTACGCCTTTCGCTGACAAGGTTCCCGGCTGCACTAAACACTCTTTCGGAGTACACAGTGGAGGGGGGGGCAACTCAGGTAAAATAGAGCCAGTTTGTACAGGGGCCTCCAAATTTCCTCTTTTTCCTGCCAGTATAGGTATGGACTGTCTGACATGCCTACTTGGATGCTGTCACCGATGTAATCCTCCACCATTCTGTCAGGTCCTTCAGTCCGGACCAGATGTCCAAACTTGGTCCTGCCTGCCCTGCATCACTGCCAGCGGGTTGCTTAGGATACTTAAGTTTTTTCCTGGCAGCCCCAGTTGCGGGAGAAAATGAAGAAGGAGCTGTTGACGTGTCACGTTCCGTTTCAGCTGACAATGTGTTCACCAGCAGGTCTTTGCACCTCTGCAGGCTTGTGTCGGCCGGAAAGAGAGACACCACATAGGCTTTAAACCTAGGATCAAGCACAGTGGCCAAAATGTAGTGGTCTGATTTCAACAGATTGACCACCCTGGAATCCTGGCAAAGCGAATGAAGGGCTTCATCCACAAGTCCCACATGCCGAGCGGAATCGCTCCGTCTTAGCTCCTCCTTCACTTTCTCCAGCTGCTTCTGCAAAAGCCTGATGAGGGGAATGACCTGACTCAAGCTGGCAGTGTCTGAACTGACTTCACGTGTGGCAAGTTCGAAGGGCTGGAGAACCTTGCACAACACGGAAATCATTCTCCACTGCGCTTGAGTCAGGTGCATACCCCCTCCTTTGCCTATGTCATAGGTGGATGTATAGGCTTGAATGGCCTTTTGCTGCTCCTCCATCCTCTAAAGCATATAGAGGGTTGAGCTCCACCGCGTCACAACCTCCTGCTTCAGGTGATGGCGGGGCAGGTTCAAGAGTGTTTGCTGGCGCTCCAGTCTTCAGCACGCAGTCGCTGAATGGCAAAAGTGGCCAGAAATTTTTCGGGCCACCCAAAGCATCTCCTGCACGCCCCTGTTGCTTTTCAGAAAATTCTGTACCACCAAGTTTATTGTGTGAGCAAAACATGGGACGTGCTGGAATTTGCCCAGATGTAATGCCCGCACAATATTGATGGCTTTGTCAGATATCACAAATCCCCAGGAGAGTCTAAGTGGGGTAAGCCACTGCACTGTTTTTCGACACCTATTCAATGGTGAAAACTTATCCCCGTTTTTTATCAAAGACTTTTCAAAACTGCGATAAGTCTTTGAAATTGAATACGGTGTAAAAGTAAAACCAGCGATAATGACATCATGCCTCCGATATTAACGCAAAAACGATGTTATCGCACCCATATTGAATACCCCTGTAAGTGGGGTAAGCCACTGGGCGATGATTTCCCTCAGTTTCTCTAAGAGGTTGTCGGCGGTGTGCCTCTTACTGAAACCGGTGATACACAGCGTAGCCTGCCTTGGAACGAGCTGGCGTTTCTGAGATGCTGCTACTGGTGACGCTGCTGCTGTTGCTGCGTAAGGTGATACATCTACCCAGTGGGCTGTCACTGTCATATAGTCCTTAGTCTGCCCTGTTCCACTTGTCCACATGTCCGTGGTTAAGTGGACATTGGGTACAATGGCATTTTTCAGGACACTGAGGACACTTTTTCTGATGTTTCTGTACAGTCTCGGTATCGCCTGCCTAGTGAAGTGGAACCTAGATGGGATTTGGAACCGGACACACACTACCTCCATCAATTGTCTAAATCCCACTGCACTAATGGCGGATACCGGACGCACGTCTAACACCAACATAGCAGTCAAGGCCTCAGTTATACGTTTTGCTTCAGGATGACTGCTGTCGTACTTCATCCTCCTCGCTAAGGACTGTTGGAGGGTCAATTGTTTAGTAAAAGTAGTGGTGTTCCTACTTCCTCTCTGGGATGATGAACGACTCCCAGCAGCAGCAACAGCAGCAGCGGCAGCAGGAGGCGTAGCAATGCAGGATCCTCCGGAGGAATCCCGGATAGGAGAGTCAGTCATGCCAGTGACATGGCCTGCAGGACTACTTCCGATCCTGACTAAGGAGGAAATTGACGAGGAGGGAGTTGACGGTGTGGTTTGCAGGCGCTTGGATACAACAGGACAACGGGATTTAGGTGTCCCTGGACTGCTTACGGTCTTAGCCAAAGTTTCTGAACTTGACAGTAACTTTTTATGAACGCGCTGCAGGTGCCGTATAAGGGAGGATGTTCCTAGGTGGTTAACGTCCCTACCCCTACTTATTCCACCTTTACATATGGTACATATGGCAAGACAGTTGTTGTCCGGATTTGGATAGAAATATTGCCAGATCAAAGAAGTGGAATGTTTGGTCTTCTGCCCAGGCATGACCGTGATGGGCTTTTTCATCCCACGGACAACTGTCTCCCCCGGAGCCTGATTTAAACAAACCACATCACCATCAGAATCCTCCTCGCCAACTTCCTCCTCAGCGCCAGCTACACCAGTATCCTCATCCTGTTGTACTTCAACAGTGACATCTTCAATTTGCATATCAGCAAGTGGACTGTGGGTGCTCCTTTCAGCACTTGCAGGGGGCGTGCAAATGGTGGAAAGAGCCACCTCTTCCCATCCAGTGCTGGGAAGGTCAGGCATCACAACCACCACCACACTTGGACTCTCCTTGGGGATTTGTGATATCTTCTTAGAACGCACAGTTCTTCGCTGTGCTTTTGCCAGCTTAACTCGTTTGATTTTTTTAGTGGGAGGAGGGCTTCCATCGTCATGTGAAGCTGGACCACTAGTCATGAACATAGGGAAAGACCTTAGCCATTCCTTGCCACTCCATGTCGTAAATGGCATATTGGCAAGTTTACGTTTCTCTTCAGATGATTTAAATGTTTTTTTCAAGGTCATTTTCCTGAATTTTGTCATTTGGGATTGTATGTGCCCTCTACTATGACATTGGGCATCGGCCTTGGCAGACGACGTTGATGGCATGTTATCATCTATATCATGACTAGTGGCAGCAGCTTCAGCACTAGGAGGAAGTGGTTCTTGATCTTTCCCTATTTTATTTTTATCAGAGAAAGTTTGGTCCTCCATTTATGTTATATTGATATATACGTGCGGCTAAGGCGCGCACAAACACAGAAAATAATTTTTTATTTTTGTTGGAGACTAGTGCACTTTGTGGGTTACACCACCCTTTAAGAAATGAGCCAGCCGGCCCTTTACTTATGGGAGACAGGCGCACGCTTGTCGCTACTTTGTTGATGCACGTGCGGCTACTGCGCATACAATTCACAAACACAAAAAAATATATTTTTTTATTTTGTTTGGAGTGCCCTTTGGGGGTTACAGCACCCTTTAACGGACAAGCCAACTGGCCTTTTAATTATGGGACACAGGCGCACGCTTGGCGCTGCTCCTTCGTTGATGCTCGTGCAGCCACAGTGCACACAATTCACAAACACAGAAAAATATATTTTTTTATTTTGTTTGGAGTGCCCTTTGGGGGTTACAGCACCCTTTAACGGGCAAGCCAGCCGGCCTTTTACTTATGGGACACATGCGCACGCTTGGTGCTGCTCCTTCGTTGATGCACGTGCAGCCACAGTGCACACAATTCACAAACACAGAAAAATATATTTTTTTATTTTGTTTGGAGTGCCCTTTGGGGGTTACAGCACCCTTTAGCGGTCAATCCAGCCGGCCCTTTATTTATGGGACACAGGCGCACGCTTGGCACTTTATTGATGCACGTGCGGCTACTGCGCACACAATTCACAAACACAGAAAATATTTTTTTATTTTGTTTGGAGTGTACTTTGGGGGTTACAGCACCCTTTAGCGGTCAATCCAGCCGGCCCTTTTTTTATGGGACACAGGCGCACGCTTGGCACTACTTTGTTGATGCACGTGCAGCTACTGCGCACACAATTCACAAACACAGAAAATATTTTTTTATTTTGTTTGGAGTGTACTTTGGGGGTTACAGCACCCTTTAACGGACAAGCCAGCCTGCCCTTTACTTATGATACAGGCGCACGCTTGGCACTACTTTGTTGATGCACGTGCGGCTACTGCGCACACAATTCACAAACAAAAAAAAATATTTTTTTATTTTGTTTGGAGTGCCCTTTGGGGGTTACAGCACCCTTTAAAGGACAAGCCAGCCGGCCTTTTACTATTGGGACACAGGCGCACGCTTGGCGCTGCTCCTTTGTTGATGCACGTGCACAGGGGCTGGCTGGCAACTTTCAGCCTGGGGGGCAAACACAAGCAAGTGGCCCCGGCTTTTCTACCAGCACATTGTGAAGCATTTAGGAGCTTAGTCCCGATAGGGTAATGCATGAATGCACCAGGAAAACCCTGCCCCCCACCCTCCCACTACATTATTAGATATACATTTAGGGGGAGGGAAAGGGCACGGCAATGCAGCACACTCTATTTATACATACACCCGCCTGTGCAATATTGGGGACAAAAAAATTAAATTTGCAGTCCTAGGAACCGATAATTAATAAAAATGCAGCTTTGGGGCCCATATTAATGTATATTTAAATACAAACATTATACATATATATACCTCACACAGTCCCCCCTCACCAGGGGTGTATCTAGGGGTCTGAGCACCACTAGCAAAGTAAGGGCCTGCGCCCCCCCCCATATTTTCAGAAGAATTACATCCTCTACTTATATTGTTGAAAAATAAAAAAACTTAAAATAGATATTAATTTAATTTAAAAAGTACCCACCTTCACTGACTAGTTTCTGCCTAAGGGGGGGAGGGCACACTGACATCAGCAGCTCCCTGTCCACAGACCACATACCACTGTCATGATCGGCAGTCCAGATTTCTACCCACTGGCCACGGGTGGCACCACCATCCTGGCCAAGGGTTAGATACTCCCCTGCCCTCTGCACACACAGCTCTCGCCACTCACTCAAATATTTCCCCTCATATAGCTCTCCCCTCCTCACACAGATCCCACCCTCTCATATCTCTCCCTTCCTCACACAGTCCTCCCCAACACACAGCTCTCTCCACTCACCCATACAGCTCTCTCCCCACTCATTCAGCTCCCCCACTCAGACACACACACACAGCCCCCACCTCTCAGACCCCCTTTCCCCACACACACAGCTCTCCCCAATCACTGAAATCACCTCCTCACACACACACAGCACTGCACCCGTCCAGATCCCCCTCACTCAGAACCCCCATATCACAAAAATCTTTCCCCTTACTCAGATACAATCTCACACAAACACACTCCCCAATCACTCAGGACCCCACAGTTCTCCACCCCTTCACCTCCCTCACAGCACTTCACCCACACATAGATCCCCCTTCCCTAACAATGAACGCATAGGGAGAGGAGGGAGATCACCTGCTGAGCCTGCATGACTGAGAGAGATCAGTGCTTTCACAGAAGGGGGTGTGGTGTGGGCGTGGCAGGAGCAGCGAGTGCCGTCCCGCCCACACCACGCCCCCTTCTCTGAAAAGACTGATCTCTCACTGTCACAGGCTCAGCACGTGGTCCCTTAGGGCCCCACCCACCCGCCAGTGCCCTCCCTTCCGACATAGTCACAAAAAGCTATCAGGGTATGTGACTGCATATGACAGCATATGTGTCAGCACAGGTCTCCGGAGGACCACCCCATAGTTTGCCCAGTGCCTCTGTGTCTGCTGCGCCCCTGCTTATTCTAGCTGCACTGGCGCAGCCTGACACTGACAGCCGGGAGACAGGCACATGAACCTCCCCGGCTGTCGCTAGTATATGCACGCAGCGGCGGCCCTAGTGCTGCACAATTGTACCGGCCCGGGTGGCAGATGGCACCCTGCCCCCCGGCCCAGTACGCCACTGCACGTGCAGCCACAGTGCACACAATTCACAAACACAGAAAAAATATTATTTTTTTTAGCACTTGGGGGGAGCACCCCTGCCGGACAGAGCACCCCCTGGACAACACTACAGCACCCCTTTAGGACTGGGACACTGCACAGAACTTTGGAGTGGACACAGCCCCTATGGACAACTGACTGCACAACACAGTCCAGCCAGCCCCTATGGACTTTGAAGTAGTGGACACAGCCCCTATGGACAACAGCAGCACAGCGCAGCACAGCACAACACTACACTGCACTACACTACACTACACTACAACACTACACTACACTACACAGCCCAGCCAGCCCTAACTCCCACTACACTGTCCACAGCCGAGTGAGAAAATGGCGCCGACGCGGGTACCTTATATAGGATCCAAAACCCGCGAGACCCGGAAGGCGGGATGATGACGTTTTGCCTCGATTTCAGATCCGAGTCAGGCGGGAAAAGTTGAGCCTGACTCGGATCGGCCTCGGATCGGGGGGGTTCGGATTTCAGAAATCCAAACCCGCTCACCCCTAGTATGTATAAATATATATATGTATGTATTTTTTTATAGATATTCATATACTGTATGTGTTTATGAGCATATATAAATGATGCACTGCAGCCAATAAGATCTGGCTGTGTCTGTCAGTCCCCATTAAAAATCACAGAAGAGTGGCTGCACCATGGCTCGGTCATTTCCTCTCAGCTTCAGCCCTGCTTTGACATCCCCCAGTTGCCTCTGCCCCTTATCAGTTATTGTAAGGCACAATCACTAGCGGCTCCCTGAGCAGAGCGGATGATGCTGTGATGGCAGGGTGACAACTGATAGGCCACACTGTCACAGAGCCTGTTGGACCAATAGTTGTCTACCGCCAGAGCCTTAACTAGACTTTTCGGTGCCCTGTGCCAGAGAGAGCATTGCTGCCCCCCCCCCCCCATTTTTTAAATAAGGACATGAGAGAGTGCACCTGAAAAAGGGCCATGGCCTCATGGGGAAGGGCCAGGGAAAAGATAAGGGTACTCCTGGGGCAGCCAGGAGATGCTGGGGATAAAGGAGAGGAAGCTACATGTGAGAATGATAATAAACAGGAAAATTGACAGGCCCAAACAGTGCCCCCTGCCCTGCGGTGCCCTGTGCCATGGCACTGGTCGCACTGCCCTAGTTACGGCCCTGTCTACAGCTGTCATATTCAGTGGGGATGGGAGACTCCTGTATCGCCTGTCTCTTGCCCCGGACTCTGTGAAGCAGCCAAGACAAGGCTGTTTTGTCCCTTTTCAATCTGCTTCTCACTCCCTCCCCAGTCGCGAGCTTTCTTGGACACTCTGCTTGTTTCACTTTGCCTGTGCAAAGAATTAACATCAGCTGGCTCACCACAGTATAACGGCAACTTCAAAGACCCGGAGGACAGCTCGATCCTATCTTGGACTGAGGAATGTGTTACGCTCAGGGGCACATACTTGGACAAGCTTTAAACTTTTATCCTTCACCACCTCCTCTCCACACACCGCTGTCAGTGGCTGAAATTTATGCTGCATCCTGGCATTCTAGTTGATGCCCTACAGAATTGTTGTGACATGCAGTTTCACAACAGCTTTATGTGTGTGTATGTGGGAGGGTCTAAGCTGGACAAAATCCCCTGTTAAATGGCTTGAGCTTTTCAATGTGGCACAGTATGTATCGGGGTCAATAAAATGTGGCATAATGTGTAGTGGAGGCACTACAATAATGTGTACTGGGGCACTATGATGTGGCATAATGAGTATCAGGGGCAAAGCAATGTGGTATAATGTGTACTTGGGAGGACTACAATGTGTATCAGTGGGCACTACAATGTGGAATGTGTATCGGGGAGGCACTACAATTTGCCATTGTGTATTGGGGGTACTATGATGTGGCATATTGTGTTTTGGGGCACTACAATATTGCATAATGAGTGTTTTTTTTCTAGAAAACCTGGGGCCACTCACTTGGATTTGCCCCCCAGCCTGAAAGTTGCCAGCCAGTCCCTGTTTGTGTACATATATGAAATTTATTTATGTTTCATATACATATTATACACACAGCCTATAGGTAATGTTATACTTTATTTTTAATAATTTTATGCCTTAAACAAAGTTTGTGTACATTGAACCATCAAAATCAAAGGTATCACTATCTCAGTCAAGTTAAAAATATTCCATATTTCGGAATATTCTGTAATTCTGAATATTTGGATATGGGAGACTCAACCTGTACTGTAAGTCTCCCCCTAGTGTACAACAGCACATATTGTAACATTTATCTAATTGTACAGTTGTCCTTGAACAATATTGATATTTTCACTTACAAACATTTCAGTATTCCTGTGAATGTTGAATTTTTTAAACTCTTATAAAAAATTGATTTTTACAAACATAATTTATAAAACCATAACCAAACAAACATTGTTTTTATATAAAACATGTTTACTTTTCCAAAAATGACACCATTTCAAAATGAATGATTAGTGGGTATAACCAATTGTTAAAAATAAATTACCTCCCACATTAAATACTGCTTCCCCTATTTCACCTTCTGGTCCGGATTCCCCAATTTCCACATCCAAAACCATCTGGGGATGGCGAGGGATGAACCAAAGGGCAAGGGATGCACAGAGGAGTGTTGTGAGGATGATTTGGGTGGCAGGGGCAGGAGAGGATTGTGAGAATGAGATGGGGCCAGGGACAGGAGAGGGTTCAAGGGCTGAGAATTCAGGAGGGCCTTGGGAGTGGCTAAGGTATGAAGAGGGGGGCAGGGTTTGGGGAGTGGCCAAGGGATGAAGGGGGCAGTGTCTGGGGAGGGGCCAAGGTATAAGGGGGCAGCAGGGTATGGGGAGTTTTGGTCCTCTTGGGTTTCCTGAGCCCATCTGCGTGCCTCAGCCCATCGGTTTCCTGTGGAGACAACAACAGGAAAAAAAAAATAGGCTTCGGTGTACATTACACACAAGTAAACTCCATGAACAGCTACCATACAAGCGAAATTCCAACCATGGCAAAATGTTTAAACTATGATTTGTTAGTAAAGCTCTACACTCCTGCCTTTTATAATATCCATCCTGTATATACTGTATCTATTAGAACAGTTTTCAAGCATGCCATGCATGCACACAAAATGTATACAGTATGTGTTCTAATATGCATACTTATGGCGTGCAATTTTGTCTGGAACCTAGAAAGAACCACTGACTGTCTGTGTCTGAGGTCACTCCACCTCCACTCAAGCAGCACAATGCTGTGAATTTAGTTTTCGCACCCCCCCATATGCGCATATTTTTAGTTGGGATGAGCGGGTTTGGATTTCTGAAATCCGAACCCCTCCGATCCGAGCCGGGAACTGAGTCCGGCTCGACTTTTCCCGCCTTACTCGGAACTGAAATCGAGGCAAAATGTCATCATCCCGCCTTCCAGATCTCACGGGTTTTGGATTCCCGCCTTCCGGTCCCCGCGTTGGCGCCATTTCTCACTCCAGTTGTGGACAGTGAAAAGGGAGGATGGGAGCTAGGGCTGGCTGGGCTGTGTTGTGCTGCTGTTGTCCATAGGGGCTATGTCCAGCTGTGTTGTGCTGCTGTCATAGGGGCTGGCTGGGCTGTGTTCTGCAGTCAGTTGTCCATAGGGGCTGTGTCCACTCCAAAAGTCTATAGGGGCTGGCTGGACTGTGTTGTGCAGTGTCCCATAAAGGCTGTAGTCCTAAAGGGGTGCTGTAGTGTTGTCCAGGGGGTGATCTGTCCATCAGGGGTGCTCCCCCAAAGTGCACTCCAAAAAAATGTTTTTTTTCTGTGTTTGTGAATCGTGTGCACAGTAGCCGTACGTGCATCAACAAAGTAGCGCTAAGCGTGCGCCTGTGTCATAAATCAAGGGCCAGCTGGCTCATCTCTTAAAGGGTGGTGTAACCCCCAAAGTGCACTCCAACAAAAATAAAAAATTATTTTCTGTGTTTGTGAATTGTGTGCACTGTGGCTGCATGTACATCAACAAAGGAGCAGCGTCAAGCGTGCGCCTGTGTCCCATAAGTCTGTTAAAGGGTAGTGTGACCTCCAAAGTGCGCTCCACAAAAAATAAACAATTCTTTTTTTCTGTGTTTGTGTGCGAAATGTATGCGCAGTAGCCACACGTGCATCAACAAAGGAGCAGCGCCAAGTGTGCGCCTGTGTCCCATAAGTCTGTTAAAGGGTGGTGTAACCCCAAAGTGCTCCAAAAAATAAAAAACTATTTTTTTTTCTGTGTTTGTGACTTGTGTGCGCTGTAGCCGCACATGCATCAACACAGTAGCAGCGCCAAGCGTGCACCTGTGTCATAAGTCAAGGGCCGGTTTGGACATCTGGACCGCACTGAAGGACGTGCCAACAATTTCTGACATGTCTACTGTCACTGCATATAATACTGTCACCACTGACAGAATGGTGGAGGATTACATTGGTGACAGCATCCAAGTAGGGATGTCAGACAGTCCGTACCTGTACAGGCAGGAAAAAGAGGCAATTTGGAGGCCCCTGTACAAACTGGCTCTATTTTACCTGAGTTGCCGCCCCTCCAGTGTGTACTCTGAAAGAGCGTTTAGTGCAGCCGGGAACCTTGTCAGCGAAAGGCGTAGGAGGTTGCTTCCACAAAATGTGGAGAAAATGATGTTCATAAAAATGAATTATCAAATCTTCCAGGGAGACCAGCCTCCACAACGTACAGAGAGACCTGTGGTGGTGGATTCCAGCGGGGATGAATTAATACTCTGTGAGGATGAGGATGTACACAACACTGAAGAGGGTGAAGAATCGGTGGATGAGGAGGATGAGGATGACATCTTGCCTCCGTAGAGCCAGATTGTGCAGGGACAGATTAATTACCAGCTTGTTTTGTGGGGGCCCAAACGAACAAATCATTTCAGCCACAGTCGTGTGGCAGACCCTGGCACTGAAATGATTGGTTTGCTAAAGTGTGCATGTCCTGTTTATACAACATAAGGGTGGGTGGGAGGGCCCAAGGACAATTCCATCTTGCACCTCTTTTTTTTCTTTGCATTATGTACTGTTTGGGGCCTAGTTTTTCAAACTGCCATCCTGTCTGCCACTGCAGTGTCACTCCTAGATGGGCCACGTGTTTGTGCCGCCCACTCGTGTCGCTTAGCATAATCATCCAGCTACCTCGGTGCAACCTTTTGGACTAAAAATGATATAGTGAGGTGTGAGGTGTTCAGAATAGACTGGAAATGAGTGGAAATTAATGTTATTGAGGATAATAATAGCATAGGAGCAGAAAAACTCACAAATTCTGTGATTTTAGCTGTTTTTATGCTTTCTTTTAAAAATAATACAGATCCAAAACGCAAAACCCAGAACCCAAAACACAAAGAAAGATCCAGATCCAAAACCAAAACACGAAAAGTGACCGTTGCACACCCCTAATTTTTAGGCAGTTTGTCAGAAATAGCACCTCCACCTGCAGCCGCTGGTTCATTACCTCCGTTAGTATACACAATTCATGCTTGCTGAAGCTCACGGCTCTCATGATGGCAATGATGGATGCCACATGATTGGGTGTTTATATAGTATTGGTTGTGCTGTTATTGTCTAATACATCGTGTGAATACTAAAGCAGATGCGGATCAATGAGCTTCTAGAAAATGGCGGATTTATGCATAAGCTTATGTCTATTATAACACCAAATGCAAACCTTAATACACAATAGTCACACTATGGAGTAGTGGATACTATATATCAACAACACACTTACAGACCTACATTCATTTTACCTTGGAACATATGGCACATGTTAATTTAACAAATACATATTAGACGTCTGCCTCAAACTACCTCCTCCACGGGCCAAATGTAAGAATGTGGTTAGCACCATGTCGTCCTTATAAGTCCTAAGCTCCTCCCTTTGTGGAACGTGGATTTTGCGTGCGTATGCATGATAATGCATATAAATACTTGTGCCATACAGGAGAAACCTTGGCAAAATGGAGGCTCTAAAGGAATTTCTAGAGGAGGTTGCCTACAGGGCTGACAATCAGGGGAAGAAGGTACTAATTACTCAGGCCTGGGCTTGATGGAGGGACCCTACAAGGGCCTGGGTCTACTGTCTCCCCTCTCTCCCTTACCTCTCAGCGGTGGCAGTGTCACTCCTCAGCACAGCACACTCTGCTTTTTGCTGGACTACAGAGGGACCAGGGAGGCTGCTGCTGCTGATCAGCAACAGCAGTCCCCTCTGGCAGCGCGGACAGCAAGGGGAGAGAGCAATCACACTCTCCCTGGATTTGTCCCTGGCTGAGGTGCACACGGCGTCCACCTGAGGAGCACAAACCAAAAAACAATTAAACAAAAAACTTTTTATTATAGAGGTGTGGCCATGCCTACTGTCAAAATGCCACACCCCAAAAAAATAATATGGCTTGGCATGCCTCACTCTGGCCCTGCTGACAATGCTCCACAAACACCCACTCCAAATGTGGACAACCAAAGTCCAGAAAACAGAAGTACAGACACTAGAGGCTGATAAAGTTCCAGGGCCAAGCCACAAAACACTCCTGCACCACGTAGGAAAGGCCATATAGGGTGACAGCCAAATTTGAGCAACAAGGAACTGAAGATCCTTATAAAGGAGCCAATGGCAAGATTCCATGCGGTAGCTTACGATTATGGGACGCAAACTACAGCAAAAATTTGGCAAGAGATTATTGATGCAGTCAGCTTGGAGACGCATGTTGTCTGTCTGCACTCCTCTTTATTTACACAGATGTTTAACACAAGGTGCACATACATAACACAAGGTGCACATACACAACACAAAGTGCACATACACAACACAAGGTGCACAAACATAACAAAAAGTGCACATACATAACACAAGGTGCACATACACAACACAAAGTGCACATACATAACACAAGGTGCACATAGACAACACAAGGTGCACATACACAACACCAGGGTCACATACATAACACAAAGTGCACAAACATAACATAAGGTGCACATACACAACACAAAGTGCACATACACAACACAAGGTGCACAATCATAACAAAAAGTGCACATACATAACACAAGGTGCACATACACAACACAAAGTGCACATACATAACACAAGGTGCACATAGACAACACAAGGTGCACATACACAACACAAAGTGCACATACACAACACAAGGTGCACATACATAACACAAAGTGCAAAAACATAACACAAGGTGCACATACACAACACAAAGTGCACATACACAACACAAGGTGCACATACACAACACAAGGTGCACAATTATAATAAAAAGTGCACATACATAACACAAGGTGCACATACACAACACAAAGTGCACATACACAACACAAGATGCACATACACAACACAAGGTGCACAATCATAACAAAAAGTGCACATACATAACACAAGGTGCACATACATAACACAAGGTGCACATACACAACACAAAGTGCACATACATAACACAAGGTGCACATAGACAACACAAGGTGCACATAGACAACACAAAGTGCACATACACAACACAAGGTGCACAAACATAACACAAGGTGCACAAACATAACAAAAAGTAAACATACATAACACAAAGTGCACATACAAAACACAAAGAGCACCTACATGTGTGTGAAGACACAACAGAGAAACACTGTCAAGTGTTCTCCTCAGAACCCCAAAAGCTAGACACAATTTGAAGGATACACAATGGTGTGTGCATCCTAAGAATTTTTGCCCAACAACATGGATTATTTTCCATAAGACTAATGGCTAAAAGTTTGGGGGATTGTTAAATTGCAACATTTTGGAAATTAATTAGACACTGTCATAGTGCATAGCTTTATGGTTGTTTGGACCATTTGCTAAATAGATTCCATTTTAAGGTTCTTATGGAATCCAACCAAATAATGCTGTACAGTTAAGCTAATTATAATTACACTTACATATCTCAATGCAGATGGTTGGATTTGCGCAGCAGGCTAAGGCAAAATTTGAGGGTGCGGATCCATTATGCGAAGGGAACAGATAGAGGGCGAATCCCTCAGTCCTTGAGGTTGACCCCAGTTGAAAAACAGCTCCTGGGGACCATAGAAGAGCAGGACGGTAGGCGTGGGCCCAGGGGCAGAACTATGGGAGACAATGGAGGCGCCTGCTGCCGAGCACCAGCACTGAAGGGGCACCTCCTTCATAGCCCACAATATATTCACCCCAGTTAGGTCTGTAAATCTGTACCCGAAGTGTAACGTCAGGGCTGCTCAATACATGGCACCTCTTCCTGATACCTGAGAAGCTACCATAACATATACTAGTGGAGGGCTCTGTGTCAGACCATCAGTTGCCACTGCCATCTATCTATATAGCCTGTCCCCGCTCATTGGTGTCGCTGCTCCTCAGCAGCTTCTTATGCCACCGAGACACATCCGAAAAAGGGTGTTTTTGGGGGATATCCTGCAAATGTACTTTAATAAATAGACCTAATAGAAACAGTCACATATTCGGGGGTGGGGCACCAAATGATAA
This sequence comes from Taudactylus pleione, assembly GCA_031769625.1. Classification (NCBI taxonomy): domain Eukaryota; kingdom Metazoa; phylum Chordata; class Amphibia; order Anura; family Myobatrachidae; genus Taudactylus; species Taudactylus pleione. The sequence continues at coordinate 50,432,042 of JAUIMM010000015.1, forward strand.
CTTGTCTCAGAGTGTCTGGGATGATCTTACCCCACTGCGTGGGCCAGGATGATATTACCACATCTACCTTACAAGCACCGCTTGTTGTTGCTGGTATTGTATTTGGTTTTAATATGTTATCTATTTTTTTGGTACGTGTAGTTTCCAATTTTTTTTTCCCTTACAGATGATGTTTACACCTCTCCAGGGATTCATTTACCACAATTACCACCACTATCAAGATCAGGTCCATCCCCCCTCCACAAGCGATCCAGTTCTCTGTGTTCTCACAGGGATTTTGGGGGCGCTGGAACATCAGAATATTCTCCTGGAGAAGCAGACTGAGGCCATAGTAGCAAAGCAGATGTACAGTACACGCAGGTGCAGTTGCCTCAAGATGCATACAGCTATATACAGTATATGGGCAAATATTCACATTTACTCAGGCACCCTTGTATTTATAGCCCTGCAGCTGATTCACATTTCTATAATGACATTATATTAACACTTGGGTTAATGTTACTAAGCGAGGGGTTGGCCAGCGTTTTGAACCCAATGTGTATGGCTGGTAGTTTGGGGGCCAAAACACAATGTTTACTAAGCATCAGGTAAATGTGGTTTTGTGAACTGGCATCCGGTTTCTAAACCCCGATCCCACTGTAATCCTGCCACCCAAAATACAGAGAATACGGCGGGATTTAGAAACTTATCACGCAGGCTTGGATTCATACATGCTTTCTTTGTTGTTTTTGGCAACAAATCACAATTTTATTTATAAATAAATGTTCGGAAGTGTCCTAAATTGGAACCAGCACTATGCATTTAGACCTAGGCTAATAGTAAAACCACTAAGTCACAAAGAGTGTGGGATTCCCTAGCCCTCTGACTTTCCACTTACCAGCACTAGGCTTTACTAGCTAGGACTGGCGACACTATAGGAGAGGGGTCACGCAGCTTGGGGGTCCACCCCTATCCTAATACCAACCAGCCCTAAGACATTCAGGACGGAGCTGGAATCCTTATGGAAGTAAAAAAAATAAAGCCGGTCCCTACTAAGGAAGAACCTGCTCTGAGCTGAAAGCACTATAGCTATTCCCACTGGGCGGTCAGTTGACCTACAGTACCAATATGGTTTTAAAGGAAGCCCACTCAAACAGAGGTAGAAGATACAAAATAAACATACATAAAATTTAGATAAAGCTCTGGACCGGAATTGAGCTTATGCCAGAGCTGTGAGACAGCAATGATAACCACTTTGCTATTGTGCGATCCCATTTGGCACATTTGTCTGAATTAGATATACTTGATTGTAACCGCATTACATTTTTACCTATAGAACAGGACCACCTGTGCTAGCAAGCCGTGACAATGACTTCTATTTCTATAGGGAATCAGTATGAATGACCGCTGTTCCCTATGGCCGGTGGTTCAACTCCCGACGCCGGAAGACCAGCAGGAGTGAAGATCCCGACAGGGGATTAAGGCAAGTACAACTAACCCTACTCCCCCCCTAACCCTAACCCTGCCTTAGGGGTGCCTTTCCCTAACCTCCCCCCCTAGTGCCTATCCCTAACCCCCTCCAAGTGCCTAAACCTAACCTCCCCAAGCCCGCAGCCTAAACCTAAGTCTCCCGGGGGGGTGCCTAACCCTAACCTCCCCCCGGAGGTGCCTAACCCTAACCGCCCCCTTCCACTAGCCTAACCCTCCCGGGGGGTGCCTAGCCCTGTTCCCCCCAGGAGACCCTAACCTAACACTCCCCTTACCTTTGTTTGGTATGCCAGGCGTCGAGCTCCCGGCGTAGGGATAATGATAGGCGTCGGGATTTTGACACCTATCATTAGACCCCTGCCGAGATTTGACCGTCGGGAAGCTGGCGGTCGGCATTTCGACCGCCGGCTTCCTGACTGCATCCCTTCTATAGCTGTAATCCCAAGCATGACCACCAAAGTGAAAATGTTTCAATGCTTTCTTATTAACCACATAGGCTGTTGACTTAAACTTCTACTTTCTCTGCTGCTTTCAACTTTAAAAAAAAAAAAAAAGAAAACTTTACACTACAATAAGCGGCATTTATGATGCAATATTTGATGCATCTATTATATCTAACTTAACTACGTTCTGACTGCGTTAAACTTTACATTACCACTTAGCTAAAACTCACAGAGAGAACAACTTGCCACATACTGTAATAAATAACAGAACACATTTCTAGCGAAGGAAACATCTGCAGTGCGCACATAGCTTAAATATAAGAAAAACACTTTGACATTAACTGAGTATTATGGATGATTCTCCTGTGTGATTATATACCGAGGAGCAAAAACAGATTCACGCAGAACAGCATAAAGCACAAAGCTTATTTTTCTTAAGTAAAATATATTGTATATAAAGTAATTGTCAAAGATGTATAAATCAAAATGTCATGTTTTACATTCAAATTTACCAAACACAGCAACCATAGACAGATGGAAAAGGTTTGACTGGAGTCAAACTGTGTAAGAAAATCTTCAATAAATTCTAAGCATGAAAATAGACAGTAGGCAGAGTGGGGTATACTGTATGTACTAAGGTGAGAGTTTTTAGAAATGGAATGTGCCCATAGCAACCAGATTTTACTTAACATTTATCTAGCACCTTCTAGAACAGCGATGGCCAACCTGTGGCTCTTGAGCCACATGTGGCTCTTCTGTTGTTCTGATATGGCTCCCCTGACTGGCACTGGCTGCCTCCTTTGATTGGCGAGCAGCTGTACAGAGGAGGCTCGTCCTTTGTGGCAGCAGTCTGCTTCGCTCTGGAGGCATGTATGGAGCGATGTGGTGATGTCACGCCGCAAAGAGGAGGTGGAGCTCAACTTGTGACTGAACCTGAAGCTAAAAGGACACGATCACAGACGCCGGAGCCTACCTACGTGACACAGACAGTCGCAACAGGGTAAAAACTGTGGCGTTTTTTTTATTTTGTTTTTTTCCATTTTATTTGTGACATGTGGGGAGGCTGGAGTGGCCCATGGAGTGGGAGGGAGTGTGGGGGAAGGTGGTTGGACTGGAGTGCCCCGGAAAGCGAGGGATGGGCTGTTGTGGCACATGAGGGTCTGCTGGAGTGACAAATGGGGGTTGCTGGAGTGACACATGGAGAGTCTGCTGTTGTGACACATGAGGGGCTGCTGAAGTGACACATGAGGGGGCCTGGAGTGACCCATGTATGGCTGGAGTGACACCAGGTGGGTTGGATTATATTATGTGAATTTGTTTTGTTTTTTCAGTGTATTTCTTGTTTCTTATTATGTGGATCTGGCTTGTTTCAGTGTATTTTATATAGATCTGTTTTTTTTTCAATGTTTTTTGGTGATTGTGTGTATGCTCTTTTACATGATCCTACAAACATCATACCAGGGGCGTGGCCTAGCTGGTCACACCCATTTTTGCATATGCGCCTTCACCATGCACATGATCTCGGCTCTTTGACTTACCCACAGATATTTTTGGGCTCTTTGCCTCTGACTGGTTGGCCACCCCTGTTCTAGAAGATGATAGCTAGAATCTGATTGGTTACTATGGGCAACATTTCCACTTCTAAAAACTCTCACTTTTGTAATTGTATTAAGGAAAGCAAAGTCAAGACTGAATTCATCTGTATGAAAACAACCACAGTATGATGACAGAAAAAAGTGACAACATTTACAGCCATATACGGTAGCAGTTTATGGGATGTAAGGGGAAGTGACAAGAGAGTGAGATGGTTCATACCTTCTAAAGTAAACAAGTGAAGAAGTTGACCATAGCAGCCAATCAGATCCTACCTGTCATTTTCTACATTGTACTAGAAAAATGATAGCAAAAGGTTTATATACTAAGGAGCTTATTCAATTATGGATGAGAATAGCAAAAGTCCCGCATTTTTGCTATTCAATCAGAGCGGGGTTTTTGGGTTTTTTGAGAGCGCAGGGAGGTTTTTTTTTTAGCACGTCCAGAGCACAACCAATTTTTCCTAAAATCCATAATTTTAGGAAAATGCTCTGGAAATACTCTGGGACCCTGGCGGCACCCCTCCTAATGTAATTGGAAGTTTCCAATTAGCGTAATTAGCAATACTCTCTTTCCAAAGAGCAGTCTTCTCCCTCCAGCGTCGGGACCTGGTTTCCTGCAGGTTGTGTGTGTGTGTGTGTGTGTGTGTGTGTGTGTGTGTGTGTGTGTGTGTGTGTGTGTGTGTGTTTGTGAGTACAGTCAGGTGCATAAATATTGGGACATTGACAGAATTTTCATATTTAGGCCTCTATTCACCACCACAATGGCTTTGAAATGAAACAAACAAGATGTGCTTTAACTGCTGACTTTCAGATTTAATTTGAGGGTAATTACATCCAAATCAGGTGAACGGTGAAGGAATTACAACGGCTTCTATATGTGCCTCCCAGGGGCCAAAAGTAATGGGACAAACTAAACAATGCTAAATCTAACTTTCACTTTTTAATACTTTGTTGCAAATCCTTTGCAGGCAATTACAGCCTGAAGTCTGGAACGCATAGACATCACCAGACGCTGGGTTTCATCCCTGGTGATGCTCTGCCAGGCCTCTACTGCAAATGTCTTCAGTTCCTGCTTGTTCTTTGGGCATTTTCCCTTCCGTTTTGTCTTCATCAAGTGAAATGCATGCTCAATCAGATTCAGGTCAGGGGATTGACTTGGCCATTGCATAACATTCCACTTTTTAGCCTTAAAAACTCTTTGGTTGCTTGTGCAGTATGTTTCGGGTCATTGTCCATCTGCACTGTGAAGCGCCGTCCAATGAGTTCTGAAGCATTTGACTGAATATGAGCATAAAATATTGCCCGAAACACTTCAGAATTCATTCTGCTGCTTTTGTCAGCAGTCACATTTTGGCCCCTTTAAAAAGTGGGAGGCACATATAGAAACCGTTGTAATTCCTACACCGTTCACCTGATTTGGATGTAATTACCCTCAAATTAAATCTGAAAGTCTGCAGTTAAAGCACATCTTGTTTGTTTCATTTCAAAGCCATTGTGGTGGTGAATAGAGGCCAAAATATGAAAATTCTGTCAATGTCCCAACATTTATGCACCTGACTGTATGTGCATGAGTGTATGTGACCCCCATTGTGTGTGTGTGTGTGTGTGTGTGTGTGTGTGTGTGTGTCCCAAGTGTAAGTATGCCCCCACGTAATGGGTGCTGGAAGACTACATCTCTCAGCAGCCCGTGTGCGTCACTGCAGCCTCTTAGCAGCCCCCTCCCCAGTGAGAAGATGGAAGGGACGTCACCGGGAGCAGCGGAGACCACCTGACTCCTCCGGACATGTAATTTGATACCACGGGTATCGGGAGCGCGCATACCCGAAATAATCCAAAATTGGGCGCAAAGGTTTTTTTCCTCGCTAAATTTCACCCCAATTGAATATGCCCCTAAGTGTCAGGTTCTAAAACCTGGTGCTTCTGATCATGTTTATGCCTGATTTGCTTTTACTAGCTACGTTTTGCTGTTTGCGCCAGTACATTCAATTGGGGATATGAGTTGGGATCTCTTTAAAACTGCTACAGTACAAACAAAACGGTTTATGAAGATTTTGGTAGACTTTTTGTTTAAATTGAGCTTCTCTCTGCCGCCTACATTATGGGTATTTTATATGTAAATGTATTTATGTTTTACATTTTATTGGGGAATTGGGGAAATTCTGCATGTTAAAAATCCCCGACTCGCCGATCCCGATCATTATTTGGTTAAGATCGGCAAATCAGAGAAATCCAGCATGTTGGATTTCCCCAATCCCCTGACCCAGGCTTCAGGGGATTGGGGAATTGCAGCAATCAGTCGCAGATGTATGGGCCCCTAAACTAATAGCAGGACACTTTCTTAAAACATGACAAATAAAAAGGAGACTGGCCACCCGAGGGTTTCCTCTGTATTAGGAATCACTGGGACTCTCACTTGCATTTGTCTCCCTGTGGTGCCTTATGACCCTCCTTATTACTTGGAAGTAGATGTCTGCAGTCTTATAGTGTACAAACACTTCCTGCTTGTACATTAAGGCAATATTTAAGCCTTTGGGTTGAATCAGTAACCATGGGAAGACATTGTGCTTATTATAGAAGAATAGCAATGAGTAAAATATAGGTGAAATATTTACCTCATTTGCTATTTAGCTATGAAATTCTGCACATTTTGGCAGTGGATTTTGGCTTCTCACCACCCGACTAAGTGAACTGACCATTGTCACCCCAGCTCTATTCAAATATAAAATTCAGCAACATGTGTTGGAACACTGGATCTTATTGATCACCTCCAATCAGGGGTTAAAGTGAGCCGAAACGGGGCGGAACTACGTTCTGTAAGTTCTATTTCTCCTCCAGCCCACTTTACCCGGCTCCCGCAGTGGTTGAAGGGAGAGACGTCATGACGTCTCTCCCATAGTTCCAAGGAGCAGTTGGACCGGACGCCAGTGTACGCAGAAGTGGGGCTTAAGGTAAGTAATGTGTGTTTTTTTGTGTGCAAGGGGCACTAATAATGAGGGCATAACTACTGGGGGCACTACTAATGGGGGTACTACTAATGGGGATACTGCATACAGAGCACCACTACCGTGGGCACTGCATAAGGGGCACCACTACTGGAGGCACTGCATAAGGGGCATTGCATAAGGGGCACCAATACAGTTTACATTTCATAAGGGGCACTACTGCTATGGGCATTATGTGTAAGGGGCACTACTGCTGTGGGCATTGTATATAAGGGGCACTAATGTGGGCATTGTGTAAAAGGGCCACTACTGTGTGTCATAACATGAATAAGGGACACTACTATGCGGTGTAATGTGAATCAGGGACACTATGTGTGGTGTAATGTACTACTGTGTGGCATAATTTGAACTGGGGATACTATTGTGTGACCATGCCCCCTTCTTTTCAGACCATGCCCCTTTATTGAAAAAGCACCGAAGATGGGGGGGGTGAGTTCCACCATGTCTCTAGGACCACTTTAAGCAGTGCCTCCAACATAGTGATTGGACAATACAAAGACATCCCATTCTGCAAACTTTATTTCCCCAAGTATAATACAGGCTTACAGTGTATTTTAAAGCAATGAACTGGCATTTTCGCTTGTCTGAAACTGGCAACTCTTTCTGTATTTGTAAAGCTGAATTATTATTGTACTTTAGGGCTGATTCAGAGATGGACACAATGCAGATTTTTACACGTGCAGGAATTGGTTTGCGACTTCGCTCGCACAGTGGATCCATTCGCAAAGCAAGTGACAGTTAGTTAGCTTTTGGGGGAGGAAACAGGGGGTGGCTTAGAAAATGCAGGTGTGTCTGACCTTTTAAACACTGTTTCATTGGCGTGCATAAATTAGCTATTGTGCATGAGAACTCTCAGCGTGTCAGGACACTGAGGAGAGACGCTTTGTTTGACACAGGTCAGAATTGTTGCACATGCTGCATGGCTGCCCGACCTGCATCAATGTTCTCTGCTAATCACAACCCAGACCCGCAGTCCCAGGAGAGAGAACACCTCCCCCTGGAGCTGCCCAGTGGCGGACTGGGCCGGGGGGCAGGGTTCCAGATGCCCCCCAGGCCGGTCCTATTTTCAGTGCCATGGGCCGGCCTCTGGCTCCTGTAGACAGCATTACATTGCGCGCTGTTTATTACCAGAGGGCCGGCAGAAGCCGGGAGGCAACATACACCTATTGATTGCCTGGCCCTAGTACAGCCGCCAGCGCATAAACGTGGCCCCGCCCCTGTGTATGCCTCTCTTCTCCCCAGTCTGCAGTCTCTCCCAGTCCTTCTACACTGGCTGGCGTTGGTGATGGCTGCGTGAGCCCATGCTGCGGCTTTATATACTCCAGGGATGGGCAGATTAGGAAAAACCAAGGGATGGTCCTGGTGTACAGGACCACCCCTTAGCAGTGGATTACCCTCGGTCCCGGGCCACACACTCGGGCAATGGGCAGCGGCCAATGCAGGTAAAGAATCAGGGGCAGATCTTTCACAGTGACCACTGGATTAACACGTGGGCTGTGCGCCACTGGGTGAGGGAACGAGGCATCTTCTCTTCCGCTCACCTTCCCAGCTGTCCTGCGCAGTCTGTCTGCCAGACTGCCACCACTGTCTGTCAGCCTGTCAGAATTAAAGCGATCCCTGTGACGGCTGTGCTGACACAGATGTCCGGCAGCTTCCCCTGGTAGACCGGATCACCTGCAGCTTACGTAGAGAGGTAAGTTGTCTGGGGTCCTATGGGTACTACTAGGCCACTGACTGTCTGTCCAGCTGTGTTGAGACTACTAGTCCCAAAACATCTTGTCAACTGGACCACCCCTGGTGGAGACATTAAGGCTGGAAGGTTTAATATACATATATATATATATACAGTCAGGTCCATAAATATTGGGACATTGACAGAATTTTCAGATTTTGGCCTCTATTCACCACCACAATGGTTTTGAAATGAAACAAACAAGATGTGCTTTAACTGCAGACTTTCAGATTTAATTTGAGGGTAATTACATCCAAATCGGGTGAACGGTGTAGGAATTACAACAGTTTCAATATGTGCCTCCCACTTTTTAAGGGGCCAAAAGTAATGGGACTATCAACTCAAAAGCTATTTCGTGGACAGGTGTGGGCTAGTCCCTCGTTATTTCATTATCAATTAAGCAGGTAAAAGGTCTGGAGTTGATTCTAGGTGTGACATTTGCATTTGGAATCAGTTGCTGTCAACTCTCAATATGAGATCCAAAGAGCTGTTACTATCAGTGAAGCAAGCCATCATTAGGCTGAAAAATGAAAACAAAACCATCAGAGAGATTGCAAAAGCATTAGGTGTGGCCAAATCAACTGTTTGGAACATTCTTAAAAAGAAAGAACGCACCAGAGAGCTCAGCAACACCAAAAGACCCGGAAGACCACGGAAAACAACTGTGGTGGATGACAAAATAATTATTTCCTTGGTGAAGAAAAACCCCTTCACAACAGTTGGCCAAATCAAGAACACTCTCCAGGAGGTAGATGTATATGTGTCAAAGTCAACAATCAAGAGAAGACTTCACAAGAGTGAATATAGAGGGTTCACCACATGATGAAAACCATTGGTGAGCCACAAAAACAGGAAGTCCAGATTAGAGAGTGCCAAACAACATCTAAAAAAGCCATTACAGTTCTGGAACAACATCCTATTGACAGATGAGACAAAGATCAACTTGTACCAGAGTGATGCGAAGAGAAGAGAAGGAAAGGAACTGCTCATGATCCAAAACATACCACCTCATCAGTGAAGCATGGTGGTGGTAGTGTCATGGCGTGGGCATGTATGGCTGTCAATGGAACTGGTTCCCTTGTATTTATTGATGATGTGACTGCTGACAAAAGCAGCAGAATGAATTCTGAAGTGTTTCGGGCAATATTATATGCTCATATTCAGTCAAATGCTTCAGAACTCATTGGACGGCGCTTCACAGTGCAGATGGACAATGACCCGAAGCATACTGCAAAAGCAACCAAAGAGTTTTTTAAGGCTAAAAAGTGGAATGTTATGCAATGGCCAAGTCAATTCCCTGACCTGAATCCGATTGAGCATGCATTTCACTTGATGAAGACAAAACTGAAGGGAAAATGCCCCAAGAACAAGCAGGAACTGAAGACATTTGCAGTAGAGGCCTGGCAGAGCATCACCAGGGATGAAACCCAGCGTCTGGTGATGTCTATGCGTTCCAGACTTCAGGCTGTAATTGCCTGCAAAGGATTTGCAACAAAGTATTGAAAAGTGAAAGTTAGATTTAGGATTGTTTAGTTTGTCCCATTACTTTTGGCCCCTTAAAAAGTGGAAGGCACATATAGAAACCGTTGTAATTCCTACACCGTTCACCTGATTTGGATGTAATTACCCTCAAATTAAATCTGAAAGTCAGCAGTTAAATCACATCTTGTTTGTTTCATTTCAAAGCCATTGTGGTGGTGAATAGATGACAAAATATGAAAATTCTGTCAATGTCCAAATATTTATGGACCTGACTGTATATATATATATATATATATATATATATATATACACACACACTCTTGTACTTATGTACTGAAATCACAGACCCCATTATCAGTCCTATGTACTAAACTACAAAAACCTAAGCTTTTCATAGTGCAGTCCTGGTAGTTTACACCATCTTCAGATGGTGTAAGCTACTGTTAGCCTATGGGGGCTCCAGGTGCAGGAGAGAGATCTTTCAATCTCTCCCCCGTAGCCAGTTCCGAAAGCTGACGCTGTGAAAGACTTCTCCTAAATGACAGGAATTTAACTTGCGGGGCCAGCAATTACCGCAACCACTGTCCATGCGAGTTCCCCTTGGTACATAGCGGGGATATTTTCTTTAAAAATGAAAATATTCCCAGTGAGATGGATACATAATATTTGCAGCAGTGCCGTGATTATTAGTACGTAGACTCCTTAGTCACTGTGGCTGATGCGTGCCGGTGCTCCTCTCTCTCTTCTGCTACTGCATCTCAGGCTCAGGATCTGCAGGTTCAATTGGCGGCAGTTCTGCTGTGTGAGTCTGACAGTTCAGACAGGTTGATATTTTTTTCCTATGGGGGCCAATGTGTTTGATTTTTTTTTGTGAGGGCCAAAGTGTTTATTCTCCCTGTGGGGGCCCCATATGTATTTTTTCTTTCCCTGTGGAGGTCAAGGTGTTTTTTCCCTGTGGGGGACAATGTTTGTTTTTTGTAAAAAGTGATGATCGCAAAAGCCATCATTCACTTCTATTGCTGACCATACATATGCAGCCCATTACTGGGAAGAGTCCTGGTGGAATCCTCTCCATGGAAATTTCTGCTGAACGTAGACCACAGGCTATAGCAGCCAATGCCATCTTTAGACGCTGTTAGCTGCCGGGGTCAAACTTGGTAAATCTGACAGTTTTGCGGCTGCTGTTGGTAAAGGAGGAACTGCTGCAAGTATGGACATATCTGCTCCGGTCCCTCCTTCATACAGGATCCTAATATTTACAGGTAGCCCCTGTCGTAATATTATTTGATAAATAGGCTCCTATATGAGATTTTCTTTTTTTTCTCAGTTTTTTTAATCACTGTATATTGTTCCTGCTTGTAGTATAAATACCTGTTAAGTATTTAAATCCCAGCCTGGTTTTAATTGGCCTTAATGATCATTTTATACTTTATGTTATATTTTTGGGTAGATTCAATTAGCCACAACCTTTTGCTATTCAATTAGAAAATCACTTTATGTTAACGCAAGTAAATTATAGCTTTTAGTACGCACCTCCAGGGTAGATAAAAAAGTAGGAAAAAATCATTATTTTAATAGGAAAATGTCAGAACACAGTGCAGCACCCCTGGGACCCCTCTCACAATGAAGGGGGGAGCAGGGTTAGTGTTACGTAACTTTAAATAGGGCGCCTAGAAACTTTGCTCTGGCCCTGGCTTTCATTTTTTATTCTGGTAGCACAACTGGGGATGGTGTTACCAAAACAGGGAGTACCACCTTAGTACTCTCAAGGGGGTTACTTTAAGAATAGGCTGTTACTCATGGTCCAGTGCTTTGTACATGCCTCCCAGGCTAAAATTTGCCAGCCAGTCCCTGGGGCTGCCTGTCCTGTGTGTGAGTGGCAGGTAGCGCTTCCAATGGGAAGCCACTGCCAGTCACAGTGTAGCCAGTGCAGTGACAGACTGCAGCTAGCTCACTGAAATGGCTGATTTTACTGGGGAGGCTGCAGCTTCTGAGTAAAATCCGCCTCTGTCTGGTTCCCTTATTTGATAGTCTAAACACTAAACTGTCTTTTATTAATAATCCAATAAAGGAGTGATTGTCACTAGTTGCCATTTTCCAGCACTTATACATACATGTATTATTCACATATGTGGTTAATATGTAGCACGCATCATATGATATCCTCACTTAACTTGTTTTTAAACACATGTACAAAATGTCCTTACCTGCTGCTTTACATTTTAAAATGACTATTCTGCTTAGCTTGGGGTTATATCAGCAGGGTACCATCTGACAAAAACAAGGCATTACAGCAACTAATGGTTGCAGACTAGATGAACCTCCAGAAGAGGCTTCCTTAACCCCGAAGCTAACCTGCTGCAGCAATATTTAATTTAACAAATCTTCAATAACATGATTCCCTATGCTGAAAGCTGTAGAAATGAAGCTAGTGCAATGTAATATTCTTTTTCATTGACTGATCTTGTGCTCTCTTAAAATATAAAGGTACCTAATGAGCCGGTCACACGGACTCCATATATTATGAATGATTTATGGTTATTACAGACCCGGTTCTATTCTGGGGAAACTGCTGTGACCTTGGTGTTATTTATCATCGTCTGTAATCACAATTCATCAGTTTTATTGCAAAAGAGCTTTTCATTTTAAATGTATGGTGTTAATTCTTCTATTCTCGCAGTAATGCAAAATGCATGCGGGAGCACAATGGTTACACAGTGACGTCATGCCAGGGGCTACCTATCTCCTTAGTTTTACTTAAATCTTCATTTTTTAATATCCAAGTGCAGTTTTGGAAAGATAATAAAACAGGCTTCATAAGCTTTAGCGTTTCATTTTGTTCTGCATGTTTGTATTAATGAAGTATAAGAAAATACAATCTATAGCCTGTTGCTGCAGAAAAGGGAGATTGGATTTTTAATGGGGTATTTGTAAATTACTTTCACTATTTACAAACTAGCTGTCAAAACATTTCTCATTAAAGCTTTTGATTGATTCTGTTTCTGTAGAGTAACCTGCATCCTACAACCTTCGCAAAATAGAGTCTTCGGAAAGTTTCCTTGTTATTAACAGCTAATTGCCGTGAAAAAAAAACTATAAACATAATGATTATTTAGGTTCTTTAGAGGAGTATTCCATCTACATGTGTAAAATAAATGAAATGTATTTATAGCCTGATAAAATACCAATCTTCTTCAATAATACCAGCTACTTCCTTAACCCCACTTCATATTTGCCTACTTCTGTGCCCTCTCCTCCGCAGGAGAACCCCAGAGGAGAGATGCAGTTGACAGGAGTGGGGGCAGGGCTATGTGTCACTAGGCCCCTCCCCCTCATGAGAAACTCTGCAAATCGTGGGTCGATTGAGAGGGGTGGGGCCAATATGATGTGATTTTCATAGAAACACGTCATATTGGACCCGTCCCCTCATTTTCCCGCAGTTATCTTCCCCATAGTGACCACTTCACTAGGAAGTGGGCAGGATGCAGGAGGGCTGCCTACTCTTCCATGGAACTGCTCACAAATTTGGGAGTTTCCCTCAACTTTCAGGAGTGTAGGCAAGTATGCCCACTTTCAAGATTCAGGTTACTCTTTGAATTGCAACCATGAGTCAGCCCAGGATAAAAGCAGGATTTCAAGAGGTAGATTCCACGCTACCAGAGGGGACATAGGCCTGGCCAGGAGACAATGAGTGTCCTTATCATTTTAAACAATGCAAAGAGGTTTTCTAACACCCTCCTATCCCCCAGCTGCAAAACTGCATGAACTACTGTTGTAAGCATCTCCCCATTTATGTACAGAGCAGTGTGAAGTGGGACATACCTGCCAACTTCCCTGCAGTCTGGAAAAAATCCTGACTGACCAGGACAGTGACCTAAAATCGGGATTGCACCCCCCCTCCCCCCAGAAAAAGTCATCAGCCTGCGATGCTCTCGTCTGTCATTAACGTCTCTATCTCCTCATATTGTGAACTTAGCTTCTGCTTGTCTGGGTCCTGGGGAGTTGGGATGTTTTTTGGAAAAAGAATAGGTATATGAAATATGGAAAAAATTGCCATTAGCCTGCCTCCCCAACATTAAATCAATAACACTTGTGTTTAATAATATGGCCTCTCTCCCTAGTTGCAAAGGATCTAAATAGTGAGCACAGTAATAAAAAATATAATACATTATAATGTGATGGACAAATGAACTCTGTATGTGTATTAGAAGTTACAATCACATCAATAATGTGACAAACAGGATAATAAAATTTCAATCCCTTAAGACACAAGAGGATGGCAGCCATCCTTAAAACAGCTAATTTCCTTGGTAAAATAGATCTGTGAAAGATAGAAATGATGAAATAAATAAATGTAATGAATTATGAGGGTGCAGTAGAGTAGCGAATTGGCCTTGTACCAAATGATGATCTAGTGAAGGCATATCTGTATTAATGGAACCGTTTCTGGTTTCTTGTTGGAAAGTAAATATACTGTACTGCATCATGTTGCCTCTATGAAAATAATCTTATTTGGTGGAGCACATAAATAATAGCACTAGGTGACCTATAAAGAGATATAAATGATGGCCTTCTGCTCTATATCTAGTTGAAGAAGTCTTAAAAAGCACTTAAGCTGAATTATCCAGGATATACATGGAGACACAGTACCTTTTAACTTATAAAAATATATATTTATCTATATACAGCAATATAATGTAGTACAGGAAGAATGCACATAAATAAAAAATGTATGCTTATCAGGATTAATAGTTTTTAAGTTATTCAAAATAAAGAAAAAAATCTTTAGGCATAAATGAGGTTACAAATAAGGAGAATCACAGACAAGATTTTGAGCCTAGTATTAAATATAAAAATGTTACATGGGATGTTCTAGGTGTCTATCAGGCATCATTATACAGTTATTTACTCTCCAATCGGAAAACAGAAAGATTTCCATTAACACATATATTCCTTCACTCTTATCATTTGGTACCAGGTCAATTTACTACTCTATTATATACTCTTAAGATGGGCATCCACTTTCCAATTTTCTGTCAGATATTTGTTCAATCTGGCTGGTTGGAATGAAAACTTGGTAATGCAGGGTGTGCCCCCTCGCACACCCTGCACCCATTATAAATATGCCCCTGCTAACCTCCCCCTCTAGTGTCTAAACCTAACTTTTCCCCCCTAGTGCCTAAACCTGACCCCTAACCTTACTACTTACCTATGGGATTCCGGCAGCCAGGATTCTGACAGGTGTTGGGATTCCGGTGCCAGCATTCTGCCCGCCAAAATCCCCACGTTCGATAGTATTCCGGACCGCTGGTAGGATTAGAAGAAAAGGCTGGGGGGCAGTAATCTTCAGTAAAACACCAATTCTAGAAACCATATTATTGATACAAATGGTAACAAATTATCAAATATATTTTATTAATATAAAATTGTTAGATTAGAAAAACTCACATTTTGCACTGCCCCAAAACTTCTGTTATGTGATGGAACCGCCATTGCATGGTAATGACATTGGCTTCATTCCTAGGCAATCAGGCGGCTTCCAGACCATGTGATCTCCTGCATGAACAGTGAATACCGACACTGCCTGTCCAGGAAGGAAAAGGAAAAGGGGGAAAGCATCTGTATATGGCGCACTTTAATTAAAATATAACTTTTAATAAATCCTATCTAAAATAGATACAATTAAAATAGCGAAATATATGTGACAAAAAAGTATATTTAATAAATAAAATAAATAAGGTGCAAATAAATGTGAAAAAAGTGTTTAAAATACACTGTGTGTGTACACGTTATCTAGAGGTGTGTGAGTGTGTTCAAGTACCACATTACATTTATTAGGTCTATTTCTATTAATACTGTCCCACATCCTTCATCCTACCTATAGACATATTATTACTGATACACAAATATCAAGCAATAGCTGCGGCAGCAATATATAGACCTATACTTTAAAGAAAGAGAAGAACCACTGGGGATGGTTATTAGACATATTTACAGTATTATATATTATTCATCCTGACCTCTCAGTACAGATGTCCATCTGATACATACAAAAATCAATCAAGATAGGTTCTTATTAGTTTTATCTACTATTAACCCATTAGAGTCTATAGTAACTACTCTATTCTATATAGGTATCAGAAAACTACTTATCTAAATATAAATATTTCACTAAAAAATAATAAATAATAAAAAATAATAATATCAACATTGGGTACACATAATTAAATTTAAATCATTTATGTCTGTGATATGAAAATATCATATAGTAGTGATTTAACAAATCCATCACATAGCTGAACATAGGTGAACAATTCCCTATTAATAAATTATAGATATATAAATTGTAAGAAAAATTATTTTAAGTATTATAACCCAGTTTATGACTTCCAAAATAAAATAAAATCCATTGATAGGTGATGATTACAGATTAACTAATGTGTTCTAGTGAATTGATATTGAGTGATAAATAATTCTAATATTGTGATTATTGATGATAAAACTCATAAAAAAAACCCTCAATATCTTATTGCATAATTAAATACCGTTAATCCTTAGTAGTAATTATAATATTATCCTGGTTAGTGAAAATCGACACGTTAAATATCATGTGTTATATTATAAAGTGAGAAAGAAAAATCAAAAATTAAAATAAATAAATAAAACTACACTCAAATATGTGCCAATACATTAATAAATGATCAATCAAACTCGTGTATAAATGTATAGTGTACATATAAAAAATATTTAAAATTGTTAATTGTGGGTTTCTATATGAAATATAAGTCCAAAATCCCTATATAGGGAATATATAAATCCTGATAATAAGAAAAACCTACTTATTTATGATAATATTGTGCAACCAAATAGTGACATCATGTGTAAAATGATATGTGAACATCCATCTATGTATCCATTTAAAGTACTGTATGTCAAACATCTGTACCTTATGTCGAGAGAGTATCGGGGAGTGTTATTAAAATCCCTCTATAGATATGGTTTTAAAATGTAAATATAATTAAAATATTTAAAATATAAAATAAAGATCTCCAATTATATATATGTATTAGTATAAACGGAAAAGTGGATAGATCTATTGATATCATAATGAGAAAAGACCCCATTCTCATATATCAAAGATATATAGAAGGGGACGAGTATGAATGGAATATTCTTCTATCTCATAATCCATACACATGTTGTTCCCATTTATGTATTGTTTATTATTATAGAAAGGGTAAGTAACTATTATATTAGTTGAGACCCTTAGGTCTCATACTCCCCATTAAGAAAATCCTCCTGGTTTCTTTCCTTAGCAATTCCTGATCCAGATCACTGCCTCTAATGCCCAAATTTACCTTCTCTAATGCAAAGGCTATAAGGCCTTTGGGGCAGCTATTATGATTTGTCAAAAAATGTCTTGCTATAGGTGTTAATGCATGAAAATTCTTTGAGTCTCAAGATGCATTTTTGATGGAGCCTATATGTTCCAGAATGCAGTTTTTCAGAGGCCTGATTTTTGCATATATAGACCAAATTGCATGGACATCGAAAATGATGAACTACTCCTGAAGTTGTACAGTCGATATAGTCCTTTATGGTCCACATCTTATTGAATTTGTCCATGAATATTGTGGTTGGCATCATAAATTTGCATGCTTTACACGTTCCGCACTTATAAGAGCCTTTTTTGTGATATAATTGCCTACTGGGTATTTGTAGATGACATTCCACCAGTTGGTCCTTGAGATTTCTAGATCTCCACCACCGATTTTAACCTGATCTGGTAGAATCTTGGCCAGGTCTTCATCTGTTTTCAAAATGTGCCAGTGGTCTTGTAATATCCTTTGTATTAATTTCCATTCTTTGCAATGTTCTCTTGTTGGCGTTGTTTATTCTCTCTAGGTATAAGTAAAGAATCTCTTGTATATTTGTTTGTGTTCCTGATAGTTCTCTTAATCAATATTCCACTATATCCTCTAGTTTTCAATCTCTTTGATAGTTGTTCTTGTCTTTCTTCATACATCCATATATCTGAACAATTTTTTTTGTCCTGAGGAATTCTCCCTTTGGAACTCATTTAATTGTAGAGGGTAAGTGAGAACTGTTTGCTGCAAAATGCTATTGGTGGCTGTATCCTTACGATATAGGTCAGTATAGAGATTTCCATTCTCTTCAATCTTGATTGTCAGGTCCAGAAAGTTGGAACTTTACTTTGAAACAATAAATAGACCAGCATACATAAATAATGGTTTATTAATATAACAAGCTAGATACATATTATTGAGAAGACAGCTATACTCCTGTATGTAACACACAGGAATATATCAAGACAGACAAGTTAAGCTAGTAGGTTGTTTGTATAATACCAAGGGAACATTGACAGTTACAATTGTTGCTAAATATTTTGTGCTTAAGGATACTCTTGTATCAAATTTTTGGATAGAAGTTTATATACGACACAGACACCAAAGAGTCTGTGTTCTACAAGGACTTATATGATTATTATCAACCCAGATATTTTAGGTTTGACAAATGCTTTTCCTCACACAAATTAAAGTGAGGTATTCAGGTTTATATGTAGAATACAGAAAAAAGAAAATTGCCCCCCAGCACACTGCAGATAAATCAAAAATACTTGAATCCTACATGATAATAGAAATTCAGAGGTATTGGTTTACATACATTTGCAAATATATGAATAAGCGCTGGGCCATCGTCAAGGCTCCTCTATACCAGCGTCCCTAAAATTAAGGGGTTCACGTCCGAGAAGCAAGGCACCCCAAAAAATTCCAGCCAAGGACCATCCCCAGGGCATCACACGAAAAGGGGAAAAAAGGTGATAGTGAAGCGTTGAAGGATAGGTGTGTAAAGATAAATCAATAAGTGTTAATGAGATGTAAAAAATTAAAATGACATAAATAATACACAAACGCATAGAAAAGTGAAAAAATATTCTATGTGAATTAAGTGGTGATGCCATGAGCAAGGTCCAGCCAGAACAATCCCGGGGCCCCACTCCCAAACGCTCACCCCAAAATAATTATTGCTACATAATAGTAGCACCCACTCTGGGTCATATAATAACAAATTGATGTACTGCATGATAACAGTACATGTATGAGCTGAGAGCTAACTTACCTTGGAGGTACCCCAAAAAACCTCCACATGGCACTATAAGGATCAGCACCTCCTCCTAATGCTGACTCCTTTCATGTCTCCAAACTGCAAGCAAAAAATATGGTAGTTGCTCAATCAGCTTAATATACTACAGGTGCTTGTAAAGGGCGGGG
Organism: Taudactylus pleione; assembly: GCA_031769625.1. NCBI lineage: Eukaryota > Metazoa > Chordata > Amphibia > Anura > Myobatrachidae > Taudactylus > Taudactylus pleione. The sequence continues at coordinate 50,451,056 of JAUIMM010000015.1, forward strand.
TTTACACTGAACACAGATAAAATAAAATTGCCCCCCAGCACACTGCAGATAAATCAAAAATACTTGAATCCTACATGATAATAGAAATTCAGAGGTATTGGTTTACATACATTTGCAAATATATGAATAAGCGTTGGGCCGTCATCAAGGCTCCTCTATACCAGCGTCCCTAAAATTAAGGGGTTCACGTCCGAGAAGCAAGGCACCCCAAAAAATTCCAGCCAAGGACCATCCCCAGGGCATCACACGAAAAGGGGAAAAAAGGTGATAGTGAAGTGTTAAAGGATAGGTGTGTAAAGATAAATCAATAAGTGTTAATGAGATGTAAAAGAATTAAAATGACATAAATAATACACAAACACATAGAAAAGTGAAAAAATATTCTATGTGAATTAAGTGGTGATGCCATGAGCAAGGTCCAGCCAGAACAGTGAATACCGACACTGCCTGTCCAGGAAGGAAAAGGAAAAGGGGGAAAGCATCTGTATATGGCGCACTTTAATTAAAATATAACTTTTAATAAATCCTATCTAAAATAGATACAATTAAAATAGTGAAATATATGTGACAAAAAGTATATTTAATAAATAAAATAAATAAGGTGCAAATATATGTGAAAAAAGTGTCTAAAATTCACTGTGTGCCTATACTTGGTCTTATTATTCTACATATAAGCAAAAAATATGGTAGTTGCTCAATCAGCTTAATATACTACAGGTGCTTGTAAAGGGCGGGGTTTACACTTAACACAGAAAAAAGAAAATTGCCCCCCAGCACACTGCAGATAAATCAAAAATACTTGAATCCTACTGAAGCTGGACCAATCGGCCGGCTAGCGGCGAACTCCAGGTCATCGTGACCCGGAGTGCGCTGTTCTCACAGCAGGGTTTCACGGGCTACGCCCGTGTTAAACCCTGCTAGTTACCTGGGTTGGATTGCCGGGTCACTCGACCCGGCGATCCAAATCTCTCCCCTTTTACACCAGGGAGCTGCCCGGGTTAACCCTTCAAAAACCCGGGTTTTAGCTCCGGTGTAAAAGGGGTATAAGTCGCAATGCAATGCTACTAGGACACACCAGGAGACTGTAATGATTTATTTGATATGTGACACATAAATGTGTGCACCTGAGTCTGTATACAAAGCACAACGGAACTGGGCATGAAAAAAGCAACGGCTGCTGCACAGATATACAAGTGTCACATATCTAATTCATCTGTGCGTCAAATCACATTGCAACGAAGATGCATTTTCATCTAAAAAAGACACTATGTCGCATGGGACCTGTCGCGCCGAGAGGGGCTATTTGGCACAATTGCAGCAAAGATGTGTGAGGACAAATCTGTAGTTGGTTTTATTTTAAATTTTTGTTTTCTTAAAACGGCAAACTTTGTATATGTTTTATATGAAGACGAATTTCTAGGATGTCCTCTTATAACTTAGTTTCCTTTAGAAAAAGCTCACTATGGGGTCTATTTACTAAGCCTTGGTTGGAGATAAAGTGAACGGAGATAAAGGAGTTTATTCAGACATGGTCGTTAGCTCTACGCGCTCGCAACCGGGTCGATGTTGCTCCAGTGCGCATGCATGATCCGTCGTTAGGAGTCTCGTAGCAGACGGGGCGAGCTGTCGATGTTGAGTGACAGCTCGCTTCGTTTGCTGGGCGGGCCGTGGGCGTGCCCGGCCAAATGGAGGCGTTCCTATCGGAACACTTGCCGTTTGGGGGCGGCCCCACTGACATCATCAGTGATGTCAGTGGGGAGCTTCCTGCTCAAACAGAGCAGGAAGCTCCCTGGGTCTTAAGGTTGACGAGACCCTACCTTAGGGTCTCGTCGTTAGCCCCGATGGTCGCGATGGTCTTGACCATCGCGACCATCACCCTTAGCTGTGGGTGTTAACTCACAGCCTAATGACCGACATGAAGGCAGCCGTTCAGGATGCAAGCGGCCGCCCTGTTTCAGAACGACCGCTTGCATCCTGCGACCGCCTCTGAATGAGGCCCAAAGTACCAACTTCCAGTGGCAAATGCAGGATTTCTAGAAGGGGGTTTCCAAATGCTGGATTTTAGAGTGAGTGTGGCCAGTCCATGAAGAGGGCATAATTAGTACTTAACCAGCTTTAATATGCGCCATACAAAGTATATTGTGTGTCATAATTCCAGCATATACAGGGTCAGTGATCACAGTAAGCTATTAAATGCGGCATGCTGCCTGAGCTGAATGTTTTTATTTTATATGTGGGCACCATTCCAGACTATTGGAGCATGTCTGGGAGCGTGAAGGAGCAGCAGAAGAACCTAACACTGCCCTGGACATATACTGTATGTACATATTGGGCTCTATAGCAGTGCATCCTTAACAGTGCATGTTTTCCATGTCTCCTAGTTTGTGCACAGGTGGTGCTAATTATTTCATTTGTGGTACTGAGAACATGTAGCACTAGTAAAATTCTATTATATTACTACTTCTATTGTGTCCATGGTGTTTTCTGGGGAGGGGGTTTCCAGGCAGACGGAACCCCCCCCCCCTTCCCACCCTGCATTTGCCTATGACAACCATGTCACAGGCAGTGTTTGAAATATGACAGTTGGAAGCTGGTTGGTTGGTACTTTATCTCCATGCAAGGCTTAGTAAATAGACCCCTATGGGAGAGACAGCAATGACTACTGCAAGACAGTCTCTCACATTTGAATTTCAGCCCTCATGCTTGTTCTTGAGGAGAGGGACTGATGTTTGAGCTGTAGCCCTCCATCCATGACATAGAGAAGGGAGACTGTGCTGTGAACACGCATGCAGAGAACAGAGATGTCCAAATTCTCACTGCACCGTACTGTATGTCAAGTGACTGCCTTCCATGGTAGTAATATCACACTCAGCAACAGGGAACGCACTTGCGCGCTATAGCGTATATTTTATATTTTATGTGAGGAACTCAATTCTGAAAAATGAGCGGGTCCTGCAGGACTCCCTGTGACTGATTACCTATATGATCTACTGTATGTGCACTGCAGCCAATAGCAATCCATCCAATCGCCGCCTCAGACATTCCTCCCCTGCCTTTCAGCGCCCAGTGCGCCGCTCTTAGGTTTGAATCCAGCTCTCCAGGCTCTGCATTCTCCTCCCCCCAGCTTGGAATCCAGCTCCCCCTCTCGTAAGGCTCTGCACCACGTCTACTCAGGCTTTCCACACCTTCTCTGCCTGTCATACTGTGACTCCCATGGCTGCAAAATCAGCGTTGTTGCCCCCATCATGTTGGTGGTACCGGGCATTGTGCACTTCATTCAGCCAGCAGGCTCTTGGCATGCAGAAGGTTGGGAAGGTGCACATTGTCCGGGCCAGGAAGGTACTGGAACTCTACATCCAGGTGCTGAGGGAGAAGCTGAGGCTGTAGGTAATCAAGCTAGAGGCAGGCAACAGTATCCCAGATGCTGTCATTGTAGGGAATAGCGTTGGTGCTGGATTAGGTGGTTCTGGCGACCCGGCTGGGGGAGGAAGGAGGTAACTACTGCCCCCAGTACTCCCTGCCACTAACACACTTCTTGTCCCCAGTACTGCATCAACTGCTACCTACCCTTACTCCCCCCCCCTACCCCTATCACTCAGAGCCATCTTAATGTATGGGCTCACTGGGCAGCTGCCCAGGGCCCCATGATTCTACTGGCCTTTGAGAAGTGGCAGGCTGAGCAGGAGGGGATCTACATGGCATGCGCAGACATTCGCTCTGTGTATAAAGCAGCCAGATGAGAGGTACTGTAGGTACTGAGAAAGATGCTACCTGCTGCTCTGATTATAAATTACACACAATCAGAGTGGACAGGCAGCATTCTCTACCTGCCTCCAGCTTCAGAGCTGCATTAAAGGAGGGGGGGGGCATATCCCCTGAGAACTGCACTGTGAGCTGGAGAAGTGGTATGTTTAATCTATAATCCTCGCTTTTAATTTTTTTTATGTTTAGACATTAATTTTTTTTAAAGTACCAATAAATCTAGAGGTTTCATTTTAATGACTGTTTAAATTTTTATTCCCTTGAATGGGTAGGTAGGGGCACAGTGCATTGTTTTGTCGAGGGCCTACATTGCTGTTAAGACAGCCCTGCCTATCCAGAATCCCCTCCTTGTGCCCAGTACTGCCTCAATTGCCATCTGCCCTTACCCTTACCCTACCCCCAGCACTTTCCACAGTAGTGTCTACTCCTAATCCCTTCCTTGCCCCCAGTAATGCGCCAACTGCTATCTACTCTTACCCTCTCCCTACCCCCAGCAGTGCCCAAGTACTGTCTACCCCTAACCTCTTCTTTGCCCCAGCTGCTATCTACCCATACTCCCTCCCTACACCAACTTCTGCATGCCCTTACCTTCCTCTGCCCACTCTGCTGCCTGCCAACAGCACTGTCTACCCTTACCCTACTCCCTGCCACAACCCCAACTGCTGTCTACCTCAACCCATAGCTCTACCCCAACTGCTGCCAGCCCCCAGCACTGCATAAGCTGTAACATGCGTGGGGGCCCAGCACTGTCCCAACTGCTGCCTGTCCTTATCCTCCTCCATGTCCCCTGCACTATACCTGGCTGTGTGAGATCAAGGCAATGTATTTATAAGCATTATCAGTACTGAACATATGAGTGTGACTTCCCATAGGTTACAGTATGTGTAGCGCATGTGGGGAGATCTGATGGCATATGAGGAGCTCAAAAGCATAAATTGAGATGGGTCCCAGACAGTGGAATATTACCCCAATTTTTCAAAGTGAGGTGTCCCTGGGACTCACTGAGTAATCTAACAGCACCTTTCAGGTGTCCGCAGCTGAAAAAAGAAGTCAGCCATCGAACGGGCATCAGAATGCAGAATCCGATAGCTGGCAGCCATCAAAAGCCCAAAATTCGATTAAAAAATTACTTTGTGAACATCGTTGGTTGCTATCCATCATTTTCCGATGTCCATCCCTAGTGTAGAGAAAGCACTGAGGATTAACAGTGTTGGTATAAATGCTAAAGTTGCATTACCCTATCTGTACAGAAAATAATAATGTAGTGGATTGTGATATACACCAGAGAATAGTGTCACAACAGTTGGTAATAAATATGAAAGTCGAATTTTCAATCTAGAATGTAATTAAATGCAAACGCAGAATACAAATTAAATTACATTAACATTAAATTACATTACATTAAATAAAAATTAAGTAAAATTAAATAACATCTATTTTCTCTTTTAAAAAAATTAAATGAAATCTTTCTTGTAGTAGTCCAAATGGAAATGTCAATTAACTAATTAGAATAGACTGCCACAGCTTCATATAATATAACTGTAATGCTGATTTACGCACTATCGGTTGAAGGGTTACTTCTAGATGCAATCAGCCAATCAGGAAAGTTTAACTAGTGTTGCTGATAATCAATATCATTGTGTATCATTAACGACACATCTTCTAGTAGGATTATCCAGGGCCGGATCATGGACAAGGCAATGCAGGTGGCCACCTAAGGCCTGGTGAGCCCTGGGTGGGATGGCTTGCCACCACCACCACCATTGTTTTATTTATTTTTTTTCAGTGACCATGCCTGGGCTGGGTGCTGCGGCCACAAGTGGGGAGAGATGTAATGGCCGTGAGGTAGTGGGCGCGAATAACCACGAGAGGGGGAGCTGGGCAGAATGAGGCCCTTTACTTCATCCCTTGTGTGTGCAGTGCAGGGGCTTTGCAAACCATTGCTGCAATACACGGTCCAAGCCCCTGAGGCTTGTCCCCTCCCTCGTGGTTGGAGGTTGACAGCGATAGTAAAACAGCAAGCTGGGGGGGAATGGGATGTGAAGAAGTGAGGATAATGGGTATTGTTAGGGAAAGTTTATAAGCATAAGGGAGTAAGTTGTGAGCAAGTTTTATTATGAAGCTGAGTTAAAATAAAGTGGTTAATACTTTTTGGGGATTAATCAACATTTTTTTTTAGATTGAGGGAAGTAATGAATGTGAATAGAATCAATGATGGGGATAATCAAATGCTTATATGGGGGAGTGAATTATGTTGAATAGGGCTGCAATTATAATCCTAAAGAAGTTCGTGATTTTTATGAAGGATTTTTAAGAATTAGGGTTTAATATTGTGTGCATTCTTAAAACTACTCTGTATTGTATAGTGGTCATTCACATGCTCTCTGTATTATATGGCGGTAATTAACATTCTCTCTGTATTATATGGCAGTCACAAAAATGGTCTCTTTAGTTAATGGCGGATACAAAACTGTGCTCTATTGTATGGCAGCCACAAAAATGTGCATGGCGGTCACAAAAATGCTCTCAGTATTGCATACTGGTCACAAAAATGCTCTCAGTATTGTATGGCGGTCACAAAAATGCTTATAGCAGTCATACAATAGCTCTCTGCAGTGTATGGCGGTCACAAAAATGCTTGTAATATTATATGGCGATCATTAAGGAGGGAAGGAGGTAATGTATACCCAGGGCCGACGAGAGCTGCTCCAGGCCCAGGTGACAGGGGGCATGGCTAATTGCGGGAGGTGTGGCCATGTCCCCTTAGAAAAAAACTGAAAAAATATTATTTCAGCGCCGCGAAGTGGCTCTGCTCCTCAGCCCAGCGCACAGCCAATGGGGAGCGCGATTAGTGTGATTGCTCCCCCCACAGGCATAGGAGACTGCTTTGGCTGGTTTAGCAGCCACGAGCAGTCTCTCAGTGCAGCCCAGCACAGAGCAGCGTGTGCTGGGCTGCTGTGACTTAAGAGGGAGGGGGAGCGGTGCCGGACCCCTGCAGCAAGCCAGGGCCCGGGTAATTTGTACAGGCTCCCCTCCCCTCTTGTCGCCCCTGTGTGTACCTTATCAAAGTTGATTATATCTCAGTCCTATCTCCACTTGTAACTGGATGGGTGTAACTGGCGGCAACAGGGTGCTTGCATATAGGACAGACTTGCCCTGACATGCTGATGGAATTGCAGGCACTGCTGAATGAAAATGTAATCTACTGTATCACCGCTTAGCATTAATTAGACCCCTATGTGTTTTTTTTGCTTATGTTGCTTTGTAGTTTTTTTTTTGCTTCTGTAGTGGGAGAGGGGGTGTATTTGCAGAGCCGAGGGTGTAACTAGACTTTTTGGTGCCCTGTGCCAGAAAGAGCATTGGCGCCCCCCTCCCCTATTTTCCAAATAGGGACATAGGGCCTGATTCAGAGCCGCTCGTAAGCGGCCGCTCGTTCGTTCCGAGCGATGTTTGCCCAACTGCGCATGCGTACGGATCGTAATACGCATGCGCGAACCAGTCAGTGCGGCCGAAAATCGTTTGTTCGCTAAATAGCGAATGCCTGCTATTTTGAGTGACAGGAGGAGGCGTATGTGGGTGGTAACAGGGGAAGGTGCTTGAAAACGGGGAGAGGAGATCCGAACGCAGGCGTGCTTAAAGGTCAAAACGGGCGTTTTATGGGTGTGCATAATTACTACAGCAGCGTCATTGACCACGTCACTGGGTTATTTTATAGTCAGAACTGCTCGCAAGATTGTGGTAGGAAAAACCAACCACAAGAATAGCGAGCAGTTCATACGCTGGTCGATGTACTCGATTAATCTAATAAATAGCGGACATGACGTAGGATGCGAGCGGCCAGGGGGCGTATTTTTTAAATAAACGTCCGCATGTTTTGTTCGCTCGTTCAGACATGGAGGCGTCAACAGACCGCAAAGAGCGAACGGTTCATTTGAATAGCCACCCCCTTTTTCTGAACGAGTGAGCGCTAATTGCGTCCGGCTCTGAATCAGGCCCATAAGACGCGCATCTGAAAAAATGTCCATGGCCTCATGGGTAAGGGCCAGGGAAGAGATAGGAGAGGCCAGGATATGCTGGGGATAAAAGAAGAGGAAGTTACAAGTGAGAATGATAATAATCAGAAAATTGACAGGTCCAAACAGCGCCCTCCTCTGCCCTGCGGTGCCCTGTGCGGTAGCCCAGGTCACACTACCCTAGTTACGGCCCTGTGTCTTTGTAAGGTTTTCCTTCAGCTCTAGTTTGTCTAGAGCTGTATGAATGGATCGGAGTGGGAGCCCCAAACCAGTAGTCTGCCTAGAACCCTGTGGTGTTATTGGACTTTGGACCTGATTCAGACCCGCTCAATAGGATGCATTTGCACACAGCCCGCTGATTGTTTGCATTCTACGTACGCATCGCAATGCGTATTCGCGAACCACTGTGAGCGATCGGAAAGCGTTCGCTCACTCTGCATAAACTGCCCGGCAGAATGAGTGACAGTGCACATCTTAAGACAGGCTGGTGGGCATCTGCATACACAATGCGATCGCATGCTAAGACATATTGGGCGTGCTATTGCTTTGCCGTGCGATCGCCTGCCTTGCAGAATTTGCATACGCATCTAGCGTGCGAACGCATCTAGTGGGCGGGTCTGAATCAGGTCCTTAATTCGATTCTGAGCATATTTGAGTCTAGATCTACTTGAACTGCAATTATCTCTTCCCCGTTTGACTTTCCAGGCATAAGGAGTGCATAATACTTTTTGGTACGTATACGGAAATGTTAGAAAAACAAAGCAAACACATGTTCAGCTGTACAAGAGCAACCAGGTGTCTCCCCAGCGTCACCCTGAGTGATTCAGGTTTAAATAACAAAAAATAGACGACAACAAAAAGTATGCTTCATGAAATTTCAGCTTTAAGTTTAAAACATATATAATGGTTACAAAACTGGCATATCTATAATGGGTGCCAGGTGGGTATACATTTAGGAAGCTGGCGGACGGAATCCCGATCGCCGGCTTCCAGACAATTTAATCCCGATGAGGGATGAATGACAGGCGTCTAAATCTAGATGCCTGGCCCGGCATCCCGGCGTCCGGCATCCCGATCAAGCGGATGCCGGGCGCCGCAGCTGACAGCCGCGGGTTAGGTTTAGGCTCCCAGGGGGGTCTTAGGGTTAGGCACTCCCCCGGGAGGTTAGGTTTAGGCTAGGGGGAGGGCAGGGCCGGATTAACAATGGGGCGGATGGAGCTACAGCTCCAGGCCTCCCATTGAAAATAGGCCCACAGGATACAAGGACTGCAGTGCAGACAGGAAAAAAAAAAGATTTTTTTTTCCTGTCACCACCGACAGCCCAGCTGACTCACTCACCTCTAAGCTCACTCACTTACTGGCCGCCCGAAGCTGAGCCCATTGTCACCCCCAACCCCTCCTCTCGGCTGCTCGACCTAAGCCCCGCCCACTTCTGCCCGCCGAAGCCCCGCCCCTATGTGCCTTAAGCTCCACCTCCTGTACGTCCTACTGCAGAGCTGTGTCCTGTGACTGTGCACCAGACCAATCGCCTAGTTCAGGAGGGAAGGCACTTCAGCCCAGCATGTCACATTCCACAGGTCAGTGTAATGTTTGGCCCCTGTGTACAATTTATGTATGTTTTGTATATATATGTATTTACATGGCTATATATATGTGTGTGTTAAATTAGGTGGGTACAGGAGCATATAATGTATAAATATGTATATTGGCCCACTAACATGCTCCTGATGGCTGTAGCAGCTCCAGCGCGGCTTCCGGGTCCCAGCAGTCATGACCTCTGCTGCTCCTGCCTTCCGATGAGTATTACCCCCATCCCTAAACCTAATCCCTACCCCTCCCTGTAGTGCGTAACCCACTCCTCCCCCTGCAGCCTAACCCTAACCTTCCCCTAGTGCCTAATGCCCCGGCACAGCCTAACCCTAATCCCTACCTCTAACCCCCCCTATAGGGCCTAACCTTAGCCACGCCCCCCAATCTAACTGTAACCTCCCCTAATGCCTAACCCTCTGTGCAGTGTCTAAACCTATCCTCCTCCCCCGCAGCCTAGCCTTAACCTTCCCCTAGGTCAGGGATGGGGAACCTCAGGTCTGGGGGCCGTATAAGGCCCGCGGAGTCATTTGGTCTGGCCCTCTGAACTTTTCTCTGCTAGTCTCATCTGGTTAACAGGGTGCCTAGAATAGGACCCTGCAGCCAGAATAGATGCACCAGTGCCGCCAGGAACCCTTACAGCTCCCTGGAAAATCCTTAGGATGCCCCGGGCATAGCTGTAATCGCCAGGGATTGTGGCCCCGCCTCATGTAATGTCACATGGAGGGAGCATGGCCTGCACCTGGGCCGCGAATAATGTTATAAAATGGCCCTTGGCAGAGAAAAGGTTCCCTTGCCCTAGGGCCTAACCGGAATCGGTATGAAATACCGCCGGCCGCATGGACGGCGGTTCGATTCCCGGCAGGGCCTGGCCGACAAAAGCAGAGTTCCCGGCAGCAGAAGCCCGACAGTGCTGGAAATCCCGATCGTCGCTAAGGTAAGTATAAACTAACCTAACCCTCTTTAGGCATGCCTAACCCTAACCTCCCCCCCAAAGTGCCTAACCCTAATCCCAACCCCCCCTTCCTCGCTGCCTAAACCTAAGTCCCCCGGGGGGGTGCCTAACCTTAAGTCCCCCCCGGGGGTGCCTAACCCTTACCCTCCCTCTCCCTAGCCTAACCCTAACCCTCCCCCCCCCCCCCGTGGCTGTCCGCTCGCGGCGCACGGCATCCCTTCGATCGGAATGCCAGGCGCCTGTCTCCCGGCGTCGGGGAATTGACAGGCGTCTAGATATAGACGCCCGGCATTTCACCCTCGCCGGGATATGACAGTCGGGAAGCCGGCAGTCGGTATTAAGGCAGCCGGTTTCCCGATTGTATACCGGCCTAACCCCCCCCCCACACACACACACACAGTCATTTTTAAATTAACTTTAATATCAACATAATGAATATTGACATTATGACTGTCGGCTTGTATAAAACACACTAGAATACATTTAAGTAATCAACGTCTCAGAACTTGTATTCATTATTTCGTCAGGATTAGCAAAATGACAAATATAAGTTCTGAAACATTGCTTACATAAACGAGTCAGTGTGTTTTATACAAGCCGTCCAGAGTGTCACACACACAATCAGCTGGCTCCAGAGTGTCTCACACAAGCACACACACACAAACAGCTGGCTCCAGAGCGCCCTGTGCCGGCACTGCCCCTTAACCACATGACATCATGCTGTCGTGTAGAGGGGCCTGGGCCACCGGCACCTGGAAGTGCAACACTGCCCAGAGCATCCGGAGGAGGCTGCAAAGACTGCAGGGTGTCTGTCTGGGCAGTACTGCAGCAGTGATACTGGCTGCAGGGTGCAAGCACCCTGCTAGCCAGTAACAAAGGCCATGGGGTAGCGATGGTGCTGCAAACAGAGCCCTGCGCTCTGTGCAGCATCACTGGTTGCATACCTGCAGTTATGGCACTGTATGCAGTCAAAACACACCCACAGCACAGGCCACACCCCTATGTAAATCACAGCTACACCACACCAGTCACTGCTGCAGCGCTGGTCACACCCCCTGCAGCGGCACACAATAGGCCCTTCATAAATTTCAGCTCCAGGCCCATGTGGACATTAATCTGGCACTGGGGGAGGGAGGGTTAGGGTTAGGCACCCCCGGGGGGAGGTTAGGGTTTGGCACCCCCTGGGGGACTTAAGTTTAGGTGGCAGGGAAGGGGAGGTTAGGTTTAGGCACTTAGAGGAGGGATTAGGGTTAGGCACAGGGGGTACTTGGCCGCGGCAACCAAATGCAGGCAGGCACTCAGCTCAGTCAACTGTCAGCCTGAGGCACCCGGCCGGCCAGAGGAGGAGAGGCATGGAAGTTGTAGTTTATCTATTACTGCTCAGACACTGAGCAGTAAAAGAGGAACTACAAATCCCATGAAGCATTGCAGCAGGATGAACATAGTCAGACTCAGCAAACACATGGCTACTAATAAGCTTGCTATCATCACAGCAGTGGGGAATGTCTCCTGTTTGAGGTAAGAAATCATAAGATACAGGGCAGGCTTCCAAAAAGTCATTTAAAGTGCATGACACAAATAAGTGACACTGGGATATATTTCCCACATGATTAGGTCCCAGGTTAAGAATTTATAGACTGCTACAAGTTGGGCTGGACTGGGACTAAAAATAGGCCCTTGCATTTAAAGAGCACACAGGCCCACCTCGCGTCAGCATCTGGCTCCTGGCATAGACTCCTCCCCTTACTATTCCTGGCCCCTCCCACTTCTTAGTCTATGCTCTTACATATATAATTAATATTAGAACACATCATTCTCTGTATTAAAAATGTAATGTCTACATCAGAGCTCATCCTGCAGGGGGTTCAAACATGTGCCATAGTCAGACATTACTGGTGTAGGTCACACACAAAGAAAAGGGAAGGCATTTTCCCAAATGACCAATCCCTAGCTTAGCAGTTGTACAGGATTAGATAGTGTACACTGCAGGAATTTTTTAGGGCAGGGGTGCTGAATGCAGAGGACACATCTGTGCACACCAAAGCAGAGCTGTAACTACATACACATTTTGACAAAAGAGCGTTTGTGCCGCAATCCACAGGTGAAGCAGGCAGAGCACTTGCCGAAGGCACGTGCAAAGAAATCTAAGGGGGTCATTCAGACCCACTCGCGAGCGGCAGTACGCTCGCAAGTGGGTCGATGTTCCCCACTACGCATGCACACGACGGAGGGAGCTCCGTCGTGCGCATGTGCGAGACCCGGCGAGCGAAGGACTTTCCATCGCTCCGGGTCTCGCACCAAAGGGGGCGTGCTGTCGATGTTGATTGACAGTACGCCCCCTTTGGTGGGCGTGCCGGGGGCGTGCCTGCCAGACGGAGGCGTTCCCATGGGAACGCCTACCGTCTGAAGCCGGCCCCACTGACATCACTAGTGATGTCAGTGGGAGTGATTTTGGCTCTGATAGAGCCAAAATCACTCCTGGGCTTGTGGTTGAGAAACCCGACCACAGGGTTTCACTCGCAAGTCCGATGGTCGCGATGGTCACCATCTTGTTGCACGCTCGTATATGCTGTGGGTGGTGACCCACAGCTATACGAGCGTCCAGGAGGACGCTCCATATTAATGGAGGAGGGCCCTGATTCAGAGCGAGCGCTCTGGTCAGAGCGTCCGGCTCTGAATCAGGGCCTAAGTGTGGTCTCGCTTGGAAGGTGCGTAACCACAAAGTAGTACCCCAATTCAAATTATGCAACACAGTTGTGCCTCTTAGTCACATTATTATTCTCTATTTCTATGGCCCCATAAGTGTTCCACAGCGCCTCACAAAGTTCATAAACAAATAAGTGAACAAGAAACCAGTGACTTACAGTACAATTCAATACACGACAAGTATATGCTGCATTAGCGATCATAACGCTCAAAATATGCAGCAGGGAGTCAGCAATCAATTGTTAGAGCTCTTTTGAGGAGTAAAGGCCCCCCATACACGGTGCGATGGCACCATGCGAGGCGACAGGGGATCCGACGTCCGACTTATGGAGCGGTCCGCACACATGGTGCGATCGGGTGCCGACCGCTCAATATGCTGGCTCCCTCCTCCCTCACCCAAATAGCAATGCAAGGGATCGCACATCGCATCCCCTGATCAACTGGTCCTGCAGAAAGATTAGGGGGTGCGATGTATGACCCCACGGGAGCGTGCTCGGTCCGATATCAGGGCCATACATGGTGCAATATAGCAGACGAATCGCATCAGTCAGTCGGATCAGATGCTTTATCGCCACCTTAAAAAGTAGAAGAAAGTATAAGGAGAAGCACATGAAGGAAGAGGGCCCTGCTCGTGAGAGTTTACAATCTAAAGAAATTACACCGCACAGTAGTGCCCCTTCATTACATTACACCGCACAGCAGTGTCCCTTATTCACATTAAGGGCCGTATTCAATTAGGTGCAAAAAGCTGTTGCGAGTGACGTCATTTTGAAAAGTTTCCTCCACATTAAATTCCAGAGACTTTTCGCTGGTGCGGAAACTCAATGCAATGGAGCCGGCGAAAAAGTTTTGCCTATGAATAGGTGTCGAAAAAAGTGCATAATTGGGGTTTTGGGGTGCAAACTTTGGAAAACCCCCATTGCACCCTTGGAACAGTCCCCCAAAGGTATACTGCATCAAAAAAAGTTAAAAAAAATACTTTAGATCATCCCAAGAAAGTACTTTCATTTTGGGGGCAAAAAAGTTTAAAGTTGTGGGGACAAATTTAAAAACTAGCGAAATAGACTCCAGGGGGGTCCCCAAGTATGCCCCAGGTTTTTTAAGTTTGCAGGTGGTTGCGGCAGGTGGATTTTTTACGTTTTTTAAAACTTCAGTTTAGCAACTTTAAAATATGCTAGCACCCATTTTTGTGTACCCCAAATTTGCGGGACTAGTTATTTGCTGCAAAAGAACCTGATAAATGCTATTCTTCACCACTTCTGCAAAGACATTAATTACCAGCTATTGAGAGCATTTAAGTACCCCAAATACTTTCAGCAGGCCTATTCAGTGGTATTTTTAGTGATCCCCAATGTCAATGCATCTTTTGGGGGGAGCCAGGCTGATTTACCCAAATCTGACAGCACTTGTCGCCAGATCCGAAGTCCCCGGGTCACGTTTACACTGATTTCTAATTGAATACTGGGATAAGCATGGACGAGCGCGATACTTTTTTGCATTGAAAACCAGCGATGTCGGCGAAAAGTCTGGCATGCAGAAAGTACAGGACTTTTCGTTGCTAATTGAATATGCCTCTAAGTCACACAGTAGTGCCCCTTTTTCACGTTACGTCACACAGTAGTGTCCCCTTTTCACATTACGTCACAGAGTAGTGTCCCTTTTTCACATTACGTCACACAGTAGTGCCTCATAGTCACGTTATGACACACAGTAGTGTCCCTTAGTCGCATAAGGGACTAAGGTAGTGTCCCTTCATCACACTACACTGCACAGTAGTGTCCCTTATTCACATTACGTCACACAGTCATGTCCCTTTTTCATGTTATGCCACACACTAGTGTCCCTTTATCACGTTACATCACACAGTACTGTCCCTTATTCACATTACACCACACAGTAGAGCCCATTCACGTTATGCCACACAGTAGTAGTGTCCCTTATACATTATGCCATGCAGTAGTAGTGCCCCTTATACATTATGCAACACAGTAATGCCCCTTATTCATTATACCACTCACAGTAATACCCTGGCATCTGCAGATGGCGTCTGTCAGCAGATCATGGTGTCTGAAGATGGCATCCAGTCCATCCAGTTGCCCTTGCCGCGCTTTTTATTCATCGGCCAGCCACATCATGACATCACCGCGGCCACACGTGACACTCCAGGGACTCCACCATGTCCTCAGCATGGTGCCGCCGGGCAATCCTGCAGGCAGCTCACAGGAGCTGTCAAAATGCCGTCCAGCCATTACTCCCAGATTACTCCCGGGCCCGGCCCCCGCCGTGCATCTTATACCTGGCCATGTCACTAAGTAATGACGTGGCCCAGGGCCGGATTAAGTCTTGTGGGGGCCCCATCAATAAAACTGCCAGGGGGAAGAAAGGGGGAAGGGAGAGACAGTGAGAGGGAGGGAGGAGAGATAGTAAGGGAGAGTGAGAAGTAGAGGGAGGGAGAGAGAAAGAGAGGGAGGGACAGGGAGTGACATATATAGCGGCCTATTCATCGCCACTTAATTTTTACAAAAGCAGAGAAAAATTTTAATTTTCATCTGCAATTGTAGAAATTAGGTTTTTGGGCCATTCACCAAGAAGGTAAAGCAGGAGATATCACAGATATCTCCTGCTTAACTTCATCTCACAGAACGGCCCACTGTCCCCAAACGCTCCTGTGCGCATGCGTGACCCATAGGTCACATATGCGCACCTGTCTCCTCTGAAAGGCACAGTGAAACACTTTGGGGAGACAGCTGATTTTCGTATCAGCTGTCTCCGCACTGGAGCAATGATGAATTGCTCTGGCGCTCGCGTAGCGTTAGAATGTTAATTGTCAGGGTCCGGTCGGACCCCGATAATTGACATCAAATAGACCCCTAAGAGAGAGAAAGGGGGGAGAGAGAGAGAGAGAGAGAAAGAGAGGAAGGAATAGACAGGGAGGGAGACAGGGTAAGAGTGAGTGCGAGAGACAGAGAGTGAGATAAAGGAAGAGAGAGAGAGGGGGAAGAGAGGGGGACAGAGGGCCTAATTCAGACCCACTCGCGAGCGCTCGCAAGCGGGTCGATGTTAGCCCAGTGCGCATGCGCACAAGGGAGCTGGCTCCATTGTGCGCATGCGCGAGACCCAGATAGCGAAGGCCAAGCCGTCGCTCCGGGTCTCGCTACAAAGGGGGCGTGCTGTCACTCACCATCGACATGGGAACGCCTACCGTCTGGAGCCGGCCCCACTGACATCACAAGTGATGTCAGTGAGAGTGCTCTCGGCTCTGATAGAGCCAAAAGCACTCCAGGGCTTGCGGCAACGAGACCCTACTACAAGAGTCTCGTCGCAAGCCCGATGGTCGCAATGGTCTTGACCATCGTGACCATCTTTTTGGCCGCTCGCTATAGCTTTGGGTGGTCACCCACAGCTATGCGAGCGGCCAGGAGGCCGCTCTTAAAAAAGAGAAGGACAGCCCTGATTCAGAGCGAGCGCTCTGTCAGAGCGTCCGGCTCTGAATCAGGGCCAGAGAGAAGTGGAGGGTGTGAGAAAAAGAGAGAGATTGAGAGGGAGGAAAGGAGTGTGTCCAGTGCACGCTTTCTCGGTATCACACTTGGTACCAGCTTTTCTAAAGGGGCGGGCACTTCGCAGCATAAGGCCCCGCCCCCTACTACCAGCGAATCGCAGCATTATATCAAAGGGAGTGAAAAACTTTGCAAGCTCCATACATTATGCTGCTGCTGGTGGTAGTAGTAGTGCGTAGCAAGGGTCAAGATGAGATTAGTAGTAGTAGTGCAGAGCAGGGGGCAGCATGGGAGTAGTAGTGTGGAGCAGGGGGCAAGATGGTAGTAATAGTGGAAAGCAGGGGTCTATGGGACAGGATGGGAGTAGTAGTGGGAAGCAAGGAACAGGATGGGAGTAGCAGTGGGAGGCAGGGGGAAGGATGGGAGTAGTAGTGGAAGGCAGGGGGCAGGATGGGAGTAGCAGTGGAAGGCGGGGGGCAGGATGGGAGTAGCAGTGGAAGGCAGAGAGCAGGATGGGAGTAGCAATGGAAGACAGGGGGCAGGATGGGAGTGGTGGTGGGAAGCAGAGGGCAGCATTGGAGTGGAAGGACTCACTGGGAAGGTCACAGTAAGCTGAAGGAGAATCTATGGGGGTCACCTGCTGAGGAATCGGTATGATTTACCGCCGGACCCCTGGCCGGCGGTTCAAATCCCGACAGCGGCAGCCCGACAAGGATGAAAATTCCGATCATCCCCAGGTAAGTATTCACTAACCTAATTCTACCACCTAACTTTCCCCCCCAGTACCTAAACCTAACCCCCCCCTTCCCCACCGCCTAACCCTAAGTACCCCCGGGGGTGCCTAACCCTAACCCTCCCTCCTCCTAGCCTAACCCTAACCTCCCGGGGGGTGCCTTCGCTAAGTCCCCCCGGGAGCCCTAAACCTAACCCTCCACCCCCGTGGCTGTCCGTGCTCGGCGCCCGGCATCTCTTCGATCGGGATGCTGGGCGCCGGTCTCCCAGCATCGGTAAAATGACAGGCGTCTAGATTTAGATGCCTGTCATTTAACCCTCACCGGGATTAAGCAGTCGGGAAGCCGGCTGTCGGGATTAGGTCCGCCGGCTTCCCAACTGCATACCCCTCATCTCTGCTGCTCCCAGGTTCCAGCCGCTGTCTCCATCCATGAACAGAGCTCACTGCAGCTGCCTCACACAGAACAGACAGTGGAGTGTGACTGGAAAACAGCACCTGGCGTGTCCTGGTCCTCCTACTTCCATCCACACCGCAGCACGCCAGGGCCTACCCCTCTCCTGAGTCTCCTCACCCTCTGCTCCCTGCGTGGTTCAGCAGACCTCCAGGGAGCAGTGCAACCCATTTCATAGAGAGGAGGGAGTGGGCAGGCAGCGGAGGCTAAGGGGGATACCAATTATGATAGCTTCCGGGTTGTGTTCCACAGGGGAACACAAATCCCTGAAGTGAGGCAGCTGGCACTGGCTGACATATGAATCGGCCTGTGCCATGTAGAATGTACACTGCACTGGTGTAGCAACAGGCCCTGCACCTCCCCCCCTTAATCGCCCCCAAGCCACGGCAGGGTCTGCGGGGTCTGTTGTTAAGCCACTGCCGGCCTCCTACAGGTCCCACAGTCCTGTGCCACCCCACTCCAGTAAACCAAATCCAGGACATCTAGATCCTCCATGCAGTTCTCCACTAAGTATACTAGGTGAAGGGCACCATGTTTGTAGTGCATATCAGGTAAGTGCATTAGCATACCTGATACTACTGATCTTATTGTAGTTATATGCTAATACTACAAAAATAATACAGTAACATATATATACAAATACAAAAATATAAATGAAAAGAAAACAATATGCAAGGTGAGTATAGTGTGGATACCTACACTACCACCACCCTAGGCACATAACTATGTATAACAACGTATTTGTGGTCATCTGCGCTCCCTAACGTATTGTAGTAATCCATGAATGTCGGTTCCTTAAGACTCCTTTCATCAACGACTGTAAAATAGTCATGGTTATATACTCCTATTATTAATATGTTTAATTTTATTGGGATGTAGTTTAAATCCAGGGTGTTGGGATGCCGGAACACAGAATGTTGACACCAGAATCCCGACACCAGTCAGAATCCCGTCACCAGCATCCCTACAGTAAGTAGTGTGGTTAAGGCAGTGGTTCCCAAACTGTGCGCCGCGGCACCCTGGGGTGCCTCGGGACACTTGCAGGGGTGCCTCAGGTTGGTGGTCCAGCACCAAATCTAATTATTTATGGTCAATGTAATGTAAATATGTAGACAAACAGAAGCTGAAACCTGTCCACCACCACATAACTGAGCCTAAGTATGTCAGGTCAGCACAATATACTTGTCTTTATTACTTTATTACATTTTTTTCTGAATTTCTCAATAACACACATTTGGCTTAGGGGTGCCGTGAAAACACTGCTGATACTATAGGGCGCCGTGATTCAAAAAAGTTTGAGAACCTCTGGGGAAAGGGGAGGGTTAGGGGTCAGGGTTAGGCACTAGGGGGAGGGTGCACGGCATCCATTCAGTGCAGGAAGAGGGCTAGGGGCAGCACAGCTACTGACGTAGTGCTGGGCTCACCTCCAGCCTGACGTTAATGGGAGGCATGCCATACGGGCATGCCCCCAAATAACGTAACTTAGGGGCGTGACCTATGGTAAATAGACCACGTCTCCATTTTGAATGGGCAAGGGGCAACTAGGTACCTTCCTGCACAGGGCGCGGCTCCCCCTGGAGCCGGCCCTGAGTGCTGGGATCGCATACCCAACCCGGTCTGTTTCCTCAAAGTCTGATTTGTTTCCCAGTAAGCACACAAAAAACTTACTTCAAACTGGCAGAAAAGTAAAGAATTCCTTTTAAAGACA
This sequence comes from Taudactylus pleione, assembly GCA_031769625.1. Lineage (NCBI taxonomy): Eukaryota > Metazoa > Chordata > Amphibia > Anura > Myobatrachidae > Taudactylus > Taudactylus pleione. The sequence goes on from JAUIMM010000015.1 coordinate 50,470,468, forward strand.
ACAAGAAAACAAATGGCCAAAGTTGGTTGGGTCTTAGTCAGTGGCAGATTTTGCCTAGGCGTGGCGAAGCTGCAGCCCCCCCAGTAAAATCCACCACCTCAGTGTAGTCAGTGCAGTCCGTGGAAGTGCTACCTGCCAGTCACATATACAAGCAGTCTCAGGTGTCTCCTCCCCCTGGGACTGCCAGTCCGGGCTGCCATTAGCAGAGAGCGGCTTCTAGGAGGAAGCCGCTACTCTGCCTTTCCGCAAGCCCTAAGCGGCTCCTAGGGGCTGCAGACAATGTAGGCCTTTGGATGCCTGTGGCATGCGAATGCGTGGCTCCCTGCGGCTATTGCGCATGCGACAGTCCCAGCACCTGACAGATCAATTACACAGGCACCAGGACCCAGCCAGGACGGGAGCAATGGGTGAGTAAGTGCACCCTCCCTCCCCTCTCGTTTTCAGAGGCGGCAGCTCCCCTGATCTAAGAGGGTAGGAGCTGCCGCTGGTCTCAGGACTTACATGGAAAAGTGTGACAGGTGTCCAGGACTTTGTACCTGCCCCCTCACCCTTCTCATTGCCCCTGCAAATGACTACAATGAGCCTGTACCTTGTCCAAGAAAAATTTGAAAACTTGCTTGCTGTGGAGCACACACTAAACAATGTATTGTACACATCGTATAGTGTGCCCGGCCGTCGTTCCTGGCCATCGGACACTGTATGGCAATTAAATGCATTCCAAGATCATTTTAAGAGGATATACCTGAAATAAATGATCAATTAAAGGGACCTGCACACCAAAACCCGAAAGTTGTAGCAATTTGTAAATTTTTAATTAATAATGGTAGACGTTAAAATCGTAACTGATGGAAAGGATGATTTATAACCAATTACGATGTAGGTGTCCCTCAAGCCAGACAGTTACCCTTGTTAGATGCAAATAGATGTATAGAACACATCCAAATATGAAAAATGTTACAACACTAATTTGCATGAGAAAAACAAGTTGTATCAGTAATTGGAATTCACCATAGCAATCTTCTGAAACAGAGTTTGCAAATATAATTAAATACAGATGTCAAAAAACACTTTCGGGAACATTAAATTAAACTCACCTGAGGTTAACTTTAGGGGAATAACTGTAACTACACAAATGTTTTATATAACCAGATCAGCATTGAAGAGACTTCATTTACAGACTCTCAAAGACGAAGAGCTGCAATCCCAGACACAGGAAATTACCAATATAGAGTAGCATCTGTATGCAGAGGGCTCAAGGTGGGGGCGGGCGGGTACTCATTTCTCGGATATGGGCTTGTGCAAAGGGCCCAGCAGGAGCCAGAGTCATCTGTGCAACAGAAAGAATGCCCCCTTTCTGCGTGTGCACTGCCGCTGTGCACATGGGGGGAGATTTATCAAAGCTTGGAGAGACATAAAGTGGTTAGAGATAAAACACCAATCAATCAGCTCCTAACATGAATTTTTCAAACACAGCCTGTAAAATGACAGTTAGAAGCTGATTGGTTGGAACTTTTTCTCTCTCCACTTTATTTCTCTCCCCCTGGCTGTTTTCTTGTTTACCGTGTGTGACCACCCCCCCAATATTTGGCCATACTCCCTCCATCACTCAGGCCACCATTGCTCTTTATGCGGCCATGTCTGTATGTCCATCTGTCAGGGCCAGCTAGAGGCACGTTCACCAGTGCGGTCGAACAGGGGCGCCACCCCATAGAAAGTGCACCCCTCCCAACGATTTCAGTGGGACAGTCCTGTTTTTCGGGCACTGCCCCTCTGTTCCACCCGCAGGCCGAAGTGTCCCGCAGGCAGTCGGGAGGCTGGGCACCTCCACCACCGCAGCTGTGCCGTACCCCGGAGAAGAGAATGGATGCTGCGCTCATGCATGCAGCATCCATTCAGTGCAGGAAGAGGGCTGGGGGCAGCCTAGCTACTGACGGAGTGCTGGGCTTGCGCCAGCCTGACGTTAAACGGGAGGCATGCCATACGGGCAGAAACCCAAACAACATAATTTAGGGGATGTGGCCTATAGTAATTAGGCCACACACCCATTTTCGGTCGCCTCAGTCCCGTTCTGCACAGGGCGCGCCTCCTCCAGAGCCGGCCATGGCTGTGCTAATGTTTCACTCATCCGTGCTCTTATATTCATGTTAACAAGTTAATATATAGGTTCAAGTACTACATGCTAACAATTTGGACCACCTAATTTTTATTTGAGTAAAATGCACTACCACTGCTCCTCATGTATGTATTGAATAACTCAGAACTGTAAAGGTGCCCACACACATAGCGATGTGTTCTCAATCCCACGATGTGTACGATTTCCCCTGAACTCTCCCCAGGCAGCTCCCCATCAGTCGTGGTTACGATTTGGAGTAAAAAATGTCCAATCTGACTTAAGATCTATCGTGCATCCAGTGCATTGTGTCCCAGATTGGCAAATCTGCCCTACAGCACGGCAGATCTGAAGATGAGATGTACTGATGAGCGGGGACACGAATTGGCATCGTGATCGTGAGAGGAAACTCACGATTTGGCCATATTTGACACGATTTGTCCTCAGCATTCAACGAATTCGGGTAAAAAATCACTATTTGTGTGGGCAGCTTAAGAGGGTATTAGGTTGCTTTATTAGAATTATTACATTATCAAATTAAATTCATCTTCTTTATGGGTATGGTACATAATGACTTTTGAATCTGTGTTCAGAGTCACGCTGGCCCCATTCTCTGTGATACACTCTGGCCCATCCATATCTGGGGCAAGGGGGGAGGGGCACAAATCTTTCCCGAGTGAGGCCTGCTCCCACTGAATTGGGGCAGACTTTGTGGGATTATTATTATATGGATATTATAGGTCACACTGGCCTTCTAATGATGATTATACAGTAACTGGTAAGAATTTGAAAGTCCAAATAAAAATGTAGAAAAATTAACCACAGTAATAAATAAACTGCCAAAGACAGAAAAAACAGATGATCAGCACTTAGGCTGGGTACACAATTGTCAATATATCAATCATTCCATGAACGATATATCGTGAGTGCATTGGCGGGTGTGTATGCCCGATATGTCTGTACAGACATATCAGGCTGGCCCTGCAGCACAGTCAATGCCGATATATCTATCATGCCACAAATAACAGCCCTGGGGCGGGATGTGCTAACAGACTGCAAAACTTACCGCCAGTCGTCATCAATCTGTGCTCTGGGCCCAAGTTGTGGACCGGCCAAAAAAAAAACATAGTGTATTTTTTGTCGATATTTTTCTTGATGCGCACGACTGCTCGT